>CP136064.1:30702754-31992754 GCA_032622095.1 Siphonodentalium dalli
TCGCAGTTGATAAAATATCTGGCAGAAAATAGGTGAACATACTACACCACAACACCACCACTGTTTTTTCAACACTTTCAACAATATACAGACAACTTACCTCATATACAGCATCCTCATCTCCATCTTCACCATCTAAGACATCACTAACGATCCCATTGTACCATTTTGTTCTACCATACTCATCCTCCCATTCATGAAGAATATGCTTGTGCAGGAATAATAAGGATCTTTCTTCAGTGAAGTCAGAGTCTGACAACACACTGTCAGAGGTTGTTGCACTTTCACTTGTGGTGCTGGCAATAACCTGTGTCTTTGTTGTCCGTGCCCTCTTTCCTTTTGATACCTTTTGCCTGGGTGATATGGCTTTAGCAGATTTTGCTGTGTTTGATGATAGGGCTTTCTTGTGCTCTGTTACATTTACCAGGGGATCTTTGACTTTGGTCTTTGTGTGTCCTGCAGGAGGTCTGAACTTCTTTGGAGCTGGAGTTTTTTTGCCAAGCTGAATGCCGTTACAGGGTACTGTAAGAAAAGTGAAGATAAGTATGTATATCAAATCGAATTGTAACAGCATGTACATTGATCTATACTAATACAACTTCATTTGGTTGTTTGGTTGTTTGTTTGTCTGCGTGACTATGGGCAACGAATAGACCATCAGAGCTGGGAATTTTTACACAGGGGTAAATTGACCAGGACTGTGTCATGGGATATGTGCTTTTTGACCTCAGATGATTTGAAGAGGCACTCCTGATTAATATAATGTAAACGGCTGCCTTTGGTACAAAATATTGGTAAACAGAGGTACCGGTAAATTGACCCACCAGTACCATACAGTTAGTTAGCTGCAGTTGACACTAAATGAGAATGATCATATACTGCACATGAGCAATAATGAGTGTTCATTATCAGCTGAAGACGGTATGTAGGAACATTGTTCCACAGGGGTCAACTAACCAGGGGAATATTAGAAAATAGGTGCATTTTACCTCAGTTGACTAAAAGGGAAACAAATAAATAATAATAACATATATGAAGGCAGTTATAATGAACACTAAAGAGCGTTTAGTCACAACTTAAAAGATAGAGGTTACATGTTATGTATCTACATGTAGAGATTTCCATGCAACAGGTGATATTGACCGCAGGTGACCAATCATTGATTGAAATAACTTGAAGGAACACTAATAATTTGCTCATTCATTACCTACATGTAAGCAAGCTGGGCACCCCTGGTAGTAATACTATTACAATATATGGTGTAGAAGTCTGAAGTGTGGTATACATAAAATACATGGGGTTTTACCTTTACACATTGAATAAATTAATTTTAAAAGTGTGAAAACCATTTATTCTACATGTATGTATGTATGTGTGTACATGTATGTATGATAATATGGATTTTCGTCTTGTGATGGAAAGGCATAATACACACAATTAATTAAAGATAGCAAGAAAAATCAATATATATGTAGTGAAACTATATTGTAACATTGTTGCAGCAGCTCATGTAATACCGGTATGTTCGTGGTGACTGATACTTTACTTGGTTCAAACATTCATCATGATCTAGTTCATATAACTGAAAATAGTTTATGCATGCATCATGCTACAAGTTTTAAGCATTTGTGTTAGTATTTGATTGGTTGCTAGGAGTAAGGTGAATTAATTACCCAATTTCCTGGCTCCCGGATGCCAGGCTTCTTTCCACTACGTGGAGCTGCCAACTCAGAAAGTATAGCCTTATGGTAGAATTCTTCAAGTTTTGGTAGCATAGTGTCCTTCCACACGATGGGGTCTCGATTGATTCTTTCAACGTGAAGTTGATGGGGATCCACCCGCCGCACAACAAGATCAGCCCATTCAAGATTCAAAACATTGAGTTGACCTTGAATTTGATGGTAGAAAGCATGTGTTTTCTTCAATGAGAGTTCTCATTGACATATTGTAAACAGAATACTTTTGATTTCAAAGCAGCTTCTTGGAACATGAAACCCTTGTTCAGAAGAACATGTTTAATTTCAAGCACGCCTTCACCATGTGTGCTACTTGTCACATGACCATCAACGCTGGCACCAAGGAAAGGATGAGACCTATCAATGAACAGTCCCATTTTCTTAACCGTTACATCTTCACTGTTGTCCTTCTTAAATTTGATGTATTCCTTAATGGCAAATTTTTCAAGTCTAAGCCCTCGTCTAGTAAGTCTTGTTCCTGCAAATGTTGAGTACAAGAGCTTTTCTACAAGTTTCTTCACAGGGATGGTAGTCCGACGCTTGACGATACTAGAAAAATTGGATGCTGTTATTCTCTTCTTTCTCTCAGCTAGCCAATAACCGGACAATGACTGTTCCACTGTTTGTTCTTCAAAATGCTTTAAAATTGTTTCAGACACATTGATTTCTTTCTCGTAGTACCATTCGATCTTGTCTTGAAGTTGTTCTGGTGTTAAATCATTGGACACTTGGGTGGATTCAGGACCATATTCCAGTCTAGCCTTCTTCGTCATGTTGGGTTTCAGTGCTCTTATCTTTCTTTTCCACAGCTTCACTTTATAATCTTTCTTCTTCTGGTACACTGCTGCCTGTTTAATCATCTTTCTCCTCATAGAGTACTCATCTGTGAAGGCTCTTCCAGCTCGAGTACCTGTCGCCTGTTCCCATGCAATCGGTGCCCAATTTGGTCCCATGTTATTTCGTAGCAGTGCGCCATAGCAGCGGAAATTCCATGAGCCTCTGTTACATCGATTTCTTACCTTTCCACCATCAAATTTCATTCGCATGTTCATCCAGCTTTCTGTAAGGTTGGTTGTGGCATTTCCAATAAGTTTGTCGGCCTTTTCAGCTAGACGATTCAGATGGAAGCGGATATCATTATGAAGTGATGGATCTATATCAATATCATCGGCATCAAGGGATCTCACCTCAGTCAGTTCTGTTGGTGACATCCCTTCTGTCCAATAATCTTCCATCTCCTTCAGAATTTCCTGTTCAACCGGTTCCGTGTCACTAACGCTGTCTGCTTTTTTTCCTGCTCTTCATTGTTAAATGTGTTACCTTGAGTTGAACAAATCTCTTTTTGTTCTTTTGCCTTTGCCTTGCAGAAGTCCGAGCACTTATCATGGATCCCGAAAACATGAGAAGCTGAATTCATGATGTCATATTTTAGCATTAAGATTGTAGATGCAGAATCAGTGGATGGATTATCACATCTGTATTTGATAGATGATCTGACGCATGATACGATCTTCACTCTTTTCACTTTGGTCAGATTATTCTTTCCTTTATAATGGGGATTGTCTTCTACTAGCTGCTCTAATCTGGTTCGTAAACATTTGTCACGTGGTTAGCGCATTCAATCGTTACAACTTTCACTCCCCAGATTGGAACCTCTTCTTGAATTCTTGCAAAGACAGAACTATCGCCATCGCCAACCATCCATTTGAACCGAACACCGTGCATCTTTTCCGCAGCAAGAAATGTGTGCTTCCATCGATTGGCTGCTGGTGGTATGATCCCGATAGCACTCATGATCAGGAGGATTGGTGTTGAGATTTTCATGTTTAATACATATAGAACAGTTTTTGTTGCGGATGCCCATGTAGAGAATCTTCTTAGTGGCAGCACCGATGATGATGGCAACCCCACCAGCCGCATTGTACGAATGTTTGTGAGATCGCTTACTCCAACCTCCATCGCAGATGACCGTAATTGCTGGTATTCCATCACATAACTTCCCACTCTTCCTCACAACCTGCCTGCAACATTTCTTTCTGTATACTTTCTTCCCAAATATGACCAATGCCAGTCTCTATCTTGGTAAATGTAGACCTGCTCATACCTGGCATGTCGAAAGTTGCGGAAAGCTCATTGAGAAAACTGGCACCACCTCCTGTCACCATTTGCCCCCAAACTGCCCTGGCATTAACATCATAGAACTTGTTGGACTGGAAATCAGTTGTTTTACTTGTATGAAAGTAAAAGCTCTGCAGACAGCCACTGTATCTTGCTAGTAGAATTGAGGCCAAGGCATAACGTTTAGATTCTGTTATTAACTGGTATGGTTGTTTGTTTGAAGCAATTCTGGACAATGCAGCAGGACACTCGGCTACATGTATGGCAATATTATTTATGTGGACATTGAGATTGGATAAGTCAATAACACGGTAACCTTCTAATGCAATGGCTTTCTTCTTCTGAAGAATCAATGTAACCTTCTGGTCATTGTCAACAGTCGTTTTCACATGATAAACATTCCGGTCAGTCACAACCTGCATATCATCATCAACATCACGGCTTATGCGAAACTTAAGAGCATCCTGTGATTCCTGACTCATGTTTGTCATAGTATAATTTTTTTCATGGTGGGACTTATGAAATGATTTATGGCTTGATGGAACATTTGATCTAACTACATTCTTCTTGAATCGACCACTTTTTCTTCCAAACTTTCCTTTTCGAGTATATTGGTATCTTTGAGAGGACCGATGTCTATACTGATGTGGGTAACCTTAATTCGTGCCAACACGCTGGATTTTCGTTCTATTCTACTAATATAATTTATTTTTCATTTTCTAAACCTACCTGTCCTAATTTCGTGCATAAACAAACCACAACTGAACAAGTAGGACTAAAAACAATACATTTTTAGTAATAAAACAACGTTATTTCTTACCTGGAAACATCAACAACAACAATATACAAACACGTGCTGAAATTGTAACGGTCAAGTTACTCACCTTTTATTTCTTGAATCAATTAGCGATCAGGAATAATAATCGGATGTGTATTTTCTACATATCTCGATGTATATATCACGTGCAAAACATCTGCAATCGCACCAACGGTATATTTAGAATCTCATTAGAAGAGATTCTGGCCATGAACTTCTAAGACAATTCCTGAAACCAGTTCTCCGCGTAGCGATATTTTGCACTGTGTGAATCAATATAGTTCCATGTTTCTAGTATATATAATTTTACTTATACGTACTCTTGTTGTGAGTTGATGATGGCAATATGTCAAATTACGCTTCTGTCTATTGCATAATTAAATTCGAGTTTCAAGTTCCCTGTAATTCGAGAATCGAGGCGATTGTGTTCGTTATCACACGGTTGTGCTGCGCCATCGCAATTTTATCAAAATAATATTACATTTTCAAGCATCTATTGAAGATCTCGCTCTTGGTACATATTCGTAAGTTATGCCCCCGAGTTCTGCTTCATTTAGTCAATATATAAATTTGTGCATTTACACGATCGCTGTTCATACACTTGGAAATTAGTTGGTAACGCGGTCTGTTTACCTAACTTCGTTGTAAATGCACGCGTACCCGAGAAATCAAGTCAGATTTTTACATTATGGGATTTCGGCCAATTAACAGACAATGCGTCAGATATCTCAATTGTTCATCACAGAAGGCATATTTATCTTTCTGTGTCCATGATGATTTTAGTGGTTGCGCCATTTTCTAGATTTTGGGTTCGAAAATTTGCCAAATTTAACCCTGAATAAAAGCATATTTTTAATGGAAGGTGAGGTTACACATGGTTTGAACATGTCAAAGATGTTCATAGATCTGTATGAAAGTCAATTCATGTGCTTGCAATGAGTTTGAATGTGTTTTTTTTACCCTTTATTTTTGTCCAAAATGGGTTAGCAAAGTCCTTAACACGACGTTTGCTCGGCTGATTATTTTTTCTATCACGAACCACACTTTTCTCTGCCGTATCAATCTTGGCCTCATCCTCCGAACCATCCGCAACAGGGTTATAGAAGAATAATGCTTAACCGTCTCCCACCCATAAGGAGATGAATCTGCAATCTTGACCAGCTTATTTCGATGCTTGATTGATTCATCACAATCATCCACAACAGAACGAACACCCTCCTTATCATCGGCTTCAATAGCTCGCTTGGCGCGTGCCAGGTTATCTCGGATGGAAGAATTGAATTCATACCGTATTTTGTGCCCCGACCGCTTCCAGTTGAACTCAGCATCGGATCGAATTTTCCGCAATTCTGACGAAACGGCAACAGTAGTGGAGACAAAATCTGACTTAAGCTCTGCAATTTTATCTTGCACCAGGTGTTCTAATGCCGCTTTTTGGTTATTAACCGCTGCTAAAACATCTTGCAAAGTGGGTTCCGAATCTTGTCCATGCATGTTCAAGATGGCGGCCACAATAAAAAAAAATTAGGCTTCCGCACAGTTCGGCGGCTACAACGCAGATGACCAGATTACCCATATCCCTCCGCTTCAACAAATAGCGCCCCCTTTCGGTATTCCGTCGATCACCGCTAGGGGAAAGTACTTTAACTCTAATTCCCGTTGGTCAACCGAGTTAAAGAATATAATAACAATGTCAATTTGAGACTATATATACTTCCCAGAAGATGAGGCCTAAGCAGAATGAAGCCCCAAGAGTGCAAATTTGGTGATACTAGCCCACAGCGGACTGCATCACCAATTTCACCCTCTTGGGACCTCATTCTGCATGTCAGACACACTATTTCAAGACTTGGAAATATTCTCACAACGCCGCCAAACAGTCAAAGAACGTAATTGAATTTTTCAGGAGAGACAACAAACTTAGTTATTTTAATTTGGATGTTGTTTATACAGTGTAACTAATGAATGAAGAGGGGGAAATAATACCCTTTGAGAAGTTTTAACTTGATCCGTAGCCGACCTAATACGCTGCGAGTAATGCAGATTTATCACGCAAAATTATGTTGTTACGAGTTTTTTCTAGAGCTGTTTCTTTGTTGTCAAGTTAAGACACTTCGTTTCAAAAGGAAACATCTCGCTATTTTGTCATAGTAGATCATGGTAGATGGACAAGAAAGTCAAAGTTAAATGTCTTACCAGGGATGAAAAAAACAAGGTTCCCATTGAGTTAGATGTGCGACGGCTTCGCAACAGTTGAAGCCGTGCAGGAAAGTATTTGCTCATGTAAATAAGATTTTGCCCAAAAATGACTTACATCCCTTTGACTGTCAGTCGACGATATGTAGTCAGCGGGCGTAATCTGAGGTACAGCACTCTATATTTCTAGAAACATCCATTAACCCTTCCGTGACGGGAGCTGCGCTGGTGCAGCATTACATATCATGTGTCAGTACATTCTCTTGTATCATGCTGGCCTATTAGATTGACCAATGGGAATGGAGATCTACTGACAGGATATGAGGGTATATTAGGTTCACCTTGATTGACACCGACCCCATATTGAAAACCACAGGGGCTATATGGATTCATATTGGGTCGATAGACGCCTTCTTGTTTTTTCTTAGAACTCCGCCTCCTCGGGGATATTTTCGATATGTATTTTGGCGCCAACAAAAGAGATATCTGTCAAAAATGATTTTCTGCGAATTTAAAGACTATGTACCAAAACCTGCATGTGATACATTTGAGGAACTCTAAACTCATAAATTAACTATCAAATTCAATTTGTTGTCAAACTTCTTATGATTAGCCATTGCCTCAATGTGTTGACGTTCAACAACCATGGCGCGTCACTGTGACGTTACACACATGAATGGCCCTAGACGACACATCTAAATTACTAGAATCTAATGAACTTCGTACAACTAATTCATATTCTCGTATGCATGGAAATCATGATAAAATCGTTACAGGACTCGTAGTTGCCGGCTACGGTGACATATAAGGCTCAGCGAGATTAATATCGGGCTCTGGTAGTGCCTCGCCCGATATTAATCTCACTTCGCCTCATATGACACCGTATCCGGCAACAACTCGCCCTGTAACTTATATTATCATGTCACCTGGTTGGATCGACCAATGAGGACGCTCCGTTGGTAGAGGCATATCAGGAGACATCGGGTCGTCATCTTTGTAGCCCGTCCCATATGGAATCCATATCCCCCTTCAGGGTTGTTTTTCATGGAACTCTGCCGCCTCGGGTATATTTTCGGTGTATTTTGGCGCCAAGAAAAGGGATATCTGTCGGAAATCAAGTTCTGTTAAATTAAAGACATCGTACCATATACCAAAACCTGCATGTGATATATTTGAGAAATTCTAAACACTCATAAATTAACTATCAAACTCAAGTTTGTTGTCCTGCTTCTGGTGATTAGCCATTGACTCAATGCGTTGGCGTTCAACGCCCATGACGCGTCACTGTGACGTTACATAAGTTAATAGCCATAGACAATAACTTTACTTACTGGCAGGTAATGAACTTCGTATAAGTAATTCAAATTCTCACACGGAAAACATGATATGTGGGTGACATGATAAAATCGTCACAGGGCTCGTTGTTGCCCTCTACGGTGACATATGAGGCTCAGCGAGATTAATATCGGACTCGGCTAGCGCCTCGCCCGATATTAACCTCACTTCGCCTCATATATGACACCGTATCCGGCAACAACTCGCCCTGTAACTTATAATATATGCACGTCTCCCATAGGGAGCATCGCATATATATGACAATGCACTGGCTAACAAGGTCAATGTAAATATTGTTAGGCCAATGTATTCTCTTATATATGCGAGGAGACTCGTGTATATAAGAGAATGCATTGGCACAGTGTTTTTCGCAAAATTGTATTCAGCTCAGTCATGGAAGGATTAAAGACATGTTGTGTACTCATTTCAGTTAATCGAACTGATACGTGTGTATATACCCATGATCTTTGTCAACAGAAACAATGTAGTTTTCAACTAAAAGGGCCGACAATTCGAGCCACACTATTCATACCATTTAAGAAAAGAGAATATCTGAACTACTCATGATTGTGAACATTTATATATTTACTCATTCGAATGGCAATGATTCAACCTATGGGAGTAACTTCGTATACTGTATACACGGTGGGGAATCACGTAGTTTCGATGCGAGTGCAAACGCACAAAAAACATAATATATGAGGAACTGACACAAAACATAGCATGCTGACTGTTACGAGAGAGTGAGTAGATGGGCGCGAAGCGCCCGGGATGGTCGAAAAGATCGAGTGATCTTCTCCTTCACCACACTGTTACGAGCATATGCTAGTTTGTTTTTTATAACAAATTGATACTTTATTTGTTAGAAAATACTCAGTAGTTTTCTATAACATTCTGACCAAAGTTGCCAGTTGGAGGTTCGTGGAATACACCAGTACATACATCTAGGAGAATCCTTCGACTGACAACTTTGGTCAGAATGTCAGAGCAAACAACTGTGAGTTTGGAGACAAATGATGTATCAGCTTGTTTGAAAACATAGTATAGCATCGGCTCATATCTGCCAAAATACTATGTTATATATCGCTATCCTCGTTTCTGGTCGCGTTTGTGATCGCCTCGGCCATTTTGAATGCGTGGTACTCATCAACGCGAAACCACGTGATTCCCCACCGTGTTATAGATTAGAATGAAGTTATGGTAGCCCAAGTCTTCTCGTACTAAAGCCGGCTAAGATATTGGGATGGAGGTGCCGGTCTTTAGTCCGAGTTCGTCCCGTATAGTCTCTTATGACACGACTTACGCCCACGATCTGTGGCGGGAATCTGTGTTGTATTTTACTCGATTTACCTAATAAATCAATACATGATGCTATATACATCGGAAAGAGGAGACATCTTATGGTCATAATGGTGTATAATAATCTAACTTTCATGTTACATTACGCATAGAATATTCCGGTTGATTGTCACCAACATCGCTGTTTTTATATTTTGTTTACTTAACTGAAAGCCGAAGTCAGGTTCCGAAGAATTCCGGCATTGTCCGCTGGGTATTCTAGTTTCCGTTTCTATATATAGCGCGGGGTTTTCCGAACAAAATGGCGAAAACCGATCTCCCCAAAGTCCAGTTTCCTATGTGCTTTGAGAACAATTCCCGCACTAAAAACTTAATGACATAATGGAGGATCAGAACGGTAGTTTTGTTGAAAAGTTTTCGCAAACAACTTGTCAAAATTGGAGCAAATTAGAACTCTTATGTCTGACTTGCCATGCGTGTGATGTGCATTTTGATTTGTGTGTTGATAAAATAATCGGAGAACCGAATCACACAGTTTCGAAATATAGTTCTTCCGTTTCAGTGGGACTTTTCAAACTTAAGGTTCAAAATGTATACAAATTTTGTTTGATTTTTTGTGTGCATAACAAGAGCAATATATTGCCCTGTTCGCTTAGTATATATCTTAATTTCGCGGAAGTCCACCAAATGTGGGTGAAATGTAGCACGATATAAGGCATATTATTTATTCTAATGCTCGTTGTGTTTACACTGTTTTAAACTAATGTATTACATTTATATCTCCAATGTTTAATTAATCTATTTATTTTTTATTTATTGACACACATAATTACGATTACAATGGAGAATTCATCGTAATTTGCGTTGTTAGTCCAAAATCTACGGAATATTTTCAACGGAAAATGCCGAACACAGTTCGCCAGGTCAACTGAGTTCGCATACTTTAAAAAAATTGTAAACATTGCGATAAATGTCTCTTTTCGCATTAAATTACCGCTTTCAATTCACAACTGATGTGGGTTTCAGATCAAATAGCATGTCTTCTGTTGAAAATATCCGTTTATTGTCGCAATTGTGATATTTTATTTCATATAATTGTGGTTTTATTTGAGCGGGTCAATAACGCTTAAGTCGTGTCATAAGAGACTATACGGGACGAACTCGGACTAAAGACCGGCACCTCCATCCCAATATCTTAGCCGGCTTTAGTACGAGAAGACTTGGACTACCAATTTGGATGAAAAAATTATGAAGATAACAACTTTATCCTGTGTTAATGTGTTATCATTCGATCAACCGGTTGAATGTTCCAAATCACTTTAATCCTTTCCATAGATTGTTCCCCTCAGTTTTAGAAGTATACATTGGAATGGCTTACTTTTCATTTGAAGGGATGTTCATGAGATATGAACATACAACATATAGTTTAAGTGCAGGAGGAGTCCTATTCATGTTCAGGGAAATGTTCAGATAATAAGCTCAACATATTATCTGAACATTTCCTGTGGGAACTACTCACCAATAAGTATTTACTATAGAAAGGGTGCAGAAAAGTATTGCAGTTGAACAATTCCCGTGGTACACAGATACATCTAATTCCATGGCACGATACTAAACAGGAACAACCCCACATCATTATTGTTATTCCATATCTCAATTTAGTTAAGCGTAACATCGGACATTTAGAGTTGTCTGGCTTTCTTAGTGTTTGTCTTCTGTAACCACTATTTAAGCTGTACCACTGCAATGATATGCGGATGATGGGTCTTGCTGATTTAACTATAACCAGGTCAGGCACATCCTGAATTCCACTATTATAGTGGTATTCCACTATTATAATGGTATATGACCATAACATATTCATGTTTCCTTTATTTGCGTCAGGAATAGAAGAACAGTGCACAGCCAAATTTCACTCTTAACAACATTGCAGCGAATTAACACTCTTCCGACAAAATACGTTGTATCCCATTACTCATTTTGGGATAAATGGGACTATTAATATAATATAAAAAAAATATATATATTTCCGCGCAAATCTTTGTGATTGATATATTGCAAAAGTCACACAACAGTGAAACAAGCAAAATATATATGCACTCTGTACACACATTTGGATATCACATTCATTATTTTTCATTTCATATACATATGCATGTTTATATATACAGCAGTAATTATTAGATTACAAAATAATAGGCGATAAACTTAACAAGTATGATAATTACATGTGTTCACCCATAACATATAAGCAGCACATTTCATCACAAATTGATATTCACTTTTCAACTGCTGCTTTGGGCATCGCGTACAGTCGATTGCAAAATTAATGGAAGCGGTCTGTATCTTCCCCTTTCTATCTCAAGTTTATGATTGCTCACCCTTCATCACGTGGAACTCAACCATACTTCACTGTAACTTCAGCTGGCTTACACACGAACAGATATGGCTCTAATTTATGCCTAATCTTGAAAAGTCTGATCGTGCGTAATTTGTTACCGCTTGGTGATTTATGGTCATCGAACATATAACATCTCCAAAGCGGTCAATATGTTTAGCCTTCAATGTTTTTCAATAGTTATTCCCCGTGAAATTATTTTGATTTATCCTATGCGCGGTTTCCATTGAAAACGCTGTTAATTATAATTGGTAATGTCACTAGTGAATCGTGTCATGTCCCGTGACGTCATTGCCGTTACGTTGCTTACTGATCTAGACTGCATTTTCGATGGTTGATCCTTCTCCAGATGGGGACTTACATGCATTAATTCGGTGTGTTTTTAATCATATTTGGCGAACCAAATTCATGCAGAAGTGTAATAAATAGAGTAATTAATTAGTTCCTAGAATTACGTTCAATAATTCACTCGAGGCGAGAGACGTTTGGGTAAGAAACTCGTGCGCTAGTTAACGCGCACTCGTTTCTTACCGACGTCTCTGGCCTCTCGTGAATTATTTAACGTAATTCTCGGAACCAATTGATTACTCTATTTATTACATTCCTATGAGTGATTTACTTTAATTTCTCGACTGATTATTAACGATAATTTCACTAGAGAGTCATGTCACCTGAGGTCAATTCCCATCGGGCGCGAGCGCGAGATTTTTCCGGTCGTTTTCTGTGGTCCGTAGCGGTTCAAAGCGCGCGATTTTTATATTCACACCGATAGCGACTGAATCGCTTCGTCGCGCGCGATAGTCAGGGTATATATAATCGTTTGAGAGCACCATTTTTGGGTTACCGAAATTGTCTCGAAGATTCTTTTATTTGTCTTTACATTGTTGGATTGTTGGGGAAATAAACAAAATATGCATTAGTTTCAACCATTATCACAGGTACTGTTGTTTTGGGGTCAAAATTATAACAGTGCATGGAAATTTACAAGCTAAAAAAAGGCAGGTCACAAATTCAATGTATATGAAAGTTCTAAGCAGAATTTGCCAAACATAATCATGTATGGGTTTTTAAAACTAATTTCATTGTCAAATATAATTTGTCAAGTGGAATATAGCATGGACTTTCCTAAATGCCCACAGCAATTACGTTTAATTGAATTTCATCCAATAATTCAAGTCAGTCTGATAAATATCCAGACTCCGTCTCATTACTTTCAACTACGTTTGACGACACTGGCATTCTAACTTATTTCAGAGATGAAGGGGAAATTCTCTATTTTGTGAAAACTAGTTAATATTCACAAGGCAATGGATATCTTAGCGATACACACATAGATCTACACAATTACACACGATGTCATGTAAACATGCAATAGTAGTAACTCTTCCTCTGACCAATTTCCGTGCAATAAAATGCTCGTTTCAAGGTTTGCTTCACTATACATGCAGAATAAAAGTTTCGCCATTCAGATGCTATAAATGTATAATAAAGTACAATGTAATGAAAATATTGCGATAAGCACGCTATAATAAATTTATATTATTGAGCTGTACCGCGGTCATGTTGCGTCATCTCCTTATTTAGAATACGCGCTTGACATTTACTATATACGATTACTCGAAGTTGTAATGATCCTTATTTGGCACGTGACGTAATATCCAAAGAATACTATTAGGTATACTTATTCTGTCTGATCATTCACCAGTTATAAACAAACGTACGTTAGTTTTGATTTTGAACATACCACGTTTGGCCAGTTACGATACGCGACGCTAACGTGTAATTATTCGGTAAATACATGCGAATGCAGTCAAATACCGCGGGTGTGGCTTGTATGAATAAGTGAATATTAATTGAATTTGCATGAAGCTATTCATTGGTCAAGCAACTCATCGTTCGCTGCACATTGGCTCGATTTCTCCCGTTTGAAATAATTTTAACCATGATAGTCTTTAGGCCATAAGTTGATTGTAATGAAACACGGTCTAATTTTATTTAAACTGAATTCAAGTTTCGACGGGAGGGGGAGGTGGCATTTTATTTTATTCAATATCGTGGGCAAAGTTACTTAACAAGCTTAGTCTGCATACTGGAATGGAATTGGGACCAAAAAAAAATCCCGTTAATCCAGACGATCCTGTTATTTCGCCAATCTATTGCCAGGCATTTTCTATTCCTTGTACTCTTTCGACTTCGTGTCATACAGACACGTCTAGTGTTGCAATTCAGTTATTTGCCTATTATTCGCTAAAGTCCTCGATCATCTTTATTATTGCGGCGACAATTTAATGTGTCGCCTTCATATAGGACAAGTACACACCGATAAACATCATATTTGACACGGACCCAATTATCTTGCTGGTTTGCCATGCACAAAGCGAGAAATCGCCGAAGCGTAAAATCACGGCTGTGATCGCGTCGTGGCTAGAGATAAGGTAGTTTTCAGTGTGAATATAAAAATCGCGCGCCTTGAACCGCTACGGACGAGAGACAACGGCCGTAACAATCGGGCACTCGCGCCCTGTGTGAATTGACTTTTAACTAGGGCGTTGTGTATTCATAGGCGCCTTAGAAATGTATGCATCATGGCGGAGCCAAACATGGATAATGTGTGTTTGACATTTGCAGTATGAGGTCCTCAGAGGGTGATTTTAGTGACACTATCCCTCACAGCGGGTTAGCGTTACAAAATTCAACATCCGGGAATCTTCTTCTGCTGACACCTTAACACTGAAGTTCCCAAACTGAAGTTGGTGATGTTCACCCATTAGTCACATCGATTATGCATTATATCTTTTGCAAATTAGGGGATGTAGACACTGAACAGAAGGGAAAAGTAACTAACACAATGTTAATTTGAGACTATAGATACTAAGGCCTAAGTAGAATTGAGGTCCCGACTGAAAATTTGGTGACTAGAATCACACTCTGTAGTATACAACACAGGAGTATCCACACAGATCAATTGATTATTTGTGACCAGCCTAACAATTTTTTACAATTTTAATAATTTTTTCTTGTATTCTTTAACAATTTTATAATTTCACCCATACAGAGCCCCAGACAAACATGAGCAGACGACACTCTTCTATATGCTTCTATATATGTGTGGGGCTCCCTGCAGGGTAATGGATGTTTTTTATTTTATGTCCTAAAAATTGTCAGAACATTTATTTAAAAAAAATGATAAAAAATTGTTAGGCAAATGCATTCTCTTATATATGCGAGGCGACCTATGGTCGACTCTCATATATAAGAGAATGCACTGGCACAGGGTAAAAAAAATTCCCGACTTACGACTGGATTTGATATGGCGGGTCACATTTGCCTTCTGTCGGTAATGTCTGGTCCAGTCACTTCGAGGTAAGTGTGATAGGATGAATACAAAGGTGTAATAAGTTCCGCAGGTGTTCTATAATTTACATCCCCAAAATAGACAATGGAGACTTGCATTGAATAATCAGTGTGGAAACCACATTATCTGGTCTGGAATAGAAATATCATATTGCAGTAAATGCGAATCGTATCAAGTTTTACCAGGGTATAGTGTGGAAGCTCTATTATTATCATAAAATCGACTAATCATATATAATGTTATCCGTATGTTAATGATGAAGTTTATCTTTGTCTGGCTCAGCCGCTATATACTGTAACTATTGGACATCCCTGGAATAATACCCAAATTAACTGATATTGGATGTGCATTTTTAATTTTAAACACATTGCCTCTGAATAATCGTTTGCAAACTGACATGGCGGTTGATTTCTGCAAAATGTCAGTTGACAATATGTTGGCAATAGATCGCTTCACTATAGCTGACAGTGAAGTTACATATAATATATGGATATTTGGGATATTTTGTGAATGACCTTGACCTTTATTCACGATCTTGATCAATACATGTGTTCCATGTTTATCCATGCTGTTAGCTTTTGGTGATAGTTCGCTTTTACATGAACAAAAGTGACCACATCTACATGTAGGTTGATTCTGTCATAAAACAGGTTTTCCCCATTATTATCCTAATACAAAAAATCCAGCATTTAGAGCGAATTGTCCCTCATTAAAAGGAAGATGAGAGTATTTAAAATATAAAAAGAACGGTTTATGAAAATCCTTTCATGTGGGTTTTCACTGGTATTTACAACTTGTTTATTAATTCCACTGATGCCATTTTATCATTTTATATTAATATTCTCTTGCAGTTTTCGCGGGAGAATATTACATTAAACATAATTGCCTGAACTAACTATTAAATGTCTAAATTGTGTAGAATTTACTCATGCACCCTTTTAAAATTTGTAATTTGTAATTACTTCACAATGTTCACACTCCTGTGTCTTATACAATGACAGACCGGTCTCGACAAAATACCAATTGAAGCATTGAAAAAAACGCCAAAAATGTATTTTGGTGACCATTCCCCCTAGGGTGGCCATTCTGTCCGTCATGTTCACCACCAACAGTAATGTTTACACCCTGATAACTCCCGACACCATGTCCACATAGTCGACAATAGACTGGTTTAGTCTTGATCGCTTTCTAAAACTTTTCATGGACGTGGAGACGAGTAATTTCACGCCCTTACAAACAAGTTGTTTGTATTTTGGGCCATTGGCGACCATGTTTTATTGGAGGTTACCATTGCAACATTACTGTTGACCCTCCATAGCTTGGCATAACATCCATATTGACAAAGTATCTCGTCAGGATGTCATACTCAGTTTGGTGATTTTACCATACAATGCATAATTCACCTATATTTTGTCATGGAGCTGCCTAGATCATGCCATGAATCTCTACTATGGCTACCACCGCACGTAGAGATCATATTCCACCAGTAGAAAACCTGGGAACTTTTTGAAGTTTTGACAGAACCTTATAAAGTCAAAAAAATAACACGGGGAATATATTTCTTAGTGATTATCTGTTCCTTAATAGTGTACTTCACTATATGTGAAGGTCCCAACTCGAAATTACATGTTTTTCTGTGACTTTTGTGAGCCGATATCGCAATAAACATTGAATTAATTACCCAGGAAAAGTTCCATAATTGTAAGAAACGCAAAGCAAAATCGCTCACGAAGTCACTTAAATCGTGAAATTTCGAGTTGGGACCTTCACCTACAGTGAAGTACATTATCAAGAAAGGGATAATAGCAAAGAAATATATTCCCTTTGTTATTTTTTCGATTATATAAGGTTCCCTGTCAAAACTTCAAAAAGTTCACAGGTTTTGTACTGGTGGAATATGATCTCTACGGACGTTAGCCAGAGTAGAGATTCATGGCATGATCAAGGAGCTGCCCTACTCTTGGGGACACCATTCTGTAAATGTCAGACAGCGAGAATAATTTCAGGCTTCTAACCGCCACGGGGGTTTAATTCCAGACTCAACGGTGCCCCAATTTATTTTCCGAGGCTGCGTTTTAGTTGCCTCTGGGCGAAGAGGATTAATTTGATCGCTCTACATTTGTTTAAAAAATGGAAGGCCAATGAGGTTCTGGTGTGGCTATTACATTAGTGACAGACACATGATCAGTTGGCTGAGACATACAGACTACCCTTATAAAACACGCGGGTAAAAGCCGGGTAGTCCATGGTTTACACAGCTCTACTCTGGTAAAATATGGTAAAGTCAGGTAGAGCATGATATATTCAGGCAAAAGCCATGTATATAGTCGATGCAAAAAGGACACACCCTTGTAAAGTCCAAGTAAAGGCATGGTGTACCCCACTTTATTTTTTAAAATGCTGTTGAAACGGACATACATTTGGTAAAACCCATGTAAATCAGAACATACTCTAGTCAATTGTTAATGGAGTCATGGTGTAACAGATTATATTCTGTAAAACCATGGTGTACATGGCTCTACTCTGGTAAACGCCATGTAAGGCCCATGTAAAAATCAGAACATACTAGTAAATTGTTCATGGTGTAACACGTACATGATACACATCATACTCTGGTTAAACCATGGTTTGCATGGCTCTACTCTTGTAAAACCAACGTAAAGGCCATAAAAAAGAACATACCCGTGTATACGACTAGTATAGGCATGGTACACCCATCTTTACTCATAAAATGTCGGTGAAACAAGATATACATGGGTAAAACCCATGTTAATCAGAACATACTCTTGTTAAATTCTGGATGGAGTCATGGTGCAACAAACTATACTCTCGTAAAACTTTGGTGAAACGGAATCTACTCTGGTGCCAACTCTTAAAATCGCATCTTCGGGGAAACAAAACTCATTAAAAACGCTCTTTAAAGTTTTGTATTATTATTTTTTCATTTCTGAATATCCCCATTATTTAGTCAATATAGTCGAATAAGAAAAAAAATGGTCATTTACTTCTAACTCTGGCACTGCAACTATTGTGCTTTTTATATTGGTTGGCTCCAGTCAGTGATGCATTTTGTGAATTATTTGAATTCTACATTCCCTAGTATTAACGTTATGTGGCAGATAATAACACATCCTGTGATTTCGAATGAGGTGAGGTAATACCATACAATAACATACAAGTAATACAAGGCGAACGATAGTGTGAATCTTAGTCGTATCTCTAGTCTAAAGTGTGGTATGTTGTCGATTGGAACAGTTCAGACTGATCCTACAAAACGTATTTTTCAGCCATGAATTTTAGGTGGGTTGGGTTGTGCTTATTGTTTTTTTTTGTATATTTAATTCCAAAATGGAAACAACTCTGCAAGATGGAGTCCAATCAATGTCAAAATCCCATTTGATTAAAGGTACGGTTGGCCTTGGCGGTGGGTATGCTGTGAAAATATTTCCACCGGTCAATAACCGCCACAAACAGAAATAATATTAAAATGTAGACAGACTTGTTCCGTATACAAATAAGAAATATCGCATAAACAGTATGTTATGGTCATATGTTTGACCATTGTTATGTAAACAAAAGCATAAAAAGTTACTTTCCTGGTGTTTGTTTATATTATGATGGTAAACATAAAGGGCGTTCTTTGTTGCTGAATTCCTGATATGGAACTAATAAAGAGCGTTTATATCATTTGTGTGTGATTAGCCAGTAAAGTAACACTGTGCTGTCTTCTGTAACACAATCAGGCTCTTTCTTGTGTAAAATATAGTAGGTCTTTATGATAACATGCTGTTTACGCGATGGTCATGGTATATATGAACGATACTGTATGCGTTTTAATGTTTTTTCTGTTTACGGTGATTGGAACAACTGTGAATATTTTCGACAAATAAGGCCTCCCGTGCCTTTAATGTTTTGTATGTAATGGTAATACACCAGGATTTACTGGATTATAATGCAAGTGGGTACACCATGAATTTACTTGGAATTTACGAGGGATTGTCCTATTTACATGAGTTTTACATGGCTTTTTGCCAGATTAGTTTTACACTGGCATGAGCGATAACTCTATTTCACAATACCACATTACGCAGCTGATGTGTTTTCTGTCTCTTTCGTGAGAATACAATAATACTTTGTTCATTACTTAGAGGAAAACAATTTTACATGGTGTCACACACAAGTTAGCAGAATGGGGTAAGAATATTTTTATAAATAAGTCAGCCAAGTCCAGAAGAGTTTAACGCCGTATGTAATCACATGTGTCATTCATAGATAGATAGATCTTTATTGCACGACCACACAAAAATACATTCGGGTATGGCAATATACATGTACATGTACACATACAGACAATAAAGAAAACAGACATAAAACATGATATGAAAATCAAGCACTTAGGGTGGATACACACATGCATGTAATGTCTGTATGTAAAATACATGTATTTTACATGGCCACATCAATAATTGACAAAATTAATCACCTGCGCGCGAGAGGTCAATTTCACCAGTGAGTAGTTATAAGCCATTATCAAACAAACTGCCATCAAGAAATTTCAGGCCAGTCATAAACATGTCTTCTTTCATGGATGCCGATTTAAATATTCTTGTCTGATATATGTTGCTGTTTTTCACGAGTTATAATTCATTTCGAAAAGTGGGTTAGAGCCGGTCGATTTTATACTTGATTTGTTTCTGTCATTTCTTGGAAACAGGGTCATCCAAAACAAAAATAAAATATGCAGAATTCTTGTATAGGTTGATACCGGCTTGTTGAGATTTCTCTGATAATTTGAGAGCGAGCTCATGTGATAACATTAATTCAATTGGGATTGCAAATATTCATTATAGTGACACGTGTGACCCCCCCCCCCCATTTATATATATGTTTCTCAAGCCAAAGGTTGAAGAAGCTCCTAACTGTCACAAGCTTGAATTATAACATTTTCGACCATAATCAATGATTGGGGAGGGGCTGGTTCTCGAAAGCTTCTAATAACTAAGGGAGTTAATTGAATGTATCAGCCGGGATTATCTGGGCAAGAATTACAATATAATGTTTTACTTAAATATTCCATAGTTGTAAAATTTGCGTATACATGTATAACTGTATAACACAAGAGAGGAAAGGTGACGTAGTTGGGAACTCGTAGCTAGGCAACCCTTTCGCCGAATGAAGACAAACAGCAACACCATGCATTCAAATTTAAAGCTGTATAATATGTTCATAATTATATGAATAGCATAAATTGCTGCATATTAGATTAATCACTCGTAGAAAACAGCCACGACAGACATGACTATACGATATTTATAAAGCAGGGTGTCAGGACTCAGGGTGCTGCATGCACACCCCCGGCGAAGAAATATGCAATGGTGAATTCGGTAGCTTCTGGGATAATATAACTCCCCGTGCATGTTGGGGGTCATAGCCCCCTGCGTTGGGGAAGAGGCCATCACTGGTATTAACATCAATAGAAGACTGACAATGATTTAAACAGAACGTCGACCATTTGAGTTATCGAGCGAATAATTATTTTAAGCGGCATGACGACTTCGTCCCAGTCAACGGCTCTTCAGCGATTCAGAGTTTAACTCACTGTGGTCAAACACAGTCGCAATGATTGGGTTGTCAGCGGACACATATTACACGGTGTGTATGATCCATGTAAAACGCCAAATACACGATATTTACAGAGATTACATGCATGTGTGTATCCACCCTTAGCCATCTCCTACACATATGACATATTGAATGGTAACTGCAGCATGCTGGTAGAAATATAATTCGATGTTTATGAATGTCTATACTCAATCAATTATTATTATTATTATTATTATTATTAATATAATGCGCATGACAACCCCCATCCCCATAAAAGCAAGTTTTGTGAGGTTAATATTTTTTATATTAAACATTATTTGATTTTTATTGCTTTTTTCTCTTTTCTCTTTTTGGTTTAGCCCAACTTGACGAAGTCCTTGACATAATGATAGTCTGTTGATCCTGGGACCTTGTTTCCCCCAAATGCTTTACCTACTCATCAAAAATGGAAATCGTTCGGTAAATCAAAAGGCAAAAATGCAGATGTGCTTTCTAGATGATCCAATTGTTCTGCGCTGAATGGTCCAAGGTTACACTTGCCCCGAAATCGAAAGAACACAAATAATTCTGCCTATATATTCGGAAACGTTGCCGATGGTGTTAAGAGTTTTCGATATTCGTTCGTCCGCGGTTATAACATCGATTACTGATTAAAGTGTACGCGAATGTGTTGCATTCGAAGCTTTCCATTAGTCTGTTGAGAGTCGGCCTGCACTGCACTTACAAGTGCATGTTCAGTACAGGTCGACGTCACATGTTAGTCTATAGGAATATATCCCGATTTATCTCACCTGAAATTTGTCATGTTTGCTTGGAAGATAATGTTTTGGAACTGTTACGATAACTTTTTGTTCTGTTTCAAATATTTCTCAGTTCTTGGGCTCATCTACCGTGTAGAAGAAACTCGCTTACTGATATTTGCTCCTTCGTTGTCTGCTTTTGGGGTTGAAAATTGTAATTTTTTAGTAAAAATGGATACAATCGGGCGTTTTGTGAGTACTAATAAAGGAGCTTTACTCAGTTGATATTGATACGGACGAACAAAACAACAGACTTCCACTGACTGGTATAAAATCTGGATTTGCTTACTACTGTGAATACTACATGCTATATCAGAAAACGCAACTGAAAATTTATGTTTCGTCCACTCCTATTCACCGGTGGAATGGCCATTTGTACGAAATTTTTCTCAAATGCAATTTGAAACAAACACGGGCGTATTATACCAAGAATACATGATGGTGACATTTGCGTGAGAGTTCAAGACATATTAACTTGAATTGTGAAGTATATAAAATACTATCCGTTTAATATCGGCGAAAACATCCGGCGGATTTGAAACTCAGACCAAAACTCAGTCAAATCGAATAACCTATTTCACGAGGACGGTCCACCTCAGTGTCACCGCACCAATCCCAGAATCTACAATTACATTCAACAAGTCTATCGACTATACGACAACGAGTTATTGTCTGGAACCCAATTTAACATCGACAGGCCTACAATGCTGATCTCGGCAGCAAGAATGGCCAAATTATCTCCCTTCTATCGGACGACCTTATCTCAACAAAATGTCTGTCAAACAAGTCAATGAGGCTTGTTTATATAATTATACGGAGAAGTGAATATCCGCTCGACCGAGGCCCGTGCGGTTGTTTTTGATGTATCGATCGAACAGGTCGTACTGATTTTCATCGTCATTTACGGACAATATAAGTCGTATACGACTCGTCCGTTAATACAAAACTATATCAATATAAATATACGTCACGAATATATATGTATAGACTGTGGTCTCTATCCGTGTCAGCTTTAATCGTCATATATTGTTTATTCTTTTTAATATTAATTTTGTCTGTAATATATTAGCTTTCGGTTCGGAGAGTCATTGTTGAATGAATGAATGAATGAATGAATGATGCTTTAATCTCAGCCATTTTTACATGGAACATGAGCGATGGTTAACTATTTACACATATAGAACATTATATATAATGATCACAATACACTAGATGTTGTAAACATACAAGATTCATTTGACAAATTGAAACAAATAAACACGCATCATATGCATACACTAAACATATACAAAACACGCACAATAAAGCTACAAACAAACAAACAATATTTGCATTTATTACGAACCTTATTCATCATTCATGATTGTGTCATTTCCACTAAATATTTTTCAACCCGAGTTTTATAAAGATTGCCAAATTGTTTAATATGTCAGGGTTGGTCGAATTAAGAAGTTCGAATAAAAGTTCTCCCGAAGGTTCGTCATAACATGCCTTCGGGATGTATTTGTTCGTAATTGTTCAAGTTGTTCCTGTTACTTCTGCTTGTTTCTGTTATTTTGGTAACTTCGCCGTTTTTAATTATCAATTTTCGCTACGATTATCTTCTCTCTTGCGATTCAGTTCAACGCAGAGCGATTTAAATCTTTCACTTTCCATTTTTGTCAGGTCCATGTTGAAGTAATTATTTTATGGGTTAGCTACTGTGCTCTTTTTATTGTGTTCAACCAGGGGGGGTGGCAGATTTTTTTCCCCGACACGTATCCTGGGGGTGGTGGGTGTCAAAATAAGCCCAAAGCAATTTTTTCCGTGACAAATTTTTGTTCTTTCACACCTTTTATTGGATTTTTACTAGTTTGTACTGGTTTGTAACACTAAGAAATCAATAATAAGGAACTGCAGCAACACTAAGCACGATAGGGCCATTGGATGTTGGTTTGTTCATCTTTAGGACGAGGGAAAGTATTCTTAATGCAGCTGAATCGCCCATGCAGTATTCTATGTAATTAACATCAAATAAGGACAACTTTAAATAAATAAATTTAATGCCAAATCTGGTAAAACATGGACATTAAACACTGATGTATACACTGATGTATAAAGAAAAAAGCATTTAACATACCTAGACTTGTGAGTGGATAACACAATTACCTCATATGTGACAAAAGAGCTAGAAAATGGTAATTATTCACAATCTCATGTAGTCATGAATGAGTTAATACAGGTTTCTACTAAAAGTGTAGGCTTGTTTTTTATTATATGCTATACTCTCACATGCTACACTTGAGCAGTCCAATGGAAATAATGCCTTTTCTGAACTCATGCAAGATTCCTGAATTCATACAAGATAAACTGTGAACGTTATAAAATTCCTAACCAATCCTGACCAATCTGAATCAATTGGAATCGATCGTAACATTAACTTTCTTTGATTTCCCATTTGTGCTCCTGTGTATTGCTATATGTGCGATAAACATGTTTTAGTAATGTCTGATGAGTCTGGGTGGCACGTAGCATATAATAATTTAACCTATCTGATATAATACAATCACCTATCTCATGCTTTCCGCTAGTATGCAGGGGGTCCCTTTAAGGGTCCCATTCCCCCAGGCCCCAGCCAATGTCCCCCCCCCCCCTTCTGTCATACCACATGACATATTCCATATGTATAAAGGTATAAAGATGTTTACTTCTCAATTTTGTACTAAGAAATTTAAATAGTTGACAACTTTATTTCATTTCTAGCGAGAATGCACACTCGGACCGAGTTGGATGTCAGTATGTCGGTAGGCCGGAGCTAACATTCAACGTGCGGGGTCTATGTGTTCCATTTAGAATATAGAGTACATTTTATTTAGTGTTTACTGAAATGCTCCGGATTCTGAACGAGCACACCCGGCTTTGCGCATTGCACGCTAGCTCTATAACCTGCAGACACAGTTAGATGAACTGAAGAAGTGATCAAACCCGACATCGCTAGAACACATGTTTTGGATTCCGCTGGTTACGTTGCTGCGGTTAGGTTATGAAAAATAACTGCGATAATTTAATCATACCCATAGATTCTATCTTCATGTCGTAAAATATATATATCACTCCATTTTTTCAAAGCATCTTATCTATGTTTATTATAATTTAGCTTGATATTTAGAACTAACACATTGCGCCTTTATTTTATTCATTCATTGCTTCCAACCTGCTAATCGTCTATCTGCTGAGTGTTATATTCTGGCACGATATGCATCCGAACTATCTGCCGAGTCTTGAATAGTGAGTCGTTTAACTTCAACGGGCGCGTTTCCGTATACTGGGAACAACGCAAGGCCTTCACCACCGGTGATCTATAACGTGGCAATTATTTTTTATCTAATAAATGTTCTAGGTTTTAAAGTTCTTGCGGTTGATAGCATAGTAACTTGGGTAGAAAATGGATGCAAAACGATCAGCAATTCTACTCTCTGGTTCTTCTATTGGCCGATACAACAGAAGTAGGTCCACTAGTGTTTCCACGACATTGAAAACATTGACCGCATTTTCCCCTCGGCAGATACAGGACCCGTTCCCCAAAACCTGACGGAAAGCCTGATGTCCTATCTGGTGTAAAACAATATCACCTATCTGGTGTAAAACAAAATCACCTATCTGGTGAAGAGCAATATCACCTACCTGGTGTATAGACATAATATCTTTATAAATTTCCATAACAAAGTAACAAAACACAAAAACTAAAAAGGTCTCTAAAAAGGACTACCACACACATTTTGGCACTAAAACAGTGACTATTAATTATGATTAACCGTGCGCGCTGTGACAGTGACCGGTTACCCACTCAGGCATAGCTGCTATTCACAATAGCAATAAAGCTGCTTAATAGATTTTGTGACGAGAAGGAAATTGAATGCAACCTGGACACAATACAATGACTTCAGTTAAGCAATAAAATGTTCGATGGTACATCAATATTAGAACCTCAGTTTGTCTATAAATGTTCGATATAATATAATGATTAGAGCATATCTTGTCGTTGACTACGCGAATGTCGTGGCCAGTGGGAATGGTGTAGTTCACTCGCATTCGGCTCATGAACTACACCCTTCCCACTGGCCACTACATTCGCGTAGTCAACTCCAAGCCATGCTCTATTCATATACTAAGCTTTAAAATAAATTGACTGCAGAACTGTGGAAATATGATATTTAACAAAAACGTCAAGAATATACTGCTAGAGACCAGTCCTGCTGTTCATTACTAGATTCACTGAATCTCAATGTAGGAGGTTTGGTCCTGTTTTTCTCTGTATGTTTGTGTTTTGCGTTCCACAAGGGGGTGGGTGTCAAAACATGGCTGAAAAAAACTCTATGAAATAGAAAAATATTTGGGGTCGGGGGTGGGTGGGTCCAAAAAGTGGTCATCGGCAAAAACGTAGCGTATGTGTCTGGAATTTTTTTCCGACCCCCCCCCTGGTTCAACTGCATTTTTACCAACCTTTTCTCTGTTTCCGCCGAGGTAGTTATTACCTTAATGGGACGAATTTTATCCTGAAGGTGTTCTCAACCATTTTCACCGCCTTGGATTGAAAACTGGTAGCACATTCACGCTTTATTAGTGTTGAAAAACTCCAACACAACAACCCCTGTGTGGTCTTAGTGTCCATTGTCCAATGTAAGGGAGACAATTTGTCCACATAATGATAATAATATGGCGCAATGCATGCGTCCAAAATTGCTTTAATAGGATCTCGCAAAACAAACCCATAATTGCAGTTATATATCGGATTAAGTAAATATATATTGCACATTGGTAAGTATCAGCGAATAGACCCCACTAAAAGTTTCGCAGAGTTGGCCAATTTCATTAATATGGATGAACGTATGGAACATCTGAGTTGCCAATTTTCCAATCGAGGGCTCTTTCTGTCTAAAATATAAGTAAGAAAATATGCGAGTCTTGGTATAAATTATATTTAAAACTGAAGATTGATTGCACAATTAAACTTTAACCTTACTATGACTGAACCTTCCAGAAATTTTGCAAAAACCTGTGCCAATGCATTCTCTTATATATGGAAGTTTCCCATTGCGAGCCTCGCATATATAAGAGAATACATTGGCCTAACAATATTTACCTTGACATTGTAAGCGAGTGCATTCTGTTATATATGCGAGGCTCCCTATGGGAGACTCAAACATATAAGAGAATGCACTGGCACAGGAGCTTCAATGCTGCACCAGCGCCGCTCCCGTCATGAAACGGTTAAGAAAAATCTAGATTCTCGGTCTTAAATTACCAACTGCTGTTTCAGGTACGAAAACAAATATACACAAAGTTGTTGGGATGAGAGACATGTAGAGCTCAGTCCCCTGCGCAGGACTTACCGCTGCCCGCACGTACATGTAATGTGAAGAAATGTCAGATTTATTATTTGAGATTTGTGTAGGTTAAAATTCATTCTGCATTATTCTGAGAAACTGAACTGTCCATATTCATGTGAAAATTGTCTAGATCAAGCTAGAATAAATTGTAACTGACAAAACACTTCAATAAAAAATGTTTTAATTAAGAAAATACACATGCCGGCAGCATTCAGATAGCGTAGTGAGGGGACTGAAGGGTAGGGTTCGCGCTGCCACTTGCCAATGGCAAAAATAATTCACATTTGGCAAAACACATTTTCATTTGGCAAAAGTGATGGCAAGTCACTTTTTAATTCCTCAAGCAATTTGATAAATATTCGTCAATCATTACCATTCATTTCAGGAAACTCTTAAAACATAATTATATTAGTGTGTTTTATAAGGTTTAAGGGAAGTTAACAATCTATTAACAAGCAGTTAATCTCATAGCATTAGTACTGATGGTTGGAGGGATTACTAGTATCTAGTGTGGTGGTTGTTGTTTACACAGCTAATCCTCTTCTGATGAAGCAACCCTTCTACCATTGTATTGTTCGGTGATTGGCTTATTGTACGATAAACCACAATAGAGATGCGAGTCTAATTCATTATTAACTGTTTTTCTGTCGATATCAAGTCATTCAACCCGCGTGTGTCAAAACATAAAAATTAAGGTTTCAGAAAATGATACTACCAAGGATAGCATTTGGCAAATGCTAATATAATTTGGCAAAAAATATTTTCATTTGGCAAATTATTTGGCAAAAGTAAATTTCGGTCCAGCGCGGACACTGCTGAAGGGGATTTGAAGCGTGAGCCACGTCGTGTCTACGTCCCTGTATAGCTTGGTTAACCCTTTACCCAACAAAGCGGCCCAAAACGCCCAAAATAAAGCTTCAACAGCCTAAAATATCTTCGGTCTGTCTCAATAACACCATACAAATATGGATACCATTGGAACCTGTTCGTTGATCACATTGTGATGGTTACAGTTATGCCCTGTGCCAATGCATTCTCTTATATATGCGAGTCGACCATAGGTCGCCTCGCATATATAAGAGAATGCATTGGTCTAACAAAAATCTTTTTTAACACTTTTTACCATTTTTTTTACATTCTTTAACAATTTTATAATGTTTTCTTACATTTTTTAACATTTTTTATAATATTTTTCTACATTCTTTGACAATTTTATCATTTTTAATATGTGTTAAGCCAATGCATTCTCTTATATATGCGAGGCGACCTATGGTCGACTCGCATATATAAGAGAATGCATTGGCACATGGCCGTTCTGTTGGGTAAAGGGTTAAACCCAAGGCCCAGTAAAACGAACCAGCGTCTCGATCGGCACATTCATCGACTTTGTGCTAATTTACACGCGATAGCAATTTCTCGCTGACGTGTATCGAGTGTTCCCTCCCCCGACAGCTACTCCAATCAAGACATCACGAAAAGTGGGTCGATATCGAGCGGTCTAGGACGATCATTCCACGTGAAGAGATTGTCCGGGGAGAAATACAGACGACAGTATGATAGCATTGGGGCCGAATTAATGGAGTTATTGGATTAATATTGGTTGGTACCTCGTTACGTGTAGAGTGTATTATCTTCAGATATGTGTCTATCTCGATCTACTTTGTTGGATTGTTACAGTACAATCAAGTGACTTGACTTGAAACGTATTTTATTTGCAAATAATATAAAAGGGATTGGGGCACAAGTTTTTTTCAACTTATGAAGCCCCTCTCCCAATACAGTCGATTTAGATACAAAATGTTTACAAGATGACAGCTGAACATATTGACATGCATGATTTTGTTATTTTATGGTGATTGATGTAGTGCCTTCCAGAGCTATATGGGTTATGGCTAGTTTGGTAGCAATAACATTTGGTGGGGTTTGTGTGATTTTGTTCGTTTTAATTAATGTTGGAACAGTGTTTTGTGCAAAGGGGTATTTTCTTCATATATATGTGTTAGTCAAGTGTTAGTCAGCTACTCTGGAAGACAGTACACACGGTAGATCAAGGTAATAGAGAACTGGTGATTGGGTGGGGGAGTAGGTCCATAAGTGGGGAGCCAGTAGATTAGTAAACTGCGTAGTTCCTATATTTACCGGTGTACTTAGACAATTTGTAGTCCTTCGAGTAGTACAATCAAGTCACACACATATGTGTAGTTAGACAAGGGTCCAATTTCTTATCGAATCCAGATATGTATTTATGCAACATTGATTAAGCCACACATCACACCCTACACGATGTTTAAACCTCTACATGTACCAGCTGGATGTACCGGAAAGAATATCTGAAGTAGTATCGGAAGGACAATTTGATGACATATTAGTAGAAATTACATCTTATCGACAATTATCTAAATATCTCTCCGACGTCTTAAGCAAAAGAAAGAAATATCTACAGATAGAAAAGCTATCGATGGTGTCAGGGTTAATGGACGAGCTACTGGACATTCGTAAACTAGATGGTCGATGGCGTAGCCCGATACCATCTAGTTTACCAATGTAACGTAGCGAGTCCATTAATCGATTTAAAACACAGTTTTATAATATACAAGGACAAATTGCATTAATACAGATGACAAATTCCAATAATTATCGATAAATTATACGAATTATACAAAGTTTTTCTGGGGGAAAATAGTCCTTTGCAGACAGAAAATCCACGCCCCTTGACAATATACGTAAACAAATAATAAAATATCCGCAGAAAATCCACACCCCTTCGATATACTTGTTTTCGCTGTAAATATAACGTAATATATATAATTATACGTAATATATATAATATATATAATTATACGTAATATATACTGTCGACCCAATTATCTGTATGTTGGGCACGAATGGATTTTAGGATAGCTTTGACTCGCGAATAATCAAAGTAGACCCCGAAGCCACGACAAATAGTTTTCATGGCTGGCTCAACACATTTTCGTGGCTGGTTAGCTAGCCAAGCCGGCTCAGTCACGACGTTCGTGGCTGACGAAATATGGCGGCTCAGCCGGCTGAGATGTTATCATTCAGCGTATTTTCGTTTCCGAAGTGTTCCTAATCCCCTGTTACCGGTTATAGACGCCGTTTTTTTAGTGTTTGTGGTGAACCCGTAGAATTCCAGACCACACGTAATCTTTTGATGTTGGGCTTTCTCATTATGACGAAAATTCACGAAGGACTGGCATGGATGTACAGTGTAGTTCCCCATATAATCGGTATAAGTAGTTACATTTGGACTTCTGTCGACTTCAGACTGCTATCATCACTGCCATCTTGCGATATATGCATGCATCATTGAATGATGAACCCGATAGTAATGATATATAATATTTCAAAATATTTTCTATTCTTATGTGTATATATTGACAAATTCAAGTGATGTCTGAGACTGGGTGTTGTCGATATAAACAATTTATATTTTAACCCTTGCAATACCGAATGGATGCACCCATTCAGTTGTATGAAAGCATGTATTGGGATAGTCTATTCCACATTAAGGGGCCGGTGTTCTGATAATATAACAACCATACCGTGTCCATGCGAGTATGCCAATATTAGGCAATGCGGTTTAGTTCTTTGCGATTCACAGCACAGTTGTGCTTGACATATAAACCCATGCACACGGCTCAGCCATTCTACAATTCCGGCGGCGGAGATTTTTAAATGTGGCTGGCGTTAGATATAATATGGCTGGCGACGGCTTGTGACCATTATGGCTGGCGGCGGCGGCGTACGATGGCGGCTTCGGGCTCTAAATCAAAGTAATATCGTTTGGCGCAGAAGAACAGTAACTCTATTATGAGGACGTGTTATGTTTGAATGTGATAGATACAACTGGTATGCAAATTGCATGCTGCCTTTTCTGACAAGGAATTTTATTACGTGGGGGTTATAAGCAATTTGCAGATGTTTGTTAGTGTGGAAAGGTGATAGAAGTGAACTATTTCTCGAACAAAGGTCCCCGTGGGAGTTCGATATGCATACATTGGGAGACATGACCTTTCTAAATTACGAAAAGGTGACTTAAGCAAAATATAAAAGCCCATTCGGATAAATATAAATTCGAGGTAGAACAAAGGGGCTGGGTGTTGACACATGTGTGCAATGAATTAGAATGAACGTTTAATTTACGTTCAATTTTATTTTGCAGGAATTGATATACAAAATATTCCATATATATGTATGCGAAATTATTGATAATAAGCGTAACATATATGCTTTATTGGCCGAGTGTTTATTGGACTACTCCCATTATTTTTGTATCTGACTATACATACTCATGTTTGCAATGACGGTACAGAACGCTGGGTGCATAGCAGTTTTCGGTCTAGGTCGGTTTGGGGCTGTGATTGTGCATCACTTCACCAAGTAGTCATTTTAACCCTTTACCCAACAGAACGGCCCTGTGCCAATGCATTCTCTTATATATGCGAGTCGACCATAGGTCGCCTCGCATATATAAGAGAATGCATTGGCTTAACACATTAAAAATTATAAAATTGTTAAAGAATGTAAGAAAAAAATGGTAAAAAGTGTTAAAAAAAGATTTTTTTAGGCCAATGCATTCTCTTATATATAAGAGAATGCATTGGCACAGGGCATAACTGTAACTATCACAATGTGGTCAAGGAGCCGGTTCCAATGATATCCATATTTGTATGGTTTTATTGAGACAGACCCAAGATAATTTAGGCTGTTGCAGCTTTATTTGGCCGTTTTTGACCGGTTTGTTGGGTAAAGGGTTAAACAAAAATACGCGAATAACACAGAAACAATACTCAGTCTGTATGGGAGGCCAAATTCACATTTATTAATAATTGAGCTGAAGCGCAATTCAATTGCGCTGAAGCGCAATTCAATTGCGCTGAAGCGCAATTCATAATTAATTGCGCTGAAGCGCAATTCAATTGCGCTGAAGCGCAATTAATTTTTCATATATGGCTAAACCCCCAGTTAATTAATGAATAAATCCAATGAAGCGCAATTATTTTCCCAACTAAAACAGAAGGTTCCGGTATGAATAAATCCAATAGAAAAATAACTGCGCTTCAGCGCAATTCAATTGCGCTTCAGCGCAATTATTTTCCCAACTAAAACAGAAGGTACTGGTATTGCGAGTCGCCCCAACTAATACAGAAGCTAATGCTATTGCAAGTCGCCCTGACTGAAACAGAAGATAATTATATTGTGAGTCTATCCGACTAAAACAGAAGTCGCAAGTCACCCTGAAGTATACAGAATATAATGCTATCGCATGTATAATTTTTATTTGAGTGCAGGACAAAATGTCAGGTACCAGATGAGTGGTGCCTGACATTTGAAAATGGCACCTGACATATTATTTCTCTGTATGCTATTGCCCAAACTTACTAGTAATAGTCTATCATCTGATTTACATGGAAAAAATCTTGTTTGCTTGTACATGTACGTCTGTATTATCAGTGCTATCTTCTGTAATTTTTGTGTGAACAGAACTGAAGAAATCTGTCAATTATTTCGACATGACAACATGGTGACAACATCACCGGAATTTCCAAAACCTACATCGTACAACAGAAACCGAAACGAAATGCTGAAGTACGACACTGCCTGTTATTAGTTTCATGATCCACTGTGAGGAATGGAGAAAAATACTACACCTATGGCTGATAAACACAAGTTTTACGCAACAAAATTCATTTGATAAGATTTTCAGACAATGCCACGACATTAACTCCGATCGAAAAATATCTATTACCTTCCGCCATATTCCGGTGCTAGTTTTTAGAACAACTATTTTTTCCAGATATTATTTTTATCGCCGGGGAAACCCAGCGCCCACACAGAAAAATAATTTTGATTAGTGCCGGTATTCTTGCAAAAAGAAGTCGCCCAACGCGACAATAAAGGCTACCCAAACAACCACATATAGAAACTGTTCAAATATAACAGACGAGCATCACGACCAGCGTATTCAGATTTGCGTCGGGGGAAATAATAATGCCAATATTATGTACAGTGCTTAGCCAATGCAATTTTCGTACCGGACAAAACAGAAGGTACAGGTATTGCAAGTCACCCCGACTAATACAGAAGGTAATGCTATTGTGAGTCTCCACGATTTATAGATAACATAAAGAATAAAACAGAAGGAAATGCTATCGTGAATTGCCCTTATCACTAATACATAAGGCAATGGCAATGCCATCAGGAGCCGCCCCGATTCATACAGATGTTAATGGTATCATGAGTCACCCTGACTAACAGAAAGTATATACCGGTATCGCAAGTTACCCCGACTAATACAGAAGGAAATGCTATCGCGAGTCGCCCTGATTAAAACAGAACATAATGCTATTGCAAGTCGCCATGACACTGACTAATCAATCCTATCGAGAGTAGCCCAAACAAATAAAGAAGATAATCCAAAAGTGAATCACCCCGAATAATACAGAAGATAATGCTATCGCGAGTCGGCCCAACTAAAACAGAAGCTAATTCTATTGCGAGTCTTCACGATTAATAGAGAATGTAATGCTTATAATCACGAGTAGCACCGACTAAACCAGAAGGAAACATGCTATTGTGAGTCCCCCTGATTAATACAGAAGGCATGCTATCACGAGTTGGCCCGATTCATACAGATTATAATGCTATCATGAGTTGCCCCGACTAAAACAGAAGGTACCGGTGTCGCAAGTTACCCCGACTAATACATAAGGTAATGCTATCGAGAGTCACACCGACTAAAACAGAAGGAAATGTTTTGTGAGTCGCCCTGAAGGGAACGCTATTACATGTATGTGGTGCGGCAGGGGAAACTTAGTCTCCTTGCCTTTATTCCTTCTGTATGTGACTGAAGACTTCTAAAGAATTTTCTGAGATGTGGTTTTAAACGAATATAAAATGACTCAGTCCATAAATCATTTGATATTATCCTCTCAGCCCTTAATGTAAAAGGTAGGGGTGCTCTCATGATTGTTTACTGTCTTTAGAAAAAGTTTAGTTAACTCATAATACTCTTGATAAGAGGCAAGGAAGCAGTCTGAAGCGCAATTGGTTGGTATCGCATATGAATTTATGATAATGGAATAACCCACCTATTCAGGGAGCAAATTACTTTTGAAATTTTGATTAGCAAATAACTTCATAATGACATAATTAGATAGCATTGTTCTGAAATCATATAAAATTCATACCAAATTGCATAGCTATTATCCAAATTTGGGTAGCAAATTACGATGCGATCATGCGATACCAGTTAATTTTCTCCCTGAACCTATTCAACCCAACTTTAATAATAATAATTGCGCTGAAGCGCAATTGAATTGCGCTGAAGCGCAATTGAATTGCTTGGGTAATATTTGAAAAATTAATTGCGCTGAAGCGCAATTAATTTTGAATTGCGCTGAAGCGCAATTAATTTTGAATTGCGCTGAAGCGCAATTGAATTGCGCTGAAGCGCAATTGGTGGATATCCCATATGAATTGATGATAATGGAATAACCTATCTATTCAGGGGTGTAAGCTTGTAACAATAATTGCGCTTCAGCGCAATTGATATGAATCAAGGTGGATTGCGCTTCAGGGCAATTGAATTGCGCTTCAGCGCAATTGAATTGCGCTTCAGCGCAATTATTAATAAATGTGAATTTGGCCTCCCATAAGTCTGTGCCTCCATAACTCTGACATATATATACGCCAGTAACAGTAATCGTATGGTCACAGATGCAATTTCGGAAGAAGTTAATTGTGATGTTACCAGAATGGCAGATGAAAAATTTCGAAGGTAGTGGGTTCTAACCCATGTTCAGACTGATACGCTTCCTAACTCTATGTGAAAGGGATTACATTTTTAAGGATGTCCCTGTAGCCGAGGTGGTTATGTCGTGGCTAAGATAATCACAGTCTGGTCCAGACGATGTTGGCGCGGGTTCGAACCCCGGCATGGATAAAAGCTTTTAGGGACATCTCAATGTACCATTCCGATCGACACATGGCCATTTCGATAAGTAATGAGAATTTGTTCGCGCTCACTAAGTTAAAGATACGGGCGGCGTTGGCCATGGGTATGCTGTTAAAATATTCAGCTCCGTCAAAAACCACCATAAACAGAAAGAATAGTAAAATATAGACAAACTTTGTTCTTATACCAATCATAAATATGGCATAAACAGTATGTTATTGTCAATTGTTTTTCCTTTGTTATGTGAACAAAAGCAAAACACGTTACAGAACCTGGCTTTTGTTTAGATCCGGATATGGTAAACATAAAGAGCGTTATTTGTTACTGTTTTCCTGATATGAAAATAATAAAGAGCGTTTATATAATTTGTGTGTGATTAACCAATAGAATTGAGCTGTGTTATGTAAACAGAAGCAAAACTTCTGTAACACGAGCAGGCTCTTGTTTACGTACACCATCGTACGTCTTGACGACAATATACTATTTACGCGCTGATTGTGTTTGGCATATGAATAAAACTATATATATTTTAATATTCCTTCTGTTGATGGCGATTTGAACAAATATGAATATTTCTACAACGAACGCCGCCCGTGCCTTTAACCCTTTACCCAACAGTCGGGATTTTTTTTACCCTGTGCCAATGCATTCTCTTATATATGCGAGTCGACCATAGGTCGCCTCGCATATATAAGAGAATGCATTGGCTTAACACATTAAAAATTATAAAATTGTTAAAGAATGTAAGAAAAAATGGTAAAAAGTGTTAAAAAAAGATTTTTTTTTATGCCAATGCATTCTCTTATATATGCGAGGCGACCTATGGTCGACTCGCATATATAAGAGAATGCATTGGCACAGGGCATAACTGTAACTATCACAATGTGGTCAATGAGCCGGTTCCAATGATATCCATATTTGTATGGTTCTATTTAGACAGACCGAAGATATTTTAGGCTGTTGAAGCTTTATTTGGCCGGTTTTGGCCGGTTTGTTGGGTAAAGGGTTAAGCAAATATGTAACAATGAACACTCATACACAGTCCGTGCCTCCATAACTCTGACATATATACTATTGGACACGATATACTATTATATACCTCATGGAATACTATATTCTGCTGCGAAATCGAAAGTTATTTTCAATAAAAACATGTCCAAGAAGATACAGCAGGTTTATCTGTAGATTAATAGCAAACACACATGCCCATTCAGTTATACAGAAGTCGAATGTTTTCTACTTTCGGACTGAAATGGCAATCAATTGGAAATTGCTAACCCAAAGGGGCGTACACATGGAATATTTCGGACGTGAACATTTCAGCCTGCTTTCTTAATCTTAGCAATAAAATGTCGGGTTAATTTGAACCTGATATATTCTGGCAGGCATTTTCTTGCAGCTCCATGTGAGCACGCCATAAAACCAGTGGACAACTACCATGGGGTCATATGCAGGCGCCTGTGCATCCAATTGTCTTAGATTTGTTCAGATCACTGCGAAAATGACACAACTTTAGAAACAATAACTGTACATATTCTTAACAACACCAGGTTGCCCAACAGCATCATAGCAATTCAGCATAAAAGAAAAGTAGCAGGACCCACTTAAACAGGGATGTTTTACGTGCCATGTCGATAACACAGGACAGCTCGATTCTGATTTATGACAGAGTTATTCCTCTTAGTCTTAATTGTTCTGTATGAACCCAGTTCGATCTTTCCGACCGATATTTGCCAGAGCAGCAGCACTCATACTTCCTTTCTTATCAAGTCACCAAGGGGAATAATCCCTGCGTGGAGTTTGTTTTCCGATGTTTCTGGTTACAGTGAAGTAATTATTTCCCATAGGCCTCAGTGTTAACATATAATGGCCTGCAGCCCTGACTATCCACGAATTGTGATAAATGAGTACATGATCACCAGGATTGGCATCTGCGCAAAGTTTCTGCATGAATAAAATCATATCGCCAGGCATGGAATGTACCTTTAAATTTGGGATTTATAATCTAGAGTCAGAATTGCATGAAAAAAATATTGACATTTTTTACCTCACACCAAAAAAATTAAATCTAGGGACCACGTGCTTTACAATGTGCCAATGTTTTGTTTGGAGTCTGAAATTTCAAGAGGAGTGATTGCATGTATTTTATATGTTTAAATATCGAAACTACTATTTAATTCTCTCCTGCATCTTGGTCCAAAATCCGTTGGAGGGCGCTACCAATCGAATTACTTCAATGTAACCTTCTGTTTACCGTTTTGACGTTAGTCCCATTTGGATGAAAATAACGCTGATATATTTTAGATTTGACTTGACTCTGTTTGCAATACATCTGGGATCGTACTTTTTTAAGTGTGACAAGTTAAAGAACATAGAAGAAACCGTCTACTTCCTGTTTATAGTTAATATGAATTGCTGAATACCAAAGGGGACAGTTATATCGCCGGTTATGTATGTTAATAAGACACATCATATTTTAGATTTGACTTGACTCTGTTTGCCATACATCTGGGATCGTACTTTTTTAAGTGTGACAAGTTAAAGAACATAGAAGAAACCGTCTACTTCCTGTTTATAGTTAATATGAATTGCTGAATACCAAAGGGGACAGTTATATCGCCGGTTATGTATGTTAATAAGACACATCATATTTTAGATTTGACTTGACTCTGTTTGCAATACATCTGGGATCGTACTTTTTTAAGTGTGACAAGTTAAAGAACATAGAAGAAACCGTCTACTTCCTGTTTATAGTTAAAATGAATTGCTGAATACCAAAGGGGACAGTTATATCGCCGGTTATGTATGTTAATAAGACACATCATTAACCAGCTTCAGGTTATTCGTCTATGTACAATAATCAAAACGCGGCTCGCATCATAAGTAACAACAGTCGGCCAATAAGTGGAAAACACGACTAATACGTCACACATCGGCCTCATAACTCGGCCAATATGGAAACAACCAATTAATAAGACATACTATCAAGGAAGTTTGTTAGATTAGGAGTAATATTATCCTGCAAATTGTGTACACATGTTTGGATGGTTGTATACGCATTCATACATATATCATACATGCACCATTCGTTCTTCCAAACTGCAAGATCCCGGCTTATATTCTCATAGGGGATCTACCAACAAACATTTTGCACCAACGGGAGATAAACGTTTATGGCCATATAAAATAAAGTGAGCATAGTAACTTCGTTGCTGATTACCTACCTCGCGCTTGTGGAAACGCCAGGGAAGTTACAGAGCACTTCTTGATACATGCACTGTCCCTCGTACTCAATTAACCGATACTTTAGTCCTTGAAGTTCATAACATAATTCGGAAGATGCTCGGTATGCAAACAATAAATTAATACGTTCTCTATAATGTGTTTTAACTGTGGCCCGCGCCATCCAACAGAATAATTGGTACAGGCCATGCACCATGGGGTTATTTCAGAATCAAATATGTCCAATATGAACCTATCTGAATATTTAGGTCCATATGAACCTAGTTGCTCGAGAGAATATGTTGCGTATACTTTTAGTGCTCGTGATGATATCTTCTGGGCGCCAGTGTATTACGAATGGCGTTGATTGTGAATAATTTCCATTGTGATGTGCCTGCACGGTGAGCGGAGTATTGAATGTAGAAATTGACACGCAACATTTACGAATATCAAACTATTCGCTATGCATGGCGAATTCCTGATGAAACTTCTCAAAGAAACAAAGATAAATTTTGCATTGTTCAATCTTACGCCAGGTCAGGCATACCCTGAATTCAAATGTTAGAGTTATATTTAATGTTAAATTGCGGTTTTCGCAAAAAAACAAAACCCACCTAATAATATGATGTTGTACTTAAAGGCATGGGAGGCCTTAGTTGTCGAAAATATTCATATTTGTTTCAATCACCGTAAACAGAAAAACATTAAAACGCATACAGTTTTGTTCATATATACCATGACCATCGCGTAAACAGCATGCTATCATAAAGACCTACTATATTTTACCTAAGCAAGAGCCTGATTGTGTTACAGAAGGCAGCACAGTGTTACTGGCTAATCACACACAAATTATATAAACGCTCTTTATTCGTTCCATATCAGGAATTCAGCAACAAAGAACGCTCTTTATGTTTACCATCCTAATATAAACAAACACCAGGAAAGTAACTTTTTATGCTTTTGTTTACATAACAATGGTAAAACATGACAATAACATACTGTTTATGCGATATTTCTTATTTGTATACGGACAAAGTTTGTCTACATTTTAATATTTTTTCTGTTTGTGGCAGTTTTTGACCGGTGGAAATATTTTCACAGCATATCCACCGCCAAGGGAGGCCCCCACCCCACCCCACCGCCAAGGCCTCCTGTACCTTTTATTTTAGTCATAAATTGTACTCGTGATTGTGACACGATTTTTGAAAAGTCAAACCATATGTCATGATATAAGCCAATTGGCGGTTGGCGCTCCAACATACACCTAATAATATTTGCTTTTGAATTTTTCCCGGTGTCGATATAGGTTGATACCTCTTACCAAATTACGTAGACAAAATTTGGAAGCTCGAATGAGCCATTCGTTCAACTTTAAGAGTGGAATTCCACAGTGCCAACTACACTATTCTTGTTGCAACGTTGGGGTCGCCAGTGCACAGCCAAATGCAATCGTAAGTATAAATTTAGTTTTGCAAACTATACTCCAGCTTATTTTATGCACATCGATATACACGAGGTAACAGAATGGTGAAACGAACTCTCGTTGTTGAATTCCTTATCATATAGTGACACAGTTTGACAGGCAACCGTTATACCGTACTCGGCTCGTGATTTAACTGTATATACAACTTAGCATGCGAAGGTTCTTTCTAGAGAAGCCCAGGCGAATGAATTTGAATAAGAGTCCATTGTGCCATACTTTGTCGAATGCCTGTTTGATAGATAGATATGTCCAAGTAGTCCATACAACGTTTTGAGTTATTTTCTTGTGCACATGAGACAGACTCTTGAAGAACAAAATACATGTATGTCATATTGCATCCAATTCCTGCTTGAAACCCGTTTTGTAAGGCACTAGATAATGTCACAAGCAAATGGCCGTTCGTGAATCGATTGAAACCCGTTTTGTAAGCCACTAGGTAATGTCACAAGCAAATGGCCATTCGTGAATCGATTGAGGATCACACATTCGAACACTTTGTAGATCACAGGGAGTAACTGTATAGCTATGTAGCTATCTGGAAGTGTTGACGGCTTCGGTTCTCCCTTGTAAAGAGGAACGATGATTCCAAATTTTAGTGACAAAAAGGAAACAATTTAGAATATAAAAGTTTAAAGGGACGTAACGCCTCCGCAGGTAGTAAATGTGAGAAAGTATATAAGTATGTAAAGTATGTAATCATCACCAGGTAGAACATGAGAAAATAGATCTACTTCGTTCTCATGTTGAGTATTAGATCATGTCACGAACATCTACTATGGAGATAATATGCCACCAGTACACAACCTGGGATCTTTTTGAAATTTTGACAGAGAATCTTGTACAGTCGAAAACATAACGCGGGGAATATTTTACTTAGTTATTATCGGTTCCTTAATAATGTACTTCACAGTATGTGAAGGTCGCAACTCGATTTGAGTGACTTTGTGAGCGATTTTATTTTGCGTCGCTTACAATTATGGAATTTGTCCTGGCTAATTAATCGTGAACATTTCTGTCGACAAACATAGCTGATAGCAACATTTATTAACCCTTTACCCAACAGAAGGGCCCTGTGCCAATGCATTCTCTTATATATGCGAGTCGACCATAGGTCGCCTCGCATATATAAGAGAATGCATTGGCTTAACACATTAAAAATTATAAAATTGTTAAAGAATGTAAGAAAAAATGGTAAAAAGTGTTAAAAAAAGATTTTTTTTAGGCCAATGCATTCTCTTATATATGCGAGGCGACCTATGGTCGACTCGCATATATAAGAGAATGCATTGGCACAGGGCTAACTGTAACTATCACAATGTGGTCAAGGAGCCGGTTCCAATGATATCCATATTTGTATGGTTCTATTGAGACAGACCGAAGATATTTTAGGCTGTTGAAGCTTTATTTGGCCGGTTTTGGCCGGTTTGTTGGGTAAAGGGTTAAACTATTTTAGTCTATCTATTTTAAAGAATATTGTTCAATTGCTTTGACCCGTTTCCGATGTTGAGATTTACATTATGATGGGTTTTTGTTTGTTATTTATTGGGCTAATTGAACATTGATCGGTAATATAGAGTTCTGTAACAATGGTGTTTACATAACGATGGTCTTAACATGGGATATGTCAGCCAATTCTCCAGCAAACCGCACATCATCTGCTCATAATATAACTTAATTTAGGTTTTAGAGGGGGGGGGGGTGGGGGGGGGGGGGGGGGGGGGGGTCATCCACTTTTTTCTATACAGTAGGCCGGGTGGGTGGGTGGTTCAGCTGCGAAAAAGTCACCTTTTCCCTGAGTGGTCGCAATTTTTTCCTCTTACAACATTTCTGCAATATTATTGCCTCAAAGGGTTCAGCATCATTGTTAAGGTGTATGTGACACTTAGGGCAGTGCTTAGGGGGTAGTTAGTGTGGATATAGGCATGATGCTTCTCAGAAATCCAGATTACGAACCAACTCTCAGGAATTCGCCTTTTATATCCGATCACATTGCCATGTACCAATGCTACTGGTTCCAGATGAAAATGGACAGTTATGTAGCACATGAATACACTAAATAAAATGAAAAAAGCTATTCATTTATAGCATTAATATTTACTCATTATACCTGATCAGAGAGACATAATTAGAGGCAAAAACATTGAAATCTCATCATGCTAGAAATTATTGAATCCTATTTAAAGCAACATCCAGTGTTAATTTTTGTTTGTTTTATTTAGTTGTATTTATTGTTTGGTTATGGACACAACATTTTATATACATGCAAGTCTAAAAATAATGTGCTGGTCATCAGCAAAATGATCGAGGTCTGCAGATGGCGAATTTGGCGATACTACCCGGCATAGCATCAACAAATTCAACCTCGGTCAACCTCTGGCGACCTCATTCTATTTTGGTCTCGACCAACCATGGATAACTAGCTACATAATGAGGGTCATATATGGTGAATTTGGTAATGATATAGCTCACTATGCTGGGTAGCATCACTAAACTCACCCTCCTTGGAGCTTATTCTGCAGACTGCATATGACCGTCTTATTTTCAAGTTTCTATTTACACGTACATGTATCTGTATGAATGCTTGACCTGTGTCTGGCCTTAGCACGGTACCTAGCTCAAGAACTCAGCTCATGGAAATGAAAATTAGTTTTGTGATACATGGTGAATTTCAGCTGAATACCTGTATTGCTGGAGAGTTAATTGTCAGGTGGTGTTGCCCGAATAATTTTTCTAAAATCATAATTGACATAAATTCATGTGATACTATGGGACACATCTAAAGTTACACTTGCTGTGACGAAAAGAAGGTACACTAATGCTTTTATACTTGTTTACATGTATAATGAGCTACCTCAGACAATATTTGGGGACGAAACAATCAATAATTTACTGATCAGCACATATATTCTGTGTGTTATTTTGGGTTCTTCCAGGTTTTTTTTTATCACTTCCTGTTTCGTGTTATTACAAAAGCTGGAATGACTTAGAAGAACCAGAAAGGGAAATAGGGTAACTGTAATACTGACCATCAAGCTTAAATGGTGTGAGACTACATATTTGGAGGTAAAAAGGGGGTGGGTACCCCGCATGAAATTGGGAAAAATATTTGTTCCTTCAAATAGGGGGTGGCGGGTACACAAGAGCCGGAAAAAAAATTTCAGCCTACTGTCATGTCACTTTTTTCCGACCCCCTTGGGTTTTCTGGTTTTTTTTGGAGTCGATTATGTGCTGAAAATTAGATCGATTTAGTCACATTATCGACTCATAATGAGGCGAGTCTAAGCTGATTATGTGCGGACAATGACACAAATAAGCAAACTCACGCTCTTTAACATGTGTTGTCATTGTGGCCCGCGCCATAACATTAAATAACGGATATGACTCCATTATATGTTAATTTCAGAATCAAATAATCACATTATGTACATAATTCACATTATATGTCGATTACGTGCGTATTGGCGTGAGGATATGTTGCATATTTTATATTGGAGAATAACCCTTTCAGTGCCAGGGGCCGATCTCATCGGCCCTAATTTACGGTCTGTAAAATCGGCCCTAAAAAAAAAAAAAAAAAAATTGAATTGTTTTATATTTTATATTTTAAAAAAATTATTAAAATTGTAAGAAATTGTAAAAAATAATAACATATGATGAAAAATTGTTAGGCCAATGCATTCTCTTATATATGCGAGGCGACCTATGGTCGACTCGCATATATAAGAGAATGCATTGGCACAGGGTATATGGGTCGATACAAAAATCGGACCTGGCACTCAAAGGGTTAAAGCTATACTAGATTGATTTATTGTGGTTTAAGAATCAGGGGACACCACTTGTAAGCAGTGTTCACACTGGCCCAAATTTTCTTGAGCCACCACCTTAGCGACTTGTGAATTTTTTTGGAGCCACTTTTCATTTACTTGAGCCACATTTTATCAACCCATATTTTTTGGAGCTAATTTGATTTAAAAACATTCAAAGAACACAGGCTAATTAACTCAAATATTTATTATAATAAAATATAACAGGTTCTGGTTGGTAAAACAACAGTATTAATAATCAAACATTGAAAATTCTGCGAGATTTTACATCTGCCTATTTATGCCTTACCAAAATTTAAGTCTAACATGGGAAGGCCTTCAATTGCAATTTCCATTAATAAGTTTAATTGAGGAACAGAAAGTCTGTTTCGCCGTTTATCTTTGAATAAATGTTGGTACGAGAAGGCCCTCTCACATTCCACAGTTGACACGGGTACACAATGTTTATGCAAGTTGTAAACATTGCGTCCTTGCCTTACTGCAGATGAGCCTATTTCTGATGTTGAACCTTCCCAATGTTGTGTTGATTTATTATCTCAAGCAAGTGACCAATATATGACGTGGGATTAATTTCACTGGGGACACCTAACACTAAAATGGATTAAGTGTCTGTGGTCATTGTTGACATGCTAAAGCTGAACTTTTGGGAGTGACTTCCCTGGTGCACTTAATGGTAGCCTTGCTACATTGGGCTAATGTTTACAATGATTATTCCGAAAAATAAAATAATAAGTCTTAATATGAGGAGAAATACATAGTCTTGGGACATATTTACCAAATATGAGTGTTGTATGCCATGTTATACGGGTAGGATAACTTGAAATTTACGTACAGTTGTTTTTTATTAAATGATATCTTTTGAAAATTTCTAGAACATGGGGTCCCCTGATCTTGTTCGGCAACTAAGGCCATATCATGGCATTGCTAGTTTTAGTGGTGGACGAAATCCACACACTTACGGCTAATCTAACAATGATTTCAATGGCTGATAAACTTGTCGACCATGTGCGGCAAACCTCCGGCCACCGGCGAGTAATTGGCAACTCCATCAGATAACGATTTCGCGTTACAAAGTCCACGATGGAAACATGTGGATTTGAACCTTCATCACCAGCGCTGGAGGGCGAGACGGTTTGGGGTTGTACCTCTAACCGACTGAGCCACCGGACTCCTTAAGTTAAATTAGAATATGTATATTTAGTAGCAGTAACACACTGATATGCCTGTCTCATTATGGCGATACCAATAAACAAATCATTGATGTCTGCCTTTGACTAATTGAGAAGAAAATTGTCCATAATTATTACTGGTTATAATTTTCTGTACCAAGCAGCGTGGGTAGTCAGTCACCCACGTGCCTATACGCTTGATTAGTGGTTTTAATAAGAGCATCGGGTACAGATTATTAGCTAATTCGACGAGTCGCATATTTCGCAGCACCAGATGTACTGCATGTACAGTGACGTTGTGGCTGGGGTGAAAAATTGTTCCACCGTTAGATATTTCACTTATGAAATAACAGCTGTTTTTCAAAAAACATATTTAGTGTACGATATATATTTTTTTCATTTATAATATTTACCCATTTCAGTCACATTTTAGACTGAAAATGGCCATTAATTAGTCGAACAATTTACACATAGATGGGGAGCTTGGTGTACACATGTACTGGACAAACTCGAATATTTTCCCCACTTTCTGTCAATTCTAGACTAAATTAGACGTAATTTGAATTTTTTTGAACTATAAGGGGATGCAAATATAAGTTTTGAGACAGTGAATTTCTTTTATGGCTACTGTGCCATATCTGCTATATATATAAGCGGATGTTTATGTTGAAAAACTCCACCAATTGGAAAGCTTGAGAGATTTCCAAGAGGCGTGGTTGGGGTCGAGTGCAAATGCATTTCTTATAGTTCGGAATTGTCATGGTTCAATGAGAACACTGAGGAATTCGAAGCTGAATATCCCCCGCACCCGATCGAACACGCTCTATAGTCGCATCCATGTGCATCTGCACTCTGAATATATTATTCCCACAGCTGAAGCAGTATATACAGTGACCATAACCCATAGCGACAGGTCGGTATTGCCAGAAACACATGTAATTGAATACTGGTGGAATGGGTAACATCGAGCCCTATTCATCTGTGGTTTAAGGAGGTCGGCCTCCACAATGCCAGTCGTCGATAGATTCACATTGAGGGCCGGGATGCCTAATGGAACATATTGATTGAGCTCCTGCAATTGATTGATAATGCCTCGTATGCATTCGTCGACGACGGCGTTGTATGTGACACGATATGTGTATTGGTGGCACAAGATTTGCACGAACAAATCTCCAAGTAATTGCATTCCATTTGGTATGATGATGGGATAGAAGTGGGTTTTTTTCGACCAGAATACAGTCTATACGTAGAGTTCGCGGACATGATGTCGCTCAACTTCTAAATTATGTATACATTATTGTATTATTCTGTGAACATATCGTCATATGGTATATGGGATGGATTGTCATCTCACTGAACAGTTTTGTAGTTATGCCTATACCCGGGCCTACTTGTACCGCAAAACTTATATAATATATATATATATATATATATAACAGATTTGTAGTTATGCCTACCCGGACCTACTTGTACCACAAAACTTATATAATATCAGGATTGATTTATATAAAAAGTTGTGCTGAATAACAGCTTTTTTTTCTTCAAATTGTAGACTGTTTTTTATTTACCGTAATGCATGCAAGGCTAATCACAATAAACGAATCGTCGCAGGGGGGGGGGGGATTTTCCGGGCACGTATGCCGTGGTGGGTGAGTGGTCGGTGGGACCAACAAAACATTTTTTTCCTGCAAGTCTTTTTGACTGTTTTTGCAATGAGTTTGGCTTAAAACACATTAGAATGTCAATATTAACATAAATGAAAAAATTCATGATGATCAGACAAACAGTATAGCCTGTAGCCCAAGATTAAATGGATTAAATTTTTAAATCCAAGATGGCCGCTGGCAGCCATGTTTTTTTGGCCGAATGACCCCAAAATGACTCGTTCCTATTTACATGTCAATGTTAACATCCATGACAAATATTATGCACAGAAATTCATATACAGCTGTTTACAGTGAATTTCCCACCGCAAATCTCTCTTTTAGTGTTAAAAGGGGGTGGGGGTCCAAAAATGGTCAGGAAAAAACTGCCGAAAACGGACAAAAAATTGGACGCGGGGGTGGGTGGGTCCCAACAAGGGTCGAAAGTAAAAAATCAGAATACGTGCCTGATACGTGCCGACCCCCCCCCCCGATCGTCGGAGATAATAACCCCATGACCTGTGAAAATAGTTCAGAAAACTGATTTTGTAGTGTAACACTGCGCGCTCATTTAGGGACTCCTGTTCCCTCCGTATGAATGGCGTAACGGCGGTTACTCGGCTCCCGATCGTCCAGAAACTTCGATTTTACACTGAATGAGATCAGGGATGTTCATGGTACATGAGCATGAGGGGCACGTGTCAATCTACATACCTGTATCACCTTTAATTTTATCAACGTGTTCTTGTATCACCATTCTTAACCATTGGTATAGGGGATATCAGAGATTGCCTCCACGTTGATGGAAATATGCATATGTATCAGATATATAGTTAAATAAATTGCGTAGAACAGGTTTAAAGGTACGGTTGGCCCTGGCGGTGGGTATCCTGTGAAAATATTTCCACCCGTCAAAAACCGCCACAAACAGAAAGAACATCAAAATGTAGACCGACTTTGTCCGTATATAAATAAGAAATATCGCATAAACAGTATGTTATTCTCATATGTTTAACCATTGTTATGTAAACAAAGGCATAAAAGGTTAATTTTCTGGTGTTTGCAGGTGTTTGTTTATATTATGATGGTAAACATAAAGAGCGTTCTTTGTTGGTGAATTCCTGATATGGAACTAATAAAGAGCGTTTATGCAATATGCCATTTGTGTGTGATTAGCCAGTAGCATTGTGCTGTCTTCTGTAACACAATCAGGCTCTTGTTTAGGTAAAATATAGTAGGTATTTATGATAACACGCTGTTTACGCGATGGTGATGGTATATATGAACGAAACTGTATGCGTTTTAATGTTTTTCTGTTTACGGTGTTTGGAACAAATATGAATATTTTCGACAATTAAGGCCTCGCGTGCCTTTAACTTCCAGTCCGATCATGATCCAAAAAAGGACATGTGAAAACGTACCCCCTGATAATTTATCTGAGTTATATAGGTTATTCAGATGTCCGTATACAAATATTTCGTATATTTATGAATCTACCTGACCCCCTGGACCGGACGTACGTGTAATGTGAGGCTCCAAACCATCACGGTCCTTACCTTTGGTTTGTGGTAACAATAACAGAAATTAATTCCCAGTACATCAACCTTCGATGTGTATATGTCTTTGTCGAAAAAAATATATCTGACTCAACGCTCTTTGCACAATCCTATAATCCCATGCAATATCACCGATGTTCTGACGTGTCCGCCATTTGCGCCAAATTGGATGTAAATTTCCACTTTAAGGTAAATCAGATATAAATAGTGCACCACATCAAATTTTCAGATTAATGCACGAGAAGTTTCCATTCGAGCTTCCAAATTCTGTCTACGTTATTTGGAAGGAGGTAGGTCGACAAATAAACGAAATATTGATATACCGGCTTCATATGCTCTGAAAAATATTTTCCATGGTCACAGCCATTTTCCACCTGTTTTTATTGTTCGCACATTAGTGAAACGAACTCTCTTTATTTCTACCATATCAGGCATGGACTAACACGAACGGTCTTTTCTGTTCCATGCCATGCAAATGGATGTTTTTGTCTGGGACCCAACATCCCGTGTTCAAAGCTGTATTTTTATGACTTCAATGTGTCTTTCTTGGACATATAATGATCGTAGAAAGGTATCTCAAGTATTTATCGATATATTTCGATATCGGGCAACATTCAAAGTGAGTATTATCCGGTGAATTTCGGAGAGTAACCGCCGAGTGAGCCTGGAAAGCGCCAAGTGAGCCTGGATACCGCCAAGTGAGCATGGAAACCGCCAAGTGAGCCTGGATACCGCCAAGTGAGCCTGGAAAGCGCCAAGTGAGCCTGGATACCGCCAAGTGAGCCTGGAAAGCGCCAAGTGAGCCTGGAAACTGGAATCGAGAGAGAATACCAGAAAAAAAAAAAAAAAACACATTCGTGATTAATTCGTAAATTCTATAGTCGGGATTTGAAAGAGCAACACATATTACACACTTACTGCTTATATGTTGTTGGTCGACTGAGAACTAGTGGATGTAGGCCAGGAAAATATGGACAAAGGTGTCGCCTGGAGAGGGAATTTATTTTAGACCTAGATTTTTGGTTAGCGTAAATACTAAACTTTCGGAATCCGTATGTTGGATTTGTCAGATAGGCGGACTTTTTTCTCACCGCGTGGTTTTCTTGAGGAACCCGATGAAAAATTCGGTCATTTTTAAAATAAAAAATCGGTCATTTTAAAAATAAAGCCGACATTTTTGACACAGTATTTTCACTCATTTTGAGGAGAAATATTAGTCCAATTTTGATACCTGGGACTGGGGTGATAAACCAGAGTAGTGTAATTCATGTAACCATTGAATCTCGGAATTGCAGTCATGACGTCATGTGAAGTCAAATAATATTTTGGGTGAGACAAATATGACGATTCACGCAAAGCGTTGTCTTTCGTTTCTTTTAAATCGTAAAGTAAGACGGTTATGCCACATTGTTTTATAACATGGGAAACTACTACCAATTGGCTATATTTTGATATATAACTTATCGCTTTACGCTGCATTATTTTTTATCAGAGGCAGAAAAATCAACCCTCCCCTAAAGTTAAGATGCGCCATGCTGTGGTATAAGGCACACATAACTCACGGTTACATGTAAATAGGCTTAATTAACATAACGGCCGTTGAAAGTCTGCTATAGAATGTAATAATATATAAGTTTCTGTCTACAAACTCGAACATTAAAGTAGCAACAATACATAATGTACTCCCAGATCCGAAATTTTAATAAATTTTAGAATTGTTCCTAAAAATTTATATAAAACACATTTGTTTTTATTTTCTGGAAGGCAAAAAAGACAACAATTAGTAAGGGTGGAGATAATTGGCGTATACGGCAATTTTATTCCGCCTTGGATTAAAAAATGACATACTAACTCAAAATGGTTGCCAATGTGGCAGCCGCAATATAGTTTAAGTTATATATCCCGATCTACAAACTCGAGCAATAAAGTGAAAATATTACACAATGCACCTCCTGTCATTTTTTTGTTTTATAAAATGTAGGTATTTTTCTCCAAAAATAACCTAAAGCCATTTTGTCATCTTCTCGGAAGCCATAATGCGCATAATGTAGCGTGGCGGAGATGTTTTGGTACGATAATTCAATGTCGTTTTGGGATTACAAAATGGCTTACTAACCCCAAGATGGTTGCCAATACGGTGGTCAGAATAAATGGTGAAATGTGTCATGTTTCACTTTTATCGCCGTCATTGTCGCCATATAATGTCTCACACAACCCAAAGTATAATATTCATTGTATCATGTTACTGCGGGACATCGCGGTGTGCAATTCTATTTAAAATTGCTACCAGAATGGTGCCCAGTATTGACGAATCTTGCATTCATGAGCATTTGTGATAAAGTAATCCGTGTCCCTTGAAATAGGTGGCAATTTTGAGCGAGGTATTTACAGATGAACAGGATTGTTTAACCCTTTACCCAACAAACCGGCCAAAACCGGCCAAATAAAGCTTCAACAGCCTAAAATATCTTCGGTCTGTCTCAATAGAACCATACACATATGGATATCATTGGAACCGGCTCCTTGACCACATTGTGATAGTTACAGTTATGCCCTGTGCCAATGCATTCTCTTATATATGCGAGTCGACCATAGGTCGCCTCGCATATATAAGAGAATGCATTGGCCTAAAAAAAAATCTTTTTTTTACACTTTTTACCATTTTTTCTTACATCCTTTAACAATTTTATAATTTTTAATGTGTTAAGCCAATGCATTCTCTTATATATGCGAGGCGACCTATGGTCGACTCGGATATATAAGAGAATGCATTGGCACAGGGCCGTTCTGTTGGGTAAAGGGTTAAAACGAAGAACCGAGTAACAGTAATACACGGAATGCCTGATTGTTATTTATGCCAGCCACCTTTGACATAATAAATATGAAATTACTTAAACCCGACAATAGTAGAACAATCTTTCTCAATGAATATTATTCCAAGTGCTACCAGATATGATGGTACGTATGAGGCGGATATGTCGTGATACCATTATCGAAGTCTGGCCTAGAAAGTTTGATGCGGGTTCACACCCCTGACTTGATTGGGCGAAAATAGGGACCGATTTTAAAGCTAAATAAGGAACATCTCATTGTACTTATACATGACCACTTCAAAAAGAAGTGATAATTTGTTCACACTCACATAAGCAACAACATGTTAAGCAATGACTCCATCAATCTGCTATATATACATTTACAATTGCTGTACAATAGCTTCGACCCACAGAAGACGGCCCTGATAACACAGAGTGAATTTTTCCAGAAGCTAAATCACCATGAATAGTGTCCAATAACGCAAAGAAGATGAGATTCAGAAAAAGAGAGCGCTCGTCGTACCAAATTAGTTCAGATTTTGCATCTTCCGAAAATTGTCTGATCAGTGATAAACATAAGAATAGTTATGTCCAGAACGAGAATCCATCCTGTGTGTCTAACTTAACTATGTAGTTTCTGTTGAACAAGATCGCCATGGCCCGCATAATTTTAATATATGAACGCGATAACTTTCAGAAGTATCAAATATTGTTTCCAACTTGGTGGAAAAGTAAACTTGTCTACGTTATGTTACATCTGAACGGGTCATATTCAGACCAGGAGACCTGCTGCTGTTGCAAGTACCATTGGTGTTTGAAGCGTAAAATCCATGTCATTAATGTATCTATCGGGCTGTATTCAATATTCGTATTTACAGGCAATTACACTGGCGGAAAACAATATGGCGAATAATTCCTCGTCCCCATATCGTCCCGATTGTACAAAGACATATGCACATGTTCCTCACACGCTGTTCAGTAAATACCAGTGATATTGTAAACAATGTAAACAATATCACTGGTAAATACTAAACTACAGCTATCGTGTCCAGTTACTGATTTCGCTCAGCACATTCAGAGTTGTTATGGATGAGTTATCGTAGATCAGATTCTGGTCTGCACAGAAGTTGTTGCTATATGTCATTTCTGAGATGCAGCGACAAATTACACCAAGACTAGTGATCCCATTTTGTTTTACTCATTTGCACATCAAACACTTCCACAATATAATATCAGGATACGCACTACACACGGTCCACTCACGTCGCGCATAGTGGGATAACTATAGATACATTTGAATTTAACTGTAACACATCTGGCGTTAGACATGGCAGGTGGTGGAATTATAATGCTTTAATCATGAGCGGACATTATCAAAATATGATATGTTTTCAGACATCCGGCCTGCTGGCATCAGCAGGTCCCTAACCACATTATTTTTGGACTTATCTAGAAAGTTATTTTTCGCTTCCTGGTATCAACATGTGTATGGCATGTATACAAATAATTGCAATTATCGTCCTTTTTATTTTGGTGTCATAATGAGCTAAAACTTACACTGGGATACCAAAAGTCCAAAATGTACCAGTCTGCATGACGAAACTCCATACCAATACTCCGATCTATATGCTGTTTCCGATTGTACAGCCTTCCAGAAGTAATCCTACCTACTCATCGGCATAGAAAGATATGGGTAATATGACTGTTCATCTAATTGTCCATATTTGGGGTCTTACAAGCAATTGTTCAGTCACTTCTGGAAATCACGAGTGCACATGGGGTCACACGAGACTCCAGTACCATACTATACAGAGTAACATACAATCGAAATATATAGGAACATAGTTTGATAGTTTTGTGTGATTTACCACATCGCTGGTATTTTCGTTGTTGGAAATGTCGCTTAGAGATTTGACTTTGCAACTTATCTACTGCTAGTACAAGCAAATACCTCACACCCGTTAAGCAGCTGACAAACTTCAAGATGAAAATCAACCAGGTTTCCATCTCCGTGTGTGCGAAATATGTGTCATGGTAAATATTCTGGTAAATGTTAGAATACACAATTCAACGAGTCTATTGCGTGATGATGAAACTTAACGAACCTGTATGATGTGACGGTTTAATAATTTGCTGGATATGTCCTCTTGCGGACTGGGTAGCAATTGCTATTGGTCAGTGAGATCCATTTATACTTACTTTTAGAACGGTATACATGATACCCAATGTATCAGTAGCTCTGTTCTTCTAACCATGCCTCGTTGATAGGGGTTAACTAACGATTCCTATCAACAAGAGTTAGTTGATGAGATACACATCCAAATTGGTAATTGATTAATAGAGAGTGCCAAGTATGCTTAAATGTCGTGTTAAATTTAATATAACCTACATAATTCTCTTATTTTTTTCGAAAAGATAGTCACACAGCCATCTGCCTTAAATAAACCATGTTTATTGTGAAATAATTTGCACGACATGCCACCGATTTCGAAGAACAAATCTTACTTGAGCGCGAATGAATGCAAAATATGTCAATCCTCTCACTCGTTGGTACCAATCTGGTTGTCATTTTGATAGAACTGGCCACTGTTACGTCCTAGTTTTGCAAAATGATATAAATATAATAGGACTATTGGTTTTATAAGACATTGCATTGCGATGGTGGTGTTAATTTCGACATGACATATTTTACAGCCAGATACCGGCCACCGTATTGGCAGCCATCTTGGGGTTAATATGTCATGTAGTATCCGCCGACGACACGAAATTATCGTGCATACAAATTATATCCACCCATGCTACAGTATTGTCTTCATGCATTTCGAGAAGATGACAAAAATAGGTTTTCGATTAGTTTTAGACTAAACTAATTAAATATTTAATCACAAATTGGGGCCAGTAGGTCCATTTTCACTTAAATGTTCTAGTCGATGGATCGGGATATATATATTTTACATAAAACTCCAGCAGTTTATGATAGTTGTGATAGTTAAGCCATTTGGGCAAGCAATCGTGCGTTCTTACAAATTGCACAATTCCCACATATATACCGGCCACCATATTGGCAGCCATCTTGGGTTATTAGGCCAGTTTTTAAACCAAGACGGAACGAAATTACCGTATACACTAATTATCTCCCCCTTAATACATTAGTTTCATTTTTGCCTCCCGGGAGAAGACAAAATGCATTTTAGATTATCTTTTTGGGGAAAAAATATATAATTTAAAAACAAATTGAGTCAGGAGGTACATTATGTAATATTGTTACTTTAATGCTCGACTGTGTCGATCAAAACATATATATTAGACAATACATTAGCAGTCCATCAACGGCCGTTGTGTTAATTTCGCACATAATTGTGCGTTATGTGTGCCTTACACCACAGCCTGAAGCCTCTCAGCTTTAGAGGGAGGGTTGACTTTTCTGCCTTTGATAAAAAATAATGCGACCAACAGCGATAAGTGATATAATAGAACGTAGCTAATTGACAGTAGTTTCCCATTGTATAAAATAATTGGGCAAACCATCTTACTTCTGATTTTATAAGAATCGAAAGACAACGCTTTTCGTGAATCGTCATATTCTTCTCACCCTAACAATTATTTGACGTCACACGACGTCATGACTGTCATTCTGAGATTCAATGGTTACATGTATTACCTTATTCTGGTTATCGCCCCATTCACAGGTATCAAAATTGAACGAATATCTCTTCTCAAAAGGTGTGAATATACTCTGTCAAATATGTCGGCTTTATTTTAAAAATGACCGATTTTATCACAAGGTAACTCAATAAAACCACGTGGTGCAAAAAAAGTCCGCCTATCTGACAAAGCCAACATACGGATTCCGAAATTTAAGTGTTCATGCTAACCAAAAATGTAGGTCTCATAAATTCCCTCTCGAGGCGACACCTATGTCCATATTTGCCTAGACTAATGGTTTATATTAGAAGTTTTACTTTTGGGGGATATTTTAAGTTGGAAAACTCTATCGAAACGTGGTCATGCTTAGCAGAGTTCTGGTCCTTGATTAACCCTTTTTCTAGTAATACTCATTGACGAGTAGTTATCTTCTGAATTGTCCATATAAACTACCATACTTATTATCTGAACATTTCCCACCAACGAATAGTAATCCTGCTGCAATTGTATTATCTGTCGTCTGCTTATTGAGCATGGTCATGACTAAAGCGACTCATAATCTTAATTCAAGCCATTATCTAGCAAGTGATTCTGAGTATACAAGGCTTCTGCGGGTAGGTTATTTTCGGGTAGTAATGAATGAAGAATTCCTTGATTTGTAATTTGATCCCCCCAATTGGGACTAAATTTAACCCGGATTCCGGATCCACATTTAACCGAAAATGTTCTTTTTCGCGGATCCGAATTCGACCCACTTTTTAAAATTGCTTTAAAGCCCCTTGGTGGTTTGCGCTCCAAAACTACACCTAATGATATTTGTTTTTAATTTTACCCGGTGTCGAAATAGGTCGATAAATACTTGAACAACCTTAAATAAAATTGGTTCGAATGGATTCCTTGTGAAAACCACAAAAACATGGTTTCTTGTTGGTGTATGACAAGATCATTTTCACTTCAAACCCAGAAAGTGTCGTTTTGAGAGAACTGTACATTAATTTAGGCTATAAACTTGCCTTTGTGACGTTTATCGGTGGGTTTTATGCCTTTGTGACGTTTATCGGTGGGGTTTATGCCTTTGTGACGTTTATCGGTGGGTTTTATGCCTTTGTGACGTTTATCGGTGGGTTTTATGATGAAAATATTGATTCTCATGCTCTGAAAAATACTGTTTCTAACCATTTTCCAACATTTGTTCGCGCAGAAGTGAAACATACGCTCTTTATTTCTACCATATCAGGAATAGACTAACACGGAACGCTCTTTACTGCAAATGGCTGTTTTTGTTTCGGACACAAATATCGTGTTAAAAGTTTTGTATGACTTCAATGCGTCATTATGGGACATATAACGCTCGTCAAATTCGAACCATGCAGTGACACTAGTGTTGATTCGCTGTCTGTCAGGAATTTAGGGGGGGGGGGCAAGTGACCAATTTTGAATGGGGATTTCCATGCAAATATCCACAGCAAAAGTTATGTATGAAGCAACAATATCATTAAACAGACATAACATTGAAAATGTTTTTAAAAATAAAAAAATAAAAATACATCCACATTCTAATGGAACAAATTCCAAGCGCACCCGCCAGATAAATGTGTATTATTTTCAATACCGCATCAAGTCACACCCAGAAAAATGTGCAACTCTGTAACTTTTGCTGCGGAGATTTGCATGGAAATGCCAATTCAAAATTGGTCACTTTACCTCCCCCTTAAATATTTCTGAGTGAGTGTAACATTGGTCATGCCACCTCATTCTATTTCTATATTATCATGGTGGGTATGGGGGGTTTCTGTGAACGGAACACTGAGGGGCATGGGGCAATTTACTCTTTGTAAATTGTGGACTTTTACAGGCACCAGTCAATAACAGGGGGAGTGGAGCTCCTGTATGCCACCCTGCTCCACTGCCCACGAGGGAGTGTTTTTATGCCGCTTCTCGTCGTAATGCGGTGGACGTTCTTGCAGGGTCTTCGTGATGCCTGTAAATTACGAATGACGTTGATTGCAATTAAGTTTCATGTTTTCATCTTGCCAGAAGCGCAAAATTGGTTCACGAAACGGTTATCAATTTGGTTTCCAATTGAACAGTAATAACATTTTAAAATATTAATCTTCAGATGGAGGTCAGGGTTTGGAAAATAAGTGCCTCTGTGCTTCATAACTGCCCCCCCCCCCGAAACCCTGAATTTGATTAGCGTTTATAAGTCCAGAGAAACATTACAGCTAGCCTGTCCGATTTAACACCTCTAAATTACGAATTATTCTGCTTCAGGAGTGAGAAATATTTTTATTTGAGTCGAGGAACTCACTTTTCAAAGCTCAAAGCTATTACATTTTTAGTTTTTAAAGATGCATAATCCGATTAAGCGACCCTCAATTACTAATTATTTGGATTCGGATTTAAACAATATTTGATTCGAGTCGAGGAACCCACATATCAAAGTTATTAGAGTTATTACAGTTATTAGATATAGATTTTTGAAATCTATTATTTTTCACCATCGAGACTTATTTGTGGCCCAGTAAAAAGTCGACGAACTGTCGGTCTCGGACCAAATTGCGGATGAAGATGGATAACTCTAAAATCAAGAGGCTTTGTGTTGATAATAGGCCCAATTTCGTCGATAAACATGTTTATAAAAACACGTTTCGGGCAATTTTATACTATATAGTTGACAATGGTTAGCATTATTTTTGGGCAATTAATCGATTCTGATAACTGAGCGGCATTTCTAAAAATGTTGGTGTTGGAATCTGATTATATGGGGGACCACCGAATCAGATTGAGTACCTTTAAATATATTTATTTTCTACACCTCGAATTGTTGTCAACCTTGCAAGAAATCTATATATATACGACAAAAACATGTTTCAAAGTCAAATAAAAACCGAATTTTAGCATGTGTGTCATTATCAAAGCACAAACGTGATTCAACCAATGTTAGATCTTAGTAAACGAAATGGTGTGTTTGAAAATATGTTTTTTATCGTAGCGGAATCAGGCGGAATGACGGTTTTTTTCTTAAATCAAATTTCGTTTGTTCTGAAATTCTGTTTCTGACAACTTAAGTCTTTCGATGAACATTTTTGGAATTGATCTGGATTTGATGACGCATATCTCTGGAATTATATGTCCGATCGGGACGGGAGTTGTTTCTACGCGTAGAGTAGCCTTTTTGGGAGTGATGGATGATGACAAATAGTGAATAATATTTTTACTTTTTTAAAGGCGATTTTTATCCTAAAGTTACCATTTTTAGATGCTGTGTCCCTTTTCCAAGAATTATATAATTATCCATATAATAAACGATTCCTGCCCCCCCCACTGTGATTTAGGTGTCTTAACTCTTTCTAAACTGAAGCATCATTGATGAGTAGTTATCTCATTGGAAATGTTCATATAATAAGTTCAGCAAACGACCATGGGTCGTTTATTGAACATATTATCTAATCATTTCCCTCAATAAATAGGGCTCCTTCTGCAATTTTATTTATCTGTCGTTTGTTTTTATCACATTAACATTCCTCCAAATCAATAATAGACCATTCCTACGTATACTTTTTAACTGACTGGGATAATCCATTTTGTATATTAAGGGTTAAACCGGACATGACATCTTTAATAAATTCGTTAGCATTTCGTCCCACGTTATACATACATTAATATAACCCCTACTTTCATGTCGGAATCTGCTCTGGTGCAGCATTAAAGATCCCTTGCCATATGTGAGACCCGCATATATAAGAGAATGCACTGGCTTACACGGTCAATGTAAATATTGATAAGCCAATTTAACCCTTTCTCCATGACTGGAGCTTCCTGAAATTTTGGGAAAACCCTGTGCCAATGCATTCTCTTATATATGCGAGTATCCCATAGGGAGCATCACATATATCAGAGAATACATTGGCCTAACAATATTTACCTTGACCTTGTAAGCCAGTGCATTCTCTTATATATGCCAGGCTGTCTATATAAGAGAATGCACTGGCACAGGATCTTTAATGCTACACCAGCACAGATCCCATCATGAAAGGGTTTAAGTTCTGTTACATGCTGGACCCAAAAATCTTACCTTAATGACCATGTACTATGTCGGGTAAGTCGCATCTGTAACATGAGTCAACAATCAACACGTATATCCCTTTCATAACGGGAGCTGTGCTGGTGCGTCATTAAATACCCTGTGCCAGTGCATTCTCTTACAAACGCTGTTCTCCCATATGGAGCCTCGCCCATATAATAGAATGCGCTGGTAAACATGGTCAACATGGTCAAGGTAAATATTGTTAGGCCAATGTATTCTCTTATATATGTGATGCTCGATATGGGAGGCTCGCATATATAAGAGAATCCATTTGCACAGGGTTTTATCAAAATTTCTGGAAGCTCCAGTCTTAGAAGGGATATAATGTAAAATGGATTGCATTCGTGCCCTTATATAATTTATGTGGTGCAATAATAATATTTAACACTTTCTATACTAAATACTCATTGATGAGTAGTTCCCTTATGAAATGTTCATATAATAAGTTCAACACGATCGTTTATTGAAATTATTATCTGCCACCAATGGATATGAATCCTTCTGCACTTGTATTATCTTTTCTTCTGTTTATTGTCTGCTCAGTTTTCCCAAACACCACTCCAATTTAATAACAGACCATTCCAAATATATGTTTATCTATTTAGTACAGATCGGGTTGAACATATACCGCTAGGTGTAGTTTTTCATAACACGACAAATATATGCAAAAGAGGTGTGCGGTAATAATCGGTGTGACTAAACACCGCCCGGACCAGCCCGGACCAGCCCGGACCCCCCATATGGACTATATGAGTGATTGTAAGGCCAATATAAGTGCAGGGGTGTCATGGAAACCCAATCAGGGTCGCTATTAACCCTCAAAATGCCGGCATCGGCGAAAATGTTCGCCGCGAAATGAAGCTAACAGCCCGGACCGCCCCTGCTGCGTCCAGGTGTGATTTTAGTATCCATGCCTTTGCGCGGGTGTTAATGAAACCCAAATACGCACGGAGAGTGGTCAATGTCAAACGGAAGTGCCGCTTATTAACCCCATAACTTCCCAGATTCAGCCAGAATTAAAAAATTGCGCCCCCAATAAACAAATTCACAGCCCGGACCCCCTTAATGTCCTCGTACTTCTAATAACTCCTTACATATGTGTTATGGAACTACCCTCGACTACACTCACGAACATACAAGGGCGAGTCGCCCACGAATGCCTGGCATTTAACCCCCAAAATGCCGCCATCGCCGGTAATAATAATAGAACAAAAGAGAGGACAAAAGAAAAGTACGTTCATACACATCGCAAATTTGCGATGCATTCTTTTTGCAGACATTTCGGTATGAGTCTTATATTATCATATCATATCATATAATAAATTGAGAACCTATGCGCTTGTCAAACATGGATATTATATAGAACCCTATCTCAAATATACAATCAACAATGAGGCAAGAAGTATATTTACACGTTTGCGAATCAGTAATCATAACCTTGCTATTGAAAAACTAAGACATATCTATCCTGTTAAATCCGAAGCAGCTAGAATATGCTTATTTTGCAAAGAAGGAATGTCTATAGAAAATGAGATTCACTTTATTACCGAATGTAACGCATATAAGTCCATAAGAAATGATCTCTACTCACAGTTAGAATTATATAAGCCGGGATTTTTACAATGGAAAGAAACTGACAAATTTATATTTATTATGAGTAACAATGACCCGAATGTCTGTTCGTTAATATGCCGTAAGATTAACTTATGTTTTAAACAAAGATCAATGTTATCAGCCATGAATACATAAAGGCTCACACCCGCGAAATTATCACCCGATCTGCTACCAAGGGTGTCATATCATAACATATTGTTGTATCTATCTTGTGTATATGTATTTTTGTGTTCTCTTATTTCATGTTTCAATGTCATTATGTACATGTATTTCTGCAACCTGTCCACATTTGGATGCCTATATTGCAATAAAGTTATCTTATCTTATCTATCATATCTTATCTTGTCTTATCTCAATTACCAAGCTAAGGTCTACGTACCTGAACAAATTCTGTTCAATGTTTGATAGATTCCAAGTTACTCGTCGCCGCTTATCAGGCTGTTTGTCCAGATTAGATATTTTCACCATTTCTGTCCGTCCAACGTCTCACGATGAACACATTGATAAGCAAACCACAAAATACAGGAATATCACTTTTTATATGTCTTTGAGTGTTTCATACAGACACTGACTCCCCCCCCCCCCCACATCGCTCGAATTATATAGCCAAACACCGCATTAATGACACATGTAGAAAAAATAACAGTACTGTTTTTCTTAACTGCATAGGTTTACCATACCTTCACCATAGCAAGTCAGAAGGACCCACCCGCATCATAGCAATGCATCTTCTTCTTCTTCTTCGTCTATAAGGTGCTACGTGTATACACACAATATTGCACCGTGCATGAATCAAGGTTTAAGGGTTCTGAATATGAGCATTACTAGTAAGAATTTGTTTAAGTTTTGAGGTTGGGTCACCATCAATTAATGAGTGAAAAACAACCCACTCTGACAAGCTGTTCGAATCTTTAACAGTTCTAGGTATGAAGCTGAATTTGTAGGTGTCTGAGTCTGCTCTGGGTCTGATGAAATGATTAGAATGCATTTTACTTGTGAACCTTTTTGGTGGTTGAAGATGATTTATTGGAACATTTGCCGCACCAGTCAGACCCTTTATGAATAAACATAGGCGCAGTATTTTTCTCCTCTCCTGCAGTGTCTGAAGTTTTAGAGATTCATCAATTTTTGTCATAGAGTTAGGTGAATAGTCATAATTTTGAACAATAAATCTGCTGCACCGATTTTTGACCGCTTAGTGTTCATACACTCGCATTTTTCCAGTCATTCTTTTGCAGACATCTCGGTATAGAAAGCTACAATGTGCCAGAAACCGAATGAAAAACTGCTTATAAAATGCATCTGTATCACAGCTAACTACATGAGAAGTAAAAACTATGTAGTACAACTAGTAGCTATGTTATCATAGAGGAGATATGATAGAATGCTACAAAATATTCAATACATACGACCCGGAAGTAGCAAATATACTAACACGGAACTCCGAATCCAAAACCAGAGGCCACAATTTCAAGCTGTTTCTAGAAGGGGCAACCAGACACACAAGAAAACATACTTTTAGTCAGAGAGTTGTGGAACCAACTAGCAGAAGAGGTCGTCAACGCCGATACATTAAAGGCACGTGAGGCCTTAGTTGTCTAAAATATTCATATTTGGTCTAATCACCGAAAACAGAAAAACATTAAAACGCATACAGTTTCGTTCATATATAATGTAAACAGCATGTTATCATAAAGACCTACTATATTTTACCTAAGCAAGAGCCTGATTGCGTTACAGAAGACAGCACAATGCTACTGGCTAATCACACACAAATGGCATAAACGCTCTTTATTAGTTCCATATAAGGAATTCACCAACAAAGAACTCTCTTTATGTTTACTATCATAATATAAACAAACACCAGAAAAGTAACTTTTTATGCTTTTGTTTACATAACAATGGTCAAACATTTGACAATAACATACTGTTTATGCGATATTTCTTATTTGTATACGGACAAAGTCTGTCTACATTTTGATGTTCTTTCTGTTTGTGGCGGTTTTTGACGGGTGGAAATATTTTCACAGGATACCCACCACCAAGGCCAACCGTACCTTTAAACCATTTCAAAATTTGACTCGACGATTATTGGAAAGCACAGGAGGTGAGACTTGATTTCAAAGCCAAATTAGGGTTGACAAGTTCTCAGACGAGTCGGGCGTTGGACAGACTCAAAAATATAGGACCTGAATTTGGTGAATTCGGGGAACCAGACATGTCAAAGAAGACGTGGACATAGTGGCACAAGCCAGCGTCCACTAACAGCATAAGGTATCATAAGGTATAAGTTATCGAAATTTGCATGTAGATACCATGCAATAATCTCGCAAGAATGAATCATACATATATATTAAGGCAATGAGTTAATAGCACCATTAAATGTGGAACTACCGAATGTTTACTTTTCATGACGTTAGCTTTGTTAACATATGCATTTTATATGCATGTTTCTTATTCTGGCACCAATGGGGTTTCCGTGAGAAAATTCCCCCAAAACACACCATGCAAACTTGCCAGCGTATGCACGTACCCTAAAGTTCTGAAGAAATAACATTACGCGATGGAGACTATACACACATCGCCTCAGAGCTATAGTTAATGAGCACCAGTTTTGTTATTGATGTGAAATATTAGATATAAACTCGGCTATAAACACCTTAATGCCTATACAATTCCTTAAGTTATTCCAGCTCAAAACAATCGACTTACTACAACACACAGCCAATGAATATTCATGCGTAGTATGTGAATAAAATGTTCGGAAATCCTATTCGATGGCGAAGCGACGGCTGATCGATACACTCGCCTATTCTAATTCAAAAAATCAAACTCTCTTCTGCTATACCGCTGGCGCTACGGCACGTGCAGTAACTGTCTGTTGCAGACGATGCTTCCTCGCACGCGCTCTACGTTCGCTGGCTAGTGTGATAATCACCAACGAGGGAGATTCTTCCATACAACTTTATAATGGGTTGTTCCTGTGTAACGTTTTAGAGATTGAAATTCCGCTGGTTGATCCTGCCGAGTACTTCTGATCGCTCCAGAAATGAGGCAATTCTATTACTGAGCATGCGTAGCATAAGACGTACATCATTTACGAAAGATGGCGGTGTTCACTCGGATCGCGAAGGATAGAAGTCGACATGTGTTGCTGTTTTCTGTAGAGTACTATGGAGTAATACCGCGATATTTAATTTAGATTCGCGGAAGTGTTTCCAAGGATTTATTTTCTTCGCGTCGACAGGGGCATGGATTTTGGATCTTACTTCTGTTATCGCCTTCAGGAGTGTTCTAGTAATCATCGAGTTCAATGGTTTTGACATTCGGTGATGTCAGCTTTTGTATGTGTCCACATCAGAAGGCGAATGAGGAAGGATAATACCGGAAATCTTTTCATGTTTTGCCAAATTTTGTGGACTATTTCATCGCATATCCTCCTGAGCTATGCCACTGGCCCGTGACCATGGCAACTCATTATTTGAGAAGCCTTGTTGGGAGGTATTCGTGCTCAAATGTCGAAATGTCGAGAGAAATTTAATATTCACCCTGGTTGTCTTGATTTTAATTCTTAGCGAATTGTGTGTTATTGTCAGTAGTCAGCAATCCCATTCGGGATCTCCGAAAATGAGAGAAAAGGTTGTGCGGGATTTAACAGTATCTATCGGCAAGCAGTGCCTTTATTTGCGTGATAAAAATAACGAAATTTGTGAAAAACAGAAAGGGGAGGAGAGGATGGTAGAATTACGGAATCAGCGCCTTGAATTTTGTTCAGATTACGTTCTATCGGAGGTTATTAATACCAATTTCACATCAGGCGATTGCCTGTATGGGGATCACGATGAGTGTGACAAGTGCATGAACGACATCATAGATGCCGACATGCAAGCGAATGGGCATTTCTGTGAATTCCAAGATCTGTTTGAGAGATTCGATTGTTCCACAAATTATTCAGTGATACCTAAATGTAAAAAATGTCAGGTGAGTAACAGCTTTTTTTCATTATTATTACCATATTTCTATATTTTAACACGAAAATGCATTTTCATGATCTGACCTATATAACTTACATGCATATGAGTTGATCACGCTCAATCCTCAGCGAGCTGCTATCAGGAGCCAGTGTACTCGAAACTAGTCGATTAACTGTCGGCTACTTCATCCAGGTAATACCCTATTCAGGGATATGGTTACATGTTTTTGTTCCAAGAGATACTTCAAATTTCCAGATAGTATGAGATACATTCCCTTGAACCAGATGAACAGTTCCAACTCTTGGAAATTAATAAGAATTGTCCAACCTAAATTCCTTGTGCTTGGAATTTTACCCAAAATGTTGACTCCATTTTCTTCGACTGTGTAAAATGTGACAAAAAAGATTCAAATCGGTTTAACCCTTTCTATACTAAACACTCATTGACGAGTATTTCATGTTGGAAATGTTCTGATAATAAGTTATTATCTAAATATTTTCTTCCTAAGAATATGAATCATTCTGCTGTTGTATTATCTGTTTTTCTATCTAGTATCTGTTTTTCTATTCTGTCTGTTGTCTGCTCTTATTATCCGAACACCCACCCATCCAAATGAACAATAAACCGTTACAGTGTATACCTTTACAGCTGAATTGGAAAATACAGTAATTCCCAAAGTAATTGACCACTTAAACAGCAGAATTATGGATAACTTTTCAGGATTTAGTCGGAAATAAGGCTTGTTGCCATTCATCGGAAAGCTCTCGGTGAGAGCTTTCCGATGAATGGCAACAAGCCATATTTCCGACTAAATCCTGAAAAGTTACCCATAATTCTGCTGTGGTTAAGTGGTCAATTACTTTGGGCATTACTGTACGTTTAGAATATACAGGTTTAATATAACATGGTAGTATTATAAACTACATGCATATCAGAATTTCTGGAGCCTTTAATACGATCAGGAAAAGATAGTACAAACATGTTGCTGGGAGTCTGTTTGGTAACTCCTAGGACAAGGAGCAGTGCATAATTTGAGAAATATATGATTGACCTTATGGCATTTCAGATAGACTTGCTTCCATGTTATCGGTTGCCATCCTGGACTGTTATTCCGCCCCGTATTCATATTGGCTTTAGCAGAATTATCCACCATGTACTCTTGATTCCAAACCGTTTGCTTGGTTGGGCCCCGAAAGTAATTGGATATAAAGTAAACGTTATCAAGTTTAAACTTTTTGACAGATTACGAGATCCGGGTTGAGCACCCTCATGACTGTTCATACCGAAAGGATTCTCTACCTCACTCTCTGTCAGAACGTATTCCATATCGCAGATTTGGGAAGCCACTGACTGATCTATATAATTAGATCCATGTGCCTGAAATCTCCCGTACATATCATGTGTATATCTGAGTTAATCCGTCGGAATCCATCAAGCTAGCGATGCAATCACACGCTATCGGCTAACATGCATGCCTGGGGGTATGTATCTGTCAGTAGAGGTTCGTGGCAATGAAGTGTCAGAGAAATAAGAACATACATGTTGAGAGCCCATGCAATAATCGAATAATGTAAATATGCTGCTCATATCTCTGAAATTCTGTATCATCAACAGAATGCATGTTATGTTGAATAAATTATAAACATATTTCTATCACCTTTTCGAAGATGCCCTATCCGACTTGGCAACATTTCATAGGTCAGATGTTCCTATAACCAGTCAAATAAATACTGACAATTGTATTCAATTTGCATCATAAATAATACAATTAACCGTTTCTATACTAAATACTAATTGAAGTATAGTTCGTTCGATGTGTGTATCGTACTCATTGTTAAATTATATGGTATAAACGATCTAAGCTAGCGTAAGAGACAGAAAAGTAAAGTTGGCATTAAATATAAGATGAGATCAGTGTGAGAGAAATTAGGTATATATAGTTAACTTGCAATCGGTGGTTTGGGTTGAAACTATTAGTTAATAGTATGAATTTCTGAACGTTGGCAAATATAGAAATGGTTTCCTCTAGTGATATGTTGCTGGAGCCTTCAGGTTATGTTTTTGTTTAGGCGATTTTGTTCATTTTTATAAATCACAAATCTCTGTACTGCATGGGCAGTGATGGGGGGTGGGGAGGTGGGAGATTATCTAAGGTGATTAAGATTTACGATACAGGTCATAATTTTAATTCATGCAGCCTAGAGGTAAACGACAGTGCAGATCATGCCACGAGTATCTACTCTGGCTTCGTCCGTAGAGATTCATGGCATGGCCTAACGACAGTGATAAGCCTGACAAATTCGTAAAATCGTGGTCTATATTTAAATCCTTAGGCGTCATTACGCGTCCATCACAAGTTATATAAGTCTGTCGGCACAAAGATCATATCATTAATCTATACTCTGGTTACTCCCGTTGAGATCATATTCTACCAGTAAAAAACACCCTGGGAACTTGTTATTACATATCGTTTTAGTTTCTTTAAAATTAATTATTATGCATGCTCATATATATAATTACACCTCACGCCAGGGGGGTGGAAAACACTTTTTTTCGGGCACGTATGCCGGGGTGGGTGGGTGGTCGATAGGACCAACAAACAATTTTTTCCGCAACTCAAAAATATATTTCCTGAAAGTCTTTTTGACTGTTTTTGCAATGAGTTTGGCTTAAAACACATCTATATGTCAATATTAACATAAATGACAAATTTCATGATGATCAGACAAACAGTATAGCATGTAGCCCATGCTAATGGATTGAATTTTGAAATCCAAGATGGCTGCTGGCAGCCATGTTTTTTTTGACCGAATAACCTCAAAATGACTTATTCCTATTTACATGTCAATGTTCACATCCATGACTAATAGTATGCACATCAATTCATATACAAATGTTTACAGTGAAATCCCCCCCGCAAATCTCTGTTTTAGTGTTAAAAGGGGGGTGGGTGTCAAAAAATGGTCGGAAAAAACTGCCGAAAACGGAAAAAATTTGGACGCGGGGGTGGGTGGGTCCCAACAAGGGTCGAAAGTCAAAAATCAGCATACGTGCCTGCAAATTTTTTCCGACCCCCCCCCCCTGCTCACGCTCGTACTTTCTGATCTTCTCTCTAAATTCTGACATTCTCTTCTGTCCCTCTGTCTCGCCTCCAGTTTTTATTTAATATATTTCTTCTTTCTATGGATCTGCCTATATATATCATTTACCCCTACATGTACTTGTATTGCCGCGCCATTGTCAAGGGAGATGGCTTCAAATAAGCCTATTGCTTATTGCCTAATCCATTTTTTCTTCTAAATTTGTACTTATTATAATAAATAATGTTTAAACTAACCTGGGAACTTTTTTATGTTCTTTCACGGAAGTTTATAACGTAGAAAAAATAATATAATTCATACATACAGTAATGCCCAAAGTAATTGACCACTTAACCACAGCAGAATTATGGGTAATTTTTCAGGATTTAGTCGGAAATATGGCTTGTTGCCATTCATCGGAAAGCTCCCCCCGAGAGCTTTCCGATGAATGGCAACAAGCCATATTTCCGACTAAATTCTGAAAAATTACCCATCATTCTGCTGTGGTTAAGTGGTCAATTACTTTGGGCATTACTGTAGTTAATAACTGTTCGTTAATACTGTAGCGAAGGTTGACTGATTTCGATGATTTTTTTAGCCGATTTTAATTTGTACCGCTTAACGTTGTGTAAGTTCTCCCGGGAAATAATGAAATGTTTATTGCGATGCTGACTCATAAAAGTCAAAATTATCAGGCAATCTTGAGCTGGGACCACCCTACGGTGATATAGATTAATAACGAACAAGTTTTAACAAAGATATTCATTCCCTGCGTGGTTTGTTCAATGGTATGATGTTCCCTGTCATAACAGGTCAGAGCATCAAAAAGTTCCCATGTTCTGAATGGGTGGAGTATGATCTCTACATGCGTAGCCAGAGTAGATATTCGTGACATTATCTATAGTCAGCACTATCTTTCCTCTCAGTCAGAAATCTGGTTAGAATGCCTTCAGTATAAGACCGTGTGTCACAGATAGCATAACAGCATATATCGTAGAAAATCGTTCAGAATGCCGTATAAATCACGATTAGGCGTCCCTCCATATGGGAATCGATATCTACGATTCAGGACTTATTGACCACCAGCAGAATGGGGTCAAACAAAGTTCCTGTTCACAAATGGCAATTCGATCGCAGAAAATATTAGCTCGTGATCACGTATCAACGGACATTCTTTGATGTTGGGTGTAGAGAATTCAAACTAGAATATGTGACCCGCCATATCAAATCGGGATTTTTTTAACCCTGTGCCAATGCATTCTCTTATATATGCGAGTCGACCATAGGTCGCCTCGCATATATAAGAGAATACATTGGCCTAACATTTTTTTACAATTTTAATAATTTGTTTTTGTATTCTTTAACAATTTTATAATTTCACCCATACAGAGCCCCAGACAAACATGAGCAGACGACTCTCTTCTAGGTGCTTCTATATATGTGTGGGGCTCCCTGCAGGGTAATGGATGTTTTTTTTATTTTATGTCCTAAAAATTGTAAGAAACATTTATTTAAAAAACATGATAACAAAAATGTTAGGCCAATGCATTCTCTTATATATGCGAGGCGACCTATGGTCGACTCGCATATATAAGAGAATGCATTGGCACAGGGTAAAAAAAATCCCGACTTCCGACTGGATTTGATATGGCGGGTCACATATATCACTGATACCTTACATGTATATTAACATTATTCATGATCAAAATACCAGTGCACTACGTGGAGTGTAATAGATGGTACCGCAACCATTTTAAGGTGACACAGAGGTCGCATATTTCAACATTTGATGTTTTGTCATTTTTTCCACAAATACTATAAATAGACAAAACACAACGCTCGCATCTTAATCTGGAATCTTTCATCGAATTATGAGTTGGGGACGGCGCCAGGATATATTGTATTATTTCACAAAAGCGGAGTTTGAGTGAAGTGTGATTAAGCGCCGTCCGAGTTCGTTAACATATTCTAGATTATGATGGAAGTTGTTTTCTGTATTTATTGCACACCCTTATATATAGGATAAGTTTAGTCCATGACTATCGTTTATACTATAACTACCTTTATTTTTATTGAACCCCTCCATGACTGGAGCTTCCAGAAATTTTGTGAAAACCCTGTGCCAATGCATTCTCTTATAGATGCCAGTCTCCTATAGGGAGCCTCACATTTATAAGAGAATACATTGGCCTAACAAGATTTACCTTGATCTTGTAAGCCAGTTCATTCTATTATATATGCGAGGATTCCTATGGGAAACTCACATATATAAGAGAATGCACTGGCACATTGTCGCTAATGCTGCACCAGCGCAGCTCCCGTCATGAAAGGGTTAAGTCAGCTGAAACACCGGTAATGATCTGTGCATCACCCAATCGGATTGTTTACGTTATATACGTCATCGCTGGTTGGAATCAACGTCATCAAGGAGTAGTTCCGGCATTTATACCATAATTGCCTGTTCTCCGCCCAACTGTGGGTATACAGCTTCCTATACTGTGGGTATAAATATCTACTGTGGGTGTAAATGTTCAAACGTAATTTCATGTGTTAAACGTATATACCCATAGTAGAACTACATCGTGGTTAGCTAAATAGTTCCTATGTCACATTCATTTACAATTAAAGTTGTAATGATATCAATTAGATATGAGGAAAATTGTCTGCAATTCAATCAAATGTAGCTTGCTAGTGTTATATGAAATAGGAAACATATGAATGGTAATTCCAAGTGACTGATCGCTCAGAAACAGGTAGTTGAATTCGCGGAACAAATCCAAAATAATAATTATGGCTGATTATGGCATAAATAAAATACACGCATAGTAGCCGAGAGTACAAATTATTCACCACTCGTGGTATTGTGGTTTTAACCACTCGCCAAAAGGCTCGTGGTTAAAACCACAATTCCACTCGTTGTGAAAATTTGGTATTCTCGGCCACTATGGGTGTATTCTATATGTATTCCTCTTATGATATAAAAAAAATATTTATTCAAACTCAAAGGCCGGTATTCCATTGAATATATGCTTCTCATGCCAACGGGTGTGGAATAAACGCTAGATCACTTTAATCACAACTAACGAGAACTATCGATAGTTATCTAGTCAAAGATAGTGATAGAACGATTCTTTCTGATGAAACTTCTTGGTGTGTAAGAGAAGTCAAATGTGCCCACCATAAAGAATCTATTTCAATGGATAGACAAATGCGTTTATTTAAATCACATATTAGCTTTCATGTCTACTGATTTTCACAATAGTTAAACTAAAACTACAGCTTGATTGAGTTAAGTTTTTCAGAAATAGCTTGTTTTCTATCAAAATGGTTCACATTGTTTCAATTTACGAATTATCTACAATGTTCATTTAGTCCAGAAACAAATATATGTCAATAATCGCGAATTAAGTTTCATGCGAAAGTACCTGTGGTTAGGAACTGATACATTTGCAAGGGTGTAAACGATACTGGCAAAATAAGTTGGCTTAACACATGTCCAGATTCTACATCTGTATTTTCGACATTGGCTTCTACACCACGCACGTGTAACAAGAACTTTTGTGAAACCATTTTGTCAATTCATTTGTGCCAGCACACGATATGCAGCATATTATTATAGTGGTGATAAACAATTATAACTAGGCGAAATGAATGAAACATATTCAGTCTGGTGGCTCTGATTCGTAGCTCTTCCCGTGTGTTTCCAGACATGGTTTTATTGCCGACTGGTCGTTAAACAATATCGGATGTAAATCAGCCAACCTCTGTTGGTTACGCTTGGCAGCTAATGGTAATCACATGCGCATGCGCGCTGTGAAAAATTGTGTTAATTACGGGATAGCGCGGTCAACTCCTTACCACCATCACATTTAACATGTACGCAGACCAATTTGCTTTTCGTTTCCCATTTCACAGATGTACATAAACTAAAAAAAATACTTGCAACGAATTCAGGACGTGGATAGAGAGTCTCCGTTGGGGTGTCCACCTTGAGGCCCCATTGAACCAAACCAAACTCCCAGGTTCACATAATTCCACTTACGCTGAAGGGGTCACTCTCACCAAAAAAAGTGCTGAAGGGTACACATGTTTTGAAAATGTGCTGAAGGGTACACAGGTTTTGAAATCTCGTTCTAAATGACTTTTAATTTTCATGTCTGCCATGATTTCTGTACTTAGAGAATAATTGTATATGTTCTAAGGAAAATTAAAATGAACTGAAAACAAACTGCTAATGGGTGCCAGACTTTCAGAAACACAGTTAATGTAACTGCATTAGTGCCGATCACAAACCATGTGTACCCTTCAACACATTTTCAAAACCTATGTACCCTTCAGCACTTTTTTTTGGTGAGAGTGACCCCTTCAGCTCCAGGTCCGATTTTTGTATCAACCCATATACCCTGTGCCAATGCATTCTCTTATATATGCGAGTCGACCATAGGTCGCCTCGCATATATAAGAGAATGCATTGGCCTAACAATTTTTCATAATTATACTTCCATGGTGTAACCAAGGAAGTATATTGTTTTTCTACTGCGGCCGTTTTCTGTTTAATTGGAAATACTCAGAAACTAATGGGAGGAGGACCGCGAAATCTCTAGCGAATGAAGGCATCTAAGGTCTACTAAAAATAATGGTATCCGGATGTTGGTCCAATATCTTTTAACAGAGTTATGGCCCTTTTTCGATTATTTTTCATTATTATTATTATTATTATACTACAGTATTTTTCAACGCCCAAATCTCGGAATGTATTAGTACTAGAAAACTCAAGTTTGGTAAGTATGTTGGGGTAAATGAGTTCTATGCCTTTGGCTCATAACGGATATTGTCCGCATTTACCCCGTAGAGTTATCTCCCTTTATATGAAAAAATGTCATTTTATTATCTCGGAAATTATAAGGAGCAGAGCATCGAAAATTGGACTGTATACACATCTCGATATGCCCTACTGCCCACGGGCATCAGAACTTGTGTCCGCGCTTTCCCTGAGGAGTTACCGCCCATAGTTGGCAAACCTCTATTTGATTGTACTCTGTTGTCCTCTTGTATCATTCCAGATAACTGCATGTGGTTTTCATAGTCGTGTTGACTGTTGTCAGTTTAGTCAGAGAAGGAAATTTTGACAGGGTCAGACATATATTTTGACACTGGGGTGGGGGGCAAATTGTTTGCAAAATAAAATTTTGATTGACATTCATATATTTAAGTTTATGTATTTCCCGAACGAAAACAAACTCATACCGGAAAGGATTTTTGAAATCCGAGAAGAAATGCAAGAGTTACGGGCCCTCAAAGTTTGCAATTTGGGCCCATGTGCTTGTCCTCACATCTCCTCCGAAGATATCGAACATAGGATATCATCTGATACGCCAACGTGTGCGGACGGAAGAGAGCACGCGGTGGGCCAAATTTTGCCAGTGTCTGTTCATTATTGTGGGTCTGGGGAGGGGTGGTCCGTGGTACCAATTTTTAATTCTTCTCGGAATCAGATGAAACTTGGAATATAACATCTGCAACATCAGCCGATCTAGAAACTGGAAGAATTTCGAAAATCCATCGAAAACTAAAAGAATCGCGGGCCCTCAAACTTTGCAATTTTGGGCCCATGTGCTTGATAACACATCTCCTCCGAAGATATCGAACATAGGATGTCATCTGATACGAAAATGCGTACGGACTGGAGACGGCACGCGGTGGGCCAAATTTTGCCAGTGTCGGTTCATTATTGTGGGTCTGGGGAGGGGTGGTCCGTGGTGCCGAATTTTAATTCTTCTCGGAATCAGATGAAACTTGGAATATAATATCTGCAACATCAGCCGATCTCGAAGCTGAAGACAGATCGTAAATACGTTGGAAAATGGCGGAGATTTTGGCCGTACAAGTTTGAATTTGGGCCCATATGCTTTCCAATAATCAAAGTGTTATCCGTCTCCAAATCAGATGAAATTTATACTATGCAATCTATGTCAGCCGCAAATCACAAAACTGGAAACAACTTTAAAATCCGTTGGAAACTGACGAAGTTACGGGGCCTCAAACTTAGCAGTTTGTGCCAGGGGTTGATGTTTTCCCAATCCCGTCACCCAATTTCGAGGCAGGGGTGGGGTCACGTCCAAACACTTGAGATCAACCTACACATATTAGGACAACATATAATCACCATACTTCATATTTTCCGTCCATAAACTGCGATTCTTTCCACTCATGATTGATCCTATTATTATACTTCCATGGTGTAACCAAGGAAGTATATTGTTTTTCTACTGCGGCCGTTTTCTGTTTAATTGGAAATACTCAGAAACTAATGGGAGGAGGACCGCGAAATCTCTAGCGAATGAAGGCATCTAAGGTCTACTAAAAATAATGGTATCCGGATGTTGGTCCAATATCTTTTAACAGAGTTATGGCCCTTTTTCGATTATTTTTCATTATTATACTTCCATGGTGTAACCAAGGAAGTATATTGTTTTTGTACTGGTGCCGTTTTCCGTTTATTTGGAAATACTCAAAAAGTAATTGCACTAGAAACACGAAACCTGTAGTGAATATGTAGGCATCTGAGGTCTACTAAAAATAAAGGTATCCGCATGTCGGTCCAATGTTTCTTGGCGGAGTTATGGCCCTTTTACGATTATTTTTCACTATTATTATTATTATACTCAACACTTTTGCAACGCCCAAATCTCTGAAAGTATTAGGATTAGAAAACTGAAGATTGGTAAGTATGTTGGGGTAAATTAGTTTTATGCCTTTGGCTCATAACGAATATTGTCCGCGATTACCCCGCGGAGTTATCTCCCTTTATATGAAAACATGTCATTTTATTATCTCGGAAATTATAAGGAGCAGAGCATCGAAAATTGGAACGCATGCACGCCTCGATATGCCCTACTGCCCACGGGCATCAAAACTTGTGTCCGCGCTTTCCCTGATGAGTTACCGCCCATAAATAGAGACACCTCTATTTGATTTACTATGCTGTACTCTCGTATCATTCCAGATAACTGCATTTGGTTTTCATAGTCGTGTTGACCGTTGTCAGGTTAGTCCGAGAAAGAAAATTGGATAGGGTCGGACATATATTTTGACGCTGGGGTGGGGGCAAAATTTTCTAAAAAAAAAAATTTGATTGACATTCATCTATTTAAGTATGTGGATTCCCTGAATCAAAACAAACCCAAAACGGAAAGGATTTTTGAAATCCGAGAAGAATTGCAAGAGTTACGGGCCCTCAAAGTTTGCAATTTGGGCCCATGTGCTTGTCGTCACATCTCCTCCGAAGATGTCGAACTTTGGATGTCATCTGATAGCCCATTGTGTGGGGTCTGAAGAGAGCACGCGGTGTGCCAAATTTTGCCAGTTTTGGTTCAGTGTTGTGGGTCAGGGGAGGGGCGGTTCGGGGTACCAATTTTTAATTCTTATCGGAATCAGATGAAACTTGGAATGTAACATCTACAACACCACCCGATCTAGACACTGAAATAATTTCGAAATTACATTAAAAACTGACAGAGTTGCGGGCCTTCAAACTATGCATATTTGGGCCCACGTGCTTGTGTACACATCTCCTCCGAAGATGTCGAACTTAGGATGTCATCTGATATCCCAGTGCGTGCGGTCTGAAGAGAGCACGTGGTGTGTCGAATTTTGCCAGTGTCGGTTCAGTGTTGTGGGTCAGGGGAGGGGTGGTTCGAGGTACCAAAATGTATTTCGTCTTCGAATTATATGAAACTTGGAATATAACATCTGCCATACACGGTGATCACAAAACTGAAAACAGATCGTAAATCCGTTAACAAATGGCCGAGATTTTGGCTCTCAAAATTTGAATCTGGACCCGTATTCTTTCCAAGAATCAAAATGTTGTCCGTCTCCGAATCAGACAAAATTTATAACAAACAATCTATGTGAGGAACTAATCACAATACTGAAAACAATTTTAAAATCCATTGGAAAATAACTGAGTTATGGTCCTTCAAACTTCGCATTTTGGGCCGGGTTTGACAATTTCCCAATCCCGTTACCCAATCTCGAGGTAGGGGTGGGGTCACTTACAAACACATAAGATAAACACACGCATGTTAAGAACAACATATCATTATCATACTTCGTGTTTCCGTCCCGAAAATGCGATTCTTTCAGATCATGATGTTCCCTATTATTATACTTCCATGGTGTAACCAAGGAAGTATATTGTTTTTGTACTGGTGCCGTTTTCCGTTTATTTGGAAATACTCAAAAAGTAATTGCACTAGAAACACGAAACCTGTAGTGAATATGTAGGCATCTGAGGTCTACTAAAAATAAAGGTATCCGCATGTCGGTCCAATGTTTCTTGGCGGAGTTATGGCCCTTTTACGATTATTTTTCACTATTATTATTATTATACTCAACACTTTTGCAACGCCCAAATCTCTGAAAGTATTAGGATTAGAAAACTGAAGATTGGTAAGTATGTTGGGGTAAATTAGTTTTATGCCTTTGGCTCATAACGAATATTGTCCGCGATTACCCCGCGGAGTTATCTCCCTTTATATGAAAACATGTCATTTTATTATCTCGGAAATTATAAGGAGCCGAGCATCGAAAATTGGAACGCATGCACGCCTCGATATGCCCTACTGCCCACGGGCATCAAAACTTGTGTCCGCGCTTTCCCTGAGGAGTTACCGCCCATAAATAGAGACACCTCTATTTGATTTACTATGCTGTACTCTCGTATCATTCCAGATAACTGCATTTGGTTTTCATAGTCGTGTTGACCGTTGTCAGGTTAGTCCGAGAAAGAAAATTGGATAGGGTCGGACATATATTTTGACGCTGGGGTGGGGGCAAAATTTTCGAAAAAAAAAGATTTGATTGACATTCATCTATTTAAGTATGTGGATTCCCTGAATCAAAACAAACCCATATCGGAAAGGATTTTTGAAATCCGAGAAGAATTGCAAGAGTTACGGGCCCTCAAAGTTTGCAATTTGGGCCCATGTGCTTGTCGTCACATCTCCTCCGAAGATGTCGAACTTTGGATGTCATCTGATAGCCCATTGTGTGGGGTCTGAAGAGAGCACGCGGTGTGCCAAATTTTGCCAGTTTTGGTTCAGTGTTGTGGGTCAGGGGAGGGGCGGTTCGGGGTACCAATTTTTAATTCTTATCGGAATCAGATGAAACTTGGAATGTAACATCTACAACACCACCCGATCTAAACACTGAAATAATTTCGAAATTACATTAAAAACTGACAGAGTTGCGGGCCTTCAAACTATGCATATTTGGGCCCACGTGATTGTGTACACATCTCCTCCGAAGATGTCGAACTTAGGATGTCATCTGATATCCCAGTGCGTGCGGTCTGACGAGAGCACGTGGTGTGCCGAATTTTGCCAGTGTCGGTTCAGTGTTGTGGGTCAGGGGAGGGGTGGTTCGAGGTACCAAAATTTTTCGTCTTCGAATTATATGAAACTTGGAATATAACATCTACCATACACGGTGATCACAAAACTGAAAACAGTTGGTAAATCCGTTAACAAATGGCCGAGATTTTGGCTCTCAAAATTTGAATCTGGACCCGTATTCTTTCCAAGAATCAAAATGTTGTCCGTCTCCGAATCAGACAAAATTTATAACAAACAATCTATGTGAGGAACTAATCACAATACTGAAAACAATTTTAAAATCCATTGGAAAATAACTGAGTTATGGTCCTTCAAACTTCGCATTTTGGGCCGGGTTTGACAATTTCCCAATCCCGTTACCCAATCTCGAGGTAGGGGTGGGGTCACTTACAAACACATAAGATAAACACACGCATGTTAAGAACAACATATCATTATCATACTTCGTGTTTCCGTCCCGAAAATGCGATTCTTTCAGATCATGATGTTCCCTATTATTATACTTCCATGGTGTAACCAAGGAAGTATATTGTTTTTGTACTGGTGCCGTTTTCCGTTTATTTGGAAATACTCAAAAAGTAATTGCACTAGAAACACGAAACCTGTAGTGAATATGTAGGCATCTGAGGTCTACTAAAAATAAAGGTATCCGCATGTCGGTCCAATGTTTCTTGGCGGAGTTATGGCCCTTTTACGATTATTTTTCACTATTATTATTATTATACTCAACACTTTTGCAACGCCCAAATCTCTGAAAGTATTAGGATTAGAAAACTGAAGATTGGTAAGTATGTTGGGGTAAATTAGTTTTATGCCTTTGGCTCATAACGAATATTGTCCGCGATTACCCCGCGGAGTTATCTCCCTTTATATAAAAACATGTCATTTTATTATCTCGGAAATTATAAGGAGCAGAGCATCGAAAATTGGAACGCATGCACGCCTCGATATGCCCTACTGCCCACGGGCATCAAAACTTGTGTCCGCGCTTTCCCTGAGGAGTTACCGCCCATAAATAGAGACACCTCTATTTGATTTACTATGCTGTACTCTCGTATCATTCCAGATAACTGCATTTGGTTTTCATAGTCGTGTTGACCGTTGTCAGGTTAGTCCGAGAAAGAAAATTGGATAGGGTCGGCCATATATTTTGACGCTGGGGTGGGGGCAAAATTTTCTAAAAAAAAAGTTTTGATTGACATTCATCTATTTAAGTATGTGGATTCCCTGAATCAAAACAAACCCATAACGGAAAGGATTTTTGAAATCCGAGAAGAATTGCAAGAGTTACGGGCCCTCAAAGTTTGCAATTTGGGCCCATGTGCTTGTCGTCACATCTCCTCCGAAGATGTCGAACTTTGGATGTCATCTGATAGCCCATTGTGTGGGGTCTGAAGAGAGCACGCGGTGTGCCAAATTTTGCCAGTTTTGGTTCAGTGTTGTGGGTCAGGGGAGGGGCGGTTCGGGGTACCAATTTTTAATTCTTATCGGAATCAGATGAAACTTGGAATGTAACATCTACAACACCACCCGATCTAGACACTGAAATAATTTCGAAATTACATTAAAAACTGACAGAGTTGCGGGCCTTCAAACTATGCATATTTGGGCCCACGTGCTTGTGTACACATCTCCTCCGAAGATGTCGAACTTAGGATGTCATCTGATATCCCAGTGCGTGCGGTCTGAAGAGAGCACGTGGTGTGCCGAATTTTGCCAGTGTCGGTTCAGTGTTGTGGGTCAGGGGAGGGGTGGTTCGAGGTACCAAAATTTATTTCGTCTTCGAATTATATGAAACTTGGAATATAACATCTACCATACACGGTGATCACAAAACTGAAAACAGTTGGTAAATCCGTTAACAAATGGCCGAGATTTTGGCTCTCAAAATTTGAATCTGGACCCGTATTCTTTCCAAGAATCAAAATGTTGTCCGTCTCCGAATCAGACAAAATTTATAACAAACAATCTATGTGAGGAACTAATCACAATACTGAAAACAATTTTAAAATCCATTGGAAAATAACTGAGTTATGGTCCTTCAAACTTCGCATTTTGGGCCGGGTTTGACAATTTCCCAATCCCGTTACCCAATCTCGAGGTAGGGGTGGGGTCACTTACAAACACATAAGATAAACACACGCATGTTAAGAACAACATATCATTATCATACTTCGTGTTTCCGTCCCGAAAATGCGATTCTTTCAGATCATGATGTTCCCTATTATTATACTTCCATGGTGTAACCAAGGAAGTATATTGTTTTTGTACTGGTGCCGTTTTCCGTTTATTTGGAAATACTCAAAAAGTAATTGCACTAGAAACACGAAACCTGTAGTGAATATGTAGGCATCTGAGGTCTACTAAAAATAAAGGTATCCGCATGTCGGTCCAATGTTTCTTGGCGGAGTTATGGCCCTTTTACGATTATTTTTCACTATTATTATTATTATACTCAACACTTTTGCAACGCCCAAATCTCTGAAAGTATTAGGATTAGAAAACTGAAGATTGGTAAGTATGTTGGGGTAAATTAGTTTTATGCCTTTGGCTCATAACGAATATTGTCCGCGATTACCCCGCGGAGTTATCTCCCTTTATATGAAAACATGTCATTTTATTATCTCGGAAATTATAAGGAGCAGAGCATCGAAAATTGGAACGCATGCACGCCTCGATATGCCCTACTGCCCACGGGCATCAAAACTTGTGTCCGCGCTTTCCCTGAGGAATTACCGCCCATAAATAGAGACACACTATACACCAGGATGAATAAACCAATTTTTTTTTTTTTTATTTTTTTTTTTTTATAAGTACAGAGCTCTAAATTTTGTATTGCATATTCCGAATTGGACGAGTGATGCTGACCCGAATATACCGCGTAAAATTGTTTTTTCCCAGGACTTTCCGTGTTACGGGGTAAGGAAATATTGAACCTAGTTTTCCCGCCAAATCCAAACTGGCTTATTAAAGAGCAAGATAATGTCGTAGCAGGTACATTGACATACTGTATGTACGTCCCAACAGTTTGGCCGCTATACTTTAAAAGTAACCTGCCCAACGGAGAACGCGAGTCGGGGTGGGTTGATACTTTATGAAAATTCCACGAAAATTGCAAAGGGGGGGGGGAATTCAAACATCGAGATAAAAAAAATTTGACAAGTACATCTGATGGGTAGTATTCACGCGCATCTACAGTGTGATTTTCTATTTTCCAGATGGACGAGTGATGCTGACCCGAATATACCGCGTAAAATTGTTTTTTCCCAGGACTTTCCGTGTTACGGGGTAAGGAAATATTGAACCTAGTTTTCCCGCCAAATCCAAACTGCTTATTAAAGAGCAAGATAATGTCGTAGCAGGTACATTGACATACTGTATGTACGTCCCAACAGTTTGACCGCTATACTTTAAAAGTAACCTGCCCCAACGGAGAACGCGAGTCGGGGTGGGTTGATACTTTATGAAAATTCCACGAAAATTGCAAAGGGGGGGGGGGGGGAAATTCAAACATCGAGATAAAAAAAATTTGACAAGTACATCTGATGGGTAGTATTCACGCGCATCTACAGTGTGATTTTCTATTTTCCAGATGGAACGGTTTACTCGTGACAACGCTATATAACATAAATATGCATACTTCAGTAGTATATCACTAACATATTTTTAGCCCCAAATCCAAACGGGCTAATGAAGGAGCGAGTTTAATGCAGTGGCATGTAAGCCGGTATACTGTAGGTACGCCTGCAAAATTTGACCACTCTACTATAAACGAAACCCGCTAAACGGAGTGTTTGTGTCGGGGTGGGTTCAGATTTGGCAAATCCACCGAAAATCAAATGGGGAAAATTACTCCGAAAATCAGATATTGAGATAAAAACTTTTCGACGAGTGGATGTCATTAGTAGTATCTAAATGCAAGATTAGTATGCTTTTCAAAGTTTCAGAGCGGACGGTTTAACCCTGGTAGCGTGTAACGTTACGGGTGATATATATTACTCAAATTCAAACCCACTCTTCATGACGCAAATGCAAACGGACTTATCAATGAACAAGGCAAATGCATGAATATGTTCACCGATATGCTATAGGTATGTCCGCTCTACTATAAAAGTAACATGTCCAACGGAGAGGTGGCGTACCCCCCGGGGAGGGTCGAGGCTTTTGGCAAATTACGCCGAAACTCGTAAACCGGAAAAAATGGAAAATCGCGACACAAGTGTTTTATATTTTGAGCACTGTATGTATTTGGTAGTATATAAGGACAAAATTAGTTTTAGAGCGGACGGGTAAGCACTCAGCTAGCATTATCGATTTTGATATAGTTATCTCTCGATTACAGTTAACTCTATTACAAAGACGTTAATGACTATTGAGTAGCGATAACGCATTGAATACTAATTAATTAATTAACCAAGCGGTCTTTCCTCCGCCAATAAAAACTAAAAGATTCTGAATCCGAAACTGAAAGAACTATCCAATAAACGCGAAATAACAGAGTTATGGTACATTAATATGCTTCACGCCGTTTTGATCTACATGTCGATTACGATATAATCAGACACGCCAAATGACCGTTGAATGTGATATGGGCGTCCTGGAGAGGGGTTATAATAGCTCTAAAATGTATCCCTACCGAATAAAAATGAATTGTTTGGCTGGGGTGTATACTGACTCAGTTGGTCACGACCATGATGCAATAGAATGTCATTAATCATCCACGGTGGGTCGAACTAAATGACATAAACCTTTGGAATATATATCATATTTATAAATGTCAATGCAAGTCCACCATCAGATCACACAGCACAAATATGAATTCGAATGGAGAGGAACACACCTATACGCATAACATACACATGGAATGGGATACCATGGAAGTATATCTGATTCCATGGAATCTGACCTCTAGTTTGTTATTAATTTTTACAATTTTTTACAATTTTAATAATTTTTTTTATATTCTTTAACATACTTATTTTGTAGGTTTAGTGCCAGGGAATCTTACGTTTTTCATTGGATCGGAACTTTCCAACTGGTACCCCAAACTTTTCAAATTTTTGGAAATTTACAACCTGACCCCCCCCCCCCCCCAAGGTTGGAAAATTTCCAACTGATGACCAATTCATTTCATTTTCACTAAAAGTAGAACAATAAGCTACTGTTGGTGTAAAAACAACAAAACCCTCACTAATTCATAATTTGAAAATCTAACAATGGGAACAATTTCAACCTATATGTTGTGGTAACATTGAAAATGTTGACCAAAGTTGGGGAGAGGTAGACACCGCCACCAAACCCCTTGTCGCCACGCCCCTGAACGCATATCACATGCAAAATAGACACTAGGAAGACACACAAACACATCCACAATAATACTCAGATAAAAAGTATAACAGTCATAATTGATCTGATGTGTTACGGTGTCAAAATAGATGGGCGTACTATGAGCATGTTTTATTTATGAGAGTGTCCATCTGTATTGCCCTCCAGAGCACAACGAAAACCAACACCGACCACAGGTATATCATCATATTATCATATGTTGCAAAAACTTGTGCTCCAATTCCTTTTTGGTTTAAACATATTTTTATTGTATTATAATATGACAAGAGGGACCGGAGCACACGTTTTGACAACTTACATGAGGGTATCACCCCCACCCCCCTTTCGGTACGCTGGATTCAGGGTGTTTTGAAGCCGTACGCGGGATTCATACCCCCGAATGAACTGGTAATCGGGTTGAAGCAAAATATCTTGGACGCAGGTTTTGATGGCGCAAAATAATATTTTGTGCTAGTTATCTGTATGAATGAGTGGGTAGAATAGCTTCTTGGGCATATTCGACCACCATGCCATCATAAAGTATCATTAATCGTATCATAACGGCCTCATAACGCCCATAACGCGACCGGCGTCTCTTCGGTCGTTAACCGGAAAGCGTCCGGAAACTATATTTGATTTGTGTTCCAATTCCAAACTTTTAATTAACCGGTATAAACAGTCAATTTGTATGTCATTTATCGCATATTATTTCTTAATATGTATTCAGGATTCACCCCCCCCCCCCAAAAAAAAATTAACTGGTATTCAGGATTCAGGGGGGAGGGGTGTTACCCTCTTACATCCGCCCCTCTCCCATTAACATTTAAAGATATACAATGTAGACGACGAACTTAACATATATTCAGAACATAACATATATACAGAACAAAACATATATACCGGTACATGATTAATAAAGCTTCAACAGCCTAAAATATCTTCGGTCTGTCTCAATAGAACCATACAAATATGGATATCATTGGAACCGGCTCCTTGACCACATTGTGATAGTTACAGTTATGCCCTGTGCCAATGCATTCTCTTATATATGCGAGTCGACCATAGGTCGCCTCGCATATATAAGAGAATGCATTGGCCTAAAAAATCTGTTTTTAACACTTTTTACCATTTTTTCTTACATTCTTTAACAATTTTTTTATTTTTAATGTGTTAAGCCAATGCATTCTCTTATATATGCGAGGCGACCTATGGTCGACTCGCATATATAAGAGAATGCATTGGCACAGGGCCCTTCTGTTGGGTAAAGGGTTAAGATGTGGTGTGTTTGCTGTCATATTCCTGCTTTTAACATTTTATTTGAGATAGTCAACATTTGTAACGCGCGGGAGGATCGCCAATATTTTCTGCAGAGGAGGTCTAATTAACCCTTTACCCAACAGAACGGCCCTGTGCCAATGCATTCTCTTATATATGCGAGTCGACCATAGGTCGCCTCGCATATATAAGAGAATGCATTGGCTTAACACATTAAAAATTATAAAAATTTTAAAGAATGTAAGAAAAAATGGTAAAAAGTGTTAAAAAAAGATTATTTTTAGGCCAATGCATTCTCTTATATATGCGAGGCGACCTATGGTCGACTCGCATATATAAGAGAATGCATTGGCACAGGGCATAACTGTAAGAGAGGAGACAGAATGTCTGCAGAGGGCGCCTAATTAAATCGTTTCGTTGATAAAATGTATTAATGAACAAAATGGAAAAGAATTTCATTGCGTCGATTCGATTCTGGTGATATCCATGTGAGTTAGGAGGAAATGTTAGATATTATAACTTGGTGGGTCGCAATCTTGTCGAAAAGTTCGCATCTTTCGGTTACATACAGGTGGGGGGCACTCAAAGAAATAATGAAAGGGTTCCTCGACTTTGTATCCACATATGCATTTAGAGGTATCAGAAATAAAATTATTATACATATCTGATTTGAGTTCACTATAGTAGTTGCGAATTCTGCAGTATAAGATGCATATTTATTTTGGACCCCAATGCCTTTTGTATATATTATTCAAATTAAATGTTTCAAGTCATATATGGGAAAATAATGAGATCGAACATATATTTGAGCCTATTCATGGGATGTTTTGGTGATAAGATATTTCGTTCCAAAACCCTCTTGTACATGTACCCAATCACTTCAAGTCTGATAGGTATAGCACTTGAGCTGGGGAGTGGTTTCTTACCACTCCAAGGTGCGTGCATTCCCACAGCGGATGTCATTTCGAGATGTCTACAAAAAGGCCTGAGCACGCAATAAGTGGTACAGGCGAAATAATCGACTAGCCGGAATAATCGATTTCCATTCGGGATACATCGAAGTCTCTTTGTTTATAATGAACAATCGCCGTATACACCAATCGCTTTCTGAGTTAAAGATGCACGGTCCAATTTGACACCAGTTTAATTCAAAACATGTTAAAAATCCCTTTTTTGAAGGTCGATATCTGGCCATCAAATTCTTCTGTTAACCCTTTACCCAACAGAAGGGCCCTGTGCCAATGCATTCTCTTATATATGCGAGTCGACCATAGGTCGCCTCGCATATATAAGAGAATGCATTGGCTTAACACATTAAAAATTATAAAATTGTTAAAGAATGTAAGAAAAAATGGTAAAAAGTGTTAAAAAAAGATTTTTTTTAGGCCAATGCATTCTCTTATATATGCGAGGCGACCTATGGTCGACTCGCATATATAAGAGAATGCATTGCCACAGGGCATAACTGTAACTATCACAATGTGGTCAAGGAGCCGGTTCCAATGATATCCATATTTGTATGGTTCTATTGAGACAGACCGAAGATATTTTAGGCTGTTGAAGCTTTATTTGGCCGGTTTTGGCCGTTTTGTTGGGTAAAGGGTTAATGAGCTCATGTGTTCGATCCAAATGTTATCCGGTATATACTATAATACGCCTTTCTAAGAGTGTATGGTCACTTTTCTTTCTGAGGTTACAGGTTATATGACTTGAATAGGCTGTGCACATGGGATTGTGGCATATAAATATATTCAAATATTTATCGACTTATGCATGTTGGATTCCCGGAACCGAACCGAACCGGGATGTGTCAATAGTAATGATTATTGGGGTGTAATTTAAGGGTTCCATTAAGTTATAAAATCATACATTGGAATGGACTATTATGCATCTGGGGTGATATTATGGAATATAAGCAGACGACATATTATACAAGTGCAGAACTTGCAGCAGAAGGATTCTCACTCTCATTCTCATTGATGGGAAATGTTCAGATTATAAGTTCAACAAACGACCTATGGCCGTATTGTTGAACTCGCTGAACGTATATGTTTGGTAGCATAATTTAATAAAAAATCGATTAAATACTTATACAAAAACTAAATCACAAACCCTTACCTATACATGTACTTACACAAATACTAAATCACCAACCCTGCCCTATACATGTACTTATACACAAAACTAAATCACCAACCCTGACCTATACATGTACTTATACAAAAACTAAATCACCAACCCTGACTTATACATGTACTTATACAAAAACTAAATCACCAACAAAGACCAATACATGTACTTATACAAAAACTAAATCACCAACCCTTACCTATACATGTACTTATACAAAAACTAAATCACCAACCCTGCCCTATACATGTACGTATACAAAAACTAAATCACGAACCCTTACCTATACATGTACTTAATAGAAAAACTAAATCACCAACCCTGCCCAATACATGTACTTATACAAAAACTGAATCACCAACCCTTACCTATACATGTACTTATACAAAAACTAAATCACCAACCCTGCCCTATACATGTACGTATGCAAAAACTAAATCACTAACCCTTACCTATACATGTACTTAATAGAAAAACTAAATCACCAACCCTGCCCAATACATGTACTTATACAAAAACTGAATCACCAACCCTGACCTATACATGTACTTATACAAAAACTAAATCACCAACCCTTACATATACATGTACTTATACAAAAACTAAATCGCCAACCCTGACCTATACATGTACTTATACAAAAACTAAATCACCAACCATGCCCAATACATGTACTTATACAAAAACTAAATCACCAACCCTGCCCTATACATGTACGTATACAAAAACTAAATCACTAACCCTGACCTATACATGTACTTATACAAAAACTAAATCACCAACCCTGCCCTATACATGTACGTATACAAAAACTAAATCACTAACCCTGACCTATACATGTACTTATACAAAAACTAAATCACCAACCCTGCCCTATACATGTACGTATACAAAAACTAAATCACTAACCCTGACCTATACATGTACTTATACAAAAACTAAATCACCAACCCTGACTTATACATGTACTTATACAAAAACTAAATCACCAACAAAGACCAATACATGTACTTATACAAAAACTAAATCACCAACCCTTACCTATACATGTACTTATACAAAAACTAAATCACCAACCCTGCCCTATACATGTACGTATACAAAAACTAAATCACTAACCCTTACCTATACATGTACTTAATAGAAAAACTAAATCACCAACCCTGCCCAATACATGTACTTATACAAAAACTGAATCACCAACCCTTACCTATACATGTACTTATACAAAAACTAAATCACCAACCCTGCCCTATACATGTACGTATGCAAAAACTAAATCACTAACCCTTACCTATACATGTACTTAATAGAAAAACTAAATCACCAACCCTGCCCAATACATGTACTTATACAAAAACTGAATCACCAACCCTGACCTATACATGTACTTATACAAAAACTAAATCACCAACCCTTACATATACATGTACTTATACAAAAACTAAATCGCCAACCCTGACCTATACATGTACTTATACAAAAACTAAATCACCAACCCTGCCCTATACATGTACGTATACAAAAACTAAATCACTAACCCTTACCTATACATACATGTACTTAATAGAAAAACTAAATCACCAACCCTGCCCAATACATGTACTTATACAAAAACTGAATCACCAACCCTGACCTATACATGTACTTATACAAAAACTAAATCACCAACCCTGACCTATACATGTACTTATACACAAAACTAAATCACCAACCCTGACTTATACATGTACTTATACACAAAACTAAATCACCAACCCTGACTTATACATGTACTTATAGGCTTGATGGATAATGCACCAATGATTTACTACTGCGATACATGATGCTCTTTTAATTTAATTCAAGCCGATTACTAACTATAACACCAAGTTTTCCCCCTCAAAGAAGAGATAAAAGGGTGGAAAAAACACGACTGCTATCAAACAAACGAACTGATCAAATCAAATGGTGTCTGGTTAATCGGCTAACAGGATTAAGTGTGACCTGGTGACGACTAATTGCTTCTACATATGCCTATTGATTCCGATCCATAAAGATGCCCGCACGAATAACATTATTTGTGACACGACCAGCCTTATCGATCATATAATGTGATATAAAGATGATGTTCTCTTTGTGAGCCAATATATTACACATTATACGTACGCCATAATCGCATAAATATGTGCAAATAATACCAACATTGGCGCCCGTAACCATGAATGACCGCCAAAGGACGGACGACCACCTGCCTCTGGGAAGATATAAACGATTTATTCTCAGATAACCTGAACGTATGCAGAATAGATTAATCAAGAACATAGTGGGCGCTAATGACACATGCTAGATCACATTGCCTGTACATGTATAGCGTTGACATTTTGTATTAAATATATGAGTTGATTGCATGGTGACATTACTATATGTGGGAGGGGAAGCAGGCAAAACAAGGATGCCAATTGTACCATCCACTTGACTCAAATTACGATTGTGATTTTAATGTATTTAACCAATAAAAACATTCATTTAGGACTGCGAATTTAATTGTGATCGCTTTGACCTTTCCCATGCACGTATACATGGCTATGTTGTTGAGATCTGCCTTCTATATATGGCGTTGACCTCACGCTCCATAATTTGAGCAATCTATTATCCAAGAATGTATGAGATGGTTCTCCCCCATTAACTTGTAATGTGTGTTGCCATTGCCAACCGAGGTCACCATTTGTCCTATTCCGATTAGAAGTTTTGTGTTCAACGTGTAGCTTGTAGCGAAGTGGAATAATTCAATCTTATGATAACAGAATGACGTTCAACTATGTGCAGGCAGAGATTCGACTGCGTGAAGATATCTTAACTGGATTGAAGCCCATCACTGGTCGCATTGTGGCCCATTTTTTCTCGCCATCCAATTATTATTCACAAGTTTCGTTACACGTTGGCCGATATATAATACGTGTAGGTTTGGCGCCATATCACATCTCTGTTCCCGTCATGTGCATCTCCATAACAATACAATAGTTACCCGAGTTACAAGTTACACGTACTTGAAACTGAACCTGGCTAGTATCACAGGTTGCACCTTTATCGCTCATTATTTGTATTACAGCATTATTAATCCCTACATTTGCCCATAATTGTACAAGGCCAACATTAAGCATACAAACAAACCATTTATACTCCTATGTATAAATGGGCACTTAAATTACTCTAGAGATGACCCATAGAATAATCATTTGTATAAATGCTTTGTGTCAGATCCCCATATCCTCGATTAACCCTTCAGTGCCAAGCCGATTTTTGTATCAACCCATATTTCCTTGATCATTTTTCAAATTTATTGTTTATAATAATGTGATACATTGACGGAAAGAGCTCTTAGAGCTCTTTCCATCAATGTATCACATTATTATAATTAATAAATTTGAAAAATGATCAAGAAAATATGGGTTGATAAAAAAATCGGTCATGGAACTGAAAGGGTTAAATATATTCAGCGTCTTGATGATTATTTCTGTGTGCACAATTGTATATCTTGGATAAATAAATATTGTTTACACTAAATGGTATCTGCGAATGACACAGAGTAGTTTATTGTTAACCTCCTTAACTTAGGAGAGCAGATATACAAATGACAAATATATACATGTTATATAAATAAGCATACAAATGTCATACTATTCACAATACTAATCACAATACTAATCACAATATTAATCTTACAGTGTTTACGTCATGTCACACGCATGCGGTCGGGTTATAGCGCATGAATATCGAGTATAAATCAATATCTGGAACCTCCCTGCAGGTGTAAATTGCAGGCAAATTCCATCGAAAATTGATAGCTGTTGGGCTCACGTCTGTTGGAACGTGCATAAATATGAAAAGCAATTCCTGACAGCTGGATATGCCTTTCACTACTATTATTTCGCTTCCTGTCATTCATAAATGTATATGCTGCAAGGCATGATGATGTCACCCCATATACCCCCTATGCATATGGATATCATATAACCGAGAGGGGTGAATCATGCATGCGTACTGGTTAAAGGTATGGGAGGCCTTGGCTCTGGGTATCATGTGAAAATATTTTCACCCGTCAAAAACCGCCACAAACAGAAAGAATATTAAAATGTAGATAGACTTTGTTCGTATACAAATAAGAAATATCACATAAACAGTATGTTATTGTCACATGTTTGACCATTGTTATGTAAACAAAAGCATAAAAAGTTACTTTCCTGATGAATAAAGAGCGTTTAGCCAATAGCATAGTGCTGTCTTGCTTAGGTAAAATATAGTAGTTCTTTGTGATAGCATGCTGTTTACGCGATGGTCATGGTATATATGAACGAAACTTTATGCGTTTTAATGTTTTTCTGTTTACGATGATTGGAACAAATATGAATATTTTCGACAGTTAAGGCCTCCCGTGCCTTTAAGAAAATATACAATACAAGTCATGGTTATTTCACACTGATGTGATAATTTTCACACATTTGATAAAGTAATGTCCATAACTTAAACACATCACGATTTTATTTTTACTTGAATTACATAAAAATATGTGAAATTATGTGAAATAATCAAACTATGATGTTATAAAAATTGTTGAATCCTGAATACCCGAATCCAGCGTACCATACATGTGGGGTTACACCCTCTATATACTGCATGCATGTGTGGACATCAACGCGTTGTTATATGGGAGTGTTTTATAATACGACGGTCCAGCTGGCTAATTGCCTTAACCCTTTACCCAACAAAACGGCCAAAACCGGCCAAATAAAGCTTCAACAGCCTAAAATATCTTCGGTCTGTCTCAATAGAACCATACAAATATGGATATCATTGGAACCGACTCCTTGACCACATTGTGATAGTTACAGTTATGCCCTGTGCCAATGCATTCTCTTATATATGCGAGTCGACCATAGGTCGCCTCGCATATATAAGAGAATGCATTGGCCTAAAAAAAATATTTTTTTAACACTTTTTACCATTTTTTCTTACATTCTTTAACAATTTTATAATTTTTAATGTGTTAAGCCAATGCATTCTCTTATATATGCGAGGCGACCTATGGTCGACTCGCATATATAAGAGAATGCATTGGCACAGGGCCCTTCTGTTGGGTAAAGGGTTAAACAGAGACGTACCGGAAATATGACGTCGTCCATGCACGCGAGGTTCCCAACGCTGCTCTATACAAGCACCCGGTTTGCGACGTTCTTAACGGCCGTAACATGAACAGATGTTGATTAGTCAATCTTCCGGAGTGTGAGTACAGCCAGTGCGTTTGTTTGTCTCAATACATCGATCCCTCTGCAAATCATACATATTAATAGCCAATTTGCGCTCGCGTTGGCTTTCACTAGTAAGTAACTTTGATAATGCAGATATATTCACTGTACGTTCTCTGTTAACACATCTCTGTGTGCTCTGCCGACATCGATCCTTCTTCGTTATCAGCCGGCGCGAGCCTGTTTGCTTAGAATCCCCAGTTGTATATCTGTAGTTAGTGTGCATGCATATGTGTAGCATAGTTAAACATCATACATAATTATGTGGTCATTAATCATTATTATTGTTAGGACTTAGCTAGCCGCTCCCTTCTATATAAGTGTGAGCAATTAATATTTAATGTAAATACACACCACTTCAATGTAATTTATCGACAAAACTCGAACGTACTACGCAAATTTCGAATATGAGTAGACTTATTAGCTGAGTATATCTGCAAATGAACTAATTCAAATCAAATAACTACTCGTCAGCGATTATTAATCGACCAGAAACCGAAATTCAGGTCAGATATAATCGAACGAGCGATACAAATCGATTTCATTTGTCACTAATTGCATTACATCGTGCCGTTCAGAAGAGGTGTTTTCAAATCGAATATGCAGTGTTCCTTGGTCACTATACATGTTTCCATCAATTCCATGTTGAATTCGTTGTTAATGCATAGTGCATCCTATCTACGAATAAGAGCTTATCCCCCAATGAATCAGAGGTTATGGCTGCGTGGAAGGTTTCTACAGCTATGCGCGTGAATAAGTCGTTAGCTAATGCCTAGTGTGGTCTAGGCTAATATTATAAATTTGATTTGCAAATGTCAGAATTCTGTCATTCATTTGGCCAAATCCCACAAGTGAATAGATGGAATTTGTCGTATGTCAACAATCATATCAGGACATGGCCGTCGAATCATGTAAATGCCAATGACGCATGACGCCAATCTAATGCGCAAGGTAATTCATTCCGTAATTGACGCAAGCGGGACCAGAAAGGATTGTGTTATATAACGGTTTCCCGAGATAGACAAAACTGTCACGATTGACGTCCTACTACCAGTCAATAGTTAACCTATTCTGCACCTCAATGGATTCCCACTCATTTTAACAGTATACATTGGAATAGTCCACAATCCCATGGGGGTATTCAGGAAATGTATGCAGACGACAGACAGATTAACAGATAATACAAATTTAGAAGAATTTCTAATTACTTGGTGGGGAGTGTTCAGATATATAATAATTTCAACAAACGACATTATCTGAACATTTCCTAATAAGGGAACTACTCGTCAGTAATTTATTGAAGAAAGGGTTCATTTGTTGTGAAGAGGTCCTTGTGGTGCCAAACTGTTTGGCGTTTCACATTTAGCTTTATGTCAATGAAACAGGAGTCCTTATAAAAGATGTAGAATATAAACCGTTAGATTGCAAGAGTATATTTTATCTTATATTGGACTTTTGGAAATTTTATGCTTGAATAAACAGCAATGGGAATATTTAGACCTCATATATGTGGACATTTTTCTTGTTTGTCAATTGTCCAACCAATATTTGAAGTCAGTTTAGACCCAGAGTCAAATACAGTCATATTTCCATCAGTGGCAACTTTTTCAAACAGTTGAATAGTTTTAGGTGTCTGTCGGAAAATCCACCTAAAGGGGTGGTGTGTATACGAAGTTTTCAAGTTGGAAATTTGGGTCTTCAGAGACTCTAGCCACGTCCCCATATTCGGTATCCTTATAAAACATGACCTTCTAGTACCAACTGAAACGTCTTTAAAACCAAACCAACAAACACCATTATTATACGCATATAGCCTCCAAAATTCCTATGACGTGAATACAGTTATTTAGCTATGTTCACATATCTTCGATTTGAAAATGGAGCAGTTTAAAATTATATACACACAAAGTTAGAGGCACAGATGGCCTTTGTGATTGGTATTGCTGTTAAAATAGTCACATCCGTTAAAACCGGCATAAACAGAAAGGAAATTAAAATATATAAATATTTTGTTCTTATACCAATAATACATATCGCGTAAATAGTATGTTTTTGTCAAGTTTGTACGCTTTGTTATGTAAACAAAACCAAAAACGTTACATAACATGGCTTTTGTTTACATAACACAGCATATGAACTTGACAATAAACATACTATTTACGCGATATTTATGATTGGTATAAAAACAATATATGTCTATATTTTAATATTATTTCTGTTTATGGCAGTTTGATGGTGCATGTGACTATTTTAACAGCATACCCACTGCGAAGGCCATCCGTGCCTTTAAGATAGGATTCCTGGGACCTCGTTATGGTTAAATACAGAATCAGTTTTCCAATCTTTTTTTTTTAAAATCAAAATTGTTTCCAAAATTTGCCGGCCAATAAAATCGGCGCAACCATTATCGTTACGTCATTCTGTACGGACACCATAGTACATCCTGTCGGCGTCATTGGCGAACAGATTCATTAAAACCCTTTGATTTGATTTGATGGGGTCTTTAACCCTTTACCCAACAAACCGGCCAAAACCGGCCAAATAAAGCTTCAACAGCCTAAAATATCTTCGGTCTGTCTCAATAGAACCATACAAATATGGATATAATTGGAACCGGCTCATTGACCACATTGTGATGGTTACAATTATGCCCTGTGCCAATGCATTCTCTTATATATGCGAGTCGACCATAGGTCGCCTCGCATATATAAGAGAATGCATTGGCCTAAAAAAAAAAAAATTTAAAACTTTTATAATTTTTAATGTGTTAAGCCAATGCATTCTCTTATATATGCGAGGCGACCTATGGTCGACTCGCATATATAAGAGAATGCATTGGCACAGGGCCGTTCTGTTGGGTAAAGGGTTAATACGTCTTGGCTAGACTAGACCTGAATAGAAGCAACATGATTTCTTTGCACGCACCAAACGTATTCAAAATTAATGAGCAAAATCCACGAGGAGACACGGGTTGCTACATGAGCTTGAATCCGTGGCCTGTGGGTCTACAGGACAAAAACGCAACTCCCTGGATCACCAACTTCATAGAGAAGGTACAGGCCTAACAAGCCATTACATCGCCCGGTAGCAGCGTTATACATACATAAATCATTGTGGAATACTATATTTGATCGGCTCTGATCGACTTTTCTGCGCGCTCCGAGAGTTGCGTGACACAAGAGCACGTAATTATGTCGTTAAATAATTAAAGTTTAATTAGACGAGTGATTATGTTATTAGTACGGGCATGAAATACGACACGTGTATATAACAACTAGTATATTGCAGTTGTCCAACCGGGCGCGAGGACATGCTTTCGTGGCCATCAATTTGATTTTTTTCAATACCTTGAAAGATCGTCTCGTACCAGTAAATATTAACCCTTTCTTACTAAATGGATTCTCCCATGTAGTTATAAAGGGATACATTGGAATGGTTTATTAATCATTTGGAGGGGCGTTCAGGTAATAGAAGTAGACGAACAGATAATACAAGTGCTGAAGGATTCATATTCATTTGAGAGAAATGTTCAGATATAAGTTGAACAAAATATGGTCGTTTGTTGAACTTATTATCTGAACATTGCATATGGGAACTACTCGTCAATGATTATTTAGTAAAGGAAGAGTTAATTGTACTGATAGGTTTGGTCTTTTGTTGTGTAACGTCGTTGCAGCCGATGCCAGGTGATTGGTGGAGGAAAGACCACACACAGAGATAACATCACTGGGAAGTTGATAACCGAATGATCAGTTTTTAATTTTTGCATTTATTTAAACGAAACTGATTCATTTGTATAGTGATTTTCAGCCATTGTATAGATACATTTCGCACAATGAACTACTGCTGATAAGAATTACGAATAGGATAGGATAATACGTCACCAGTATTTGTGTTCTTTATATCAGTTGTCGTTGTGTAGTATATATTTGCTAAAACTCACAGATACACCATAGAGTAATAAGTTCGAGATCGTTTCTCTGTTCCTGGAGGTGGGAGTTGATTCAGAGATCTTGTCCTTAAATTGTAATCGTCACGGGGCCTTATACTTTCGGTTACACTGGTGTAAATATGGTTCGGAGTGACATCTAGCGGATATAGGAGAGAATAAAATAGACACTGGGCCCTGATTGGTCAATAGCCTTGTGTGCTTTTCGCATAAAAAAAATCATCACACCTCTTCCCTATGATTTCCCATAGGTCAAATTACACAGGAATTAACCCTTTGTAGTGAAGTTAGAATTTTTTGGTGTGGTCTAAAATATGACAGTATTTTTGTATGCGGTTCTGACACTAGTTACGAAAACACAAGATTTAAAGGCGAATTCCCTGCTAGACAGACATGATTGTTTTGTGTAAAAAGTTTCCCAAAATGTAAATTTTTTAGATTTAAAGAAAATTTTGGACCCAACATTTATATTGCCAACAGTATACGCTAAAACGTTAGCACTGAGGCCTATGGAAAAAATTTACACCAGTGTAACCTTTTCTAACTGTTATAGTGTCAATCAAATCATTCGTTACCGTTCATGCAACCATCCAGGCTACCACTCATATGACCCGATGAAGAACGACACAATCACAACAAACAGAACCACACGACCTTAAGAAGTTTAACCCTTTACCCAACAGAACGGCCCTGTGCCAATGCATTCTCTTATATATGCGAGTCGACCATAGGTCGCCTCGCATATATAAGAGAATGCATTGGCTTAACACATTAAAAAATTATAAAATTGTTAAAGAATGTAAGAAAAAATGGTAAAAAGTGTTTTTTTTAGGCCAATGCATTCTCTTATATATGCGAGGCGACCTATGGTCGACTCGCATATATAAGAGAATGCATTGGCACAGGGCATAACTGTAACCATCACAATGTGGTCAATGAGCCGGTTCCAATGATATCCATATTTGTATGGTTCTATTGAGACAGACCGAAGATATTTTAGGCTGTTGAAGCTTTATTTGGCCGGTTTTGGCCGGTTTGTTGGGTAAAGGGTTAAACTACGATTTTCTCACAATATATTTCCTTATTGCCTCCATCTGAGGAGAGTATGCCGTATGCTTATACTATCATAACATCCATCCATACACATTAAGAACTGTCAATTCCATTATATAATGTTATAATTGAATGGGATTAGCAATTGAGCAAAAATGTTACACGGACATGCTCCAAAAAAAGCTGGATATGTAACAGCTGTTCCAACTCTGCGAGTGTCCCTGCTTATATGATTGGCGATTTGGGATCCCTGATCCTTAACCACACCAGTCAATGCACATAAGTTTTATTTAAGCCAGATATGGATCTATAGCAGCTGTTCCAACTCTGCGAGTGTCCCTGCTCTTATAATTTTAATGTGTAATAGCAATAACACCCACATGGGTAGGTTGCCATATACAGTGTAATACATTATACTGGTTATAACAATATTATAACAATACATGTGAAATTAAGCATGCTATCTTATAACATTTAAACATACAATCATAATAAGACAAAAATATATATATACGGTACTACCACGTACTACCTATAATGGTGTATCAATGTGGGTACAAGCATACTGTCCTATAATATTCACAATACATGTAATTCCATAATCAATGTATATCTCAATAAGGTTTGTTTCTCAGACATATTATGCTTATTAATCTGAAATTATTTAACACTGTTCTGTTCGGAGTTTGAATAATTGTTTAACCATGTTGCAGATTTTCGCACATATGCGAGGACATCTGTTTTCTAGAATAGTTATGAATTGATACTCTTGGTCTAATAGTTGGAAATTTATGTAATTATTTCCCATTATGGAAAATAATTCCCATCTCAGTGACGCGTAAAGAGGACAATCCATAATGAAGTGAACTTCGTCCTCTATTTGCTTTTTTGTATCGAAACAAAAGGTACATAATATATCTGATGATTGGCGATTTGGGATCCCTGATCCTTAACCACACCAGTCAATGCACATAAGTTTTATTTAAGCCGGATATGGATCTATAGCAGCTGTTCCCACTCTGTGTGTATTACTGCCTATATGCTTGGCGGTAATGCCACCTTTAAGTAGCCAGTTCAAAATGGTAAACTCAAATATAACCGACATCGCCTGGAATAAATGAATTATTGCTTCGTACCAATAAATCCGATACATGCCTGAGACAACAACTCCAACGAGGATTCATTATCATGGCGTCTGGAGACCCAGACCCACCACACGGTGTTAGCAAGGGCGTATAAAACCTGATTAAGCTCATATTAACTTGTGTTCTCAAAGGAATCCTGTAAACGCCAGCAGCAATACTGTCAGGCAAAATTGTTGATTTCAGTTCAATCAGTGAAGCTGCACTGAGTGGATCGGATCAAAGATAGATGCCACCGGTGTTTTTGATAATTCTTGATCGCAATGCCTAGCTATGATTTCTCAAATCAGTACTCCCCGGCTTTAAACGAACATAGCTCATTCGAAATTACACATTTTGTCTACGTAATTCAGAAGGACAGGTTAACAAATACACGAAATATTGAAATACCGGCTTGATATACTCTGAAAAATACTTTCCATGGCCGCAGCCATTTTCCAGCTGTTTTCAATTTTTCGTGTGGAACAAGCTCTTTATTTCTACCTTATCAGGACTAGACTAATACAGAACGACCTTTTCTGTTCCGTGCCGTGCAAATGACTGCTTTGAAACACAAACATCGTGTTCTAAGTTGTATTGTTTATGACTTCATGCGTCTTTCTAGAACATGTAATGCTCATAGAAAGGTAGTTCAAGTATTTATCGACCTATTTCGTTACCGGGGGGGGGGAATTCAAAAGCGAATATTATTAGGTGTATTTTGGAGCGCAGACTGCAATGTGGCTTTAAAGCATGTTTGGTTCGTATTCGATGCAACATTTTGCAGAACTAACACGTGCCTTTTGGAAGCGAATGTCACGACGCAGAAGTAATTCATGTCTTTATGGAACATGAAAGTATATGTACTTTATTCAACACGGTCGTTCAATATTACTTAGGCATAACTAAAAACATTGAACATACATTGGTGTGATTAAGGATCAGATGACCCCTATATTTATCACGAAATGTTTGATCTGGAATGTGAATGTTTATTTTGACCCATAAATATATTCAACAGTGTATAGCTACGAATGAATTCCTGGAGAAATATTGCGATCCAATATTCAAATTAGTACTATACACAACTGTGGACAAAGACTTCGTACAGTATTTTTATGATATCTTCAAGGATAAAATGATATGCTTTTCTATGGATCCTGCCTTTAAGCATTTTTGGGGCCAATACTCATTGACGAATAGTCCCCTTAGAAATGTTCTGATAATAAGTTCAAAACAAACGACGCTGTTTGTTGAACTTATTACACCTGAACATTTCTGTCGCTTATATTCATGAACACCCCTCCAGATGAACAGTAGCTTATCCCAATGTATACTGTTATTACTGATGGAAGAATTCATTTATTAAATTAGGGGCTAAAGATTTAGTTATCTGTGGTGGGTGTTATTTTGTATGATATGTTCAAGTTTAGCACGAATTAAATAACAGGTGTAATCGGATATCGGTGAAATCTGATTACCGAAATTATGATCACTTCATTGCACATATATTTGCTCGAGTAAGTTTCAGGGATTTTTGTATATGGTCACTTTCATCTCTGTATCCAACACCAAACAAGCTGCTGGACACGCTCTTGATTAATTTCTCTAAACATGGCGGGCGAGCATACGTTGGGTTCACGCCCACGTAACGACCGCTAATTCACGAAATTTACTCATAAGGAAGAAACCACAAACACGGATTTTGGTCGTGGATTGTCTCGTTACAGGTTAATACTAAGAACTCAACGAAAGTCGCGTTTCAGATTGGTCTATTGTGCACGCATGACTCTGGTCTCGATTCGTGGTATCTTCAATCGAGAATGTCTACTCCGCAAAGTCAACGCGGAATTCATCATCAAAAGATTGCGGAGGCTTTCTCTCACTATCGATCGTGTGGGATTACTTGGGGTTGCTTCTCTGCCATCGAACAGTGGCATTCAAGACCAGTCCTCTGACTTCCGGTTTAGCACTCACTATGAATTAACCGATAGCTGGAGCCGCGAGAGGTCGTTTGTTTGGCGGTTAGAGTACACTCCAGGCACAGAGAACACAAGCATACATTAACCCTTTCTTTACTCAATGGATTCTACCATTCGGTCATTAAAGTATACGTTGGAATGGTCTATTATTCATTTGGAGGCATGTTCGGGAAATATAAGCAGACGAAAATTAATACAGATGCAGAAAATGTGGGAAATGTTGGATAATAAGTTCAGCAAACGGCCAATATATATTGTCGTCTTTTCTCCACAAATAAACAAGCGTGATAACCTTGACATTTAACTCCAACCAACCCATGCATTCCGAATGCCAGAATGAGATATGGTTAAAACTCTCTGAACTAAATACTCATTGACGAGTAGTTCCCATAGGAAATGTTGAGATAATTTTCAACAAAGAGATTACCTACATGGACATTTCCCACAAGTGTTGGCCTATAACTGTGGGTGAATATTTCATGGATGAGCTTTTAAAATTCAAAGGGATTGTGTTTTTCATTATTGCATCAACGTTAACACCAAAAGTAGATATGCTGTTTTGGAGTCGATACCAGACTGTCCAATCAACATGCAGGAACAGCAATACAGTCATGTTGAACCTAACATTTGCGTAGCTCCGTAATCTGTATGGATCTTATATGTCCGGTCAAACAAGCCCCAATTGGAAGCACACCTGTTGAATGACACATGATCTTGAGAAAATACTTTATAACTAAGAAGATGTGAGTATAATTGGTTAAAAAATGTCCGCCCATACAATAAAAGACATTCTGATAATTCCAGTGTGGACTTCCGTGCAGGGAAGCAGTCCATTTTGTTCGCTATCACCGACTGCTATAGATGACAGACATAATCACCCCATTGCGCCAAGGGACCAAGAAAAACCACCAGCGTATTATTGCCGAGAAATCCGCTCTGAACGAACTCGTTAACTCTTGCCACCATCCGAAGATCAATTACCGTGTTGTTAACCGAATGGTTAAATTTGTTTATTCACAGCATAACGAAGTCCCCTAACAGTGTCCACTGTGCATAGAATTATGACCAGCCATTGATTTCTACTATCTGGTAATTTCCATTCAGCGGCCGGCTTCCACATATACAAATGGTGTCTGATTTCTCATGCGGATACATCAGGGCATTGTGTATAATTATTCTATATACCGTCTTTGATATTTGTAGTTATACGAGTCTCCGAATTTCCCCCGTGGCCCTTATGAGATTCCTACTCAAAGCTATCATTATCTGTGCGTTTAACCTCCGTGATTGTTGTCCCTAGTCGTTTAGTTCACCGTAGAAGGTGATATATATGAAGACATCCTGTACCAATATGTACCTATATATGTGAGTCATAATATGTCACGCTGACCAGCAGTTATCTGTAACTAAAAGCATGTGGTGCGAATATGTACCAATATGTTGATGTGAACCATTACCATGTATATATATGCCACGTTGACCATCAGTTCACCGCTAGAAAACTGCTGATGGTATGAAGAAACTGTGTACAAATGTTTTTGTAAAAATGTGAAGCATTACTTGATGTTGGTTGTGAAGAGAATCGTTTACCAATATTTTCTACTGGTGCGAACCATTGCCCTGAATGTCACGTTGACCAGTAGTTCGCCGTTTGTAAACTGGTGGTGGAGTGAAGACATTGTGTACCAATATGTTGTACTGAAACATAACTCGGTGGTGTTAAGACGTTGCGTACCAGTATGCTGTTCTGAACCAGTACCCTATATGTCACGGCGACCATCAGTTCGCCGTTGGCAAACTGATGTTGGTGTGAAGGCATCATGTACCAATATGTTGTACTGGTGTGAACCATTGCCCTGTATGTTAGGGTGACCACCAGTTCGCCGTTGGTAAACTGCTGATAGTATGAAGACATCGTGTACCAATATATATTATATGTTGTATTGGTGTGAATCATTGCTCTGTATGTTAGGGTGACCACCAGTTCGCCGTTGGTAAACTGCTGATGGTCGTGTACCAATATATATATTGTATTGATGTGAACCATTGCTCCGTATGTTAGAGTGATCACAAGTTCGCCGTTGGTAAACTGCTGATGGCATGAAGGCATCGTGTACCAATATATATATTGTATTGATTTGAACCATTGCTGTGTATGTTAGAGTGACCACCAGTTCGCCGTTGGTAAACTGTTGATGGTATGAGGCATCGTGTACCAATATATATATATATTGTACTGATGTGACCCATTGCTCTGTATGTTATGGTGCAGGATCAGGAGTTCTCCGTAAATAAACAGCTGGCGATCATAATGTGACACAACTTGTTTGGGTAATAGTTGGCATATATATAGTGTCAAATTGAAATATCTATCTCGTATTTTGCAGTTCCATACACAACCTATCAGTAGTAGTACACAAATGGTCAGGTTACTACGAATCGGACTTCTGGTTCAATTGGGACAAGGGTCAGTCTAACACGCGAAATACGGCAACAACTGTCGACGTTTGTATTTGATGCATGGAAGTAAAAGAACATTTCAATAACACATGTTCTTCTACTAGTTGATAAAATTGCTTAGAAAATGAAAATTGCTATCTAACTCTTGTCTGTCGTTGTTTCTGCGACTCTTATGTCTGTTTATTTGCGCGCATAGCACTCTATGTCTCTTGTTGAAAAGACTGGTTCTTGGTCCAAAACTGCAAAAATATTAAAACGTAGTGCCCTGACCCCCCCCCCCCAAGCAGTAGTAGTTCATTATGGGAAATATGTCAATTGCTGCGATGAACAGAAAACAAGATAAAACAATGATGGCGAGGAGGAGATAACCCTAGATGTAACACAATGTAGCACAAGCTGTACGTACATGTATATTTTTACCCTGTGCCAATGCATTCTCTTATATATGCGAGTCGACCATAGGTCGCCTCGCATATATAAGAGAATGCATTGGCCTAACAATTTTTTACAATTTTAATAATTTTTTCTTGTATTCTTTAACAATTTTATAATTTCACCCATACATAGCCTCAGACAAACATGAGCAGACGACACTCTTCTGTATGCTTCTATATATGTGTGGGGCTCCCTGCAGGGTAATGGATGTTTTTTATTTTATGTCCTAAAAATTGTCAGAAACATTTATTTTAAAAAAGTGATAAAAAATTGTTAGGCCAATGCATTCTCTTATATATGCGAGACGACCTATGGTCGACTCGCATATATAAGATAATGCATTGGCAAAGGGTAAAAGCTGTACGTGCATGTATACGACAATTCCACTCATAATACAATGCATGTACTAGTATGTACTGGTTATGACCTGTCTATAATGAGTGTCCATAATCGACTTTAGCTCGTGACTTGTCAGCCTGAGAAGATGCTATTCCAAAGTGAGCTACTTTCAGAACCAATGACCTACTAAACACGCTAGAATCTTGGCAGGAAATCTATACGATGATGATTCTCATGTTGCCAACGTAGGTGGACATCTTGACAGCTCCGCGCATGACAAAATATGTTATTTGACCGACGTACACTGAATTGGTTTACCGTGAGCCTGATTTTAATAGGGATGCGCTAAACGGATATTTTGGATGAGATTTAAATCAGGATAAATTGTTCTGGTGGCATATAGACGTATTTACACACAGGACAGACTTTTAAACATATGAGTGTATTGGAGGGAAGAATACTGAACTTGGTCGAGCATTTCAGGACTTTTGGATGTGACAGTATGTGAAACTTGGAAAACAAAACCACATGCCTGCGTCGAAAACGAAAGCTGTTGATAAATGGGATTCAATTTGTTTCGTATAATTTCACCGAACAATATTCGTACTACTATTTAACGATATGATATATAATCTAATAAAACTCAATTCTTTTTGTTTGTCGACTGGAACTTCGGAGCTGTACATTTGTACATGGGGGTAATTTGAACCGGGTGATCTTATTAGATAGGTCCCGTTGACCCAGATGTCTTAAAAGGGACAACAGATACCCCACTCGGAATGCGGTTATAAAGTTGCTGCACATAAGAGAACAGCACACTATTTATCCATTCCATATCAGGAATAGATCAACAGTGAACGCCTCAATTGTTAGCCTCAACTGAGACCGCACCGAACGTCACACAGCGCTTCGATTAGAATAAGCGAAACAAAACGTTCTTTATCCATATCATATCAGGAATAGATCAACGTGAACGTTCTGTGTTGTTTTTATGGAGCCCCGTGGTCCGGTGGTTAGCGTGTCGGACTTGTATTCGCTGTAAACACATCGATATGGGTTCGCAGCGCGTCGCCGGTCATTGAGTCTCCACATGGCAGTGGGTTGGCCGCTTTGAGCTACGTGCAATTGTCAGCTTGCTCGCTGTTTCAAAACCCGCGCCAAGTTGTGCCCCTTGCGCAATGTCGCTCGTACTGTGTCAGCTTCGCATAACTCATGCGTTAAAAGAGTACCATATAGTCAGCTTGTCATACTGATGAGTACCAGAGCATGTTCTGATCAAACTAACACAGCGCCTGCAATGGCTGCAACCGGTTCATTGGTTGGCTTTTACAAACGATTGGGGTAATATTGTACCAAGCGTGTTGGAGCAAGTAATTGGTTAATCGCTATATAAAACTGGTCATTATTATTATTATTATTATTATTATTATTATTGTTACACGAACACGATTGTTTTATAACAACATTCAAAGCGCTTCAAGTCCTCGAGCAGAATGAACATAACTGTTAACCCTTTACCCAACAGAACGGCCCTGTGTCAATGCATTCTCTTATATATGCCATAGGTCGCCTCGCATATATAAGAGAATGCATTGGCTTAACACATATTAAAAATGATAAAATTGTCAAAGAATGTAGAAAAATATTATAAAAATTGTTTAAAAATTTAAGAACAAATTATAATGCCTATGGTCGACTCGCATATATAAGAGAATGCATTGGCACAGGGCATAACTGTAACCATCACAATGTGGTCAATGAACCGGTTCCAATGATATCCATATTTGTATGGTGTTATTGAGACAGACGGAAGATATTTTAGGCTGTTGAAGCTTTATTTGGGCGTTTTTGGCCGGATTGTTGGGTAAAGGGTTAAAGAGAGAAAGGCTGTAACACAAGCAATGAGAACCCGGACGAGCATCACGTTCGACTAAAACATGCTCGCACTCACATGACAACCCGTCGAGCATACAGCTGTATGTCAGAACACGTCCAGTTGTTTCTTATCTTATTTACCAGAGCAACGCCATGTGCCCCAGCAAGTATGTGTGTATTTATCAAATCTAATTGAGACAAGATAGTGTCTGTTGTTTCAGCCAAAGATATACGTTTTGCCATTCAACAGTACACAGATAAATTGAACGAATTTATATTTGAGATATTCCAATCTTCGATCCCATCTACATAACGATTATCGTATATAATGGCCACAAGCGCACTCGCCTTAAAACACATACACTGTCCAAGAAAGGAGTGACTGGCCCTTCCGCGCCGTCTCGCACATGAATACTTTGGAACAATTTTCCAGACAAATCAATCAAATCTGATTCAATCATGTATACCGACGCGCCAGACTGACACCGTTTCAGGTTATTCACCTGCATGCATACTATTTTAGTTATACATTATTTTATGTGTAATCATTTAGGTGCGTTACATGTAGTTACATAAATTTAAATATCTGAGGTTATAAAATGGTCAAAAGATCGCCACTTTGGAAAGAAAAAGCAACATACACCGTCTGGCACGATCCCCCTATAGCGAGATTGAGATAAGGGATAACAAATTTCGCATTCCAAAGTGAAGTATAGATAAACATGAACATATTCAAAATGTTAAACCTGTGCTGTACCTGGCTGACAATGCCCAACAAATAATTAATCACATTATCTCACAATAATATTTCCTCACCAATCATTCCCCCTGTAAACATTTGATACCTCTAGTGCTGCAGACCCGTCTTAACAACTTTTGATTCATTAAACCACGTCTTCCGTATATATGGACTCGCGCCAAAACATATTTTCCGCCCACAACACGTGTAAGAACGCTCTCGTTGACCTAGCTAGGTATATCTTGTATATTGGCTAGTTTCATCGTGCCCTCCTGTTGCAGATAAGAAAACACGTGTGTAAAACATCTTGATACTCGATACCTACATAATCTAATCTAAATTCGTTGTTGTACATGTTCCAAGAATTCGACGAGGGTACGGTCTGATACTAATATGCTAGCACCAGACAAATATGTAGTGTATGTTGATTTTTCTTTCTAAAGTGGCGTCTTTTGACCATTTTTCAACCTCAGATCTGCTCAGATATTTAAATTTCTGTAACTACATGTAAGGCACATAATAAGGTGATCAATTGTTTGTTGGGCATTGTCAGCCAGGTGCAGCACATGTGAAACATTTTGAATATGTTCATGTTTATCTATACTTCACTTTGGAATGCGAAATTTGTTATCCCTTATCTCAATCTCGCTATAGGGAGATCGTGCCAGACGGTGTATGTTGTTTTTTCTTTCTAAAGTGACGATCTTTAACCCTTTACCCAACAAACCGGCCAAAACCGGCCAAATAAAGCTTCAACAGCCTAAAATATCTTCGGTCTGTCTCAATAGAACCATACAAATATGGATATCATTGGAACCGGCTCCTTGACCACATTGTGATAGTTACAGTTAGCCCTGTGCCAATGCATTCTCTTATATATGCGAGTCGACCATAGGTCGCCTCGCATATATAAGAGAATGCATTGGCCTAAAAAAATCTTTTTTTAACACTTTTTACCATTTTTTCTTACATTCTTTAACAATTTTATAATTTTTAATGTGTTAAGCCAATGCATTCTCTTATATATTCGAGGCGACCTATGGTCGACTCGCATATATAAGAGAATGCATTGGCACATGGCCCTTCTGTTGGGTAAAGGGTTAAACATTTTACAACCTCAGATATTTAATTGTCTGTAACTATACATGTAATGCACCTAAATGATTACACATAAAGTAGGTAAATCGAGCAGCAATGTGCTGAAAAAGATATAGATAATGCAATAGATCAAGATTGCAGCCTAGGTAAGCTCAACCACCCAATAAGGACAGAACCTATCGGAGCATACAGTACGTAAAGAGTGTGCGGTTAGCAAAACCACAACAGGTGGTGATTTTTTAGGGTGATTCAACACCGAAAGCCTGAGTGGTGAGGATTGTCGAGCGCTTTTGTGTAATCAACATGATGGTAGCAGGTTTATTTAACCTCATGCAGTCCACCAATATTTAGTTAATACTGTTATCAAATATATCGAAATGGCATAAATGATTCTTGTCGATGTTTTGTGTCGATTTTCAGTGGTTCGCGGTTATTATTGGTGAGGTCTTGTCAGTCTCCATGATTTCAGAACGTTAAACCATATAAATCCGCACCACGAAAGTTAACCGTTGATCACCGCGAACAAAATCACGGTGAATCATTGTGATCAACAGCGTGTTTATTGTTTTGCGTTTGTACTATTTACGTACTGTATATAGAGCCTAATTAGGACTGTACATCATTGGAATGATTATATCGAGTAGATTCAATATCATTTCAAGGTGACAATACCATTGCATGCTACCTGATTGATTGAGATTGAGGTCCCCAGAGGGTGAATTTGGTTACGCGCGTCCGCTGTGCAGGGTATTAGCACTAAATTCACCACCAGGAAACATCATTCTCCAAATGCCACTAATGTTATATATCAACTATACGTATGAACACTATACATGTAGGTAGAGCGGACGTGTCGTATTGTGCTGGCATTACACAGATAATGCAACTCAGTAATGAAGACTGCAAATCTGTTCATGGCCAATTAAATAGCCTCGTTGTTAATGGGTCAAGTGTCACATCTGGAATTGTTACAAATTACTATTACATAGTGCCACATTGCACCACAGGAAATCTTAAATTGCGTAAATTATCATATCATCAACTAGCTTCTGGATTTGATGCGTTTTGTGAACGAAGAATAATATGGAATAGATTGTGAGACTCACAGCAGACCATGTAAAATCGTTGATCAGATGACGTCAGTCGAAGCTTGCATGGCCGGCATGCGTGTGCTTTTTCGTGTCCATGCAGTGCAGTGGGTTCCCGGTTGGTACTGCTATCGGAATGTAGTTGCACTAACTAGTATATTCCCATAGAAACTGGGCCGTGGTCAAAGTCTAAGAAACCTATTGAGGAGCGATTGTGCACATATTGCACAATAGGGGACGAATGTCATTTGATTATGGGATGTCCCAGAGTTAGCTCATTAAGAAATAGATTTTACCCCGCCACCTTACAGAGCAATTAAATATGTATAACTTCTGCTCAATTATAAACACAACCGATGCTGTAAACATTGAATAAGTTATGTGGGCTTTTAAGACACGCCCAAAATATTTCATAGTTCATTCCTCGTTGAGGTTGTATCTGCGGAAATGGACTGAGCATCACATTGGCATATTATACCATATCAATTCGGGTCACAGCTGTGCCAATTTACCATTCCATCATCACAAGGGCAACGACGGCAAAATTGTACGATTATTTTACTAAAGTTATGTGAAAACACCCCGTTAGGGTGATCTAATAGAAATGGAGAATAATCTTGTTCAAAGTAGTTATTTAAAAACAATGTTATATCCAACTAGACAAAAACACAGTCATTCTTATATATTATTAAATACAGTGACTCTCGATGGCAAAATCATTTTCGTTAGTTCATCGCCAAGAGATGCGTCCCGAATCGAGTATAGTAAATATTTACAATTGAGCGTTGTTCAAACAATGTTTTCTATGGATTGGTATGGTCGATTTGCTTCATATTTTCGCCGATGTTAGTAAAATGTTACATTCATCCAGTTGGCATAGCCCCCGAATACTAACTTAACAGTTTCACGCACCCGAACAAGTACATAATTGCCCGATTCGTCATTTCTGGTTTAAACCTCCGAGTTTAAACCTGGTTTAAACCCCCACATTGTCGGTCCAGCCAAACCGGGTCTAAGTGGGCGTTTTTGTCGTTTAGTGGCCAGCTGATTGACAACTCTAGTCGGTGATATGAGCATGCAGTCAAACTACCCTGTTACCAAGCGGAACAAAAGGCAGGCTGATGTAATGCTTACTGACACGTCCTCAATGATCGCTTGCGAATGAATCAACTGTGACACGATAACACCAGTCTAAAGTCACCACTTAGATACGCCCTCACTCGAGATTATTTACAGCTCCACCCTTTGACTGATTGTTTGACAATTATTCTAAACCACGATGAAGAAAAATTGATTTTCGCAATCAATACAACGAGGCATTAGGAAAGTACGATTAATTATCTCGACGATACAGAGACACTACTACTATACCGCTGGTCTGGCTGGACCAGGTTTAAACCAGAGATGACGAATGTGTCACTTAGAGCAGCGGTCTCGGGTTTAAACCACGGATTTAGCTGACTCACGGCGGTTTAAACGTAATGAGGTTTACGTAGACCAGGTTTAAACCTGAGATGACGAATCCGGCCCATATGTCTTTAAAATATCATGTTATACTTACAACTGAATTTGTTTGCACCATTGTGCTATTGTTTATATACTGTTTTGTTCGTTAATTACACATGCACGTACGAGCACTGGGGATCGGGGCACAAGTTACGAAGCTTATTTTAAAGCCCCCCCCCCCCTCACTGGAAAATGAGAAGCAAATGATTATGATGATGGTTGTACAAGCATCAAAGAACATTTGACTTTGTTTGGAGAAAAGTGTCCCAATTGCTTAACATTGTGCAAATTGTCTAAGTATGCCAAGGAGTATCTTCCTCCTAACAGCAGTAAATTGTATTATGTTGAAGGCTTGAAGCTGTGACTGTGAATGCACTTGAGAGCAGAGGGGTGGAATTTATGATAATTATGAGACTATTTTTAGAATGGTTTAGGTTCGGCATAGGTGCCACAACCCAACTGTCCAGGGTGTGCGATTTGATATGCACCAACCCCAAGACCCATTTGGATAGCGTCTGGAACGCATGACTTATAAATTATTTTCGGGTCCTTCGGTTTCGAGGCCACCTGGATTTCAGCCAAGCAGTTTGATGTTCCGATGTACACTGTCAGTGTGTTTTACCAACTATTATTAATTCGATATGTTATTTGTACATTACGCGATCTATTATTTCCCTCGACTGAGATCGCCCCAGACTAGGCTGATAATTCACCAAACTCGGCTGATAATCCACCAAACTCGGCTGATAATCCACCAAACTCGGTTGATATAAGTTGGGACGTCACCAAGCGAAGCACAGTGTTTACATTGAACGTAACTGCCAATCGCGTGACTTAATTACATTGAATGTCCTGTATAACGAGAATTTCTTATTTGTCTTATAAAGTAACGGCGAGTCGTTCATACCATTTATGTCGGGTCCATATCATAATTTCGATTGAGTTATATTGCATGTAGGATGAACATCATCGCGATTATCAACTCTAACTGTAAATTATACAGGTAATTTCGATTAAATGTTACCTGTTGTCCATTCACATCTTAAGTTCGCACCGTTGAAGTGACATCGTGATGGTTAGAAATGGTATACAGTGTAGTTATTTCGGGCTAATATTTAGTAATAATTAGAGGCTATTAATTATATATCACATTTTTGCTTCAGTGACATTTTATCGAGCTCGCCTAATATAACTCCAAAATCGGCTTGTTAACTCACTAAACTCGGCTGATAACCAACCAAACTCGGTTGTTATCAGTTGCGACGTCAACTTAATCAGTCAAGTGTTAACGTCCAACGCCGATAACAGCCATTCGGGTGACTAGAATTTCTATATTTACTTGAAGTAATGGCATGCCATTTCGAACTGGTTTTTACTCCGCAATTTCAGTGGAAATCGTGAATATCTACTTGGAAATATAACTTGCATGGTCATATACACATTTACAACTCGTTAAAATCTTAAAAAAATTTAAATGATAAATTTAGTGATTTCGATTACATTCTACCTGCTGTCGATTGAATCGTTTATACCGATGAACTGACATCGGAATTGATAGTATAGTACCATATGAGGTTATTACATGGTTAGTGGGATATCGGCCAGTCATATCAGCCCTCGGTATCTTCTTTTCAGACTGAGGCCTTCGGTCATGAAACACTCGCCATTACTTCAAGTCAATTTATTAATTGTCGTTATATTGAATGGCTGTTACGCTGGACGTAATTTCACGTAAACACTACCTTTCGCTTGGTGACGTCACAACTAATCTCAACCGAGTATGCTATGTTATCAGTCGAGTTTGGGGTGATATCAGCCGAGGTCGATAATAGGTCGCCCAAGGCAAAAACATGATATCTGATTAATAACTAATTAATAACATCTAAAGATATCGTGCCTCAGATAACCATTCACGTCAACCAGTGGGCGTGCAGATTCTCTATAGCCATGAACAGTAACACGATCCCCTTCTCTGTGTGGAACATTTCCTTTGACATAGAACCTGAATGGCCCCATCACACCCGCTCGTTGTGATTGTCCAATATATAATTATAACTCATTACTATGTATAGTAAGCCGTATCCAGACATGCATGCACTAAGTTGCTGGCTATTTTGTGTACAAACAATGCACCATCGGCTATTGATCAATTGTTGTGACACAGTGAACTATATACCCTGTGGTTCCTGTTTGAGATTGCAAGAAAGTCCTTCAGCCTTGGCAGAGACAATACCTTGTCGCATTGTTAACAAACAAGGTTCGCATAGCGTTATAGTGGCACCGACTATATTGTGTCTTCTCTATGTGACAAAGCTCGTTGACAGAATTCTTCGGTATTCTCGCGGCTCGCCATTGTCATGGTGCTAATTTGTGCAGAATAATCGTCCACTAAAGATCGCATATCTGGTATATGAAGATATGCATATTGATTCAAGTGGTGGCATCGGCATGACATAATTGAATATCTTGCATCGACAATAAACTTACTGGCTCAAGTCCCATGGCCTTGACATTTGGACAATTAGGATAATCCACGTACTCACCAATAATTTCTCTCGGCAACACAGTCCTGTGAAATTGTAATACAATGGACATGGCATCAGGCCATCAGCATGACATAATTGAATATCTTGTATTGACAATAAACTTAGTAGCTCAAGCCTCATCGCCTTGATATTTGGACAATTTGGATAATCCACTTACTCACCAATATATTCTCTCGGCAACGAAGTCCTCTGAAATTGTAATACAATGGACATGGCATGTCTGAAATTGTAATACAATGGACATGGCATGAGGCATGCAATCAGCATGACATAATTGAGTATCTTGCATCGACAATAAACTTACTGGCTCAAGTCTCATGGCCTTGACATTTGGACAATTAGGATAATCCACGTACTGAACAATATTTTCGCTCGGCAACGAAGTCCTCTGAAATTGTAATACAATGGACATGACATCAGGCTATCAGCATGACATAATTGAATATCTTGTATTGACAATAAACTTAGTAGCTCAAGCCTCATGGCCTTGATTTTTGGACAATTTGGATAATCCACTTACTCACCAATATATTCTCTCGGCAACGAAGTCCTCTGAAAGTGTAATACAATGGACATGGCATGTCTGAAATTGTAATACAATGGACATGGCATGAGGCATGCAATCAGCATCACATAATTGAGTATCTTGCATCGACAATAAACTTACTGGCTCAACTGGTTCAAGTCTCATGGCCTTGACATTTGGACAATTAGGATAATCCACGTACTGAACAATATTTTCGCTCGGCAACGAAGTCCTCTGAAATTGTAATACAATGGACATGACACCAGGCCATCAGCATGACATAATTGAATATCTTGCATCCACAATAAACTTACTGGCTCAAGTATCATGGCCTTGACATTTGGACAATTAGGATAATCCACATACTCACCAATATATTCTCTCGGCAACGAAGTCCTCTGAAATTGCAATACAATGGACATAGTATCGGGCCATCAGCATGACATAATTGAATATCTTGTATTGACAATAAACTTAGTGGCTCAATCCTCATGGCCTTGATACTTGGACAATTTGGATAATCCACGTAATCACCAATATATTCTCTCCTCAACGAAGTCCTCTGAAATTGTAATAAATTTACAATGGACATTTCAGTATTTCTGTTGTTCAGTACTGCGTCACGGGTATTATCATTTAAATATTTACGGTTCGGTTTGATGAAAAATACATTAGAATTTCCTACGCCAATGTAATCCGCTTTGGGCGCTTACCTGGCTAAAGAAAATGAAAAATAACTCCAAATCACCATCATTCGTATGCAACCTATCCTCGTGCAAATAGGGTCATGTTTGACCTAAATATTCACATATGTTCATATTGGACTTATTTGATTATGCAGTAAGCCAATAGTGAGCTTATACCTGTTATTCCGTTGAATGGCGCGGGCCGCAGTGAAAACACATTATACAATGTGTGCATCTGGTAAGTCGTGTCGATGAAAAAAGGTAGATTCAATAATGCCAACATGGGCTTATTTCCTATGGACATAGTCCTATATTGAACTGTTTTAAAAGCCGCGTTTATGTCCATATAGAGCGTATATTGAGGTTAATTAATGACAGCATGAGCTTATTTCGCTCATTAAAATAAGCTCGTTATATGCCTATTTTTACGACAACAGACCATGTAAAATCGTTGGTCAGATGACGTCAGTCGAAGTATCACACAGATATCTCGAAAATCTTCAAATCGTAAGCAGTACGTTAAAAAAGATCACAACAGTAATAATAATAATAATTTAGACAGTTCTTTATCACCTACCGTTTTTTTGGTGGCCACATAAGTATGGACGCCCATTATACGAGACGATCGTTCGAATTGTTTCTAGGCTGACAACAACTCAAAACGCATGAAAACTTCCTCTTTTGAAAGTCGATATCTTGTCACCAAAACTTCATATTACTGAGTTCATGGGTCGTATCAAACTATTTTCTGTGGTAGAAAAGGGACATATGATAGTTTTATGTTGTTAAATCGGACATGATATCTTTAAAATGTATTATATTCAACAGAATAATTTATAATTCCTATATATTTGTCATTGTGCTGACGGTTGGATGTAACACTGAATTGGGCAGTTGGCACAACTTTCAGAAGTGCGTTTTATCAAAGTGCTTACACGCATATGTATTGGTTATTTTATAGCCATCACAGCAACAACAGAACACGTACTAAAAATAATATATATGGATAATACAGTTGGTCTGCATGTGTTTCCCCTGTACGCGAATACGTCAGACAAATCACCACTTATTGTGGGCATATATAGGTTGTGTATAACACCATATATTATCGTATACCGCCATAAACCATTGTTGTTACTTCTTAACTTCGTGTCATGTAATCCGTCCATTTTGTCTTGTTATTCTGTGTTCATGTACATTTGACCATATATGGTTTACCGTACACATAACCATGAATGACTAATGGGTCCACCAAATTGCCCCCACTTCGGCAACCAATGTATCATCATCATCTCTTAGTATTGTATGGACATCAATGCGTGCAGCTAGAAGGCAGCGCATTTTGCATTCTATTTGGAATGTTTCCTGATTTGGTAAATTTATTCTAAATATTATGCACAAATGGCGTGCCAAATTTCTTAAAACCTGCATTCGTGAAACCAAGTAAGAACTAACGGTAGCCATTATAAAAATGGTGACCTGGCTCGAGGGCAACATTGTGGATTGTCTCCCCGAGGAACCAATGTCTCCCGAGGCGGAGCCGAGGGAGACATTGGTTCCAAGGGGAGACTATCCGCAATGTTGCCCTCGATCCAGGTCACCATTGTTTTGATTATACCGAATAACCATCGAAATATCATCGGGTGAAACATCCGCGAATCGCTTCGATTTGACACCGGCATCCATGATGTTTACTTTGAAGAATGCGTAGTCGTCTGAATCGTGACGATTTGGGGTTTCCGGTTTGAATGTCACGGTCAAAATACGTCATAAAATTTCGTTCGGGTGCTTCCGTGAACATGTTCGGGCTCTTTCGGTCGGAGCGGTAAACATTGCAAAAAATGGTGACCGGCAATGTTTCATGGGCGGGAAGCATTGCAAATTGTAAAATCACACCCTATGGGAAATTAACATAGGCTTTGAATATGAGGTATAATAATGTTACATATTCAGTCTCTTCTAGAACTATGCCGCCACTCACGTCGACTGGAAAATGACCAATGATCATCGAACCACTGTGCCCGCAGCGCATTCTGTAATAATGTGCCACACACATATCAATGGGAAGAGTAAACACTTGTTGAAATATTAAACAGTAAAGAAACAGATGGTTATTTATTCTGCTCTCTCGTTGTTTTCCACCTGACATATATGTCCTCAAGAGTTGTGACCCCGAAGAGCTGTGTACATGTCAGCGGCGTTGCAATGCACATTACTTCTTCTTATTCGGAACCAGTTCATTCGCAATAATCATATATCAAATTCGCCGATGTTCTTGCACCGTGCACCGTGGGAAACTGCTTTAATATCACTTCTTTGTGTATGTGTTCACAACGGGAGAGGAAAGAGAACAAGCTAGAGGGAAAGACGTCATATATGCCATCGGGCTTGTTGTCTGACCCTCGTTTCCTTATATTAACTCTTCTATTGTGCATATATATGTGTCATCTGTATATTATGTTATTTCTTTGGATTTGGAAATAAAATGCATGTTAGTGTAAAAATATTTTTATTTCCAAATCTAATCTCGGTACAATGTCAAAGAGGTTAATCTTTCCCGCATGCGTGTACCGAGATTGGGCACAATCCAACTAATAACTGAAACCATACTGTTTGGCACCACGCGAGAAACATATGAAATCAACTCAATAGTATTCCTCGCTGTCCAAAGTTACATTAAGGCAACTATGATTTCAGGATTAAGACAATTTGAAACTAGCGATTATTACATGTTAACCCTTTACCCAACAAACCGGCCAAAACCGGCCAAAACCGGCCAAATAAAGCTTCAACAGCCTAAAATATCTTTGGTCTGTCTCAATAGAACCATACAAATATGGATATCATTGGAACCGGCTCCTTGACCACATTATGATAGTTACAGTTATGCCCTGTGCCAATGCATTCTCTTAAATATGCGAGTCGACCATAGGTCGCCTCGCATATATAAGAGAATGCATTGGCCTAAAAAAAATATTTTTTAACACTTTTACCATTTTTATGTTCACCCATACCATGTATGGTAAACATAGTGTCGTTGTCCGGATTGACCACTCGTCGTTCGTCCGTCCGTCCGTCCGTCTGTCCGTCCGTCTGTCCGTCCGTCCGTCTGTCCGTCCGTAGACACTTCACGTGTAATGCGATAACTCAAACATTTTCTATCCAATCAGAAGCAAATTTTGTATATGGGTATATCAGCCCAAAATACAGATCGAGTTCGAATTTGGGTTTGATCCGAGTTTTTGTTACAGAGTTATGGCCCTTTTTCGACTTAAAATTCACACATTCTGCCATAACTCAAACATTTGTTATCTGATTGGAACCATGTGAGTTTCACAGCCCAAAATACAGATCTAGTTCGAATATGGGTTTGATCCGATTTATTTTAAAGGAGTTATGACCATTTTTCCACACAAAAAAAAATGAAAAAAAAATTTGATTTAAAAAAAAAATTATTTTTAACTTTTATAATAATAATAAAAAAAATGTCATTGACATTGTCATTTGTTTTCATTTAGATATTGATGATTATGATACAAGTTGATAAAAAGATTTCCAATGTGTCCCTTTAATTTTGTAATTAATTCACCAATTGCATTTGGACTACTTTAATAGCTATTGATAAAGCTATATTATTTTCTGATGTCTCTTATGCCAATGTGCAAATAATCTGATAAAGAAGGCTATGGTATCTAATTTAAAATAAGATTCAACAATAAACATCACATGATATTAACAGTAGACTTGGACATTTGTGCTGCAGAGTTATATCTTCAGATGGTCTGATATCATTATAATTGTTATTGGTTTAATAGAGGTCAGTGTTCAACATAAACAATTCCTGTGATTTTTTGACAGCTGTGCTATATAATTGATATTAATGGGTCAGTGGTGAGGTTGCTTATCTGTATACTAGGACACATTATTATTGTAAACTTAAATTGGACTCTCTTAACCCAAGTATTCCATGTCCAGGTCACACCTACACATTTAACCCACGGACTTGCTGGCTGTGGTGGTTTAGCATTACAGATCCTGTACCAGTGCATTCTCTTATATAAATGCCAGTGACCCATAAATTCCAATAATTTGTGTTATGTACATTTGTCTATAATAGTACATAACAGTATACTCTATAATTCAACACCAAAACTCTCATTTATCCGATCATATTAAATTTTTATCGCCAAGGGATGGGTTAACATCTGCCGATCGTGATCGGCCTCTCGTTTCTTACATTCTTTAACAATTTTATAATTTTTAATGTGTTAAGCCAATGCATTCTCTTATATATGCGAGGCGACCTATGGTCGACTGGCATATATAAGAGAATGCATTGGCACAGGGCCCTTCTCAACAGTTACTCTTCTGATCGACGATGCAGCCTCACCAAAATGGACTTACCCCAACTATAACCACAGCTGTACTTATATCACACAATCTTATATTAAATATGTCCTTATATGTACGCAGACGCTACCTACTGGATTCTCCAACAAAGTTATAAAAGCTATTATTATACATTCCTTAACTAACACTATTTCTGATTGGGTAAAATCCGTCACATGATAATCCTGGAAAAAGTCATATTGGACTCCCGAAAGTCATATTGGACTCAGGTTGCGTTGAAAAGTCATATTGGACTTGACGCTACGTGTCTCGTCCAATATGACTTTTCATCACAACGTGAGGTCCTACAATAATATATATAGTGTTATTATACAATGTTGTGTACAGTATGTGTTTTTCTTGTACTCGTCCAGGTTGTGGTGAAAAGTCATATTGGACAAGACACGGTGGTGAAAAGTAAAAACTCATACTGTACACAACATTGTATAATGACATTTTTATTATCCATCTGTATGTTTATAAAAATTTTGGGAATAAAACTGTTGTGGTTATTTTTTTTTATTTGTCGGCACTTAATTCTCTATAAAAGCCTGTATTTCATTACCAGAAAGCATGATTTGTAACAGTAAACACGGAAGTGGATAAAAATTCAATGCGGAAGTGAAACGCTTACACCCAATTTCACCGATTCATTTCGCAACCGAGTTACTTTGTGACGTCACGGAGTCCCGATAAAAACGTGATATTGCACACTTGGGAGTCCAATATGACTTTCGGGAGTCCAATATGACTTTTTTCCCGTATTATCAGGTGACGGCTTTTGCCCAATCAAAAATAGTGTTAGTTGAGGGATGGATAATAATCCCGTTTATTGTATACAGTATGTACGATATGTTTATGTAACTTCATCTATGTGTTCTTCAGGCAGATTTCCGAACTCATTATGTTGTTTTTGTTTATCATTTGTTTGTTGGAGAGGGTCATTGATAAGTTAGAAATAACTTGGGCCCCAAATCTGTTAGCGAGTTGCAAATAAAATATGTTTAAACTAACAGTTCAGTTTCAGTACTATATATAGAACTTAAATGAGTGTAAATTAAAAGCCGGTATAATTAAAATCATTTGTTTATGTGCCCATGCCGCTTCTATTGGTACTATGCTATGATACAGTAATAATATGAATCGTACGTGACACGTAGTGGAGCAACCACATTAAGCTAACTAACGAAATTGGTCTAAATGTAAACTAATATGCCTAAATCACATAGGAATTCTTCGGAAGTTGTGAAATTGACAATTTTATTTTCATCTCGTTGGTTAATCATCACATTTTATAATAAAATATTCGAAATAAAATCAAAATTAATTGATAGAAGCGTTTCCTGACATGGGTATGGAATTCATATTTATTATTTTATACCCACGCAACTATTTGTTATATTAAGAGATAATCCATCTTTAATAAACGTTTTATCGCTGTGGTCGTTGATGCACATTTATAGCATGAAATGCTTCGCGGTTCACACAATGTGCATTACGGCAACAGAAATATACCCTTCAAAAAACAAAAAAGAAGAATCATTCTTAATGTTGTATTGGGTGGGACTTGAAAAGTTACTATTTTAGTACCTAACGCCCTGATTAAAATGTGTTTTGGTGATGCTAACACAATCTGTCTTCAAAACGAGCTTCTTCAATGATTTTGCTGTTGTGAAGCGTTAAGAGACAGATAGAAAGATATGGATATGGAGAGAGGAAGAGAGATATATATATATAGAGAGAGAGAGAGAGAAGAGAGATAGGGAGAGAGAGGAGAGAGAGAGAGAGAGACAGAGAGAGACAGAGAGAGAGAGAGAGAGAGAGAGAGAGAGAGAGAGAGAGAGAGAGAGAGAGAGAGAGAGAGAGAGAGAGCATATATCTAAACATTCTCAGCATTCTGTGAAGAAGTATAGACAATGTGCCTTCGTCTCTACCTGACGTTAGTAGACAATGTGCCTTTGTCTCTACCTGACGTTCTGGTATTCTGAGATTGCCCTTGGCGTACGTCTCTACCTGACGTTCTGGTATTCTGAGATTGCCCTTGGTGTACGTCTCTACCTGACGTTCTGGTATTCTGAGATTGCCCTTGGTGTACGTATCTACCTGACGTTCTGGTATTCTGAGTTTGCCCTTGGTGTACTGCATATGTAAGCACGATACGGCATGGTATATAGCGATATTCACTCGGCGGCCGTATATGATCCCTAATTATCGAGTGCATACACATGGGCAACGCCGGAACTGATAGATATGATTATGACGGATTTTTGTTGTTCCATGTTGACGTTACATGTATACATATCGGGTTCTCCAACTAAATTATACCTTCCTTTCACAGGCTTTACTTAGCAGGAACACACGCTCGGATAAAATCAATACGAGCTGCGATGCAACGCGCCGGCATTGTGGAACCAGAATCTAGTAGACCCATCAATAGATGCCGTTTGGGTTCTTGTGTTCGAGACAATTCGATGAAGGTCCATAGTGCTATATATCCAGGCTGACGTCTAGTTTCTTCGACTGCTCTGTTAGACTTTCTTTCGTCTCGAACATTGTCCTAATAAATTATAGCTCTTATTGAAATCATTATGCGCACTATATATATTTCGTCTAGGGTTATGTTGGGTATTTTAAATATAGTTGGTTGTCTTATTCGGTCCCAGACAAAATGAGTCATATCACCGAAGTGCCTAAATAATTTGAGTTTCCGATCGGAGGCCGGGTAGGATGGTCGGAGTGTAATTTTGTACTCGTCTGACAAATATAAATGTCTACGTGAGCGCTATATCCCAAAATATTACTGGGAAAATCCGTCGCGCGAAAAGTTTCACAGGCTCTTGTCAATAGAAAATATCTCTCGTTTGAAACAAGTCATATGTTAAAAAAAAAATGCCTTTAGAGAAGTCTCTTAATTGCAATTAATTGTATACCGTGTGGAAGGCAGCTGAATTAGCTCATTGCATGGTCAAAAAAAGGAACAAAGAAAAAACAAACAACACGTTTGTAGGGAGGGGTCCCATATTCATTGTGTACATATTGTATATAAAATATTGTATATGTGTTTCGCATGTTACGCATTAATTTGTGTCTCTGCATTCACTCATTCAGTGAAATATTCAGTTCTCTTCGCCATAAATAGGTATAATAACCTTTTTTATACTAAATGGATTAACACTCATTAAGTTATAACAAGTATACATTGGAATAGTCTATTATTCATTTGGAGGGATGTTCTGGTGATATAAGCAGACGACAGATAATACAAGTACCGACGAAATCCTATTTATTGAGGGAAATGTTCAAATAATAAGTTCAACAAATGATGGTCGTAACTAAGGGGGGGGGGGTAGGGATTTTATATGTGCCCTAATACACTTTGTCTGTGCCACCCCACCAAAATACCTCAAAATATGTCTCGCGAATAGGGTTATGCAGTATGTACACAGTCATTACACTCATCAGTAGCTATTTTCGAAGCACATTTCGGTAGAAATAATTTCCAATGTGCATGGTTACAGCTGGCTCACTACATATATTGTGTATGTACCATGTTTCCTGGAATTTGGTTGATGCATCATACGTCGCTGGATGCTATATAAGGCATCAGGCAATAAGATTTTTGAATATATGAGATCTGTAATGTGGATAAGATACCCAGAAACTGGGTACTATGAACTGTCGAAACATATAACCATAATTTAAGGCTGAAGCCGTATTATTAACTTTACTCATATTATATTAACCATATTCTCTGTTATGTAGGCCAGACACGGAAACTCGTGCTAAAACGACAATTTAAAGATGCTAAACAATTGCCCCCTCCCAATAGCCACCCTAATCTTGGGCTCTGTGCCTCTGGATTTAGCTTCTGGTGTAGTGTACCATGACACCCCCGCATTATATGGCCATCCCCAATTTAAGATCATGGATACGCCTCTGCCGCCGCAGTAAAAATTGCATGGTGTCGTGATATGGTCTATATAGTGGCTGAAACGATGCTATATCCATAATAATCAACCCAAACTCGAGTATTTCTGCAAGGATACAATTATGAACGCAGCTACAGTAATGCTCTAATTAATCGACCTCTTAACCACAGCATAATTATGGGTAACTTTTCAGGATTTAGTCGGAAATATGGCTTGTTGCCATTCATCGGAAAGCTCTCGGCGAGAGCTTTCCGATGAATGGCAACAAGCCATATTTACGACTAAATCCTGAAAAGTTACCCATAATTCTGCTGTGGTTAAGAGGTCGATTAATTAGAGCATTACTGTCTATGACCTGTATTGCGTGTAATTCCATAATTAATTCCTCTAATTATGCAATAAATGCTGACAAATCCTTGCATAATGTACATCCGATTAACGTCATTCGAACTATTCTTACCTAAAACTATTAATTTATTTCCATATTTGCGTGTATAATTACACATGCACGCTTGCGATAGAACAGAAGTTAGTCTGTATGCACGAAGAACCATACACGTATAGGTTTTGCCACAACCTTGACACCGCCAGCGAAGGCGCCAGTGTGAATTCCGCTGTGGATATTAGCTCTGGTATCGAGTTAGGTCTGTCCGTCTCCGATTTCGGAATCATAGTTAGGAATTATCGTTCCCAGCGAATAACAATCAGAACCCTTACACCTTAAAGACACACACACAACCCTTTGATAGCAAACTTTCAGACGACGTTAATTAACCCTTCCATGACTGGCACTTCATGAACTTTTGCGAAAACCCTGTGCCAATGCATTCTCCTATATATGCTTATATATAGGGAGCATCGCATATATAAGAGAATACATTGGCCTAACAATATTGACCTTGACCCTGTAAGCAGTGCATTCTCTTATATATGCGATGTTCCCTGTGGGAGACTCGCATAAATAAGATAATGCCTGGCATAGGATCTTTAATGCTGCACCAGTACAGGTGCCGTCCATAAAGGGTTGAAGGTTTATATATCTTATTCAACCAGTGTTTTGACTTTTGAGTGGATGGCTTATAAATAGTTAATACGGGGAAATGTCCACATTCACGTTGCGCAAATATATATATATATGGCAAGATATCAAAGTTTTATAGTTCCCGAAACTGAAAAGAACTGTGTTCAATATTGTAAGCTGTTACACAAGGAAGCAAAAACAAAATCCCACCAGTCTTGGCAGTCATTCTTCAGTTGCGGAACAATCATAAGAAATTCAGAAGTATATTGGTGCAATATATATACTCCTAAATTGTTGAAATACGTTGGTTACAGATCTATAATAACAATGGTAATACATGGTTATATGGTTTCAAGATCTGCTTAATATATTCGGACATTCCCAAATGCAACATCTGATTGTCATGGTGTTTGGAGACGCATGGAAACCCTATTTTCTGCACCTCAATATAATTAAATATCTTCGATGAATTCCTGACGCAATTCACTGGGGAATTTCGGTTTCTTGGCAGAGAATGCTACTATGATTTTCAGATGCTCTCATTGATTATATCACGTAATCGTCAGAACCAATCGATGGCCGTTTTTTGCTTTCCCCATGGCCGCTCAAGGTCACGACTGAGACAACGAAACAATGAGATGCCACGAACGATTGACTATAACAGTCGTGGTATGTGAACCTTTGTCTATTTGGTCGACACCCCCCTGGCACTTCTTTCGATTTCTAGCTGATGTAGACATCTGATGATATAACTCAATCGAGTCCTGAAATAAGTACGCATGTAACACGCTTTCGTACCTCTGGACCATAGCTGAATAAAATGCACCGCTTATAAATGACAAACCGTTGGAATCCTTTCCCGCAAATCGATGCTTTTCATGGGGTTTACTCGGCCGTTATTCATTGCCAGACACCCAGTTAATAACAATTAATGGTACAATCACGAGGGGCATCGGCCGCTATGTGTGGCTATTGTGGACTTATATGGATTCCATGCGTAAAATTCCTTCATATATATCTCAATCTATCGCCCAATTATTTGAATTCAATGAAAAACGATCGACGCGTTATGGCTTGACTGCGTCTCCCAGATGTTGGAACGTTTCAACATTGTGTGCGCAAATGTTGTAGAAATTGGGCACTGACTTGAAGTTTGTCATTAAGATGACCAGCTCCACTTGATTCCATTAAAGTGTTTATGTATTACCTGGTTAGCTGAAACTTGGTATATGGAATTTGGATGCATTTGATTTCAGATCTGGTTGAGACAAAAATAACTAAATTTGTAAGAACGGGTTAACATTGACCCGCCATAAAATTAAAAACTATGACAATGGGAGCTTATTGTGCGCTTGTCCGTTGATTTATTATACGTGGAGTCTTGAATGTGGGGGGGGGGGGGGGGTCATGCATCGTAATGCCCGCAATACCGTATTGCCTGCAATTTACGAATGACGTCTGATTGTTATTATTTTTCATATTTTATTCCCCGTATAAGCGGCGATAAGCCCATTATTGGTCTATGAACTTGCAATTGGATCCTGGAAATATTCTTGCTTTATAGTTACATCACGCTCCCCTTCATACATATCTATATAGCATGTAGCATTAAAGGGCGTTTATTGTGAGTTTATTCCCAATATGGAAAACTCAAAGAGCGTTTATCTCACTTCTATCAGGGGGGAGTCGGAAATTTTTTGCAGGCACGTATGCTGATTTTTTACTTTCGACCCTTGTTGTGACCCACCAACCCCCGCGTCCAAATTTTATTCCGTTTTCGGCAGTTTTTTTTCCTACCATTTCTTTACACCCCCCCTTTTAACACTAAAACAGAGATTTGCGGGGGGGGGGGAATTCACTGTAAATAGCTGTATATTAATTTATGTGCATACTATTAGTCATGGATGTTAACATTGACATGTAAATAGGAACAAGTCATTTTGGGGTCATTCGGTAAAAAAAAACATGGCTGCCAGCAGCCATCTTGGATTTCAAAATTCAATCCATTAGCATGGGCTACAGGCTATACTGTTTGTCTGATCATCATGAAATTTGTCATTTATGTTAATATTGACATATAGATGTGTTTTAAGCGAAACTCATAGCAAAAACAGTCAAAAAGACTTTCCCGAAAAATATTTTTGAGTTGCGGAAAAAATTGTTTGTTGGTCCTATCGACCACCCACCCCGGCATACGTGCCTGGAATTTTGTTTTCCACCCCCCTGCCTCTATGCGAAAAAATGAAAACCGCTCGAAAACTTTTATGACTTGCTGTGGCAAACTTCTTCAGAATATATTAAGCTAGTGTGTCGTTATATCATGAATATATCGACATATCTTATCCCTATTGCGTACACGAGACATAATCTGCAGCTACAATGAGTCAAGGCCGTTTAGTTTGTTTTTAGATCGGAAAAGATTCTTCGAGAAATATAGTTTTATCATTATCGATTGAACCCCGTCACATGTATTAAATCTGAACTCTTAATGTTTATTTTCCCCGATTCATTATACAACAGTTTAGCCTTGCATGTTTCATCGATAGACTGCGCAGTATGAAACTGAACTGAGAATGCATTCGGCGTACACATATGTGTATATCCATTATGATCCACAAGAAACTGCAAATTATCATTCCCAACCCGATGATCATCGGAGGTTTCCAACTGGCCGCCCCGTTATGCGGGGCGTCTTGGGGCCTGGCTCCACATCCGGATATAATAAGGTCTGTTAGCTTTATCGACCAACTGACTGTAGAGTAGATTGTGGGCTCGGACAGATATAGATTGAATATATAATTCGCATATATCATTTATATAATTGTATAATTGTATACAAATGCAACAATACATAAGAGATCCCGACGGTGATTCAACCAACGCATATAAATATAGGCATATCGCTCGCTTCATCGAGTGGTGAGATTTGTCCGGATATAGATCACACTCTGCTGGGTGGACTGTTCTGTGGCGAGCTGAGCTGCATAAGATCTTGAGCTTAGACAATAATGCAGAATGTCCAATGCAGCGCCGTTCATAAATGCACACCGCTTTTCTTGCTTGTGCATGCATGCTTGTAAATGTACGATATGTGTCACATCGGGTCTTGCGAGAACTGCATGTTGATTGTGATTATGGTGATGATGATAATGATGACGGTATCAACAACAATGGTGATGATGACGATGATATTAATTGATGATGATGTGGATAGACGCGGCGATGTTGTTGTTGTTGATGATTATAATAACGGAGTGGCTAAAGAACGGTATACCGCTCTTTGTCACTGAGGGCTAAAGAACGGTATACCGCTCTTTAGCGATGAGGGCTAAAGAGCGGTATGGCTAAAGAGCGGTAACAATTTTTTACAATTTTAATAATTGTTTCTTGTATTCTTTAACAATTTTATAATTTCACACATACAGAGCCCAGACAAACACGAGCAGACGACACTCTTCTATATGCTTCTATATATGTGTGGGGCTCCCCGCAGGGTAATGGATGTTTTTTATTTTATGTCCTAAAAATTGTAAGAAACATTTATTTAAAAAAATTGTTAGGCCAATGCATTCTCTTATATATGCGAGGCGACCTATGGTCGACTCGCATATATAAGAGAATGCATTGGCACAGGGTAAATATAATTCCGACTTACGACTGGATTTGATATGGCGGGTCACATATTATCGAGAATTCTAGCCACACCAATCATACAAGTTCAGAAAACTCATGTGGACTACCTTGGTTCGGTCGAGTTTTAACAGACAATCAAACAGCAATGGTTCCTCATATGTGAGTCGCTGCATATAATCTACACGTAAGAATGAAGTTGCATGCCGCCCATTTAGGTATATAATTTATGAAAATAACAACTTTACTATGTATCCCCTTCAATCACCAAGTGGATGTTCCAAGTCACTAAAGTAACAAGCAAAAGAAAATAATACAAACACATAAAACAAACACATCTCACGAAATTGACGTCTATGTATGCTGCTGGTTTCATATATGTACTATTCGCGTGGCGTATGCAATCATAATAAACCAGACACATCGGCGAATGGATAACCTCCATTCAGAATGTTCACGCCTGCAGAAAAACACGATGTCACGAGTACCGCATAGATAGATCGTGATCTCAGAACAAATGTCCCCCCCCCAAAAAAAAAATACTGATGGCTATATATAGCTTGCATGGTTTACTTCCTGCTTTATTTGGTTTAACCCATTCTTTACTAAATGAATTCTCCCATCAGTTGTGAAAGCATACCTTGGAATATTCCAGTATTCATTCGGAGAGAATCCGAGAGATGTCCAGGAAATTTCAGCAGAACGACACGTGTATTAATGCGTTTGTTGATAAGCCACGAGTGCTAGCGCGAAAGGATAGAACGAGTTGTGCAGTCTTCTTCCACGATGGCACAAGTGCAATGCATTTCGACCGACCCATTAATACAGTGTCGTTCTGTGTTTATTACACGTCATCCCACCCAAGAGTTCGTGAACGAAACAACAGGGTTTATTCAGGCACACTCAGTGCTTATTTTGTCATATGTGGCGGCAATTTTATTTCATAGTTCCGGTTTCATGGTTGAAGCAGGCGCCAGTTACGTCGTGCATGTGACGTCAATGGGTGCATATGGAACGCATGTTCCGTATACGGATTTGTAAATTTGGAACACCAGGAACACTGTAATTCTAGGAACAAGTGTGTGATAAAATTACATGAGTTGTTTTCCTCTGCGTAAACAGTTTGATAGAAAGCATACTGAATCAAGAAAGGTATCAACCTGGTGTTGCCTTGAATCTATACCACAATTCCTTCATCTTTCAGTGCCATCGTTGGAGATAAATGTTCGCAAATAGGAAGTTCCTATAACAACTTTTACCAGGACATATGTGCTTAATGTCATGGTCCATGTGCATATGAAGCCAGGCATTTCCGGGGTCCATGTAGAATATTTTCGATGATCAAGCCAAACGAAAGTTCAACTGACAGCTGTCGGAAGTTACACTTCTAATATCTGTCAAAACAAATCATGTGATCAATCGTGAACCTATATGCATGTAGACGTAGCTCTAATGATAAATGAATAGATTAGCACCAAGCAACCGATACTTTCGAAGTTCACTTCGCCCAAAATATTCTATATACAGATTACCGTCGGCGAGCAATTGGCTGAAACTTTGTCAGGGATATCTACCATGCATTGCGCGAATGTAGCTTAACTCTTTCTTTACTGAATGGAATCTTCCAATCAGTTTTAAAAGTATACATTGGAATGATCTATTATTAATCTAGAGGGATGGCCAGAACATATCAGCAACCGACAGACATGTGAATAGATACTACGTATGCAGAACAATTCCCATTCAATGGCGGAACATGTTAAGATAAAAAAAAGTGGGAGTTTGTTGAACTTATTATCTTAACATTTCCTAAAGGAACCACTCATCGACGAGTTTTAGTGCAGAAACGGTTAAACCGCATCCGTCTTCCAGTTCGCTATACAGTAATTGAATTGAATATTCAGTTGTGATCTCATGCGGGTTCTGTGCTGTGTTCTGGGCAGATCTTGTACCGTCTCCATATTAAGGCGATCATACATTACGAGCAACTCACTGCATGTTAGATGTCTCTTCTAGATTTTACCCCTATGATTCCATGGAGTATTTGATTATCGGGCCAATGCTCCCTGGTGCGAAGTTTTAATACAATACTAATTATGAATTCTTCCAGTAAAGTAGTTTTAAACTCCTCATGGAGGGCAAGCATGTATAAAAGAGCTCCCAAATGTCTGTGCTCGCAGTTTGATTCTGTCTATCGCGTTTCTGGATCGCTTCAGTTTAGAACCTGTCGGCACTCTAATAGTTCACCCTGCATGCGCGGCTTTTGAAAAACAACAGTGCAACACGGTCATGGCTTTCGTTGTTGTCTTGACCAAGATAAATATTGTCAGGCGATCTTTTTTCTTAAATATGTTTGCTGTTTTTATATTATACCATGCATCAGCCCAACATTCTACATGTGGCTTATCGATGGATTAGTCAAGTTATTCTGTCTATCGCTTTTATTAATCTAGATCAACAAGATTGTAATCAATCGATCGATCAATCAATCAATCAATATATCTATATATCTATCCAGCTATCAAACTTCGTCAGACCAACATTATTAAGTGCAAAAATACTTGCATTAGCAGTCACGTCCGTGTTTGATAACAACCAAATCAAAATGTACATGTTCATGACTGTTCAATATATACAGGCAATGTGTTTCCACGAAGAATTCATTCTTGCCAAAGACCATGAACACGATAATTAGTAGAGAAAAATAACTGAACTTTTAATGAACGGCATCCCTTTGTCGTAATAACATCAAAGCTAACGCAACGGGACCTTATTCTAGCATAATATTATCACCCCTGGTTAAGTGATCCTGCTAATTTGATATAATGTTGGTGTCTCCTGCCAAATTGCTTTGATTTTACTGATTTAATTTTTTACAATAACAAATGATAGATAACAACAAACATGATGGACAAGTACATAACTAGTAATGTACATGAATAGTAATGTACACGAATAGTAATGTACATGAATAGTAATGTAAATGAATAGTAATGTACACGAATAGTAATGTACATGAATAGTAATGTACATGAATAGTAATGTACACGAATAGTAATGTACATGAATAGTAATGTACATGAATAGTAATGTACACGAATAGTAATGTACATGAATAGTAATGTACATGAATAGTAATGTACACGAATAGTAATGTACATGAATAGTAATGTACATGAATAGTAATGTACATGAATAGTAATGTACACGAATAGTAATGTACATGAATAGTAATGTACATGAATAGTAATGTACACGAATAGTACTGTACACGAATAGTGATGTACATGAATAGTAATGTACACGAATAGTAATGTACACGAATAGTAATGTACATGAATAGTAATGTACATGAATAGTAATGTACATGAATAGTAATGTACACGAATAGTAATGTATACGAATAGCATGACCATGCGTGGTAGATCGTCTTTCTGCTGCCCTTGGCAAACTAATATCGAAATATTCAGCGGAGTGTTATTACGTTGGTAGGGCAAACTGATGCTGTTACGAATAAGCCGATGCCAGTATGAAACATTCAAGAACATCTATATTTAATAAACAAATAATAATGGCTGCGCTGGTGTTTGCAAAACGACATGAATAGCCATATTGGTTATGATCTGTTTGCAACAACCAATACATAATACCTTTTTCTGGATATGTTCAGATTACCCAAATACAGCGAAAATGGCAACTTTAGAAATTACAACGGTACTTTTTATGAACACCATCATTTTGACCTACGAGCATCATAGGAATTTAGCAGCAATAACCAATATTATAGCAAATTAGCAGGACCATTTTACAAGGAGTGATTAACCCTTTCTGTACAACCTACTCATTGATGAGTAGTTCCCTTAAGAAATGTTCGGATAGTAAGTTCAACAACGTGTGTTGTACTGATTGTCTGAACATTTCCAATCAATGAATATGAATCCTTCTGCACCTGTACTATCTTTTCCTCTGCCTGTCGTCTGCCTTTATTACCCGAACATCCCTTCAAGTGAACAATAGAGCATTCCAATGTATACGTTTGTAACTGAATGGGATAATCCATTCCGTTTAGAAAGGGTTATAGCAGAACCAATTGACAAATTTTTATAGCATACACCGTTACCATACAAGTCCCGATGTTCCTAAATAGTTCTGCAATTCGTGCGGTTCCGCGATCAAGAAATACTCATCAATTAGTCCAATGAGAAACGGTGGCACGAGGTTAGAGGAATCTGAATTAGCTGTCATTCGATCGATACTCACAGAGAAAGGCATCAGACTGCGATGTTTGTATTGCTGAACGGGATTTAAATATTAATAATTATTATTTCATTAAACAAACCCGCTGAGCTGCACGGATGCGTAAGTAAAAGATCCACTGACGGTAAATTATAGTGTAGCTTTACTCCAACTACACCGCTCGGAGATTCAATAGGCTGTAGCAAACCATTGCTCCGGATGTGTAATTGACATGCAGAGACAGGGACGTAGCGACATTTGTATGGGGATGTATCACCCCCCCCCAAATTTCTTTATAATAATGGTTTATTGCTCGACATGAATTACCATGTTACTTGCAGAACATATCTACTATATATTTTGGGACTACTGTCTGTTTGTTTGTTGTTTGTCTGTTAGCTATGGCCGGGAAAACTGCCGGGCGGATTTAGCACAAACTTGCTATCTAAGCGTCAAAATCAACGGGAATGGTCATCGGTCCGCTTCTGAGAACGTCAGAGCACTCATTCTCCAATCCCCCGCCACCGCAATGGGAATTCATGGGTTAATCGCGTGATAGTTAAAGAGCGTTCGTATCCGCAGTGTCGTCGATAAAGAGCGTGTATGTGTCCAGACATGAGCGTGTTGTCCCTGTGTACAGACATGAGCGTGTTGTGTGATTCTTAAGTCTGTGTTCGAACTTAGGGGTTCCTGGGAATGGGGGAGATTTTCATCGGGTCAGTTTTTCCGCCCGATGTGACCTTCACCTTGAAACGGGTACCCACAAATGATCTAATATATAGTTTGGGACTGTCTGTTTGTTTGTCTGTTAGCTTTGGCCGGGAAAACTGCTGGACGGATTTCGACGAAATTTGATACATACGGATAATTTTGTCCGGGGAGTGTTTTGGACGGGTCAAATAGTGACTCCGACCTGACATTGACCTTCAAAATGGTCAATTCAAGGTCAAAGCCCGGACGAAGTCGGGTCACCTGCTAGTATACATATATATACAAAGGCAAAATTATCAATGCAATGCCTGTCAATAAATCAATTTCATACATTTATACAATTTTTCATTGGGCCCGCCACGTTCTACTCTATATAGAAATGTTATTAACGTGACTGGGGTTGATGGACACGATACCTGGCCGTTTCGAAAAGAACTGAGAATTTGTTCACGCTCATGCACTGAAGCGAGCACATTTGAAGTAATGAGCACTACTGCATCCATACATCTGATATATATAGGATAAAATAAATTATCCTCGATTGTAAACACGCATGTACTACCATTTACTATGTGCGCGAAACGTCCGCGCCAATTTTTCAAATGTCGCAAGTAAACGGTTTACAGCTACATCTTTCCCATGAAATGCTTCAAATTGGGTTCGATTATAATCACGTGGTGTGTTAGGTACCGAATACGGAGCTAGGAAATCTACCCAGTTCACTATGATTTGCTTGCATGTATATATGGAAATTTGACGTGACCTCCAAGACTGGAAAGCATGCAACTCGAATATATTCCGCAACAACTGCCACATGCCACGTTCCGAATTGCGTTTGACTGTTCTCATGTGTTCTGTTATAGGTAACAAACATGGAGCTATATGATGCCACTTCAGTTCACTTTAATTTACATGCAGCCTGGAAATGTTACATCATCTCCAATGTAATTCCAAGATTGTTAAATCAAACCGTTTACATCCAAAGATTGCCTGTGGCATATTTAAAATTGAGTTTGACTGTACTTCACTGGCCCATGGTGTTCTTCAGATTGAGTTTGGCGATAGTTAGGTTCCAAATATGGATCTAGAATGTCACTGCAGTTTACTGTAATGTACATGCAGGCGGAAACTTTGAGAGGCAATAATGTGGGTTCAGCCCTGCGCTGAGAGCTTCCTATTTGATATAAACCGAGCCAGAACGGCTGTGTTCTTGAGGGCTTTCTTTATCGATCGTCTGGGATTCGTTCATTCTCCATTGATGGATAGTGTGGAAACGCAATGTAATTTGTGCGGCTGTCGGGGCCCACTAGATTAAATGGATAACCCAGTCTAGATTATTGACTGAATTCAACTAGTTATGTGCATAGCATGTGGGGCTTACGTTCAAATTAGGCTACCGGTGACTACTCATTTACATGCCCAGAGAGTACGATAACAAGGCGCGGATAAGCAGTTTAGTCAAAGGTTATATGTGACCCGCCATATCAAATCCAGTCGTAAGTCGGGATTTTTTTTACCCTGTGCCAATGCATTCTCTTATATATGCGAGTCGACCATAGGTCGCCTCGCATATATAAGAGAATGCATTGGTCTAACAATTTTTTACCATTTTAATAATTTTTTCTTGTATTCTTTAACAATTTTATAATTTCACTCATACAGAGCCCCAGACAAACATGAGCAGACGACACTCTTCTATATGCTTCTATATATATGTGGGGCTCCCTGCAGGGTAATGGATGTTTTTTATTTTATGTCCTAAAAATTGTAAGACAATTTATTTAAAAAAAATGATAAACAATTGTTAGGCCAATGCATTCTCTTATATATGCGAGGCGAACTATGGTCGAATCGCATATATAATAGAATGCATTGGCACAGGGTAAAACAAATCCCGACTTACGACTGGATTTGATATGGCGGGTCACATATTTATTTCGTGTTTGATAGATAGGCGATATCTCAACAGTGATAATGTTATAGTAATGGTTCATTGGTGCTGAGATCTTTGATAACGGGTGTCACGTTTAATCCTTTCTTTACTTAATGGATTCTCCCAGTCAGCTTAAAATATATATTGGAATGGTCTATTATTCAGCTGGAGGGATGTTCAGGAAATATTAACAGACGGTATATAATATACAGTGCAAAACGAGTCTATTCATTCATAAGTTCAACTTGGTCGTTTTGTTGAACATATTACCTGAACATTTCCCCAAGGGAACTACTAGTCAATGAGTATTTATGGTGAACTAATCAGATATAAAATCCGCGTGTTTTATTTTTGCACGTGACTCATTTTATCATATAAGGATTAACTGTCATGTGGACTGTTTTTATGGAGATGTAACCGTGATGTAAGTGGTCATAACTTGTGTAACACACATACAAGTTATGACCACTTACCTCACGGTTACATCTCCATAAAAAACAGTCCACATGAGAGTTAATTCTTATATTTATATACATTTAGCGAAAAAGCCACTTTTTTAAATGTATTTAAATCGAAAAGTGTATCGTGACAAAACCAGCCCAAAATATACCATAGCACCCTTGGCAAAAGTTAACAGGAACAATTTCTCTTTATATTGAAACCCGATGATTTATTAAGTCAATCCTGCGAGAGTCCAAATGCGCCCAAAACATTATGCGTTCGTTTTTCCCAAACCTATGACGCGTCGATGTAATTATGAGCCTGGTGTTATGAGCTGTTGCGCGTTCACCGAGAAATAACTGCAAATAGCCACGTGGGCGCCGACCAATCAGAATGCTGGATTTAGTGATAATCACACCTAGTATGTAAATATATCAGTATAACTTTACCAATTCATAACTGTTTACATGTTTATGGTTACTTACTAATATGTTCCACCAAAAGTCTTAATTATGTTCTTTTGAACTTATTAGTTCAACATTTCTCAACACTCTTATGGACTTATTAGTGTATGAGTCTATACAGGTGTTATCATTTAATTCCTGTCATCTTGTAACTTGATCAAGACTCATACGGATATATGTGACCCGCCATATCAAATCCAGTCGTAAGTCGGGATTTTTTTTACCCTGTGCCAATGCATTCTCTTATATATGCGAGTCGACCATAGGTCGCCTCGCATATATAAGAGAATGCATTGGCCTAACAATTTTTTACAATTTTAATATTTTTTTCGTGTATTCTTTAACAATTTTATAATTTCACCCATACAGAGCCCCAGACAAACATGAGCAGACGACACGACACGGGGTCCACGAAGGGTTGAAGTGTTGACAAATGTCTTCGATGATTTAAGTTCTACCTTATTGATAGTATTCTTATCGTAGGATCATACAAAATACACCTGTTTCTGAATACCAAATTTACACTCGTTATGCTATGTTATGTTGGGTGGTGGGGGTAGTACAATTTTGTAACGAAGTAACTCCACAGTTGGGTCTCAGGACTCAGGAGTGTTTCAGTATATTTTGGGCCTTTTTTTTTAGGAATATCGCTAATTTCCGCGTTGTCCGCTCACCGGTAGAGTTAAATAATTGAGTCAGCTTAAAAGTGTTGGGTCGTCTGTAATAATAAGGTTCGATAAATTGTCTTTTTTTCTCTCTCTCTCTGTCCCTCTCTCTCTCTCTCTCTGTTAACCCATCCTTCTTACTCACTTTACACACATCAAACCAATCTATAAAATCTAACTACTGCCGAGCCCTGAATCTATACGACAAAACACAAATTCGAAATATTTTACAAGGCCCAAAAGACAACGGGAGAACGACTTCCATAAAAGCCATGTGCTTACTGTTGTTCTCCCCTCTCATTAGATACACACCATACAAGCCATGTGCTTACTGATGTTCTCCCCTCTCATTAGATACACACCATACAAGCCATGTGCTTACTGATGTTCTTCCCTCTCATTAGATACACACCATAAAAGCCACGTGCTTACTGATGTTCTCCCCTCTCATTAGATACACACCATAAAAGCCACGTGCTTACTGATGTTCTCCCCTCTCATTAGATACACACCATAAAAGCCACGTGCTTACTGATGTTCTCCCCTCTCATTAGATACACACCATACAAGCCACGTGCTTACTGTTGTTCTCCCCTCTCATTAGATACACACCATAAAAGCCACGTGCTTACTGATGTTCTCCCCTCTCATTAGATACACACCATAAAAGCCATGTGCTTACTGATGTTCTCCCCTCTCATTAGATACACACCATATACATAATAGCAATATGCTTACTGTTGTTCTCCCCTCTCATCAGGTACACACCACATACATAAAAGCCATGTGCTTACTGTTGTTCTCCCCTCTCATTCTCATTTTCATTCCATATTTGTATTGAACATCCCAAACATTGACATAATATAAGCAATAATACACAAGCTGTAACAACAGAAAGATATGATGGGAGTACAATGTGGATCGGAGCACAAGTTATTTCAACTTAGGAAATGCTCCTCTCCCCTAATATAAAGGCATGAACTTAAATTTAATGCGGATTGTTCAATGTTCCTGCAAAAGTAAATATCTTTCTTTATATATATATGCATCAGGCTGGTTCAGGAGATAGGGTAAGGTATTGAATCATCGTACAAAGTATGCAGGTACTAAATGTGATAATGTAGAATCAATTGGTGGTTTACTATTCCAATGGATATTCTCATTACAAAAACGGTGAGACGATATAATGTATTTCTGTACAGCTGTGAAAATAATAAAGTTTTCTTTATATGAAATCCCCTCTCGTTAGATACACACCATATACATGCACACAAATCGCTATCATTCTATTATTGTGTCAACGCATGTATAAACTGTTCATGTAATTATAAATCTGATGGGGACATAAACAATGTTTAAACCAAAACAATATATTACATATACGTCATTCATTGCCTACGTGCAGCGGGCATACAACTTTCAATACATATCACACCAAACGCACCAAACTCTTACATAATTGCAATGGCGTATCGTGAAGAGTGTCTATATGTATTGCCAAATGTAGTCACCGCTACCGGTGCTCAAGGCCACATATAAAGCTTGCTCACAAATCTCCAACCAATTAGGGCATCGATTTTTCCAAACATGTTTATTACAAAAGACATCGCGTCTCAAAATAATACGACCGATAAATCTTGTTACATCTTGTCTGATCGGCTCTTATTCCTGCAGCCAATATAGTCCCGCAATTATCTTGACAAGAGTTAGCACAACTACCGGTTTCTTCCTGGTTACAATCATAATGTGTGAAGTGTTTTGTCCATGTATTAGTGGGAATTCCTGTGATTGGTCTGTGATTTAGTGCTAGAAATGACATCACAGATGGAAAATACCATATATCATTTCTGTCTTCGAATACACCAGGAAGTACCAGTAATCGTATGGCCCATGGCCCATATACAATTTTGGAGGAAGTGCATTGTGCTCCAATATAATGGTAGATCCGTTCTGTGTCAATATTCGGACCCATGTTCAGACTGATACGTTTCTCGGCTCTCGGTGGAAGGGCTTCCTTTTAAGTGGTTAGGTTGTGGGTACAATCATTGCAGTTTGGGCAAGATGAGGTCGTCCCGGGTTCGAACCGCGACATCGGCTTGATCTGAGTTAACCCTTTACCCAACAAACCGGCCAAAAACGCCCAAATAAAGCTTCAACAGCCTATAATATCTTCCGTCTGTCTCAATAACACCATACACATATGGATATCATTGGAACCGGTTCATTGACCACATTGTGATGGTTATAGTTATGCCCTGTGCCGATGCATTCTCTTATATATGCGAGTCGACCAGAGTATGCATTGGCCTAAATCAATTCTTTTTTAACACTTTTTACCATTTTTTCTTACATTCTTTAACAATTTTATAATTTTTTCTTACATTTATTAACAATTTTCATAATATTTTTCTACATTCTTTGACAATTTTATCATTTTTAATATGTGTTAAGCCAATGCATTCTCTTATATATGCGAGGCGACCTATGGTCGACTCGCATATATAAGATAATGCATTGGCACAGGGCCGTTCTGTTCTGTTGGGTAAAGGGTTAAGGGAGCATCGCAATATGCCATTCCGATCGAAATGAACTGAGAATTTGTTCACGCTCACTGAATCAAGCACATTTGAAACAATGGACACTCACACTGTATCTGTGCCTCCATAAATCTGACATATATAACCCGTTGTCTGTCTGTCTGTCCCCTGGCATATCATTTAGAAGAGACAGCATATGTGATGTTTCTGTTCTCAAATCTTCAAAGATTAATGTGCCTCGTTACATTCTTACATTATGCGATATGTTCAAATTGCTAAATTCTAGGTATATAGTGACTTTTAACGATACTCTATAGTTAACAGTGTTAATTGTGATCATAGATACTTACAAAAACATGAACTTGGATCCTGGGAGTGTTAGCGATTTCAAAAGGGCAGTTAATACATATTGTATAGATAAGGCAATAAATGCGATAAATTCACACTATCTTCTACATAGAGCTGCTGGATTGAATTATTTGATCAGTGCTTGCGTCCCGGGCTTATATTTGCTCCTGTGTCACTCTATTAACCCTTTACCCAACAAACCGGCCAAAAACGGCCAAATAAAGCTGCAACAGCCTAAATTATCTTGGGTCTGTCTCAATAAAACCATACAAATATGGATATCATTGGAACCGGCCCATTGACCACATTGTGATGGTTACAGTTATGCCCTGTGCCAATGCATTCTCTTATATATGCGAGTCGACCATAGGTCGCCTCGCATATATAAGAGAATGCATTGGCCTAAAATAATCTTTTTTAAACACTTTTTACCATTTTTTCTTACATTCTTTAATAATTTTATAATTTTTAATATGTGTTAAGCCAATGCATTCTCTTATATATGCGAGGCGACCTATGGTAGACTCGCATATATAAGAGAATGCATTGGCACAGGGCCGTTCTGTTGGGTAAAGGGTTAAAGAGTCTGAGACCACATGCAATTTACGACATACATCTATGACCGTCTGATTCCTCAGGGAATGCGGCGTCACGTACAAGGGGAATTGCTCAACTTTGCATAACGTTATGCATAATTTATACGTCATTCTAAAGAGAGAGCATCAAGACATATAGAGATATATCGAATTTTCGAGGTGAATGTAGGAAATAGAACACTGTTTCTAATCGATAGTTTAACTTCCTTGGAGACGTTTGTTTCATTGACTGAACATATTTATTGTGACCCAAAATATACAGTATTAGAAGGAAGTTACGTATACGTAACTATACCTAAGTGTGTGTGTACACAGGGGATATTACATGTACATTATATCATATGGCTGTGCTTGATGATCCAGGGGACTCATGGATTTGTTTCTGATGTGATAAACGTTTATCATTTTGTCAACTCATTCCAGTGGATGTACAGTCCCTGTTTGGTTTCATATTATTTAGTGGCAAAATATATCACGGCCTTCGAACAATTCACGAATGAATGATCAGTATATATCTAGGTACATGTATACTGATCAGTATATATCTAGGTACATGTATAATGATCAGTATATATCAAGGTACATGTATAATGATCAGTATATATCTAGGTACATGTATAATGATCAGTATATATCTAGGTACATGTATAATAATCAGTATATATCTAGGTACATGTATACTGATCAGTATATATCTAGGTACATGTATACTGATCAGTATATATCTAGGTACATGTATAATGATCAGTATATATCAAGGTACATGTATACTGATCAGTATATATCTAGGTACATGTATAATGATCAGTATATATCTAGGTACATGTATACTGATCAGTATATATCTAGGTACATGTATAATGATCAGTATATATCTAGGTACATGTATACTGATCAGTATATATCTAGGTACATGTAAACTGATCAGTATGTATCTAGGTACATGTATAATGATCAGTATATATCTAGGTACATGTATACTGATCAGTATATATCTAGGTACATGTATAATGATCAGTATATATCTAGGTACATGTATAATGATCAGTATATATCTAGGTACATGTATACTGATCAGTATATATCTAGGTACATGTATACTGATCAGTATATATCTAGGTACATGTATAATGATCAGTATATATCTAGGTACATGTATACTGATCAGTATATATCTAGGTACATGTAAACTGATCAGTATATATCTAGGTACATGTATAATGATCAGTATATATCTAGGTACATGTATACTGATCAGTATATATCTAGGTACATGTATAATGATCAGTATATATCTAGATACATGTATAATGATCATTATATATCTAGGTACATGTATACTGATCAGTATATATCTAGGTACATGTATACTGATCAGTATATATCTAGGTACATGTATAATGATCAGTATATATCTAGGTACATGTATAATGATCAGTATATATCTAGGTACATGTATAATGATAAGTATATATATATATGTACATGTATACTGATCAGTATATATCTAGGTACATGTATAATGATCAGTATATATCTAGGTACATGTATACTGATCAGTATATATCTAGGTACATGTATAATGATCAGTATATATCTAGGTACATGTATAATGATCAGTATATATCTAGGTACATGTATAATGATCAGTATATATCTAGGTACATGTATAATGATCAGTATATATCTAGGTACATGTATAATGATCAGTATATATCTAGGTACATGTATACTGATCAGTATATATCTAGGTACATGTAAACTGATCAGTATATATCTAGGTACATGTATACTGATCAGTATATATCTAGGTACATGTATAATGATCAGTATATATCTAGGTACATGTATACTGATCAGTATATATCTAGGTACATGTATAATGATCAGTATATATCTAGGTACATGTATAATGATCAGTATATATCTAGGTACATGTATAATGATCAGTATATATCTAGGTACATGTATACTGATCAGTATATATCTAGGTACATGTAAACTGATCAGTATATATCTAGGTACATGTAAACTGATCAGTATATATCTAGGTACATGTATACTGATCAGTATATATCTAGGTACATGTATAATGATCAGTATATATCTAGGTACATGTATAATGATCAGTATATATCTAGGTACATGTAAACTGATCAGTATATATCTAGGTACATGTATACTGATCAGTATATATCTAGGTACATGTATAATGATCAGTATATATCTAGGTACATGTATACTGATCAGTATATATCTAGGTACATGTATAATGATCAGTATATATCTAGGTACATGTATACTGATCGGTATATATCTAGGTACATGTATACTGATCAGTATATATATATAGGTACATGTATAATGATCAGTATATATCTAAGTACATGTATAATGATCAGTATATATCTAGGTACATGTATAATGATCAGTATATATCTAGGTACATGTATAATGATCAGTATATATCTAGATACATGTATAATGATCAGTATATATCTAGGTACATGTATAATGATCAGTATATATCTAGGTACATGTATACTGATCAGTGTGTATCTAGGTACATGTATAATGATCAGTATATATCTAGGTACATGTATAATGATCAGTATATATCTAGGTACATGTATACTGATCAGTATATATATAGGTACAATGGTACATGTATATTGATCAGTATATATCTAGGTACATGTAAACTGATCAGTATATATCTAGGTACATGTATAATGATCAGTATATATCTAGATACAATGGTACATGTATAATGATCATTATATATCTAGGTACATGTATACTGATCAGATGTGAAACTATGGTGCCGTACATTGGCAGAGCGTGAGTTTAGCTAGCGTGACCAAAGTCGTCATCTGGGGACCTCATTCTGCGTGCCTCATCTGCTATGCATGGAAGACCTAGACTCAGAATATTAAGTGTGTAAATAAACTAAATTACTTGTCAATAAAGATACTTTCCAGAGAAGATGAGGCCTAAGCCTAAGGTCCCAAGAGGGTTAATTTGTTTATGTTAACCCACTGTGCGGGGTATCGTCACTAAATTCATAAATGAATAACACCATGTTCCATTTGAATATAGTTTTTATGTTTACCCATACCATGTATGGTAAACATAGTGTCGTTGTCCGGATTGACCACTCGTCGTTCGTCCGTCCGTCCGTCCGTCTGTCCGTCCGTCTGTCCGTCCGTCTGTCCGTCCGTCCGTAGACACTTTACGTGTAATGCGATAACTCAAACATTTTTTACCTGATCAAAACCAAATTTTGTATATGGGGTTTTCAGCCCAAAATACAGATCGAGTTCGAATATGGGTTTGATCCAACTTTTTTGTACAGAGTTATGGCCCTTTTTCGACTTAGAATTCACGCATTCTGCCATAACTCAAACATTTTTTATCTGATCGGAACCAAATTTGGTATGTGAGTTTCTCGGCCCAAAATACAGATCGAGTTCGAATATGGGTTTGATCCGATTAATTTTAAAGGAGTTATGACCCTTTTTCGAAAAAAAATTGAAAAATTGAATTTATTTTTTTTAAAATTTATTTTTAACTTTTATAATAATAATAAAAAAAATGTCATTGATATTGTCATTTGTTTTCATTTAGATATTGATGATTATGATAAAAAGATTTCCAATGTGTCCCTTTAATTTTTTTAAATAAGTTAAAAAAAATTGAAAAACTAACACCATTATAACTCTGCCAAGGGTACCCCGAATCACCACACCAAATTTGATTAAATCGGTCCAAAATCTTGTGTTATGTACTGGTAAATCTGTTTGGAGCAACATTAAATCCAATTCACCAATTGCCTTTGGACTTATGCCAATGTGCAAATAATCTGATACATAAGGCTATGGCATCTAATTTAAAATAAAGATTCAACAATAAACATCACATGCTATTAACAGTAGACATGGACATCTGTGCTGCTATATAATTGATATTAATGGGTCAGTGGTGAGGTTGCTTATCTGTATACTAGGACACATTATTATTGTAAACTTAAATTGGACTCTCTTAACCCAAGTATTCCATGTCCAGGTCACACCTACACATTTAACCCATGGGCTTGCTGGCTGTGGCGGTTTAGCATTACAGATTCTGTACCAGTGCATTCTCTTATATAAATGCCAGTGACCCATAAATTCCAATAATTTGTGTTATGTACATTTGTCTATAATAGTACATAACAGTATACTCTATAATTGAACACCAAAACTCTCATTTATCCGATCATATTAAATTTTTATCGCCAAGGGATGGGTTAACATCTGCCGATCGTGATCGGCCTCTCGTTTATATCTACAAATATGGTTTGGTTGGAAAAGGAACAACAGTAAGCGTGGATGAGCCTCTTATAGTCTTCCAGGTGTTGAGTGAGGGGATTCATAACCTGCAAAATCCCGTTTGTATATTATGCAAATAAATTATGTTCAAGTCAAAGTCGTCGCTGTACCAAGCAAAGCCCAAAGGGTATGCGTCTTCGTTCATTGTAAATTCTTTATCAACAGTATATATAGTCGGTGGGCTAATACCAGACAAAACAAAATATAGTTTTCTCAGAACTGATTCCAAAAACCTTGTACCGATATAACAATACGCGCGGTATTTAAAGATATATAATCCGATTCGATGGTACCGTATCATCCAGTTACAACAACAACAACAACAACAACAACAACAACAACAACAGCAAACACGACAGAATTTCACCAAAAGCTGATTTAGTTATCAGAATTAGTCTATTACCATAAATACTCATAACAATACAATTCAATATGTTTATTTCTCATTAAAACTGTAATTATAGTATTTGAGAGTAATACATACTATATATAACAAACGGGGTATACATGGAAATAAACAATACTGTTAGTTACCCCGTGTCGATTTACGTATATATAGAGTACGGGTTTTTACCTACCGAAGCCAGTTGGCTGGCTGAGGGTAGATCAAAACCCGTACTATGTGAACAGACTCGGTGACGATTTTATCTATTGACCTTAAAGGTACGGTTGGCCTTGGCGGTGGGTATCCTGTAATAATATTTCCACCCGTCAAAAACCGCCACAAACAGAAAGAACATCAAATGTAGACAGACTTTGTCCGTATGCAAATAAGAAATATCGCATAAAGAGTATGTTATTGTCAAATGTACTGACCATTGTTATGTAAACAAAAGCATAATAAGTTACCTTTCTGGTGTTTGTTTATATTATGATGGTAAACATAAAGAGCGTTCTTTGTTGGTGAATTCCTGATATGGAACGAATAAAGAGCGTTATGTCATTTGTGTGTGATTAGCCAGTAGCATTGTGCTGTCTTCTGTAACACAATCAGGCTCTTGCTTATATGTAAAATATAAGAGGTCTTTATGATAACATGCTGTTTGCGTGATGGTCATGGCATATATGAACGAAACTGTATACGTTTTAATATTTTTCTGTTTACGGTGATTGGAACAAATATGAATATTTTCGACAACTAAGGCCTCACGTGTCTTTAACAGTAGATTCAAATCAACATATCCCCCCCCCATAGAATAGGGAAATTTCAGCCTAATATTTCAGTATTTGTTCATTTTGAACTACACAAAGAATAAACTAAATTCATGTACTGTTTGATATAATTACCATAACAACATATTTCACCGTAAATAACTGAACACAAATTGAATTGTCACAAGTATTAACAGATACTGATATCACACTCTTGGCTCAGATTGAGACTGAAACATTGTGTGGTCAACATCGAACTCCATGATATTTCTGGGAACCACACATAAATTTTTCGTATTGTGTGTGGTTCCCAGAAATATCACACGGTTCGATGTTGACCACACAATAAGGGTTCATCTTCTGTAGCTATCGACCAATCAAATTGAAGAAAGCACGAGTACTTCATAAACAAAGTGGATTCTCTCCCCTTTAAGTTTTAGTGTATAACTTCCGACTTATACAAGTAATTAGCAAGAAGATTTAGAGCATACACAAGTCATTGCATCACGACAGAGTTATTATTGATAGTTTTCAATAAAAACATATTGGATACCAATCATAATTTCATATTTGCCGAAAAAGTCCTATAATAACGTTTTTTCTTGGCAGTTTGGAGGATGAGTGTGTTTACAACTTCCATATATGGTGATTCCTAGTTCAAATTGGAATTCACCAACGCATGTTACCAAAAATGTAAACACATAGTACTGAAAGATGTGTAACAAGCGGTGTGCCATATAACATGTTTATTTGCATAAATAAAACCTGATTACCGATTCGTAAATAAGTATATGCATTTATTATATACTTCCCCATGAATTATTAGGGTTTAGCAGTTAGATATAAGTGATATCCCACTAGTGAGATATCGATATCTCACTGGTATTATTGCGCTGTATGGATCCTCATGTGTTTAGTCAAGTTATACTTCATAGTGAATGATTTCCTGCACACATCTTGTACTGAAATTCATTGGGGGCCATCGGCAAGTAACGAAAGTATATAATAAATACAAAATCTATACTTTTTGAGTGTTTTAAATATGGGACTATAATTTTGGGCGTAATGTGTCAGCTTGAAATTTCTGATGTATTGACATTCATTGGGGGCTATAGGCAAGTAACTAAAGTATATAATAAATAGAATATCCACACTTTTTCAGTGGATATGGGTTAAATCTCATTCGTGATGACAAAACATTCAATGTTTTGTTATCACTCATGAGATATAACCCATATCCACTGAAAAAGTGTGGATATCCTCTATGTATCCGCATGTCAACTATAATAACATACCGTATTCTTGTTGATAGCTATACTTTTCATCGTCTCATATCATCATATGCTGAAATTAATTATGTAAATTATTATCGCCACTGATAGTATACAACGAGTCGTGACCTCTCATATCGGCGTCCGCACATGTCTGTACTATGTCTGGAAGAATTCAGCGGAATTTCGACAGGCCGCCAAGTATTCCAGTTGGTGAAAAATAACGTATTTCAAAATCTAAATCTGTTAACTCTGAACTTTGATGGGTGGGTTCCTCGACTCGAATAAAATATTTTTTACCCCCCCCCCAAAGCCGAAGAAATAGTAATTTAGGGCGCTAAATCGGGTTATGCATCTTTAATGCTTCTTCTATTGTCAAAATAACCCAATGCTTGGCTAAATATCGGCGCAACCTTTTGGAACAGCGCATGGCATATACTCATGAACTTATTGACTAATTGATATAAAGAGCAGCGACCTGTATATACAGATGGTCCGTGTTTCCGTTGACAAACGCGCCCGGAGCTACCGGCTTCTATTCCACGACATTACGTTATGGCGTTCGTTAAATCAATGCAGTACCCTTTAGCCAACAAAAAACTTAGTAAGAACTGGAACGGTGTCATTAAAGGGTTTCGATCTCAGACTATATATGAGAATCGATCAGCCGAATTGATCGGGTTTCTTCGAGGCGTCGGAGAGGATTCGGTTTAACGATTGTTGATGTTTCGCCAGTAATGCATATGCATTCGATATACTTCCATTAGGGTTTCTACATTAACACATCGACGCCATGATGTAACATGTGCATAGTAAGCAATCCTGCTCTCATCCGCCTTCTACTGAACCGTTACCTCTGATGTAATATCTTGGATGTTAACAGTTAATAGTTGTACCTGAGCAGACATGTGCATAGTAAGCAATCCTGATCGCGTCTGTTTTCCAGCACACATTCCTCTGACGTATTCGGGGTTCCAGATCTGCAGTTGCAACAATAACAGACATGATCAATCATAAAGCCACTTGGTAGTTTGCGTTCCAAAATACACCTACTCGGAATCGAACGAGGCCGATATCTAAACATTGACGAACAACATCGTATTTGCGAAAATTGCAACGAGTTAGACGACGAAATACCCCTCATTATAAGTTGCTCACTAATATCACTCGAACGTCAATCATTCTTTAACCCTTTACCCAACAGAAGGGCCCTGTGCCAGTGCATTCTCTTATATATGCGAGGCGACCCATGGTCGACTCGCATATATAAGAGAATGCATTGGCACAGGGCATAACTGTAACTATCACAATGTGGTCAAGGAGCCGGTTCCAATGATATCCATATTTGTATGGTTCTATTGAGACAGACCGAAGATATTTTAGGCTGTTGAAGCTTTATTTGGCCGGTTTTGGCCGTTTTGTTAGGTAAAGGGTTAAACAATTACCGAAGGACATGCAAGAGTTAGATGGAATAGCCCAATTAAAACAAATAATGACGTGCTCGCAACCGAATGTATACTAAAAGCAATTGCCCATTTTGTCTACCACGGACTTGCCAAAAAGGGAATATGGCAATCTAGTGACCAACTACTAGACAGAATACGTAACATCACGAATGCAAATCCCCAATAAGATCAAACTGCAAACAAATATATATCGCTCCAATAATGACAATATGACATATTGTGTCACGACCACAAATGGATGTTAACATGGACATGTAAATAGGAATGAGTCATTTTGAGGTCATTCGGCCAAAAAAACATGGCTGCCAGCGGACATCTTGGATTTCAAAATTTGCAACAAAATACAACACGATAACTGCCTGCAGTCAGTTTACCAGTTAGAATTACATTATTTCTCTCATTCAAAGTGGTTTTGAAGCCCAAATCATTGCAAAAACACTAAAAAAACAAGCAGGAAATTGTTTTTTTAGTTGCGGAAAAAATTGCTTGTTGGTGGCGTTGAGCACCCACCCACATACGTGCCGGAATTTTTTTTCACCCCACCCTGGTGACAACGGCAAGTATTTTTCAGCGCAAATGAGTTCGGTATATAAATAGTTGTATATGTCAACCTATCTTAATTGTACCTCCTTCCAAATTACCTAGACAAAATATGGAAGCTCGAATGAGCCATGTTCGTATAAAAGTTTTCGCTCCAAAATACACATAATAATATTCGCTTTTGATTTTTTCTCTGGATCGACATAGGTGGATAAATACATGAAAGAATATGACAACTTTACTTACAATATGCATGAATATCATAAAGTTGTTGTAGATTGCTCCGGGATGACATAGCCCTGCCAGGCTGATTTATATTTATAAATAACATGAGGACCAGGGGGGCCTCAAATAACCTGACCATAACTACATATTTACCATGTGAATGGCAACTTGAAATTATTTACTGCAAAATATGTTTTTTTCAGAAGCAAACATAGTTGTTTTGATTCACTTATCTTTATGTCCCCTGATCAGTGGTTTGGTATCTTCCCCACATTCGGTATCCTACGAATTACTACATAAAGCTGATATTGTGAATGAACTTTTATTATAAGTTCCGGGCTGACAATATAGCGCAAATAGTGAAATGATATGAATTATATACAACCATAACTATGTTAGGTGGGGCATTTATTAGCTGAATCGGCAATAATTTTAGTGGAAGCAAATTGATAATTGTTGGGTAATTTAGTCCAAGAACATCTTTACAGTGAATCAGAAAACAAGAAATTTCGGTCTCATTTTCAATGATACATTTCTTGTTTTTTTTTGTTGCTATACATTTGCAGAGTATAAGTTTCCACATTTATGTGCCCGTTTAAAAAAAGGTGACGTTTTATGTTATTGGTCTATCCGTCCGTCCACCCGTTTGATTTTGGTTTCCGTATGTAAACTTTAAACAGTCTCAACTGAATAGAATGAACTTTGGTTGGTTTACTAGCACGTAATACATGACCAGTTCCGCCCGCCAATTTTCACCAGTCATGGCCATTTTTGATGGAATTTGCACTCGTTTCCCGATAATAAATTTAGCAAGTCTTAACTGAATAGAATTAAATGTGGTATGTGAGTTTACGAAGGTCAAGCTCTCGCCAATTTTCACCAGAGTCATGGGCCTTGTGACCCTTGTTGCTATTACCACGCGCGTATAATTTGCCACTCACTATATAGCGATGTGTTCTTGTTACCGTCTTGTGATTCACATGTGTGGGAGTTTTTTTTATATTGAGCCGAGGGTCCATGTTGTCTTCCTCCCAGCATTTCATTGCTGTATATATACTCAATTGTTGCCATCACTTATATCTACAAATATAGTGTACTATAAACGACCGCCTGGGATGAATCTACATTAATAGTACCCTGGTTGTTCGGAAAGACAGCCTATATATACCTCTGGCTATGTACACCCCGGGAACAATACACTTTGTTGTCACTGCAGGATCTGCGACACTAAGAGGACAGGTCGGAGTTACTACAGCGTGTAGTGTTTATATTTTAAAATATATTGAATATACTATAATTATGACATTCATTCTGCCAATAAAGTATCTATCTATCTGTTCCGTCTGCAGCCGCTTTGAACAAGTTAGTATGGAGTGAAAATCGTGTCATCTCAACTAAGAACGCTAAGTACGGTAATCTATCGACAAAGCTAATTGATGGCTTTATTTCATTAGAAATACGCTTACCGACATCCCTTAATGAAGATTTACACGCATAAAGACACTCACGGGGGATTAAACGCGAATAGGATCGTTTATAGCCACACTTGCTATACATGGTATATAACAAACATGGGCTGAACATAAATTCTTCGCGAGGCGCCGCTGAAACACCCAGAGGAATTGTCTTGAAAAAATGCCGTCCATTCATCACGACAGTCAGACATGGTACAATGTGGCGCAGGACCCAGGAGACGACTCACAAGATTCAATTATCAACGTTATGATTCTTTCTACTTATACGTGTTTCGTTTGACATGTTCTTTCAGCTCGAAAACCGCGATTGTGCCATTGCGGGCGTCGATATAATGTAGATGTATATTTCAAGCTTAATCTGTTTTGAGGAACATCTCAATATGCCATTCCGATCGACACATGCATGGCCATTTCAATAAGTAATGAGAATTTGTTCACGCACTTATGAAGCAATGAACACTCATACTGAGTCCGTGCCTCCATAACTCTGATATATATACGCCAGTACCAGTATGCACTTGTGGTCACAGATGCGATTTCGGAGGAAGTGCGTTGTTTTGTTCCAGAATGGTTCGAACCCATGTTCAGACTGATAGGCTTCTCAACTCTCGCTGAAAGGGCTTCATTTTAAAGGATTTTCCCGTAGCCGAGGTGGTTGAGACGTGAATAAGATCATCGCATTATGGGCTAGACGAGGTTGGTGCGGAATCGAGCACCGGCATGGACGAAAATCAGGACCTATTTTCAAGCTTGATCTGGTTTGAGGGGCATCTCATTGTGCCATAAAATAGGGAAACGAAAAATCGTCCGCCGGGGGAGTAAAATTTTTGAAAATTTGGCCTCTAAGGCGAAAAGTTGGTGGACGGAAATCGGCCGCTGGGGGAGTCAAAATTTCAAATGTTGCCCTCCAAGGCGAAAAGTTGGGCGAAATAGTCGAATTCGTTCTCAAAATATGTAATTTATAGAAGTAAATGTTTCACAAAAACATTCACTCTCGACAACAAGCGTGGACAGAAATTGCACTGCACTATAAAGTGGATCATATATGCATATATATCCCATAATTATGTCAGATACTGTACATTCTTCACCATAATTACATGTACAATGCACAATCCTGGTTTGTGCTGTGTAGTGAGTTGTGACCGAAATAATTCAGGTTGCCTTTAACCCTTTACCCAACAGAAGGGCCCTGTGCCAATGCATTCTCTTATATATGCGAGTCGACCATAGGTCGCCTCGCATCTATAAGAGAATGCATTGGCTTAACACATTAAAAATTATAAAATTGTTAAAGAATGTAAGAAAAATGGTAAAAAGTGTTAATAAAAGATTTTTTTTAGGCCAATGCATTCTCTTATATATGCGAGGCGACCTATGGTCGACTCGCATATATAAGAGAATGCATTGGCACAGGGCATAACTATAACTATCACAATGTGGTCAATGAGCCGGTTCCAATGATATCCATATTTGTATGGTTTTATTGAGACAGACCCAAGATATTTTAGGCTGTTGAAGCTTTATTTGGCCGGGTTTGGCCGTTTTGTTGGGTAAAGGGTTAAAAGATAACAACTAACCTACACATAGTTAGATTGACCATCTACAAACGACTACAGCGGTGTCAAATCCTGGTTTGTGCTGTGCAGTGAGTTGTGACCGAAATAATTCAGGTTGCCATTAAAAGACAACTAACCTACACATAGTTAGATTGACCATCTACAAACTACTACAGCGGTGTAACATGCCATGGCTGACACATAACTGGGAATTGAACCAGTTTCGTCGTCGCTGGACAGCTTATGACGACAAAATGACCAATACACTACATCGACGGAGCAACATGGGAGCCAATTCAGTAATTAAATATTCAAAAGTCCGTTTTATTCTGTTTCTTCATGAACGCGTTTTGGTTATTATTGGCTTGGCGATGAATTAAATAATAATGGGCTCTGACTTGGTTTATTCCCGCGCTGAACACGTTTGCGTTGCCAGCCTTGAGAGCGCATGTACTTCTCGTGAAATTCAATCAATTGGACTTAAATAGTACATTTACGTGTATACTGTACTTAACAGAATAAATGGGTGGACACTCGAAACGTCGGTTGGTTTATGACATCCCGGGATTGCAGACGACAAGATGTAGCTCACGTCTTCAGTGCGCATGCCCTCGGTACATGCGCAATCAAATCTGAGCCTGCAGCAATACGTATATCGATGACCTATCGACTCACAAATCTGGCCCATTTCGTGCTGATAATACGTTCGTTGTTTTGTGGCTGCAAATGTGTCTTAATTAGACTGTCCGCATTAACACTATAATTCATCGATCCGACTCCGGGTTCGTGCTTTTGCTAAAACCTTGTGGCGTTTGTTCTGTGTTCCGATCAAGGTAGGCTCCTTTGGTAAACATGCACTGCGAAGCCTCGAAAAAGTGTGTCTGCCATTGCATGATCTGCCATTGCAGGATGAAGTCCAAAGATGGTGAATTTAGTGACGCTGCCCCACACAGCGGGCTAATATCACCAACTTGACCCTCTGGGAACCTCATTCTGCTTAGGCCTCATGCAATTTCTGGGAGGTATATATGGTCTCAAATCAGCGTTATTTTTCGTTTCTCTTTCCCTTTTGATCAGTTTCTATTAGATATCCCATAATTTTCCGAAGATAAAATGCGTAATCGAGATGCATGATGGGCGAACTGCACCAACTGCAACTGGGAACTCCAATCTGACCATTGGTCTCTCATATCAGCCACGGTCGAGTTCTCAGCAGAATGAGGTTCCCAGATGGTGATTTTTGTGACGCTAGCCCGCTACGAGGGAAGCGTCAGTAAATTCAACCGTCGGGGACCCCATTCTGCAAATGACAGACATAAGATATATTCCGCATAAAAGGAATGAAAAACAAGTTTAGAGACCAAGATTAAAGTTCACTAAACGTCAATATTTACAAACAACACGAACAATTAACGTGGGAATTGGTTAATAATTACCATCCAAATTCATTTAGAATATAACATGCCGATATTTGTTGCGTATAACTAAATAAAAAAGTTCACTAAACGATGTTAAATAACATGTTAAACACCGATATAACGATCGAATGGTTCATGTGTGAATTAAATTTCTTATACCGTCCTCAAATCCCCATGCAATATAATAGTAGATAGCATTTCGATTTATGTCACGTTAACACAAATTGAAGATGTTCAAATAACAATGCAACAAAGCAATTTAAACAACAATATAAACGCACAGCACGCAGTGCGCAAGGGTTAAGGGGGAGACGCACGTTTTGCATAAATCCAGCCAAAAATGGCAAGAGATTTTCAACAAAGAATATATCTGGATCTATCTGGCAAAAAATCCTGAATTTCACATATCATCATCTTCATTGTATATAGAATCTGAGCAATTATTAAGAGACAACAAAAACAATGGATTTTAATACATTCGAGAGGTTGAACATTTTATTTTATTTTGTGTCCCTTTCGGTACCAAGAACTGCATGCTAGGATTATTAATAATTTCACACAAAACTCCAATAACCAAATAGCTTATTGTCTTGACTCTATGAGAGGAGGCTTCATTTGTATCATAATGTTGAGTTAGATTATGTATTGCATAATATAGCATCATACCCCATACATGATAATGAAGCATAAAGCAGTCACAAATATTCCAGCCCAATGAAAACAAATGTTGATATGCAGTGTGGTCCACCCAAGCAGGGAGCAATCAAGAGGAATTAGGCCACAGTATTAAGAGATATGGTGGTCAGCTTTAACTTAGTTATGAACCCATGACCCACAACTCATCAACAGGCATGGCATGGAAATCAATCTCAAATATAGAAAATTAATTATGGGTAGTTGCCTTTCTTAATGAAAATAATCATTAAATTTCACAAATAAAAATTAATTAAGTCTCTCGTGATCTTGATATATGGTATCATGGATATATGAACTGCACTTTTGAAAAAAATATATATTTTACAGAAGTTCTTGGTACCTGAAAACAGTGAAATTTTAGATATTTTTCATGCCATAAAAGTGAAGTAAATGAGGTTATAATATCCAATTGGTTGATGGTTCTTAAATATTGTGTCCCAATAATCTCTTGTACCAAATTTCGCAAAGATATTCCTAATAGATTTTGAGAAAATCAATTTTGAAATACCAGGAAATTTTGACAAAACGTGCGTCTGACCCTTAACGCGGGAACTCCCGTTCCAATAGCACGTTCCCGTTCCAATAAAGCATGTCGATAGGCCCACCATGATAACCGCAAAGCGACACGTGAATATACACGCAGAACCATATAAGTACAAAACGAAAATAGTCAAGTACCTTTCTAACCATATGGTTCGAGTACAAAAATAAACAAGTACCTTTCTAATCATATTTTGCTAATTGCCCATAGCCCCTATGACAAGTCAAAAACGCCTTCACAAAATGCACCCATAGAGGGCATAAGAGTCCATACACATCTACCATATCAGCATCACAACCAGACAGACATGCACATATATTGGAATAAAACCGTGTCACCGATGATTGCTCGCATAATTGCAACCAAGGTACATGCACACCCGGTCACTATTCACTGAACATAACGCAATATACGCGCACGGACACGAAACGTATGCAATTTATGTTCTGATTCATTGATGGTAGATAATTATTGTCTTTGTTAATAGCTGTGGAAGTGTATAATAATCGCGATACATTCTAAACGATTGTCGCTAGAGCAAATGTACTTCAAACAAGTGGGCTCTCAATCAGCAGAAATTAGCAGCATGTTGCGAACAACGCAGTGTTGTATGTGGGATGCCTGTTGGTACCAATGCTCGTGTCAGACATTGAATGCCAAGAAGAACTACGCTTGAGGGGAGAAACAATGTTAACATATTACTGGGAGTTGTTGAAGTCTGAAGCGTAGGCTTTGAGCTATTATTATTCTACGAACATATTATTTTGAATCCGACCTGTCACGGGCTTTGACAAATCAGCCTTGGTTTCATGCAGAGTATGCAAATAGCGCTACTGTTCTAACGCGAATAGCGCTACTGTTCTAACGCGAACACTGCCTCCATTACGGAATATGAGACAATTAGTAAGGCCTGCACGCATCTGTTCTGAGCGGAGATCAATTGCGGCCCCTCTCCGCGATAGATGAAAGAAGCTGCTTTGTGATGACACGTAATTCTACATGGTGTACATTGGGCATATGCTGAGTTGCATTGTGTAGGCGGTGTAGTCTCCAATTCTTAAATCTGAGACAAATGTATAATATACAGAGGATCTACAACTCGTCCCCAGTTTATAGCGGAATTTACAAAACGAGTCCAGTAGGTCTGGACGGAGCCAAATCCTCGATAAATCATATTTAAATAAACAGTTGGGACGTGAAACTAACATCGGCTTCTATAAGGCATGTGAAGACGTTTCACGTTACTATGCGTTATTTACCCGCGTAAAGAAATATTTCCAGATAAATACTGTTTGACGTATTTAATGGCGTATATTTAATGAAATAACTTTTGAAACTCTTCAATCATTAGTTTTTTGGAAGCATTTTGACCATACAATCATGTATAATATATAGAGGATCTACAACTCGTCCCCAGTTTATAGCGGAATTTACAAAACGAGACCAGTAGGTCTGGACGGAGCCAAATCCTCGATAAATCATATTTAAATAAACAGTTGGGACGTGAAACTAACATCGGCTTCTATAAGGCGTGTGAAAACGTTTCACGTCACTATGCGTTATTTACCCGCGTAAAGAAATATTTCCAGATAAATAGAGACTGTTTGACGTATTTAATGGCGTATATTTAATGAAATAACTTTTGAAACTCTTCAATCATTAGTTTTTTGGAAACATTTTGGAAGCCACAATATTTTGAGACGTAGCGTACGGAATGTAAAGAGACGACATACCGGAAGTCAAAGGTCACCTGACACTATTTCCTGTTATGCAACGAACGTTGCCTATCACAATTTATAGAATGGGTTTAATGAATGGAATAAGGATAGGGTCATGTAATAAATGTATATATGTCATGACATGCAATTCTTCGTTCACACTGAGTACTTACTGGGTTGCATTGGTTGGCGGTAAATACTCAAATTCTTCAATATAAGACGCATGAATATATATTGAGAAATATAATACACGTGTATATGTACAAGTATTATATAACATGTATTTATACATGTATTGAGTGTCTTCTACACGGTGTACGTTGGAAATACACAGAATATATAATCGCTTCTAATTCTCACATCTAAAACATATGTCTTTATATCATAACTGTACATTATGTCTGTATTGAACGTCTTCTTTCACTAAAGATACGGGCGGCGTTGGCGATGGGTATGCTGTTAAAATATTCACATCCGTCATGTTCACCAATTATTCATGTTATCTTCAGCAAATTAGGATATAAAGAAACTGAACAGAAGGGAAAAAGTAAATAAAAACTGTTAATTTTAGACTATAGATACTTCCCAGAAGATGAGGCCTAAGCAGAATGAGATGGTGAATTTTGTGATGCAAGCCCGATGTGGGAATAACTTCACTAAATTCACCCACTGGGGACCTCAGGATATAGAGATTGACATAATCCTTAAGAGATATGTTGAGGATTCCTGGCCAATTTTTTTATGACACCTGCAATGATTATTTATAAAGATTCTATAAAAATAATCTTTGAAGCAGACGTACCACCTGAAAGACAATGTCTTAGTTAAAGATACGGGTGGTGTTGGCGGTGGGTATGCTGTTAAAATATTCACCTCCGTCAAAAACCGCCATAAGCAGAAATAATAGTAAAATATAGACATACCTTGTTCTTATACCAATCATAAATATGGCATAAGCATTATGTTATTGTCAAATGTTTTTTCTTTATTATGTAAACAGAAGCAAAAAACGTTACAGAACCTGGCTTTTGTTTAGATCCGGATATGGTAAACATAAAGAGCGTTATTTGTTACTGTTTTCCTGATATGGAAATAATAAAGAGCGTTTATATCATTTGTGTGTGATTAACCAATAGAATTGAGCTGTGTTATGTTAACAGAAGCAAAACTGTTTACGTACACCATCGTACGTCTTGACGACAATATACTATTTGAGCAATGGACGAGTGCAAAAAATATACTCAATACTCTATGAACGATGCGAACAACGTGGCAATTATAATGAAAATGAATTTATGGCTGGAGTCATTAACTCATTTTCATTATAATTACCATGTTGTTTGCATCATTCATACATACCTGAGCATATGTTGCACTCATCTATATATGGCTCATTCATTCATTTGTTGCATATATTCTGTTGAGTATAAAAAGAGATGGTCTCATAAATGGCCGGATTTAGGGTACTGTTCCCCTTTAACACAATAGAGGGTATCACCCCCCCCCTGAATCCTAAATACCAGTTAATTTTGGGGGGTGAATCCTGAATACATGTTAAGAAATAATATGCGATAAATAACATACAAATTGACTGTTTAAATATCAGACAGATACAAGCAGAAGTTACATAGACACATTATGATCCATTTTACCTGACATGATATTGGAGTAGAGTATTATGGGCGTTATGAGGCCGTTATGATACGATTAATGTTACCTTATGACGGCGTGGTGGTCGAATATCCCCAAGAAGCTATTCTACCCACTCATTCATACAGATAACTAGCACAAACAATTATTTTGCGCCATCAAAACCTGTATCCAAGATGTTTTGTTTGAACCCGAATAGCAGTTAATTCCGGGGTATGAATCCCGCGTACGGCTTCAAAACACCCTGAATCCCGCGTACCGAAGGGGGGGGGGGGGGGTGATACCCTCATAATAATAACATTGATTATACATTATTTCAATACATATATTTATGTTTAAATTAACGTCAGCGACAGATGAGACAGTTTGCTAATTTTGGGTATGTGTGACAACACCACGGGTGTTCGTATACCGAGTCGTCGACAGGAGTCTCACAAACATTCTGATCATCCCGCTGATCCGCACCACTTCCGATTCAAGGCCTCACTGACCTGAAGTGAAAACGAGCACAAATGGAAGCGGTTTCAAATTTCGCGCTCGTAATTGGCACAAAATAACCAAGAAAACGAATAACAAACAGGATAATGTGGGAATTAAATGCACGCTAGAATCCTCTACGATCATTTTGTGTCTGTAGTTGGTAGAAAATTTTATAATCCAACCGTCCCTCATTACTGGCGGAGTGTGCCTTCAACATCAATATGATTTCTCGGTGATAATTGGAACTTCGGTACACACGGAATCGTTCCCATTCGGTAATTATTTTTTGTGAATGACACATTTAATTTCGGGTTAGCCATTTTTCTGCATGTGTTATTACGCGATGTGCACGCCATTTGCTTGTTGCGTGGAGGATTTATTGAAGGAAACCTAAAGATTGATTTGACAACTGATTTACATGCCGTTGGGTCGATAGTGCCTCGTTGCTCCGCAGAGCGTGTTGTCTGTAAACGGGGGACATTTGCATTTCTGCACTGTCTGCAATCTCACAACTCATATTAATACCTGGTTCTCAAAACATTTTATTTTATTGAGTTTCATTGAGAACAAAATTGTGCGTGGGCAGTTAGCGTAGAATATAGTATATATATAGTCTATATATGCACTGGTCTATTTTACATGTCACAATGTAGATCTCCTCATATTACCGCCATATTTTACAAGGCAATAATTATACAACCAACCCATTAACCCTTCATGACTGGAGCTTTCTTAAATTTTGCTAAAAACCTGTGCCAATGCATTCTCTTAGATAAGCGAGTCGCCCATAGGGCGCCTCACATATAACAGAGAATGCATTGGCCTAAACATATATTACCTTGATCTTGTAAGCCAGTGCATTCTCTTATATAAATAAGAGAATGCACTGGCACAGGGTCTTTAATGATGCACCAGCGCGGCTCCAGTCATGTTTTGTATTTGGTTTGGTTAATCGGTTCATTTGGGTTTATCGTCGTTTCAGTCGTTATATCATGACTTTTCAGTGTAACACACAATCATGCGGAGGAAAGATTGCGCATAGGGTTATCATCACCCCACTGCACATAGAAACCACGGACCCATGTTAAGCAAGCGGCAAACTAATCCAGACACACGACTCATTTTAACGCTTTCCATACTAAATACTCATGAACGAGTAGTTAGTTCCCTTAGGAAATTTTCAGATAATAAGATAAAAAAAACTACCATGTTTGTTGGACTTATTATCTGAAAAATTTCCCGCCAATGAATTTGAAATTATTGTGCACTTGTATTGTCTGTCGTCTGCTCATTTTTCTATTCAATCTCCCAAATGAATAATATACCATTCCAATGTAAATACTTGTATGACTGATGGGAGAATCCATTTATAGTATATAAATGGTTAACTTCCCTTTGCGTGGACCACAAATCTACGCTCATCGAGATTCCAACTGAGCCACCGCGGGAGTATAGGTTTCGGAAATATGGTACATATAAATTCTGGAGAATATAAGGTTTTTCCACATATATAGTGCAACAGTATATTGCTGTGAAAAAATAACCGTCTTCCACTCACTATAGCCACTGTCCAATGTCAACCAAACATCGCTCAATATATATACACAAAACACAAATATGCCTGGCACCCCCACCCCGTTTCGGCCCGCCACATTCACCATTCACCCAGATCCACAATCAGTATACTCATTGATAACCTCTTCCAGCGTAGCTGCCAATGCCGACATCGGGCTAGTCGCCAAATTTTCTACTACATCAATTAAGATTAACCCTTTACCCAACAGGAGGGCCCTGTGCCAATGCATTCTCTTATATATGCGAGTCGACCATAGGTCGCCTCGCATATATAAGAGAATGCATTGGCTTAACACATTAAAAATTATAAAATTGTTAAAGAATGTAAGAATTTTTTTTAAAAAGTGTTAAAAAAGATTTTTTTTTAGGCCAATGCATTCTCTTATATATGCGAGGCGACCTATGGTCGACTCGCATATATAAGAGAATGCATTGGCACAGGGCATAACTATAACCATCACAATGTGGTCAATGAGCCGGTTCCAATGATATCCATATGTGTATGGTTTTATTGAGACAGACCGAAGATATTTTAGGCTGTTGAAGCTTTATTTGGCCGGTTTTGGCCGGTTTGTTGGGTAAAGGGTTAACGCCACAACCTAGTTTTAAAGGGGTACTGCACGCCCTTTTCAATAAATTCCCGGTAATAACAACGATCTCGATAATATAAAGAAAAATAAGTAATTTGAGTCGAAGATGTATTAAGTAAACTTACAGGTTAATAGGTTATCTTAAAATCGAAGTTAATAATTTGATATAAATTAAATTTATGGCTGGAGCCATACATTAATTTACGAATTTCTGTGTATATACAAGACGTAATCAAATTAATTGACAGATAGTGGATTAGGCACGCGTGGAATACATGATCGTGTAAAAATAATATGTTGATACGGGGTGTAAACTGAAGCCACCCACGTACTAGCATAGATATAGATAATTTTATTGACAATTACACCCACACGGGGCCGATGTCACAACATAAATAACAATATATATATATATGATACAATAAGTATACACAATTGTAATCAGAATTAAAATGGAAAAAAATTCATGTTTGTTGTTGAAAATCTGGTGTTTCAGACCTTTTGTGGAAAAAGAGACGGACCATGTTACAGATGATATTGCACGTTTCTGTTTTGTCATTTCGCAGTATGAAAATGAAGTTTTGGGCATCAGTCATATTAATAAACTTGTGATTTACTTTATTTATTTCGTCAAAGAAACGGAGACGAATGCTTTTGTAAATAGGACATTTTAAAATAAAATGTTCCTCGGTTTCCGTTTCCAATCCACACTTTCTGCATATTCTCTTGTCTACAGGAATCTTCGGTTGTTTATGGCGCCCTTTTTCAATTTCTAGAGTATGATTGCTAATCCGCAATTTACTGAAGATCTTTCTTAGAGATATTTACTAGTGACTATACCATAACGTAAATGAGTGTATGAGACTAGTATTCTTATAATGTAACATTTATTTGATACGTTTGCTTGAGAAATGTACAATAATTACTAGACAACGACATTTTTTATTTTCGCATTCCAGATACTCTGCGATCCGTAACATTACATCGTACTCAAGAGACTTTCAAATAATGGAAATCTGGTTACCTTATTCTACGACTCAGACACGTTAACAGCAACATTTGAGTACAGTATCCCTTTAAGTTATAGACCATTGAACTGTTTATATTCACATATTCCTTAATTGTCCCAAAAGATATAGGCCAACATAGAACACAAACCTTTAACTGTTCGTACGCGTCTTGGTAATCTATATTGTCAGTTTATATATAGCAATGTGTGTAATGTGTATACGGAAGAGGGGCTACCTAAGTTGAAATAACTTGTGCCTCGATCCCTTTTGTATATTTTTATACGAATAAAATATGTTTAAAGTAAAGTAAAGTAAAAGATAAAATATTTGGAATATGTAGTAAAACTGGGTTTCCACTGATATAATTGTTGAACCTACGTTGGATTCCACTCTGGTTCGTATATTTCAGTGTTGATGTGAATTTTGTTGCAGATCAATACAAATTTGTTTCTGAATATCGACGAACAGCGTGAACAATTACATGGTCCACTGCGCACCTTTGATGCCATTGAGCATTAGGTGAAACGCCCATTATACAAATTTACGTAGACCTGACAGATGAAAGTTCACGTGGTGTGCTTACACAATACACGTGTTCGATGCGTGACGTTGAAAATTAAAGCTGTCTATGGGGTTCGCAATCAACAATTTATAAATGGATTATCCCACCCAGGTATTATAAGAAGACGAGAGACAGTCGAAAAGATAATACAATTGGAGAAGCATAATTATATACTATTTGGTGGGAAATGCCGTCACTGGTATGAATGATTAATGAACCTTCATACGAACAACGTAATCCTTAATAACAACACCCTTCCACTAAAATGGAATATTTGTTTAGTTTTGAATTGGTACTTGTAATTTGTACAAAGTACGTGTGTTGGCACATCGCTGCTGCTAAAATCTTGCAATTAGAGCGAACTATCTGAAACTCATTTATTTTGGTTTTGTAAGTTAAAATGGATGTTTGATTAAATTATGTTCGCTAAATCTATCGCGAAAGAGAGAGAGAGAGAGAGAGAGAGAGAGAGAGAGGGGAGAGATAGGGGAGATACATAAAAGAAATCGAGAGAAGAGTAGACAGGGCGAGAGATACACAGAGCAAGAAGGAAGATATAGCGAAAAATAGAGAATAGATAGTAAGAAATATATATAGAGAAAGAAGAAATAGAGAGGGGATAGAGAGATAGAGAGAGAGGGGAGAACAGATAGACGGCATGCAGTCGACAGAGACGGTAGCAGATATATATAGCGGAAGGAAAGTGAGGGGCAGCCATGAAGGAAGAGAGGAAGTAGCAGGGAAGAGTGGAAGTAGGAAGAGATAAAGGGGGTGCGAGTGGTGGAGACAGAGAAAAGGGAGAGAGACATAGAGAGAGAGAGAGAGAGAGAGAGAGTGAGATAGTGATAGCGAGAGAGAGAGAGTGAGATATAGAATGAGAGAGAAGGAGAGCTACAGAGAGGGATAGAAAGAGAGAGAGGGAGACAGGGGGGCGAGTGAGAGAGAGAGAGAGAATGGGGGACAGAGCGCGAGGGAGAGAGAGAATGAGAGAGCGAGTGAGTGAGAAAGTGATGGAGACAGATAGGGCGAGTGGTAGATAGAAGGGGAGGGACAGAGAGATAGGAACAGTGAGAGCTATATATAGAGAGAGAGGTTAGAGAGAGAGAGGGTGAGAGAGTGAGTCAGAGAGAAAGTGTGAGAGAGAGGAGAGTGAGAGAGCGAGAGAGAGAGAGAGAGAGAACTCGAGATATAGTGAGACACATGAGAGAGAGAGAGAGAGAGAGAGAGAGAGAGAGAAAGAGAGAGTGATAGATAGAGGGTGAGAGAGATAGAATGAGAGAGAAGGAGAGATACAGAGAGTGATAGAAAGAGAGAGACAAAGAAGGGAGCGAGTGAGAGAGAGAAGGGGACAGGGAGCGAGGGAGAGAGAGAATGAGAGAGAGAGTGAGTGATGTAGACAGAGAGGGGTGGTAGATAGAAGGGGAGAGACAGAGATAGGAAGAAAGAGAGAGAGAGAGAGAGAGAGAGAGAGAGAGAGAGAGAGGGTAGAGGGAGGGTGATATAGTGAATAAGAGATATAGTGTGAGAGAGAGGAGCGTGTTAGAGCGAGAGAGATAGTGAGAGACACATGAGAGAGCGCGAGCGAGAGAATGAGAGACACATGTGTGAGAGAGAGAGGGGGAGAGAGAGAGAGAGAGACAGAGAGCGAGAGAGAGACATGAACTATGCTATTGATTGACCGGTGACCACCAGTATTTCCATTGCGTATGCCCATCGTATACAAATCGCAATTTTAAAATAGCATCATGTTGATTGACATTACTAAGTACCGTTTCGTACCATAATGAAATTTCATGCTGCGTTCTTGTTACCAAATAACAAAAAACTTATCGGAAAAGCGTGTGGTAAGCATAGAACCCATCGGCTTGATCATAAAATATTCAGTAGACCGGATGTGGTTAGACGACACGGACCTGTCACTCGAATCCGATCGAATAGAAAGCTGTCAGATCAAGCGATTTAGTGGGAAAATGAGGCAGCGTTCAACATTCACGCGCAATCATTGACAATGAGCTGAACGCCGCGTGAGGGCCAATGTTACGCGATGTTCACTTTAAAATTGATGCATGGAGTTTATCCGATGATTGGATGCATTGCACCCAGACGAGTCGCCGAGTTAAAACAGCTGAATGGGCATAACCAATTTTACGGAATATTACAAATTACTGCGTGGACAGTCATGACATGTGATCAGGCAGCTTATTTCATATTGAAATAGTCCCATATAGGGCTGTATTAATAACCGTTGCTTAGGCCCGGGTAGAGCGTATTTGAGTTTTCAAATAATGACATCAGGGGGGGGGGGGTCTGCAATTTTTGTCCGAACACTAGGAGGGGTGGGTGGATGGTTCAGCAGCTCGGCTTACACATTTTGTTTATGGCCCTGTATATTTGTTCCTATAGTCAGTTTTCTTCAAAATAACGGGACAACAGGTTTTAAGAATGCTTCTATTATGTAATAGGTATGAACTTAAACTCTTAAGGGGGGGGGTTGAGTTCACCAGCAGTTAATAATGAGGGATGACACCAATGGGTAATGAAAAGGTCAGTTTGCTAAATGTTTTCGTCAAGGATCTATCAATGCAGATTGACAAGGAAAGGCTCAGATTTAAATAGTTCTATTAAAAATCATTTATTCAACCTGATATAAATGAAAACATAACACAACAATAGATTCTTCAAATAAATGTAAACTCTTCACTGAACTCTTCAAATAAAAATAGTCTATTAAAAAAAACAATACAATAAAACAGAGGTGTTAAAACAAACTTTGACCGATTTCAACGATATTCGGTATATGAGTCTAGGATCACCTCTAGATGGGAGCTGTCAAATTTGAATGATTTTTGATGAAAAATATGGCCGCCATCTTGGAATTTACTCTTTGCATCACTAAATCCTTTAATACACCATGCAGAGCTTATCCCTCATCCGATCATCACCAACCTTCATATGGATCTTCGGTGTGACCTCTCGATGGGTGCCATCAGCACAACCTATAGCCCACATTTATTGGAGAATTGTTTTGAAACTTTACAGTCTTGTTGTTAAATAAAAAGTAGGAATGCTTCTATAATCATGATACGGAACATTGATCAGATAAGATTAGGAAAACTGATGTAAAATAGTCATTTGAAGCAGTTTGGAGGGGGTGGGTCCATATCCCAGAATCGGAAAAAAAATAATAATTAGGGTGTGGTGGAGAGGGCGGAGAATTTGTTTTCGCATAGTGTTATGACATTGATATGAGGTTGATCAGAGTATACAATGCCTGTATATCGATATGAGGTTGATCAGAGTATACAATGCCTGTATATCGATATGAGGTTGATCAGAGTATACAATGCCTGTATATCGATATGAGGTTGATTAGAGTATACAATGCCTGTATATCGATATGAGGTTGATCAGAGTATACAATGCCTGTATATCGATATGAGGTTGATCAGAGTATACAATGCCTGTATATCGATATGAGGTTGATCAGAGTATACAATGCCTGTATATCGATATGAGGTTGATCAGAGTATACAATGCCTGTATATCGATATGAGCTTGATTAGAGTATACAATGCCTGTATATCGATATGAGGTTGATCAGAGTATACAATGCCTATATATCGATATGAGCTTGATCAGAGTATACAATGCCTGTATATCGATATGAGGTTGATCAGAGTATACAATGCCTGTATATCGATATGAGGTTGATCAGAGTATACAATGCCTGTATATCGATATGAGGTTGATCAGAGTATACAATGCCTGTATATCGATATGAGGTTGATCAGAGTATACAATGCCTGTATATCGATATGAGCTTGATCAGAGTATACAATGCCTGTATATCGATATGAGGTTGATCAGAGTATACAATGCCTGTATATCGATATGAGGTTGATCAGAGTATACAATGCCTGTATATCGATATTTTGTGTACTTATCCGCGAAGTTTAGGTTACTGTTTGTTTGAAACGGCCCGTGTTACTACATGTACATGTATATCTGCATTGATACAATATATCGACATGGAACTTTTAGAAAAATTAGAAGACACGTGTCATTGACACCTATACATCCGTGTTCATGTACTGCTTACTGATACATGCATGTAATCATGTTTGCTAGGTTATTTGATTGAATCTTTTCGCCAACATTCATGGCAATTGAACACAGTTGAACTTCGTGCTCTAATCATTTTGCACACTGTTCTTAATGTCAATACAACCATATAACAAATGCTAAAAGAATTTTATTTCACCAACTTCCACATTGATGCCTTTGAATATTTGACTGATTCGTGCATTCATGATTATGGACAAAGCGATCGAGCACGGTTTGTATTTTTTCTTATTACAGCGTTGGGTATGTAGGTGGAGTTTACTCTTTGATGTTTACTGATTGTGTTTTATTGAAGGGTATATCATGGGCAAGCTTCCAAACTAAATATTCCGGCATGCGAAGGATTTCTTTGGTCACAACATTCACGATTTGCCTGCATGCAATGATTACAAGACAATCTGCCACGATATGGTATCTCATATGAAGTATTATCACACCAGTTATAATAAAGTAAAGTAAACAAGTAAAGATATTGCCACTATATTCTACCTCAACCCTTCCGTGACTGGAGATTCTTGAAATTTGTGCGAAAATCCTATGACAATGCATTCTCTTATAGGATAGGATAATTTATTTACAATACACACATGACTAATACAATGGCAGTGACACATAATAAGGAAATGCTGTATATTGTTGGGGGTTAGCCTAGCCCTATCGGGTTGTCTTCCTGCTACCCCATAAAACAAGTATCTCTATAAATACTTGAATAGATGGCTTGTATTTCATATCCACGCACACGTACAGTATTGGTGAGGTTGTGAGACAATCCAGACAAGTTGTAAGATCGAAAATGTATTATCTCTCCATACTAATGTTTTGAACTGTTCATATTTACTAACACATACGAACAGTTCCATGGGTATATTAAGAACAAAATATTTCGTTTTGTGTTGTTACAACTGACTCAGGCGAGAGACACCGCCATCTTTAGTTAAGTAAACAAAACAGGAATCTTTATGCGAGTCTCCCATATATGAGAGAATTCACTGATCTCACAGTATTTACATTGACCTTTTAAGCCAGTGCATTCTCCTATATAAACATGTATATACGAGAATGCAATGGCACAGGGTCTTTAATGCTACGCAAGCATGACAGTGTTAAAATTGTGACTCCATGCATTTTCAGATATAGTAGAGAGCTATACACATATACAACATATATTGTCGATTTCCACTTCCCTTGTATAATGTCGTCTTTAGTTCAGCTGTACTGTATATATAGATTGCGATTCAACATTGCTTTTAACCCGTTCTATGCTAAATGGAGTACCCCAGTCAGTTAAAAAGTGTACATCGGAATGGTCTATTCTTGATTTGGAGGTATGTTGCTGCAATAGATTGAATTATTCCTCTTTGCTACACGTTTCGCAATGTTACACGTTTGACACAACACTTCTGAACGGGTTGACCGTGTGCGTATAGGTGGAAAGGTCACGTGATCATGTGACTGTCGTTGGCAATGGCATCATGCGTTACAAGTTACACGTACGTGTGGCTGAACCTGGCTAATGTTGAACATTACCGGATATATAGTATACTCTGGTTCACATGCCATAGCTAAGATTTCCTTTATAAAAAAAGTCCACATATATGGACATAGTCCGACATACGCTTGTCTATGAATGAGGTTCATGTCAAACTCCTGGCTGTGATTATACTAGAACACTTGGTTGCACCGGGGTATTTATTTGGCACGTACCCTGCATCAAGAATGCGGTGGATGTGCTCTTACCCCGTAATCAAAGCCGAATGTGATCACGGTCCAGTGGGAGAAGCAAACCACGAGGGATGCCAGATCTGTTTCATACATTATCACAAAGGAATTGAGGCGATGCATGCCAATACTCGTGTAGGTCTTGCACGAAAAACCAAGCGCGTTACCTGTGTTCGAACGAATATAAACGACCCTTTGCTTAATGGTCCGAAGAATTTCTCAACGAATCCAGATGTTTATATCAGATTTATATGATAATTTGTTGCACCTGATCAACTCTACTTTGTATCATCATGGCCTTGGTGTACTCAGGCGTCCATATTAATTTCACTACTACAAATCGTATTTCTATTCTTATTCTTTCGTGTTTGAACCCGGAAGTGTCACTGAGCGGATATAATCTTGTCAACTATATCATATTTTATCCATTTATTATACATAATTGTGATTATTATGGGGAACCTTAACATGACACAATTTGTTTCTATCAGCCGAGCAATAGCAGTAGGGCTGTGAATTGAAATTGAACAGACATAATGCTATTTTAATTGGACATCTGTATTCACGAAATGGTCAATTAAATTAAATTTATTTCCTTTAATCGATATGTAGATATTACAGACAAAATATATATGACATCAAAATATTCAATTATGGCATATATTAACAATAAATTCACTCGAGGAATACATGAGTGATTAGATATTTGGAAAGTTTCCGTTCGGGTGATGATTTCAGGTACAATGGGCGGGGAATTTATAATCAGACATGTATATAGGTATTTAAAAATAGTGGTGGGTACATGGAATATCAGAGTTATAGCCTCAAGTGGACTTTCCGAAAATATTCTGGACTTTTCCGAAAATATCCCGGACTTTCCTTATGACAGCTGACATATTCCTAATTGTCTTTTTGTTTCTATTCTTAAAGAGTTCTGAGAGTGTGTGGGCATTCGGTCTTCTATTGAAATAGGGTTTCAAATAGGTCTATATGAGTTAATTTAATTCTGTATTTTTCAGGATAGCGTGATACTCAGAGCTGATTGACATCAGGGAATCAATTTCGCTATATTTAGCTAAATTTTCACACCATGGTTCACGCTGTCGGTGGCCAATGGCCATTTTTCAAAGAAAGGTTCATTTGGCCAACCTTTTTGGACCAAAGTTTTCAAGACTAGTCAGGAATCACTGCTCTGATTATCACCATATTTCTTTAACCCCGCTATTGTTACTCGCAAGATACCACTACCCACCATCTACCAATGCCAGACAAAGGATTCATTACTGTTAATCCTCATTACTGTTTTATTACATTTGGTTGCTAGTGCACTGCCATTGGTGCCTTTTATTATCCACTAAGCTGTATCACCTAATCAATTAGCAGATGGTGATACTAGAAATTTGATTCTCTTATTGCCCCCGTTACAAAATCAATTTGGGTTTTTGAATTAGATTTCCGATTTTGTGGTAAAAACAATTTGGCCAACAGTTTGGCCTAATGAAATTGTTTTTGGCCATTTCAAAAAAATGGCAGTTGGCCAATTTGGCAATTTGCCAGCGTGAACCCATCCTATACACCTATATTATAGTTTTATGTACACTCTCATCCAACATACATGATAGTGTTATGCCTCAGAGAACAATTTCGGCTATGTACGAATTCTAATCTGGCAGTGACTGTATATGGCGGCGTCTCCCCTTCATGCTATCGATGAACATCGAAAATAGATACGTGGGGTGTTTAGATACCAATCGCAGAAATAATAATCTCATAAACAAGCATTTGATATAAAATTTAGTCACGTATTGAGATATCTGAGCTCATGTTTCCCAGACGATTTCTATAAAACCTATTCCCCGTCGTGTATTTATGGCCGTGGGGTTTGCGTGTCGAACGATGGTAGAATTACAACTTCAAAGGCTGCAGTTAGTTGTGATTCTTAGTGCGCGGATGGATTCGACTTCTTATGATAAATCACTCGATCTTACAAGCTGGTAGTTTATCGCCGGGAGAGGTATTATAACTCTTGTTCTTATTTGGAATCGATTGAGTCACGTGACGAACAAAATTGATGAGTATTGAGAATTCTTGTTTTCCCCATTGGCCATCAAGGTCAAATGCCACCGGTGTTTTCATTGGCGGTTTGAAGAAGTGGTGTCGAATGGCCATCAGCCTAAATTCAACCTGTGTTTTCAGTGCACTGATGGTTTTAGAGGTGGTGTCATATGACCATCAGGCTAAATTCCACAGTTGTTTTCAGTGTGCTGCTGGTGGAAGACGTGGTGTCCATTGGCCATCTGGGTAAATTCCACCTGTGTGGTCAGTGACGGATTGAAGAAGTGGTGTCCATGGCCATCTGGGTAAATTCCATCGGTGTTTTGCAGTGTGCTGATGGTTTAGAAGTGATGTCACTTGACCATCAGGGTAAATTCCACCTGTGTTTTCAGTGCACTGATGGTTTTAGAGGTGGTGTCATATGACCATCATGCTTTATTCCACCTGTGTTTTCAGTGCACTAATGGTTTTTAGAGGTGGTGTCATATGACCATCAGGCTAAATTCCACAGTTGTTTTCAGTGTGCTGCTGGTTGAAGACGTGGTGTCCATTGGTCATCTGTGTAAATTCCACCTGTGTGTTCAGTGACGGGTTGAAGAAGTGGTGTCCATGGCCATCTGGGTAAATTCCATCGGTGTTTTGCAGTGTACTGATGGTTTAGAAGTGATGTCATTTGACCATCAGGGTAAATTCCACCTGTGTTTTCAGTGCACTGATGGTTTTAGAGGTGGTGTCATATACCCATCATGCTTTATTCCACATGTGTTTTCAGTGTGCTACTGGTAGAAGACGTGGTGTCCATTGGCCATCTGGGTAACTTCCACCTGTGTGTTGAGTGACGGGTTGAAGAAGTGGTGTCCATGGCCATCTTGGTAAATTCAATCGGTGTTTTGCAGTGTACTGCTGGTTTTAAAAGTGATGTCATTTGACCATCTGGGTAAATTCCACCTGTGTGTTCAGTGTACTGCTGGTTGAAGAAAGTAGTGTCATTTGTACTGCTGGTTTTAGGTGTGGTGCATTTGACAACCAGGGTAAATGAACTGCTGGTTTAAGGGCGGAAGATTTGGATAATTTCAACATTGGTTGTCATGGCAAATATTTCAGAACCCTAATCTTCCAAATGGTATATACCCAACGTGTGGATTCACTCGCCATCACGTACAGCATGTATTAGATTATTTTGCGGGAAAACGTACTAATAAAAGGGTATTTTACACTAAAATTAGTACGGCCATTTATGGGACCATCTACTATTATAATCAACAGAATATATGCAACAAACGAATGAATTTGAGCCATGGATGATGCAAAATACACTCATGTAATCTATGAACGATGTAAACAACATTGCAATTATAATGACAATGAGTCTATGACTGGAAGAAAAATTCAAAAGCGAATATTACTACTAGTATTGCGGCGCGCAAACCGCCATGTGGCTTTAATGCAAGCATTCCCAAAACGTAATGCGGGCGTATTTCGGATAAAATTGATGATGTGTTCACGCGAATATGCGCGAACCTTGCTACCTTATAGGAGAATTGACTTGACAGCTATGTTTTGAGCTTTGTTCCCCTGGGTGTTCCCCTGGGTGGAGCTTATTCGTCGTCGCATCAAGAAACATGGCGAGTGATCGGCCAAAATTCGATTTAGTTTTGTAATAGGATTATTTGTCGCATTCACGCATATCTTCACGCGTCTGCTGTCTGTTTTCCTGGGATAAATATGTTAGGCTCGAAATATAATCGCTGGTTTAAGTGGCCTGGATAAAGTCCGACCAAGCCTCGTTTTTTTCCTGGTAAAAGGAATATAATAGTACAGAAAGTATGCCTCTCTGTGCCTAAAAGTAACTTCACGAGAGATTTATGAATGTGAAGCGAATTAACCATTTATATACTGAATGGATGCTTCCACTCAGTTATATAAAGTATATTAGATTGCTATATTACTCATCTGGATGGGTGTTCGGATAAATAAGAGCATGCGACAGATGTTACAAGTGCAAAATGATTCATATTTATTGGAGGGAAATGTTCAGATAATAAGTTCAACAAACGACATCTGAACATCTCCTATAACTGAAATTTAGTACATAGGATTATTATGACACAATATTTAAGAACCATCGTTGGAAATTACAATCATATTTACTATACTTTTATGACATAATTAAAAAAATATATATCACTATATACCAGTAACTTCTGCCAAATAGATTAATGTTCAAATGTGCAGTTCATATATCAATGATATCATATCTGAATATGATGAGAGGAGACTTAGTTTTTCTTGATTCATGAAACGTATATTTTTGAGAATGCTCATGTCATGCACGTTGGTCAATGCACTGCAGACTACAGTAATTCCCAAAGTAATTACCACTTAACCACAGCAGAATTATGGGTAATTTTTCAGGATTTAGTGGGAAATATGGCTTGTTGCCATTCATCGGAAAGCTCTCACTGGCTCACAGAGCTTTCTGATGAATGGCAACAAGCCATATTTCCCACTAAATGCATTCTCTTATATATGCGAGTCTCCCACAGGGAGCTACGCATATACAAGAGAATGCAATGGCTTACAAGTTCGATGTAAATATTGTTAGGCCAATGTATTCTCGTATATATGCGAGGCTCCCTGTGCGAGACTCGCATGTATAAGAGAATACACTGGCACAGGGTATTCGCAAAATATCATCTCCAGTCATGGAAGGGTTAAGTTGATTATTGTAAAAGCGTATATGTTGCGGCCCTGGGGATGAACCAATGCACTGTGCCACTGACCAGTAATTGTCACAGCGAAAACAACCGGACAACTGGCCTTATGTGGATGATATATGCACAAAACCACATAGCGCACTGTATCATAATATATGTTTGCCTATTCTCGACATCCGAATTATATCGTCCTTAAAATGTATGGTATAGTTTGCAGTATATAGATATAGGGCGAAAACCGTGTGCAGATCCCAAATCACTGGAATCCATTCATGTCACATACATGTAGTGTTCATTTCGACAACTTAGCCTGTCACGACATCTTGCCGAAACATGACCATTAAGCACATTCTTTCAAACGAATGACGTCATAGCTGATGTCTATACATATGGCACATACTGAGTCAGTATTTGGCATTGAGAACAGGTGTTCAAAGAAAATAAAGTGAACATTTTTGGAGTGCATGTTTAATGTGGGAGTCGTTCCAACAGAGATAAAACTGAGTGCATAACTGTAGTTCATTGAACTATTTCGGATACCTACATAGGCGACAGCCAACTCTATAGCTGTGTATGGGCGCAACGCACTGGCAAAAGGTCAACATAGTTCCATGATAAAATATCTCGACTTTTGTCGCGCTGCCACTTCGCCCATGATTTTACTACTAGGTGAATTCGTCAAACAGTTTAGGAAGTGAACTTTTGTGACAGCGTAGAGAGAAAGGTAGTGATTCTCAGTATTATGGTGGGCTCGCATAAATATTTGTAACATTGTTATCTTTTTGGATGAGCAGAAATAGAAAAATAAAGAGAAGAACCTATTTATATTAATAATCCTTGATCGTGTATACACTCAAGCGTATGTTCAAGCTGAGTCTCGTTCTCAATACATAACCCTAATAATGAAACTATACAATATATAATCTAGTCCCGACAGGGGCTACTTTTGCCTGGTCCATTGCACAGACAAAAGAAGCTCTTTTGTCAGTTGCCAGGTCAGGATCGACAACAAATGCTTTATAGCGTATAAATGGAGCAAGTATTCCGTTCCTGGGTTAAACTGCCTGACCATCTGATTTAGCTTCTAAACTGTATTCTCGCTAAAAAAACAATTGACTTCATTCCGGGCCATTTAGCACGCTATTCTGACACGATAGTAACCAAATGTTCTATCTCGGCCACTCTCTGTATGCAACAAGATATTGCAGTGCTTGTAAATGTCTTGATTTTAAACTCACCGAAGACCCCCAAGACTCGAAGAACTCCAGAGCTATAAATTGTTTTGGAAATTGAGAATCACGCCATGTTGTCATAATCGATATATTGATCGCTGCCTTAAATTAGCACTACCAATTCGGAACTTCGTTGTAAGTTCATCAGTCATGTCATTGGTTATATACCTCAGAGATGATTGCATCAGTATATTATGTTTCAATGTGTCATACTGACCAGCACTACATCGGCTACCATGAAAATATATCGTCCTATATAGACTGCAAATCCCTATGATAAATAGGCAATACAATTTTACGAGTAAAATCAAACAAACCTCCCTGGCCAGCCATTGTTGAAGTAAATCAGTTTGTTTAAGCTACGAGTTGACCAAAGGAACATTGACCAATTCCGTCAGGTGACCGCGTCTATATATATTAAACAACGTAGCGGTTGACTCGATTAAGCGACTGCTGCTAGCGCGGTAGTGTATTTTACTCGCGTTGCCAGCGACACCGTGTTCCATTCGACATTTGCGCACGCGTTACCAGTTCTCGGTCAATTAGAATGCCTGTTTCAGTGACAAATTTTCGACTTGAATTACAATAAATTAAGAAAATATCGCATGTATTCTGTATTATAAAATTTGTCGTGTTTCGCTATGCTTGGAAAATTGTTAACACGTCACTGACCTCCGATCTCGTAATTCAAAGATAACCGATCATGAAGTTGTGTTTGTAATTGTTTTCGTCTTTTTGCGAAAACCCTATGCCAATGCATTCTCTTATATATACGAGTCTCTCATGGGGAGCCTGTCGTATATAAGAGAATACCTTGACCTTGTGGGCCAGTGCATTATCTTATATATGCGAGGTTCCCTATGTGAGACTATATCTATATAAGAAAAATGTACTGGCACATATTTAATGCTGCACCAGCGCAGCTCACGTCATTAAAGGGTTAAAGATACTGGTCGCCCCGATGCGCTATCCACCTTATCGTTCAGGCCACCAGGACAGAAATTATGTATAAAAATCCATGATATATACTAGCAGATGTCTTATCTAAATAATTGCCGAAGGAATCTGGTAGTTTATGACTGGAAAATTGTCTTTATCTTCGGCTGTTTTATGTTTATATGGAACGTTGCCCACCATCTAATCGAATTGCACATTTCATGCACATCCATCATGTTAAGGTGCAGTGATGTACACACGGTATATATATACGATACTAGTCAATCAATGCAATATACTAACAAGGCAATTCTGAAAATGTTCTGAACTTCATGAAGGCAAATAGTCGGACATATGTACATGTATTATGCTATGCCTTGGGGCTCGCGGGCAATTTAGACCAGGATATCGAAGACTCACCGTCTGCGACTATGTGTGCATAATACTAACACGAGAAGCTGATTGAAAGGTAATTTTTCCGTCGAAGAATAATATTGACGCCAGATACCCATGTTTTACTACCCCCTGCCAGATACCCATGTTTTTACAAACCCCCTGCCAGATACCCATGTTTTTGAATATTTAACCCTTTACCCAACAAACCGGCCAAAAACGGCCAAATAAAGCTGCAACAGCCTAATTATCTTGGGTCTGTCTCAATAAAACCATACAAATATGGATATCATTGGAACCGGCTCATTGACCACATTGTGATGGTTACAGTTATGCCCTGTGCCAATGCATTCTCTTATATATGCGAGTCGATCATAGGTCTCCTCGCATATATAAGAGAATGCATTGGCATTTTCTTACATTCTTTAACAATTTTATAATTTTTAATGTGTTAAGCCAATGCATTCTCTTATATATGCGAGGCGACCTATGGTCGACTCTCATATATAAGAGAATGCATTGGCACAGGGCCGTTCTGTTGGGTAAAGGGTTAATGCATACAATGGTTTGTTCTCAAATCGCTCGGATATCTAAGCACCGCGAAAATAACAACTTCAGAAAACATAACGGTACCTTTTCTTGACAGCATCATTTCGCCCCACCAGCATCATAGCAATTCAGCATATCCCTCCATATTAGCAGGACCACTCAGCCAGTGGTAGTTGCTCCACTACGTGTCACGTACGATTCGTATTATATCTTGTTCTCTCGACTGGCCATGTCACATCGCTGTATGTAAAACGGACTGATAAGAATCTCATCCTTTGACTATTCCCATCGATGCATAGTTTCCGGCTATGGACCCGTACATCGATATTCTACCTATATGTCAGTAGTATGCTTGCGCGGGACAATTGTGACCCGCCATATCAAATCCAGTCGTAAGATTTTTTTACCCTGTTCCAATGCATTCTCTTATATATGCGTGTCGACCATAGGTCGCCTCGCATATATAAGAGAATGCATTGACCTAACAATTTTTTATCATTTTTTTAAAATAAATGTTTCTTACAATTTTTAGGACATAAAATAAAAAACATCCATTACCCTGCAGGGAGCCCCACACATATATAGAAGCATATAGAAGAGTGTCGTCTGCTCATGTTTGTCTGGGGCTCTGTATGGGTGAAATTATAAAATTGTTAAAGAATACAAGAACAAATTATTAAATTTGTAAAAAATTGTTAGGCCAATGCATTCTTTTATGGTCGACTCGCATGCATATATAAGAGAATGCATTGGCACAGGGTAAAAAAATCTCATCCTTTGACTATTCCCATCGATGCATAGTTTCCGGCTATGGACCCGTACATCGATATTCTACCTATATGTCAGTAGTATGCTTGCGCGGGACAATTGTGTATTCACATAGATTGCAGCAGGCTCCGACAAACGATCCGATATGCATTAATAAGTCCCTAAACAACTGTCAAATATGATGTGGACGTTCAACCTTATCGTTGGCAATAGACTATATTCTTGAATAAGAAGAATTGATCGACTCCGCTATAATTCTGATTTTCATTCAATAGTTCCATCAAATCAGCGAATTACCGCGCCTTTATCTTGGCGTTCTATTTAACGTGAAAGGAGCAGCCTTCATGACTATGTGTACATAACATATTGATCTTCAGAATAAATACTCCGACGCCAATTATTCCCACAACATTCTGACACACCGTGTTGTATTCTGGGATTGACTGATTTCCGTCAGAGTCATGTCAACCAAGAAATTCGAGGTGTATGGTGCATGATTCGGTGCTGAACAGTTCATGATTGCCCATTTTTTTTAGTTGCAAGCGCTTGAGCTTTCCAGCAAAACTTATGTCGTAAAATGACATCTTACATAGTAATGCGCCAGAAACTAAGAAATGAAATTAAAATAATTGGAATTATAAATTGAATAATTAAAAATGATATGAAACTAATAGCATAGACATTTATGCTGATGCACAGTTACACGGATCCGTGACTAATTATGCAAATAAACTATACATGTGTATCTTTACCTACGTGTATATATATATGTGTGTCTTAAACGGACATGGCTCATTCGAACCTCAACATTTTGTCTACGTAATTTGGAGGCACGGATACGATAGATCGATACATACACGAAATGTTGGTATGCCGGCTTCATTTGCTCGGAAGAACACTTGCCAATGTCACGACCATTTTCCAGCCGTTTTCAATTTTTCGTCCGAAGTCAGACAAACGCTATTTATTGCTACCATATAAGGAATGGATAACACGGAACGCTCTTTATTCCATGTCGTGCAAATGGCTGTTTTTGATTTGCTTGGGACCCAAACACCTTGATTATAGTTCCATTATTCATTAATTCAATGCGTCTTTTGGGTTACAGAATGTTCGTCGAAAGGTAGTTAAGATATTTATCTACCTATTTCGATACCGGGAAAAATTCAAAAGCGAATAATATTATTCGTATTTTGCAGCGCAAACCGCCATGTGGCTTTAAATTATTTGTTTAGTTAGGGTTTATCATCGTTAATTGGTTATGGTGATGATGATAGCACACAGGGCGCATTACTTTGGTAGGGAGGCGGAGTCACTAGACTGAGTTTTGACTGTAATGAAACCTTGGTATAGTTTTAACGAGGTTTATATATGGACCGTCCGAAAATTACGACTATAATTAGCTATTAGTAATTTTTATCAGTAAAAAAGTGGTTAAGTACGGATTATGCGAAAGTTGTAAATTGTTTGGATGGTGTAATTGTTTACGAAAGGGAAGAAGTTTTACCTGGCGAAGTCTTCTGTAAAATGCATACTTATTCGAATTAGTCATTGAACCTCTTTTTTGCGTTGAATTGTGTGTTTGTGTGTGGGGAGGGGGGGGGGGTTGTATCTTGCATATGATTTCGTTAGATAAATACTCATATATAAACGTCAGTTGTGGTATCCCTAAAGACACTGGGTGCATTTAAGTTAAGACGGTTTGGCGGGGGACACATTGGGTGGGAATTAATACTGTTGGTCTATTCACCTAAAACCAGATGGTGAATGGAAATTATTCCGTCGTAATCAGGACCTCATTCAGGGATTTATGTGAGAATAAAGACTTGTAAAGAGGGTAATCAAGTGCAATCAATCTGGCCATTTTGTCACCCTCAATATCGGGGAAGTGTGGCTACCATCTAATAAATTGAATCTTTGAATGTGGCCTGAAACAAGTTGATGATTATTCACACTGTGAACGAAGATTATGTCCTAATTGAAACTGGTGCGGACATCAATCATTCATGTGGTTAACAATGATGGCAGAATCATAATCTGAGAACATTCCGTAATATACAGATAATAAGTTAGTTTTTGTCTACAATCCCCACTAGATATAGCTATGATAATTACCTGCATGAATGCCACTGTGTGTGTATTTTTGTTCTTTGGTTTGGAACTAAACTATGTTTACACTAACACAAACATGTGGGAAACTACAGTTTTATTACCAATCAATCAATCAATCATGTGTATTTGTACGTTACACCATATATGGTCAAATGTACATGAACACAGAATAACAAGACAAACTGGACGGATTACATGAAACAAAGTTAAGTACAATGTAACAACAATGATATATGGCGGTATATGATTATATATGACAATATACATATGTTATACCGGTATATGCCTATCATAAGTTCAGATAATATATGTAGATGATTGGCAAACATACCATTCAGATATGATACTGGCAACACTGACATGGTCTCAAGTCGAAGAATCTTTGTTCCTTTTTAGTTGTACTCGATTTATATCATAAGAGTTCGTTACTCGGTTGCCAAACCCCTTTCTTTTTCAATCCACAGTGGACGAAGTGTGCCAAAGCCCGCATAGTATATGAATGAAAATGATAGCATATGAATGCTAGTATATGCATGATATGAGTACCAAGTATATGAATGATATGAGTACCAAGTATATGAATGATAAAGAGCAGAAACGTAATGTGACATGCGCTTAGCATGACACAAGTACAGTAATCTGCAACTGATAGTGTGGATTTGATTTTGGTTTGAAATGACCATGGATCCGTTGGAAATATACAACAGTTGGAAACCTTGAGGTACCCAGTTGGAAAGTTCCAACCCAAGTTGGTTGGGGGGGGGGGGGGTGGACATGAAATTGTGCAAACCTGGGGGTTTAGTCTGTGTTAAGGCCTTAAGGGGGTGGGGTGCTGTTGGAAATTTGAAGGGTATCTCCACTCTAGCCACGTCCCTGGTGTCGAGAGCAGGCGAGTGTGATGATGTTATACAAAGAAGCCTGGTACTCCCGTTACCTAAACGTCTTGTCTGAAGAGTTACTGGCATGAAACTGCAAATTACAACATTCCAAATAACACGCACAAATGCACTCTCTTGTTAATTCGAAGCACTTAGCAGTTTATACATGTACCGATTGCGATTGTGCCACACACCATGTGGAAGGTCGTGTTAAATTGTAAGCCACATGTTTGTTGTAAATGAGGGCGCTACTCACCACAATGGTTAAATAGTAATACAGATAATGAATTGATACTTTACTTTACAATCTACAAAAGAGTGGAGCCAGTCACACACTTCTGCATAGTTTTTAGAATACATTCCAACATTTTGCCATAATCTTAACCAGTATAGATAGCGGGTTGGCACTGATGGCCCCACTAGACGTCTGATAGGGACTGGTAAAGGCATGAGTTGATTCTCAGACAGGCGTGCTTGTTAACACTATTCTACCACACTTGAAGTCGGTTCTGGTTATTGGTCCGTAGCTTTCACATTGCATATATACAGACGTATTTCAACTAACACGTTTGTGGATAGATGTGTTCAGATTTCATGCGCCAAATTTATTTGCAATATATGCGCCAAAGTAGTAATATGTTTTTGTCACAACATTTCCTTACCAGAGACTAACTTCAAATAAAAAATGAAAATGTTACCAATATTCTTCAAAATTATGGGTACAAAGTTACATTTGAAGTATGTCTCATATGTATCATATGTCTGGCATTTGCATTTTCTTTTACATGAAACGCCCTCTAAATGAACAATAGACCGTCCCAATGTATTATTTTATAACTGAATGGGAGAATCCATTTAATATACAACGGGTTAACCAATTTTAATGCTTATCTTGTACATAGAAGGTCGCTGGCGGGCAAGAGGCGGACTAGCTATTGGCCACATGCTATCATCCATATGACAAAGATACATTATATTTTTGTACTGGTATATCAATAGAAATGTTTGAAAATCTTCCAGAAATCATGATATCATTTAAAACTAACATATACTATTGTGAGCCAGATCACGAATATATAACTATTGGTAAATGTTCTAGATCAAGACACATTTGGGGACAGTTTGCACCATTGCATGTCGTGGCGGAGGCCTGCCATAGTAGATCATTTTATAGAAAAATAAATAATGTGTCTTGGCGAAGTGTGCATTTTTTGTAAAATCAAAATCAACAAACAACACAAATAAATAAGCTGAAATCAACATTTCCAGATGAGCAAATAAGAACAACTCCATAACGGAAAATGCGAACAACATCACTGGATACTTGTGTGAAAGCCCTACTGATGGCCAACACCTTTACACAATGCTATGGAGATCCAAGTCAAGTCAAATTAAATTGTTTATTCACCTAAACCACAATCGTGCATGGCGCAAATGATGAAAAAGAAATAATACAAAAACATATTGGCTGTGTCACATCCATTAAAACAGCTATAAATAGAATTAATATTAAAATATAGACACATTTTGTTCTTAAAACAATCATAAATGTCCCTTAAATAGCACGTTATTGTCAAGTCCGTACACCTTATTTGTAAACAAAAGACATGTTACGATACAGTACACAGTACGTAAAGTGTGTGGTACGCAAAATACGCAAAACACTCAACACCGGAAGACCACACTAAGTGAACTTTCGTTCAAATTTCCACCATATTGTTTACAATATACCGGTATAGCGCTCGCAAATCCTCGCCACTCAAGATTTCGATATTGAATGGGTCACCGTAAATCACTCACCCCCCCCCATATCGCCACGGTGTTGAGTGTTTTGCATATCGCACACTCTTTACGTGCTGTATATAAACACAATATAGATGCACACAAAGTGTTACAGGGGCATTTGTAGGTTGTTGTGACAGTTTTTTTTAGATAATTAAGTAGTAAATAAATAAATTAATCAAAATTAAATGTAAATATACCGGTAAGTTTAAATATAATGCCCATAAAAGCATTATATATGTGCTCGCATCGGTAGCCCGAACCAAGTGCACACAGTCTCAGTTCCGAACGCACGGTTCATCATTATAAAGCAAGACTATACGATAACCTATATAGCTGACCGGACGCATGTAATCCGTTATTCCAACCTTTCCCTTCGTTGGTTGGGGTTTAATACATAAGCTGTAAATTACAGTAATATTAATTCAAACACCCCGAGATAAAATGTAAAAATAAGTGGCTCGCATTGCGCATGTGTATGAAGACCGAGGTATTACATATCACCAGAGTGACTCCTAGTCCTCGCACGCAACGCACTGTACGCGGATATAACACTGGGTGCCATACAGGGGCGCCGGAAGAGGGGGCAACTGACCCCCCTGCCCTTGACCAAGGGGGGGGGGGGGGCGAGCGGGGGCAGGACTTGCCCTTTTTCTGGAGATAGAAAATGCTTTTTGTGTGTTTAATCTCGTGTTTTTATAGCAAAATGTGACTTTTTTGGTCCAAATGCCACCAATTTCACAAGGAATATTAATTTTCTGTCAATTTTATCACAAAACGGCCATAAAAACCGACAAATACCATTAAAATAGGGATTTTTGCCACAATGAATTTATGGTTATTTTCCCGAGTTTGCGGAGAAAATGCCCTTTTTTGCGGAAAAGCTGGGAAAAGTGCCCTTTTTGTAGGCTCTGCCCCCCTGCCCTTGGATGCTTCCGGCGCCCCTGGTGCCATATACAGTTCAATATGTTTGGGTATATCTCGGGTATATCTCAACAACCTTCAGTTGCATGGATGTCTCAGTTTCCTTCGATCGAGCCTACATCAACAGCCTTTGTGTATTGGAACACTATTCTCACACACAATGCGCCTCGTATATAGCATTATTGTTTGGGGCCATTTGTGATGCTTTCCAATGCAAGCCTCCGACGCAATTCATAGCGTTATAGTAAACCTAAATGGAAAATTGATTCACAGACTCAACACAAACGGCTGATCTGGAAACTTTTGATACCTCTATAGTATATCTCTTGAATTGTCAATATTTAAAAGTCCAGACGTATGGCATTTATAGTGGGAAGCTGGATCGATATACTTTATACACGGAGAACTACTAAGGCGACTATATGATCCCAGCGCATTGTGTGCCCAACGTAGATGTATAAGGCTATTCCACTTGACTTAGATCGGGTGCGTGATGATGATTTGTTCCACAGCGATCCCATAATGTTTTGCAAATGGACGACAGCAGCTTAGAAGATCGTTACATGCCTCCAAATCTCCGATATAAGACACAGCAGCAATGTTATGTCAAATGCTCTGTCTCACAATGTCATGTCCTGTGTGTCTGTATCTATTGATCTTCTGCTGTACTAAAGTATCTTAAACCAAGATCGTTACAGTCATTCCATATGTGATGGCAGGTGACGACATTGGCTCTAACACATTTTTATTATCTCGAAAGCCATGATAAAATAGCCTAAATTCATACATATATATATAGTATTGTCACAAAAGTATGCTAATAATTGTTGGAAAAGGGGGGGGGGGGGGGTGGGCATATGTCGGTGTGTATTTCGATATTGAAAATAGATAGACATTATTCATCTCTCCTAATAATACCTCAAAATATGGTGCCTGTCATTTGCAGAATGAGGTCCCCAGAGGGTGAGTTTAGTGATGCTATCCACTTTGCGGAGGAGCGTCACTAATAAAATTCACCCTCTTGGGACCTGAAAATAACAGACACACTATTTCATGGCCTGCCTGTTTTTCTCCTAAAACTGTACATATAATAAATACGAATTATAAATATCAATCATAAGACGCATCTGAATTCTCTCGCTTATTTTCAAGGACTATTGTACTCAAATAAAAATCCATTCATCATGTGTCAAAATACTTTATTCATGATATTTATCAATATTTATTCATGTACCAGTATAGTTATTTGTATTATTTATGTAAACATCTTGTCAAAAGTCTGTGCTGTTCAATGTGTAGCTGTTTTGGTGAGCTGTAACATATAGCTGTTACCCTGGTGCAAAAAATTGTCACGATTGTCAGTAAACATGTCATTCAATTTTAATATCCTTTCATGTTTAGACTATCACATAATAACATTTTCAAAATATCGATATTCAAACATATTGAATGATGATATAACAGTAACCTTTGGGGCATACGGCATTAAGAAATTATATCCATTTAGCACGGCACCAAATTCATCCTCTGCGGACCACATTATGCATGGCTTCATCTGCTATGGGAGACCTAGACACGGATTTAAGTTCCCAGATTGTGAATAGTTGGGGACCCCGAATATGCATTTGTGTCGTCTGTAAATATGGGGATATAGATAAACTAAACTAATAAAGAAAAGGACACTTTCTAAAGAAGTTTCTAAAGAAACCAAAAAACTTGTTAATTCTATTATAAAGATACTTTCCAGAGGAGATGAGGCCTAAGCAGAATGGGGTAATATGAAACGCGTTGAATTTGAAAGTCAATACACAGCCACAATATCCCGGCATTATTTGGAAAATAATGCCGAGATATTGTGGCTGTGTATTGACTTTTCAAATTTTGTTTAAAAAGAATGGTAGTGTGTGAATCGTGTGTTGAACAGTTTATAATTGTGTGGCCCGAGAGGAATCCTCCATGGCAAACGGAATTATTGGCTGTAAAATCGCCAAAGTAATTGACCAAACCTGAGAGGGCGAATAAACAATTTAAGATATCAACGCCAGTCCATTGTAACTCGTTGTCGATTCGAGATCGCGGGATAAAACTTCTAGGATCAGCGGAACTTTCTGCAATGAGAAAACAAACTGAACGCCGATTGGTGTGACATTCTGGTTATAATCAGGTTTGTGTTAGAGAGAGATGAATTGGACTTGCCAAACAGATTAGTTCTCCACAACTCACAGATGTAGCTCAAGGTCACCGGGATAGGGGGACGAGAAGATCTGGTGTGTATAAACCAACAGACATATAACTGTTATATACAGTAATGCCCTAAGTAATCGACTCTTTAACTACAGCAGAATTATGGGTAACTTTTCAGGATTTAGTCGGAAATATGGCTTGTTGCCATTCATCGGAAAGCTCTTAGTCGGAAATATGGCTACTTGCCATTCATCGGAAAGCTCTCCCCGAGAGCTTTCCGATGAATGGCAACAAGCCATATTTCCGATTAAATCCTGAAAAGTTACCCATAATTCTGCTGTAGTTAAAGAGTCGATTACTTAGCATTACTGTATATAGGCGTGAGGACAAAATAAATCCAATCGAAATTGATTAAAATGACGATTGAGTGACACAATTCAGTCTGCTATTGGTATTTGCTTTACATCTATAACTAAAACCGTGATGTGTACCGGAAATTGTGCCCCTTGACCGTGGTTGGTTTGGGAGCCGCCACTGGCCAAGGCTATGGGGAATGCTGTTTAGGAATGTAACTGCAATTAGAACATTCAACATTTAAAGAGCAATTAGGTAAGAATGGAATGTCGTAACCCAGCAAAAGAGTTTCTCAATGTTCTGGAGTTTTCCGACTCCCAACACATGCCAAATATATTTGATTCATGTGAGGGAAGAAACGACTAGAAATATCTGCCACAGTTATTTATCGTTATTAATGGGGGGCATTTGGTTAGAGGAAGTACATCTTATACCGTTATAATCTTCAAATTGGTTTGGATTGGTACTGAAGGGTTGCTGATGTTTCCCCAGTGCTGATCCAAAGGTCCCATATCTTAACTAGAGTTCGGCTGCACTTCAAAGAAAGTAGTTTTCTGGCATCACTGACTTGATATTAAATAAAGTGATAAAAAAGAACAAAACACACAACTGGTATAAATGCCCATTTCGAAACTCCATATCTCACATTAATTAAACTTCGGTGGGGCATTTTAAAACCTCAGCGTATATCAATCAATTAAACATCTAATCAATTAATCCTGATTATACATTTTGCATGTGTCTACATGTTATTTGTCTTGGTATAAGTCGATCTCAAAATGACGTAACTATTTATAGAGCGCACTCTGTATATTTGAAAAGCTGTTATAACACAACACATCAGTTTTATCGTGGAGGAATAAACACGTAGAGGGTTAATTTCACTTGCAAATCCCTCAGCTGCAGTCATAATAAACTACCCACCGCCGAAATAGGCCCGAGTTGGGGGTCACGCTGTGTGTGGGAGGGGTGAAGCGTTGCGGAAAATTCTTGATTTATGATCCTTCCGGCATTAATCTGGGGCCTCTTATGCCATGCTTTGGGACTTTTATATGGGTATATTCAAACAATTTTCAAAAAAAAAATAATCTTAAGCTAGCTGCCGTCTTAGACTCTCCAATACATGCATACATGTATTGACCTGCGTCGATTTAACAGGGTTCTTGCCTGGTGTTGCCTTGTCTCTATCAAAGTCGGCTTCGCAAATAGCTAGTGATTAGTGTAGCGAGTGTGCGTACATATTGCATATTCATTATGTATATAGGTGGTATGGCAAATTTAACCCATTAGGGGAATTTGGTTGGGGGCACACATACCATCTATGAGGGGACACATGTATGTTTCCCAGCTACGCACTGCCTTTGCCTAAACACAAATCCACTGCTGTCGGGATTAGAACCAGCATCGGTTTATAAATGCACCCCCCCCCCCAATGCGCTACGCATATTACCGACTTTGTCACGGGGCCGCGTGCAGTCTACTTTATAAGACGTACATCACAATCAATAAACTAGGTCAGGAGGTAAATAGCGCGCGACCAATGTAACGACACGTGGTACACAGCCAAGCCATAATTTGTCATCGTATTATTGCGTTATGTATTCTCGGGACTAACTTCCCCATAGTATATACGCCCAGTAATATGTATATTCTCCTGGGAGGGATAAATTGTCGGGGGAAGTCACCACTGCTATCTGCTATAGAATTATCGATCATAACAATTTCAATTATTTGTTCAGAAACACAGATTGCCATATATTCGATTGGCACGAAAATTGACGATGTATTAGTAGATGTTATGTTGCAATTGCACAACTATGACGTTTGACTAAATAGCTAGATCGCCCGTATGACGTTGGTCAGCTGTAACGCATTGTGTTATATGTGTATAACGAAAATCTCCGGTAGTCTGCTGTCGTCTGGATCAATTTATGTGTCAATGCAAGGCGAAACATCCATAAATTCAACAACCGAGACTGGTATTCTAATACAGCGATTGATAAACGGTGAACAATGCTTTCTTCTATTCAAAGAATAGCTGTTGGCGTCCCATATCTCAGCCACGTAGGAGGGAATAGTATTTTATTTCAATGATGAAGGGGTGGGGGTGTTACATTTAGTATGAAGTACATATATGGTATGGCGACTACATCGTATTTAGCCCCCCCCCCCCCAGTCTTACTACCAGCCTGTCTAACTGAGACAGTGTTACTAACGAATATCGACCACCCCATTCCTATTTTATATCATACATATGCATGTATACCTGTAATGACCATATATTGTATTTACGTATACACACATATATATAATGTCTATTATTGACGACCAGAATAAACTGAATTGAATTGTACCCAAACGAATTGTTACATGTATGTGGTATTCATGCACCAAATCAACTTCCATACAAGCTCCATGCGGAGTTCAGTCCCCTACGCATGACTTACCGCTGCCGCACCTACACGGCCCATATAACTATGACTGTTTACAAGATATAAGCGTTCAAGTGACTTCAATCACCATTTTTGAGGATGTAAAGTTTCTCCTTAAAATTAATCTGTTTGATAACCGGTTTTTCATTATCCGAGATGAGTTGTTGGGATAGCTCGTTATAGTCTAACAGCTTGTTGATACCTTTGGAACAGTTAAATGGAAAAATACGAATATTGAAATTGCCAAGCGAAATATCTTGTCACCATGTTCGAGAATGTTATGACGCACCGGTATGTTCGGTCATGAACATGAGCTGTTTAACCCTTTACCCAACAGAAGGGCCATGTGCCAATGCATTCTCTTATATATGCGAGTCGACCATAGGTCGCCTCGCATATATAAGAGAATGCATTGGCTTAACACATTAAAAATTATAAAATTGTTAAAGAATGTAAGAAAAAATGGTAAAAAAAGATTTTTTTTAGGCCAATGCATTCTCTTATATATGCGAGGCGACCTATGGTCGACTCGCATATATAAGAGAATGCATTGGCGCAGGGCATAACTGTAACTATCACAATGTGGTCAAGGAGCCGGTTCCAATGATATCCATATTTGTATGGTTCTATTGAGACAGACCGAAGATATTTTAGGCTGTTGAAGCTTTATTTGGCCGGTTTTGGCCGGTGTGTTGGGTAAAGGGTTAACCCTTACATGACTGGAGCTTCCTGAACTTTTACGAAAACCCTGTGCCAATGCATTCTCTAATATATCTTATAGCCACGTGTATAAGAGAATACATTGACATAAAATTAGTTACCTTGGCCTTATAAGCCAATGCAATCTGTTATATATGCGAGGCTTCGTGTGGGGTACTCACATATATAAGTCAATGCGCAGCAACTGGCACAGGATCTTTAATTCTGCACCATGCAGGGCAGCTCCCGTCACGAAAGGGTTAAATTGTTATTGTCAAATGCCCTGACCCTGTAAGACAGTGCATTATATTATACATGCGAGGATCCCTATGGGAGACTCGCTAATATTAGAGAATGCACTGGCACGTGATCTTTGGTGCTGCACCATCGCAGCTCCCGCCATGAAATGGTTACTAAGCTGAATACTTGGAAAGAAACTCATGTGAACTCCACATTTGAAATAAAGAGCGCCCTATATATATATATGATAGTTTCTTCTCGATGTAGTAAAAGGAAAATGTTAGTTGTTTTCTCTTGTTTGTTTAACTTATCACATGTACGCTATTTATTTTCACCTTATCAAAAAACAATCACAACTAACGCTCTTTGTCGTTACAAACATATGTATAAATAAATGGTTTGAAACTACAGTAAATTATATTGTTTTAACCATCAAATTACCCTTATTCATTGCAAGATATTGTCGGTATGTATGTATACAACGTATTGGCGGACTCCATATGTCTTGAAAGCGAAGCTTCAAAGTGAAACAAACAACTTTTGTACTTTACCGTCCATGCGAAAATAAAGAGCGTCAATTGTTAGTTTCTTCCCGTTACAATGGAAATAAAGAGCGTTATTACCATCACTTCAACGAGTACTTTCTTAATTGTGTGCTTGAAACTTGCTTGTATTTTAGTATTTCATCATCATCATTAACCTGCAGGACAAGTCTCATGACGTATTGTCCCGGTAACAATTACATATATAGAGTTGGTGACATATCATAATACCAGCAAAAGATCATAAGATAATCACTGCTCTTATACATCTTGCTATAGAAGAATGAGTTCAAGTAAATTTGGAACTGAACTCAGATTTTCTGTCTCAAGTATGACAATCGTATACAACGCGTTGTATAAAATTATAAGAAAGTTTCTTTTTTATGTTAACCCTTTACCCAACAGAACGGCCCTGTGCCAATGCATTCTCTTATATATGCGAGTCGACCATAGGTCGCCTCGCATATATAAGACAATGCATTAGCTTAACACATTAAAAATTATAAAATTGTTAAAGAATGTAAGAAAAAATGGTAACAAGTGTTAAAAAAAGATTTGTGTTGGCCAATGCATTCTCTTATATATGCGAGGCGACCTATGGTCGACTCGCATATATAAGAGAATGCATTGGCACAGGGCATAACTGTAACTATCACAATGTGGTCAAGGAGCCGGTTCCAATGATATCCATATTTGTATGGTTCTATTGAGACAGACCGAAGATATTTTAGGCTGTTGAAGCTTTATTTGGCCGGTTTTGGCCGTTTTGTTGGGTAAAGGGTTAAACAATTACCGAAGGACATACAACAGTTAGCTGGAACAGCCCAAATCAAACAAATAATGACATGCTGGCAACCGAATGTATACTAAAAGCAATTGCCCATTTTGTCCACCACGGACTTGCCAAAAAGGGAATATGGCAACCTAGTGACCATCTGCTAGACAGAATACGCAACATCACGAATGCAAATCACCAATAAGACAAATGCAAATCCCCAATAAGATCAAACTACAAACAAATATGTATCGCTCCAATAATGACAATATGACATATTGTGTCACGACCACACATGAACTTCATGTATACATGTCTTTCCACAACATTGTTTTATATTATGTATCTATATTATGTATCTATACACTTGACCACATGTGGTGTAAAAGTATAATCAATTGATTGATTGATTGATTGACTAATAGTCGCTTTTGAATTTTTCAAGTTATTGCATACATCGATAAATATTTGGAACTACCGTTATGTGGGCATTAGATGTCCCAGAAAGACGCACTGAAGCCATACAAAATACAACATTGAACACGGTGTTTGGTCCCTAAAAAACAGCAATTTGCACGACATGAAACAGAAAAGAGCACCCCCCCCCCTTTTAACACTAAAACAGAGATTTGCGGGGGAAAATTCACTGTAAACAGCTGTATATGAATTTCTGTGCATACTATTTATCATGGATGTTAACATGGACATGTATATAGGAATGAGTCATTTTGAGGTCATTCGGCGAAAAAAACATGGCTGCCAGCGGCCATCTTGGATTTCAAAATTTGCAACAAAATACAACACGATAACTGCCTGCAGTCAGTTTACCAGTTAGAATTACATTATTTCTCTCATTCAAAGTGGTTCCAATGATATCCATATTTGTATGGTTCTATTGAGACAGACCGAAGATATTTTAGGCTGTTGAAGCTTTATTTGGCCGGTTTGTTTCTATAACTTTAACGAATGCTCACGTGGCTTTTTGAAGAGAAAATAAACGTAATTTGATCTAAATTGTAATATCCATTGATTATTTTAGACGAAGTCTCCTCTAAAACGGCGATATTTTAATCCTGTTCTCCTGGATTATAAGCCCAATATGAACCTATTTGGAAGTCGAAATAGGTTCAATGTGAACGTATTTCAAAACGAAATAAATCCAATATGGCACTATTTGAGCAATAGGTTCTGCACAAGCCTATATTTACCGCCGTAACTTGTTTTCATTGTGGCCCGCGCCATTCAACTGGAAAACAGGTATAAGTTTACTATGGGATTATTTCAGCATGTAATGCGTACCTATGTGAATATTTATGTTCAATAACAACCTATTTGCACGTGAATATGTTGATATTTTAGGCCCATGTGATTAAGACTGTGAGGTAGACGTTTGAGCTTTCCTCCGGACTTTCTCAAACCTGTTGATTTGATATTTCAGAAAAGGACACCATACTATGTGACAATAACCGAATTGGTCTAATGATGCTGCCATAAAATAACAGAAACGTTTGTGTGTGAATAATATGAATATTCTGTTGTGCTTTGCATTAGAAATGCTCTGTTATACATTTTGCATTTATGTGGGTGTCAAACTTCAGTTCGTTTTCTATTATCACTCCGAAGTCCCCCTCTGCATTGCTGGCCAGAATAGGCGAGATTGCCGGTGTGTCAGACATAATGGTACATGTAATATACACGGGCGTTGTTGTGACCATGATTAATGCTCGTGTATGTATCGCTTCGCAGTTGAATAATGCAACTTCAGACTGATATTCCTGTACTATACCCCAGCTGTAGATCATGCCATGAATCTCTACTCTAGCTGTATCCGTAGAGATCACATTCCACCAGTTCAAAACCTGGGAACTTTTTGATTTTGTGACCCAATCTGACAGAGAACGTTATATATAACATTGAACAAACAAGGCAGGTGGTATATATAGCAAAATCGCTCACAAAGTCAATTGAAGCACATTATTACAGAACAGGTAATAGCTGTTTTTAAATGTTATAGGCTTCCCTGCCACAACATCAAAATGTTACCAGGTTTTGTATATATACTGGTGGAATATGATCTCTATGAGGGTGGCGACCCCCCTTTTCGGACGCCGGATTCGGGGTCTGTTATGGCGTATTCCGGATGCCAGACCATCGTACGCCGGATGCATTCGGGCGCATATTTCGGATGCCGGATGCTTCCATTGACATTCTTCTTGTCGTTAAACACCAAAAAACAACCAAGTTCCGTCCGCTAATTAACATTTCTTTGCTCGAACATAATATTCTCCACAATTCAGCTTGTTGTGTACTTCTCGTTATTATAGCTAAATGTTAATTAAAAATAGTAGCGTTCAAATAGATCGTAATGATGACCTGTGGTTTGCTATGTGTTATCAGATTATAACTTCAGTAAAACAATTAATCAGTGAAGCTGCATGCTAAACCAAAAAACTAGCCTACTGTAGCCAAAATGCAGACCAATTCCAATGCATCATGTCAACTTTTGCTTCATTACTCACTCTATTTTCAATACATTTAGTGAAAGACTATTCCGGATGCCGTTTCTCTGTTATGGAGCATTCCAGATGCCGGGGTCAGTTTTAAGCAGGGTGCCGGATTCCAGGGGAGGGGGGGGGGGGGGGGGGTCGTCGCCCTCCTATATGTGACCCGCCATATCAAATCCAGTCGTAAGTCGTGATTTGTTTTACCCTGTGCCAATGCATTCTCTTATATATGCGAGTCGACCATAGGTCGCCTCGCATATATAAGAGAATGTATTGGCCTAACAATTTTTTATCATTTTTTTAAAATAAATGTTTCTTACAATTTTTAGGACATAAAATAAAAAACATCCATTACCCTGCAGGGAGCCCCACACATATATAGAAGCATATAGAAGAGTGTCGTCTGCTATTGTTTGGCTGGGGCTCTGTATGGGTGAAATTATAAAATTGTTAAAGAATACAAGAAAAAATTATTAAAATTGTAAAAATTGTTAGGCCAATGCATTCTCTTATATATGCGAGGCGACCTATGGTCGACTCGCATATATAAGAGAATGCATTGGCACAGGGTAAAAAAAATCCTGACTTACGACTGGATTTGATATGGTGGGTCACATATGGCATTAGCTAATGTAAAGTAGAGATTTCTGACATTATCTACCCCAGCTAGTATACGGTAGTCGCGTCAAAGACACTGAGATTTATGAGACGTATATCTGACACTCGGCGTAATTTTTCTACCCCTCCCACTCATTAGTTATGTGATTACATGATCATATCGTTATTCTTGGCTTTAGACAGAGACCTCCTATACCTAGCACTTAGTACCGCGTGAACTCCAAGAAAAAAAACGTCAGTTTTGCATGGTGAACTGATCAGGCGTGATTAATGACTTTATAACGCGGATGTTTGGGATTTGTTGAGAGTGGTCTTTCATGAACCACTTCGGTGTAAGCGACGGGTTCCGTTCGTGTGAATGGGTGTACACCCAAAGCTGATGTGATGAGGCAGGTTCGAATGCTGTCAGCAGTATATTTGAATATAATCGCTGAGATACCGACATGGGTGTAACCATATGATGACTAACGCAATAAACAGAAGTTTTCATACTTCAGAGTAGATCATGCCATGAATTTCTACTCTGGCTAACGCCCGTAGAGATCATATTGCACCAGTGCAAAACATGGGACCTTTTTGAAGGTTTGACAGGGGACCTTATCAAGTCGAACAAAATAACACGGGGTATATATTTTTTAGTTATTATCTGTTCCTTGATAATGTAATTCACTGCAGGTGATCAAGAAGGTCCCAACTCGAAATTTCATTCTTTTCTGTGACTTTTGTGAGCCGATATCGCAATCAACATTGAACTCATTACCCAGGAGAAATTCCATAATTGTAAGCAACGCAAAGTTTAATCGCCACCAAGTCACTGAAGTTGTGAAATATTTAGTTGGGACCTTCACCTATACAGCGAAGTACATCATTAATAAACAGATACTAAATAAGAAATTATTTGTTTCAACTTTATAAGGTTCCCTGTCAAAACTTCAAAAAGTTTCCAGGTTTTGTACTGGTGGAATGTGATCTCTGCTGGCGTTAGCCAGAGTGGAGACTCATTGCATGATCTACTTTGAGAGTTGAAATATCAGACAAGTTGGGATCGTTTTCAAATTATCTTCTCTCACATATGAATTTTCAAGTAATTTGTAATGCCCCGTAGCGGTTCAAATCCACATTTACACATGCATGCATCCACATTGTGATCTTTGGATGAATCTGAAGAAAAATATATACTTCATCTTTAGGTGGAGGTAAAAGTTATCGCCATTCATCAGCATTCATAAGAAATTACGTGGACCCTTGTTATTTTGTCATATACAGTTTCTCTAAACTACATATTGCTAGATGATGCATGTTACTGACTGAAGTCACAGGCATAACATAATAATAAGAAATTTGATCCTGAATAACCATACAGTCGATGGGTTTCATATAATACAGCGTGTAATTGATTTGAGGGATCCTTGTGCCATGCCAGGAGAAACACACAAAAAAGAATACCGTGGCATAACGAACAGGCGCACTATTGACGTTCACGTTAGAACAACGGATAATTACAGATTACAAGAGAATGTGTAGAAGCAACGTAATAGCAAAGTTGGAATGCAATTGTGGCGTTTTTCCCCCAGAAATGTTAATTCAGATGGAAGCCGAACTGTATATACTATATGTAACTCGGCATCTGGCATGGCGTCTATTGCATGCATGATTAATATCAATAACTTAGTCACCAGATGTATAATATGTACACATCCCTGATATGTTCTTATCCAAGCTGGCGCTCTCATACTCGATTGACATTCGGAGCAAACACGGGGTAGAATTTGGTTCAAACGAACGCGTTTTCTTCTCCAGCTGTGTTTCAGTTATTATACATTCTGTTTATTTTGTTAAGCGATAGATATTTACATACGGGCATAACTCTGATGCAGATACCTGCTGGTTTACCAGGCTTGTTGGAATTTATCCTCGATTCAAAGTAAAACTTGGAGAACATCTTGACATTGCAGCAACTTCCACCCATGCTATACCTAGTCTTTCAACAGAAACTTACACAAAACAACGTTCACTCACATATTATATACGCATGCGTATATATATATATATACGATTGAAAACTAGTTGGTGCGTGTAAACCTTGCAAACGCTGGATATATACCTATCACTCAGGAACGCGGATTAGATCCGCGCATTCGGTTGCCATCTTATCGGATTTAACACTTCCATAGCTGGAGCTTCCTGAAATTTTTGCGAAAAACCATGTGCCAACGCAATCTCTTATATAAGTATGTGAGTCACGGGGAGCCTCGCACATTTATATAAAAAAAAAAATTAACCTAACAATATTTACCTTGACATTGTAAGCCAGTGCATTCTCTTATATATATACGAGGCGGAATTGCATTGCATTGTTCAATGCGTAAAGTCACCATTTAAGGTGGAACACACACACACACACACACATATATACACTATGTCCATGAGAAACAAGTATAGTTGTAAGTTATTATCTCAATTCTCTGAAGGTTAATTTAAAAAAATATACTCACCCTTTTCAGGAGCGATATATTAGCTATAGATATCAAGCCATAAAACTGTTCTTGCATTTGAGATAGCCAATAGTATTTAGGAATGTACTGTTCACTGATATCTCTAAATTCATCACATATCAGCAGAAGATGATACTCGGCCCCTACCCCGTTGTCGCACTGTTCACATGTATTACAAGGTATACTGTTTCGCCACCGCCCTTTTGCAATTGGGAGTCGGTGGTTGGTTGTTCTAAATTTCACCATATACAAGGGATCAGATGATCTGGCAAGTGAAACAAATACCGGCTAATACAAGGGCTGGTTTTGATATTTCTGTAAAATGTTGCTCTTGATGAATCAAAAGTTTAGCCCAATGCTGCTCTATAAGAAAGATCTTATTATTGCGAATGTCCTGTTGAGAGACTCGCATATATAAGATAATGCTCTGGCACAGGTTCTTTAATACTGCACCAGCGCAGCTCCCGTCATGAAAGGGTTAAGCCAAACAGCAGCGCTCGCTGGTATATACCTCTTTTCCACAGATCGTGGTTTTAATTGACAACAATCAGACGAATAGTTCGCGAGAGAGGACCGTTTGAAGTGAATATATGTAACATCCCTTGCACAATTTGGACATACTTAGTTACAACGTCAGCGATCTGTTTGGCTAAAAATGGTATACATGTATACAACCTAAATGTTCCAGATAGTAAATTTGAGACAAAATATTCTGTTTTATTATATAACCACCATCTTATAAGCGGACTGCAATCGCATGCAATATAAAACGGTTGCATCGCAGGTGATTAGAGGCATGGATGGCCTTGGTTGTAGGTTACCAAGATGATGAATTTCCTCAAGAATATCCTTATAGTATATCGTATAATGATTGTCTGAATGCAATATTACCCACAAAACACACTTTGAGTGAACCGAGCATTGTTTATATACAGCACGTAAAGAGTGTGCGATAAGCAAAACACTGAATACCGTGGCGATTTTGTTGGTAGTGATTCATGCACGGTCACCTATTCAGCACCGACATCTTGAGTGACGAAGATTCGTGAGCGCTATATCGGTATGATGTACACAATATGGTGTCAATTTTAACCAAAGTACACTAAAGTGGGGTTTCGACGGTGTTGAGTGTTTTGCGCATCGCACACTCTTTAACCACTGTACTGTATTATAATATAGAGAGTAATCAATTGAATCCGAGAATTACAATAAATAATTCACGTGAGGCGACAGACGTCGGTATGAAACGAGTGCGCGTTTAGCACACGAGTTTCTTACCTAAAAGTATCTCGCCTCGAGTGAATTATTTATTTAACGTAATTCTCGGAACTAATTGATTGCTCTATTTATTACACTTCTACATCAATTTGCTACGCCAATTATGATTAAAACATCCAAAATTAATGCATGAAAGTCCTGATGTGGAGAAAGATCAACAATCGAAAATTCATTCTGGATCAGTAAGCGTCGCAACGTCCATGAGGTAACGAGAAATGACATAATTCACAAGTGACATTACCATTTTAAATGTACGGTGTTTTCAATGGAAATCGCGCATATGAATGTAATAAATGGCCTTTGTTTACTAATAAAGCGTACGAACTTGATAATAACATGCTATGATTGGCATAAGAACAATATATATTTTAATATTCTTTCTGTTTATGGTAGTTTTAAAGGCACGGGCGGCGTTCGTTGCAGAAATATTTATATTTGTTCAAATCGCCATCAACAGAAGGAACACCAAAATATATACAGTTCCGCTCATATGCCAAACATAATCTGCGCGTAAATAGTATATTGTCGTCAAGACGTACGATGGTGTACGTAAATAAGAGACTGCTCGTGTTACAGGAGTTATGCTTCTGTTTTCATAACACAGCGCAATTCTATTGGTTAATCACACAAAAATGATACAAACACTCTTTATTATTTCCATATAAGGAAACAGTAACAAATAACGCTCTTTATGTTTACCATATCCGGATCTAAACAAAAGCCAGGAAACGTAACGTTGTTTTGCTTTTGTTTACATAACAAGGGGGGGGGGGGGGAATTGACAATAACATAAACTTTATGCCATATTTCTATATCTTACTATTCCTTCTGTTTATGGCGGTTTTCGACGGAGGTGAATATTTTAACAGCATACCACCGCCAACACCGCCCGTATCTTTAAAGATACGGGCGGTGTTGGCGGTGGGTATCCTGTTAAAATGTGCACCTATGTTATTGTCAAATGTTTATCCTTTGTTATGTAAACAAAAGCAAAAAAACGTTTCAAAACCTGGATTTTGTTTAGATCCGGATATGGTAAACATAAAGAGCGTTATTTTTTACTGTTTTCCTGATATGGACATAATACAGAGCGTTTATATCATTTGTGTGTGATTAACCAATATAATTGAGCTGTGTTATGTAAACAGAAGCAAAACGTTTGTAACACGAGCGGGCTCTTGTTTACGTACACCATCGTACGTCTTGACGACGCTATTTTATTTACGCGCTGATTATGTTTGGTATATGAACAAAACTATATATATTTTAATATTCCTTCTGTTGATGGAGATTCGAACAAATATGAATATTTCTGCAACGAACGCCGCCCGGGCCTTTAAAATGAGATTATAAGATGGTGCTGGTTTATTATAATGTGTAACGTAAAACGGCTTTAATATGTGCATTTAAGCACATTCTGCATGTTGTCACGAGTAAGAGAAGGGCGACAGTTTGCAGGACATATTCTCTGTGGTTCTCAAACTAAAGATACACCCAGTAATCAACTGCCCACCCCCAGTCTGATAATCTCTACCGGAACGACCATCTTATCATCAAACATAACATACACACAGTAATCAACTGCCCACCGCCAGTCTGATTATCTCTACCGGAACGACCATCTTATCATCAAACATAACATACTCACAGTAATCAACTGCCCACCCCCAGTCTGATTATCTCTACCGGAACGACCATCTTATCATCAAACATAACATACACCCAGTAATCAACTGCCGACCCCCAGTCTGATTATCTCTACCGGAACGACCATCTTATCATCAAACATAACATACTCCCAGTTATCAACTGCCCACCCCCAGTCTGATTATCTCTACCGGAACTACCATCTTATCATCAAACATAACATACACACAGTAATCAACTGTCCACCCCAGTCTGATTAACTCTACCGGAACGACTATCTTATCATCAAACATAACATACACCCAGTAATCAACAGCCCACCCCCAGTCTGATTATCTCTACCGGAACGACTATCTTATCATCAAACATAACATACACCCAGTAATAAACTGCCCACCCCCAGTCTGATTATCTCTACCGGAACGACCATCTTATCATCAAACATAACATACACCCAGTAATGAACTGCCCACCCCCAGTCTGATTATCTCTACCGGAACGACCATCTTATCATCAAAAATAACATACACCCAGTAATCAACTGCCCACCCCAGTCTGATTATCTCTACCGGAACTACCATCTTATCATCAAACATAACATACACCCAGTAAACAACTGCCCACCCCAGTCTGATTATCTCTACCGGAACGACGATCTTATCATCAAACATAACATACACCCAGTAATCAACTGCCCACCCCAGTCTGATTATCTCTAACGGAACTACCATCTTATCATCAAACATAACATACACCCAGTAATCAACTGCCCACCCCCAGTCTGATTATCTCTACCGGAACGACCATCTTATCATCAAACATAACATACACCCAGTAATCAACTGCCCACCCCCAGTCTGATTATCTCTACCGGAACGACCATCTTATCACCAAACATAACATACACCCAGTAATCAACTGCCCACCCCCAGTCTGATTATCTCTACAGGAACTACCATCTTATCATCAAACATAATATACACCCAGTAATCAACTGCTTACCCCCAGTCTGATTATCTCTACCGGAACGACCATATTATCATCAAACATAACATACACCCAGTAATCAACTGCCCACCCCCAGTTTGATTATCTCTACAGGAACTACCATCTTATCATCAAACATAACATACACCCAGTAATCAACTGCCCACCCCCAGTCTGATTATCTCTACCGGAACGACCATCTTATCATCAAACATAACATACACCCAGTAATCAACTGCCGACCCCCAGTCTGATTATCTCTACCGGAACGACCATCTTATCATCAAACATAACATACACCCAGTAATCAACTGCCCACCCCCAGTCTGATTATCTCTACCGGAACGACCATCTTATCATCAAACATAACATACACCCAGTAATCAACTGCCGACCCCCAGTCTGATTATCTCTACCGGAACGACCATCTTATCATCAAACATAACATACACCCAGTAATCAACTGCCCACCCCCAGTCTGATTATCTCTACCGGAACGATCATCTTATCATCAAACATAACATACACACAGTAATCAACTGCCCACCCCAGTCTGATTATCTCTACCGGAACTACCATCTTATCATCAAACATAACATACACACAGTAATCAACTGCCCACCCCCAGTCTGATTATCTCTACCGGAACGACCATCTTATCATCAAACATAACATAAACCCAGTAATCAACTGCCGACCCCCAGTCTGATTATCTCTACCGGAACGACCATCTTATCATCAAACATAACATACACCCAGTAATCAACTGCCCACCCTCAGTCTGATTATCTCTACCGGAACGACCATCTTATCATCAAACATAACATACTCCCAGTAATCAACTGCCCACCTCCAGTCTGATTATCTCTACCGGAACGACTATCTTATCATCAAACATAACATACACCCAGTAATCAACTGCCCACCCCCAGTCTGATTATCTCTACCGGAACGACCATCTTATCATCAAACATAACATACACACAGTAATCAACTGCCCACCCCAGTCTGATTATCTCTACCGGAACGACCATCTTATCATCAAACATAACATACTCCCAGTAATCAACTGCCCACCCTCAGTCTGATTATCTCTACCGGAACGACCATCCTATCATCAAACATAACATACACCCAGTAATCAACTGCCCACCCAGTCTGATTATCTCTACCGGAACGACTATCTTATCATCAAACATAACATACACCCAGTAATCAACTGCCCACCCCCAGTCTGATTATCTCTACCGGAACGACCATCTTATCATCAAACATAACATACACCCAGTAATCAACTGCCCACCCCCAGTTTGATTATCTCTACCGGAACTACCATCTTATCATCAAACATAACATACACCCAGTAATCAACTGCCCACCCCAGTCTGATTATCTCTACCTGAACGACCATCTTATCATCAAACATAACATACACCCAGTAATCAACTGCCCACCCCCAGTCTGATTATCTCTACCGGAACGACCATCTTATCATCAAACATACACCCAGTAATCAACTGCCCACCCCCAGTCTGATTATCTCTACCTGAACGACCATCTTATCATCAAACATAACATACACCCAGTAACCAACTGCCCACCCCAGTCTGATTATCTCTACCGGAACTACCATCTTATCATCAAACATAACATACACTCAGTAAACAACTGCCCACACCCAGTCTGATTATCTCTACCGGAACGACCATCTTATCATCAAACTTAACATACACCCAGTAATCAACTGCCCACCCCCAGTTTGATTATCTCTACCGGAACTACCATCTTATCATCAAACATAACATACACCCAGTAATCAACTGCCCACCCCACGTCTGATTATCTCTACTGGAACGACTATCTTATCATCAAACATAACTGCTTAGAATAATTATCTCCCTTTCTCTGTATGGATGCATAAAATACGCCTCGATTCCACGGCTATTCAAGATGGTTCCACCAATTGCTAGTCATCTAACCCTTTACCCAACAAACCGGCCAAAACCGGCCAAATAAAGCTTCAACAGCCTAAATTATCTTGGGTCTGTCTCAATAAAACCATACAAATATGGATATCATTGGAACCGGCTCATTGACCACATTGTGATGGTTACAGTTATGCCCTGTGCCAATGCATTCTCTTATATATGCGAGTCGACCATAGGTCGCCTCGCATATATAAGAGAATGCATTGGCCTAAAAAAATAAAAAAAATAAACACTTTTGACCATTTTTTCTTACATTCTTTAACAATTTTATAATTTTTAATGTGTTAAGCCAATGCATTCTCTTATATATGCGAGGCGACCTATGGTCGACTCGCATATATAAGAGAATGCATTGGCACAGGGCCCTTCTGTTGGGTAAAGGGCTAAATGAGATCGACTGCAAAGCCACTTACCACGCATCATCAATGCAGACGATGTCGCCTATGTAATGAATCATGCCGCGGGCATTTATCGATACACTTCGATGTCCCAGTCAGCCGTCTGCGAGTATCAATGATGATTTTCAGGCTTTATAGGGTGCTTCCATCACCTACTCGTACCAATGTACGCATTTTCACATGGAAATATACTATTTTGTATAGGCACCCTTGTCTTCGGATGCCAGTGTTGATCTGAATTGATTGAGTGTGTCTTGAATGTACATTGTAACATACTATATACAACACGATGACAAACCTGTGTACCATCACTTCAGTAATGGACATTCGCTATCTGAAATGCATATCGCCCTGTTGGAGACCATTAAAGGAACGAGGACCATTGGATCCTCAAATTAGGCAAGCTAAACGGTACTGGGTTTAATGGCAAGCTAAACAATCGGGATTTTTGCGGGAGAACTTTATTATCTAGAAAGTCGCTTGACGCCAACATTGGTTGAATCAACGTTATAATATTTAATTGTGTTGAAGCAATAGCAAGAATGAAACTGTTATGGTGAATTAAATTCCACCGACGAAGAAATTGTGCCGAGAGCTTTGGAGATGTTTCAAGAGCTCGTTATCATTTAAAGGCACGGGCGGTGTTCGTTGCAGAAATATTCATATTTGTTCAAATCGCCATCAACAGAAGGAATATTAAAATATATATATAGTTTTGTTCATATGCCAAACATAATCAGCGCGTAAATAGTATATTGTCGTCAAGACGTACGATGGTGTATAGCCTGCTCGTGTTACATAAGTTTTGCTTCTGTTTACATAACACAGCGCAATTCTATTGGTTAATCACACACAAATGATATAAACGCTCTTTATTATTTCCATATCAGGAAAACAGTAACAATTAACGCTCTTTATGTTTACCATATCCGGATCTAAACAAAAGCCAGGTTCTGTAACGTTTTTTGCCTCTGTTTACATAACAAAGGTAAAAATAATTGACAATAACATACTGTTTATGCCATATTTCTGAATGGTATAAGAACAAAGTCTGTCTATATTTTACTATTCTTTCTGTTTATGGCGGTTTTTGACGGAGGTGAATATTTTAACAGCATACCCACCGCCAACGCCGCCCGTACCTTTAAATAGTCTGTGAATCAGGACTATAAGATATTACTTAGCATCGTATCATATCTGGGCAGGTCTCCAGTGACTGTATGTAGAGTCATCAAATGGAACCAACTTGACATCTTAAGATGGGTACCACGTAACAAATTTTGAAAGGGGATTTCCATCAACAAATTACCAGAACAATATAGTAACAGACTGGAAATGGTTTCAAAGTTAACTTTGATGCGATGTCGAAAACAGTATATAGTTGTCTGGTGAATGGGCTTGGAACATTATTCGTTGAAATATTTATTTGTATTGTTGGTTTGTATATCTACCTTTAGTTGTAATTGAGAAACATTATCACAATAGTTTTTATAAGAGAATAGGAAATTACCATCCCCATCATCTAATTAGATAATATGAAACGTACGTGACACGCAGTGGAGCAACCATATGCACACATGATGTGCCTCAAATTTACCTTTTTTCGGCGAAATAACCGTGACGCTAATAATAATTTATGTAACATCATGCAGTGGTCACGACGGAGACGACATGCCAAATTGACAGGACGTGTCGTGGATTGTAAAATATTGTCTGGTCTATCGTCATGACTTCTTCATTTTTGTCTAAATTAAATTAATAGACTTAAATCACATGTGAATTCTTCGTAAGTTGTAAAGTAGTTACTTTCATTTTTATCGCGATGCTTCATTTCCAATTCCACACGGTTGCTAACCGGAAGTCACGTGACAATTTCTCCAAAATCTATATCCACGATCTTGAAAAATCACTGATGGATATAGAAAAAAATATATGACGTCATTCACCTGCCTTAGGTATAAGCACCCTTGGTGGTTGCTATTATGACTGTGTATTGACAGTATTGCTTTAGTTCCTGGACACGATGATATAAGGCATTGCAATGATAATTTTAGTTCCCAGTGAGAGACCAAGGAATGTAGAATATAGTTGAATACCAAGATGTGTATAACACAGCAGCACATAATTTTACGTACGTGTAGCACAGTGTTTAATGTATACATGTTTACTCAGGAAAGTACCAAATCAGTGGTATCAAAGGGGATTTCAGCAATATTAAGGAGTTAACAATTAATGTAACTCCCCCGTCGAAGCGGTCAGGTTTTACCCCAACCACGTCTCCTGAAATCATGAATTGAAGATTAGACCCTCCCTTTCCCTCCCATGCATGTTTCCCTCCACTCCCTCTCCGCCCTACTGCACAGCATGCCGCGGGGGAGCAGGTGTGGCGGGGGCGCGAAAGAGGGAGGAGGAGGTGTGTGATAAAATAAACTAATATATAGTGCCATGCCAGCAAGTATGTATGTAGACTGGATCTATAAGGCGTGGCGTAAACGGGGGTGCGCGGAAGAGAGAGGGATTGTGGGGATGTGTGGGATAAAATAAACTAATATATAGTGCCATGACGACAAGACTGATATGTATGTAGACTGGATCTAAGGGTGAGAAGGCGTGGTGTAAACGGGGGGGGGGGGGGCTGAAGAGGGGTGGTGGTGGGGGATGTGTGGGATAAAATAAACTAATATATAGTGCCATGACGACAAGACTGATATGTATGCAGACTGGATCTAAGTAGACGCTCGATATAAGACCATTTGATGAGGTACGGGTTGATGCTGTAGACACTCGTGTCTCTATTTTATTTCGTTTTCGATTCCCCGCGTCAATTGCGAGCAGATAACGTGGGGTCATAATGAGACCAGCGCGCGCTAGCAATTTACATCTCATGGGCCTCAGACCTGACATGTGTCGGCGTTCTCAGGATTGGTAGTCGTATGGTGCGTGACTAGAAATCAGAATACCGCCAGAACAGCCGTCATACAAGCAGTGTTCCTCGCTAGACGCAAAAATCAATGAAATTGATCAGTTGGTACTGACTTACCGTGCAAGAAATTACGAATCGATTGATTGCCTTCATTGATAGAGATCATTACTAATCGCAAAACCTTAATGGTCTCCCCTCTCTCTCTGCAGAGGTAATCCATCAGATGACAAAACTGGGAAATAAAATGCATATTCTGTACTCAAAATGGCGGTGAGAAATATATGGTCTGAATTGTTCTCATATGTCCCCGAGGCTTCACATGTTATTGACATTTAAAATTTGTCTGAATGTTAATAATATACGATGTGCTTGTAGAGTCCAGGTTGACCTGAAATTATGTTGTGCTGACGTCTTTATTGCCCCCGCCTTGTATGGTCATATTCGTTGGCAGTCATAGTGTCTGTTTAAATGACCCAACATGTTGAACCTATACCAGGAATCGCATGGGTGTTAAATGTTCAATAAGGACAGCTCAGTGGAATTCAAGCATATTATTTTAACCATTATATATTGTTTGGCATTTAACATAATTATACTCAAATGTCAAATATGCATAAGAGACCTATATGCTAACTTACTTAGTACCCTCTCATATAAACACTGTCGAAAGTTCAACAAATCACATTGGAACTTATTATCTTATCATTCCTGTTTATGCATCAGATGTTTCTGTGTCTGTCGTCAAATGGTATTTTTACATCTCAGATATATGAAGAATAGAGAATAGCATTGTTCATATTAAAGCGTGATTCGGCGATTTATTCAACAATGAATGATTTAACCCGTTCTATACTAAAGCACCACTGACGAGTAGTTATCCCGTACGAATTGTTCACATAATAAGTTCAACAAACGACCATATTGAACTTATTCACTAACAATTTCTCTCAATAAATATGACCCCATTTGAACTTGTATTTATCTGCCGTCTGCTTATATTACCTGTACATCCACGCAAATCAATACTAGACCATTCCGATATACATGTTTTAACTGACTGGGAGAATGCATTTAGTATAGAAAGGGTTAAATGAATTCTACGGGTGCAGGACGTTTCGGCACCTGGTTTTCTGGACGTTTCGGCACCTGGATGTTCGGCACTTGGTTGTTTCGGCCCAGGTGCGTGGACGTTTCGGCATTTCATCGAAGACGTTTCGGCACTTATTACTTTTTCTTTCCTTTTCATATATAATATAGTCTTTGATGTTACGTTTATATTGGCCCTTTGTTATGATTCGGTATACATACTAAAACGTGTTTACACAATCCAGTAGATGCGAAATTGAATGCAGATGTTCGCCGTGTGTTGTTTTATTACTCACTGAGAGCTTTCCAATGAATGGCAACAAGCCATATTTCCGACTAAATCCTGACAAATTACCCATAATTCTGCTGTGGTTAAGGAGTCGATTATTTAGGGCATTACAGTACATATTATTACAATTTACAAATATAAGGACAATATAACGTTGATAAAATGGATTTGGTAGTAAGCGGATGCTCATTGTGGCCATTTCCGATCCATGAATGATTGTATGGCATTATTTGTGATTAGAATGTACTCATGAGATTCAATTCATTACTGTTGCTGCTTAACCATGCATATATGATAGCATTTCTGCCTGATGCCCCAGTCCCCAAGCCCACTTGCCGTTAATGATACTTATGGCTTCTGTTACGATGTATGTATAATGATAGAGTGCAATACAGTAGTCGCGATCGTGATTGTATGCAGTCACACTGTATACATTATATAGGTCACGTTGCGTCAAGCGTAGCATTAGTTGCGAAATATGTTTGTAATACTATAAACTATTGGACTTAATTGTGGTGCAAATATGTCGATATCTTCATCCAAAGATATATCGTGAGAATCATTAAGTAATGTTCTCGTTTCAAGTTTCATTTTCAGACTGCCAATGCACATTTTCAGACTGCCAATGCACATTTTCAGACTGCCAATGCACATTTTCCTCTCGTTTTAGGAACGAGTACAGAAGTGTAAATAGTGAGCTATGGTTTCAATATACTACCATTTACTGTATATATGCATTACATAAATCAGGGGTGTGCAGATACAGAATAAGGCCGAGTAGCTTAGCTCCCTTTAATAATGGTCACTGGTGTGGTTCTATGTATCTTCTGTCAACAAACTGTCTGCTAATACCACACACAATTGTATACGTGTCTTGTAACCAATTAGAGTTTCTCTCACTCATCGGGGACCCATTCTCACTCAGCCGTTCTTCTCTGTGAATTGCCGGTCAAGGTCACAATTGAAATAGACCTAGATCATGCCACGAATTTAGAGATTCGTGGCATGATCTAAAATAGACCCAACACTGGATCATCTGCCTGATTAACTACAAGGGGTCTTTATGAAGCCATATACTCGCCATTAGGAAGCAATATATGATCTATCAGTTGTTTTCGTGGAACGCCGCGAACAGTCATTAGCAACATTGGTTATATAGACGGACTGACCCTCAACACGCATGGCCCATGTTCTGCCGGTCGTTAACAAGATGCGAAGTAAAGAGAGAATGGCTGCTCAATGACATCATGTATTGTTATAAGATGTATTAGCCGAGATAACAACTTATTTAAAAAATACTCTAGTCTGTTTTCTGCTCAATCTGTAAATAAAGGAAAACACTTGACAGCAACAGCATTCGTAACACAGGCCTCATTCAATTTGTTTATATATTATATAATGTTTATTCATATTTCTAGATTTGTTTATAAAAGCCACAGCCCGGTATGAACGCGGGTATAGATTTTGGAGAAATTGTCACGTGACTTCCTTTTAGCAACCGTGTGGAGATTGCAAAAAAAGCGGAATTGGAAATGAAGCATCGCGATAAAAATGAAAGTAACTACTTCACAACTTATGAAGAATTCACTTATGATTTAAGTCTATTCATTTCATTTAGACCAATTTCGTTGGTCAGCTTAATGAAAACGAAAACTGAAGAAGTCATGACGATAATCCAGACAAAATTTTACAATCCACGACACGTCTTGTCAATTTGACATGTCGTCTCCGTCGTGACCACTGCATGATGTTACATAAATTATTCTTAGCATTATGTCGCCGAAAACAGGCAAATTTGAGGCAAATCATGTGTGGTTGCTCCACTACGTGTCACGTACGATTCATATTATATATACGTTATAAGCGCGGCGTCCGATTTATAAGTGAAATAAAGATCACAAGCGCCCGGAAGTAGCACGTGGTATTTATTTCACTTATAAATCGGACGCCGTGCTTATAACATATTTATAACACCCAATCAGCCCGAGAAACTTACAATCAGTGATGAGTTGCTCTTACCAATTAAATGTGTGGTCAGTCTTGCAAACCTGGTCCTGTGGATACCAATCAATACTCCATAGTCGGTATTACACCCAGCTAGTTCAACGCATTGTATTTGTGCCGAATTATGACATTTTAATTGACTTTTGCGTTAATCTTGGATTAATTAGAGAGCACACTACACTTCTATTATTTTGTGGGCAATATCATACGACTTCCCCGTCGTCACCCAATGTTTTGAGTTTTTCAATGAATATATAACTCTAGTATGCCCGTTATTTAGTAAAAAAAACATCTTTACTAAATAATGGGCTCACCAAAATAATCACACCACAGATAACTATTAACGTATATATCTTAGGCATGCATATCGCCCATGTCTTCCAAGTAGCTAAGTCCCTATGTTTGCTTGTGGTGACAAAACATGGTATCACAGCCCATATTAGTAATGCTCACCTCGGCGGACAAATAATTTGTTTGAATGATCCGGAGTGCATAATTGGTCAATCAAGGTGTGCGCCGCGAATACAATGCACAGGCCTGTTGTAATCACGACAGACATTTTCATAAAACAGGCAACGACTTAAAGATCTTTACAGTAAATAAAGGTCGGTCACCGGACCTCATTAGATAACTCCCATTATAAAAATTCTTCAGCAATTGTATTATCTTTTACGCCTGACTGTCGTCTGCTAATTTATGAATAATAAACGATTCTAATTTATAACATTATAACTGAGTGGGAGAAAGAATTCGATATAGAAATCCTTAATCCACGATGACTACCATGTATCTTCCGGATGGTTGTATACACTAACACCCGATCCGCGTAGCATTATCAGATAAAGATACTAAATTGCAGATATTATTTACCATCTTACTTAATTGTGAACCGTATACGCACATCGAGCCCACCATTACGTGTTATTATATGATCATAAGTTTCTTTCCCCAATTCCTATGTTTAAATGTAAAAAAAATGGAGATATCTAATGATGTTCACCTTATTAATGAAACAAATGGTTAATAACAGTTCTGAGTGACGTCATATACTTCAGGGGTTAACATAACTTATTATCAGACCTTTACATAGATCAGGTTTCCCAGCGACATTCAACGTCACAACGTCTTGTCCAATCAAAGCGCATTTCGTATAATAAAGCAGTTATCGCATTGTTTCTTGGTTGACACGAGGAATTGTCAGCCCTTGGAAGTCAATATTCACCTCGGCCTACGGCCTTGGTGAATATTGGCTTCCCTCGGGTTGACAATTCCTCGTGTCAACCTCGAAACAATGCGATAATTGTATAATATACAACTTAATACTGAACTGACCACTGGCACAACATGATTATATTGAAAAAATAACGGAGATATTCAAAAATTAAACAAAATGTAACCCTTTACCCAACAAACCGGCCAAAACCGGCCAAATAAAGCTTCAACAGCCTAAAATATCTTGGGTCTGTCTCAATAAAACCATACAAATATGGATATCATTGGAACCGGCTCATTGACCACATTGTGATGGTTATAGTTATGCCCTGTGCCAATGCATTCTCTTATATATGCGAGTCGACCATAGGTCGCCTCGCATATATAAGAGAATGCATTGGCATAAAAAACATCTTTTTTTAACACTTTTTACCATTTTTTCTTACATTCTTTAACAATTTTATCATTTTTAATATGTGTTAAACCAATGCATTATCTTATATATGCGAGGCGACCTATGGTCGACTCGCATATGTAAGAGAATGCATTGGCACAGGGCCGTTCTGTTGGGTAAAGGGTTAAAGAGCGTTTTCCCCCTGAAGTACTTTCTATTGACTAAATAACGGAGATATTCAGAACTGAAAAATTAATTTAAAGAGCGTTTCTCTTCTTCGAGGAAGTGATTAAAAAAAAATGTAGCTCTATGTCAAATGGTTTGGGACATCTGTTTGTGCATATTTTATGTTTCTCACACTTCTTGTCATTTACACAACTGAGGTCTTAAAACAATTATATTGGACCGACGGTTCTTTTAATTAGACCAATTTAAATATCTCTGGCTCCGCAATAATTTGGAAAGGGCGTGGACTTCACACAAATGTACAGCATTATACCCAACATTTAAAGCTTTTAAAACAATTAGATTGAACGACGGTTCTTTTAATTCTATCAATTTAAATATCTCTGGCTCAGCATTAATCGGAAAAAGGCGTGGACTTCACACAAAAGTACAACATGAAAAGAGGAAGTTGTTCGTTAGTTCAACAACCCACTCACCAATTCATGCGTAGAACAGACAAAACAGATGAGTGCACTACAAATTCATTGGCGAATACTTGAATGAAAGTCACAATGATTTGCATGCCAATAACATGCTTTGAAACCCAGAAAAATCGATCTCACATTGTTGCTTACCAGGACGGCATCCGTCAGAATAGATTTCATTCTAGCTGGCAGCTTGCAGTATCATAATCTTGTTCATTCTACCCGGGTGAGCTGATTCAAATTTGGTTAGTCGGTTTATTGTTGTTCAACGACCACTGGTAATCAACTACCAACATTCGTCAGTATGTCTTCATGTACATCTTCTTACACAATGGAAATGGAATAATTCACTTGCAGTCGAAATAAACCTTAAAATACACTTCACCAAACTCTCAGGGGGCGATGCGATTCCACGACGATGCGCGACACGAAACTTAGTGGATGATCCAGTTTGCATCGTGTTGGACTTCATCATGACGTCGCGGACCAGACGACGTATTTTGTGTTAGTTTTGAGTGCGGCATGTAAACTGAAAAGTTCAGTTTGAACGCAGAGGTTTTCAGAAATGACATTGGCCTCCTTCGACGTAGTGACATACTATGGATCTTAAAATCCGGTCACCAGGGACACTTTTCAATTTGTCCACCTGTCTTACAAAATGTTACTGTCCATCGAATTCGTGACACAATATGAATCTACAAAATGCTCAGTCATCGCTGGTCATCAAGGAAACTTGTCCATATGTCCAAATGACACGAGGTGTGTAGATCAGCTGCCAAGATAGAGATGGATTTCCCCCGATTTCAGGGTGATGGAATCTGGAAAGTAGGATTGGTCCATCGCCTTGAATCGTCTTAAAATTTATGATGTTTTCGTAGGGACATTTTCCATTACACATGCATATCATCCACATTTGGCCATATTAACCCTTTACCCAACAGAACGGCCCTGTGCCAATGCATTCTATTATATATGCGAGTCGACCATAGGTCGCCTCGCATATATAAGAGAATGCATTGGCTTAACACATTAAAAATTATAAAATTGTTAAAGAATGTAAGAAAAAATGGTAAAAAGTGTTAAAAAAAGATTTTTTTTAGGCCAATGCATTCTCTTATATATGCGAGGCGACCTATGGTCGACTCGCATATATAAGAGAATGCATTGGCACAGGGCATAACTGTAACTATCACAATGTGGTCAAGGAGCCGGTTCCAATGATATCCATATTTGTATGGTTCTATTGAGACAGACCGAAGATATTTTAGGCTGTTGAAGCTTTATTTGGCCGGTTTTGGCCGGTTTGTTGGGTAAAGGGTTAAACACATTTCGACGTATATAGGTCTGCTACCAAGATATAGATGGATTTCCTCCTTTTTCTGGGGCCGATCTCCTAGCAGGATAATGGAATTGACGGAGAGACGAATTGGTCTATCGTCTTGAATCATCTTAACAGTTATGATGTTTTCGTATTAAGCCATAACAATCTCCCTTGTACATCCTTATGGATTCCAATATGTTAGATATTGGGACAAATTCATTCAGAAATATGAAGTAATATAACATTATCTCATTCTGCCACAGTCAAGGAGGACATTTTCCCATTTGTCCACACGCCTTAAACTTACAAAACATCCACATTTGGCCACATTAAATAAATTCCGACGTATATAGGTCTGCTACCAAGATATAGATGGATTCCCCCCATTTTTCTCGTGCAGATCTCCTAGCAGGATAATGGAATTATGTATTTTGAATCATCTTTAAATTTGTAATGTTTTCGTATTAATGGTTAACAAGCTTCCTTATACATCTTAAAGGTACGGTTGGCCTTGGCGTTGGGTATCCTGTGAAAATATTTCCACCCGTCAAAAACCTCCAGAAACAGAAAGAACAACAAAATGTAGACAGACTTTGTCCGTATACAAATAAGAAATATCGCATAAACAGTATGTTATTGTCATAATTTTACCATTGTTATGTAAACAAAAGCATAAAAAGTTACTTTTCTGACGTTTGTTTATATTATGATGGTAAGCATAAAGAGCGTTCTTTGTGGGTGAATTCCTGATATGGAACGAATAAAGAGCGTTTATGCCATTTGTGTGTGATTAGCCAGCAGCATTGTGCTGTCTTCTGTAACACAATCAGGACCTTGCTTAGGTAAAATATAGTAAATCTTTATGATAACATGCTGTTTACGCGATGGTCATGGTATATATGAACGAAACTGTATGCGTTTTAAAGTTTTTCTGTTTACGGTAATTGGAACAAATATGAATATTTTCGACAACTAAGGCCTCACGTGCCTTTAATAGATTCCAGTATGTTAGAGATTGGGTTACATTCATTCAGAAATATCATTGGCCTTCGACCCAGTGACAAAATATGCCACAGTCGTCAGGGACATTTTCCCACTTGCTCACATGTCTTACACTTACACAACACTTTTTGTGAATTCAGTTATTGATTCAGTGATATATTGATCTCGAAATGTACAGTCACCAGGGAACTTGTCCATTTGCCCGCCTGTCTTACAACAATTACATAACAACCGACTCGAAGTTCACATCAATCACATTCCAACCGACCTATGTATGTCAGCTTCCAATATATAGATGGATTCCCCATTGTTTACTGATTCATTCAGAGATGTATGGATCTCGAAATGTGCAGTCATCAGGGAACTTGTCCATTTGCCCGCATGTCTTACAACAATTACATAACAACCGACTCGAAGTTCACATCAATCACATTCCAACCGACCTATGTAGGTCAGCTTCCAATATATAGATGGATTCCCCCCTTGTTTACTGATCTCCGATCAGGTTGATGGAATTTCTGGGAAGAAGAATTGGTCTGCATGCGGCAGCGAGATTTGCCCGTTAATATCTTATCAGACTCTCCTATATCGATTTATTGTCAAACGCACTCTGGCGAACTGTAACAACACTCTATAGTCTCAGGGATAGTGGCGATAAAGATGAGACATTGGAAAGTGATAATCCGAAAATTTGTTTGGAGAGGACACTGGCCAATTTTGCCGATCCAATAAACTCCCTAGTATTTGAGTCTTTATTGTGATTTCCGTAGCATTCGGTTGCATGATCCGAGCTCACACGACAGCAAATCATAGAGTAAGCACATCCCATTTGATGTATTTTCCTTTAGCAGGGGTGGTACCAGGATTTCCCTGATGCAGGAGCTACGATCCCCGACAGGGGGTATTGGATACCGGAAGCTATACCGGGCTGAACATTGGCGATTTCCTTCTGACACCCCTCTGGTGCCATCCGCCCTTGCAGGGTGTGTATCATGTAGCCACATGGACGTGGCGACAGAGGGGAGGGGTGAAGTGTTAGTCAAAGTGTTAAACAGTTGGAAATTTCATGCCTGACACAACATTAGTTGGAAATTTTACACCACACATAGATTGACATTGTTTGATTTTCCAAGTAGTAGTTAGTGGGAATTTGTTATTTTAGACCAACAGTAACACGTGTTCTACTTTTGCTAAACATTTTGGACTGAAATGACCGTCAGTTGAAAAGTTTCCAACCTTATATTATTATATATTCGTACTGGAGTACGTGAAAATAAAATGCAAGCATTATATATTTATGTTTTCGTTGTCTTGTGTGTGGTTTCCAATTGGTAAAGAGCATATATAGCCTGACGCCAAGTTAACGCCGTGTTCGTAATATACGTAAGTCGGGAGATACCAAACCATTAGGACTATGGGTTTATTTTGGAGTGTACAGAATGGTGAAAAATTTACTAACGTTCTATTAACCCTTTCATGGCGGGAGCTTCATGAAAACCATGTGCCAATGCATTCTCTTATATATGTGAGTCGACCGCAGGTCTCGCATATAAGAGAAAAACTAATTTTATATTATTTTTTATAATTGTTAAAGATTGTAAGAAAAAATGAATTTTGATTTAAAGATTGTAAGAAATAATGATAAAAAAGTATAATTAATTGTTAAAGAATGTAAGAAAAACTGATAAAGAACGTAAGAAAAAAAATGATAAAATTGTTAAAGACTATATGAAATAATGATAAAAAAAATTGTTAAAGAATGTAAGAAAAATTTATAAAAAAAATTGTTAGGCCAATGCACTCTCTTATGGTCGATTGGCATACATAAGATAATGCTTTGTGTCACATGGTCTTTAATGTTGCGCCAGCGCAACCCCCACCACGAAAGCGTTAACCATGCCCATGAGTTGCACATGTATCTACTTCTCCATCGAATACTTCCCACGACTTATATGTCGTATTGGAATAATATCGTTTTGTATGAATTGTTTTATTAGCAAAGTCAACATCTAAGTTGCAACATGCTATACAACTTATATCATATATACAAACAATACATAACATGCATGTACATCAATAAATGAGTCCATCATAATATATGATATTAATAATAATAATAATAAATACAAATAATGCTAATACATTCAAAATATTTTTTCTTAAATGGTATAACTCATATAATATTTACATTATATATGATATAATGTAATACTTGCGTCATGGTAACTTTATAAACGCTAATTTTAAGAAAATGCTCGCTCTTTTCAATATACTTATATTAAGCAGTGACAGCAATAATCTGTAGAATTTATTTCTGTTAGGATTTTCCCAGTAATACTTCGGGATATAAGTTTCTCGCAGGTCGTTAAGTTCTGTACACAAAATAACAAAATGGTATTCGTCACAGACATTTTCGCCACATAACGGGCATTTCGTGTCTTTGCATGTACTTTTATTCCATCTGGAATTTGCAATTAATCGGAGCTACATGTTAAAGATACGGGCGGCGTTGGCGGTGGGTATGCTGTTAAAATATTCAGCTCCGTCAAAAACCGCCATAAACAGAAAGAATAGTAAAATATAGACAGACTTTGTTCTTATACCAATCAGAAATGTGGCATAAACAGTATGTTATTGTAAATCCCCCCCCCCCCCATTTGTTATGTAAACAAAAGCAAAAAACGTTACGTTTTCCTGGATTTTGTTTAGATCCGGATATGGTAAACATAAAGAGCGTTATTTGTTACTGTTTTCCTGATACGGAAATAATAAAGGGCGTTTATATAATTTGTATGCGATTAACCAATATAATTGCGCTGTGTTGTGTAAACAGAAGCACAACTTATATGTAACACGAGCAGTCTCTTGTTTACGTACACCATCGTACGTCTTGACGACAATATACTATTTACGCGCTGATTATGTTTGGCATATGAGCGGAACTGTATATATTTTGGTGTTCCTTCTGTTGATGGCGATTTGAACAAATATAAATATTTCTGCAACGAACGCCGCCCGTGCCTTTAAAACCATAACAGCGCTCAGCGTATGTACTGTGATTTCAATGAACTAGTTACTAAGTTGAGAGATTACGCTTGTATGTTATGGCGTGTAACGTTTAGGCATTAAACCGCCATTTTAAGAAAATGTCCAATCATAGACGTGGTTTATTTTGTTTGGAAATAGCTCAGGGTTAGTTATTTAAGAAATGAATGTAGTGGGTGTGTGTTATTGTGGGATACGGCGCTGTGGTTGTTGCGGTACATTGTACACTATATGTACCCCAACTACTACAGCGCCGTATACCCAATAACACACACACACCCACTACATTCATTTCTTATATTTTTATAGCTTTTTGATGATTTATTCCCATAAAAAGCTGAGTGTATTCTTGTTTATTTTCACAAAATTTCGGATAATTTGAGACCAGCCCACGCAGCACATTAAGTCAGCCAGATTATAAGATTTCCTAACTCCTAGATACGATAACGTTATCGATATAAATAACTGGCTTCAGAAGCATTTCGGCTGAACCTTGAAAAGCACGCCCAATTATTCCGCTGACTGCTTTTAGTGATTAGGTCAGATTTCAAATGAACTTTTCGCAAAATACACGGGACACTCTAGCCACGACCCTGGGTGGACGTGATATCAGGCAGCGGCTACCCCGATGGGGAGATCATGGAAGCGTAAGTAGGCGGGAGGATATAAATGGATATCCATGCCATACTACACGCAACTTCCGGTGCCAATAGATACCATGACGTGCTCGTAATGGCATGTAGAGATGCGTGTGACCGACATTGACTTATCTCCATCTCAAACGCTAGATATCTCATTGACTGTGCCATCCAAATTGATCCAATGCGGGCATTGCGTACAGGGCAATGTACAACGCTGTGAACACACTCTGTGACGCGTATAACATCACGTATACACTAAGAACAACATAGGTTCAAATAGACTAACTTAGGTTTAGTTTAGTCACAAGCATTTGAAACATTTTGACTAACTCACAACCTTCTGTAAGTCACTACGGCTAAGGAAGAATAACTATGTTTATACCATGGCCTTAAATGATGTTGACTTCATTTAATACCCATTGCATGGCAATCCTTTAAATTTATAATTTAACGAATGTGTTGGGAGCATATAACCGTTGTTCGTTGGCTCAACAGCAACCAGGATAAGATTTGGGGCTCCAACCCGTCAACTGGTTTTTAGGCGGAAGTGGCTTGCTTCCAATACCTATACACTGAGAGAAAAAATGTTGATCAATATTACTAATTAAATTAAATTAAATTGCATGTTATTGTCATTATATTACTCTGCATTATGTAAACAAATGCCATGTTATGCAAACAAACAGTACGTAAAGAGTATGCGATAAGTAAAACACTTAACACCGGGGAGACCCAACTAAGTGACATTTGGTTAGAAATTCCACCGAGATGTTTACAACATACCGGTAGAGCACTAGCTAATCTTTACCTCTCAATATTTTTGTGTTGAATAGGTCACCGTGAATCACTCTCCTAAAAAAATCGCCACGGCGTTGAGTGTTTTGCATAGCCCTCACTATTTACGTGCTGTATATAAACAAACGCTCGGCCCACACAAAGTGTGTTTTGTGGACAACATCGTATTCATACTACCAATACTATACTATTAGTATATTCTTGAGGAAATTTTCATAATTTGGTAACTATTAATTCTAAATTATAGCTTACAACCAACGCCATCCGTGCCTTTAATCACCGCACACATTTATGTGCAAATAAAATACCTTATTGAACATTACCGTGTGAGTACGAAACTAACTGGGCATGACATAACGCGGCCATTGAACATTCTTCGGAGGTACTGTATGTGAAATTTCAGCAAGCGGCCATCGTGTATGAGATTACGACATCGAAAATTCAGCCACTGGTGCAGAAAATCATCGGGCCAGTATTTAACCCTTTACCCAACAGAACGGCCCTGTGCCAATGCATTCTCTTATATATGCGAGTCGACCATAGGTCGCCTCGCATATATAAGAGAATGCATTGGCTTAACACATTAAAAATTATAAAATTGTTAAAGAATGTAAGAAAAAATGGTAAAAAGTGTTAAAAAAAATATTTTTTTTAGGCCAATGCATTCTCTTATATATGCGAGGCGACCTATGGTCGACTCGCATATATAAGAGAATGCATTGGCACAGGGCATAACTGTAACTATCACAATGTGGTCAAGGAGCCGGTTCCAATGATATCCATATGTGTATGGTTCTATTGAGACAGACCGAAGATATTTTAGGCTGTTGAAGCTTTATTTGGCCGGTTTTGGCCGGTTTGTTGGGTAAAGGATTAAGTATGAATTATCACCACGCAAATCAATGACGGACAGACTGGGAGGCTATTTGTTTATTGCAACCGTACAATGAATGCGCTCTGGTGATTCCGTAACCGTACAATGAATGCGCTCTGGTGATTCCCGTAATGCATGCTCTATAAATTGAAAATTGCTTAATTCTTATTGACGTGAGCTAGAATCGATGACTTTCTCAATGGCTGAGTGCAGAAGTCAGTCTGATGATTGTTTGGTAACAATTGTTGGGATCGTTTCAGCGGATGGATCCTTGCAGGAGTAATAACATAATTTGTGCCGGCTCGTTGACTGCGGATCAGAGCTGGTAAAAGCGTCGTTTCCGCTTCCGTTTCGTATGCGATTACTTGCGGTGGGGGATAATATGAGTTATTTGACCCTTCCATGACGGGAGCTGCGCTGATGTAACATTGACACTCGCGCATAGAAGAGAATGCACTGGCTTACGATGTCAATGTAAATATTGTTAGGCAAATGTATTCTGTTATATATGCGAGACTCATTATGGGGAAACTCGCATATATACGAGAATGCATTGGCATATAGGGTTTTCGCGAAAATATTTGAGGAAGCTCCATTCGTGGAAGGCTTAGGGATAATATAAGTTATATTTGACGGTGATTTCTCGCGTCCTAAACCGAGTTCAAATTAAAGTTTCGTTGTCTACCGGATAATTAAAATAATGCATTATATGCGGCAGAAAATTGCTTATCCTGAGCCAAATTGTTTAATGTACATGGTCCGATCCGTCTATGTAAATGTACGATATTTGACAGAGTGATTGTATACTAGTGTCCATTTAAACATGGTTCACGGTGACTCAGTTGATAAGGCACAAAGCACATTACGCCACAATGAGCGCCCAATGAGACCGCATCTGGTTATTGTATGTAGACAAGTTTGTCAGTTTAGGCGGCGGTTTCTACATGCAGTTGAGTTATTTCCTAGTGAATTAACCATCTGTGCGGTCTTTTCTCCACCCGTATGGGAGATTGATCTACGTACTAATTCAAAGTGACAACGTTGAACAATACTAAGCGATCAACGTTGAAAAGTATTAGGAGAAAGAAAAAAACTATTGTTCGATCGGTCCAGAATAATGTTTATATGAGTGTATATGAGCAAGGTCAATGTCAAGGTCAAGACCACTACCGTACGTGAAATTGGACCCGCCCACATTGTTCCCGGGATCAAAGTAGGCCTGCATACCAAATTTGAGTCGGATCGGTCGAGCAGCTTTCGAGTCTATAATACATACATACATGTACATACACACAGACAGAAGTTCCAAAAATATATAATAGACTAGCAGATTAGCCCACCACTAGCGGGCTTGGTCCCATGAATTTGGTCGATCCATTAATTTTTGTTTTTCGAGGTAACCCCGTACAGGCACACCGACAGCACGCTATCATTTGCGGGTACCCGTTTCAAGGTCATGTTGGGTGGACAAAAATATTCCCCGTCCCGAGTTGACCATACATAACAAATTTCACGTCGATGTCACCGCTGACGACCGAGATATCGCCCAAGGTCATTTGTGGGTACCCGTTTCAAGGTGAAGGTAACCTCAGGCGGACAAACTGACCCGACGAAAATCTCCCCCGTCCATTGGAAGCCCTAAGTAGGAAATTTCGTCTCGATATCCCCAGTTTCCGAGACGGTCGATTGAGCCGTATTTATACTCGTGTATATAAACGCTCTTTAACAACGACACCGCAGATACGAACGCTCCTTAATCATTAACCCTTTACCCAACAAACCGGCCAAAACCGGCCAAATAAAGCTTCAACAGCCTAAAATATCTTCGGTCTGTCTCAATAGAACCATACACATATGGATATCATTGGAACCGGCTCCTTGACCACATTGTGATAGTTACAGTTATGCCCTATGGTCGACTCGCATATATAAGAGAATGCATTGGCCTAAATAAAATATTTTTTTAACACTTTTTACCATTTTTTCTTACATTCTTTAACAATTTTATAATTTTTAATGTGTTAAGCCAATGCATTCTCTTATATATGCGAGGCGACCTATGGTCGACTCGCATATATAAGAGAATGCATTGGCACAGGGCCGTTCTGTTGGGTAAAGGGTTAACCCATCAATTCCAACGACGGTGGCAGGGCGAAGGGGAAGGAGTGCTCGGACGTTCTCATGGCTTTTTACCCTTAGATAGCAAGTTTGGGCTCGATCGGTCGAGCCTTGCTGATGGTTACACTGGTGTAAATGTATTCCATAGGCCTCAGTGCTAACGTTTTAGCGTATAGTGTTGGCAATATAAATGTTGGGTCCAAAATTTTCTTTAAATCTGAAAAATTGACATTTTGGGAAACTTTTTACACAAAAAAATCATGTCTGTCTAGCAGGGAATTCGCCTTTAAATCTTATGTTTTCGTAACTAGTGTCAGAACCGCATAAAAAAATACAGTCATATTTTAGACCACACCAAAAAATTCAAACTTCACTACAAAGGGTTAATTCCTGTGCCAATGGTTATTTTACCTATGGGAAATCATAGGGAAGAGGTGTGATGATTTTTTTATGTGAAAAGCACACAAGGCTATTGACCAATCAGGGCCCAGTGTCTATTTTATTCTCTCCTATATATTCCTCCCGCATCCGCTAGATGTCACTCGGAACCTTATTTACACCGGTGTAACCTGATACGCTGGTAGCGGTTTCTGACAACTAATGAGGGTTATTAAACCCAACCTGCTATAGATCCGGGGTTACATGTATATATTATCTTTTGTATTATAATCATACTATATGACTATTGTATATAACTCTGTTTCTCAATATCCGTTACATGTAATTTCCATGTGTTTATTTGGATGAGAGAATAAAGCATATCTATAACCAACTTATCCGGTCGATTTAACTGTGAACACATTGTTTTTGTCGAGTAACCGGCGTGTTCTGCGCTCTATGTATTGCCAGTCTATTGTTCTGGATGTTGGGGGAATAATTATATCTCATAGTTTGGTGCATTATGAGTATATAAGGGGACACGTCTTGTGTGTGAATAGGAGAATCCTTATCACTTTGTTGACATCCCTAGACCACATTTCAGCTGTTCTGTATCCTGTTGTAATGTATATATTTTGGTCTTATTTATTGCCAACTATAGCCAATAACATCGACTCTGTATATTGCTAATTTTGGAATCAAATATTAAGTGGGCCTTTAACCCTTTACCAAACAGAAGGGCCCTGTGCCAATGCATTCTCTTATATATGCGAGTCGACCATAGGTCGCCTCGCATATATAAGAGAATGCATTGGCTTAACACATTAATAATTATAAAATTGTTAAAGAATGTAAGAAAAAATGGTAAAAAGTGTTAAAAAAAGAATTTTTTTAGGCCAATGCATTCTCTTATATATGCGAGGCGACCTATGGTCGACTCGCATATATATGAGAATGCATTGGCACAGGGCATAACTGTAACTATCACAATGCGGTCAAGGAGCCGGTTCCAATGATATCCATATTTGTATGGTTCTATTGAGACAGACCGAAGATATTTTAGGCTGTTGAAGCTTTATTTGGCCGGTTTTGGCCGGTTTGTTGGGTAAAGGGTTAAACACACTGCATTTAAGACGTAAGCATATTAGTTTAACATTTCCTAGACATGTTGACCTGAGTATATACATCAAATTTGATTTGTTTGGGTAATCCAATCAGTGTCTGAATAATATCGGTTTATTGTACAAGATATTTGGGTTGTTCAACTACAACATGGGGGAACATGAATAGTTCTTTAATACGAATACAACGACGTGTTATTGCCACACACAAAATAATCAGTGAATCCGCTATAGGATATATTCTGACCTACTTCATCTAATGATACCCGTTCGTATGTGATATTAGCATGTGGTACTCCTCAATTAGAATTTACTATGGCGTAATGAAGCCATAAATTCGGAGTAACGACTGCATAAGCCAAAACATTACGTCTGACATACGATGTGCATTTGGTATCACAACAGCACACCTTGCAATCGTATACTTAGGGGATAAACGTACTACCGTAATGCCCAAAGTTATTGACCACTTAACCACAGCAGAAATATGGGTAATTTTTCAGGATTTAGTCGGAAATATGGCTTGTTGCCATTCATCGGAAAGCTCTCGCCGAGAGCTTTCCGATGAATGGCAACAAGCCATATTTCCGACTAAATCCTGAAAAATTACCCATATTTCTGCTGTGGTTAAGTGGTCAATTACTTTGGGCATTACTGTATGTTCAGTTGGATATTCGGAGGTTCGAGCATGAAACAGTTTGTGAAACAATTTCTTTAATACGTTTACATACCGATAGCTTGTAACATAAGCTCGTTAAAGTACCACATAAAAAAGTTGTTTGAATGGAATCTATGTTTGAGTGGAGCTCCAGATTTTCCAACGAAGAAGCAAAATTGTCTTCAGGAAGGGACACTATAGAAGAACATGCAACTCATAAGTTATCATTTGTGATGCACCCACCCCCAATTTGACGAAGTTCATTGGGACAACATTGACAGTTTGAACAGGGGGGGGGGGGGGGGGTCGGAAAAGAATTTCAGGCACGTATGGCATTTTTTCCCTTCGATCATTTTTGTACCCACCCACCCCCACCGCCAAATTTGTTTCCGTTTTCGGCAGTTGTTTCCGACCATTTTTTGACACCCAGCCCCCTTTTAACACTAAAACAGATATTTGCGGGGGGAAATTCACTGTAAACAGCTGTATATGAATTTCTGTGCATACTATTTATCATGGATGTTAACATGGACATGTAAATAGGAATGAGTCATTTTGAGGTCATTCGGCCAAAAAAACATGGCTGCCAGCGGCCATCTTGGATTTCAAAATTTGCAACAAAATACAACACGATAACTGCCTGCAGTCAGTTTACCAGTTAGAATTACATTATTTCTCTCATTCAAAGTGGTTTTGAAGCCCAACTCATTGCCAAAACACTAAAAAAACAAGCAGGAATTTTTTTTTTAGTTGCGGAAAAAATTGCTTGTTGGTGGCTTTGACCACCCACCCACCCCGGCATACGTGCCGGAATTTTTTTTTTCACCCCCCCCCCCCCCCCGTGGTTTGAATGGAATATATCATCTCCAGATTTTTCAATGAAGAAGCAAAATTGTCTTGAGGAAGAGACACTATAGAAGAACATGCAACTCATTTATCATTTGTTATGCACCCACCCCCAATTTGACGGAAGTACTATGGGACAACATTGACACACACGAGATCTCTTTGTGAGATAAGGTCGGCTAAATTACCTATGTTCGATAATCACCAAGACGTTGTGCGACATTCCGTCCGTTTAATTGATGCCAGTTGCCGTATAATGGCAGCAACCCTGGCATTGTTCGGGGTACTTCAATAGAAAGGCGGCTATTATTGACGAACGAACAGCCTGCCAAGGTATCAACACTGAGACGTGGGTCAGGCGGTTTTATCGTAAATTGATTGTTTATTAACAAAGCCAACATGCAATAACATATATACATACTATACACAATGCACCCATAACATATAAGTCATATCAATAACAATACATACACACAAAATTATATTGTAATCCATGATGCAATTTACATTAACGAGTATCCTTTTTAAAGGTAGTTTTATAAATATGCTGACTTTTTAAAGAAGGCTCAAATATTCAATTGAGAGTAAACAATGAACTTTATTTCTGTTAGGGTTCTCCCAGTAATATTTGGGGATGTGAATTTCGCGTAAATCTTGTAACTTTTGACATAGGATCATAAAGTGATATTGTCGCAAGGACTGTTTTCACATAAAACACACCTTAAACTGTCTGCGGAATTTGTGGTTTCTTTTGTCCATCTAGGTGTTTCTACTGGTAATCTATGATTAGATGTTCTGAATGTCAATAGGTAGTTAGAAAAATGAGATGGCAAATAAACTAAATAGCGACTCATTTTCATAGAATGCTTTGTGTCTCTGTAAAATAGGGCACGCGATGAAGTAGAAGTATTCAGGTTGTCAAAGAGGTTGCGCTCATACTGTTCAATCAATAGCGATTTTATGTTTCTCAACTCTGCTTTGGTCAGCGCTGATTGGTTTGTCCACACATGTTACATGTGTAGGTCATGTAGAATTCCCTCTACAAAACATACCCAATTCATCTTATTTTGCAGTTTTGTGTCCCTGTCATTAATATATGGCTAGCTCAGATCATATATGTGACCCGCCATATCAAATCCAGTCGTAAGCCAATGCATTCTCTTATATATGAGAGTCGACCATAGGTCGCCTCTCATATATAAGAGAATGCATTGGCCTAACAATTTTTTATCATTTTTTAAAAATAAATGTGTCTTAAAATATTTAGGACATAAAATAAAAAACATCCATTACCCTGCAGGGAGCCCCACACATATATAGAAGCATATAGAAGAGTGTCGTCTGCTCATGTTTGTCTGGGGCTCTGTATGGGTGAAATTATAAAATTGTTAAAGAATACAAGAACAAATTATTAAAATTGTAAAAAATTGTTAGGCCAATGCCTTCTCTTATATATGCGAGGCGACCTATGGTCGACTCGCATATATAAGAGAATGCATTGGCACAGGGTAAAAACATCCCGACTTACGACTGGATTTGATATGGCGGGTCACATATGTGCTAGATCGCACTATATGTGAGAATGATCAACTTACTGTTTACGAATTATGGCGGCTCTTGTGTCTGTTGAACAACTGTAGCTTTCTCTCAAAACTTGGCAGAATTGACCTTCAAAATCCTGCCAATCAAATAATTAATAGCAGATTATCAATCTACCAATCAGCGAATCGCTTGTTTCATTTAAAATTCATGAATTTTAAAACAACGTTTTTGTCGTCAAATCATAATATACTGAAATTTGGATGTGTACGTTAATGTTGCAAATTAATTATAACACTATTTTCTTTTCATACTAGTCATATTTTTCAGTCTTGAAGACGAAAGGAGTGAGTGTTCTTGGGGAATTATAGCAAATAGGCCTGAACTATAAATCTTAATTAAACTATTTTCTACAGACATAGCTATCGTAAGCTCCTGCCACTAATGCATGTGGAAACCTCCACTGCATTACATGTTCACTATACAGTATGTAAATAGTGTGCGAGAAGCAAAACACTAAACACAGTGTGACACTCGGTTTAATGTAAACAATATGTGACCTGCCATATCAAATCCAGTCGTAAGTCGGGATGTTTTTTTTACCCTGTGCCAATGCATTCTCTTATATATGCGAGTCGACCATAGGTCGCCTCGCATATATAAGAGAATGCATTGGCCTAACAATTTTTTACCATGTTTTTTAAATAAATGTTTCTTACAATTTTTAGGACATAAAAACATCCATTAACCTGCAGGGAGCCCCACACATATATAGAAACATATAGAAGAGTGTCGTCTGCTCATGTTTGCCTGGGGCTCTGTATGGGTGAAATTATAAAATTGTTAAAGAATACAAGAACAAATTATTAAAATTGTAAAAAATTGTTAGGCCAATGCATAGACCATAGGTCGCCTCGCATATATAAGAGAATGCATTGGCACAGGGTAAAAAAAATGATGCTAGGATTGAAGGATTTTTTTTTTTGCGCGGTGATCCATGGTTAACTTGCGTGGAGCTGATTTATATGATTCAACAGAAATCATGGAGACTGACCAGTTCTCATCAAGAATAACCGCGAATCACAGAGAATCGTCACAAAAAACATCGACGAGAATAGTTTTTGCCATTTCGATTTATTTTATAACAGTATTAACTAAATATTGGTAGACTGCATGATGTTGAATAAAACTGTCATCACCATGTTGATAACACAAAAGCGCTCGACAATCCTCACTACTCAAGCTTTCGGTGTTGAATGTCTCCTATGAATGAGAGGTGTAAGGCGAGTAAGACAGTGAGTAACACCATACACCACCCTGTGATAGATACATGTACGAATACACCCTTTCAATGATAGACCTAATTAGCTAAGATAATCCGTACAAATTCAAAATATGATAATATGTATCTATAGAGCAATAATTGTAATCCGTATTCAATTACTGTATTTAAAAATGAATTGCTAGTGGTGGTGGGTGGTTTTAAGTACGTATGTGATGGCACTGGGCCCTACCTGACTATCAGCTGCCTTGTGTCGCAAAACGACACTGGAAGGGATAGTCAGTGGGGGCCCAGATCATTTTTGGAAAGTCAGGATGCGTGGTGTGATCGTTATGGTGGCGGGTGCGTGATGTCTATTATATTTGTATTTTGTATTTTGTCTTGTATGTCATTTCTTGACGAAGGCAATAAAACTATTGAATTGAATTGAAATGTGAATCACTCGCCACCGTGTTTGGTGTTTTGCTAACCACACACTCTTTGCATACTGTATTTACACCATCTTCGGCTCAATATTACAACATTTTTAAAGTTTGTGAATTTGTGAATTTTGTGTCCGTCCGAACATATCAACAATGTAATTCCTGTATTAATTATCGGATGTTGTTTCCCCACATACTAAGGGTTTCATCCATTCATTTCTACCAGAGTTACGGCCCTTGTTTGACACTTGTTATCTGAACATTTCAAACATGACAACTACTCGTCAATGATGCTTTAGTATACAAAGGGTTAAATTGCAAACTTCAGTAAAAAGACAGTTAGAACTCAGTCCGATGTGCTGTTACCATTTAAGACCCCCCCCCCCCCCATCGCCCGAGCGCGTTTATGTACACGACAATAAGCTTGAATACAAATCTGGGCGATCACAACATCGCCGGGATATCGTAATGCCATTAGAAGCTGATGAAATCATCTCCCCGTTGCACTGGCCTTACCGGTTCCAATTGAATCGCCAACCCGAGGGAATGAACGCAAGCCTATGCTCCGTAAATAAATTTCCGTGGTCGACCTTGAGTCTTCTGACTTATGTCTTTAATACAAGACTCGCTCGCTAAGGTGAGTCTGGATCATTTTGATGAATATTTAATGGGTCTGAGCGCTGTTGTTCCATATTGAACACGACTGGCAGAATGTTCGCCCACATAATTATAGATGAACGATTAAGGTGGCGTTGAATATATTGATGGTATTACCCTTTCGGGACTAAATGGATTCTCACAGTATACATTGGAACGGTCTATTGGTCATCTGGGGGTATGTTCAGGTAATATATAAGCAAACGACAGCTAATGAAAGTGCACATGGATTTTGATTGATTGTGTGGGAAATGTTCAGATAATATTAACCCTTTACCCAACAAACCGGCCAAACCCGGCTAAATAAAGCTTCAACAGCCTAAAATATCTTCGGTCTGTCTCAATAGAACCATACAAATATGGATATCATTGGAACCGGCTCCTTGACCACATTGTGATAGTTACAGTTATGCCCTGTGCCAATGCATTCTCTTATATATGCGAGTCGACCATAGGTCGCCTCGCATATATAAGAGAATGCATTGGCCTAAAAAAAATCTTTTTTTAACACTTTTTACCATTTTTTCTTACATTCTTTAACAATTTTATAATTTTTAATGTGTTAAGCCAATGCATTCTCTTATATATGCGAGGCGACCTATGGTCGACTCGCATATATAAGAGAATGCATTGGCACAGGGCCGTTCTGTTGGGTAAAGGGTTAAAAAATATGGCCGTTTGTTGAATTTATTATCTGAATATTTCCAAATGGAACTCCTCGTCATTTAGTAGTTAGTATAGACATGGAAACAAACTTGCGTTCTCCTTAATTCCTCTTGACCACATTTTAAAATGAGTGAATGTCACACCGAGTTCACACTGTCTGTGGCCAAATTGACCAATTACCAATTGTTTTGGTAATTTGGTTTTGGCTATAGTCAGCTATCTTCAGATCTCCACGAAACCCTTAATTCGGTCTTAATCTGTGGTTTCAAAATAAGACAATGTAGGCTAATCATGGCTCATTTATGTTGTAATACGTTGTCGGCTGCACCTAGTTTATGTTGTAATACGTTGTCGGCTGCACCTAGTTTATGTTGTAATACGTTGTCGACTGCACCTAGTTTATGTTGTAATACGTTGTCGTCTGCACCTAGTTTATATTGAAATACGTTGTCGTCTGCACCTAGTTTATGTTGTAATACGTTACCGGCTGCACCTAGTTTATGTTGTAATACGTTGTCGGTTGCACCTAGTTTATGTTGTAATATGTTGTCGACTCCACCTAGTTTATGTTGTAATACGTTGTCGGCTGCACCTAGTTTATGTTGTAATACGTTGTCGGCTGCACCTAGTTTTAGTTTTTGCGATTATCGTCTGTGCACTTTCCACTATCACTTTTTCCGACTAAACCGAAATAAGTCGTATAGATATATAGATATATAGATGTATAGATGTGTAGATGTATAGATATATAGATGTATAGATGTAACCGCGCATAAAAAGTGCTCTACATCTTCCACCGGGATTCCACTCACAAGCACGTGTGGGATCTGGAGCAATGTATTTTTCAACTTTGTCTTGCCATATGTCACTTCAACTGTACGACAATGTACGATCGCCATCGTGAATGGGCTACCAAGTTTATTCAGTAAAGTAGCATTTACGCGGTCTGGAGTGGCCAGAAGATTATTCAGAGAGATCTATAAACACAACCCGTCTACCCCTTTTTCCAAGTTATACATGCCAATGGTACCACTCTAGAAAACCCCCGATAAATCATACCAAACCAGCCTATACTTACCGGTATATACTATAAGCAGGTACACTAGGCATTTGTAGTGAGGGTACATACTCGTGTACAACCCCGATAAACCATACCAAACCATCCAAGACGTATAATAGACACAAGGGATGCCAAACGGATGAAACAAGAGAACATACTCTAGAACAACCCTAATAAACAGTACCGAACCAGTCTAGACGTATACTAGACACAAGGTCGCTACGCATTTATACTGAGGATACTAACACCAGAACATAGTCTAGAACAACCCCGATAAACCACAACCCACACACCAAACCAACCAAGACGTATACGAGATGCAAGGGACAGTAAGTATTCATACTGAGGAGACTAACAAGAGAACATACTCTAGAACATCCCCAGTAAACCACACCAAACCATCCCAGACGTATGTTAGACGCAAGGGACACTAATCATTTGTACTGAGGCTAATATGGAAAGTATCTACTCCGTTGCAACCGATAGAGCACTCCTGTAATAACAATGGCCGTGGGAACGATTTATCGCGCTAAGGAAGGCCAGACGAGAGTACCTCTACCGGACATTACGTGCGGTATCTCATCGCAAAACCATGGAGATACCCATACTATAACGGCAATCAATGGGTCCCTTCTCATGCTACGTCGGGTCTGGCCGCCCATCAGCGACCATGGCAGACGTACTGATGGCGTCCGTTTATTAGATTGTGTGGAGAATTTGTCCAGGCAGAAAAATAGTTTGTATTTATCGAGAGTATGAATACACCGGGGACTGATCCTGTGTCACGACACCGTAATTGACGTTGATGGGAAGCACTGACTTACATGTGGTCGCGGCGGATTCAATTCCGACCACACAATAGAACGCAAACACGGGGCGCGAGAATTAACATCAATGCGGATAACCCCCATCAGATCCCGTACATCATACTTGATTACTTCAGTCATCTGTCAATTAGATTAGAGCTCTGTCCAGGGGTGTGAACTCGATATTTCGAACTTTTCTAACGATCTGGCGTACCTCTGGTGTACCCTCTGCAAATCAGAAATATACGACGAGTATCATGTCATCATTAAATCTATTGAACTCAAAGACATACGCGTACAATAATACCTGAGACTGTTACCGGAGACCAAACGCTCACAAGCTAGCAGCACTATTCAATAGACGTGACAGAAAAAGTACCAAGAATTTCTCAATCTTTATAAAAATGTCATAAATATATTCTGGAACTCTTTTCGGACAAACAAGTAAACCCCCTTCAAAAATGTACCGAAATAGTAAACTTGTTGTTTGCACATGTACCAAAACTTTATAAAGAAAACATCAATATAATTGTTTATTATACGCCCAACAGTGAATTATAGAAAAAAACGCGTTTAGATAAATATCGATATCACCCAGAAGGGGATATAGAAGAATATACTTTCACACTAGCTTGCGCGTGCGACCGATTCACTTGCGAGTACCAATACTGTTTCCGGTTTGTACTATTGAAGAAGGTCAAAGTGAAAGAACCCATTGTAATATTCTAAATTATATTATATTCACTGATACAGTTATAATTAAAATCTATTTTATGTTGAAATTCGACATATTTATGGCGGAAATAAAATAAAGAATACGGGAACTATAGTTTTATATTCTGCGGATGGTGAAGTAGCATTGTGAGAACAGGCATCGATCAGCTGATGGCTTCAAAAATTATGCATCGATTGAAGATGATTGTGATATCATTTAACGTCGTAAGTGGTGAATTTCGTTGGAAATGCGTATAATAAAAAGAATATCTAGTGTTTTTTTAGTGGATACCGAAAAATACGTCATTCGTGACCGCGACAAATGTTTATTTTCGCTCGCGGCAAGCCGCTCGCGAAAATAAACATTTGTCTCGCTCACTCATGACATATTTTTCGGTATCCACTCAAAAACACTAGATATCCTCTATTTATGGCTATAGCTGCGCTCTATGACAGGACCATGTAAACCCAAAATCACTAATCACACATGTCCAATGACGCACTGCACAGTCCCTCAATTTTACACTGTACAATTTGAATTTGTGACTACATTAATTGCACTCTGTAATATCTTCAATTGATGGTCAGAGAATTGAATTGGATTGGGTGTTACGTATGTAATAACATGTTTGGCCGGGTCTCATGCAACATAGTTTCTAAGAAATAATATAAGAGCCTGTAAGATTTGTGTTGGACTAAACTGCTCGAGTTTTATTTCAAGGAATACAATATATCGTTCTGAAAAATGAAGTGAATGAGCCAAAAAGCATTTCTGAAACAATAGACCATTCATAATAAACTGTAAACACTTAAAATGTTGCCTCTCTTTATGTATGACATCAATGAATGAATGAATGATGCTTTAATCTCAGCCATTTTTACATGGAACATGAGCGATGGTTAACTATTTACACTATTTACACATTTAGAACATTATATATAATGATCACAAAAAAATAGATGTTGTAAACATACAAGATACATTTGACAAATTGAAACAAACAAACACGCATCATTAGCATACACTAAACATATACAAAACACGCACAATAAAGCTACAAACAAACAAACAATATTTGCATTTATTACGAACCTTATTCATCATTCATGATTGTGTCCTTTCTACTAAAATTTTTTCAACCCGAGTTTTATCATCAGCATACTGTTTATAACGTTGCCATCAAAACAAAAAACAGACGATGAATATCTGGGCTCGTATTCGCAAGCTGGGGTTATATGTATAGTTATATACATATAGGTTATATGTATAGTTATATAAATATAGGTCATATGTATAGTTATATACATATAGGTTATATGTATAGTTATATACATATAGGTTATATGTATAGTTATATACATATAGGTTATATGTATAGTTATATACATATAGGTTATATGTATAGTTATATAAATATTGGTTATATGTATAGTTATATACATATAGGTTATATGTATAGTTATATACATATAGGTTATATGTATAGTTATATACATATAGGTTATATGTATAGTTATATACATATAGGTTAGATGTATAGTTATATACATATAGGTTATATGTATAGTTATATACATATAGGTTAGATGTATAGTTATATACATATAGGTTATATGTATAGTTATATACATATAGGTTATATGTATAGTTATATACATATAGGTTATATGTATAGTTATATACATATAGGTTATATGTATAGTTATATACATATAGGTTATATGTATAGTTATATACATATAGGTTATATGTATAGTTCAGGTAGTTTATACCGGGCAATCTGTGTGTCGGTCGGGGAGACATCGTCGTTGCATAGGATTATCCAGTCGATGGGATTTGACTACTGTTTTCTTTAAACATATTATGGATGTGGGTACAAGTTATTTCAACTTAGGTAGCCCTTTTCCAGAATACACAGTTGGCAATACATTGTTATATAATGACAAGAAGGCGATAACAGAAACGTTTGTACATGGTGAGAAAACATTTGAGTTTGCATTATATCGAATAACATCTTTCAGCGTATGTGTTTATGGATTACCAATTAAAACGAGCACAATAATTGTCCTATCTGTATCTGTTGGGCCATTTAACCCTTTACCCAACAGAACGGCCCTGTGCCAATGCATTCTCTTATATATGCGAGTCGACCATAAGTCGCCTCGCATATATAAGAGAATGCATTGGCTTAACACATTAAAAATTATAAAAATGTTAAAGAATGTAAGAAAAAATGGTAAAAAGTGTTAAAAAAAGATTTTTTTAGGCCAATGCATTCTCTTATATATGCAAGGCGACCTATGGTCGACTCGCATATATAAGAGAATGCATTGGCACAGGGCATAACTGTAACTATCACAATGTGGTCAAGGAGCCGGTTCCAATGATATCCATATTTGTATGGTTCTATTGAGACAGACCGAAGATATTTTAGGCTGTTGAAGCTTTATTTGGCCGGTTTTGGCCGGTTTGTTGGGTAAAGGGTTAAGGCATATGTGAAATATACAATTCAAAGCTATATATGACTCAAACATGAGACTGTAAGGTTATTCTTAATTGATATATATAGTAGATAATTTTGCGACTGGCCCGATGGCGGTCTTGACGGTTACGTTGGAAGAAATTATCGATGTGTATACAAATAGTAGAATTGATTACTGTTGATCGCAAGTTACATCAATACATCGGCATAGCAGTATATGTTTTTTCGTTCATTTTAATCACGAGCGACCGTTTATTGTTATTGGTGTCACACATTTATCACTGTGATAACAGTGATTACAGCATTTCAATCGAAAGCAAGTAAATTTCTGTGTAATTTTCTACACATTGTAGTGGTTGCTGTCATACGGTGTTAATGGACTGATTGAGGAGGACAAGTTGAATTTCCCCTCAATCTAAACAAAAAGCTCGAGTCTTGCATCAGCGTACATGTAAAATGGTGAATTATTGGAGATGCATGGGTTGGGAAACAAAAGGGGGGATACTTGTAGCAAACTTAACAAAAGCCCCTGGGCTTGCTGTTTAATCCCCGTTCCAATCAACCCATCTTTCTATTCTATTTATTATTGTCAACACTTTTATTAAATGTTTATATATATATTATTATGATTGGAATAAAATATGTTTACGCTAAATGGTGATTTTATAAAAATTGTCGTACTCTTTAATTTCCGTACCGATCAGCTGTACCGATCTGACTTTGTTCTACTGGGAGTAAAGAGTCGGGGAACGATCCTCTTTGTCACAAAATGGTATTATAACTGAACGCTAATCCGACAGGGAACATTTGAACTGCAATTATCTATAAAAGGTTACTTCGTGTTACTTCTGTCAGGGTATACGCCTACATTTAGTGGGCTGTTACTGACGTCCTGCAGTGACAACTGTCAAGGGATTTTGAATCCGATGAAAATCGCACGAAACATCAATCAATAGTTATCGTCTTGTAGTCGTAAGTTCTAATTGTGTGGGTGACAGCCAATAATTCTAAAATAGTAGCAAATCGGTCCGTACCTTATCACGAATACGTGCACAACATGTATATATCAGTCGATGATTCAACAAAACATTGAGGGGAAGGTGAAAGCAGCTAGAGATATATAGAGGGGAACAGAAAACAAACTATACCTGTCAGTGTGTATCCTGTTATAAAATGTGTTATGTCCGTTCGGTGATTTGGCATCTTACACTAGTGATCGGCATAGCCTCAACGTCAAATCTGGTTGGTTAAGATAGACAATCTGACCAACCGAACGCCGTTTTTATTGCGCGTTTTCCAAACGAGCGCGACAGTTTACCCTTCTAGATCTTCAATCACCCAACATACATGTAAAATTTATTTCACCGCACTATGGTACATAATCTCAATTTACAGAGACACTGTTTAGCCTTCATATTGTCACCGTGATAATAATTTTAACCACCTAGGGATCTGACGTCAGTCGAGGAAGAACATTTGTTAATTATTTTATACAAGCGGTTCAGGATACACGTTGCGAATGTTTATAATAAGATACGGAGCAAACTATATATGTGGAACATGGCCCTGTATCCTAGTGGACATTAAACAGAGATACTTCCGACCTTATTCAGAGTACATTCACACCATATCGGGCTCTGTTGTGTTACGATGGAAACCATCTATTTAAATTTAAGATGAAGGTGGCAATAGTGAATGCCGTGCACCTTCGAAAATGTGACCTTGCACATTCGTTTGAAGTTATTCATTTGAAGCATAAGCAGACTATTTTCTAAAAAGCAGCAATCAAGAAATGGGATGCTCAGAGATAAAGCGCATATAGTGAACTACAAAACCGCCCCACTCAAACAACATTTCACGAATGTTCATTTGTGCTACTTGCATTGCTACATATCCTTGCGCAAATAGAATAGGTTCATAATCGACCTATACTATTCACATATGTTCACACTGGAGTATTTAATTATGAAATAAGCCCAAAGTGGACTTTCCGTTATTCCATATTATGGTGCGGGTCAAAATGAAAACACATTTTAAAGAGTGTACATCTAGTAAGTCTTGAGTTGGTTTATTCGTGTTATTTTTCCGTCCATACTGAACTTATAATAAGTCATTATTATCCATTCCTTAACTAACACCATTTCCGATTGGACAAAACCCGCCACGTGATAGTCCTGGAAAAAGTCATATTGGACTCCCGACTGTACAATATCACTTTTTATATTGGGACTCTGTGACGTCACGAATTAAATCTAAATCGGTGAAATTGTGATGCGCGCGCAACACTGATGGATTTTAGCAGACGTTTCACTTCCGCATTGAGTTTTTTTCTCACTTCCGTGTTTACTTTTCCAAATCATGCTTTCTGATGATCAAAATACAGGCTTTTATAGAGAATTAAGTGCCGACAAAATTATACCAAAAATAACCACAAAAGTTTTATTCCCAAAATTGAGATAAACATACAGATGGATAATAAAAATGTCATTATACAATGTTGTGTACAGTATGAGTTTTTCTTGTACTCGTCCAGGTTGTGTCTCGTCCAATATGACTTTTCACCACAACCTGGACTCGTACAAGAAAAACACATACTGTACACAACATTGTATAATAACTTTATATTATGAGTCGATAATGGTACTACAACACTCTCCTCTTCAGTTCGTTGTGGACTCAAAATGAGGCGATGAACCTAAAACAAATCCTATTATAGGCCCATAACGTGCTGATTTTCGAGAGAACAGGCTGCGCATTGAGCTACATACATCGAAATGGATATATTATGCTCCCATTCAGTGCAATAAAACGGTTATGTTTTTGTCGCTATCTAAATAAAATGCTGCGCCTATATACAACGAAACATACATATACGAGTTCTGTCGCCCATTTCTTGCTTTGGTGAGCTGTGGCCTTCGTCTGGCTCAAAGACAACATAACACGGCGGTTACATAAACTATCTCTCTATCATAGTGATGACCGGGGACTTTATATAGGTCGCCACTGTGTGGCTCGGGTGTATTCGAATTCGTCCTTATGGGCGTTCGTTCAAAATGAAGAACCGGGACCATTCTGCACCCGGCGATTCGAGCATAAAGGTCGGGCTATAATCAGCATAACAACGCCAGGAGAGCGTGCTCGTTGATTATACTCGGTCTTCATGATCCATGGGATGCGAGAAATTGTACACGCGAACATTACGTTTCAACGGATGTTCCTGGTCTGTTCTTGCGGATTTCGAATCATCCAGTGCAGACAGGGCTTGGTCTCCCGCCGTTCGCGAGCGTCCAAGAACAAGAACTCGTGTAAACCCAAGAGTTCGACACACTGACGCCGCTATGGTGACGTCGTGAGGTTTGTGCAAATATATGCTAGTTATTTTACATATAACCCATTATACATATGTTGCGAACGTTTATTGCCAAATGGGGTGCATGGTGCAACAGCTGTATCACAGGGAGTATAGATAAATGTGCGGATGAATATCGACCAACGTGTGGTAATTATGTAATTTCATGGTGCAATGCTGCATTAACTACTCTCAATTATTCTAGTGCATGAACAATTTCCGAATGCTCAGCGACGGCTACGAAGATGATCAAAATACATACCGCAAAACGTTGAGTACGAATGGACTCCGAACTTATGCTTCAAGCCACACTGATTAATACAAGGGTATATTAACCCTTTACCCAACAAACCGGCCAAAACCGGCCAAATAAAGCTTCAACAGCCTAAAATATCTTCGGTCTGTCTCAATAGAACCATACAAATATGGGTATCATTGGAACCGGCTCCTTGACCACATTGTGATAGTTACAGTTATGCCCTGTGCCAATGCATTCTCTTATATATGCGAGTCGACCATAGGTCGCCTCGCATATATAAGAGAATGCATTGGCCTAAAAAAAATCTTTTTTTAACACTTTTTACCATTTTTTCTTACATTCTTTAACAATTTTATAATTTTTAATGTGTTAAGCCAATGCATTCTCTTATATATGCGAGGCGACCTATGGTCGACTCGCATATATAAGAGAATGCATTGGCACAGGGCCCTTCTGTTGGGTAAAGGGTTAACGGAACGATCCCTATTGCTCGCAGAAGACCATACCAATAGAATATAGCAGCATGTTGCCATCAATGGAGATAGTAATGATCTAGTTCATTATTCAACCTGTTATCGTGAAAATAAGCACATAAGTGACGTATTTTATTACGCTCATATTGGCATTATTTAACCCTTTACCCAACAGAACGGCCCTGTGCCAATGCATTCTCTTATATATGCGAGGCGACCTATGGTCGACTCGCATATATAAGAGAATGCATTGGCACAGGGCATAACTGTAACCATCACAATGTGGCCCATGAACCGGTTCCAATGATATCCATATTTGTATGGTGTTATTGAGACAGACCGAAGATTTTTTAGGCTGTTGAAGCTTTATTTGGGCGTTTTTGGCCGCTTTGTTGGGTAAAGGGTTAACCTCAAAATACGCTCTATATATGAATGTAAACGCGTTTTTAAAACAGTCCGATAAGGGACTATTTCCATACGAAATACGCCCGTATTAGAATTATTTAATCACCTTTTTCATCAACAGGACTTACCAGAATCACGCTCTTTGTAATGTGTTTTCATTGCGGCCACGTGTATTCAACGAAATAACAGGTATACGCACACTATGGGCTTATTTCGGAATCAAATTCGTCCAATATGAACCTATGTGGGTGAGAGCAGTCACGGTGTCGAAGTATTCGGAATAGGTTAATTAAAACTCTCCAATATCGCATCCCTTCAATAAGTTTTAGGCAAGACGCATATTAGTTATCTTTCAAAAAGAGCTTCAATGCATTAAGGTTCCTATATATAGTGTGAAGATAATTGTATCGTTATTACCTTGGTCAACCGCAATTAACCTTAATATCAAACTTCGAAACGAATACTTATTCTAGATTCCTCACCAAAAGGATAAAATTATATACCATCAACTTGTTTTGGCTGCTTGTCAAACAATACCTATATCGAACTAAATTCAACCCAGACGCTCCGCCCGTCAATCATTTTATAGGAATCCCCCAATACAGGTATCGATGTGATAAAAAAATCAATGTCCGTTGTCATATGAAGATTGCAGAATTTGAGAAAAACTAGTTTACAATAGAAGCGCGCTATAAATAAATAAGCAAACGCAATACATTACAGTTCTTGATGATGAGCAGAATCAAACTCCATACAGCGCCCTCTACGCTATCGCTGTGATGTGACACTGCCATAAGGATGTTACTTTGCAGACGATAAATCTATTTTTACATATCGTCGCGGAACTGTATTTAGTCACATATTATCTTGTTTTGACCACCAAATTTGTTTTAAAGTTTGCAATAATGGTAATTCTTTCGGTATTGATAAGAAAAATGTGAACTGAGCCAGACATAGACAATTTTAATCCTAAAACATAAGAACTAAAAACACGTAAGAATTCCTTACAAATTAATGTCATTATGGCAGTGGTATCTCAGCGGAGCGATGGGAGATAACTCTGCCTGGAGTTTGGAGCAGAATTGCCACTCCACTCAAGAATTATATGCCCGTTCTACCGCTCACATATACACTCTTCAATTATAGTAATTATAGTCACTCTTCAGTTGAATGTCGTGCTAAACCGAAATAAAATATTAAAACGACATATATCACATGACTTGATATTTCAAATAGTTATCTGTTGTTTATCATTACTTCAATTACAATTATTGTTTGATCGCCTGTTTATAGCTTTTTAATGCCTGTTGATGTGCGTAAGTAAGTCTGCAAGTGTGAGCGGATGAATGGTCTTTATTGTGTGCAACATGTATAACGATTATCTCTATGCAAAATCATCTGACTGTTTCAATAACAAAGATCTGTATTACATGTTTTTCGTGCTTAGTATCAGGTGGAAAGTTGATAATCTGTCTGCGCTGCAAATCGGCGAGGATTTTCTGGTATCTGGTAAAACAACATGCAACGTCACTAATGAAACTAAGGTAATATTTGCTGAAAGGTAAAAAACGTTCAAGGACTCAGTCATTCATTATGTGAGGATATGAAAGTGATCAGCTAATGATTGGTGTGTGTTTTTCGGTTGTCGACCACACACGGCACAGTAATACTCGTGATGAGGTGAAAAAGGACATTTGGTGCTAACGTTATTGCAGTGCAGAAATCCGGGTGCACCACACAGTAGGCATCCCCCATATATACGCGCACATGTACAGTACTTATGCCCTGATCCATATACATAGTCAGGCGCTGACAACACATTGCTCTCTACTCCAATTTTTGAGGACACTTTGCGCTACAATGCTATATTGGTTATTATGAAACTGAAGTATATGAAAACAAAGCACAATTTACATATCCCTTGTCCTTTGTCTTGTCAAATATGGCATAGGTATCTGAAAACATTTCCCGCAACACTCATAAATTCAAATGGACATGTATTACTTGGATTTATGGGATGTTGCCATGTGATCACTTGCCATATTTCAGACATCAAGCAAGTGCCCAACGCAGCACCAAAACATCAAGGTCGACATGTCAAACTAATATGTTGGTCTAGGTTACATATCACATATTGATTTCAACTCAACAAACTATGAATTAACACTTTATACTCAACTGAACAGATGGAAAATGAGAAGTGTTGTATTTCCTGCGTAGTACAATGCCAAGAAAATGTCTACTTCTTGTGAAATACCCCGCATGTACATTCTACAAATACATTCTACAAGTACATTACAGTGTATTTCATTCTTGATCTCGGTTTACTTTTGTCGGAGCTAAACGTAAGCCGGAGTATCTCGTACGTTAATGTTTTCCAGCCCTTATCAGAAAGACTGTTAAAAATTTGGACGAAATTCGATTTGAAGACGCTAGATAACACCGGTAGCCACTCTGGATTATCACGGGCGTCTGTGTCTCGTTAACGCTTCGCATCGATACGACACTTCGAGTCAACATCCACAAGGTGTGATGCCAATTATCACTTCAATACAAACTGTCGTTTCGGGCTTAATGGGTTTATGCACTGGGTATCGATCTGGTCAGAATTAATTTGGTCCGAATGTAAAATATATGTCAAGGGGATACAACCAATGACTTGCCAGACTCTGAATCAATGTTGAAGTATATGGGCCCACTGGTGGGGTTCTGTTCGATGTGGGGTGATCCGGGGCGGTGTACATCTGACAGGTCGTTTCGATTGCTTGTCGTGATCGTGGCTTCTCTGGACATAACGTCGATGGCGCTATCTGGTTGTCGGCTTGGGAATCCGAGTTCACTGAGTACATGCGTATATTGATGGGGTCGCTGTCTGGATGATTCCTTTAAAAAAAAACTAACACGTCCCTAATCAACAGAACATCCAGGAGAGTATAACGGGACCCAGTTGATTCATGTACATGTTCATTATCTACGTCACATAATGATTTAATATGTGTTCCACTAAAATAGGTTTAAGGGGGAGATACACGTTTTGCAGAAAGCTAGACAAAAATGCAAGTGGTTTTCAACAAAGAATTTCTATTGATCTGTTTGGCAAAAAATCTTGAATTTCACACATCATCAACTTCATTGTATATATAATCTGAGCAATTATTAAGAGACAGCAAAAACAATCGATTGTAATACATTTGAGAGGTTGAAAATATTATAATATTTGTTTGTCCCTTTCGGTACCAAGAGCTGCTACTAGTAGAATAACTAATAATATCACACAACCCTGCAATCACCTACTAGCGTATTGTCTTAGCTCTACGAGAGGAGGCTTTATTTGTATCATAATGTTGAATTTTTAATTACATAATATAGCATCATGCCCCCATATAATACAAAGAAGAATAAAGCAGTCACAAATATCCAGCCCAATGAAAACAAATGCTGATATTAAGTGTGGTCCACCACTCAAGCAGGGAGCAATCAACTGGAATTAGGCCACAGTGCTAAGATATATGGTGGTCAGCTTTAAAGGCACGTGCGGCCTTAATTGTCGAAAATATTCATATTTGTTCCAAACACCGTAAACAGAAAAACGTTAAAACGCATACAGTTCCGTTCATATATACCATGACCATCGCGTAAACAGCATGTTATCATAAAGACCTACTATATTGTACCTAAGCAAGAGCCTGATTGTGTTACAGAAGACAGCACAATGCTACTGGCTAATCGCACACAAATGGCATAAACGCCCTTTATTAGTTCCATATCAGGTATTCACCAAAAAGAACGCTCTTTATGTTTACCATCATAATATAAACAAACACCAGAAAAGTAACTTGTTATGCTTTTGTTTACATAACAATGGTCAAACATATGACCATAACATACTGTTTATGCGATTTTTCTTATTTGTATACGGACAAAGTCTATCTACATTTTGATGTTCTTTCTGTTTGTGGCGGTTTTTGACGGGTGGATATATTTTCACAGGATACCCACCGCCAAGGCCAACCGTGTCTTTAACTTGGGTATGACAAATATGCTACGGTACCAGTGCCAAATTTAAAATAATGTTTGCCAAATGTGAATTATTTTTGCATTTGGCAAAAATTATTTAAAATTGGCAAAACATTGATTAATTGCCTCAGTGAATGGACACGTTTGATCGCTTAATAGAATACATTTAAATAAAGCCTTACAATTAGTGGTGACTTATACTGATATTAGCAGTGAACGACTCTATCAAGTAAATCTCATTAATTTGGTAAATGTAAATAGATGGAGGGATTATGCATCCAGCGAGTCGCCGAACATCACACAAATAATTCGTTCAGTTGTCGAAAGAGTGAATAACGAATGGAATTGAAACATAAAACTTAATGTTGCAGAAACCATAAGGTTTTGGTAACTTCTAAAAGAATTTAGCAAAACGTATTTTAATTTGGCAAATATAAATATCTGGATAGCGGTAAGCACAATCCAACCCAAGCGCATGGGTATCCCACAGTCGAACATTTGAAACACATTTTTTTTCTAATTTCTAACTTCGACCTCAAGTTATATGCTGATTAAAACATACAATGCAGATTTTGTCCATACGTTTTTTTTTTCTCTTTTTTTTTTCCAAATTCAAAGTTATATCTGTGGCTCATGTGCCCCATCGTCTCAAGTCAACATTTATGTATATGCATGTCGCTATGACAGTATTCCTGTGTAAATGACGCGAGTATCAAAGTATCAAATAAATAGATAGTCTTATATATAGTATCGGGCACATCCACCCTGTTTTTGGGTGGATGTGCCTTCAATGTATGCATTAACATTAATATTACATATACTATAAAATATATTTATGTACCTGTTAAATGTGCTTTTGTCATATATTTGTATTTGAATCTTGTATATCTCATATATCATGATTATTGATTTATTGAGATTAAAGAATTGAATTGAATTGAATTGGTCATGTAACATTGTTGTTATTGCAACAACATATGCCAAAAGTGATTTTACTGTGAAAATATGCATTTATAGTGGACCTGAATTTTTTTTATGGTTGAAGTCCCAACCTGGCTGCTGAATCCATAGAACAGCCTAGGGTTATGTTAAATAACTTGATAATAGTGTAACGATATCTGAATGTGTGCTCTCTATCCAGAGATGGAACTCTGTTTGACTATGTCACTCTACTATTAACAGTAACAATACATAAATACTTGTAGATTTATATTATATCCAACAAAATAATGAATACATATACATATCTAAATATGTTATTCGTTATGGAGGAATTAAAAATATTATCAGAATAATTTTATAGCAAAAAGAATGGATCTCATTGTTTGGTTTTACAACAAGGAATTACTTGAAGTTTTGTTGTTTTAGTCCAAAAGTAGCATATATTACTACTTTTGGCGAAACGCTTTGTCAGGAAATTTTGCAACCTTGTGGCTGTCAGGTTGGAAGAGTGAGGTATCAGTCGGAAAGACCCAAGCCAAGTGTGGGGATGCCAATGATGTTTCGCGAAGATAGTTCGGTCTGGTTCAAGGGGGGGGGGGCAGTTTGAAATTTCAATGTCGACCACCCCAAACGAAGACCCTGAAAGCCAAGTGCCTGTATACGATCAGACAATATGAGAACCACATGCACATATCATCTTTTTGGAAATGGTACATTTACTTAAAAAGATACATGTACATGGAACAACATCAGTATGGTCAAATGTGGCCTTGTCTTGACGTTTATACGAAGTTCGCCGACGGCACTGTATCTACAACAAAACAGACCCCATCTCCTATTGCATACAACCAATTAAAAAGCCAGAGATGCCATCCATTGTGGCTTCTTCGATTCAGATGAAGGGATGTACTGTTCCATTGATGCCGACACGTCGGGAGTCACGCAACAGTTAATACCAAAGATCGCCAGACGACGCTTTATCAATGTGTTTTCATGTAGAATTAACAGGCCACCGCGCGGCAGAATGGGTACATATTAAGCACCAATGGTATGGTGTAGAATTAACAGGCCACCGCGCGGCAGAATGGGTACATATTAAGCACCTACATTGCTAATCCAATGGTATGGTGTAGAATTAACAGGCCACCGCGCGGCAGAATGGGTACATATTAAGCACCAATGGTATGGTGTAGAATTAACAGGCCACCGCGCGGCAGAATGGGTACATATTAAGCACCAATGGCATGGTGTAGAATTAACAGGCCACCGCGCGGCAGAATGGGTACATATTAAGCACCAATGGCATGGTGTAGAATTAACAGGCCACCGCGCGGCAGAATGGGTACATATTAAGCACCAATGGCATGGTGTAGAATTAACAGGCCACCGCGCGGCAGAATGGGTACATATTAAGCACCTACATTGCTAAACCAATGGTATGGTGTAGAATTAACAGGCCACAGCGCGTCAGAATGAGTACATATGAAGCACTGACATTGCTAATCCAATGGTATGGTCTGGGAACACGTGTAGCTGAGTGACGATGGATTATGTGGGGTATAGAGGGAGTGGATTTCGCTCCCTCTCCCAACTTCAGTAAATATTTTCAACAGTTCGGAATTTCATGCCTGACACAACATTATTTGAAAATTTAACACAAAAAGCAGGTTGTTCTGATAGTGTGATATTCCATGTTTCCAACGTATTTAGCGTGAAATTTGTTGTTTTTATTATCAAAATAACTACTTTCGCTGTTTTTTTTGTGGACAAATGACAATCCGTTGGAAATATCCAACCATAGGATTCGGTGCCTTCTTACGAGTGTATGCCTTGGCATGGGTGTTCAAAAAGAAAATCACAAAAGAAAGAAAGATCTCCCTCGAGGATATCTTCAGATTTGGTAGATATCATAAAATGAAATTTGGGGAAGATAATCTTATATATTTGATAGGTATACCTTTTATTCAAAGACATGGCGAGCAGATATATGCTCGAATGATTATCAATTGAATAGGAAGAGAAAGGTCTTAGAAATTTACAAAATCACTGAGTTCACCCACAAGGAACACGTTCATGTCTGCTGGCAATGTGAGCATGCCATGTGTCGAAATAACTGGGTAACTCCTGGAGAACGCCTACTCGGTAAATTGGCACATATCATTATGATCAAATTAATCGAGCGGTCTACAGAGGGATGGATAATGCGTGAATGTAGTAATTCTATAGTTCCCCTCCTATCGCAACAATCTAGATTATTCAGCATTGTTGTATACTCTACATTCACAGAGGGTCATACTTTCTTTTGATTGAACGAAGTGCGATCACGTGTCAGAGAGTAGTTTTGACCATTGTCCGGTAAGCGAACTATCGCCCGGTCTATAGTCTTCGAACTATTACCCACCTGTTGACGTCACTGTTTGTGCGAGGCGAGACTTATGTCGTATATTACAAAACACATATACAACTGAATAGGAATGGCCATAGTTGTGAACCCTGCGGCCACAGTCAATAGTTTTTTTTTTCCTACTTGCTGTTAGAATGACACCGCCTCGGTACAATAGTTCTCGCTATTTCACACCAAGACAGACAGTCAATGGGTGTATACTATACTGACAAATTTAATGGACACATGCAGCGATACAAACCCCAGATATGTGACATTCCAAGCTGATGGAACACGCCTGACATACGGTACATCGATCGTGAACATTCGCTCTGTCTTACCGATCAAGTCTGGAAATAGTTTTCTGACATTTTGCTGAATGAGGCCCACATAGGTTAAATTTAGTGATGCTACGTCGCACAGCGGGCTAGCATCACTAAATTCACCCTCTGGTGACAGGCCTTATAAATGTATCGAGAGTCTCAAATTAACATTGTTGTTAGTTACTTTTTCCCTTTTGTCAGTTTCTATTTCCCTTAACTTGCTGAAGATAAAATGCATAATCGAGGTGACTAATGGGTGAACATCATCAACTTCAACTGGGGAATCCAATCTGATCCTAGGTATCCGATATAGCAGATTAGGCATAATCAGTAAGGTTCCCATATGCTTAGTTTGGTGACGATAGACCGATGTGTGGAGATATCGTCACTAAATTCACTTTATGTGGAGACAACATTTTGCAAATGTCAGACACACTATATCCAGGGTTTTTTAGCAATCAAAAGGATCATTTCCGTATTTTCCGAGCTCCATTCCTTATACTGTATTAATAGAGACGTCTGGGCGGTGCTTATATAGTTCACGGAGTGCATGTGTTGTAGCGGGATGGGGAGTTTGTGTCTCGTATCGGTCAGGCTTATCAGTAATCAGGGGTGATACGTCATATTTCTAGGCTATCAGTTGTCGATATAAGTACGGTCCGTGACGTCAGTGTACTATTAAGTTACATTATTGCGTTTGGTGATATGACAATCTTGGAGTACTTGTACTCACAACGAATTCGGAATCGCTTCCGGCTGCGTGGGATCAGGGATGTAGTAAGATGGATAATAGTAAATAGCACATCAGACAAAGACGGGAGCTTCTGAATTTTTGCGAAAACCCTGTGTCACTGCATTCTCTTGTATATGCGAGTCGACCATAGGTCGCGTCGCATATATAAGAGAATGCATTGGCCTAACCAATTTTACATTATTTTTATTATTGTTAAAGAATGTAAGAAAAAATTTAGAAAATGATAAAAATTTGTTAAAAAACGTAAGCAATAATGTTAACAAGTGATAACAATTGTTAAAGAATGTAAGAAAAAATGATAAAAATTGACAAAGAATGTAAAATTGATAAAAAATGGAAAACATTATTAAAGAATATAAGAAAATAGATGAAAATTGTTATAGTATGTGAAAAAAAATTACAAAAAATGATAAACATTGTTAAGGAATGTAAGAATTTTTTTTATAAAAATGGTTAAAGAATATAAGAAAAATTTATAAAAAATGATAAAATATTGTAGGCCAATGCATTCTTTTATATATGCGAGGCGACCCATGGTCGACTCGTATATATAATATAATGCATTGGCACAGGGTCTTTAATGGTGCGCCAGCGCAGCTCCCGTCATGAAAAGGTTAGATTTTGCTGAAAACGTAAGATTATATTATATTACTACAAAGGATGTATGAGTTGTTTCAAGGCCAGCCGTGATATATGTCTTCTCTTTTCTTGTATACTGCACCAACATATTCTCGCGCAAATTATGTTTATAATCGACCTATAACCAATATATGTTCATATTGGACTTATTTTATCCTGAAATAAGCCCATAGTGGACTTACACCCAATACTCCGTTGGATGGCGCGGGCCATAGTGAAAACACATTATAAAGAGCGTACATCTGGTAAATCGTGAGTTGGTTTATTCGTGTTGTTGTCCAGCTTGTTCTAGTGAAAATAAGCACACTACGGGCTTATTTCATATTTAAATAGCCCACACAGTGCTGTTTTAATAACCAGCGTTTATGTCCATATATCGCTTATTTCACATCTAAATAATGCAATATGAGCTTATTTCAGTCCCATGAAATAAGTTCAATGTGATCTTATTTGTGCTGCACACATGAATTTGACTTGACAACGCTCGATTTTCCAAAGACCGCAGACATAACGATTTCAAGCAAGTAGATCAGAGTAGATTACCGTTTATTGACAGCAACGTTTTGCACGGTACCATTTTTCATATAGTTAAACCAACATGACTTAAAATCTTAGCAGTATTTTATAAGAATGAACTACCTATAACTGGCGTTATAATTCGCGAAGTAATGATGAATTGGGAATTATCGCCGAGCATGTCTGTGCCAACCAATTGAGTTTCACATCGATAGTGTTGTGCCCCGGGGATGGAATAAGTGCTCGCAAAGTGTAGTTTTGGTATATATCTTTAACACATAGTACCACACGCTGGAATGAGTAATCTCACATTCAATTGGGTACATGACGTTCGGCCGCCACGTATTATAAAAAGGGACGACTTGAAGGAACAGTGTCTGGTTCATTCAGTGAAGCAACATATAACTGTGCAGCAGTGTATACTTGTAAAACCAATTCAGCTTGCTTATTGCAAACAATAGTTTATTCTCAATTAGCACATGTACACATTTCAAAATAAACAATATATGAAAACAACAGAAGAGATTAGGATATACCGGTAAGCCAGCGTCACCCCTGGTCACGTGGTCCATTTAACCCAACGGAACGGCCCTGTGCCAATGCATTCTCTTATATATGCGAGTCGACCATAGGTCGCCTTGCATATATAAGAGAATGCATTGGCTTAACACATTAAAAATTATAAAATTGTTAAAGAATGTAAGAAAAAATGGTAAAAAGTGTTAAAAAAAGATTTTTTTAGGCCAATGCATTCTCTTATATATGCGAGGCGACCTATGGTCGACTCGCATATATGAGAGAATGCATTGGCACAGGGCATAACTGTAACCATCACAATGTGGTCAATGAGCCGGTTCCAATGATATCCATATTTGTATGGTTTTATTGAGACAGACCCAAGATAATTTAGGCTGTTGCAGCTTTATTTGGCCGTTTTTGGCCGGTTTGTTGGGTAAATGGTTAATATGCTATGATGCTGGTGGTCCTGCTGAATTGCTATGATGCGGGTAGGGCATATGGATGCCGTTATGAAAACGTACCGTTATTTTGTCTAAAGTTGTCATTTTCGTGGTGTTTGGCTAATCCGAGCGATTTGAGAAGAAACCCAGTCTATGTATGGAACATATATATTTTTGAAAAATATAATAATGCCCGCGCTGGTGTTTCTAAAACGACGTGAATAACCATCTTGATTATAGTAGATTTTCAACAACTTATACAACCAGTATTAAAGATATTTCGCAATAAATATGTTTTTGAATGTTTGATACGCATAACGGCTTTTCATGGATATGTTCAAACACCGCGAAAAGTACAAATAAAATAAATAATAACAGTACGTTTTGTTAACAGCATCAGTTTGCCCTAACAGCATAAAAACAATTCAGCAGGACCCAACCGCATCATAGCACATTAGCATGACCACATGACCAATGGTGAGTATGACAAAATGAGAGCATGGTTACGGGTTTATGCTTTACACCTATATGTTCCTGCAACATAACCTTGTAGATATGGGTTCATATTCGACCTAGATATTCACATCGGTTCACATTGGACTTACTTAATTCTGAAATTAGCTCATATGTACAGGGGGTCTGTAAAGATATTGCATACACGAGGCCCAAAAACATTTTTCGACCTCAAGGTACCCAAACCCCCCATACTTGCAAAAAATAATTAATTTTTTTATTCGGCAATATTTGTGACCCACCCCGTTATCCCAGTCCATGCTTGGAGTTAAATGTGTTCTAAATGATTTATTCCTGTAGATAAGAGTCTATATAAGATTAATAAAGGACAAATGTGTAGAAACAATATTGTATTAATGATTTTTTTTCCGGCCCCGACACAGCAACCCCTGCCTTGTCTGGAAAAAATATGCAGACCACGTGGTACCCCCCCCCCCCCCCCAGATATGTAGTGGACTTATACCCGTTATTCAGTTCTATGACGTGGGCCAGAGTGAAAACATATGTGACCCGCCATATCAAATCCAGTCGTAAGTCGGGATTTTTTTACCCTGTGCCAATGCATTCTCTTATACATGCGAGTCGACCATAGGTCGCCTCGCATATATAAGAGAATGTATTGGCCTAACAATTTTTTTCACATATGTATGTTCCTTGGTTACATGTGCTTGTTACCTTGGTTACATGTGGTTTGTTATCAGATTGCTCGCCGGTCCAGATTCGTTATCGCATTAGGTTTTCATTAAAGATACGGGCCTTGTTGGCGGTGGTATGCTGTTAAAATATTCACCTCCGTCGAAAACCGCCATAAACAGAAGGCATAGTAAGATATAGATAGACTTTATTCGTATGCCAATCAGAAATATGGCATAAACAGTATGTTATTGTCAATTTTCCCCCTTTGTTATGTAAACAAAAGAAAAAAAACGTTACGTTTCCTGGCTTTTGTTTAGATCCGGATATGGTAAACATAAAGAGCGATATTTGTTACTGTTTTCCTGATATGGAAATAATAAAGAGCGTTTATATCATTTTTGTGTGATTAACCAATAGAATTGCGCTGTGTTATGAAAACAGAAGCACAACTTCTGTAACACGAGCAGTCTCTTGTTTACGTACACCATCGTACGTCTTGACGACAATATACTATTTACGCGCTGATTATGTTTGGCATATGAGCGGAACTGTATATATTTTGGTGTCCCTTCTGTTGATGGCGATTTGAACAAATATAAATATTTCTGCAACGAACGCCGCCCTTGCCTTTAATATATATCATCATGTGAACATGAAAGTGTCTTGAATTGGCAGTTCTCGTCTATACGTAAGACCACACCGCTTTAAATGCTAACGCGATGATGCAAACTCATTGTTTTTGTTCATGGAATGATGGTTAGTGACTCCCACATGCACTTATACATGTATATACATAACTACCAATTTCCTACAAACAACCGATACAACCGTTCATGTATACGCGAGTGTCCATACGTGTATAATTATGCTGTCCTATATGTAAATAAACGATGTTAAAGCAAACACAATAATGTGACAATTCAAACAGAAGTTCGTTTTCTTCGTCTCACCCTATATATGTCAACGGCGCCGAACGGCCGTACCACCCCGAAACAAATTCATCCTCAACCAGACCACTAAGAACAAAGTTTTTTACCCTGTGCCAATGTATTCTCTTATATATGCGAGTCGACCATAGGTCGCCTCGCATATATAAGAGAATGCATTAGCCTAACAATTTTTTACAATTTTAATAATTTTGTCTTGTATTCTTTAACAATTTTATGATTTCACCCATACAGAGCCCCAGACAAACATGAGCAGACGACGCCCTTCTATATGCTTCTATATATGTGTGGGGCTCCCTGCAGGGTAATGGCTGTTTTTTTTATTTTATGTCCTAAAAATTGTAAGAAACATTTATTTAAATAAAATGATAAAAAATTGTTAGGCCAATGCATTCTCTTATATATGCGAGGCGACCTATGGTCGACTCGCATATATAAGAGAATGCATTGGCACAGGGTAAAAAACAAATTCATCCTCAACCAGACCACCAAGAACAAAGTTGACTAGAGTAATAGATGTGATTATAGTGTCGATTGAAAGGGAATTGGGCGAGATAATTACAGCGATTTCTGAACATGACATGCTGGCCCCAAGTCACTCATCCAGCCTGGTAATGGTCGGGATAACATGCTAGAAAGCACACCATTGGGACAGAGTATGCTAGTTTAGTCGCTTCATCCAAGATTAGAAATGGTCGCTTAGACTGTGCACTAATCATGGGGATTCCTACGAGAGAACTTAACTGATAAGGCGCGTCGTAGATGTCGGGCCGTGTTGCGTGTGCATCACGTCTGATGCCAAGCGCATCACGTCTGATGCCAAGCTATATAGAGCCTGTGGTAACTCGCTTGGTTGTGAGGGGATTGTTTATTTCAACTACACTTAGTTCAACTTGAAAGAACAGTTGCGGAACTGATGCATTAGCATACGTTCTGATATGTTTCAAAATTACATCTCTGACAGCCCCCAATGCCATTGTGGAAATCCATGCGAAGATACTTACCACTACCTCTGGGCGTGTCCCATATTCCACACCAAAAGAATGGAAATGTGTCAAAAGGACTGAAGATTACACATATCAACGATTTACTTTTCGGAATTCCCGTTACCTCAAATAGAGGAAACAAAATTCTCTTCAAAATAGTCCATATATAACAGCGACAAAACGATTCGAAGTCGGATAGATCAAATGCATTTCAGGATAGCCACACAAAATTGCAAATTAGTCGCGAAATCGGTTTTGATACCTCCCACCCCAAACTCCCAAACTTACTCATTGTAGATGTAAATATGTTTAACCTATATATGACCCGCCATATCAAATCCATTCGGAAGTCGGGATTGTTTTACCCTGTGCCAATGCATTCTCTTATATATGCGAGTCGACCATAGGTCGCCTCGCATATATAAGAGAATGCACTGGCCTAACAATTTTTTACAATTTTAATAATTTTTTCTTGTATTCTTTAACAATTTGATAATTTCATCCATACAGAGCCCCAGACAAACATGAGCAGACGACACTCTTCTATATGCTTCTATATATGTGTGGGGCTCCCTGTAGGGTAATGGATGTTTTTTATTTTATGTCCTAAAAATTGTAAGAAACATTTATTTAAAAAAAATGATAAAAAATTGTTAGGCCAATGCATTATCTTATATATGCGAGGCGACCTATGGTCGACTCGCATATATAAGAGAATGCATTGGCACAGGGTAAACAAATCTCGACTTCCGACTGGATTTGATATGGCGGGTCACATATATATGATTTTGACTCTTTCTCTTCGCCATTTTGTATGAATAAAATTATTGTAAACCGGGAGAGGGGCTAAGTTAGTTTTTGTAATTTGTACTCAATCCCTTTTGTATTATATCGATATACAAATATCTTTAAAGTAAAGTAAATTGAAAGACTCCACCAGCCACTATAATGTTGATATGGAGTTGATACGGGATCTTCTATATTTCTTTACAATTAACATATATACCATATAACCAAAGTGCTTACGTGATTCCCACCCACTTCAAGAGAATCCATTAAAATATACATAAATATTCATGTATATAACATTAGTTATACATGTATACATTGAATGTTCTATTATACGTCTGGAGGGATGTTCACAAATATGAGCAGACGCCAGATAACACAAGTGAAGAAGAATTCCTATTCATTTGTGGGAAATGTTCAGATATTAATTCAACAAACGACCTATGGTCGTTTTTAAACTTATTATCTGAGCATTTCCTAATGGAACTATACTGGCCAATGGATGTTTAGAAAAAGAAAGGGTCAGTTGGTATCCGCCAAAACTCCAGACCCCCTGCACCCTTTTCATTAAGTATTGGTCGCCTTTAACCCTTTACCCAACAAACCGGCCAAAACCGGCCAAATAAAGCTTCAACAGCCTAAAATATCTTCGGTCTGTCTCAATATAACCATACAAATATGGATACCATTGGAACCGGCTCCTTGACCACATTGTGATAGTTACAGTTATGCCCTGTGGCAATGCATTCTCTTATATATGCGAGTCGACCATAGGTCGCCTCGCATATATAAGAGAATGCATTGGCCTTTAACAATTTTATAATTTTTAATGTGTTAAGCCAATGCATTCTCTTATATATGCGAGGCGACCTATGGTCGACTCGCATATATAAGAGAATGCATTGGCACAGGGCCGTTCTGTTGGGTAAAGGGTTAAGGACGAATGGAGCTATATGGCGACAAACAAGACAATTACCAGGTGGGAGGATTTAGCTATCACGCTTTAAGAAACCAGTATATATGGTATTACCATAGCAACGGTGGAGGGTAAGCAGTATCGAAGAAAGAATATTAACAATATTACGCTGATACCACCGGGTCCATTAATATTGCAATATGTCTTTAGACGTCTTATCCCGGACCATATAGTCACATTACACCGACATCCGTATAGTTCGATAACCATGTGTTCAGGAACAGAAGTGCTGTCCTGTAATTTGATATAACAATCAATTTTGTTGTGTGTGGTCGACGTATAATTCAGAATGAGTATTCCTTGTCACACATATGGGACACATGACCAGTGGCAGGTGCGCCAGTGCGGTACAACAGGTTGCTCGTGATGTTGTTTAAACTGTTTAGTTGAGAGATTTTGAGCCACCCCATCCCGAGCGGTTTATGGAACCGCATTAGCTATATATATCCATGTTTCTGTAGCACAACATTTGCCCATTGTGTAGAGAAACTGTCATTTTACGAAGTGTTTTATTTGGATATACGATGACGCCGATACACTTGTGAGTCCAGCATGAGCTTGGTAATCATGCCATGAGCAAACTGGAATACATATTAAACAGAATGACTTCTTGGTTCTCCTTTGGTACTGACATTGTTATTTAATATTTTTTACAGTTGTTTTCTCTCTCTCGCATTTTACAACAATTACCGTTAATTAGGGACGTCCGAAATAACGATGACATCATTTAGGTAGGTCGAAGTCCATAGTGACCGGCGGAATTACGTCATGAAAGTATTACTTACCTGATCAAGTTGAGTGGAGTGGCTTAATAAACTTGTATCAAGTCCAGAATGCGCTACAAGTTGTGAGTGGTAGATAAATGTGTATATGACCTTGACCTGGACATATTTGCACAAGTATAGAACATTACTTGGGAACTGGTTTTCAAAATGCAATCCGATCAGATGCACGCCAATTTGTGTTACTGTAAACTAGTATACATGTAGTCATGCACCACCACGGTGTGCGACGTTAATTTGATCGCTCTTAAGCCAAATTAGAAAAAAATATTTAGAATTAAAGTTTAAAGGCACGGTTGGCCTTGGTGGTGGGTATCCTGTGAAAATATTTCCACCCGTCAAAAACCGCCACAAAGAGAAAGAACAACAAAATGTAGACAGACTTTGTCCGTATACAAATAAGAAATATCGCATAAACAGTATGTTATTGTCACATCTTTGACCATTGTTATGTAAACAAAAGCATAAAAAGTTACTTTTCTGGTGTTTGTTTATATTATGATGGTAAACATAAAGAGCGTTCTTTGTTGGTGAATTCCTGATATGGAACGAATAAAGAGCGTTTATGCCATTTGTGTGTGATTAGCCAGCAACATTGTGCTGTCTTCTGTAACACAATCAGGCTCTTGCTCAGGTAAAATATAGTAAATCTTTATGATAACATGCTGTTTAAGCGATGGTCATGGTATATATGAACGAAACTGTATGCGTTTTAATGTTTTTCTGTTTACGGTGATTGGAACAAATATGAATATTTTCGACAACTAAGGCCTCACGTGCCTTTAAACAAATACATATACTTATCATATCATATTGTGTCGGAGTCTACGTTCGACGGAAATTGACGTACGTTGCAAATGTGTTCTGAATACTTATTGCACTTACTGATTGATTGAACACAGAAAGACCTGGCTCGGAAATCATAGTTTTATTTGACACAAAACGGCCGTCAATACGAGCCGTGAGAACACCGAGAAATGGTTTGATACGGAGCGGAAAACGTGCCGATCCATCGAAACTTCCTTTGATTACTGAGGATTAAATGTCCCGCTGCAGGCTGCTTCAGTCGTATCGGTGAATCCACACGCAACAGACTGAGTGTGTTCTAATGTCGACGTCTGATTGCGCAAATATCATTTGTGTTGTGTCAAGGTTGACAAACACCGGGGGCAATAGCGCTGACCTTGTCCCCCGCCTTTTCCCGCTGAAGTAGCCTGTAGATATACATGTACATGTATTGGACTACTCCGTATAAAATGGCTACTACATGTAGTTCTATTCTACAATGTAAATATTCGTGACAGTGATTCTCAGTTTAGAAGTTAACTGCTGGATCAGGAATAAAACAATAGCATACATTTAAGCGTATGACATAGGCATAGGATCGCATGAAACGCGAGCAGACATAGGCATGGGATCGTATGAAACGCGAGCAGTATGCAATGCCTACAGTTCGACAAGTCATATTGAAATTGCTGTCCTGCTGATTTAAGAAAAACGGGAAATTACAGATCAAATCTACTGAAGTGGATAACGAAACGACAGCAATCATGGTTGTGTTACTCCCATACAATAATTACACGTATACGACTGAACTTATGAATTATTTAGTATTCCAGATCGTAATATTTATAGGGTAATAAAATATCTAACATCTACTATCTAACTTCTAATATCTTATACTAGTATCTAACATTGTTTTGGAGACAGCCCTTTTAATGGAAAGACATGAAGCAGGAAAATTCCAGTCGACATATCGACACCGCCACATTAATTCCAACGATATCTCAAATCGACATTGCGAATAAAGGCTCTTCAAAATGTCAACTGTGGAAAGTAAAGATTAGCTTTCCTCATTAATATTAGTCGCTGCTTCCATACCTAAATATACCTCATCCATTGTGTGTGACACCAAATTAGCCATACAATGTCATAAACCAATTTACCGCTTACCAGGCGAATAAAATATTAAAATCAATTGTAGCCAACGTCATTCGTAACACACGGGCATCACGAAGACTACAATAACATCATTCGGCTTAGGCCTCATCTTCTGGGAAATATCTATAGTCTCAAATTAACATTGTGTTTTAGTTGCGTTTTCCCTTCTGTGAAATTTCTATATCACTTAATTTTCAGAAGATAAAATGCATAATCGAGGTGACTAATGGGTGAACATCACCAACTTCAACCGGAGAAATTATCAGTCTGATCCTATCAGTCTCCCATAAGCATTTGATGCTTAAGCAGAATGAGGCCAACAGAGGGTGAATTCATCCTCTCGAGACCTCATTCTGCAAATGCCAGACACACTATTTGAAGCCTATGTACAACGTATACTTCGAACAGAATATCCACATAGGCATATGTTTGATATAATTATTGTCAGATATAGAACACAAACAAAGGGTAGCTTGATTCTATCAACTCGGATAGGCATCTTCAAGCAGAAAAAAACATTGGCTATTGATTCAGTATTGAATTCGTTATATTATAACCAACTTCAATGTCCATCAGCTTGAAGATGCCTATATACTTATAAGTTGAAAGGCGAAAATACAACCCTGACATGCTTTAATATGGATAGGATAGGATAGGATAGTTTATTTACAATACACACGAATGACACAGTGGCAGTAATACATAATAAATTATAACAGTGTATTGTCGGGGGTAGCTTAGCCCTACCGGGCTGTCTTCCTGCTACCCCCTATGGTCAAGTTGCAGGACATCCAGTGTAACTCAATGAGCAAGTTAAACGTTAGTACGGCTGAAGGGGTCACTCTCACCAAAAAAAAAAGTGCTGAAGGGTACACATGGTTTGAAAATGTGCTGAAGGGTACACAGGGTTTTGTGATCGGCACGAACACCATTACTTAAATTGTATTTATGAAAGTCTGGCGCCCATTAGCAGTTTTTTTTCAGTACATTTTATTATTCATTGGAACGTAAACAAGTATTCTCTAACAGAAATTAAGGCAGATACGAAAATTGAATGTCCTTTAGAAAGACATTTCAAACCCTGTGTACCCTTCAGCACATTTTTTAAATCCTGTGTACCCTTCAGCACTTTTTTGGGTGAGAGTGACCCCTTCAGCGTTAGTACGTGTAATTCAAAAAATTATTTGCGGGATTTTCCTGTCAAAGCTAAATGTATTTGGTTGGCCGATGTGAGTTGTATTGTGGTTGGTTGTATTGATCGTCGGCAATGTGACCTATATACCGTAGGCTTCACAATCTAATGTCATTTCTTGTGACAGGCCGCCGTGGGCGATATATTGAAAGATCACGGTTTTATGGCTCGTGCGAATTTGATGAGGAAACGGCATGCACACCGATGTTGGCTCGCAGATAAATGAGTGTTTGGCGTTTGTCGATATCAGATTCATATCGCCATGTTATTGGTCTGTTTCAAAAATGTCGTGGCACAAATTAATTGAGACCTGACATGATCGCTTCGATAGATGCGAAGAGACATGTCACTTTGATAGCCGAGATGGCGGCGATGTCGTCCTACTGTCCATACTCGTGTCACGTATACCTAGAAACCACATATGTGAACCGCCATATCAAATCCAGTCGTAAGTCGGGATTTTTTTTTACCCTGTGCCAATGCATTCTCTTATATATGCGAGTCGACCATAGGTCGCCTCGCATATATATAAGAGAATGCATTGGCCTAACTATTTTTTACAATTTTAATAATTTTTTCTTGTATTCTTTAACAATTTTATAATTTCACCCATACAGAGCCCCAGACAAACATGAGCAGACGACACTCTTCTATATGCTTCTATATATGTGTGGAGCTCCTTGCAGGGTAATGGATGTTTTTTTATTTTATGTCCTAAAAATTGTAAGAAACATTTATTTTTTTTAAATGATGACAAATTGTTAGGCCAATGCATTCTCTTATATATGCGAGGCGACCTATGGTCGACTCGCATATATTAGAAAATGCATTGGCACAGGGTAAAAAAAATCCCTGGATTTGATATGGCGGGTCACATATCTAGTCAGACATAAACGCTATTAACACTGTTGTGAGGTACATGGAAGAGGGCTCCCATAAGTTTCATAACTTGTGCCCCGATCCTCTGTGCACCCGCATTTCTGAATGTAATCTTAAATTGTTATGTATACATGTAATACATATAATCATGTATACATGTACTTGGGTAACAATACATATTTCCAACAGTTGATAGTCGTTCAAAATTAAACCATTTCTTTACTAAATATTCTTTGACGAGTAGTTCCCTTATAGTTCCCAGATAATGCATTTAACAAAATTGCAATAGAACTTATTATCTTAAAGGCACGGCCGGTGTTCGTTGCATAATTTTTTATTTTTGTTCAAATCGCCATCAACAGAAGGAATATTAAACTATATATAGTTTTGTTCATATGCCAAACATAATCAGCGAGTAAAAAGTATATTGTCGCCAAGACGTACGATGGTGTACGTAAACAAGAGCCTGCTCGTATTACATAAGTGTTGCTTATATTTACACAACGCAGCTCAATTCTATTGGTTAATCACACACAGATGATATAAACGCTCTTTATTATTTCCATATCAGGAAAACAGTAACAAATAACGCTCTTTATGTTTACCATATCCGGATCTAAACAAAAGCCAGGTTCTGTAACGTTTTTTGCTTTTGTTTACATAACAAAGGAAACACATTTGACAATAACGCCATATTTCTGATTGGTATAAGAACAAGGTCTGTCTATATTTTACTATTCTTTCTGTTTATGGCGGTTTTTGAAGGAGGTGAATATTTTAACAGCATACCCACCGCCAACGCCTCCCGTATCTTTAACATTTGCCACCAATTCATATGAATCTTGGTATCATTATTGGACTAATTGGATTTTTATAGCCAATTCCACTATGGATAACTCCCTACAGGATTTTTCGCAAAATGTCAGGAATCACCATTCATGGAAGGGTTAACTAGTTCCGTGACGTGCGTTTATGTTGATACGTTTATGTTGATACGTTTATGTTGATACGTTTATGTTGATACGTATTGAATTGTTAGTTAAAGGCACGGGAGGCCTTAGTTGTCGAAAATATTCATATTTGTTTCAATCGCCGTAAACAGAAAAATATTAAAACGCATACAGTTTTGTTCATATATATACCATGGACCATCGCGTAAACAGCATGCTATCATAAAGACCTACTATATTTTACCTAAGCAAGAGCCTGATTGTGTTACAGAAGGCAGCACAGTGTTACTGGCTAATCACACACAAATGATATAAACGCTCTTTATTCGTTCCATATCAGGAATTCAGCAACAAAGAACGCTCTTTATGTTTACCATCATAATATAAACAAACACCAGGAAAGTAACTTTTTATGCTTTTGATTACATAACAATGGTTAAACATATGACAATAACATACTGTTTATGCGATATTTCTTATTTGTATACTGACAAAGTCTGTCTACATTTTAATATTCTTTCTGTTTGTGGCGGTGTTTGACCGGTGGAAATGTTTTCACAGCATACCCACCGCCAAGGCCTCCCGTACCTTTAAGCGATTTGGTTGTAATGCAGTAAAGTCACACATAGTTCGCATTTCTGATTGACACATATCCATTTCCGCGTAGTCGCCTATTATGTCTCCAACATCAAACTACACCGAAAGAAAACAAGATGTTAACTCTTTCTATATTAAGTACTCAACAATGAGTAGTCCCATTAGGAAATTCTCAGGAAATAAGTTCAACTTATTATCTGAACATTTCCCACCTATGAATATGAGTACTTCTGCACTTGCATTATCTTTTCGTGCGTCTGTCGTCTGCTTATTTAACCTCCCTGCAAATGAATAATAAACAATTCCAGACTATGCAGTCTAGACAGAATAAAAAACAAAACCTGGTCGTGATTCATCAAATGTGGCAATCGAGAACACACCCATATATAGTAATGCCCTAAATAATCGACCCCTTAACCACAGCATAATTATGGGTAATCTTTCAGGATATAGTCGGAAATATGGCTTGTTGCCTTTCATCGGAAAGCTCTCAGCTGTGGTTAAGGAGTCGATTATTTAGGGCATTACTATACACTGTCACGGTCGGACCGAGTATCCAGCTTCACCATCGAATACTAATTACTCAAGAAAACCAACTCAACTGACACCCAAATAGTGCTGTCCGGGGAAATTAGCATCACACAACCATGGTGGAGAGTAAGTGACAACATTACAAGAGACGTGGCGCTTGTTTCGCCATTAAACACAATTATTCTCGTTTTCTGTATAGCCTCTAGCGGGGTCTCCACATATATTGATCGATTTTGCCTGCTTCTATTCTTACAAATTTCTCCCCCTTTAGTGCCCACAAAAGTGTTATTTAAGTCTAATCGATAATAATTCGGTTTGCTTTTATATAGATCACTTGTAATTAGCGGGGAATTTTAACTGATTATCCAAGCGATTGAAGCGATCTGATCTTTTAAAGACATATTATGTACTTATTTTAATAGTTTACTTCCCATTCAATATACGCTCGCTTAAACTGTATTCAGAGTTCCAGACCTCGATTAACAACAGCATACAAAATCTAATTCAATTCAGTTCATTTATTACCTTGGTACTCTGAAATGTCAAAAACCGAATGTGACCTAGTTACGCTGTGTTGGGTTGGTAACTTTCAAGGATTACATCATTATAGACACATTTTGATGGGAATTTATTGATGGGATAGCGGTAAATATATAGCCAGAGATATTATATAGAGAGATGCGACAGTGGCATTCAATTCTATGCAATTACTTTGCACATTTAATCTGAGCTGCTGAGAGAGTCTCTTTTTTTTTCTTCTTCTTCCTCTTAGATGCCAACCGCAATTCTGCGTAATGTCGCACCTCAAAGACGCTTAAAACTCTCTGTGAGAACAGATGACTAGCTATATAATTTACTGGGGAATAAACTAGGTTGTGTCATACATCTTTACTGTTTGTCCAGTGGTTCTTAGACAAAATACAAAAATCACACATGCCCATGCTATTGGATCGAGATGATAAAATTGATACAGCATGTATTTACGCATAACTAATTTTTTAGCAACTTCCTATCCATCGCTTCGGTTTCAGAATTATCCATTAGGAATCTTCCTTTCTACAAGATACCATGCAAGTGTATATTATTTCTCATACTACCCCAAAGTTCTTATAAGCCATTTCCCTCTAATGTGGGAGGATTTTCCCTATTTGCTCATATATATCATTATAATATACTATACGAAAAACCAGATAAGATAGACAATTCCTGTGCCGGGCCGTAAAATCTATGGTGGATTAGGTTGACGCCTTCCTAATACTCCATTTAGTGCCTTCGTCTTGCAGTTGTCAGGCAAATATATTGTACCTATGGTCATATGAAGAATTTTTGGCTATTAACGTCAAGGAATATTGCCAGACATATTTGTAAAATAGTATGCCTGGAGTAAACGTAAACCAAAGGTAACCAACAAAGACATTAATATTGTACATACAATTATAGCAGCGTATTAGAATGCAGAAAATTGGCTCTATCTGTGTTGTCCAGTTATATTGTGCACATTGTTTTATGACAACAATACTGCCCTACACCATGGTTTCAATAAATTATAACATCACTGACTTTTGTTCATAGCTGGACTGAAAATTTCCAGCATGTTCTCCCAAAAACACGCACATTATCTGCTGATAATAGACCTTGATTTAGGTAGATAATCTGCTTAGAATTGCCTCATTTTGAGTCGATAATATGCTGAAAATGAGAGCATTTTAGTCTAGTCACATAGTCACATTGTGTGCGCTCTTTAACATGCATACGTTTTCACTGTAGACCGCACCATAAAACGAAATAACGGGTATGAGCCATTATCTCCTTATCTCAGAATCAAATAATCACGTTATGTACCTAGTTCATATTATAGGTCGATTACTGTATGTCCTTATTTACGTGATGATTTGTTGAAATTTCGGTTAACATATCGAAAAAAAATCGCAGAAATATTGATCGTACCAGGAGATGTCTCGAGACCTAATTTGTGCTATCCAACTCACAAATTTTTAGCTGAATATCACCCATTAACCTCCAGACCACTACTTCAAACCATAATATGCCCAACAATATAAACCCTGACTGAAAACTGGATTACGGATGGGGGACCTTGAATGTCTTAAATCATGTTTTGTTAACCCATTGCAGCCACAGGCTTCCCAGATTAGTAACACATGGTAGTATAATTCTTCATTTTGTATGCAGTAAGTGTTTACTAAATTCCCAGAAATCAAACATATATATTGAGAGAGTGAAATATAAAGTTTGTGGGAGTGAAGTGAATATTAACCATTCTGCAAAATAAACCACCTCGCAACTTGGAGCAATGTTACACAATAACACTAAAACTAGCTTCGTTTAATTGTTATACATTCTAGTTTGGACAAATTATGTTTGTAACTGCCTTTTTGACTAGGCCTGCATCCTTTGATATTTGTATTCAGTATGTCAAATTATTATGTCGGGCAACGTGGCGGACAAAGCTATAAATTACACCTCCCTAATATTTAGGGAAAGTACTGTCCTGTTCCTGTGTTTCGGAAGTAATAGATATCAGTTGCACACATATGTCACCATAGCTTACAACCCACACATATGTTCCACCAATTCCGGCCACAAGTCTTTGGCTATCCGCATTATTCACCAGAGCCTACCACAATTTGACTCAACTGATAAGAACAAAGAGCAATATTTTCTCAATTTTATAAATATGAAATGGTTTCATTCCGGATGATAATTGAAACTTAATGACTGTTTTATATAATGTAGGTAAGGTTTCCAATGCAAATGCATTAGAGAACCAGCGCTCTGATCCACTCAAGCATACAGTAATGCTCTAAGTAATCGACTTCTTAACCACAGCAGAATTATGGGTAACTTTTCAGGATTTAGTCGGAAATATGGCTTGTTGCCATTCATCGGAAAGCTCTCGGGGAGAGCTTTCCGATGAATGTCAACATGACCTTGAAAGTGATCAATTCAAGGTAAAATCGGGTCAAATTGAAAAACAAAAAATTAATCATTGAAAAACAAAAAATTAAATAACAAAATTTATTAAAAAACCCAGTCAATTAAAAAGGCACAATTAACTCATTGAAAAACAAAAAACAAAATTAAAAATTGTCATGTTTCTGACGATTGCCGCCAGTGGCGGGCTAACCTGCTAGTCTACTGTATATTTTGAGCCTTCCGTATATATGTATATATATATGTCCGCTATAGACTCGAGAACTGCTGGGCCGATTCAACCCAAACTTGCTGTGTAATGATAAAAACCACAGGCAGTGAACTCGGACCATTCGCGAGCCCGTGCGACCACTCCTTCATCCTTCGCCCTGCCACCGTCTTTGGAATTAAATTGAATTGATGGGTTAATGATTAAGGAGCGTTCGTATCTGCGGTGTCATTGTTAAAGAGCGTTTATATACACGAGTATAAATACGGCTCAATCGACCGTCTCGGAAACTGGGGATATCGAGACGAAATTTCGTATTTAGGGCTTCCAATGGACGGGAGATTTTCGTCGGTCAATTTGTCCGCCTGAGGTGACATTCACCTTTAAATGGGTACCCACAAATGACATTGGGCGATATCTCGGTCGTCAGCGGTGACATCGACGTGAAATTTGTTATGTATGGTCAACTCGGGACGGGGAATATTTTTGTGCACCCAACATGACCTTGAAATGATAGCATGCTGTCGGCGTGGCTGAACGGGGTTACCTTGAATAAAAAAAATTAATGGATCGACCATGGGACCAATCCCGCCAGTGGCGGGCTAATCTGCTAGTAGTCTATAAATAGGCTAAATATTCCCATCCCCCAGTATCCGGACTCTAATTTATTCCACAGAAAGACTTATTCAAGTGATCGAGTTCAGAAAGTTCTCGTCCCGAACTTTCTTTGGCATGGAACAAAACCGAGCTTTCCTTGTATCTATTTGTTCCACTTCTGTACGAAATATTGAAAATATCTGGAACATTGCTATGACCTTGGGAAGTATTTTCAGACATATGGCGACCGTATATCAACCTTTCGTGTATCTATTTCATACCTTCTTCCAAATTACATAGACAACATTTTGAGTTTTGAATGAGCCATGTCCATTTAGCTTGTGCAATCATTGGATTATTTTGTTGGAAGATGCATTTAGCCCTTTACCCAACAGAACGGCCCTGTGCCAATGCATTCTCTTATATATGCGAGTCGACCATAGATCGCCTCGCATATATAAGAGAATGCATTGGCTTAACACATTAACAATTATAAAATTGTTAAAGAATGTAAGAAAAAATGGTAAAAAGTGTTAAAAAAAGATTTTTTTTAGGCCAATGCATTCTCTTATATATGCGAGGCGACCTATGGTCGACTCGCATATATAAGAGAATGCATTGGCACAGGGCATAACTGTAACTATCACAATGTGGTCAAGGAGCCGGTTCCAATGATATCCATATTTGTATGGTTCTATTGAGACAGACCGAAGATATTTTAGGCTGTTGAAGCTTTATTTGGCCGGTTTGTTGGGTAAAAGGTTAGTGTAATTTGGTACTCTTCTTCCAAAACAATTATCCTGCCAAATGGATGTACTTGAGCTAATATAATAAACTATAGATAGAACTATCAGCGTTCAGTTTTTGTGACTTTCGCAAGGATTCAACTCATGTTCAATTTAATTTAGTTTTCATAAATACGTTTTTTCTCAAAATTATGTCAGCTATTTCCGACTTGGGTTTCGTTAGTTTATCGCCGATAGATGCGTCCCGAATTGAGTCGTAAATATTAACAATTGAGCGTAGTTCAGACGATGTTTTCTATGGAGTAGTACGGTCGATTTGCTTCAGATTTTCGGCGATGCTGGTAGAATGTTACATTCCTCCAGTTGGCATAGCGCCTGAACACTAACTCATCGGTTTCACGCACCCGAACAAGTACATAATATGTCTTTATCCTCTTCTATAATGAATGGATTCTCCCATTCAGTTATAAGTCATAAGACTATGCATTGGAATGGCATATTATTCATTTGGAGGGATATTCAGATAATAAACGAAGACGACAGACAGACGAACTTATAATACAACGGCAGAAGGTTTCATATTCAACAATGGGAGATGTTCAGACAAGTTCAACAAACGACAATTTCCTACGCATGCGCACTCGTCAATGAGTATTTAGTGTATAAATGGTTAACAAACGAACGCATGCGCATATAGTTGTGCAGATATATATAAAGAATCAACAATCATACCTCATGATTCCTCACAGAGTGACTCAGCTCACTCCATGAGGGATGATTTTTAGAAAATTATGTTACATTGTTTATATGCACGTTTCGTGAGCCCTGATACACGTTACGTAAATAACCAGGTTGGCCGTTTGGCACGAATCAAACTGATAGGCAATCGATGGATTTATAGAACATGCCTCGGTATCCGGCGGCCATGTTACAAGATATGTGTATATCATTGCTGCAGAATTTAATCATAAAATCTGTCAATTCACGAAATACTGTAAAACAATTGGTTGTCACTTAATTATCCATCAAGGTTATTACTCAATAGCCTTAATCAGTGGCTGTCACCCTTCCTGGAAAGCATCCGGATATTGCGACTGAACCAAAGTCGATTTAACATGCACTCCTTTGTGGGGACATCGGTGGCTCGGTCGGTTAAGGGTACAACTCCAAGCCGACTCGCTCTCCAGCGCTGGCGATGAGGGTTCAAATCCAAATGTTTCCACCGTGGACTGTGTAACTCGAAATCGTTATCTGGTGGAGTTTCCAGTTACTCGCCGATGGCAGGTGGTTTGCCGCACATGGTCCACGAGGTTATACACCATCGTACGTCTTGACGACAATATACTATTTACGCGCTGATTATGTTTGGCATATGAGCGGAACTATATATATTTTGGTGTTCCTTCTGTTGATTGCGATTTGAACAAATATAAATAGTTCTGCAACGAACGCCGCCCGTGCCTTTAAGCGATAGGTTAAAGGCATCTGCTGATTAACAAACTGTTTATAAATCGCTGCACAATGCCTTTATAATGTATAATTATTTAATAATTACAACTATATTATAATTACGATTATAACTATTTTCGATTTCATTGAAATGCGTGTATTTAATTGGTCGAGAGGCTGGGCGCGATCTGATCTGATCTATCACTGTATAGGAATCAGTGAGCCAAATGTGTTCCAGAGTCGGGGAGCTAGAACAACGTGGAATGAGAGAGGTCAGGTAACTGAAGAATGGCCTTCACCTAATACATGTGACACGTTATTAAAGGATGACATCTTGTTTATTTGATTTGTACGTCATACCAAAATAGTTTAAACTGGTGAATTAATGGGGGAATGGACTATTTGTGAGTGGGAGATTTATTTAACTTACTGGTGTAGTTCTGGTGTTTTCTAGGTAAAGTTTGGTTGCGGGAAAAAACCTGTCGTACAATTGCGGATTTATTTTAGAAAGTAAACAAATGACCTATGATTATTCTCCCATTTTCGTGATCACCTGGTGTTAATCTAGCTGGATAAAAATCACTGGGGTGCCCAAAGTTTACTTTCGGCCTAATGCATGTAATTATCCTATTTAAATACATGTACATCAATAGCAAAATATTATATTGAATTAGATTTAATGATTCGTTTTGTAACGCTTCTGGAATGAAATTCGGTCGACAAATACATGTGAACAAAGTCCGTTTGTAGATGGTGGTGTGTATATCTATTTTGGAATGGTAATGAACATTGCCAAACCATCTTCATCCCTTTAATTCCTCATATATACATGCTCTGTACTTATGAATTTTCGAGAAGAATTAAATATTGTTTAAACCAAATGTTTCGTAAAACATCGTATATTATCGTAATCACGGAATTAACCGAATGGGCACAGTCTGTATATCCGGAGCCTATACTGAATAATTGTGATCACATGAGAGCTCGATCAATGTCTGTGTATATAGGGCAGATGGACGGCCGTCACCGAGATATCCCGAGACCCTGATTGATCGGCACGCATGCGTAGTTGACGGCGTTACGGTCTCCGACAATTCCCCAGCCGCCGGTTTTCATATGTCACTCATCGCAAAATAATATTCTATTCTGTATCGACAGTTGCGTTGAATCTTCATTCCGTTTGTCACTATCGATTTGATGCTTTCGCTGAGACGTATATTAGCAGGCCTCCGGTAGATTCCGATAGATGCCGGGTCACAACCAATGTCATCCTCCGTCTTACGGAACAAACCGTGGGCTGATTCTTTAAGGGGGTTGACAGCTTCGCCGTGCATACATTTCGACGAACATTCACCCCAATCACCGCTTTCTCAATGTAAATGTGCAATTGTTGAGTGTCATATATCGGTTATTGGGAGAGGTGGTGTCAGTAAGTGATTTCTGCACTTGTCCCAATATTGTGTTGCCTGTTTTCGAGTCATGCTACATTGTACAACTTCCTGCTCTGTAATTTGCTTATCCCAACAGAAGGGCCCTGTGCCAATGCATTCTCTTATATATGCGAGTCGACCATAGGTCGCCTCGCATATATAAGAGAATGCATTGGCTTAACACATTAAAAATTATAAAATTGTTTAAGAATGTAAGAAAAAATGGTAAAAAAAGATTTTTTTAGGCCAATGCATTCTCTTATATATGCGAGGCGACCTATGGTCGACTCGCATATATAAGAGAATGCATTGGCACAGGGCATAACTGTAACTATCACAATGTGGTCAAGGAGCCGGTTCCAATGATATCCATATTTGTATGGTTCCATCAACAAACACAAATAGGCCATCATATCGGTGTCTCTCTGTGGAAAAATAATCTACAGTGAGTCCATAAAATATTTTACATTGTAATTCAAGACAAATATTTGTCGCTGAAACAGGCATTCTGATTGGCCGAGAGCTGCTAACTTTAGTTTTAGATTAATCAGCATAGCTCGCTGAGGCGTGCCCCCATTTTGAATGGAGCACGGTGTCGTTGATAACGCGCGTAAAATACGCCACTGCGCTGTCATGAGTAGCGTAATCGAGTCAACTGGAACGTTGCATGGTTTCTATATACGGTGTAAACAGGGAGTTGTCCTGGTGCTGTTACGAGTAACCACATGGAACGTATCCAACCATCACCGAACAAAGGATATCTCACTTCAAGGCATGTGATGTCGATAAAAAGTTCTTTTCGTGCCATTTCTTTTAAATGTGTTGATGGATTGAATTGTATTATAATTATGCAATGTAAGGAAATAAGGTAATCTTGAGTTTTTAGTGGCGAATTAGACTGATATTTATGTTTATGATGTATTATGCACTGTAAGGAAGTAAGGTGATCTTTGAGTTCTTAGTGGCGAATATGACCGACATTTCTGTTTATGTCGTATGCAAACATGGGTTCATGTCTGGAAATTTATTCATAATGTAAATGTCTGGACAGGCAATGCCGTGGTTATATTCCATGTATCTTTTTCTATGCAGCCTCTCATTATAGAAGTGATTACATGCAGCGCTTCAATTGAATAAACCGTCATCTGATATCATCGACCGGGTTCATATAGCGCTTATTCGATTATGTGCTCTAAAACTCTTTTCAACAGTACCCGATACGTCAGTCAGTATAGTGCAAACCACCCAACAATGACATGTCGAGGGAGACATTGAGAATTTTGTTACCCGATCGAGAACGGAATGTCTCCCGAGGAGCTCAGCATTACGCTACGTCACACAACTGGAACATTTATCTGGCAACATTTTAGGGATGAGGCCCGGACCGCAAACAAAAAATGTTTTCATTCAATACCTGTATGATTGATTCTTGCGAGATAATTGCATGATATATACCACAAATTTCTGTAGTATCGCTACAGGTGGAACTACATAGATTGTACTTCTCACACAGTTAGCCGAGATACAGATGTATTTTACATGCATGTTGCCGTTCATATTCTGGCCAAATATGGTTTTCTACGACGAAATGCGCGCAAATATATCGTGCAAATTTGCGAGTGTGTGGACATACCCTTACCCGTATTACCCCAAACTGGTTAATACAACGCCAGTATATGTATTTAAGTTGTATGACTGCGTTTAGTGTGAACGTTCTTTGGGAGTATCTGATATGTGTCACCAGTTTTATATTTCGGATCATTAGCGTTTTGAGTTTAGTTGCGAAAGTACTTTGTTTCTTTGATTCTACATAAATTATCTTCACACGTTGTCAGATTTGATTATTCTAGATCATTGGTCTCCCCATTCGTAGCGCAAATTCATTACCTAAGTTTCCAAAGATCGCAGCTTGGTGGCGAATTAAAACATTACGGAATTGGTTCTCACACTTTAACGCCGTGGTCCAACATTTAGCGTACGGGATTCGCATGTCGTGGTGGGAAGGTGTCCGAATGTGTGCTTTCGTTGGATGTCAAACAGATTGGGGGCGCTGGTCTCCTCTGAAAACCATCCTCTTACTCCGCATGGGGGTTCGCCTTTTAATTCTGGTTATGACAGAAATTGTCGATTGGCAGCAGCTGGCAGTAATTGTTTCACACGCTGAAATTTAACATTTAATGTCTGCAATGAATGGCTAAACTGTTATTTTATTATTTTTATTATAGTGATACACAATGTGCGACTGCGACGCAAACTCACTTCATCTTTTTGACAGATATTTAAAGATTTATTCACTATTTAGTGTTCCAGCAAGTCTCATCAGTTCGCGGTGATTCTGTTTGAGTCCTGCTGATCCATAGTGAGCTTAGTGGTTTCTCAACTGTGTTTACGGCTGATCCATAGTGACCTTAGTTGTGTCTCCACTGTGTTCACTACTGATCCATAATGAGCTTAGTGATGTATCCACTACTGATCCATAGTGACCTTAGTTGTGTCTCCACTGTGTTCACTACTGATCCATGATGAGCTTAGTGATGTCTCCACTACTGATCCATAGTGACCTTAGTTGTGTCTCCACTGTGTTCACTACTGATCCATAATGAGCTTAGTGATGTCTCCAATACTGATCCATAGTGAGCTTAGTGGTGTCTCAACTGTAAAATAGGTTTCATCTAAATTGACCGGTAACTCTGAATACATGTTTAGAATGTGACAATCTACCAATTATACTAATCCCCCCTATAATCAGAGAAAATAACCAGAAGTATCGTATTATACCATCACAGACCGAATAGGGCCGTGCTACCACCCTAGTAAACAATGGCGCGATTGTGGTATGTGCTATGGTATATTGCGGTGAAAGCGACAAAATAGCTTTATCTTTGTTGTACTATAGCATTTAACCCTTCTATACTTGTACCATGAATAATTACAATGGTAAACCACGATACACCTTGGTACAACCATGTAATCGCATAGCTTACTGTTGTAAAAGGCCATACTATTCCCAATTATACATCACTTTAACGTTTGTTTCATTCTGTCATTTCAGGAGTATTACAAACAGTGGATATGTGCGATGTCATTACCATATTACCTCCAAACTGTACGGGTTTTGCCCTGTATAGACTTTTGTTATCGTGTTGAAGAAATGTGCCCTTTCTTTGAACCCGATTCCGAATCAACAAACTCAATCCAGCTAGGAGATCCAGCTTTTATATGCAAAGGTTAGTATTACTATGTTCGTACTTCTAAAAAAAAATGCTAACATTGTAAATAATTCCACGACCACTTCGACATTAAAACTTTAAAGCGACCTGAAATCTTCAGGTCTCAAATTTGACATGGTATTGTTTCACTTGAAACGTTCTGGTGATAAAAAATGATGATATAGATATATATAAAGATGGTGTGTCTCTTGAATGAACTTTTGTTTATAGATTCGGGGTGTAATATAATAATAGTTACTAGGAAATAATTGATCTTTTAAAACACTTTGATGTAAACTATTTGCAACACTAGATGTTTTTCGATGTTTGTTTTGGAACAGCAGTCCTAATATGCATTGAAAACAAGTTTCCGATAATTTTTGTTGTTGTTGTTGTAGAAAGTGGTGCCAGGAAGAGACAAGGCATCTTTAAAATACTAGTTTTCAGATCATAAATACTCCGAAACGGCTAAGAATACGTTTGCCCGTGCACATAATATAAATAAATAACAGTTTTGTACCACCGAAGTGTTCTAAAACGCTTGACAGGTTGAACATAAAATACAATTGCAAACATAATATATACGAACAACTATACAATATAAACACTATATGCACTTTATATAAGGATTATCTGTCATGTGGACTGTTTTTATGGAGATGTAACCGTGAGGCAAATGGTCATAACTTGTGTAAAACCCGAAGGGTTGTACATTCAAGTTATGACCACTTACCTCACGGTTACATCTCCATAAAAACAGTCCACATGACAGTAATCCTTATATATACATTTAGCGAAAAAGCCACTTTTGTAAATGTATTTAAATCGAAAAGTGTATCGTGATAAAACCAGCCCAAAATATCCCATAGCGCCCTTGGCAAAGTTAACAGGAACAACGAGTCTCTTTATATTGAAACATGATGATTTATTAAGTCAATCCTGCGCGAGTCCAAATGCGCCCAAAACATTACGCGTTCTTCTTCCGAAACCGATGACGCGTCGATGTAATTATGGGGCTGCAGTTATGACCTGTTGCGCGTTCACCGAGAAATAATTGCAACTAGTCACGTGGGCGCCGACCAATAGGAATGCTGGATTTAGTGATAGTTATACTTAGTATGTAAATATATGTAAATAAATTATCCTATCCGAAGGGTCCCAGGTCAAGTTTTGAGGAAATCACACCAAGTCTGGGGAAAAGGTCTTTAAAAATAACGTTTTAACAAATTACCAATTTTGTTCTGACAGCAATAAACCCCTTCCTGATGTATTTTTTCCTTCAAAACTATAGCAGCCAGTAAATATGATAAGGCGAAACACGTTTGAGAAAATCTAATCGCAAATTTAAAACCTGATCGAGATTATCAAAATGTCAATATCCTCGTCCAGAAACTATATATTTCTGTACCCAATTGAAAAGTAATTTCAAGCAATTTCACGACGCCATATAGTACACTCGGCGGAACTGCATAAATAATATACGTATCGATGTGTGCAAATAGCTACTTTCGGTTCGCATCCAATCGTATTTTCTCTTATTTTGATCTCTTGTCGACATCTTTTAGTCGACACCATTAAAACAGATGAAGCGGAACAAGTAGGTAATCATTTTTGGAACTTATTGTCACAAATGGACAAAGTAAGCTCACTGGCTGCGGACACGCGTATCACAGTAGCTATGGCATAGTTGGTGTAACAATTTATTATGGTGCAGTTTGGGGACAACTGGTTGTCATAATTAATATGCCATAGCTAGATATGTCGCCCGATGCATATTCGCACAATGAGCCCTCCCAAGTTCGTTATAATTAGCATTTGTCTTGTTTTTGGTCCTTGTATAGTTCGCTTTGTTTATTTTTCCAGATACTTTCTCGCAGCTACATTTCCTCCAACAGTTCCGACACAGCTTCATCGGCCCACATGATAATATTAGTGGAATTATGTGTAGAACTAAACGTCGCAAAATGAAAAACACAATAGGGGAACTGTCTTAATAGGCATGAAATTAATATAAGTGGATAAACATGAATTGAGATCATATCAACAAAACGTATGATATGTGAGTGAACGGGAGATTGCCACGGTCAAACACAATTCTGAACGATCGGCCGTGCAATTATATATATATATATATATATATATATATATATCGTAGAGAATACAATGTAGCAAAACGTAATGAGTAGAGATCAACCTTGGTGCAACGCAGTGGGTTAATTGGTCAAGTCGACTCATTGTGCGGAAACTTAGCGGGCAACATGGCTAGCTATGGCACATAAATATGACGACCAATTGTCACCAAACTGCACCATAATAAACTGTTACACCTACTATACCATCGCTACTGTGGTACGTGTGTCCGCAGCCATTTTATTCACCATTATCGCGCTTCTTGGTTGGGTAACCGGATTATTTTGGGAAATGTGTGTTATATGACGAAGATGTTATCGAAATCGACTGGACGATGATATCAAGTTGACATATTTGAAACATCGATCATGTTTTTGGATTTGGGGTTAGATTTTCTCAAACTAGTTTCACTTTATCATATTGTATGGATGATAGGTTTGTAAAATAATGTCTAACGGGTGGCTAGTACTATCAACAACAGTGCTATTTTGAAATAAAAGTGTTTTAAAAGTTATTTTCCCAGACTTGGTGAGATTTCCCCGAAAGTTACCTGAGATTCTTCGTGTAATATATAATAAAAATATTTAAAAAAATCCCGGACTCCTGTGATGTAGATGGTTAGATATTGCACAGTTTGAAAAGACTTGGGAATTTGGCCTATATGACACAATTATGGAAAGGTCATGTAGTTGGGAACAACACCTTTCCCGAATGAACACCTATATATAGCAACACCACCTTCTGCACTGACTTTATCTAATTTAGTGCTTTAAAATAATGAAGTATAACTAATATTGGCCGGAAAACAGTTATTTATTTTCGCCCTGGAGCATTTTGCACAATTACACATTTCGAGGTGGTATTAATCAATACAAAATGGCGGCCGTCGCCAAAAACAATATAATTTTGGACTCCGCTGACTCTTGAGTTATGAATAAATTATTCTATTTAGATAGGTTCAAACTATTTTATGTAAGTTCAATCTATTTTTAGATTGGCTGAAAAGGTAAATTAGTATATCTCATATTCGCATACGTTTATATACACAAGTCGCTCCCGCTTACCGCAGCTTTTGCGCGGAAATCATAGTAGCGGGCGCTAATTTGTTCATATATGAATAGCATAATAGCCTTCTACAAAATATTATATACTTGTAGCAATATTTGTCTAAATTATGAATAAATATCAAGAGATATGATAATATGCTCAGAACACTCATTCAAGCACATTGGCGACTCCGTCGGAGTTAACGGCTCCCTGTACATTCCAACTTAATTACAGGCATTAAAGATATATATGCTGCACATATGTGACCCGCCATATCAATTCCAGACGTAAGTCGGGATTGTTTACCCTGTGCCAATGCATTCTCTTATATATAAGAGTCGACCATAGGTCGCCTCGCATATATATATATATATATATAAGAGAATGCATTGGCCTAACAATTTTTTACAATTTTAATAAATTTTTCTTGTATTCTTTAACAATTTTATAATTTCACCCATACAGAGCCCCAGACAAACACGAGCAGACGACACTCTTCTGTATGCTTCTATATATGTGTGGGGCTCCCTGCAGGGTAATGGATGTTTTTTTATTTTATGTCTTAAAAATTGTCAGAAACATTTATTTAAAAAAAAATGATAAAAAATTGTTAGGCCAATGCATTCTCTTATATATGCGAGGCGATCTATGGTCGACTCGCATATATAAGAGAATGCATTGGCACAGGGTAAAAAAAATCCCTTATGATTGGATTTGATATGGCGGGTCACATATGCTTTGGTTGTCAGCGGACAAAAAGTACACGATCTGTGTAAACCGTGATTTACATGCATTTTAAAATCGTCCATATATGCCAGCACCCCAAAAATGCACTGTGTCAAAATACTTGAAACGATAACAGGCACATTTCCAGGATTGTCCCATTGAGTCATATATAAGTATATATTGGAATAAATACATTAAGTTTTAATTGGAATGTTCTATTATTGATTTGGAGGGGTGTTCAGAAAAAATGAGCAGACAACCAACTTACGAAAAGATAATACATGTGCAGAAGGTATCCTATTCATTGGCTGGAAATGTTCAGATAATACGTTATCCTAAAAGCCACAAACGGGTGATCCGGGAATATTTGACACATTCGATATGATTCATGGGAAACATGCATGACACTTGTGTTTCTATGTAATGTTTGATTTGGAGATAAAGGCTGTAGGTGGAATTACCCAATAATGACTCCAAGTCTGAGTTTAGTGTGCCTGTCATTTGCAGAGGGTGAATTTAGTGGTGTTATCCCGCATTACTGGCTAGCATCACCAAATTCACCCTGTGGGGACCTCATTCAGCATGGCATCACCTGCTATGTGAGACAAAGACTCAGATTGAAGTTCCCAAATGGTGAATATTGTGATGTGCACCCATTGGGAACTTGATTATGCAATGTGTCGTCTGCCAATTTGGGGAATTAGAGAAACTAAACTAAAAAAGAAATAGGATCTATGTGCAGAAGTTTCTATAGAAATTTGATTATAAAGAAACTTTCCAGAGAAGATGAGGCCTACACAGAATGAGGTCCCCAGAGGGCGAATTTAGTGACGCTATCCCGCATAGCTGGCTAGCATCACGACAGCAAATGACAGGCGCACTTAACTCAGACTTGAATGGCAATTTTAAGTTAGGGTACGTTCAAATGCACACTCGCAAAAGATAATGTAACAGAAAACGAATGCAAAAGTCTTCATAAAATGTATCTGTATATACATGAGAAGGAAAAACTCTGTAGTCCCACCTGTAGAATTGTTTCCTAAATTTTCCTGTAAATAGCATGCAATTATCTCGCAAGAATCAATCACACAGGTCTATGAAGTCAAATATTAATACATGTACTTGTATCATCGTTATGCATGTAAAACTACATACATTTTACATCTCATGTCATCAGATTTGGTAAAGATCCACTTGATGTGCATGTTGCCGCTCAAAGTATGGCACCATATGATTTTATATGATGAAAATGCCTGCAAAAAATATACCGGAAAATTTGCCAGTACGTGAACGCGGTCTCACAGCCATGTGTATGGCTGAAGGGCATGAGTCTTCCATCTAATTGTCATGTCGAAACATCACTCGAAGCTTGGTGTCGATAGCATGAGAGCCATGCGTTGTATCGTGCGCGAACGATGCCGGTGGCGGATCAGAAAAGAGAACACCATACAAGATTCCCACTTGACAGACATAATTGCACATTTAAAGAGCCTCGGTCCGATTTAACGCCAAATAATTCATAATTTCCCGAGCCAATGTTCCGCTTACCATGGGAAAGAACGTGAAAACTTGGAACTTGAAACTAATTAAAATTCTCAATATGAGCATACTGCTTTATGTTCTATCAAAATCACAAACACTATGTGGTTGTAATTGTGCAAAACTACTAAATTAATGAGTTCAGTAGCCATCTGCATGTCTGGTCAAAATACTGCACTATTTTGCTTATCACGAAAGAGTACAGCTAACTTTGAGAAACTATATCTCGGACATGAGTTGATATTATTGGTAAAACTATAATTCTGCATGCACAAAGCGGTGGTTCTCCAAATTATTTAAAATATATTTTCGTCTCTCTGCGTCTTTAATTTCAATCAAGTGCGTCAAACTTATACGATAGTATCGGAAATCGCAATCACTTTGACCTGTACACATGACATTGAGGCTTGACCTTCCGAAGAGGTGAACCTGGTTTCAAAAGTTAGACAACACTGAGTGTTCATTTAAACCAACATAATACATGTATTTGCGATAATTTATATAATTCTCGCCATACACGCATTTTAACACCAAGTTTCCGCAGTCAGTTAAAATCACTCATGGTTGCCATGGAAACAAAATTTAGCAATTTGTTCCAAATATCGTTATCTAAGATGTGTGTTTGCTGCATATATTGACTTGCTCTATATAATTGCACCTTTTCATTTGTGTTGCAATTAGTTCCAGGTTGAACCCCCAATTCGCCTGTACTATTGCACATGTACTACAAATTTCAATACCTGAGTTTCATACTATTTTGCAATACGACTATTGTCGGCATACGACGGTGAGGCAACCCGAACCCTCTTCCGTCACATTCATGGTTGCAGCTGCCAATGTAGATGTATTCACTTCGCAGCATAAACTATAGTATAATGCACATCAATCAGTATTTTCGCTTACCATTCGCTTACCATGAAAACTTCTGTGTCACACTATTGGTGAGGCAAACCTAACCCTCTTCCGCAACGTTCATGGTTGCCACTGCTAACGTCGATGTGTTCACTTCGCAGCATCAAATATAGGATAGTGCACAACAATCAGTATTTTGTCAAATCCCGTGCCAAAAAATATTCGCTTACACTGGAAACTTGAGCACCTCTGTTTCACACTATTACCGAACATGAGTAAGACCGATGGATGCTAGATTAGGAGGACCTGCTGTCAACTCAAACGAAGAATTGGTCCGGATTGCATCACAGATGATACATCGCCGCTTGAGTTACAGCTTTCATCGATTTGTGCCGAGGACTCGTGGTAATTGGGCTCCTCGTGGCAGGTTCTCTCCTAATGGCGAACCACTCGAAACCATATAACCCATCGGATACATCAATGGAACATATTTATATGTATCGCGTTGATTGGCTTGTCCAAGTGGATATGCTGAGAGTTTATCGAACTGTTCCTCTTGAAATTCTACTTGATATGCAAACATAACGAGATTGTTTCCACATATACTTAGGCGACCCAAGTTCCTTCAGTCGCTGAGAATTTACTTGGCTCGACTTCGAAGCTACGTTCACATACAGGCAACTTTATCTGGCAATTTGCGGCTAATTCGTCGCAGATTGGTATGGCTTGGTAGACTTGAACGATTAGCAGCGTATACAAATCATATGACCTGTCGTCTGCTATATGGTCATTAACATTCCATAAAATAATCGAACATCGACGCGACAACACATACTTGTGGTGTGTTCAAGATCTGCAAGTATATGACGATTGATGATCAATTGATACCTTTTACACAGTGAACTACTATACTGATAAGAATAGGGTACTACGTCACAATGTGTTTGCGCCTGCTAAGATTTCTGTTAGAGAACAAATGTTGTTTACGATCCAATGAAAATTAAAATGAACTGAAAGCAAACTGCTGATGCATGGGTGCCTGACTTTCAGGAACACAATTGAAGTAACTGCATCAGCGCCGATAGCACATTTTCAAAGCATGTGTACCCTTCAGCATTTTTTTTAGGTGAATGACCAGGTCAGGCACACATGAATTCCACTTAAAAGTGGTAAATGACAATTACCGTTTTGTGAATTTGATGAAAGAGGGATAATTCAAAATCACATTTCACACAAATTCTTGAAAATCAATGTCGCACTAATTCGGTATTATACATATATTTTGTCCAGGAGAATGATTAATCATGGCGACATACGATAAGCAGCTCAATTAGCATTCAATCAGTTTAAATGTTGTTATGAAGGAGCGATTGAGTTATCCTGTTATTGTCATTTAGAAAGGCACATCTTAGTAATATGGCGCAAAAGATTGCACAACGAATTTTGTAGGAAGACTGTTCATTCACTGCGATATTGCTAAGAGTGAAATTTGGCTGTGCACTGGTATGCGCCGTCTTCTGTTCCCTATAATTACAGGAAACGTGAATATGTCATGGTCATATACCACTAAAATAGTGGAATAGCGTTATAATAGTGGAATTCAGGATGTGACTGACCTGGTGACCCCTTCAGCTATAGTAATGCTAAACATATATTATATATTTCGATCATACACAATCAGGCATACGTTATGCGTTAGCTCTCAGGTTGGTTGAACAAACCGATGCTGACAACATACTGTATCGTTCTTGATTCTCATTTTATATTTGTTTCTGACTTTGGGAAGAGGTTAAAGATGGAGTATACAATGCTCATACAAATGAGGGATGCGCAGCCAAACAATTTGGTGGGGAGCAAATGTTTCAGGGGCACTTAATTTACTAATTACATGTATATTAATAGAAATTATCTTTTTCCTTTGCAGATAGGAACATAGACCTGGAATTTGGGACGGCGTATGGCAGAGACCCACAGTGCTACAAACATTGCAATATTGACAAAGAAGTCACTGAAAAAGATTCAAATAATCCCCGCGCTTCCTGTCCACCACCTGTCATAGACTTTAATCATACGGATTCTGTTCGTTCACATACTCCAAACAACTTGGACGATTCCAAAAATTCTTCATCGTCGGATACTATTCATCATGCAAAACAATCGTGGAATTCAAACATTGAAGTCCTGTTACTAATCATGTCAATCGTATTGTTGGTACTGTTCTGGATACTTAGTATTCTAGCGCAATATATGTGTATTGGATTAACGTAGTAGCAAATGCAACATCTTAGTATTAATTCAAATTCAATAATGTACAGCCCCGAACAAAGTTCTCGCACCGCTGTTACAATCGACTGGATGGACGGAACACAATATCTGGATATGCGCATGCGTATATATGTGATCTATCTTCGTTCTTTCTACTGCATGCTGTCGTTTCGTTCTTTTCGGATATACATGATGAGGTTAAAACCAGCTACAACGCAGGCCACGACAACACGAAGCTCGTTCTTTCCACACATTCTTGGAGTAATACAGGTGTCACGTGCCTAAAGCTGCCGTAAGATTTCTGACGAATTGCTTGTCACATGACAAGTCTAGTCAACTGGTATTGTCAGAGTGCTGCCAATTTGATTGGGCAGTCTGCGTTAGCTCTCAGGTTGGTTGAACAAACCGATGCTGACAACACACTGTACCGTTCTTGATTCTCATTTTATATTTGTTTCTGACTTTGGGAAGAGGTTAAAGATGGATTATCTCTTTAAATAACAAATTTTAAATGGCTTCCTGGTTATGAAATAATGCGTATGAGTTAGAAATCCCTGCCCGGAAACGCTTCTATCAATTAATATTGATTTTATTTCGAATATTTTATTATAAAATGAGACGATAAATTGGGACACTTTATATATATATTTTTAGAACAGCGATACCATATAGCGATATAGATCATTCGGGTGTTCCTATAGTTATGCTCCGACGTCAAATGTCTAAGACTGATTGTTTGTACTCTTTTATTACATAGTTATAAGCGATAAACGATACACAACAAAATTTCTGGTCTCTGTTAACAGTAACCAATATTGTTCGTTGGCTAAACAACCACACGTTTTTAGACCAGAAAATATTCGAAATATTATCAATATTAATCTATAGAAGCATTTCCGGACAGGGGTCTTCGATTCATATAAAATATTTTATACCCCGGTTACTACAGTAATGCCCTAAATAATCGACTCCTTAACCACAGCAGAATTATTGGTAATTTTTCCGGATTTAGTCGGAAATATGCCTTGTTGCCATTCACCGGAAGCTCTAATTGAGAGCCTTCAGATGAATGGCAACAGGCCATATTTTCGTCTAAATCCTGAAAAATTACCCATAATTCTACTGTGGTTAAGGAGTCTATTATTTAGGGCATTACTGTATATAACACATGTTTACAGAGAGATAGGCCATCTTTAAAAGATGTATTCAGGCTTACACTGTTACAGGTCAACACCACATGCCATCCATAATAGTATCACTGCTGTCTTTGTCCCAATAGTCTTCACGCAAAAATTATAACTGTCCCTTTAAATAATAAAAACTATTTTACATTGACAAGACACAGGGCCGAAAACCTATGTAATAATTTGCTCGAAAAGGCACACGGTGTCTCACATTGAAGTAAATACATATAGTTTTCTTCACCTTTTTAGGATAGGATAATTTATTTACAATACACACGAATGATACAGTGGCAGTAATACATAATAAAGTAAAGCAATGTACATCTAACTCAACCAAAAACAGCGAATGCATTGGTACAGGGATTTCACAAACTTTCAGGAAGCTTCAGTCATGGAAGGGATAAAGAGTTTCCAAGTAAACACTATCTAAAATAAATTGTCGTCCGTTGACATTGGTAGCTGGTTCAGCACGTTCAGAAGTGTATGACATAATAGAGACCTTTCGCAAACTCGCTATTACCGATAGGATATGTTGTGATAGTATAAGGTGGACAGCATCACAACTTACAGTAATGCTCTAATTAATCGACCCCTTAACCACAACAGAATTATGGGTAACTTTTAAAGTTACCCATAATTCTGCTGTGGTTAAGGGGTCGATTAATTAGAGCATTACTCTACATACGATTGTTAATTTGTGAGACGGCAAGTCACGGCATATGCCCCACTATATGCAGTTACACATATATTTGATGTTAAAAATAATGTGTGTCTCTTTCAGATCCAATGTCCGTATCCGTGTGTTATACACCACACGGATAGTGTTAGAGAGTCCCCAAGTAGGACCGGTGGCACATCCTTGACACATATGCACATAATGAAACTGCGTGGGGGTATATTTTGTCTCACATAAGAACCTCCTGCGTAAAGATCGAAGTTTTGACCGTAAACTGGCAGGATATTGTCCATATCCGTAATCGTAATCGTGATTTTGCGAAAGGTCTCTAATGAATGAATGTTTTGCAGCCATTCTCACATAAATTGTTGAAATAAGTTCGAAACTCATGAATGCTACTCATAGCTAACACCGGCACGTCTTCGAATATGTAGAATTTGCCAAGGAAAACGAAAATTACAAGTTTATAATTATAATGGGCAATTTTTGAAAAGTATTAGTTTGTTCCACCAAAATCTGACTGAATCCAGTAAAGTCATCAACCTTAGTAGGACCAGTTGATCAAGGCTTGAACAGTCTCTGTTGTTATCAGCTGCTTTCCCATGTTTGCAAATGCTTGTTATTTAATTTAGTCCAATTATGTTTCGCGACCGTTATAAAACTTTTACAGATCTAAAGATATGGCCTATTTTGGGCGAACAACCGTCTTTGGTCTAATAACCGGCACGTTGTAATGAGGCTTAATTCATACCAAGTAAACAACAACGAGCGATCATTGTTGTGTATTTCTTATATGGTAAACATATGTGCGAACATTACACACACACAATCTGGAAATTGGCTATGACTTTATCAAGTTTTTTCGGAATGTATCTCAATCGATATTTCGTTTATTTATCGACCTACCTTTATCCATCCTTCCATATTACGTAGATATTATTTGGAGGATCATTTGGGCGATGCATCTATTCGATATGGGAGAGAACTCTGTCATGACTGTTTCTGCTTTTGGATGGTTTCTGTTCTCCTCATGCGCAAAGTGAAGTACGGGAGATCACTCTATACGTTCCTTAACAATTTCGTAACAATTGCACAGCATTGTTGATTTTTAATATGAGTTATTTTACCCCTTCATGGCGGGATCTGCACTGATGCAGCATTATATATCATGTGCATTGTGCCAGTGCATTCACTTATCTATGACTTTAGGGAGTCTCGCATATATATGACATTTCACCGGCTTACAAGTTCAAGGTAAATATAATTGTTAGGCAAATGCATTCTTTTAAATATGTGAGGCTCCTATGGGAGACTGGCATATTTAAGATCATGCATCGCGTGGTGCTTTCGCGCCAGGACTATTTCTATAGAATGCAACCAAAGTTGAAGTTTGCTGTTTTACACAGGGGTGATTTTTTTCCGGGCACGTATGCCGGGTTGGTGGGTGGTCGATGGGACCAACAAATAATTGTTTCCGCAACTCAAAATGTTTTTTCCTGCAAGTATTTTGACTGTTTTTGCAATGAGTTTGGCTTAAAACACCTTAGAATAAGAGAAATAATGTAATTCTAACTGCTAAACTGACTGCAGGCAGTTATCGTGTTGTATTTTGTTGCAAATTTTGAAATCCAAGATGGTCGCTGGCAGCCATGTTTTTTTGGCCGAATGACCCCAAAATGACTCGTTCCTATTTACGTGTCATGTCAACATCCATGACAAATGTTTTAGTGTTAAAAGGGGGGTGGGTGTCCAAAATTTATCGGAAAAAACTGCCGAAAACGGAACAAATTTTGAACGCGGGTGTGGGTCAGCATACGTGCCTGAATTTTTTTTCCGACCCCCCCCCCTTGTTTTACAAGCTAAACCTCTATTTGGTTCCGCTCTCCTTTTCGCGCTTTATAACAGTTAGGTCAGTATAGAGATTCATGGCATGATCTAGATAATTTCATGAAAATTGCCAGGCAATTGTGTGAACTGTGTGGACGCAAGCCCGAGTTTAAGGTGCCTGTCATTTGCAGAATGAGGTCCCCAGAGGGTGAATTTAGTGACGCTATCCCGCACAGCGGGCTAGCATCACCAAATTCACCCTCTGGAGACAAAGACTCAGATTTGAAGTTCCCAAATGTTGACTGCTGTGATGTACAACCATTGGGAACCTCGATTAAGCAACGTGTCGTCTGCCAATTTGGGGATATAGAGAAACATAATTAAAAAGGAAATATAATCTATGTGAAGTAGTTTCTATAGATATTTGATAATAAAGAAACTTTGCAGAGAAGATGAGGCCTAAGCAGAATGAGGTCACTAAATTAACCCTCTGTGTGCCTCATTCTGCAAATGACAGGCACACTAAACTCAGACTTGTGTGGACGTATAGCCTGATTACCTCGTTGTCGGTTTCATCCAGTCGATTGTTACCAAGACATCTGGAATAAATGGACGAGAACGTTTTCGTATACCAAGGTGAATGTACTGAATGACTTCATACTATACACATACCGCCCGAGATATTCCACCACTTGCATGTCAGTTGTTAATGCATTTAACATTATATTTAACGTGTCTCCAGAGTGTAAAATGTTAATCCTCAAAACTAAACTATCATATTAAAGGTGGATTATCTCTATGTAAACATGCATTATATAGTTACCGGGGTATAAAATATTAGATTTGAATCGAAGACTCCTGTCCGGAAATGCTTCTATCGATTAATATTAATTTTATTTCGAATATTTTCTGGTCTAAAAAGCTGTGTTTCTTCAGCTAACGAACAATAGTGGTTACTGTTAACAGAAACCAGAAATTTTATTTAACAATTTTGTCACAAATAAACGTTAATGATACTTATTAGCGCTTATATCTGTGGAACAAAACAATGCAAATAACCAATCTGTGACATTTGACTTTCGTTGCGTAGCCGTAGGAACAGCCCAGTGCTCTATATCGCAATATGGTATCATCCGAATGGTCTGTTCTAAAAATAGTAACATAAACGGTCCTGATTTAATGTTCGAAATAAAATCAATATTAATTGATAGATTCTTTTCCGGACAGAGGTCTTCAGTTCATATCTATTATTTTATACCCACGCAACTATTCAAAATTTGTTATTTAAAGAGATAATCCATCTTTAAGTTGTATACTGTTAACTCAAATATTGAAATATTGTAATGGCTGATCAAGAAGAAGCCTGCATGGGTGTGGCGTGTCTGATATCTGCAGAATGCGGTACACAGAGGGTGAATTTGGTGACGCCATCACGCACAGCGGGCTAGTAAAACCAAATTCACCTTCTGATGACCTCATCCTGATTTTGTCTCATCTTCTGGGAAGTACGTACCTCAAATTAACATTATATTTAGTTACCTTTTCTCTTCTGTTCTGTTCATATATCTCTTAATTTGCAGAGGATAAATTCCACAATCGATATGACTAATGGGTGAACATTACCAATTTCAACTGGGATACTTCAATGTGATCCTAGGTATCCCACATATGTTGAATGTATTAGCAGAATGAGGTCGCCAGAGGGTGAATTTGGTGACGCTAATACAATGTGCGGGGTAGCGTAACTAAATTCACCCTATGTGGACCTCCTTCTGCAAATGTCCGACCACAATATATCCAGACTTGACCACGAAGAATATACATGTAGCATTACAGATGGACAAATTCACGAGGGCTGAGTACGAGGAGGGCTGAGTACGAGGAGGATTTAGTCCAGTTCAGTCCAGCCAGTTAAACACTGGCACACGGATCACCTTTGAGACAATCGCTATAATTGTATTTCTTTGTGCTTTAGGTATTGACAGACTATAATGTTCTATATTTATCACCCAGAAATGGCGCCTTCTGCTTGACAGAGAGCTGTGTCTTATATTGTATAGGGCTGTGCTAAATTTAGAAAACTACTATACCAGTCCTTTGTATAGTATCGTGCTAAATGTAGCACAATGATCTTCCAAACTCGCTTGCAAAAGGCAACGAACAGAGACCGTCATTTCGAGAAAATATATACGAAAATGTATCCCCAATTTACTGAGGCATGTACAAATGAAATTAAAACGTTATTGTAAACACATTTTTCGACGTTAACTTGCGAAGTGGCAACATACCTTGCGTTACAGTTTCAGGTTTTCGTGCATTCGAAGTAACATTTAAATACAACATCTTTCGGTTTATTGAACTAGAGTTCAAGTAATCTGGCACCAATAATTATCCTTCTTTTATCTTAAGTAAGCGAATAACCATATGTGTTCTCAGTAAAACGAGTTGTATTTGATTCGATTAACATCTCCTGGAGGGACTTTGAACAGTTCTGAGCAGTTTGTTTTGGTGTCAACTTCGTGGGATACACTTATGCACTATGCATGCTACAAGTTCAAATTGTTCGGTGAAATATAATAGATAGAGCATGTCTTTTTTGTAGTCGACTACGGGGGTATACTGCCCAGTTGGTGGGTATATTTCACTATACCAACCCCACTTGGAAATTACACCGCGTAGTCAATTCCAAGACATTCTGTATTTATTAAATATTCATGGCCGTAATATCATACTATAGTGTGGGAGTATATTATGATTATATAAGCAAGGTATGAGCAACACATTTGTTTATTCGACAGCGAAATCTGAAACGCACCATAATACATAATACCTTTTATCCGTATCAAATTGAAACATATCTTATTTGGATAGTAATACAGAAGGGATTGGTGAACAAGTTTTGTCAATGTAAGAACCCCCTTTCTCAGTGGAGCCCCATCTACCACATAATTATATGTAACCGCGACCCGCACGAACACCACACGTTGTGTTGTTTATGAACAGATAATTATTTACCAAATTTTGAATAATTTTCCTGAATATTATAGTCTGTCGGTGCTCGAAATGTGATATAGTCACATTTAAACCTGCCTATGGTGTCAAAAACATCTCATCGATTTACGACAATCCTTCCGTATACTATTGATTGAGGGACTGAGAAGCAGAAGCCATTTCGGGGCTCAGTTAACCCTTTACCCAACAAACCGGCCAAAACCGGCCAAATAAAGCTTCAACAGCCTAACATATCTTCGGTCTGTCTCAATAGAACCATACAAATATGGATATCATTGGAACCGGCTCCTTGACCACATTGTGATAGTTACAGTTATGCCCTGTGCCAATGCATTCTCTTATATATGCGAGTCGACCATAGGTCGCCTCGCATATATAAGAGAATGCATTGGCCTAAAAAAATCTTTTTTTAACACTTTTTACCATTTTTTCTTACATTCTTTAACAATTTTATAATTTTTAATGTGTTAAGCCAATGCATTCTCTTATATATGCGAGGCGACCTATGGTCGACTCGCATATATAAGAGAATGCATTGGCACAGGGCCGTTCTGTTGGGTAAAGGGTTAAAAGATGGTATTTATTTTACATTCATGCTTCTATTCAACGCCTTTCCGGTTCATTTTGGACAGCGACTTGCTAAAAATGGTTTGGTCCGTTTCTGGGTTCATATGAATAGTTAGAACACTATATATCAACGAAAATAACTGGAATAGACCACTTCATCGATATGCTCAACTGTGGATAATTAAGAATATTTCGAGAAAAATGCGCATCATAACATTGTCGTCACAATACTAGAATTCGCATTTTCGTCTAAAACCCACGTGATTATCATAGCTTTAACACGTGTGTACGATTTTATATAAAACTCGCATTACATGTCTAGGCTAATCCGGAAGGGTGATAACTCTATATAGAACGTACTAAATAACGGAGATTTGTATGGAATAATTTACAACATCACAATCTCCGTTATTTTGTAATATTAATCCTAAGATAAATTTAAAAAACTCTTCTTTTTACTCATTATTAATCCTAATATCAATCTTAATATATCTTGATTTAATACAGTGACCCTGAACGTGTGTCCCACGTGGTTCTGATTATATATTAAACAATATCTAATCGCCGCTCCGATTAAGTATTTATTTATATGTAATACTATAAGAATGGCATGTATTACTACATACATGGTTTTATTGACGGTAATGTCGCCAAAAAATACAGATCGTTTTGTGCTAATTTCCCATAATGCCGTGATCCACAAACGGGCGTTGCTTTTGCCTGTGTATTTGCGTGAATATCATAGCCGAACGAATATATATGTCAGATCATACGTTTATTCAAGAAACACGTTATATTAGTGTACCAACTATACATCACCATGTTGATACAGAGAACGCCTAACTTCAAACGTCAGTCGCTGTTGGATACACGCAGTCATGCGATTGACTCCATCGATATTTTTCTCGAACGCGGATAAATATGAGCCATCTTTATCGTTACGCGAGAACGTTCGGCGATCACATGCATCATTTGGCCGTTGGTAGCTGAAAGCGCCTGACATTTCAGGTTAAACGTTCTCGTTGTAAACATGTTCATTAATGCGATAGAGCTTTCTGATATATATTGTTATCTAGCTTCATATGAACCTCGAAATTAGCATTCATTTTACCAATGTCTGCACTAATGGAACCTGCTCTCGGAGCCCATTGTTGAAAAATATTACGGTATTCTGTATCTCTTTTATACATTTTGTTTGAACGAACATTAGAATTGATTCTCAAATAGCACCTCCCGTGGATATACATTTTATGATATTGCATAACTGAGCAGATGCGAGAGTTCGTCAGGGACCTTATTATGCATGATGTGTTCCAATTTATTCAAGAGATAGTAGCACAATACCTAACAGCAAGGCAGAGTTGTGTCCCCTCGCTACGCTTGACCACTGAAATCACGTACCGATACATAATGTAAGCTTACCCAACATGTTTTATTAACCCTTTCAGTGCCAAGTCCGATTTTTGTATCAACCCATATTTCCTTGATCATTTTTTCAAATTTATTGATTATAATAATGTGATACATTGATGGAAAGAGCTCTTACAGCTCTTTCCATCAATGTATCACAGTATTATAATCAATAAATTTGAAAAATGATCAAGGAAATATGGGTTGATACAAAAATCGGAATTGGCACTGAAAGGGTTAAAGACATTTGCGGCTTGCAATTCATTCTGCATAATTATGAGAAACTAAACTGTCCATATTCGGTTGCAAATTGACCGGATCAGATCAGATTAGTGGCGGGACTTGTCTACGGATATATAGCATAGTGTAAAATAGTCCGCCCGATAAATCATACGCCAATTAACCCTGTATATACTAAATGGATTTTCCCGTTCAATTATAAAAGTGAAATTGAAATGGTGTATTGTTCATTTGGAGGGGTGTTCGGGTAATAAAAGCAGGCGACAGACAGAAAAACAGATAATACAAGTGGAGAATGATTCATATTCATTGGTGGGAAATGTTAAGATAATAAGTTCAACAAATATTTGTTGAAATTATTAGCTGAACATTTCCTGAATGATTCATATTCATTGGTTGAAAATGTTAAGATAATAAGTTCAACAAACAATTGTTGAAATTATTAGCTGAACATGTAAGGGAACTACTCGTCAATGAGTATTTAGTATAGAAAGGGTTAACAATAAATAAATAAAAATGAAACAAGTTTGATACCCCCTACGCTAAATCCCCTAAATAATTTTAACTTGCAGGAAATGTTCTCTGTGTTGTGTAAGTTTAATTTGTATACAAGAAAACGTTATTAGAAACGATACAGCCATTTTATGTATTTTCCTATTCCAAAAATAGACACCATATGTGACCCGCCATATCAAATCCAGTCGAAAGTCGGGATTTTTTTTACCCTGTGCCAATGCATTCTCTTATATATGCGAGTCGACCATAGGTCGCCTAGCATATATAAGAGAATGCATTGGGTTTACAATTTTTTATCATTTTTTTTAAATAAATGTTTCTTACAATTTTTAGGACATAAAATAAAAAACATCCATTACCCTGCAGGGAGCCCACACATATATCGAAGCATATAGAAGAGTGTCGTCTGCTCATGTTTGTCTGGGGCTCTGTATGGGTGAAATTATAAAATCGTTAAAGAATAAAAGAAAAAATTATTAAAATTGTAAAAAATTGTTAGGCCAATGCATTCTCTTATATATGCGAGACGACCTATGGTCGACTCGCATATATAAGAGAATGCATTGGCACAGGGTAAAAAATATCCCGACGTACGACTGGATTTGATATGGCGGGTCACATATCACGTTATGGCAGTGGTCAGATCAGCGTTGCGGGGGTTTGGCACCATACCTGGTTGAGTTCCAAAGGTAATCACCGGCGTTAACTATAACTGACCGATTGTCGGACAATGCATTTCTCTGACAGCCAATGGTTCAAAATTGCAAAATTCCGGGAAAATTATTTCTCGAATTAATCACAAAAGCTAGCCCACGTGGCTTTCAAACAGTGCGACAAATCTGAAGTTTGTTATTCCTTTCTGATGCATGCGCCTTTCATATGCAGATACATACATGTCAGGTATTCAAGGTCAATTCTTTAGTTTTCTAATTGCATACATGCATCTTTTGGAGATATATTTTCTTCCGGCTCCTGGATAATGAGCGGTAACTCTAAATATCATTATTGTCATACATTGCAGACTGCATTTTCTTAATCGCACTGGAGGGAGAGAACTCTATACTTTGAATCGTTTCAGGAATTAATCCTGCAATCGGCACAGCGCAGAGCTTCCTTATCACGTTAAGGCGATTTTCTGTTGGAACCACTGCTAACATGTCGCAATCTTAACCCTTTACCCAACAGAAAGGCCCTGTGCCAATGCATTCTCTTATATATGCGAGTCGACCATAGGTCGCCTCGCATATATAAGAGAATGCATTGGCTTAACACATTAAAAATTATAAAATTATTAAAGAATGTAAGAAAAAATGGTAAAAAGTGTTTTTTTTAGGCCAATGCATTCTCTTATATATGCGAGGCGACCTATGGTCGACTCGCATATATAAGAGAATGCATTGGCACAGGGCATAACTGTAACTATCACAATGTGGCCAAGGAGCCGGTTCCAATGATATCCATATTTGTATGGTTTTATTGAGACAGACCGAAGATATTTTAGGCTGTTGAAGCTTTATTTGGCCGGTTTTGGCCGGTTTGTTGGGTAAAGGGTTAAAGATGCTCTGTCCGACTTCACATTCCTAAATTACTAGTTCTTCTGCTTCTGGGTGAAACAATATTTCATTTGAATCGAGGAACCGACCCAAAATACTTATATTTAGATCTTTAAGATATTTATTTACTACACCGGGAATTGTTGTCAGCCAAGCAAACACTCAACCGAAATATGTACGGACATACGCGGACGCCGTAATGAGAGTTGGGAAGTCGCGTTTAGCGGTGATCGAAAAAAATAATTCTCGGAATAAAAGACGACGAAAATTATTGCCAGAAACAAAACTGACATAATCTTGTGATAGTTTGCATGTGAATACATATATATACTTATTCCAGATTCAGTAATCATGTTTTTACATGAACGATATATAATCAAGGGATGGGTTCCTCGACTCAAATAAAAAAATGTTCACCTCCGAAGCCTAAGAAAGCGTAATTTTGGGTGTTGCATGAACTTAAATAGGACTGGGCACATTCAAGCACATCGTGAACAATTTACTGCGCATAGACAATCATATTCCCGCCCCTAGCATCTGAATTCGAGTGTCTGTGGCAATACTATGCTTAAGCTTCAAATGCTGGTTCAGACAGCAGAAGAATACTCAAAGAAATGTCATATTGCTATTGACACGGTCATATTCATTTTATTGGCCAATAATAATGTTAAGCTCACTTAGTTTAGAAGATACAACTGATCATCTCATTTGGTTAAAAACCTATTATTGCACCTGGTGTTATCACATTTTGTATATGTAAGAATTTCCCATATATAAAACAAACGGCACGTGCATGTGTGCCCGCCTTTTGTCCGCCTGATCGACTTGTGTGGGAGAGGCACAATGTACAGGCTCTATTGTTTTATGGCACTTAATAATTTCAAACATACTTTGCATAAATTATTAGCGCTTTTGAAAAAACCCACTAACTATACAAAAACAGCGTAACTTGAAGACTGGATAACTCTCACGTTTTTATCAATTCGGTATCATCTTAAAATTAAGATAATTGACATAACATTATTTCAAGAGTGATTTGTGGTTCCATACTTTACACCGATTCGCTGTTTTCTTAGGTTCAACAAATAAGATAGCTCGTGTCACAAGTGATACTATTCCATTGATCATCATACTCAGATCTTCCAGGTAGGATGCAATACCATCATCATATGAGTTTGACAGAGGATTCTGTTCATTTGCCCCAATATCGGGCAGTACGTGAAATAAACAGTATATGAAGCCGAATTGTTCCTGCATCGGCTTCCCATATTCCATTTTGTCGTTTAGTTGAAATGCAAAATGTCTGTTTTCATGAAAATAAGATTATTTTATATGATTATTTCAGAGTGTATATAACATCATTGAGTATGACTGTTGCTTGAAAATAATCTTGTTTCGATGATCATGTTATTGTTTGAATTATGAATGAGCGAATTGTTTGTTTTGGTTGGTTATTATTTATTTGTATGGAACGCTGTCATGAACATTATTATATAACAAGGTATCGGAAGTGGACCATACTATACACGTAGTTGACAGATACACATCCTTCTTTGGCAAAAACGTACTCGACTGGCGGGTTATATTGGAAGAGGAGATATAGTACACATAACATTGTGGGCTGAGAACTGAATCTCTGGAATCTTTGGCCACCCACGAAAACTCTCAACGGTCTTCACTCCAAGTAGAATTGCTAAAATTACATGCCTTCTTGATGTATAAAGCTGGTTGTGGGATATTGTAAGCCTATCTTGGCGGCGTAAACGTGGAACAATTGAGCAACAATTTAGAACAAACATAATCACCAAGCTCAATCAACGCATCTCGCCCCATACATCCTACGCAAACCGACTGTTTCATCTTTCAATTTGGAGAATTTATCGTCTTTTAAAAAGATGGACCATTAACCAGATATCAGAAGGTTTGAAATCCAGAAGTTCTCAAAGAAAGTACTGGTAAGAAAACATTCATATCTACCACACCATCATACACTACACGAGGCTCCGATAAAATTAGTTTTAGCCTGGATAATTTTCGAAATATTTACGTGAGGACATATTTCCTCATTGACGAAATGTCTGTATATTTTGTCTGAGGATCTGTTGTTCATGCAGAAGGTCTGCTATTCAGAATAAGGTTTATTTATGATGTCATTTGACCCCTTTCGTATAATGAACTACTACTGATAACAATTGCGAATAGCTTATAGTAGTCGCATAATGAACTACTACTGATAAGAATTACGAATAGCTTATAGTAGTCGCACAATAAACTACTTTTGATCAGAATTACGAATAGCTTATTGTAGTCGCACAATGTACTACTACTGATAATAATTACGAATAGCTTATAGTAGTCGCACAATGAACTACTACTGATAACAATTACGAATAGCTTATAGTAGTCGCATAATGAATTACTGCTGATAAGAATTACGAATATCTAATAGTAGTCGCATAATGAACTACCAGTGATAAGAATTACGAATAGCTTATAGTAGTCGCATAATGAATTACTGCTGATAAGAATTACGAATAGCTTATAGTAGTCGCATAATGAACTACCTGTGATAAGAATTACGAATAGCTTATAGTAGTCGCATAATGAATTACTACTGATAAGAATTACGAATAGCTTATAGTAGTCGCACAATGAACTACTTTTGATCAGAATTACGAATATCTTATAGTAGTCGCACAATGAACTACTACTGATAATAATTACGAATAGCTTATAGTAGTCGCATAATGAACTACCTGTGATAAGAATAACGAATAGTTTACAGTAGTCGCACAATGAACTACTACTGATAACAATTACGAATCGCTTATAGCAGTGAACTACTACTGATAACAATTACGAATAGCTTATAGTAGTCGCATAATGAATTACTGCTGATAAGAATTACGAATAGCTTATAGTAGTCGCATAATGAACTACCTGTGATAAGAATTACGAATAGCTTATAGTAGTCGCATAATGAACTACTACTGATAAGAATTACGAATAGCTTATAGTAGTCGCACAATGAACTACTATTGATAAGAATTACGAATAGCTTATAGTAGTCGCACAATGAACTACTACTGAAAAGAATTACGAATAGCTTATAGTAGTCGCATAATGAACTACCAGTGATAAGAATAACGAATAGCTAATAGTAGTCGCATAATGAACTACTACTGATAAGAATTACGAATAGCTTATAGTAGTCGAATAGTGAACTACTACTGATACGAATTACGAAAAGTAGTCGTAAATTTATCGGACAGTCCGAAAACCTTTACGCAGAATTGAGCCAGCAAGAAAATAGTGCCGTTCAAACCTCTTCCCAATCATATAGTATGGTGAAAAGGTTTTATACCACGATCGCCTATCTTGCTATTATAAATAAAGCCATCTGTTTAAATTTTACATTTAATCAACATCTGTTGATTAAACGTACCTACTGTTGATTAAACTTCGCAGAGTGGATTAAACTTTCTCCATACAATTCGAACGGAAAAGTGTTTATCCATCGCATTGTAAAGATCGTGGCATAAACTTCGCAGAGTGGATTAAACTTTCTCCATACAATTTGAACGGAAAAGTGTTTATCCATCGCATTGTAAAGATCGTGGCATAAACAAAATATACGCATAGTGTTTCTGAATAACAAATTTAATCCACTCGTGGGATTGGCGATTTACACCACTCGCTGAAGCTCGTGGTGTAAATCGCCAATCCCACGAGTGGAATAAATTTGTTATTCAGAAACACTATGCGTATATTCTATATATGTTTCCCGTGAATAATTAGTAGTTAATTGTATTATTATCAGGTCATAGTCAGGGGTTGGAAAAATAATTGCATGCAAATCTCGCGTGTCCATGCTTGGATTCTCAAAGTCTTAAAGGTACGGTTGGCCTTGGCGGTGGGTATCCTGTGAAAATATTTCCACCCGTCAAAAACCGCCACAAACAGAAAGAACATCAAAATGTAGACATACTTTGTCCGTATACAAATAAGAAATATCGCATAAACAGTATGTTATTGTCAAATGTTTGACCATTGTTATGTAAACAAAAGCATAATAAGTAACTTTTCTGGTGTTTGTTTATATTGTGATGGTAAACATAAAGAGCGTTCTTTGTTGGTGAATTCCTGATATGGAACTAATAAAGAGCGTGTATGCCATTTGTGTGTGATTAGCCAGTAGCATTGTGCTGTCTTCTGTAACACAACCAGGCTCTTGCTTAGGTAAAATATAGTAGGTCTTTATGATAACATGCTGTTTACGTGATGGTCATGGTATATATGAACGAAACTGTATGCGTTTTAATGTTTTTCTGTTTACGGTGATTAGAACAAATATGAATATTTTCGACAACTAAGGCCTCACGTGCCTTTAATCATAACTGTAGATATGGAAAAACGACAACTTATAGACAGTCCACAAATTCTAGTGACGTAGTACTCTATTCGTAATTCTTATCGGTAGTAGTTCCTTATGTGTAAAGTGTACATTGTCGCATGGTTTCGTGGATAAAGCTACCAATGATCTTCCAAACTTGCATAATGACAACGGCATCTCAAAATCTTACGAAACTGCGGCAGTCAAACTCAAAGCTGATGGAAATCCTGTTGAAATTCCACCCGAAAATCACGAGCAAATGATTATCATAATAATAAATAACAGAACTGTAGTTGAATCCTTATGAAAATCGCAAATAAAAACCCAGAAAGATAGTTTTTCATGATATTATGTTAAGCAATCATGCATGTACTGTAGACATTTACCAAGAACATTTGCCAGTGTATAAGTGTTGCCAAATTGTATCAGAGAGACGTGTTTTATACTAAAGCATCAAGGACGCGTAGTAATTTCATGGGAAATGTTCAGATACTAAGTTGAACAGACGACAAAGATCGTGTGTTGAACTTATTATCTATACTTTTCCCACCAATGAAAATGAATTATCATGCACTTGTATTTTATTCCACACCCATTGACGTGAGGCACATGTATTCAACGGAATCCCAGCCATTGAATACATATTAGTGTATACCTCTAGTGGAATACAAGCCGGAACTATTCTTGTTGACGTTGTCGCCAAGAAAGATGACGTACATTACGTCGATCCCCAATAATTACTGGTTATTTGTCAGACTTAAATCACAATAAAGATAGCTATAGTAACAATGGAGGTGACATTCGTGGGTTGAACTTATCTGACTGAACGGTGTAGAATAAATACAGAACACAACTTGCATCATAATCTCGAATCTTTTATCGAACTCGTTGCGGACGGCGCAAAGTTAAATATTTCGCTCGAGTTACGCTCTCGCGAAATATATCCTTGCGCCATCCACAACTCATTCGATAAAAGAGTCTCGATTAAGATGCGCGTTGTGTTCTGTCTATATCTTGTCGTCTGTCTGACGTCAAGTGACCAATTTTGAATGTGGATTCCCATGAAGATATCCGGGGCAAAAGGTATAATATATGAAACAGTTGTCTGTGAACTGAAGCAGGCATGCCACTGCGCAGTCATGATATTAAACTGGCTGGTCGACAAGATAAATGATAAATTCTCGCCATAATTTGATATTTTGAGAATTGTTTTCTCGAATTACAAAATTTGACCTACTTTTGGAAAATCAACGTAAAATTCAAAAATAAAACGCGAATATGTTACCAAGCCCATCTTTCAGACAATATATATTGTTTCAATGCCGCATCAGGCCATGGTCATATATATTAACCACGCTGTAACTTTTGCTCCGGGCAGTTTGCATGGAAATCCCCATTCAAAATTTGTCACTTGACCTCCCCTTAACTACCGATCTTTTGAACAACATACCTTCTGAGAAACGGACCTTCAAATTAGACATAGCTGTGGCCGAAGTCAAGATACAAAGTTGCTCAATAATTGTTGTCCATTTCCGATATCTCCACAACCCCATTTGAACGTGATATGGTCGACCACATGTTTGTTAATATTTATTATTTTATAGTTGAACTCATGAGAATGTAGAATAAAAGTATACAATTAATAAGAAAGACGTCATTATTTATAATATACCCCTTGAATTTCAGCCTGTTCTCGTGAAAATGATCACGCTATGGACGTACAATAGAATCAGTTTTAGGTTCATGGTGGGCTTAGAATCGGTTAATTTTGAGTCGTTAACCCTTTCAGTGCCAAGTCCGATTTTTGTATCAACCCATATAATAAGAAAGACGTCATTATTTATAATATACCCCTTGAATTTCAGCCTGTTCTCGTGAAAATGATCACGCTATGGACATACAATAGAATCAGTTTTAGGTTCATGGTGGGCTTAGAATCGGTTAATTTTGAGTCGTTAACCCTTTCAGTGCCAAGTCCGATTTGTGTATCAACCCATATTTCCTTGATCATTTTTCAAATTTATTGATTATAATATAATCAATAAATTTGAAAAATGATCAAGGAAATATGGGTTGATACAAAAATCGGACTTGGCACTGAAAGGGTTAACGAATTGAAATGAGAGTCATTTTAGTACCATCATCGACTCATATTGACTTATTATATAAGTTCATCATGGGCGGAAAATAACACACATAACCAATCAAGACTTACCAGATGTACGCTTTTTAAAATGTGTTTTCACTGCGGCCCGCGCCATAAAACGAATAACGGGTATAAGTCCACTATGTGCTTATTTGAAATATTTCAGAATAAAATATGAACTGATGTTAATATTATAGGTTCATTGTGAACCTTTTTGCACGAGGATATGTCGGGAATTCAGTCAGAAATGTTTTCCAGAGATATTCAATTCCATTTTCGACCGACAAGAGAGAGGCTGGAAAGGTGTCCTTCTGGTGGGATAGAAGTTAAGTCCGAACACGTGGTTTGATTGTCAGACATGTGGGAAACGTCGATGTATGATAGATTGTGTCATGGATCTCTACTATGGTTATACCAGTAGAGATCATATACTTCACCAGTTCAAAATCTGGGAACACTGTGATGTCCCGATAGGGAAGTTTACAAAATAAAAATAAAACAATGCAGGTAATATATTTCTTATTTGATACATGCTCAATGTATTTCACAATAGGCGAAGGTCCCAGCTCGAGATTGCATGATTTAGGTGACATGTGAGTCGATTTTGCTGTGCGACACAATCATGAAATTTCTTCCGCGTATTCAATTCAATATATATTGCGATATCGGCTCACACAAATCAAAACAATCATGCGATCTCGAACTGGCCACCCCATATATACTGACAAGTAGATTATTAAGGAGTTCCAACCAAATGGGGTGGTGCATTGGTCTGGTTCCATGATATGACATGATGAGTACACTTGGACATTTCGCTGGTGAACAATATGGGCGGGTCCAATTTCACGTGCGACCGTGTCCTTGACCTTGACCTCGCTCACATACACTCATATAGGCATGTTTCTGGACCTCGACCGATCCGACTCAAATTTGGTATGTAGGCCTACTTTGATCCCGGGAACAATATGGGCGGGTCCAATTTCACGTGCGACAGTGTGTTTGACATTGACCCTGACATCGCTCATATACGTTCATATAAGCATGTTTCTGGACCGATCGAACAATAGTTTGCAAGACGCTGTGTATTCTGCCTAGACGGATGCGATCACAAAGAAATCCATAAATAGCCCGGACGAAGTCGAGCACATCAGCTAGTATTCTATATATTGTGTGGGCGGTGGAAGAATGCACATTCCTTATAAGGGGCCATTATTGTAATTTGTGTTCTGCTGACAAACATCAAACCGTACACTTGAAAGTCGTTATCTGGTCATCAAAACCTCAGATTTATAGGCTCATCGGTCCGATCTACTTATTTTCTGGTATGAAAAAACGTTCATATGGTGGTTTATGTTGTCAAATAGGACATGCAGGCCATGTTTAAACATTGGTCAAAACTAAGGTCAGACATAACACCAAATGTTGGAAATTAGTCAACTATTGGGCTAAATATCAAATACTTTTCACAAAATGTTATTCTGGATTTAAAGACGGTGTGGACTTGTTCGGGTGCGTGGAACTAAACAGTTAGTATTCAGGCTCTATGCCGAATGGGGGAAGGTAGCATTCTAATAACATCGCCAATAATCTCAAGCAATTCGACTGTTTCACTCCGTAGAAAACACCGTCTGATCTAAACTCAATTGTAAATATTTACTTCTCGATTCGGGACGCAACTATCTGCTATAAACTAACGAATACGATTTCGCCTTCGAGAGTCATTGTATTTAATTAATATGTAAGAATGACGTTGTGCGTTGTCAACTTGGATACAATATTTGTAACAAATAACTACCTTGAGCAAGATTATTCTCCATCCAATAGTTGATCAACCTACTGGAGTGTTTCACATCACTTTAAATTATTAGCGCTATTTGAATATACAGTATGGACTGAAACTTGTTGCTGTTTCCGACGTGGAAATCCAAATTTAGAATTATGTACTCTATGTGGATGTGACACTGCTGTCCCTGGTCTCAATGAAATTCGGAGGTGGGCACCCCATAAGGAAGACCTTCCACTTTGGGCAGCCTTATGTGAATATAATAAACACTAATAGAGACGCGGTGACAGATGTGAGGGTGGGTCTATCATATCAATCTATATCTTGTAAAATTTGTCAACAGCTGGAAAGTTCATGCCTGAATCTGATGCAGTATGTAATATCCAGGGACATGGCTAGAGGGTCTCCGTTGGGGTATACAATGATAACAATTGTTAAAGAATGTAAGAAAAAAAATGATAAAATTGTATAAAGAATGTAAGAAAAAATGATAAATATAAGAAAATATGATAAAATTGTTACAGAATGTAAAGAAAAATTATAAAAAAAATGTTAAGCCGATGCATTCTCTTATATATGTGTTAGGTCACCTCGCATATGTAAGATAATTCATTGGCACAGGGCACCCCCGGACCAGACGAAGTTCCCAACTTGGTGAAACTCCATTTGCACCCCATGTGTTGGAATTTTCCAACTGGTTTCTTATGTCTTCCAGCTGTTGGATATTTCAAACCTGACAGCCCCCAAAGGTTGGAAATTTTCGAACTGATGGGTTATTCAGTCAAATCGTTTGGCCAGACATAGTAGGTATGCCACTGTTAATCTAATAGTATATAACAAATTTCATACTAATGCTGTTTGGAAAACAAACTATATATAGAATTTCAACTTATTTTGTATGTGAAATTTCCAAATGATGGTGTGTCAGGTACATGTATGAAATTTCCAATTGATTGTGTGTCAGATATGAAATTTCCAACTGATGCTGTGTCACAGTGTCAGGTAACCTAGTTTCGGTCAGAAGTTTAGACCAATTGGGAATTTTCCAACCATATTGGACATTATGTTGGGCAGTTCTAACCTGTGAGAACGGTTTAATGTATTACTTAACGGGATGCAAATTAAGTTTTGTATAGTTGGGGGAATAGTTTGGTCAACAGGGAATTCAGTTGGAAATGCTAAGTTACCACAGCGACAGCCCGACAGCAACCGTCTGGCCACGTCCCTGAACACGGAGCCACGGCAAAAGCTCAAAACAATACCTCTGTCACAAAAATAACATAGTGAGTGGCAATCAGTGACAGTCCAACGTCGGTCATAGCGTAACAGGTATGAGCATGCAGGTCAATCCGTGAGCGATTCGTACGATCACTCGTAATCCGTGCGCATGGTTTGACTGCGAAGACAATTCAGGTCGCCAAAGCATCTGACCAATCCGCGACGAGTTTCAGCAGCTTATTACGGCTGGACATTGGTGAACGCTTCACACCGATTTTTGTTCTCTTGTGGCGTGACGGACATACCAGCGGTTCGACTTAGTTTTATCCAGGTTTTCATCAACTAGCGACAGAACATCATCCAACATGATCGGTAAGTGACCCTCGCGTACTTTTACATGCTCGCGATGATTATCTATATTTTAAGGAACAGGGGTCGTGAATGCTGCGCAATGTGAATTCGCAGAAAATACGGTTTCCTACTCCGAAAGTTATATTTGAGCATCGTCCCATTGTAGCATGTTCAGATCGTTTCGTTTTTCCGCGTTTTGCATCTGTCGAAACGGAAAAACTCCATTTGCATTTTCACTGAAACACGCAACATTGCGAGATAAAACGACTTTGATTTACACGGTAAGAAGAAGAATAAACTACATATATATCGATAAAGTTTTGGAACATGTATCAATAACACTTGATAGCAGCTAATTTCGACTTGACATTTTGTTATTCAGGAAAAATTTATTTTTCATGTACCAATTTTTCCTATTTTCGACGTTCGTCTAAAATTTAAACTACATCAAACTGCTTCACTGTAAATGATTTTGGGCTAATTATTTAATGTAACAGATTAAAATAGGCACTTGCTTTATATGTATGCCAATTTTGTTTTCATTTTCCGGATTTTTAAGATTTTTTTTCTTAGGTTTAACTTGCCTAACTTTGTCAATTAAAAAAACAATGAACGAATCGCCTCTCACCATTCATCATCTGTATCAATGCAAAGCACAGTTCAATAATTCATTTTGCAAAGGAGTTTTCGATGAACGGCATACTTTTATACTACATTTCAATCTCAACTGAACAAAATAAAGTTTAAGCTATTGTCATCTGTTGTCATGGGTTGTTGTTCGTATGTGCGTGCATCCATGATTGCTGTTGGCATACCCTATATGCCACAAATCTCTCATTTAATTGTCAACAAACTTCATATGGATTCTTGGGTGATAATTTTCCCCGAATTGTATCTTGGGTGTCACATTTGATTCATCAGCACACCCTGTACCATGTCCTGCCTTGGTCCTGTGACTCAGACTGTGAATGGGATGGGGGTCAAACTTTCTGTTTGTGCTACCGTTGTCGTAGGTGACAAATCAACATCTCAAACATATCATTCTGCAACTATTTCCACTACTGCCTGTAAATGGATGCTCTTCATAATAGTACATGTATTTGTGTGAATTTAAGAAACTAATTTTAAATTATTCTGTTTACTTTTTCACTTATATTTAACTTTTTGTGTTGCCAATGAAGAAAGTGACATTAATGATATACATGTAGCTCAAATTTAAGCGATGCGAGTAGAGTATATTGGTGGGTATTAAAAACCAATGTGAAGAAATTTTCCATCAACTTCCTTTTTGTTTCTTTGATATAAATTAATCATCATAACCAAGATAAATAGGACAACCCAACCAGGGACAATCGCCCCAAACTGTCACAACAACCTGCCTCAGTTATTCTATGTTTTACTTGGTTATATGTAAATACGTGGATAAACATAATACATGTAAATAACTGTGATTATAGAGAACTGTGCTGTAAATAGCAACAAAGAATCATGAGATTAAAATAAGACTGATGAGGTGATGTCAGGTTGATGTGCTGTGAATTTCTGATCAGATATTCACATGTTTATACAATTGTGGGTTTCATGCAGGTTTGCAACTTCCAAGTCTCCCCTTCATTTAGGGACCATATACTTGTTTTCTTCTTGATACTGTACTAATCAGGGACGTGGCTAGAGGGGGTGTCCACATTGTGAATTCCAATTGGCAATTGCAGCTCCCTTGAATCAGACTAAACACAAGTTTTCCGAAATTCCATTCAAAACCCCTCCCCAACTGATTATTATGGTTCTTATCTTGTGGTTAGTCAGATGGAGAAACAGAAGCATGTTTCTATATACAGTACCCGGTATGACAAATTTCATAGATCAGAACCTGAACATTGGATAAATCCTAACCATCTGGTGGTCCGGCTCCAAACATATTCACAGGGCCTAGGAGAGAAATCAGGACATTCTGAATAGACCATTGATTCGGCCCGGTGTGAGAAAATTTTGAAATCTGATCAAGAAAATCCCTAAATCCTAGAATCTGTAGACTGGCCTCAAGCCTTCCTACAGCGTTGGCAAATTTCAAACCTCATACCCCTGTTACTTTGGAAATTTTCCAACTGATGACCATTTCAGCCCACAATTTTAACCAAATGTAGGAAAATATTGTGTTCTTAAATTAACAGTTTTTGACTGACCACAAGGGACCAACCAGGACACAAGCCCAAAGGTTGGAAAATTTACTACTACATGTACAATGTACAAAGTAGTACCGATACCTTTACTGGGAAAGTATTAACATGAGACAGGTTCATAATAAACTGTGCTTATTTTTATTTCAAATTGATGAAATAACAAATTAAATTCAACATATAAACATATATTGTATTAAAATGGCATGTGTGTACAGTACATTTATATAGCTTATCGCAACACACAGAAGATAAGACAGACCAATAAGTCACAAAAATGCAGTGTATATTATGCAAATGGCATTATTTTTTAAAACAATATCAATTTCAGAACATTGCTGCTCTCTGCAGATTTGTGTTAATTCTCCCTCGGAGTCCCTCCCCCCCCACATGTTTGTAAGTTTGTTAAGTGGTACCATACAATATAGTGTATACAGGCTCCAGATAATCCAGATAAAGTTTTGGGGCAGGTTCGTTCAACTTAGGATAATCAGGTTAGTTGGCAATGAACCCTGCACATGCAGTTTATTTTTCAGGTGATACAGGCTTTGTGATTTCTGGATAACAATTGTTTAGTGGCAGTTTAATGTCTCTGTTTGCCCAATAATAGCTCGATGACAAGTATCAAACAATTTGTTGCCTTGAGCATGTCTTTGAATGGACTTAAACATTTTGGCAGAAAAACAAATTTGACGTCAATTTTTCGAAAATTCAGAAAAATATCACGTCACATAATTTTCATTTTTTCTCAATTTGGTTATGCTTTAGGATCAATATACTACCACTTTATATCAAAATTTCCCAGATTTTTGCAAAATTTTGAAAAAGGTGTGAAGATGCTACCCATTGGCACAATCGTCCAGAATTTTGTGTGCGGCCAATTGTGCTCAAAGTCGGTCAGACCATGCGAATAGTTCTTTGACTGCATTGATTCTGGTAAAGAACTGTCCTTATGCTCCAATATCTGCTTCCAGTACACAATGCCTTGTTTGTAAAAAAATTTATAAAACAGAACCGTCCACGAAATGAGGCAATCAAACTAAAATATAAATGCCAAATGACAAAATAAACATTATGCAAGTCTACAAAATATATTGACAAAAGTATTTCTCCATGTGACCTGATCAGACGGAACATTTCTTTCCAATCAAACTTGTCGGCTACTACACACACACACACACGATAGAGTTGATCAAAGCGCAACCAAACCAGTCCAATGGGCCTCCAGGGACAAATAAGTTATCAAATTCTTCTGATAATTAATATCGATTGGACGTGATAACAATGGGTCACAACAAATATTTGTCATGTGTTCTAGCAATTGTTCAGCTCACATGTGGAGCAGTTTTTAGAACAATGCAATTGAAAGCCCCGAAACAAAAGTCTGCTTATTTCACAAAAGCTTGAAACCGTAGGTTTTGAAGTGGACCATTTGATTTGTGTTTAATAATGATTGGTTTAATTCCCAGACAACTGCTTCATATTTCTAACCTTTGTTACCGAAATTTGAATGGGAATCCCCAGTAATTGATCACTTGTCCCCCCCCCCTTAACCATATCTGATTTTATGAAATGTTTTCTAGTCGCATATTATCGCATCCAACAAACCTTGTCGCGTAACCCCCTTGAGGTCAGGTGAACAATTTTGAATGGACATTTCATGCAATTCTCCTCAGCAAAAGTTAGAGTTGGAAATATTTCTGGGGGTGACTTTGTGCGGTATTGAAAACAATACACATTTAGCTGGCGGGTCTGCTTGGATTTGTTCCATTAGAAAGTGGATGTATTTATTAAATGTTTTATTGAATTTACAAAACTAGGTAAAGTGTTGTAATACCAGAACAAAATTCTCCGATATAAATTTATAGCAAAAATTGTCTATTTACCAAACCGAGCCGCCAGTTTAATGTTATGTCTGTTTAATAACATGGCTGCTTTAGTTCCCAGACAACTGCTTCATATATAACATTTGCTGGGGAGATTTGCTTGGAAAACCCCATTCAAAATTGGTCACTTGACCTCCTCCTTAACATCTCATCATAAACAACCATATACGACTGTTAAGAATATTTTCTTCTCCCCTATTGCCACATGCAACACAACTTTGATTCCATGCTTGGCTCTTGGGGGGGGGGGGGGGGGCTACCAATTGCATAAGACATACCTTCAATACCCAACCGGTAACTTTCTTGTGGTGTTAATCCGACTAAAGTCGGTTTTGAAAATAGAAATTAAAGGCGACTCGCCCCCACTTAATTTCTATCAAATATGATATGGATTAACATCAAACTTGGAGATCCAGTAAACTATTCAGTCATTTCGATGCAAATCTACAAAATACTACTGTTTACAGAAATTCGGAAAATCTTTGATAATATTTATAGGCCCGAAAACCTGCGACTTCCCTGCAGGCTTTCATATTTATAGGCAACGACAACTAAGAACAAAACAATCCCGACGAGATGTGTTTTACCAATCTCTATTTGATTTGACTGGAGGACGTGACACTGTGAACCCAATCGTTTTTCGTGATATTCTAATAATTCATCACGTGTTTGTGTGATATTATCAAACATGTTGTAATAATACCAGTGCGGATTTGTTTTTGTTTTTATATAACCGTCTAAAACATATTTTATGAGACAATTAAGAATGTAGAACTGCAGCCAGATGTTGTAACATTATTGTCGCTTAATCTCATTACAACTTTGATGCTAACAGTGTCGCGTATTGATCTGATAAATGGGTGAACCGTTTTAAAGGCACGGGCGGCGTTCGTTGCAGAAATATTCATATTTGTTCAAATCGCCATTAACAGAAGGAATACTAAAATATATATAGTATTGTTAATATGCCAAACATAATCAGCGCGTAAATAGTATATTGTCGTCAAGACGTGAGATTGTGTACGTAAAAAAGACCCTCCTCGTGTTACAGCAGAGGTTTTGCTTCTGTTTACATAACGCAGCGCAATTATATTGGTTAATCACACACACATGATATAAACTCTGTTTATTATTTCCATATGGGGAAAACAGTAACAAATACCGTTCTTTATGTAATTTACCATATCCGAATCTCGACAAAAGCCATGATCTGTAACGTTTTATGCTTTTGTTTACATAACAACGGAAAACTATTTGACGATAACATACTGTTTATGCCATATTGCTGATTGGTATAAGAACAGTCTGTCTATATTTGACTATTCTTTCTGTTTATGGCGGTTTTTGACGGAGGTGAATATTTTAACAGCATACCCATGCCACGGGTGTGTCTTTTTACCGGATTTCGACCCGGATTCGGGTATGAATTTCATGCTGGTTTTATAACACATTTAACCCATTAAAAGCCGTTTCTGACACGCGGAAACTGGTTAGGAGGTGAGATTAAACCAATATAGGGCTGTCGTGCTCATTCAACCCGATTAATCGTATTTAAAGGTACATATCGTGCCCGGATCAGCATACTTCTTATTTTTTCATATAGACACGGCGGTTGGATTGATTTTACGTGATCATGATGGCATTTAAGGGAACACACCATGTACGGATCCGAATTAATTATTTCGTAATTATTGATCATATTTAAAGGTAGATATCATGTCCGGATCCGGTTCCGGTTTTTTCTCTTTTTTTCAGTAATTGATAGATATCTGTTGTATATTTATTAAACAACCATGCGGTAATTGGACAGTTTATATTTTCTGCTCTGTTCAAACCCAACCTGTGTCTTGTTTCCGCGTGTCTGAAATATCTTTCAATGTGTTAAATGTGGGATATAATAAACATAAAATGCAAACCCGGTTAGGGTCGAGATCAGCAAAAAGAGACGCATTAAATCCGGATTCAAATAGGGAAATAAAGTGCGTCTTTAAACGGACTAATTCTAAAACCTGGTTCCACGTGACTACGCTGGCATTTAATGTATTAAATGGGAGTTAATTTATAAGTGAAAGGAGAACAATCGGGATCCGGGCATAATCTGTACCTTTAAAAATGATTAATAAATACGCGATAATTAATTCGGATCCGTGCATGGCATGCACCTTTAAATGCGATCATCATTCCGTGAAATAAATCCAACAGCCGGGTCTAACCTCTCAAAATCAACTTCTAACTTCCTCTTAACTCAGCTGACATTTAATATATTAAATAGGCGTTAATTTATATGGATATATTTTTTTTTTAACCGCATCCGGGCATGGTCTGTACCTTTAAACTAGACAATCACTGTACCTGGCTGCAACGGGATGTATATGCTAGCAGTGTTTTTATAACGATTCGGGCGGCCAGACTATAATCGGGAATGATCTGATCTAAACATCAACATGTATAACCTAGTTCCACGAGACTCGGTTTTCATTTATTGTATTAAATAAGCATTACTTTATAAGAAGTAAAATCTGGATCCGGGCATAATCTGTACCTTTCAATATTATCAGTAAATACGTGGAAATTAATTCGGTTCCGCACATGGTGTGTACCTTTAAATGCGATAATCATTCCGTGAAATCAATCCAACAGCCTAGTATAACGTCTCAAAATCAACTTATAACTTTGTTCCACGTGACATTTAATATATCAAAAAGGCGATAATTTATCTGGAAAAAAAAAGTAAAAACCGGATCCGGACATGATATCTACCTTTAAATATGATCAATAATTACGAGATAATTAATTCGGATTCGGACATGGTGTGTTCCCTTAAATGCCATCATGATCACGTAAAATCAATCCAACCGCCGTGTCTATATGAAAAAATAAGAAGTATGCTGATCCGGGCACGATATGTACCTTTAAATACGATTAATCGGGTTGAATGAGCACGACAGTCCTATATTGGTTTAATCTCGCCTCCTAATCAGTTTCCGCGTGTCAGAAACGGCTTTTAATGGGTTAAATGTGGGATAAAACAAGCATGAAATTCATACCCGAATCCGGGTCGAAATCCGGTAAAAATACTCATAAATCCGGGTCGAAATCCGGGTCGAAATCCAGGATCCGGAATCCGGTAAAAAGACACGCCCCATACCCACCGCCAAACGCCGCCCGTATCTTTAAGTGTCGCCAGCCATGTGACCCGCCATATCAAATCCAGTCGCAAGTCGGGATTTGTTTACCCTGTGCCAATGCATTCTCTTATATATGCGAGTCTACCATAGGTCGCCTCGCATATATAAGAGAATACATTGGCCTAACAATGTTTTATCATTTTTTTTAAATAAATGTTTCTTAAAATTTTTAGGACATCAAAATAAAAAACATCCATTACCCTGCAGGGAGCCCCACACATATATAGAAGCATATAGAAGAGTGTCGTCTGCTCATGTTTGTCTGGGGCTCTGTATGGGTGAAATTATAAAATTATTAAAATTGTAAAAAATTGTTAGGCCAATGCATTCTCTTGTATATGCGAGGCGACCTATCGCATATATAAGAGAATGCATTGGCACAGGGTAAAACATCCCGACTTACGACTGGATTTGATGTGGCCAGCCATATTAATGAGTGGGATTTTCTTGAACTTGACCCAGTTGTCACTGTGGGGAGTTTGGGGACATTATTTACCCCCCCCCCATATCTGGTCCACTGCATTAAATTGTGATAGATCCATGTCCCGTATAGCGGACCAAGCAAGGGTTATTGCCATATATTTGTTGGATGCAGACAACTCCGTAACGCATGTCACTCATCGAATGCTTTGTTTTTACCACATGTGACATTAAAGATACGGGAGGTGTTGGCTGTGGGTATGCTGTTAAAATATTCAGCTCCGTCAAAAACCCGCATAAACAGAAAGAATATTAAAATATAGAAAGACTTCGTTCTTATACCAATCAGAAATATGGCATAAACAGTATGTTATTGTAAACTCTTTTTCATTTGTTATGTAAACAAAGGCAAAAAACGTTACAAAACCTGGCGTTTGTTTAGATCCGGATATGGTAAATACAAAGAGCGTCATTTGTTACTGTTTTCGTGATATGGAACTAATAAAGAGCGTTTATATCAGTTGTGTGTGATTTTCCAATAGAATTGCGCTGTGTTATGTAAACGGAAGCAAAACTTCTGTAACACGAGCAGACTCTTGTTTACGTACACCACCGTACGTCTTGATGACAATATACCATTTACGCGCTGATTATGTTTGGCATATGAACAAAACTATATATTTTTTAATATTTCTTCTGTTGATGCCGACTTGAACAAATATGAATATTTCTGCAACGAACGCCGCCCGTGCCTTTAAGAAACTGGATATATCTGTTTAAGCGGCTGTTTGCCTTCAATAGATCTTTTTGCGGCAACAATTGCTTGGTTTGCTATCCAGGACGGGGTTCCTTTCAAATGACAGTAGTGGACCACATATCCCGGGGGTCAAAATCATGCTCTAAATTCTGACATCTGATCAAGAAAATCCCACAAGGGAATAACATGAATAAGGCCGGTGAGACTTGTATTGTCAACACATAAGCACGAGATTCCGTCGAGGTCAAAGTTGAAGGTATGATTGTAAAAATGGCAAATTTTCCAATCGGGCCAGAGCTGAAAAATAGAAGAGAATAAACTTCGGCAAACCTCGGAAAAAACGCCTGCACCAATAAAAAAAATACTACGAGAACATAAAAAAACGGTATTAATTTTTGGGGAGTGTATTTATTTTTTTGGAACTCCAAGCAGCCATGAACTATATAGGCAAAATATGTTAAAGGAAAGACAAAACAGCTCGCTTAAATCCACTGGTGCCTCCCCCCCCCCCAACCAATAATAAAGAAAGCACGAGAATTAATGGAACATGCACTATCTAATATTAAGGTGGATCTTGCTAGGTTGACTATGGTATATCGCGGGTTCCCATCAGGTCGGACATGTCCCCTTTAGATTGTGCCAATTCATTCTTACTCTGTCGAGTAACATAATTTGTAATCCATTTCAGGTGTGGTTTTCATTGCTGTCATCGTACTCCATGTGGTAAGTATGGTTATATTTTAACCTCTCCCCCCCCCCCCCCCCAGTGTTGACATATACCAATTAACATTCCAACATGCTTGTCGTAAACTAAATTGTCGATTTATGAGTCGATTAATAATAATAATCAATCAATGTATTATACGCATTCTACATGAACAGCGTTCCAATGCCAAGGACAATTAATACCCTGATGAGCCTGAACACTCAGTAACCATCTACTACTCCCAGGGGACATGGGGGGGGGGTGGGTACACCCACTGTAGCTACCATACTAACAATATCTTTCGCTGCTCATAATCTGGTAGCCTTTTTCAACGCATGGGTGGTGCAAAAACGGACACTGTATGAGCGACCTTGCTCTAGGGCTGCGAACTTGCGAAGGCACACCCGACGCGCTAACCACTGTATCGCGGAGCTCCAAGCCCCTGGATAGCACCGTGCATGCCCATTATATAGTGTTATTTCCACTGGTCCCGCGAGTCTGCTAAATCGAATTTGAACAGGTAATATATAGAGGATCTCCAACTCACTATGTTGGGGTATAATATTTTATGAATCAAAAGAATTTCATGAAATCTTATATCCCAACATAAAAAGAGTTGAAAATCTTGCATATCGTGTAAAAAAAAAATACAGCTTTATGCCTTTAAGAAATAAAACGCGTTAAAAGTAGCTGAAAATGCATATATGCACTGAGTTGCCATGGACGCTTCATAAACCGTGATACTGATGATAGTGACGTTTCTGTTGATTATGATAACGATAATGATGATTATGACGTAGACGGTGACGACACTGATGTCTATGATACAATACGAATAGGGATGGTGATGAAGGGTGATGCTTATATTTGTTTCTGTATAGTGAGTTAATTTAGCCATGTTATTTGTCTTATTCTCGTCTCATGTTGCACATTGTGTCCGAGTAAATAAAATAAAAACTAAACATTTTTGCGAGCTCTGCCTTGCTGCAAAACATAGTCCCCCAATTTTCCTTGTGACGCCACATATTTTCACAATATTCACGAACAAATGAACTCGTTGGCACCACTATACTGTCGAACGGTACAGTTGTAGTCGGAAGTAAAGCGGCCAACAAATAGGTCTACGTGCAACATATCATGACCGTCGGCAACAACCATCGGCACCTCAACGATCTCGCCAACATTCTCCTATTTATACAAGTAATCAAATATTTATTTTTGTCTATTGATAAGGGCAAGTAGACCTTTTATGAATTACTGACTGTCAACTGGATCAAATTATCGGACCCTCTCCCTCGGAGGCGGAAAGTGGATATATAAGACTCTAAACTTTTCAGTCAGTTGAACCATGCATCTAGAAAGTTTTAATGTTCACGACAACCGGGTTATATCGCAAATATGGGTATTTGACATTCAATAATATAACTTGACCAACATGTATAGTATAGCTCACAAGCAGAGTTGATCACGCGTTATTTCTGCGCCGCTGCGAGATGCATGTACCTCAAAGCTTTATTTTTTCAATTGATGCACAGCGCTTGGTACTTCGCGGTACTTTTGAGACTGTGCGAAACGAAATATTTAATATGGAATTGTTATCCCAAGACTGCAGCAGTACACACGTGCATCTGATAATTCATAGATCTCCTACTATATCGCATTAAACTCTACTGTATTATTTTTAAAAAGCCGTTACATATTTCCTTAAGTCAGTAGTGATGAACGGACGCGTGCCTCCGGCCACTTTGTCACCGCGCCAACTTTCCATTGATTAAGGCGTATTAATACAATTTAGAAAAGCTAAGCATGCCACCCAGACCAGGCAATGCAACTTCGTTGCACTAACGAAAATAGACTCAAAACATCGGAGGAAAATTGAACTATATTTTCAGTCGTTAGTCTGAGCGCGAAATACTGTCATATGCGGTTGTGAAGCGTCTCGACCAGCGATGTAAATGTATGCATTTTTAAGCTTTTAGGGATTTTGCCTTGTTACAAAGGCATACAGCTCTAGTGTTTCTCATGTGGTCTACAAGAATGTTCATAAAGTTATGTTGGGATATAGGATTTTATGAAACTCGTTTGATCCAAAGAGTTTCATAAAATCCTATATCCCAACATAACTCGTTGGAAATCCTCTCCAATTTCTTGAATCGAAAGGAAACTCCTAATCTATTCAGGTTCACGCGAATTCGGTCAATGGGGAAAGCTACACGATGACGTTGCCAAATTAAGCATACAAGAAAAGACGCTATGCAGGTATTCTGATAATGGAACTGGAACGGAAAAAAACACTTATGCAATGTATCGAGTATAGTGGAACGCGCGAACGATTTTTAATTGACATTTAGCACAACACCCGAATTTCAATATAAAAGAGCACGAAAATTCATATTTCTTATGAAAAAACGAAAATCAAGATGTTTGTTCTATGTCTGCAACATGGTCCCGAAATTCTTTGAAGAGCTCATAAAACAAAATATACTTGTATTATGTCGACCAATTTCCTATATAATTTTATATGTATTAATATTGCTTGTGTGTTTCATGTGTGGCATCTGCCCATATAGTGGGTGTAAATTGTCAATAAATAATTCTGTTTTTCGTTCCAGGTCGATGCAACGTTCCATGAAAGCTATATCATGAACGGCAAGTACACTTCAACGTTATTACCAAATTTGCTGCAAAATTCAATAGTAGCAATAAACAAAATTTGTAATTTCAATCCCAGATCAGGTCACAAATCTCTACTCTGGCTACGTCAGTAGTACTAATCCACCAGTTCTAAACTCGGAACGTTTTAATCATTCCTATCCGAACTTCTCAACGGTGAAAAGCAACGCAAGTAAAATATATATAAATACAGTATATCGCAGTACAGGTGGAGGTCCCATTTAGAGATTGCAACATATAGGTAAATTTTGTATGCAGATTTTGCTTTGCATCTTGCAATCATACAGAAACGCTTCGGTTGTCAAAATTATGTCGACTGGTAAATCACTGAGGTTCCATTTGCACCCCCTTGTCATGGAATCTCAAACTCATTCCGCGGGGTTTCAAACTCCCAGCTCAATGTTTACAAGAAAACTAAGATGCATGCATCAGGTCAGCCATGAACTATTTAGCATAGAATAATTCTGTTCGGTTGCAGTTTCACAACGTTACAACTGACATACGATTACACCTTGAATGTGGAACTATGTAACAGTGAATATTAATGTTCTAAATCCCATGTTTCACCTTTACTGGTAATGGGGTCGTACTTTATTAACACGCAAGTAGTGTAATTAAGTACGAGTAATTAGGAGTAACAAATCGTTTAGTTTCTATCGTATCGGCTAAAAGGGGTGAGCAGATTGCTGATGATGAATGCTCTCGTTAGCTGCCAATATAATGTGCATATTTGCCCCGTTACGTTTATACACTGTAGCATTGGCGGGCCAGAGTGTTGACATGTTAAGTGTTTGGTTCATTAATAACAGATCAGCAGGGATTTGTCGTGATAACGTATATGTGGAAATATGCTACCTAAACGGTTAAATTAACGGTTGATCTATTACACCACCGTGTATACTCGGTTTAAATAGGTATATTATATAGGGACGTGTGCTCGATTTTGGTGCGGACCGATGATCAAAAAAAAAATCAGAGGTAAATGTCGGCGGGCCTCCCTGGGAGGGCCATTTTTTTCAATAATTTTTAAAGAAATTGAACAGTTGCAGCAGCAGCAAAAAAAAGGGTGTACAATTGGCAAATGATGAGGGGCGGTGTGACGTGTAACTAGGATTGAAATTAGATATGCAATTTGGAGATTATTGGATGAGGGATGTTATATTAATTATATTAAAGGGACGAGGGGGCTTAGTTGTCGAAAATATTCATATTTGTTCCAAACACCGTAAACAGAAAAAATATTAAAACCCATACATTTTGGTTCAAATATACGATCACTATCGCGTAAACATCATGCTCACATAAAGACCTACTAAATTTTACCTAAACAAGAGTCTGATTGTGTTATAGAAGGCAGCACAATGCTACTGGCTAATCACACATAAATGGTATAAACGCTCTTTATTATTTCCAAATAAGGAATTGAGCAACAAAGAACGCTCTTTATGTTTACCATCATAATATAAAGAAACACCAAGAAAGTAACTTTTTATGCTTTGTTTACATAACGATCGTCAAATTTACGACAATAACATACTGTTTATGAGATATTTCTCATTTGTATATTAACAAAGTATGTCTATATTTGAATATTATTTTCGTTTGTAGCGGTTTTTGACAGGTGGAAATATGTTCACAGGATACCCACCAAGGCCTTCCGTACCTTTAAGGTATACTGCAACTTTGTTTCTTGTCAATAGCAGAATACATAATGCTATTAAGAAGTGACACAAAACACAGAACATTTTGTTTAATTATAAGTATTGAGCAGTGAGAAATATTTGAGTCGAGGAAACCAGTAACGAAAGGCGATATTAACATGATTTCTGTCAGCGAATAATTGCTTACGTTCCAATGAATATTAAAATGTACTCAAAACAAACTGCTAATGGGTGCCAGACATTCATAAACAAAAATTATGTATTAATGGTGTAACGACATATTTCGTTCTTAATTGTCTAAAAAAAATAGGGGATGGGATGTTTGGATCTCTAGTTTAACGACATTTTTCGGTCTTAGTTTAATGACATTTTTCGGTCTTTATAATATCTCAAGATATAGGGGGTATTTGGATCTCTAGTTTAACGACATTTTTCGGTCTTTATAGTTTAACGACATTCTCGGTCTTTAATATTTCAAGATATAGGGGCCCTTAGTGGGTATTTGGATCTCTAGTTTAACGACATTTTTCGGTCTTTGATAGCAAAATGGAAGAAGTACATCTTTGGAAAGATGTGGTGGCCCTAAAAAGGACAGTTGTTTGGTGATCTTGAAATGCAGTTTTTCTGAACAGTCTTCCTTGATTAAAGTGATGTGAAACACTCCGGCAGACAACGGGCAGAGTGATCAAATAGAAATTAAGAATAATCTTTCTCAAAGTAGTTATTTGTTACGAATATTAATCCAAATGGATGATACACAACGTCATTCTTATATATTAGTTAAATGCAATGACTCTCGATGGCGAAATCATTTTTGTTTAATTATAGCCGATAGTTGCGCCCCGAATCGAGATGTAAATATTTACAATTTGGAGTAGTTCAGACGATGTTCTCTATGAAGTGGTGTGGCAGATTTTTTTGGAAATTTTCAGTGATGTTAGTAGAATGATAACATTCCCCAGGTTGGCAAAGTGCCTGAGCACTAACTTATCAATTTCTCGCACCCGAAAAAGTCCATAACAAGTCCATAATATGTCTTTAAGCATATATATAAATCTCCGAAAACAAAAATTCTAAAGCATTAAACGATTTGCTATATTTCCAGGGCATATATTTCATCTGATTTTGCGAGAATCCATATATATTTTTTCACGAGAATCCAGGGTAATTTGCGAGAATATTGACGAGAATCTGATTTGGATTCTCGCCGAAAATAAGCCCTGATTTCACTCTGAAGTGTGCCTAAATGGCATAAATTGTACCGTGGTTCCCATGTTCGCCAAAGTGGCATAAATTTATTTCAGGATAATACTAATTTTAGGCATTCATTTATATCACTGATTTCAGGACAATAAATAGCCATTTCCATTGCATGGAACAAAGAGCGTTATTGTTTATCGGTGTTGTTTTTGGAAGTGGTGGTAGTTAAATTTTATATATTTCTACCCCCAATAAGTATTTCCGAACAAATGAATTATTAACAAGCGTGACATAACATCATTGACGAAGATAATTAACACCGATCTACAAGCAATTAAAGTCATAAAATGAGCTAAAATTTAACATTTTCTTTAAAAAATTTACATTTTTATCTCTCGCGACATAATTGTCACCAATAAAAACAAATTTGATTCATCGTGGAAGTACCATTCAACTGAATGTTGTTGAGCATATTTCAACCAATTTTGGAAGTTTAAATGAATATTTTCTTCACAAGCAAAGTAAAATTGACAAATTTCAGGATTTTAGCCTGCTTCGTTGGGACCAAAATTTGTTGTGCACACTCAAGAACGTCTACCGACACTCGCTAGGCCAAATTATGCCATAACCATGCTATAAACTAGCTTGAAATTGGCATAGAGAACGATTATTTTTCGATAAAAACGAAAATAATGCGAAATGAAATTCGGCACTCATCAGAATGGTGCAGAATAACATACGAGTCTTGTTATATGCGAAAATTTGACCTCATTCGATAAATTAGTCTCGTAATTAAAGAATGTGGAATTCCGTCGCACTGTAGTGTTACTGTACTGTGTACATGGCCGACGCAATTTTGCCAATATATTTGGGCTGAATTCATATGATGCGGTATTATTCCTCGAAATAAACAACAAAGCCGTCATTATTTCGAAATGTCGTTTCGGCTAACATTTACACAAATCCTCCGTGTGTTCTCCTCAATTGACACGCAGGTTCTCAGTCGACACACAAGTTATCCCAGAAACCGGTGTGAAATAAACAGCCAAGGTTTGGCTGAAATAAGTTGTGCTTAATTTGAGGTGATTTTGTTGAGCTGATTTGGGTTTGCATCATTATAATTCAATCAATATCTCTGAGTAATCATTCAATATTGATTGCGATATAGACTCGTACAATTCCGAAACCATTCTCGAGCTGCGACCTCCCCTACCGTGCAGTAGATTAATACGGAACAAATATTAAGAACTTTCTTACTTCAATGTTATAAAGTTCTCGGTCAGAAATAAAAAAGTTGGCAAATTTTTTAACTGATGGAATATAAATTATACATGCGTAGTCGGAATGCATACTCGTGGCATGTTATGAAATGACCCATATCTCTTTAATTTCCAGTGTCTCCGACTTGTGGATCGACGAACGCCGACTCGTCGACCATCACGGTGAGGACTGATATGGATGTCAGCGTGTCGGCTCTATGCAAAGGCACGAGTGCACAGCCATTCACGAAGTCTCAAAACGATGTTGTCCACACCAAAACTGTACTGCCCGCCACAAAGTCCGGTTCAAATGAGTGTCTGTTCTATGTAAGTCCACCTAGCTAAATGCATCCAAATTTAGCACACCCAAAGTGCATACATATCGGCTTTAGTTGATGAATATATTAGATAATATATTTTGTTTGATACAATGTGTTCAGAGAAAATATTAGTCTTTTTATATTTTGTGCGACTCTTGCGTTTGCAGGTAGGTTTATAATGAGCGTTGTCGTGGTGAAGACAGTTGGAGGCTTATCTCCATTATCATTGCCGTTCACGAATTCGTCCGTATTGACTCGAAACGGGTTACATATGTTTACCATGGATTGTTTAAATTTACAGCCTGATGGCTCGTTAAATAGTTCCGGATCACAATTATGTAAATCTGTCGCCAGGGTGGGTGAAAGTCAATCTGGGGTGAGATTGCCGGAGGGGGGAATCACGCACGGACTGCATGTACTAAAATGTGCAGGTGGCAGAAAATATGTATGAAACAAGCGTGAAATCTTTACTCCAAGCAAGATGAATATATATATGTATATATATATATATACACATGGCAGTAGTCGGAACAATCGGCTGCAGGACTTGAAACATTCCTTGTTTCAAACCCGAAAGGATAAACGCAATTGGATACACCGATTTGAAATAATTCCCATTACTTCAGAAAAAGCAGAACAGTGGTGTGTATACGATAAAGATAGAGATATCGTACGGTGGACCCGACGCCTTTGTCCACACGCAGCATCAAACATATCTCATCACATGCACATACGACAATGGCATTAACGTGGCCGAACGCTCAGACTAAACGTACTGTGTTAACCATTTCTATTACTAAATACTAATTGATGAGTAGTTAAGCCTTAGGAAATGTTAATATAATAAGTGCAACAACGTCCATTGAACTTAATTATCTGAACTTTCCCCATAACAAATAAAAATCCTTCAGCAATTTTAATATCTTTCGGCTACTGAATAATAGACTATTCCAATGCATAATTTTATAACTGAATGGGATAATATATTTAGAAAAGAAACTGTTAACGCGTGCTGAATAATTAATTTTTCTATTTCAGAAAAAGCAGAACAGTGGAGTGTATACGATAAAGATAGAGATATCCTATGGTGAACCTGGCGCCTTTGTCCACACGCAGCAGCAAACATATCTCATCACATGCACATACGACGACAATGGCATTAACGTGGCCGAATCTGCTTCAAAGACCATCGAAGAGGCGTACGTACCCGACCAACAAGCCTTGAAATAGGGTGTCTGTCATTTGAAGAATGAGGTCCCCAGGGTGAATTTAGTGATGCTACCCCGCATAGCGGGCTAGCATCACCAAATTCACCCTCTGTGGACCTCATTCTGATTACTTCTCAGCAGAATGAGGTTCCAAGAGGGTGAATTTGGTGATGCTAGCCCGCTATGCGGGGTAGCATCACTAAATTCACCCTCTGGGGACCTCATTTTGCAAATGATAAGACACCCTATTTCAAGGCTTGCCGACCAACTAATTGAAAATCTTCCATATCAACCTCTCCATATGTTACACGTATATTAACCCTTCGAGTGCCAGGGGCCGATCTCATCGGCACTAAACCTACAAAACAAGTCTGTTAAAGAATATAAGAATAAATTATTAAAATTGTAAAAAAAAATAAAAAAAATTGTTAGGCCAATGGCCCAATGCATTCTTTTATATATGCGAGGCGCCCTATGGTCGACTCGCATATATAAGAGAATGCATTGGCACAGGGTATATGGGTTGATACACAAATCGACCTGGCACTCAAAGGGTTAAATTATAAAGGTATTTGCCAAGTCATTTGAAATTCTTGGAATTGTCTTTATTCACATCTTATTAAGAATGGACTGAAGTTTAACGCTCTTTTGTGTGTCATTGCCCGTCTCAATTTACCTCAGTCTCTCAATTGTGTAAATACATTTACTGTAGTATCTCAACTGTAAATAAAGTCACTTTATTGTTTCTTGAACATATATTTTTCTATGCCAACTCTAAAACCGAAATGACAAATTCAAAAATATAATGCCCACACCAATATACCCCCCACATGTATCCGACCAGATTAATAAATTGAAAACCTTTACCAGTGTATATATATTTGTAATACAACCTTGCCTGATCCTGCATACAAGGCTCGTCCCGATTGGACAGTAACCTGTATTCCCCATCGACACTTGGTATAATTCTAGATAGTCGGAATATATTCTAAATTGTAAAAATATTGTGAAATGGACTCCTTTCGCATTTTTAACCACGAAATATATTTACCAAAAGATTTTGTCGTAATTTTTCCAGATTGTCCGGGGGGGGGGGGGTCGTAAAAAAAATTCAGGCACTTATGGCATTTTTTCCCTTTCGATCATTTTTTGTACCCACCCACCCCCACCGCCAAATTTTTTTCCGTTTTCGGCAGTTTTTTCGATAACTGCCTGCAGTCAGTTTACCAGTTAGAATTACATTATTTCTCTCATTCAAAGTGGTTTTGAAGCCCAACTCATTGCCAAAACAGTTAAAAAACAAGCAGCTTTTTTTTTTTTAGTTGCGGAAAAAATTGCTTGTTGGTGGCTTTGATCACCCACCCACCGCGGCATATGTGCCGGATTTTTTGTTTCACCCCCCCCCCCCCGGATTGTCAAAAAAAACCTTTTCGCATCATTGTCTACTGCGAGTCTTGATTGACTACAACTAATGATTAACAAATAATTCTTTGTGGTAAAATTCTACTATGCACGTATATATATTTCTTAAACATCGCGATTTTTTTAAACACAGCCCTGGACATATTTCAACCAAATTTTGAACTGATGAATTGGGGGGTACCCCAGCGGATGTAACAGTTAATTTTTCAAAATTGATCTAAATAAAAATGAGCCAGGAACTGGACACAAAACAAAAAAATTAACTATTAAGTTTTTTTTTATGTGCGCACAGGCCCTTTGTGCAGGTATAGCCCCTGGCATCTCCCTTAAATTCAAAACGCATACACCAAATAACAATGTGCAGACTTTATATGCCATAAACAATCCTGAAATCATAGCAATTTCCAGAAAGTAAATTTATTCTCTGAGAAGACAAAACGTCTTTATTAGCGTATTGGAAATAAACTTGTATCATTAACTTAAATGATATTGAAACGTACATAGTCTCATTTCTAACTACCTTATTCGTATTTAAATTAGCGCAGTTCTATTTTTCGCGCACCCATCGTGCTCGAATTTAAAACTGAGCGAAAAATAGTAAGACTCGTAAGTTTATACCAAACAATAGGGGAACTAAGATGGTTATATTTAGATAGCTACATCAGTACATGTAATAGACAAAATATATTTACATGCGGGCAACCAATTTCAATGTCATTATTCATATGTACATGTGAAGCGATAGATCATGTGAAGATCTTTGATGTTAAGTCAATGCTTGTAAGAAATACATGCATTCCTGCCTGAAGGTGCACGAAATCACGTCTCAGTTTTCAAAACCATGGGGTGTGCTTGGGTGACACCATGCATGATTAAACTGTTATTTAAAATACACGCACTTGTGAGTTTATTTAATTGTCGTTTTACTTCTATCGAGTTCGAATCCATAATATACATACATGTGTATTATACATGGATATCAAGAGTTATTTGGATCGTAACCACCTGTATTTACAACAAAATTATAACAGACTTTGTACTCCATTCGCTGTAAATTTTATTAGATTATTCTAGAACATTTGTCAGTTTTGAATTCGCGCAGCAGCTGGGTGCGCGAATTCAAAGTGCGCGAATTTAAAACTGAGCGAAAAATAGTACTGCGCGAATTTGAATGCGAATACGCTGTTGAGAACGTTATTTCTTGAACACAAATGTTTTTCTAAATCGAATTTGAATAGCAAAATGACCTTTTGTCGCCATTCGCCTATTTATATATAGCCACACGAATTCTTTTAGTGGTCATAGTTAAAATATAGTACCATTATCTAAGGGAGTTCCATTTTGTTTTTAGATACATCCAACCTATGGAGCTCCAGGGAAACATGGGTTCAGCATCCAGCGGTACATTCGCGTTGAATCTGGTGGACGTTATGGATAACCCAATCACCGGAAATGTTGCCATCGGGCGTAAAGTTAGACTTCATGGAGCATTATCTGGTACGTTTCAATAAAAGACAAAGTATCCTATAATATGAATCGTACGTGACAAGTAGTGGAGCAACCACACATGATGTGCCTCAAATTTGCCTTTTTTTCGGCGACATAACGCTAAGAATAATTTATGTAACATCATGCAGTGGTCACGACGGAGACGACATGCCGTGTCGTGGATTGTAAAATCTTGTCTGGATTATCGTCATGACTAATTCATTTATCGTTTGCATTAATCTGACCAACGAAATTGGTCTAAATTAAATTATTACTTAAATCACACGTGAATTCTTTGTAAGTTGTGAAGTAGTTACTATCATTTTTATCGCGATGGTTCATTTACAATTCCGCCAATGCATTATCTTGTATATGAGAGTAGACAATAGGTCGCCTCGCATATATAGGATAATGCATTGGCCTAACAAATATATCTTTTATATTTGTTAACAAAAATGTAAGAAAAAAAAGTAAAGAAATGTTGCAGAATGTAAGAAATAATGATAAAAGATTAAAAATTGTACAGTTCAAGAAAACAATGTCTGAACTCCACGCAAATGCAAGTATTTAAAGTGTTCTTTACGCTAAATCCGCCATTTATGGGACCATCTCGTTTTATACTAACATAATATATGCAATGAATGAATTTGTGCCACAAATTAGTGCAAATTACACTCGTGCTCTATGACCGATGCAAACAACATGGTATTTATAATGAATATGAATTTATTCCAAGGAGATGGTACAACTAAATGACCGGATGCTAACATACTATATGAAGCCCTCATTGGATGGCACGCACTAAGCTGCCATCAGTTTACATGTAGCTATTATAATGCCAGTTTGGCGTGTACGGTTTGATTTGACGGCTCTGGTCAATATGCAGTCTCTGTTATCGCTGAACGACCAATGGTTAGTTTTTGTGTTAATTCTGCCTAAGATGTAGTAACGTACATTAATCTTCGGTTGTGATATCTTTCAGCCGGAACTGGTGTACGTGCCGTGAGCTGTTTTGCATACAGTGATACCTCTTCCTTTTCTATTCTGCGAGGAGGGTATGTATACGCACTAATTCACTTACTTAAAAATATATCTGTTAAGATTTAAATTTATGTAGTTATGACTGAAAGTATAGTTTGTTATAGTAAATTTGTCTTCAAACTCTTAAACTCAATCCAAACAAGTCATGCCTTATAATTTAATCACAATATTGCTAAACTTACTAGTTTCCACAATACTTTTCTTTTAAAGGTACTCAATCCGATTAGAGGGTCCTATATTACTATTTCTTTTGCTTTGGGGGGTAAAACAAATATTTGAGTCGAGGAACACGCCCATCAAAGCTCAGTGATTTGATATCGAATTTTGAAATCTATTGATTTTCGGATACGTATCCCACAAGTTTGCAGAACACGTGATCAAAACGGACAAATTGCTGGTGTAAGATGGATAACTCTAAAATCAGTCCTTACTATTAACAATAATAACCACTTGATTTTAGAGTTATCCATCTTACACCCGCAATTTGCCAACTTGTGGGCTATATATCCGAAAATTAAGATTTCAAAAATCGATATCTAATCACTCGGAGCTTTGATCAGTGGGTTCCTCGACTCGAATCAAATATTTTTCCCCCCAAAGCCAAAGAAATAGTAATATAGGACCCTCTGATCGGATTGAGTACGTTTTAAACTTTGAGCTACTTGGCTTTGAGCTATATGCTAGCACATGTATGGTTTGGGGGACATAATGATTATGCCAAGACTCACTCGGTTGCAGACAAGTTAATTTGCGTATTTTGTCATTGGTCACACCATTGGAATCAAATAATCGAGCTTCTGTCCGAAAATTTATTGGTGTTTTTTTCTGAAAGTGACTGGCAATTATACAAGTTAAATGTCAAATAAATAAATTAGTTTGGTCACATTACTGTCCGAACTTCAATCACATCAATCGCAAAATTAATATAATTTTTAAAGGCACGGGAGGCCTTAGTTGTCGAAAATATTCATATTTGTTTCAATCACCGTAAACAGAAAAACATTAAAACGCATACAGTTTTGTTCATGTATACCATGACCATCGCGTAAACAGCATGCTATCATAATGACCAATTATATTTTACCTAAGCAAGAGCCTGATTGTGTTACAGAAGGCAGCACAGTGTTGCTGGCTAATCACACACAAATGATATAAACGCTCTTTATTCGTTCCATATCGGGAATTCAGCAACAAATAACGCTCTCTATGTTTACCACTGTATTGTAATAGAGTAGATTATACCCGTGTGCCCATTACCAGTTTTATCAGAATGGTATTCAATATAATACTCCAGCGATTTTGCATGACAACCCAACTAGAAATTGAAATACATCTTAAAACTTGAATTGTTGGAACAGACTATAACCATTGATGACATATAACACAATACACGAACGGTTGCGGCGTACTCACTGAGCGATTATTTAAAGGATAACGATTACCACTAATACAATTAAACACGGATTACCCATGCACTAGCGATAACATATCAATGAGTGTCTCCGAGGAATATTTTTTTAAATATTCTTTCCGTTTGTGGCCGTTATTGACCGGTGGAAATATTTTCACAGCATACCCACCACAAAGACCCCCCGTACCTTTAATACTATGCGTTAATTATAGGTAATATCATGGCGAGTATCGTATACGATGAATATTCACGAGTCTTTGACGAGTGGACGTTTCAAGTAAATCTCGCCATCGTATAACCTACTTAGCAAACAGTATGAATCTCTTTCGTGTGTGCACTCTTGTATAAGAGTAAATGCGTGTATATCAATTGGATCCCTTATTTTATAAAAATTAATTCTTTATATAATTACTAATTATAGGAGAGTTTTTAATAAACAAACTAAACGAAACTAATCAAGTTAAATCTTTGGCGTAGGATTCTCAGACTCTCTCTATAAATAAAATGAGGTGCGTGACAAGTGAGGCAATCGGAATTTAAGCATGCCACCTCTAACTCAAAGTTGAAGTCTTGCTCCCGCAATGGGAGATATAATTTTGGACGTTTTCCCATGTCGCTGCGTCCAAAGGGCGTGTGTCTGTTTAGATGCTTTCAGCTTCCCCTTTGAAATCTTAATAGCAAACACATTAGAATACATTAGAACCTGACGGACTTATCTCGTCCGTCATGTTGAAAAAGGGAGGCCAGCTCCACGTGTTGCGATAGTTTCTAAACGGAAGTAAACGGCTCTAAATATATTTAATAGAGAGTCTTTGCTACATCGATAGAGCTTTACGATGAGATTATAGAATGTACTCAATTTTCTATACTACTCTCAATATTAATGGACATGCAAGTCCTTTATAAAATGTTAAGATAATAAGATAATAAACATTTCTCACTGATTTTGCACTTCGAATGTATATTTGAATAACTGAATTGGAGAAAATATTTAGTAAATCGTTTTGATTGAATTGATATTCAGCTGTGGTGACGGTGTCGTGTTCGACAAAGACGAGGGATTCACCACATCAGGACTCGATGTATACAGTCCATACTTCGGCGCATTCAAGCTGAGTGATGGGGCCACCATTCAAGTCTCATGCAACTTTACAGAATGTAGTTCTAACTGCGATGGGGTACGTTTTTAATCCACTTAAAACTGGTTTATGGTACACATGAAACGAGAACTAGAGAATAAAAAAAAATCTAAAGCCATATTCGAATCTAAACAGCCAGTCTTCATACAGATGTATTTGTCTACTATCCAAACCCTCGTTCTTTGCCCCAGTGACATTCGCTAATAGATTACTTAAGTTATAAATTACTTGTGTCCACGAATGTTGGAATGGCCGAACATATCCAGTGTTATGCAAACTTAACCTATCCTTTTCTATTTCAGATATTAATAAATTGATTTTCAAATTGCCATATTTTATCAAAGTTTAAATATCTGATTACGACATCGGATATGTATTAATTATATTGAGTGCAAGTTTCGTGCCCAAGGTATTGCATTACTGACGGGCCATTGGCATTGCATCGGTTACAGTGGTGAAGGCGTCTAACTTCATTACGCGCGCCGCGTGTATACTAATGTCCAAATTCCTGTTTCACCTGGACGTTGGAGTTTACGCTGGGGGTTTTATTTATAGAATAATTGAATTTTTGGGACATTTAGAAGTCGAACTGCGCGACCAAGAGGCATAGTCCGGTAAAAGGTGTAGTTGGGAATTTCAATTTCGTTTATTGTCCTTTACATTATGTCAATGTTGATTTTTGGTTTGTGACAAGCTATTCCAATTGCCAATAAAAGAAATGAAAAAGATAATTTAAGTCTTATATTTCAACTTTTATAGAGATTTTTCGTTCTGCAGCCCACTGAGGGTTGTGGTCGGAGACGGCGGAGTCGGCCGCCGGTTCGTTAATTAGGTGCTGGTTGTTATTTGTTATTTTAACATAATTCTGAGTTAGTCATTGGCGAAACCAATATATTTTATATTCTATAATTACAAACATGGGTATATAATATGATCTTGAGTGCGTTACCATTTCTAACATTGGTTTTTTTTTAACGTGTATCTAACGATTCGCTGTCATTGCGTCATCATGCCGACTTCCAGTGGAACATCTCCTGTGAGCAGTTAATTGAAATGGATGTTGGGTTACAATCGCCCGCATAATCGCAATTCGGGAGCAATTTAACACTGTTTTAGGGTTATAGTCTAAGCAAATGTGGACATGGGTGTCTCCTCGAGAGGGAATTTATGGGACCTACATTTTTGGTTTAGCATGAACACTTAACTTTCGCAATCCGTATGTTGGATTTGTCAGATAGGCGGACTTTTTTCGCACCGCGTGGTTTTATTGAGGCACCTGTTGATAAAATCATTTTTTAAATTAAGCCCACACATTTGACAGTATATTAACACCTTTTGAGAAGAGATATTTATCGAATTTTGATACCTGTGAATGGGGCGAGAACCAGAGCAAGGTAATACTGTAGCCATTGAATCTCGGAATGAGTCATGACGTCATTTGACGTCAAATAATTATTAGGTGAGAAGAATATGAAGATTCACGCAAATCGTGGTCTTTCGTTTATTATAAAATCGGAAGCAAGATGGTTTATGCCAAATTATTTTATACCATGGGGGGGGGGGGGGGTGGAACTACTGGTAATTGGTTACGTTCTAATTTATCAGCTATCGCTGTTGGTCGCATTAAGTTTTATCAAAGGCAGAAAAATCTACCCTCCCCAATAAGCTGAGATGTGTCGGGCTGTGGTGTAAGGCACACATAACCGATTATGTGCCACATTGCGAAATTAACACAACGGCCGTTGATGGACTGCTAAGGTATTGTCTAATATACATGTTTCGATCGACACAGTCCGAGCATTGTTACATAATGTACCTCCTGACAAATTTCAGATTTTTTCCCCCCAAAAAGATGATCTAAAATGCATTGTCTTCCGGGAGGCAAAAATTAAAATAATTGGTATTAAGGCTAGAGATAAATAGTGTATACGGTAATTTCGTTCAGTCTTGCTTTTAAACTGGCCTAATAACCCAATATGGCTGCCAATATGGTGGTTGGTATACAGGTGGGAATTGTGAAATTTGTAAGAACGCACGATTACTTGACAAAATGGCTTAACAAACAGTGGAAATTGTAAAATCCGTCATGTCGCAAATAACACCACCATCGCAATTCAACGTCTTATAACACGAATAGTCCTACTATATGCATATCGGTTTGCAATACTAGTTCTATTGCAATGACAAACCAGTTCTATTAAAATGACAACCAGATTGGTACCCACGATTGAAAGGATCGACACATTTTGCATTCATTCGCACTAAAGTAAAATTTGTTCTTAGAAATCGGTGGCATGTCGTGCAAATTATTTCGTAATAAACATTGATTTAAGGCAGATGGCTGTCTGACTATCTTTGCGAAAAGAATATGGTAATTATGTAGGTTATATTAAATCGAACAGGACATTTAATCATACTTGGCGACAACAATATGCGACCGCAAATAACAGAATTTACCAATTCGGATATATATCCCATCAAATAAATCATGTTAATCCGAATCGTTAATTACGGTCTATCAACGAGGTTACAAGAGCGGAGCTACGGATGCATTGGGTCTCGTGTATACCGTTCAAAAAGTAAGTATAAATGAATCTCATTGACCAATAGCAATTGCTGCCCAATCCGCAAGAGGACATTTCCAGCAAATTATCAAACCGTCACATACAGGTTCGTTCAGTTTCATCATCATGCAATAGACTCGTTGAATTTTGTATTCTAACATTTACCGGATTATTTTCCATGACTCGTGTTTCGCACACAAGGATATGGAAACCGGGTTGATTTTCCTGTTGTAGTTTGTCAGCTACTTAACGATGGGAGCTATTTGCTTGTACTAGCAGTCGTTAAGTTGCAAAATCAAAGCTCTAAGCGACATTTCCATCAACGAAAATACCAGCAATGTGGTAATCACATAAAACTGTCAAAATATGTTCCTATTTAGTTCGATTGTATGTTACTTTGTATAGTATGGCAAACTCAATGCAGGGTTTACCCCCTTGGTGACTCGGTAAGACCGCTGCTATCGGCGACATTTTATCCACATTTGGTGAACTATCGCGATGTTAAAATATATACTAATCGAGCAGAGCAAAATGCTGCCCGTATTAAGCACACAAAATATCTAACAAAATTTGTGGTTTCGTACCTTAAGTTTGGAAAGTCCCACCAGAACCATCGAACTATATTTCGAAACGGTGTGTAACAATCAGGCATGCAATGTATTACTGTTACTCATTTCTTTGTTTTAAACAATTCTGTTCATCTGTAAAAACCTCGCTTAAATTGCCACATGTTTCAAGGACACGGGATTACTTGAGCACGAACGCTCATGAATGCAAGATTCGTCAATAACGGACACCATTCTGGCAGCAATTTTAAATAGAATTGCGCATCGTGATGTCCAGGAGTAACCTGATAAACATTGAATATAATACTTCGGGTTGTGTGAGACATTAGATGGCGGAAATGACTGCGATAAAAGTGAAACGTGACATATTTCACAATTCTGACCACCATATTGGCAGCCATCTTGGGGTTGTAATCCAAAAACGACAAATTGTACCAGGAGGTGCATTGTGTATTATTTTCACTTTATTGTTAGAGTTTGTAGATCGGGATATATACCTTAAACTATAGTTTAGCAGTTCATCAACGACCGCTTTGTTAGTTGAGCTATTTAAGCAAGTAATTGTGCGTTCTTACATATTTCCCAATTTCAATCTAAATTGCGGCTGCCATTTTGGCAGCTGTGGGTTAGCATGTCATTTTCTAACCCAAGGCGGAATGAAATTGCCATACATGTATACGCCAATTAACTCCACCCTTACTAATTTTCTTTTTTTGCTTTCCAGAAAAAATAAAATGCGTTCTAGATCATTTTTTTTAGGAATGTTTAAAAAAAATTAAAATTTCCGGTCTGGGGGTACATCATATATTGTTTCTACTTTAATGTTCGAGTTTGTAGACGGAAACTTATATATTACATTCTTTAGCAGACTTTCAACGGCCGTTGTGTTAATTAAGCCTAGTGGCATGTAACCGTGAGTTATGTGTGCCTTGTACACATCATGGCGCATCTTCACTTTAGTGGGAGGATTAATTTTTCTGGTTCTGATAACATAATGCGGCCTGCAGCGATAAGTTATATATCAAAATATAGCAAATTAGCAGTAGTTTCCCATAGTATAAAACAATGCGGCATACGTCTTACTTTATGATTTAAAAAAACGAAATACAACGCTTTGTGTTGATCGTCATATTTGTCTCGCCCAAAATATTATTTGATGTCACATGACTGCAGTTCTGAGATTCATTGGTTACATGCATTACCCTACTCTGGTTATAGCCCCACTCTCAGGTATCAAAATTGGACGAATATTTCTTTTCAAAATGTGTGAAAAAACTCTTGACATAAATGTCGGCTTTATTTAAAAAATGACCCGATTTTTTCATCGGGTGCCTCAAGAAAACCGCGCGGTGAGAAAAAAAGTCCGCCTATCTGACAAATCCAACATACCGATTCCAAAAGTTTAGTATTTACGCTAAGCAAAAATGTAGTTATCATAAATTCCCTCTCGAGGCGGCACCTATGTACATATTTGCCTGACCCATTGCAATCTCCCGAACAATCGATAGACGTGTAATATTTATATTGAGGAGTGAAATAAACTGGTGGTCTCTGGGTTACAATTGTCCACAAGCACTATCGCTTGAAGTTGAATATGTTAAGGTGGTACCTGGTATCGGTTATTGGTCTTGCCTTGAACTTGAACGGTGATTGTTAAAATTGTCCTTACACATTGTGTGGCTTTAAATATTGTCTAATTGCATGTCACAGGTAAGAAAGTAGGCCAGGACATGACAGAGCAAAATTCTTGTCTTGGACTGAGAGCATGAATGAGTGAATGTATTTAATCTTTAATCAACAAAAAACAAAATAACTAGTGACTGAAAATGGTTGTTTTATGGTTACCCGCACATCGCTAGAAGCGGAATCGCTATTAAAGGGTTGAATTAAATTGTAGATTATCTACTGGTACCCTGGCCCGTATGGTTCTTCCTAGTTAGGTTGCTGCATGTACCAACTAGACGAGTCACTAACTTGGCTGTCCACAGCAGTGGCTGTGTGCACCCATGTTTATCGTACCGATAAGAAACTATAGTGATATATATGCGTGGTCAAATGCTATGCACAGTGGAGAACTTTAATACACAACACTATCCTCCAATCGGTCCATCGAGAATACGTTAATACTAAGTAAAATTGCATTTACAAATTGCCCCATGTAGTTTTTGAAATGATGGGATTTCATGCACATCTGAACAAACGCGTTAATTCCAGACTTCTGACCTTGACTGAAACGGTTTAATAAACTTATTGGCTATCTCTATCATTTTCTTCTGTTTTTCAATCCACAGGATTCATGTACAAATGTTAGGAGGAAGAGGAGCTCGGGAAACCAATTATATGGTGAGAATTTTAAATCATAAACTTAATGAACATAAAGCCCGCACTGGTTCCATTTGTTTATTTTAGTTTGAATACATATTCAAAAAACGCTCTTTATTTTACCATATATTGGATAAATCTTAGTAACGATTTGCTAAATGCTGGAAAAAATAACTAGAACATTCCATTCTGATGCGATCATTTTGATCATTTCGTTATATCTTTTGCGATGTGAATATATTAAGTATATATATATGTGTTTTCAGTATTTGTCGGAATTTTTATTCATAATTAATATCATAATTTGGGACCAGGTATTTTGGCACAGTAGGGTCGGAACGTAGCAATAAAGAATTGTATGGGAAAGATCACTCCCGATCTTAAACATTAACTTTCATTAGCAGCTGAACGCCAGAACAGAGGAGCTCTTATAAGTGACTGCGGCTCTGTGAATATTAAGATCGTCAGATTGATAAATCCTCATGTCAACCTCTAAAAAATTCAATACATATATATTATTACCATGTATCTGTACATTTAGTATTTAGTTCTCCAATGTAAATATGTTTTAAGTAACAAGAAAACAATAGTACGCTACATATTTCTTAAATTGTGAGGGAAAATTATTTCAAAACCCTCTTTGACTGTGGTTCGCATTGTCAAATTATTTTTTAAATATGTAAACGCCTGCATGTTTCACAGATCATAGCTTTGTTTCCTATAGTTGGGATGCCCCGAAACCTATTAATACAAAATAACTATAGGTTTCCTAACGTCCTATCATACATTTATCCAATTCAGCGGGAACCAACACTGTTTACACATTACTGTTCAATTGTAATTGTCGAAAATATTCATATTTGTTCCAAACACCGTAAACATAAAAACATTAAAACGCATACACTTTCGTTCATATATACAATGACCATCGCGTAAACAGCATGTTATCATAAAGACCTACTACAGCTAGAGCCTGCTTGTGTTACAGAAGACAGCAGTGCAACTGGCTAATCACACACAAATGACATAAACTCTCTTTATTAGTTCCATATCAGGAATTCACCAACAAAGAACGCTCTTTATGTTTACCATCATAATATAAACAAACACCAGAAAAGTAACTTTTTATGCTTTTGCTTACATAACAATGGTCAAATATATGACCATAACATACTGTTTATGCGATATTTCTTATTTGTGTACGGACAAGGTCTGTCTACATTTTGATGTTCTTTCTGTTTGTGGCAGTTTTTGACGGGTGGAAATATTTTCACAGGATACCCACCGCAAAGGCCAACCAACCGTACCTTTAAGACTTTTCTTTTGGATTGTTTTTTCAGACGGACAACCATTTGAAACCATGACTCCACCAGTCAATGTAGGATCGAAGAAGTGTACTGAACTGGGAGAAAAAAAACTCGGCAACGGTCTGATAGTGATGGCGCCACCCGAGACAACAAAGAGCGAGAGCGACAACATCAATGTATTCATGATGCTTATGATTGGGCTGGTGACGATTATCATGGCTATCGGCTGTTTGAGCGCAGTGTACATCTGTATGCGAAGAGACCAAATGAGTGCTGTACACAAACACATGAACTCAGATTTGTGAATATAATGGTTTTGGAATAAAATGTGTTCGAAATGTCGTATCAGTTCTTTACAAACTACCCAATCCTTGAAATAGTGTGCCTGTCATTTGCAGAATGAGGTCCCCAGCATAGCGGGCTAGCATCGCCAAATTCACCCTCTGTGAACCTCATTCTGCAGAGTTGTAGAATGGGGTCCCCAGAGGGTGAATTTGGTGATGGTAGCCTGATACTTCCGGACTAGACAACCGATGCCCATATATTTGCTGTTCCGAATAGTCGTTATAAGTAGAAATATTGACATTGTGTTTTCAAATAATCCAGATTTAATTTCTTTCTAATTAATTTCCAGATAGTCCCTCGTAATAAATGGACATGATGTTGGATCCTGCAGTAGATACTGCTTCGCTGGAACATAACGATTGGAGTAGTAGATTATTGTCACCATGAGTATGTCATCGCTAGCTCACAACCGAAGTGCTATTTCGGCTTTCCTCTGAACAGAACTTAAATTTCGACAATTTTCGGTGGCCATTTTGGTAGCCATCTTAAAATTTAGAATCGTGATTGGCTACTCATACCCACGAAAAAACATGTTGATTTCAATCAATGATGTGTATTTGTGCCGAATTGGCGTTTTGTCGAGTGGGTTTTCGTGAATAACTACTTATTTGCTATTCATTATTATTGTCGACCATGATGGTCGCCATCTTGAATTCTGTATTTTCCCCAAAGCGGATTTTAGCTGATTTTGGATATGTTATTCAAGAGATTCTCCCGCGTCGAGACTCCAAAACCACCTCTTTACCAATTCCTTCTGGGTCAAACCCACCGACGACCATTCTAAATATCCGCCATTTTCCATGTTTTACCGCCAATTTGGCAGCCATTTTGAGACAAAGCGCCAATTTTGGTTTCATTTGATTGGAGTATTCATAGATAATGGTGTGCCCAACTTACATTGTACAGTTCTGTCCATTTCTTGTTGATATATGACTGGAATCCCAATGGCGAGTTCTGTAAAATCGACTTTTTTGAGGGTGTATACAAGTCTGGGACCCCATTTATGGTATCTTTCATTGCTCCAAATGCTGCATTAACATGAATAAGACTAACCGAAATCGCCAGTCGGAACAATTGTCAAACAACAGGAACTGAACTTTAAGATATTAGGCAAAAACTTCAAATTTTCGAGTTTAGGCGCCATTTTGGATTTTCCCCAAAGCGGATTTTAGCGGATTTTGGATATGTTGTAGCGATTCGAATGACTCCCAAGATCGCTTCTTTACCGATTTATTCTGGGTCAACCCACTTTTTTGCGTACCACGACCACACTAGGTCTCCTTTGTGTCCAGCGCAGCTGGAATAGTTATCAGCCTGTGAGTCAACTGGCCCATGAAGGATTTTCACAGGAATGGTGGCTTATTTTGTCCTTGCAATGTTGTGGGCTAATCTGCAGCTTAATGAGTTAGTTATTTTTTATAAATTCACCACTCTCCATTGATAACCCATTGCTCCCAGTCGGCCATGTTTGTGGGGGGGGGGGGAAGTGAATCTATCATTAGTAAAAACTGGAATTCAGTGCATTTTTTTATCAAAGAGTTCATCATTCCAGTTCACACATTTCCATATTGTTTTCTTGGAAATTGATTTGGTTTGATGGATTTGGGGACGAAAAAAATTAGATCTCTAAAGTTCATATTTTGTTTTTCTAAGATAATCTATGATGAATTGCCCTCTATAAAGGGTGCATCCATTGGCTTGGTTGCTGTGATTACCAATATAAGTAAACGCAATTCTTTATTGTTACTCTATCATATTTGGGGGGGGGGTGTAGGTAGGTTGACAAAGGCCGTAAAGTGAAACTTTTAGATGGGCTAAATGTAGAACATTTACCTACTTATTTTGGTCTCAAATAAACATAAATTTGAACATACCCCTGGCGCCTTTTCTACAGAATACAATTTTGTAATGTTAATTTGCGATTTATATATTTTATAATACATATTTTGTGTTCTATAGTATTTGGAGTGTATTTCAATTCCATTGTAGATTGTAATTCAATATATGCCCAAAACTATATGCCGAATGCATTGGCATGTAATGACTTTTATGATCTTTATGGCGAACCATCTATATTCCGGGATTCACTTAACCGGAAAATCTATCCATTTGGTGGAGAAAAAATGGAGCCTGAAAGTTATGTTTTCATATTACTCAACGCTGCAGCTTTGTAATATGTAATATCTCGCAATGCAGAATGATAAAATACTGACTAAGCGGGTTCTATAGTACGGCAATATTACCATTTTCTATAAAATTCAGTATTAGTGTAGCCTGTCCAGCAGTAATCTATTGGTTTTTCAAACCGTGATCACGACCATTCTACGTACGGACAATGGTGGGTGGGATTAGCTGGGTGCATGTTCCGGGACCGGAATCTAAATTGTTAACCCATCGTCAGTGGCTTATGCTCAATGGAGTTGAAAGGAGTAGTCATGCCAGCGGTCTAGATTTTATTTAAGAATTGAATTAAAGAGATAAAGTTGTCGGTCTTGTGCTCAAAACGTATATATAAACGATCTTTGTGCGTGATGAAACAAAGAGAGACTGATAATTTCAGGCTAATTTGCGGTAAGAATAAGTGGACCCCAAATATTTACAATGACATGTAACTTATTTGAACCGCATGTCATTGTATCATATGTTGTGCATAAGTTGGATGGGGGGTATATATGTAGTAGACTCTGTAAATACAGAATTGGCAATAATAATTGCCTATACATGCCTGTATTGTTATTACAACTTGGAAGGGACAAGTGAGACCCTACTGAAATATGAAATAAATCTAACCAGAGTTCCGAAAAAGAGAGCTTTACACGCATCTGCTTTGAAATGTATAAAGATTGATACAATGCTTTTACATTTAAAGGAACTTGGATATTATTAAAATAGAAACCGGACGATGTCGGGGGGGGGGGGGCGGGAGATTATGACATCTTAAAATTGTCCACTGAAAAATGGGTAAAATATACATGTACAAAACTCACCCGGTCGATTGGACCAAAGTCGCACATAAACTATACCAAGGCTTCTATGGAAACATCTCATGTTATCAATACATCCACTTGAGAAAATCAATTTATACAACGTTAGCCGATCATATTTTCAAGATGTCGTCTGTCAAGTTATTAAACTTTTGGAGATTAACTGCCGATGTGATGACTTGGTCAATATTTAGAGGTATTACCCAGTTAATATCAGTGGTCTTATAGGCTGATATGAAGTTGCCGAGGGATGATATCAAACTATCGAAATAATACGTTATTAATTAGACCAACTGTATTGCACTACCACTAACCAATTCGATGTCACTTCATTGATGCGAACTTAAGAAGACGCCCTATTTGTTAATGTCAAAAATTTTCTAATTATCAATTCGAAGGGGAAAAAAAATTCATTATCCTTTATAACCAATCTATGCTATAGTATTACATATACAACACATGTTTACCATGAGAGAAAAGTGATTTAAAAAAAACAACCAATGTCTCATGTAGGTCGCTAGAGAGTTTGACATGAAGTATTTGCAAAAAAAATCCACTGCATTATCTAGCTTATTATCCCAACAATGGCGTCTACACTGATCTACTATCTGAAATCATGAATGTCTAGAAAATAAATGACGATTTTTCATTGCATATTTTAGTTTTTTGGTTGCCATTTGCAGATTTAATTTGTAGTCATCTGAAGGACCAAACAACTAAAACAACATAAATATTATTCAACCACAATTGCTATAATCTGACCGAAATAAACACTCAATAATGATTCATCTTTTCAGACATTTTTTATGTTTTTGGTGAATTTTACTCCGAAAAAATAGTTCTGCAAATGGCTACCAAAAAGCTACAAAATAAAATGAAGACTTTCTGATTTATTTAGAGTACTTTTCGCCGAACCATATGGGTGCCATTTCTTAGGTAACAGCTGCTCCCCTTCTTAGCTCCAGAAATCCAGCATGTTCCGCTTCTTAGCAATTATAAGTGTTCCACTTATGAGACAAACAGTCATTGAATTTTTATATGGAATCCTTGATAAATGACTTAGTGATTGTGAGTAATTTATAATATTGATAGTGACAAAATGGTATCGAATATTGGGAAATGACCCATATATCACTCAACATTCTCCATATATCCCACTCCAATAAGCACTCAAATTCATGTCTGCATATGCATACTATCTGATATATATATTCACAACAATACATGTATTGTTATGAATATATATATATCATTTAGTATGTATAATTGCCACAAATAATATCGGCAATATTAATTCATATATCGGAATTACCACCGGTGTTAGTTCTGTCGGGGAGCACAATTAATCAAAGACAGTTTATCTCATTCTGTTGAAGTCCATCCTCCGAGGAAATAATATTGTTGATAACATAATATGGTGTATGTCTTCCAATGGAAGGCCTCTGTCAGACCGAGCGGTTGGTAACGGAGTTAGCTCACAACCCCATGCGCCTATCATTTATCAAACAAGTGAAGGACTTTAACAGTCCTATATAGTGCAAAGGTCGTGTGTGAAAACACACGTGAAAGGTGTGCATGCATTGCAAGAAGGCTTTGTTCCAAAGTCATGACACAAACTACGATATGTGCAAAATGGACGCCGATGTCGATATAAAAAAAACGCCGAACTCCAAATCAGACCCAAGATAGAATGCAACATGCAGTTTTGCCACGTCAGTGTAGCTGAATATGTCATTGTCATTGAAAATACCACAGTATCGCGCAAAAAGTCACACTGGATCTCTCAAGCGTGCAAACAGACACCAATGATATATTAAACGTGCAAATAGTCACCCATCATCTCGAAATATTATCGATTTTAGATTAGTCGTCTGTCTGCTACCTCTGCCAGGGTACCCAACCAAATTTGGTTGAAATCGGACCAGCGATCTGGGAGACAAATCTAGACAGACATACCTTCTACTAAGCTTTTTCCTAAGCTTGTCACAAGCTTGTCCTAAATTACTCTTTAAAATATTTATAGATAGCTTAGAATGACTCTGCATTACTTTGTTTCTATGGTGCATCCATCTATTTTGATCAGAAAACTAGAGCGAGCATGTACTATATATTTTGATAACTGTGCAAATAATATATTCTAGATCTGGTAGATACAACCATGTCATAAAGTATAACATCAAAGGAATAAAATACAGTCCATAACACTAAATATTTAGCAGTTTCGAATCACATTATCAGATTCTCCGTATACTGTGGAGATCGAGATTTGATTGAAATCGGTAACAAAACCATTTTATTTTAGTTTTCTTAAAAACATACATTTAGGCCTGAATAATTTTAGAGTTAGAGTTATCGTTCCTTTGTTTACAAATCGCATTCACATCGCTCTATATATTTCCTACAAAATCTTCTTCTCTTTGGATATATTCTTGCTCAAAATGTGACAGTCTGTTTCGTAAAACTTTTCTGATCACTTTGGTGGTCGCTGTGTGCAGATTCACAACGATGGACGTAGAGATTTCTTATGTTTTGTGAATGTACTGATCGACATTGTCATGTGACTCAACCCATTGTCTATGTGGCCATTTTGTTGTTGCCTTTATGATTTATTATATTATGTATCGGCCATTACTGCGGACACAGCAGTCGCCAATCAAGAGGTGTGATAAACACCAAGCGCTAACTGTTTAATTGAACTAATTACATAGACGCTATAGTCATTATGAGTGAACAAGTAACTTATATTGACGGGCGGTCATACACTGTTCTGGACAATTCACATTCGTATGGGCCGAGTACACAGAGTCAAGGGGCAAACAATGATAATCCAAATGCTCCTGTTATGGACAGAGTCGAGCTTAGACAAGTATTGTCTTCTGACGCACCGGGAGACGACATGGATTCCCAACATGACGCTTGCAATGACGGCGCGACTGACAGTCAGTCTGGTCGCATCGTATACACGTCGATGGCAGACATTAAAGCTATGTGCCATCTTCCAAAATAATTGTTCGTTTCATCTCTCCTAAAAGATATGCATGACAGATTCAACTTGGAAACGGTGAGACGGAACATGTTTATTGAAGCGCGATACGCGTGTGTCGATTTAACTGACTATGAATTGAAGAATCGAATTAAAAGGGACCAGGGTGTGCCGGTACCTAAAAAGCTAGCAAGAGACATATTCTGCCTTGTTCAGTTTCTACAAGGTTCTTTTGACGACATGCGAGACGTAATAAGCAAATCGACACAAAGGTCCAGGTCTAATGTCGATGGACAGTCAGCAAAGCGTGGTAGCACGCAAACGGACGCACCGTGTGCATGTAATACTCTGTGCCTGCAGAACAAAATGGCAGAGGTTCTCACAGAATTAACTATAATAAAAGCCAATTTCCAGACTACTGTAAAAAGTTTGGGTGATTCGATCCAGTCGCTAGTATCTGACATCAATGACTTGAAAACAGATCAGGGTAAACTGGCCCTCGACTTCGAACGTTTAAACGTCGAAAAGTGTACTGGAATTTCAAGTCTTAGATCAACTGTGAAGGTAGTCGAAGAAAACATTAAATCGAACTCTGATGCTCTCGATACCCATGTGTCAAACATAGAATCACGGATATCTAAGTTCAACAAATCTATCAACAGAGCAAAATGTTTTGAGATAAAACTGTCTCAAATAAGTCAAAAATGTAAATCTGCAACTAAATCTTCTACTGGCTATGTTGATACAAAAAAATGGCCGAAATTTTTGAGCTGCACGCCAAATATACTGCCGATAAGTATGACAATTTGGAAAAAGCTGTAAATAGTTTTGTTTTGAATGATAAAGTGCCGAAGACAGACACAGCCACTGCTCACAGTCTTCACGATTATCCGAGCGGAAATTCGTCAACTGGAACGAGTCGCACGCTTCCGGACAGAGACACATATAGCAGCAAACAAAGCTCACCAATTGGAGTAGACAATAATTTATCCAGTCGTAATGAAAACGTGAACTCTGATGCCTTATATGATAGCATGGAACCCTCCAACATTCCCAATGAGCACCAGTCAGTCGATAATCTTTCGCAGACAATCGCATCTGTTGACGATGATGATTGCAGCAGTCAACCAATTGTTGAGAATTTGTCCATAAATAGTGATGATTTTGCTCCAATATTCACAATGAACAAGATGCCTGTTCCAACAAGAAACTCATTCGCCCCAACTGATCCACATGTGTATAACTTGCCGCCTATGTGTACTGCTGGTAAAAGTTACCAAACACGCACACATTCGATGCCAATTTATGTAGCTCACACCCATGTGGGCACATCTCGAACTTCTGCCTCAACACAGATTACAAATCACATCTTTCGACAATCCACGCCAGATAATACGTATAGTGAAAGCAGTGTCAAATTAAACGTGTCCAATACTAGTTCCGATGTGGGTGATATTCAGTATGCGAGGTACAACACGCAGAACACTCAGCATAAAAACGACACTGAATTAAAAACTACTTTGGTAGCGAGTGATTCGATGCGGGACAATTTCCCTCGACACATACCCGAGTGCGATAAGATACAGTCAGTGTCTGTGTCATCGTCTAGTGCTCTCTCAGCCCCTGTAAATAATTCACAAGACAATCCACACCATAGATCCTATGAGGAGAATGACACATTGCGTACTGCATGCGAATCTGTGAATACAGATAAAAATTGTACCAAACCCGGTGAACGCACCAGATATTTATATCCATTGCCGTCAACGAATCATACTACATGCAGTTCATCATCGAGAGACGAGAGTTCACCCCCAAAATCTATAGACACTATCATACGGAGAGACAAATGTGCCGCCACGTTAAACGCACAGTCGCAAGCAAGTGGATTCAATGACGTTCCTACGCGGTCCCGACCCAGTTCAGAAGTCTCAAGTAAATTCATTGGAGTAGTACGTGAGAAAAATGAACGCTTCTACCTTGGTGGAATTGATCCTTCCTCGACACCACATGGAATTAAACAATTCCTTGTGGAAAAGGGTATTGTGCCAACATTTATAAAACTTATGTCTAGTTCTAGACAGGGTACGATAAGCGCCCGTTTGAATGTGTCAAAGGAGCAGGGTGTTCCACTTCTAGACAAAGGATTTTGGCCAGTGGGTGTCTATTGCAGACGATGGTCGAATAACGCCCCTTCTTCAACTTCTAATGGCAAGAATACATCAACTTAAGTTGTTTTCATGGAACGCTACTGGTCTAGCCAGCAGTAGCTCATATCTATCAAGTATTCTCCAAAAGAACATATATGATGTTGTTGGTGTTTCGGAACACTGGCAAGGTGATCATGAACTAAAACTATTTAATATTTTGTCAGACAATTATACTAGTTTATCGAAGCCAGGGAGATTCATTTCCACAGCGAATGGCGGAGGCTTCTATCGAGATGGGGTGGCACTTTTAATACACAAACGTATAATGAACCACTGCACTCAAATTGAAACGAGCGATGACAGAAGTATTGGAATTCAGATGAAAATTGATAGAAACTCTTTTATTTCTGTATTACAAGTATATATGCCAAGTTCTAACCACGACCACTCATATTTCAAAGAATGCCTGGACAACTTGGAAAATGTACACGCTATGCTGGTGCCCAACGGACCTGTTATAATAATGGGGGATGTGAATGTGCATATACCTAAAACATACGATCATCACAACTCATATATCACAAGCGAAAGGGCTAAAACTTTCTGTTCGTCTCTCAACCGCGTTGGACTTGTGTCCGTTACCGCTTCGAAGAACTGCAAAGGCTGTGATTTTTCTTTCTTTCCGTACTATACAGTGAACGAGCCTTCATTGATAGACCATATTATTGTATCAAAGTCTCACACTCGTATGGTGTATTCTTCTGAGATTCTGAACGACGATGCACTCAACACCTCGAATCATCTCCCTGTCGTATGTGCATTGTCCATCCCATGCGAAACTCGCCAACAACATACCACTAGAAAGCGTTATGCATGGGAACGCGCAAATTTGGAACTATACTGTTCTTTGATAGACAATGAGTGTGCGACGTTATGCGAAAGTGTTTTATGTACGAAGCAGGACCTGTGTACGTTCTACGATCGCTTGGTGGCTGCCATTATTTTAGCTGCAGATTATTCTGTTCCCCAGATAAAGTATCGTCCTCACTTACGACCTTATTGGAATTCTGATCTTGATAAACTAAAAACAGAAACCGAGAAATTACACGAATGTTGGGCAGCTGAAGGACGACCACGAAATTTACATCATTCTTCATATGTTTTATATAAACGATCTAAACGGGACTTCAGACGTGAGCACCGTAAATCAGTGAAAGGTTATCTTCACAACCAACAAATGGAAGTCGAGAGAAGTTCTGTACATAACCAAAATAAGTTCTGGAGGCTCCTCAATAATAAGCGTTCACCGACTTCGAAGGTCGGTCATTCAATGGAATTTGGTGGGGCGACTTATCGAGATCCGAATGATATATTGTCTGGATGGTGTAATTATTTCAGCGATCTCTATACACCACTCCGACACTCGGATGAATTGTTTGAGATTTTTGTTGAACGCGAAGTTGCCTCTGTGCTCGTCAAAGAGGAGGTCATGAATTCAGGCGACGAATGTCCTCAATGCTCACCTGTTACAACGAACGAACTTCGCTTACTGGTTCGAAAACTCAAACCAGGAAAATCTGCGGGACACGATGATATAGTCGGCGAACATATAAAACATGCCCCTGATTCGTTACTGGTTTGTGTCAGAAAGTTGTTCGATTGCATGTTTGAAATGGTCTGGATCCCTCCAAAAATGAAAGCTGGCATTGTGATCCCTTTGTATAAAGGCTATCCCAAACATGCATCTTTGCCGGACAGTTACAGGGCTATAACGCTGCTTCCTGTGGTTTACAAACTGTTCGAAAGCATACTCCTTCAGAGAATTCTCAAAAGTCATCAAATCCATAGTTTCCCCGACGATCTCCAACATGGCTTTCAGGAAGGTATCAGTTGTTCCATGCCTTCTTTCATACTAACGGAATCAATTCACTATGCCCGAGACAATGGTTCAAAATTGTTTGTGGGCTTCCTAGACTCGCAAAAAGCTTTCGACAAGGTCTGGCATGCAGGCCTTTTATATAAATTCATAAAACTCGGATTCTCAAGCAAGCTTATTCGTCTCATCTCAAGTGTCCACACGGATGTGACTAGTAAAGTGCAGTACGGTGGCCGCATCTCGGACAGTTTCGCGGTGAAACAAGGAACAAGGCAGGGGGGTGTATTATCCCCTTTTTGCTACTTAATCTACATTAATGACCTTCTTGTGGCTTTAAAAGATTCAACAGTTGGCCTGCAGATTAACGGAGTTTCGTTTTCTGCTCCCACAACAGCAGATGATATAACATTATTATCCCTATCAAAGTCCGGACTCGACAAACTTTTACAAATATGTCACACATACAGTTTGAAATGGAGATTAAATTTTTCACACATCAAATCAAAAGTAATTGTATTCAACGAACACAGAAAGGCTCCGGTTGGTGGACATAGGACGTGGATGCTTGGAAGCCAGATTATCGACGAGGTGGCTGACTACGTCCATTTGGGTGTGACACAGAATAAATCTGCCACATCGTCTTCTGTCGCGTCGCTCGTCTCTGAAAAATTGAGAAAATCATTCTTTGGAATCATGGGAAGCAAAACCCTCCAAACGATCACGCCAATAACTATGTGCACGATCATTAAAACCATAGTTCTTCCCAAAGCATTGTACGGAACAGATCTCATACCAATTCAACAATCAACAGCATTAAGCATCATGGACAAATCGCTAAGAACTTGTGTAAAATATGTACAGTCATTTCCAAAGCGAACATCCACTAAATTGTCACTCGGTTTATTAGGACTTCTGCCGGTTGAGAGTGAGATACACATTCGAAAATTGTGCTTTGTCGGGCAACTCATTCGCCTGCCAGAGTCACATCAGTTACCGCTCCGGATCTTTGTAACGAATTGCCACATATATAGACTGTTCAATCGCCAAGCTACTGGCTCTGTTTCAGATATATTCGCCATTATGGACAAATATAAATTGCGTCACTATTTGGATGAATTCTTGGATGAAGGGATATTTCCTGTAAAATCCGCGTGGAAAAACATTGTCAAGACTGCTGTTCATCACACATATGTATCTTCTTGGCAGTCATCTGTCGCTAGTGATCCTGCTCTAGCTGTTCTCTGGAAAACACATCCGTATCCTTTGACATGTTGGTCTTTTTGGAAACGACTGCATGGTAATGATCGTCATAGTTCAGCGATAAAAAATCTTGCCTTCCTACTGCACAGAACCACATACCCGAACAACCTTCAGTGCCGTCTTTGCCAATCAAATATAACAATGAAATTCAGCACATATTATTCACTTGCCAGTCATTACCTCTGCTTTTTCTTCGGAACCAATTCTGGGACGGAATACTGACACACTATGGCGTGGTCACTTCGATGGAGCTGCTTGCTCTTGACGAAATTCATCTGTTCGCTCTATTTCTTGGTAGCACACTTCAAACACTCACCGAGAAGTTCCTGGATTGCTTGGAAGACTTACTTTTGGACGCTGCTACATTTCTACTAATAGCGTGTAGACTAATTCGTGTAAGATCTATGTTCTAGTGCGCCATTGAAGCTTGACACCACTATGGACTTCGCAATACTTTAGCCAGCCTATATATAAATACGAACACATGCGTGCGACAATTGCAAGGGACAATAGAGCACATAGATATGTCGTATAACCGTATGCATGCGACATATGACTCTCTGTATATAGTGATATTTTATTTGATTATTGATCGCTCTCTCACTGTACATGACTAGGACCGCATTAGTGCGATGTATGTCTGGGACAATGAAGCGCTCGTTGAGCCGTATGCATGTGACATATGACTCTCTCTGTTAATATCAACATGTTTATTTATTTGTGAGGGTGTGTGTGGGTTTTTTTTTTTTTTTATATATTTATTTTATTATTATTATTATTATTTTTGTATGCATGTATTTGTTATGTAACCCTTGCATGTCATACTTCGTGTTGTCTGATTTGTAAATATTACCAGTCGCTCTCCAAACTTGGAGGTCAATAAATAAATAAATATTATAACGGGTTGTCATAGAGGTAGGGAATATGGCCTGAATTCGATTAGTTATGAGCCCTCCAATATTTGATTAATCGCCAAAGAAGTGGAACCGCAGAAAAGTGATCAGGGAACAAAAATCGTCTAAGAAGTGGAACATTTTCGGGATAAATTTTCCTGTACTTTTCGCATAGAAGCGATTATAGGAACGTGCTGAATTGCTGCATGTATAACTAATGGTACCCAGTTATAATAATTCTGAAGTTTCCATAACGATATGTCGGCTGGTTCGCAAGAAATGAACTCGACATTTTTCCATTTCATCAACACTTGAATTGGTTGAAATGCTATTTGAAGGCAAATAAGAGCGAGATAACAATTCGACACGTGCTGTATTTGTTTATCATTTATCACTGTTGCTCATCTGTTCCCCGAAAATCATTCCTGTCCCGTTTTATGTTTCAATTCGATTTTGATCATGTCCATCTTCGATTATGATTTTTCAATGTTTTTGGAAGATGAAAAGGCTGGAAAACTTAGACAAAACGTCAGATATGTTAGTTTGTCAACATGTATTTTGGTCATCGTGAGGATGATAAACAAATACAGCACGTGTCGAATTGTTATCTCGCTCTTATTTGCCTTCAAATAGCATTTCAACCAATTCAAGTGTTGATGAAATGGAAAAATGTCGAGTTCATGTCTTGCGAACCAGCGACATATCGTTATGGAAACTTCAGAATTATTATAACTGGGTACCATTAGTTATACATGCAGCAATTCAGCACGTTCCTATAATCGCTTCTATGCGAAAAATACAGGAAAATTTCTCCCGAAAATGTTCAATCAAATATTTGAGGGCTCATAACTAATCGAATTCAGGCCATATTCCCTACCTCTATGACAACCCGTTATTATAGGGATTTCCTGTCCACATATGACCTTGATTCGTGATAAACGGAACTCACTTGACGCAACAAGCCCAAATTATGTTATAACATTCATATCCAAAAATTATTCAGGCCTAAATGTATGTTTTCTGTCAAACCCATATATATGGAAATTAAAGGGGCTTTAAAATTGGTTCTGCGGAATATCCCTGTTATTTGGAATTGCCTACTGGCTTCACCCGAATGAGTGCATGGTGTGGTGGGGAAGGACACCGTGTGGGAGCAATAATTAAGAAAACTAAAATAAAATGGTTTTGTTACCGATTTCAATCAAATCTCGATCTCCACAGTATACGGAGAATCTGATAATGTGATTCGAAACTGCTAAATATTTAGTGTTATGGACTGTATTTTATTCCTTTGATGTTATACTTTATGACATAGTTGTATCTACCAGATCTAGAATATATTATTTGCACAGTTATCAAACCTTTGACTGAACATATATATAGTACATGCTCGCTCTAGTTTTGTGACCAAAATAGATGGATGCACCATAGAAACAAAGTAATTCAGAGTCATTCTAAGCTATCTATAAATATTTTAAAGAGTAATTTAGGACAAGCTTGGGACAAGCTTAGGAAAAAGCTTAGTAGAAGGTATGTCTGTCTAGATTTGTCTCCCAGACCGCTGGTCCGATTTCAACCAAATTTGGTTGGGTACCCTGGCAGAGGTAGCAGACAGACGACTAATCTAAAATTGATAATATTTTGAGATGATGGGTGACTATTTGCACGTTTAATATATCATTGGTGTCTGTTTGCACGCTTGAGAGATCCAGTGTGACTTTTTGCGCGATACTGTGGTATTTTCAATGACAATGACATATTCAGCTACACTGACGTGGCAAAACTGCATGTTGCATTCTATCTTGGGTCTGATTTGGAGTTCGGCGTTTTTTTTATATCGATATCGACGTCCATTTTGCACATATCGTTGTTTGTGTCATGACTTTGGAACAAAGCCTTCTTCTTGCAATGCATGCACACATTTCACATGTGTTTTCACACACGACCTTTGCACTATATAGGACTGTTAAAGTCCTTCACTTGTTTGATAAATGATAGGCGCATGGGTTGTGAGCGAACTCCGTTACCAACCGCTCGGTCTGACAGAGCCCTTCCATTGGAAGACATACACCATATTATGTTATCAACAATATTATTTCCTCTGAGGATGGACTTCAACAGAATGAGAGAAACTGTCTTTGATTAATTGTGCTCCCCGACAGAAATAACACCGGTGGTAATTCTGATATATGAATTAATATTGCCGATATTATTTGTGGCAATTATACATACTAAATTATATATATATTCATAACAATACATGTATTGTTGTGAATATATATCAGATAGTATGCATATGCAGACACGAATTTGAGTGCTTATTGGAGTGGGATATATGGAGAATGTTGAGTGATATATGGGTCATTTCCCCAATATTTGATACCATTTTGTCACTATCAATATTATAAATTACTCACAATCACTACGTCATTTCTCAAGGATTCTATATAAAAATTCAATGACTTTTTGTCTCATAAGTGGAACACTTATAATTGATAAGCGGAACATGCTGGATTTCTGGAGCTAAGAAGGGGAGCAGCTGTTACCTAAGAAATGGCACCCATATGGTTCGGCGAAAAGTACTCTAAATAAATCAGAAAGTCTTCATTTTATTTTGTAGCTTTTTGGTAGCCATTTGCAGAACTATTTTTTCGGAGGAAAATTCACCAAAAACATAAAAAATGTCTGAAAAGATGAATCATTATTCAGTGTTTATTTCTGTCAGATTATAGCAATTGTGGTTGAATAATATTTATGTTGTTTTAGTTGTTTGGTCCTTCAGACGACGACAAATTAATTCTGCAAATGGCAACCAAAAAACTAAAATATGCAATGAAAAATCGTCATTTATTTTCTAGACATTCATGATTTCAGATAGTAGACCAGTGTAGACGCCATTGTTGGGATAATAAGCTAGATAATGCAGTGGATTTTTTTTGCAAATACTTCATGTCAAACTCTCTAGCGACCTACATGAGACATTGGTTGTTTTTAAAATCACTTTTCTCTCATGGTAAACATGTGCTGTATATGTAATACTATAGCATAGATTGGTTATAAAGGATAATGATTTTTTTCCCTTCGAATTGATAATTAGAAAAATTTTGACATTAACAAATAGGGCGTCTTCTTAAGTTCGCATCAATGAAGTGACATCGAATTGGTTAGTAATGGTAGTGCAATGGTCTAATCAATAACGTATTATTTCGATAGTTCGATATCGGTTTGATATCATCCCTCGGTAACTTCATATCAGCCTATAAGACCACTGATATTAACTGGGTAATAACTCTAAATATTAACCAATTTATCACATCGGCAGTTAATCTCCAAAAGTTTAATAACTTGACAGACGACATCTTGAAAATATGATCGGCTAATGTTGTATAAATTGATTTTCTCAAGTGGATGTATTGATAACATGAGATGTTGCTATGGAAACATGAGATGTTTCTATGGCAGACTTGTTATAGTTTATGTGCGACTTTGGTGAAGAGGTAGCTTAGAGGCGTGTAGTTCTGTGCCGATACATTATATCTACCGTGAGCTATCGAAATCAATGCCAACAGCGACAATGCTAGTGATATTAACTAATTTTAATACCGTGTTTTATATTATTAATGAACTATTTAGGCTCATCTAAAGTTTATTTTAATTTTAATTAAAATCAGAATATTTCGCCAGATATATGGAAAATAAGAGATGGTCAGTAAAAGTGCACCAGCTCTGCGGTGCCGCGGAGGGATGCCTGGGCCGATCGGGCCCCGCTGCACGCGGTGCATTTGTCTCGCGTGGAGCGGGGTGTGCTCCACCAAGGCGCCCGGTGAAGTGGTATGGCAGGGTGGTGGGAATGAGGGTGTTACCACAGTGGTTGGTAGTCGTGGGTAGATTGGATCTGCTTGCATTTTTTGGACTTCCAAGAAATGTGTGCGGCTTTAATATGCTCAAGGCTGCCTGTTGCTGTGGGGAAACATATTACAACGCACGCGTGTAACCTGTAAATTATATGTATATATGTTAATTGATGTCTAAATGTCATTTATTGATTTACATAGACAATAAACTTGATTGATTGGTCCAATCGACCGGGCGAGTTTTGTACATGAATATTTTACCCTTTTTCGGACAATTGTAAGTTGTCCTTCATAGGTTACAAGGTGATTGTGTGAAATGTGGCCACTTGTTATGGCATGATGTCCAAGATGGAATAAATGCTATCGGGGACTATATCTGGTGCGATCTTTATATCTCCCCATCCAACTTATGCACAAACATATGATGATATCAGAAACTGTTTTAGGGTGCATTTACACTGCTACAGAACTGTACACAGATCTACACGCAGACTAGTGCGAACGGGTCGATATAGAAATGCACACAGACAGAAAACGGCATTCGTCCCTGTGAGCAAAAATCGTGTCCGCTTTTCGTCAGGGTCAACGCCGAAGCATTGCGACAGGCAAATCTGTTTTGATTAATTGTTACTCGGGCTTTGCGAATAATGTGTTACAGTTTTCGTTGTCATTTCAACACGTGCATTTCGTATATTCAAGATGGACAGGGACGTGTCAACCGGGTGAGGGGTGTCTCACCCCAACTTTGGTCAAAATTTTCAACAGTTGGAAATTTCATACCTGACAAAACATTAGTTGCAATTTCCAAACCAACAATAGGTTGGAAATGATATTGTAGTTTGATTTTCAAACATTTTGGAGTATTGTTTTCTGACCAATATTTGCATAATTTCCTACCTTATATGGAAAGATTGTGCCCTGGTCCCTCCCCGTGGCCAGTCAAAACTGCTAGTTAATTTAATAAGAACAATATTGTCCTACATTTGGTCAACATTGTCATTAGAATTGTCATCATTTGGAAATTTGGCTACATTTGGTCAAATACAGGGTGTTTTAGCATGGATACCCACTCTATACCAATCCAAAATGACCACCTCCCAGATGGTCTCAAACAGGAGACCTATATATATATATATATACATATATATATATATATATGCTGCACGGCACATACCAAATCGCTGTTGTCTGCTGGTAGTTGATCCATTTTTATGTCTGGCCTAAACTGAAACGACTCCTAGTGAGTTGTCAATTACCAGAGTACTGGTCAGCGCGCGTTCACTATTAGTCATCACGTTGTGATGACAGTAATGCACGACACGTGACTTCATACAGATCTATACACAGTGTAAACACACCCTTAGCGTGGAAATTTAATCAGGCTCGTTCAATCACCCACTACCCCTTGTATATGTGACCCGCCATATCAAATCCAGTCGCAAGTCGGGATTTGTTTTACCCTGTGCCAATGCATTCTCTTATACAAGAGAATGCATTGGCCTAACAATTTTTTACAATTTTAATAATTTTTTCTTGTATTCTTTAACAATTTTATAATTTCACCAATAGAGCCCCAGACAAACATGAGCAGACGACTCTTCTATATGCTTCTATATATGTGGGGGGCTCCCTGCAGGGCAATGGATGTTTTTTATTTTATGTCCTAAAAATTGTAAGAAAAAAAAAATGATAAAAAAAGTGTTAAGCCAATGCATTCTCTTATATGGTCGACTCGCATATATAAGAGAATGCATTGGCACAGGGTAAACAAAATCCCGACTATACATTGGTAGTTAACGATCGGGGGACCCCGATCTGCTCCAAGAATTCACTCATGAAACAATTTGCATGGCACTATTGGTAAAATTAAATTGTTAAGACCACAAGGCGACTGCAAATTTCTTGAACACACACAATGACATGCGGTTCAAATAAGTTACATTTCATGGTAAATATTTGGGGTCCACTTATTCTTAAAGCAAATTAGCCTGAAATTATCAGTCTTTCTTGTTTCATCACGCACAAAGATCGTTTATATATACGTTTCGAGCCCAAGACAGACAACTTTATCTCTTTAATTAAAATCTAGACCGCCGGCATGACTACTCCTTTCAATTATTGAGCATAAACCACAGACGGTGGGTTAACAATTTAGATTCCGGTCCCGGAACATGTACCCAGCTAATCCCACCCACCATTGTCCGGACGAAGAATAGTCGGGATCACGGCGTGAAAAATCAATAGTGTAGCCTGTCCAGCAGTAATATAATACTGAATTTTTTAGAAAAATGGTAATATTGCCGTACTATAGAACCCGCTTAGTCAGTATTTTATCATTCTGCATTGCGAGATATTACATATTACAAAGCTGCAGCGTCGAGTACTATGAAAACCTGAAACTTTCAGGCTCCATTTCTCTCCACCAAATGGACAGATTTTCCGGTCAAGTGAATCCCGGAATATAGATGGTTCGCCATAAAGATCATAAAAAGTCATTACATGCCAACGCATATAAATAGTTTTGGGCATATATTGAATTACAATCTACAATGAAAGAAATATACTGATTGAAATACACTCAATACTATAGAATACAAAATATGTATTATAAAATATATAAATCACAAATTAACATTACAAAATTGTATTCTATAGAAAAGGCGCCAGGGGTATGTTCAAATTTTGTTTATTTGAGACCAAAATAAATAGTTAAATGTTCTACATTTAGCCTATCTAAAATTTTCACTTTACGGCCTTGGTCAACCTACCTACCCCACCCCCCCAATCTGATAGAGTAACAATAAAGGATTGCGTTTACTTGTATTGGTAATCACAGCAACCAAGCCAATGGATGCACCCTTTATAGAGTATAGTTAATTATAGATTATCTTAGAAAAAACAAATATGAACTTTAGAGATCTTAATTTTGTTAGTCCCCAAATCCATCGAACCAAATCAATTTCCAAGAAAACAATATGGAAATGTGTGAACTGGAATGATGAACTCTTTGATAAAAAATGCACTGAATTCCAGTTTACAAATGATAGATTGGCCCCCCCCCCCCCCCCCCAACATGACCGACTGGGAGCCGACAGCAATGGGTTAACAATGGAGAATTTATACAAATAACTCATTAGGGTACGTTCATACGCTGGCAAGTTTGCACGGTATGTTTTTGCAGGCATTTCGTCATAGAACACCAGATGGTGCCAGAATATGAACGAAAACGTGCACATAACATGCATCTTTGCCAAAGCGAAAGATATGAGAAGTACCATTTATGTAGTTCCACTTGTAACAGTGTTACTGGAATTTGCATTCAAATACCTGTATTATTTATTCTTGCGAGATAATTGCATGATACTTGCAGGCAATTTCCCGTAGGATCGTTACTCTTAGAACTACAGAGATTATACTTCACGTAGTTAGCTGTGGCACAGATGCACTTGTTCCCGTTCATATTATGGCACCATATAGTTTTCTACGTGCAAACTTGCCAGTGTATGAACGTACCCTTAAGCTGCAGATTAGCCCACAACATTGCAAGGACAAAATAAGCCACCACTCTTGGGGGGGGGAATCCTTCATGGTCCAGTTTACTCTGGCCGATAACTATTCCAGCTGTGCTGGACACAAAGGAGGCCCCCTAACCCACCCATCAAGTGCCCGCTTCCAGACAGCAAGTAAATCTACCATTTGTAAACCAGTGGTTCCGAATAAATTTTTCAAAGAATACTTGGTACATACGAATGTTGTTCACCATTCTTTAGTTCACCATTTCCAAAAGTTTTTCTTACAAATTTCTACAATGAATTATACTCATAAAATAGTGCATCCATTGCATTGCTTGCTGTAAATACTAAAATAAGTGAACAGTGTCCTTTATTTTCCTGTCAATTTTGGGGTAAATGGGTTGAGAAAGCCCTTACATACTGGTTGGAATACCAGAACAAAACTAAATTTATTGTAAATGAAATTTCCTACTGACATTTTTTCATAAACTTTAGGGAGTTTTGAACTAAATTGGAAATAACCCATGTATCCCCCGTCACTACGTCCATACTGTGTGGAATGCACATTACTTATACAATAGTGTGATAGGATACCCGACAACTGTCTTGTGGCAGGATACGTGACAACTGACTTGATGCATATTCACCCGAACAGATCTAACGCCGATAACCGTCAATCTGCCATATCATACATTTCAATATACTGGTTTGTTAAATCCTATGCCATGCGCCTACAAGTGGGTCCCTATATAAGCGGAAAACGACTAATCAAATTGTCAAATTTAGCCAGGGCCATTAATTTGGGCTACTCCACTACCCCCAAAAAAAGCACAACGCAGCAATAAGAAAAGAGACTCCACTTCACGCGCATGGCTAAGGAAAAGTATTGTTTATTGTCATTTTTTGCTTCTTTTTTTTCTTCGTACCATATATCTTGGTTGGAAGATTTATTAAACATATCGATCGTATTGTTTCAGCACGACGACTCATCGCAGGTTGGCAGGTAGCTTATTATCTCGTCGACGCATGTTGTTAGTAAGGTACTTGCAAAACTGGGGGAGAACAATGGCGGTAGTTTCACAAAATTCACCATCTGGGAACCTCATTCTGCTTACAACTCAGCAGAATGAGGTTCCCAGAGGGTGAATTTGGCGATTCTAGCCCGCTATGCGGGGTAGCATCACTAAATTCACCCTCTGGGGACCCCATTCTACAAATAACAGGCACACTATTTCAAGGCTTGGGTAGTTTGTAAAGAACTGATACGACATTTCGAACACATTTTATTCCAAACCATTATATTCACAAATCTGAGTTCATGTGTTGGTGTACAGCACTCAGTTGGTCTCTTCGCATACAGACGTACACTGCGCTCAAACAGCCGATAGCCATGAGAATCATCACCAGTCCAATCATAAGCATCATGAATACATTGATGTTGTCGCTCTCGCTCTTTGTTGTCTCGGGTGGCGCCATCACGATCAGACCGTTACTGAGTTTCTTTTCTCCCAGTTCAGTACACTTCTTTGATCCTACATCAACTGGTGGAGTCATGGTTTCAAATTGTTGTCCATCTGAAAAAACAATTCCAAAAGAAAAGTCTTGATCACTTTTACAAATTACAATCGAACAGTAGTGTAAGCAGTGTTGGTTCCCGCTGAATTGGATACATGTATGACAATAGGCGGAGCGAAATGATCAGTCAGGAAACCTATAGTTATATTCTATTAATAGGTTTTCGGGGCATCCCAACTATAGGAAACAAAGCTATGATCTGTGAAACATGCAGGAGTCTACATATTTTTAAAATAATTTGACAATGCGAACCAGTCCCCAGAGTGTTTTGAGATAATTTTCCCTCACAATTTAAGAAATATGTAGCGTACTATTGTTTTCTTGTTACTTAAAACATATTTACATTGGCGCACTAAAAACAAAATGTACGGAAACATGGTATAATATATATGTATTGCATAGTTTAGAGGTTTACATGAGGATTTATCTACCGGACGATCTGAATATCTATAGAGCCGCAGTCACTTATATATTAGAGCTCCTCTGTTCTGGCGTTCAGCTGCTAATGAAAGCATATGTTTAAGATCGGGAGTGATCTTTCCCATACAATTCTTTATTGCTACGTTCCGACCCTAGTGTGCCAAAAACCAAAATACCCGATCCCAAATTATGATATTTTATCTTTCACGCGTTTCCGGAATACAAATTTAGACAAATACTGAAAACACTTATATATACTTTATATTCACATCGCAAAAGATGTATCGAAGTGATCAAAATGATCTCATCAGAATGGAATGTTCCAGTTATTTTTGATAGCATGTAGCAAATCGTTGCGGAGATTTATCCAATATATGGCAAAATAAAGAGCGTTTTTGAATATATTTTAAAACTAAAATAAACAAAATAGAACCAGTGCGGGCTTTATTTTCATTACGTTTATGATTTAAAATTCTCACCATATAATTGGTTTTCCGAGCTCCTCTTCCTCCTAACATTTGTACATGAATCCTGTGGATTGAAAAACAGAAGAAAATGATAGAGATAGCCAATAAGTTTATTAAACCGTTTCAGTAAAGGTCAGGAGTCAGGAATTAACGCGTTTGTTCAGATGTGCATGAAATCCCATCATTTCAAAAACAACTACATGGGGCAATTTGTAAATGCAATTTTACTTAGTATTAACGTATTCTCGATGGACCGATTGAGGATAGTGTTGTGTATTAAAGTTCTCCACTGTGCATAGCATTTGACCACGCATATATATCATTATAGTTTCTTATCGGTACGATAAACATGGGGGCACACAGCCACTGCTATAGACAGTCAAGTTAGTGACTTTTCTAGTTGGCACATGCAGCAACGTAACTATGAAGAACCATACGGACCAGGGTAGCAGTAGATAATCTACAATTTAATTCAACCCTTTAATAGCGATACCGCTTCGAGCGATGTGCGGGTAACCATAAAACAACCATTTTATGGTCAACACTTAACATTTTAGAATATTTCCTAAAAAAATGACGGAACCCATTTATTTTCTGAAAGGCAAAAAAAGAAGAAAATGAGTAAGGGTGGAATTAATTGGCGTATACATGTATGGCAATTTCATTCCATCTTGGGTTAAAAATTACATACTAACACACAGCTGCCATAATGGCAGCCGCAATATAGGTGGAAATTGGGAAATATGTAAGAACGCACAATTACTTGGTTAAATGGCTCAACTAACAAAGCGGTCGTTGATGAACTGCTGAACTATAGTTTAAGGCATATATCCCGATCTACAAACACAATGCACCTCCTGGCACAAAATTTGTCGTTTTTGGATTACAAACCCCAAGATGGCTGCCAATATGGTAGTCAGAATGGAGAAACATGTCACGTTTCACTTCTATCGCCGTCATTTCCGCCATCTAATGTCTCACACAACCCAAAGTATTATATTCAATGTTTATCAGGTTACTCCTGGACATAACGATGCGCAATTCTATTTAAAATTGCTGCCAGAATGGTGTCCGTTATTGACGAATCTTTCATTCATGCTCAAGTAATCCCGTGTTCCTTGAAACATGTGGCAATTTAAGCGAGGTTTTTACAGATGAACAGAATTGTTTAAAACAAAGAACTGAGTAACAGTCATACATTGAATGCCCGATTGTTAGTTTCGAAATATAGTTCTTCGGTTCTGGTGGTACTTTCCAAACTTAAAGGCACGTGAGGCCTTGGTTGTCGAAAATATTCATATTTGTTCTAATCACCGTAAACATAAAAACATTAAAACGCATACAGTTTCGTTCATATATACCATGATCATAAAGACTTACTATATTTTACCTAAGCAAGAGACTGATTGTGTTACAGAAGACAGAACAATGCTACTGACTAATCACACACAAATGGCATAAACGCTCTTTATTAGTTCCACAACAGGAATTCACCAACAAAAGAACGCTCTTGATGTTTACCATCATAATATAAACAAACACCAGAAAAGTAACTTTTTATGCCTCTGTTTACATAACAATGGTCAAACATATGACCATAACATACTGTTTATGCGATATTTCTTATTTGTATACGGACAAAGTCTATCTACATTTTTATGTTCTTTCTGTTTGTGGCGGTTTTTGACGGGTGGAGATATTTTCACAGGATACCCACCGCCAAGGCCAACCGCGTCTTTAAGGTACGAAACCATAAATTTTGTTCGATATTTTGTGTGCTTAATTCGGGCAGCATTTTGCTCAGCTCGCTTAGTATATATTTTAATATCGCGATAGTTCTCCAAATGTGGGTAAAATGTTGCCGATAGCAACGATCTTACCGAGTCACCAAGGGGGTAAACCCTGCATGGAGTTTGCCATACTATACAGAGTAACATACAATCGAAATATATAGGAACATATTTTGACAGTTTTATGTGATTTACCACATCGTTGGTATTTTCGTTGATGTAAATGTCGCTTAGAGCGTTGACTTTGCAACTTATTGACTGCTAGTACAAGCAAATACTTCCCATCGTAAAGCAGCCGACAAACTACAACAGGAAAATCAACCAGGTTTCCATATCCTTGTGTGCGAAACATGCGCCATGGAAAATAATCCGGTAAATGTTAGAATACAAAATTCAACGAGTCTATTGCATGATTATGAAACTGAACGAACCTGTATGTGATGGTTTGATAATTTGCTGGAAATGTCCTCTTGCGGATTGGGCAGCAATTGCTATTGGTCAATGAGATTCATTTATACTTACTTTTAGAACGGTATACATGAGACCCAATGCATCCGTAGCTCCGCCATTGTAACCTCGTTTATAGAGGGGGAACTAACGATTCGGATCAACATGATCTATTTCATGAGATAGTTATCCGAATTGGTTAATTCTGGGTCGCATTTTGTTGCAAATACAGAGTATCAAGTATGATCAAATGTCCTGTTCGATTTAATGTAACCTACATAATTACCATATTCTTTTCGCAAAGTTAGTCAGACAGCCATCTGCCTTAAATCAATCATGTTTATTGCGAAATAATTTGCACGACATGCCACCGATTTCTAAGAACAAATTTTACTCGAGTGCGAATGAATGCAAAATGTGTCTATCCTTTGAATCGTGGGTACCAATCTTGTTGTAATTTTAATAGAACTGGTTGTCATTGTAATAGAACTAGTATTGCAAACCGATATGAATATAGTAGGACTATTGGTGTTATATAAGACATTGCATTGCGATGGTGGTGTTATTTGCGACATGACAGATTTTACAATTTCCACTGGGTTTGTTAAGCCATTTTGGCAAGTAATCGTGCGTTGTTACAAATTTCACAATTCCCACCTATATACCGATCACCATATTGGCAGCCATCTTGGGTTATTAGGCCAGATTTTAAACCAAGACTGAACGAAATTACTGTATACACTACTTATATCCACCCTTAATACCAATTATGTAACAATGCTCGGACTGTCGATCGAAACGATGTATATTAGACAATACCTTAGCTGTCCATCAACGGACGTTGTGTTAATTTCGCAATTTGGCACATAATCGTGCGTTATGTGAGACTTACACCACAGCCTGACGCCTCTCCGCTTAATGGGGGGGGGGGGGGATTTGATTTTTCTGCCTTTGATAAAACGTAAACGTAAAACGATAAATTAGAACGTAACCAATTACCAGTAGTCCCCCCCCCCAATGGTATAAAATAATTTGGGCATAACCATTTTGCTTCTGATTTTATAATAAACGAAAGACCACGATTAGCGTGAATCTTCATATTCTTCTCACCTAATAATTATTTTACGTCATGAATCATTCCGAGATTCAATGGTTACAGTATTACCTTACTCTGGTTTTCGCCCCATTCACAGGTATCAAAATTATACGAATATCTCTTCAAAAGGTGTGAATATACTGTCAAATGTGTGGGCTTTATTTAAAAAATGATTTTATCACCAGGTGCCTCAATAAAACCACGCGGTGCGAAAAATAGTCCGCCTATCTGACAAATCCAACATACGGATTGCGAAAATTAAGTGTTCATGCCAACCAAAAATGTAGGTCCCATAAATTCCCTCTCGGGGAGACCCCTATATCCATATTTGCCTATACAACCCTAAAATAAGGGGTTAAATCGCTCCTGAATTGAGATTCCGCTTGTAGCGATTATGCGGGCGATTGTAACCCTACATCCATTTTAATTAACTGCTCACAGGAGATGTTCCACTGGACGTCGGCATGATGACGCAATGACAGCGAATCGTTATATATATGTTACAAGAAAACCAATGTTAGAAATGATAACGCGCTCAAGATCATATTATATACCCATGTTTTGTAATTATCTATATATATTTTGAAGACCTCCGTCCGTCTGTCTGTCATTAATACAAATCACGATTCTCGACCGATCGGGACGAAACTTGGTACGTGTGTGTAGTTTGACCAGGCGGTGGACGTTGTCGCATTGGCGAGCCCGTGCGGCGCCCGTGCAGCGCATGCGCAGACGAGATCTCTGAAACGGGTGGAGCTATCGACTTTAAATTTGGTATGTGAATGTATCTTGCCCCGGATACGAATTTGATCGGGTCGCCGAGCCAGTCACGTTGCGACGTCAGCTTCGCACATGCGCAGACGAGATCTCGGAAACGGGTGGAGCTATCGATTTGAAATTTGGTATGTGAATGTATCTTGCCCCGGATACGAATTTTATCGGGTCGCCGAGCCCGTGCGACGCCAGCTTCGCGCATGCGCAGACCAGATCTCGGAAACGGGTGGAGCTATCGACTTGAAATTTGGTTTTTGAATAGCCCGGACAACGTCGGGCTCATCGGCTAGTCGCATATATATTTTGAAGACCTGTCTGTCTGTCATTAATACAAATCTACCATTCACGACCGATCGGGACGAAACTTGGTACGTGTGTGTAGTTTGACCAGGCGGTGGTCGTCGTATTGGCGAGCCCGTGCGACGCCCGTGCAGCGCAGTGTTTAGGACTGGTCAAATCGTGACCCAACTTGACCTTCAAAATGGACATTTCAAGGTCAAAGCCCGGACGAAGTCGGGTCACCTTCTAGTCTATTATATATTTTGGAAGATCTGTCTGTTCTGTGTCTGTGTTCGCGATGAACTCGAAAAGGACCGAGCCGATTTCGATGAAACTTTGTATGTGGGGATATTTTCGGCCGGGAACGGGCATAGGCCTATTAATTGTCCGTGCGACGTGACCTTGACCTTGAAATCGGGTCATTTCAAGGTCAAACGCCCGAATATCACGTGATTTCGATGAAACTTGGTATGTGGGGATACTTTCGTATGGGGAGTCTCATAAGCATATTTATTTGCCCGTGCGACGTGACCTTGACCTTGAAATCTGGTCGAATTCAAGATCAAATCGCAATTTTGATGGGATTTCGACGAAATTTATACATAGGGTTACTTTTGTCCACCGAGTGTTTTGGACGGGTCAAATCGTGACGCCGATCTGACCTTGACCTTCAAAATGATCAATTCAAGGTCAAATCGGGTAAAACCGGATGGATTTCGACGGGCACGTTTGTCGGGTACTTTTGTCCCGGCCGTGTTTTGTACCCCACTTGACCTTCAAAATGGACAATTCAAGGTCAAAGCCCGGACGAAGTCGGGTCACCTAGTAGAATATAAAATATATTGGTTTCACGAATGACCAACTCAGAATTCCGTTAAAATAACAATAACAACCAGCACCTAATTAACGAACCGGCGGCCGACCACAACCCTCAGTGGGCTGCAGAACGAAAAATGTCTATAACAGTTTAAATGTAAGACACAAATTATCTTTTTCATTTCTTTTATTTGTAATTTGAATAGCTTGTCACAAACCAAAAATCAAAATTGACATAATAATGTAAACGACAAGAAACGAAATTGAAATTCCCAACTACACCTTTTACCGGACTCTGCCTCCTGGTCGCGCAGTTCGACTTTTAAATCAGTCCCAAAAATTCCCATTTTTCTATAAATAAACTCCCAGCGTAAACTCCAGCGCCCAGGCGAAACAGGAATTTGGACATTAGTCTACACGCGGCGCGCTTAATGAAGTTAGACGCCTTCACCACAGGAACCGATGCAATGCCAATGGCCCGTCGGTAATGTAATACCTTGGGCACGAAACTTGCACTCAATATAATTAATACATATCCGATGTCATAATCAGATATTTAAACTTTGATAAAATATGGCAATTTGAAAATCAATTTATTAATATGTAAAATAGAAAAGGGTAGGTCAAGTTTGAATAACACTGGATATGTTCGGCCATTCCAACATTCGTGGACTCAAGTAATTTATAACTTAAGTAATCTATTAGCGAATGTCACTGGAACAAAGAACAAGTGTTTGGATAGTAGACAAATACATCTGTATGAAGACTGGCTGTTTAGATTCGAATATGGCTTGCGATTTTTTTAATTCTCTAGTTCTCGTTTCATGTGTACCATAAACCAGAGTTTTAAGTGGATTAAAAACGTACCCCATCGCAGTTGGAACTACACTCTGTAAAGTTGCACGAGACTTGAATGGTGCCCCCATCACTCAGCTTGAATGCGCCGAAGTATGGACTGTATACATCGAGTCCTGATGTGGTGAATCCCTCGTCTTTGTCGAACACGACACCGTCACCACAGCTGAATATCAATTCAAACGATTTACTAAATATTTTCTCCAATTCAGTTATTCAAATACACATTCGAAGTGCAAACGAATTAAATATTCATCAGTGAGAAATGTTTATTATCTTAACATTTCATAAAGGACTTGTCCATTAATATTTACTATAGTATAGAAAAATTGAGTACCTTCTATAATCTCATCGTAAAGCTCTATCATGTAGCAAAGACTCGCTATTAAATATATTTAGAGCCGTTTACTTCCGTTTCGAAACTATCGCAACACGTGGAGCTGGCCTCCCTTTTCAATATGGCGGACGAGAGAAAAGCCGCCAGGTTCTAATGTATTCTAATGCGTTTGCTATTAAAGATTACAAAGGGGGAGCTGAAAGCCTCTTATCTAAACAGACACGCCCTTTGGACGCAGGGACATGTGAAGACGTCCAAAATTATATCTCCCATTGCGGGAGCAAGACTTCAACTTTGAGTTAGAGGTGGCATGCTTAAATTCCGATTGCCTCACTTGTCACGCACCTCATTTTATTTATAGAGAGAGTCTGAGAATCCTACGCCAAAGATTTAACTTGATAAGTTTCGTTTAGTTTGCTTATTAAAAACTCTTCTATAATTAGTAATTATATAAAGAATTAAGTATTCTAAAATGGGGGATCAATTGATATATACACGCATTTACTCTTATACAACAGTGCACACACACGAAAGAGATCCATACCGTGTGCTAAGTATGTTATAAGATGGCGAGATTTACTTGAAATGGCCACTCGTCAAAGACTCGTGGATATTCATCGTATACGATAATCACAGTGATATTACCTGTAATTAACGCATATTACAAATTATATTAATTTTGCGATTTATGCGAGTGAAGTTAGGACAGGAATGTGACCAAACTAATTTTTTATTGACATTTAACTTTTATAATTGTCAGTCACTTTCAGAAAAAAAAAACACCAATAAATTTTCGGACAGAAGATGCTCGATTTGATAATTTGGTTCCAATGGTGTGACCAACGACAAAATACGCAAATTAACTTTTCTGCAACCTAGTTAATCATTGGCATATGTGCCCCAAACCATACATGTGTGAGCATATAGCTCAAAGGTACTCAATCCGATCAGAGGGCTCCTATATTACCATTTCTTTGGCGGTAAAAATTATTTGATTCGAGTCGAGGAACCTACCCATCAAAGCTAAGACTGATTAGATATCGATTTTTGAAATCTATTGATTTTCGGATATGTAGCCCACAAGTTGGCAGAACACGTGATCAAAACAGGACAAATTGCGGGTGTAAGATGGATAAGTCTAAAATCAAGTGGTTATTATTGTAATAGTAAGCACTTGATTTTAGAGTTATCCATCTTAGACTCGCAATTAGTCCGTTTGATCACGTGTTCTGCCAACTTGTGGGCTACATATCCGAAAATTAATAGATTTCAAATATCGATATATAATCACTCTGAGCTTTGATGGGTGGGTTCCTCGACTCGAATATTTTTTACCACCAAAGCCAAAGTAATAGTAGAATAGGACCCTCTGATCGGATTGAGTACGTTTAAAAGAAAAGTATTGTGGAAACTAGTAAGTTTAGCAATACTGTGATTAAATTATAAGGCATGACTTGTTTGGAATGAGTTTGAGAGTTTCACTAAAAACGAAAAGTTTGAAGACAAATTTACTATAACTATACTTTCAGTCATAACTACATAAATTTAAATCTTAACAGATATATTTTTAAGTAAGTGAATTAATGCGTATACATACCCTCCTCGCAGAATAGAATAGGAAGAGGTAGCACTGTATGCAAAACAGCTGACTGCACGTACACCAGTTCCGGCTGAAAGAAAATCACAACCGAAGATTAATGTACGTTACTACATATTGCATGGGCAGTATTCACATAATGATTAACTGTCATGTGGACTGTTTTTATGGAGATGTAACCGTGAAAAGGTATCTTTATTGCCTCCTTCTATGGAGATATTGCATATATTACACTAGTATGTACAGCAGACAGTATATATAGTGATATGGTTTCTTAAAGAACATTAATATTGGAGGTATTTAAGATCAGAATGCTTGCCTATGCGTCAGAGTGTAAAAAGAAATAGTCACGATGGATGCGACCCACTGGCATTGTTAGGACGAAGTGAGTTATATACTTCGGTAAGTAATAAAATGTCGTGCGTGACCGACTACCAAAAAAAAAAAATGTTGGAGGCGCAAGTTGAATCAATGTTGATATGGCTTCAATATATATCGTAAGCAAGATTTCAAATTTCACATTGTTTACAGTGTGATACAAATGCGAGACATTCTGAGCTTAAAGGAAGATACAATATAAGTAAAGAATGCTATGTTTTGGTATCTCAAATCCGTGTGGTCGGAACTAAGTTGTGTAGGTCATCTTCTAGCAGATCCTCTTAGCGACCTAGTCATTGCCAGGAGAAACTAGAATGCACTCAGAGAGATGCCAACGTGCGCAAAAATGTAATAAAGATTAATTTAAAAAATAATTTCACTGTATTTTACTTAATTTATTTAATTTAATGTTAGCAAAAAAAGACAATTACCATTTCTCATTTCATCACAGATAAAAAGAAAATTACTATATTAATCATTTAAGTAATTAAAACCAATGCCGTGTTGCCGAAAGGATGAGACTTTAATATCGATTACATTTTTTTCAGCGGCATATTTTGATTTTCATTTTCCGATAGGCAAAGTTGACCAAAGGAGCAATTATAAGAAATAATTAATACTATTTGTGTAAATATTGATAGCAGCCAATATGCAACAATAAATATCAATAATTAATCAATAATTAATCAATAACTATCATTTAATGTAATAATAAACTCTTCAAACGGTGTTTGTGTCAACAAATGCGTTTTGTTTTGTGTTACGTCATTCGTCGTATTTGACCCGGAACTCTGCTGAAGGTTAGGCTATTCAGCCTATTGCGTCGAATTACGAAATCGCGTTTTGAATGTCTTTTTTTCCCGCACGATAAAAAGGTCTTCGCACGAACCAAAAATGATAAAACTTCCCAATTATAAGTAAAAATACCCAAATGAAGGAGTCTATAGACTCTTTGATGTAGAGTTCTGATGGAGAAAATGTAGGTCGATCTATTTTTGTCATAACTGACGTATTTTGACCTGGGAGAAAAAATCGAAATCGAGGCTCACTACGAGCATGCCAGTTTTAAATATAGAAACGGGGAATCCCGACAAATGGCGATATCGGCGACAAACAAATAATCGAAAACACATAAAATAAACATAGCAAAAACGCGGCACAGTGAAAATATCAAACGCCACGAGGTTTTACGTCGTTTTTGGTGACGTCATGGAGTGAAACGGAGTTGGGCGATACCAACCTACGAATCTGTCTGATCGCCATACTGTTGCGCGAGCGCACGTAATGAAGCAGATGTATCTATAATCTGCTCGCGGCAGTGGTCAATCTGTCATGTGATGCGTGGATCATCGGAACCAAGGAGCAGAGCATATAAATCACATCTTGGGATGCTGTCGAGATAAATACTGACGAAAATTCCATGGTGGTGGATTATTGTGTCCCATAAGTGATTTCTCAAAGCAAGAATAAACATGGAAGTGCAAGAATATAAGGCATGGTCAATTTCATTGTCACACATATAAACATTGTTGTTCTGTTCAACAGAAGTGGAAGGTTTTTCAGTTTAGCGGATGCTCGTGGATAAGACTGGAGCATCTTCCAAATTTTCCACCCGGATAGTGGGTCTTGAATAACTTTTCCAAGGATCAATAAGTTGTCATCCAATGAAACTGAATTCCTCCAGCAGTGTTCGGCGTATTTAATTATTACAACGTTCTTAACAATAGTTTTCCAAGATTTTAGACCTTGAAAGGATCCGTTCAGCATGAAGTTTTCAAGATGGGTCTCTAGGCCATATTCATTAAGTACGGGGAAAATCTCCGAAACAAAACCACTTACTGGCCGACGGAAGAGGCTAAACAGATGTGCCTTAAATATGAACAGTTTCAGTGGTATCTGTTTTTCTGGAGGAAGATGGATCAGACTTCCAAGGAAACATACTTCCGCATGTGAATTTCCCTCTGAATTGGAAGAAGTCCGACTAAGCCAAGCGTGAGCTTGGTACTTGCTCTCTTGGGTAGTGACTGTGCAAATTTGGCGCACGTTCTCAGTGACCACTCCATGGTGACGATGGATGTTCTGCTGTCAAGAGAAGTTACATCACATCCGTATAGTGCTCTAGTCAACACTACAGTCTTCAGAAGATGACACATTGTCAAAAAACATCCAAAAATACCCAATAGCACCCTTAGCAAAAGTTAATAGGAACAATTTCTCTTCATATTGAAACCCGATTATGTATTAAGTCAATCCTGCGAGAGTCCAAATGCGCCCAAAACATTACGCGTTCGTCTTTCCAAACCCAATGGCGTATCGATGGTGTTATGAACTTGGTGTTATGAGCCGTTGGGCATTCACCGAGAAATAACTGCAACTAGCCACGTGGGCGCCGACCAATCAGAATGCTGGATTTAGTGATGACAACACTTAGTATGTAAATATACAAAAATTAATCATTGGTCGTTCAGCGATAATAGGGACGGCATACTGACCAGAGTAGTCAAATCAAACAAACCGTACCCGCCAAAATAGCTACATGTAAACCGATGGCAGCTTAGTGTGTGCCATCCAATGAGGGCTTCATATAGTAGGTTAGCATCCGGTCATTTAGTGGTACCATCTCCTTGGACTAAATTCATTTACATTATAAGTACCATGTTGTTTGCATCGGTCATAGAGCACGAGTGTAATTTGCACTAATTTGTGGCACAAATTCATTCATTGCATATATTATGTTAGTATAAAACGAGATGGTCCCATAAATGGCGGATTTAGCGTACAGTACACATTAAATACTTGCATTTGTGCGGAGTTCAGACATGGTTTTCTTGAACTGTACAATTTTTAATCATTATTTCTTATATTCTGCAACATTTCTATCCTTTTTTCTTACAGTTTTGTTAAAATATAAAAGATATATTTGTTAGGCCAATGCATTCTCTTATATATGCGAGGCGACCTACTGTCGACTCATATATAAGAGAATGCATTGGCACATGGTTTCCGCAAAAATTCAGGAAGCTCCCGTCATGAAGGTTAATAACAATGGTTCAATGCTCGATTCGTTCAGTGTCAAATGTGCCAGAGTACTCCGTATCAGTTTCGTTCATTAATATAAGACACTATATGTGACCCGCCATATCAAATCCAGTCGCAAGTCGGGATTTTTTTACCCTGTGCCAATGCATTCTCTTATATATGCGAGTCGACCATAGGTCGCCTCGCATATATAAGAGAATGCATCGGCCTAAGAATGTTTTATCATTTTTTTTAAAATAAACGTTTCTTGCATTTTTTAGGACATAAAATAAAAAACATCCATTACCCTGCATGGAGCCGCACACATATATAGAAGCATATAGAAGAGTGTCGTCTGCTCATGTTTGTCTGGGGCTCTGTATGGGTAAAATTGTTAAAGAATAAAAGAAATTATTAAAATTGTAAAAAATTGTTAAGAGAATGCAATGGCACAGGGTTTGATATGGCGGGTCACATATGTCTGTTATTGAATACGATACTTTTTTGGAAGAAAAAACTTATGGGTGGATAGGAAGACATCCTGTTGGTAGTAATTAGTCTGATGTAGTTATTCCAGAAATAACACCAAAGTCAAATGATACCCGGGACAAGGATTCGCTCACCAGTCTAACGGACTCGATACCCGTTAAAACAAGCAATCCTTCAAATTAATACAACAACTACGGCTTATCACTGAAGGTTTCTCATTCACCACACCAGAAAGCCTCTAAATGCGGACCAAAAAATCTACAATCGGATTGAATACACCTCATACGTCGCAATACGACATTCCTACAGAGACCTACTCCATCTGTAATTTTAGTTATATTATGCATTCTGTTGCAGAAATATAATCTTCGAGAGTGGCCCAGCCATTGTTCTCGCCTAAATATATAAACATAATGCGCGATTCCCCCCTCCCGCAAGAAGTCTTGTACATTTCAATTATTCGCAGTAAGCAATGGTATTGAAACGTACCAGATAATGTTCCATGAAGTCTAACTTTACGCCCGATGGCAACATTTCCGGTGATTGGGTTATCCATAACGTCCACCAGATTCAACGCGAATGTACCGCTGGATGCTGAACCCATGTTTCCCTGGAGCTCCATAGGTTGGATGTATCTAAAAACAAAATGGAACTCCTTAGATAATGGTACTATATTTTAACTAGGACCACTAAAATAATTCGTGTGGCTATATATAAATATAGGGGAATGGTGACAAAAGGTCATTTAGCTATTCAAATCCGGTTAAGAAAAACATTGTGTTCAAGAAATAAAGTTAACAGCTTACTCGCATTCAAATTCGCGCAGTACTATTTTTCGCTCAATTTTAAATTCGCGCACTTTGAATTCGCGAATTCAAAAATGTTCGAATAATCTCGAATAAAATTTACAGCGAATAGAGTACAAAGTCTGTCATAATTTTGTTGTAAATACAGGTGCTTACGATCCAAATAATTCTGATATCCATGTATAATACACATTTATGTAGATTATGGAACTGAACTCGATAGAAGTAAAACAAAAATTAAATAAACTCACAAGTTCGTGTATTTTAAATAACTCTGTTTAATCATGGCGTCACCCTAGCACACCCCCCATGGTTTTGAAAACTGAGACGTGATTTCGTGCACCTTCAGACAGGAATGTATGTATCTTAGAAGCATTAACTTAACATCAAGGATCTTAACATAATGTATCGCTTCACATGTACATATGAATAATGAAATTGAAATTGGTTGCCCGCAAGTAAATATATTTGTCTATTACATGTAGCTATATAAAAATAACCCTCTTTAGTTCCCCTATTGTTTGGTATAAACTTACGAGTCTTACTATTTTTCGCTCAGTTTCAAATTAGAGCACGATGGGTGCGCGAAAAAAAGAACTGCGCTAATTTAAATACGAATAAGGTAGTTAGAAATGAGACTATGTACGTTTCAATATCATTTAAGTTAATGATACAAGTTTATTTCCAATACGCTAATAAAGACGTTTTGTCTTCTCCGAGAATAAATTATCTTTCTGAAAATTGCTATGATTTCAGGATTGTTTATGGGATATAAAGTCTGCACATTGTTATTTGGTGTATGCGTTTTAAATTTAAGGGCGATGCCAGGGGCTGTACTCAAGCGTCGTAGAAGCCTGCAGAGAGGGCCTGTGCGCAAATGGAAAAAAATATATAAAAAAAATAAAAATTTAATAGTTCATTTTTTTATTTTGTGTCTAGTGCCTGGTTCAATTTTCTTTAGATCAATTTTGAAAAATTAACTTACATCCGCCGGGGTACCCCCCCCCCCCCAATTCATCACTCCAAAATTTGGTTGAAATATGTCCAGGACTGTTTAAAAAATCGCGACCAGACGGACAGTCCCTACTCGATGTTTAAGAAATATATATACGTGCATAGTTATTTGTCAATCATTAGTTGTAATCAAATCAAGACTCCAAGTCAATGATGCGAAAATGTTTTTTTTGACAATCTGGAAAAATTACGACAAAATCTTTTCGTAAATATTTTTCGTGGTTAAAAATGCGAAAGGAGTCCATTTCACAATATTTGTACAATTGAGAATGTATTCAGACTATCTAGAATTATACCAAGTGTCGATGGGGGGTTACAGGTTACTGGCCAATCGGGACGAGCCTTGTATGCCGGTTCAGGCAAGGTTGTATTACAAATATATATACACTGGTAAAGGTTTTCAATTTATTAATCTGGTCGGATACATGTGGGGGGGGGGGGGGTATATTTGGGTGGGCATTATATTTTTGAAATTTATCATTTCGGTTTTCGAGTTCGCATAGAAAAATATATGTTCAAGAAACAATAAAGTGACTTTATTTACAGTTGAGATACTATAGTAAATGTATTTACACAATTGAGAGACTGAGGTAAATTGAGACGGGCAATTTACACATAAAGAGCGTTTCACTTCAGTCCATTCTTAAGATATGAATAAAGACAATTCCAAGAATTTCAAATGACTTGGCAAATACCTTTATAATTTAACCCTTTGAGTGCCAGGTCGACATTTGTATCAACTCATATACCCTGTGCCAATGCATTCTCTTATATATGCGAGTCGACCATAGGTCGCCTCGCATATATAAGAGAATGCATTGGCCTAACAATATTTTTTTTTAACAATTTTAATAATTTATTCTTATATTCTTTAACAGACTTATTTTGTAGGTTTAGGGCCGATGAGATCGGCCCCTGGCACTCAAAGGGTTAATATACGTGTAACATATGGAGAGGTTGATATGGAAGATTTTCAATTAGTTGGTCGGCAAGCCTTGAAATAGGGTGTCTTGTCATTTGCAAAATGAGGTCCCCGGAGGGTGAATTTAGTGATGCTACCCCGCATAGCGGATTGCATCACCAAATTCACCCTCTGAACCTCATTTTGCCAAGATGTAAGCAGAATGAGGTCCACAGAGGGTGAATTTGGCGATGCTAGCCCGCTATGCGGGGTAGCATCACTAAATTCACCCTCTGGGGACCTCATTCTGCAAATGACAGACATCCCATTTCAAGGCTTGTTGGTCGGGTACGTACGCCTCGTCGATGGTCTTTGAAGCAGATTCGGCGACGTTAATGCCATTGTCGTCGTATGTGCATGTGATGAGATATGTTTGATGCTGCGTGTGGACAAAGGCGCCAGGTTCACCATAGGATATCTCGATCTTTATCGTATACACTCCACTGTTCTGCTTTTTCTGAAGTAAAAATGGGAATTATTTCAAATCGGTGTATCCAATTGCGTTTATCCATTCGGGTTTGAAACAAGGAATGTTTCAAGTCCTGCAGCCGATTGTTCCGACTACCGCCACGTGTATATTCATTTTGCTTGGAGTAAGGATTTCACGCTTGTTTCATACATATTTTCTGCCACCTGCACATTTTAGTACATGCGGTCCGTGCGTGATTTCCCCCTCCCGCAATCTCACACCAGATTGACTTTCACCCACCCTGGCGACAGATTTACATAATTGTGATCCGGAACCATCGGGCTGTAAATTTAAACGATGCATGGTAAACATGTAACCCGTTTCGAGTCAATACGGACTCATTCGTGAACGGTTATGAAAATGGAGATAAGCCTCGAACTGTCTTCACCACCGACAACGCTCAATATAAAACTACCTGCAAACGCAAGAGTTGCACAAAATATAAAAAGACTAATATTTTCTCTGAACACATTTTATCAAACAAAATATATTATCTAATATATTCAAAACTAAAGCCGATATGTACGCACTTTGGGTGTGCTAAATTTGGATGCATTTAGCTAGGTTGACTTACATAGAACAGACACTCATTTGAACCGGACTGTGTGGCGGGCAGTACAGTTTTGGTGTGGACAACATCGTTTTGAGACTTCGTGAATGGCTGTGCACTCGTGCCTTTGCATAGAGCCGACACGCTGACATCCATATCAGTCCTCACCGTGATGGTCGATGCGTCAGCGTTCGTCGATCCACAAGTCGGAGACACTGGAAATTAAAGAGATATGGGTCATTTCATAACATGCCACGAGTATGTATTCCGACTACGCATGTATAATTATATTCCATCAGTTCAAAAATATGCCAACTTTTTTTTTTCTGACCCCGGGAACTGTACAACATTGAAGCAAGAAAGTTCTTAATATTTGTTCCGTATTAATCTACTGCACGATAGGGGAGGTCGCAGCTCGAGATTGCATGGTTTCGGAATTGTACGAGTCTATATCGCAATCAATATTGAATGATTATTCCGAGATATTGATTGAATTATAATGATGCAAACCCAAATCAGCTCAACAAAATCACCTCAACAAAATCACCTCAAATTAAGCATAACTTATATACATTGAGCTGGGAGTTTGAAACCCCGCGGAATGAGTTTGAGATTCCATGACAAGGGGGTGCAAATGGAACCTCAGTGTTTTACCAGTCGACATAATTTTGACAACCGAAGCGTTCATGTACTAACCAGATTAGTTGTTCTATCACAATATTCACAGCCACCACATTTAAGACAAATTAAATATCAACAAAAAACCCACTGTCGTGTTGTTGAGTATAATTCTATTATGCCACTAATCTTTGCTCGAGTGATTGCCGCATAGATCATTCCAACAGTTTAAAACTTTGTTTTGACCTGCTCTGAATGGGGAAACTTTATAACATTCAACAGACAACTTTGGTACAATATATCAGTTTAACGGTCGGTTAGGATGGATGTAGAAGGATGGTCACATTCGAGATAACACGTTCTGTTGACAAGGGATGCGATTTCGCAATGCATATTGAATTGATTACCCGACCTGGGGGATGATTGTAAGATGCAAAGCAAAATCTCCATACAATATTTACCTATATGTTGCAATCTCTAAATGGCACATCCACATATACTGCGATATACTGTATTTATAAATATTTTACTTGCGTTGCTTTTCACAGTTGAAAAGTTCGGATAGGAATGATTAAAAAGTTCCGAGTTTATAACTGGTGGATTAGTACTACTGACGTAGCCAGAGTAGAGATTTGTGACCTGATTTGGGATTGAAATTTCAAATTTTGTTTATTGCTACTATTGAATTTTGCAGAAAATTTGGTAATAACGTTGAAGTGTACTTGCCGTTCATGATATAGCTTTCATGGAACGTTGCATCGACCTGGAACGAGAAAAACACTTATTTATTGACAATTTACACCCACTATATGGGCAGATGCCACACATATGAAATACACAAGCAATATAAATACATATAAAATTATATAGGAAATTGGTAGACATAATACAAGTATATTGTTTTATGCGCTCTTCAAAGAATTTCGGGACCATGTTGCAGACACAGAACAAACATTTTGATTTTCGTTTTTTCATAAGAAATATGAATTTATCGTGCTCCTTAATATATTTAAATTCGGGTGTTGTGCTAAATGTAAATTAAAAACCGTTCGCGCGTTCCACTATACTCGATACATTGCATAAGTGTTTTTTCCGTTTCAGTTCCATTATCAGAATACCCGCATATATAGCGTCTTTTCTTGTATGCTTAATTTGGCAACATCATATAGCTTTCCCCATGCATTGACCGAATTCGCGTGAACCTGAATAGATTACGCATTTCCTTTCGATTGAAGAAATTGGAGAGGATTTCCAACGAGTTATGTTGGGATATAGGTTTTATGACTCTTTGATCAAACGAGTGTCATAAAATCCTATATCCCAACATAACTTTATGAACATTCTTGTAGATCACATGAGAAACACTAGAGCTCTATGCCTTTTTAACAAGGCAAAATCCCTAAAAGCTTAAAAATGCGTAAGGAAGTTGGACAATAATTTAACTTTAAATGAACAAATCAAATCATTTTGGATTGCCTGGTCTTGGTGGCATGATTAGCTTTTCTAAATTGTATAGATACGCCTTAATCAATGGAAAGTTGGCGCGGTGACAAAGTGGCCGGAGGCACGCGTCCGTTCATCACTAGTGACATAAGGAAATATGTAACGGCTTTTTAAAAATAATACAGTAGAGTTTAATGCGATATAGTAGGAGATCTATGAATTATCAGATGCACGTGTGTACTGCTGCAGTCTTGGGATAACAATTCCATATTAAATATTTCGTTTCGCACAGTCTCAAAAGTACCGCGAAGTACCAAGCGCTGTGCATCAATTGAAAAAATAAAGCTTTGAGATACGTGCATCTCGCAGCGGCGCAGAAATAACGCGTGATCAACTCTGCTTGTTGAGCTATACTATACATGTTGGTCAAGTTATATTATTGAATGTCAAATACCCATATTTGCGATATAACCCGGTTGTCGTGAACATTAAAACTTTCTAGATACATGGTTCAACTGACTGAAAAGTTTATAGTCTTATATATCCACCTTCCGCCTCCAAGGGAGAGGGTCCGATAATTTGATCCAGTTGACAGTCAGCAATTCATAAAAGGTCTACTTGCCCTTATCAATCGACAAAAATAATTATTTGACGACTTCTATAAATAGGAGAATGTTGGCGAGATCGTTTATGTGCCGATGGTTGTTGCCGATTGCCATGATAAGTTGCACGTAGACCTATTTTGGTTGGCCTCTTGACTTCCGACTACGACAACTGTACCGTTCTACTGTGCGACAGTAGTGGTCCCAACGAGTTCATTTGTTGGTGAATATTGTGAAAATATATGACGTCACAAGGAAAATTGGGACTGTTTTGCCGCAAGACAGAGCTAGCAAAAATGTCGAATACGCGCGGTTTATGAAGCGTCTCTGGCCACTCCGTGCATATATGCATTTTACATGCATTTTTCAGCTTTTAACGAGTTTTATTTCTTAAAAAGGCATAAAGCTGGATTTTTTTTAAAGCGATATGCAAAATTTTCAACTCTTTATGTTGGGATATAAGATTTTATGAAATTCTTATGATAAACTTGATTCACAACACGTCGTGAATCAATTTATCAAACTTGATTCATAAAATCTTATACCCCAACATAGCGAGTTGGAGATACTCTATATTTACCTGTTCAAATTGGATTTAGCAGACTCGCGGGACCAGTGGAAATAAAAGGTCAGCAGACCACAGTGTCCCCCGAAAATGTGGCAAGTCGATGCCGCTTTGTTAAAAAAAAATAATTTTCCGTCATCTATGTACATGGTGCACATCTCCAATATGTGGGTAACAATACTGAGTTGATTACACCATGAAGGTACCCTCATACAGAAAATTAGAAAGAATGTTGAAATGTTCTAAGTCGAAAAGGGTTAATAACTCCATAAAAAAAAAATCCGTCTTCAAAATACATGTTGCACATCTCCAATATGTGGTTAACAATACTCTGAAGTTTCATATATCTACGATCAAAACTGTAGGAGGAGTTGATTACACCATGAAGGTACCCTCATACTGAAAATTATAAAAAATGTTGAAAATGAAGTCGAAAAGGGTTAATAACTCAGTCAAAAAATATTTTTTCCGTCATCTATATACATGTTGCACATCTTCAATATATGGGCAACAATATTGTGAAGTTTAAAATCTCTGGGTTGAAATCTCTATAGGAGGAGATGATTACACCATGAAGGTACTCAAAAGTGTGACGGGACGGCCGAACGGAGCCCGTTTCTATAGTCTCCAAAAATATTTTTTTCGGGGGACAATAACACTATAGAATGGGCATTCACGATACTATCCAGGGGCTTTGAGCTCCGTGGTCCAGTGGTTAGCGCGTCGGGCGTGCCTTCACAAGTTCGCAGCCCAAGAGCAAGGTCGCTCGTACATTGTCCGTTTTTGAACCACCCATGCATGCGTTAAAAAAGGGTACAATATTATGAGCAGTGAAAGATATTGTTAGTATGGTAGCTACAGTGGGTATACTTCCCCCCCCCCCCACATGTCCACTGGGAGCAGTAGATGGTTACTGAGTGTTCAGGCTCATCAGGGTATTAATTGTCCTTTGCATTGGAAACGGGGTACATGTAGAATGTGTGCAATACATTGATGGATTATTATTATTAACAGACTCTCATAAATCGACAATTTAGTTTACGACAAGCATGTGGGAATGTTAATTGGTATATGTCAACACTGGGGGGGGGTCAAAATTCTAACCATACTTACCACATGGAGTACGACGACAGCAATGAAAACCACACCTGAAATGAATTACAATTTTTTTTACTCGATAGGGTAAGTATGAATTGGCACAATCTAAAGGGGACATGTCCGACCTGATCGGAACCCGCGATATACGATATATCACAGTCAACTTAGCAAGATCCACCTTAATATTAGATAGTGCATGTTCCATTAATTCTTATACTTTCTTTATTATTGGTTTTGGGGGGGGGGGCCCTAGTGGATTTAAGAGAGCTGTTTGGTCTTTACTTTAACAGATTTTGGCTAGTTCATGGCTGGTTTGAGTTAAACATAAATACACTCCCGAAACATTAAAAATACGGTTTTTTATGTTCTCGTTGTATTTTTTTTTTGTTGGTGCAGGCGTTGTTTCCGAAGTTTGAAGAAGTTTATTCTCTGCTAGTTTTTCATCTCTGGCCCCATTGGAATTTGCCATTTTTACAATCACACCTTCAACTTTGACCTCGACGGAATCTCGTGCTTATTGGTTAACTGATCGACAAGTCTCGCCGGCCTTATTCCTGTGTGGGATTTAACGTTTTTTTGCCTTTGTTTACATAACAAAGGAAAAATATTTGACAATAACATACTGTTTATGCCATAAACAGAAAAAAATAGTAAAATATAGACAGACCTTGTTCTTATACCAATCAGAAATATGGAATGAACAGTATGTTATTGTCAAATATTTTCCATTGTTATGTAAACAAACGCATAAAATGTTACATATCATGGATTTTGTCAGATTCGGATATGGCAGGCTCTTGTTTACGTACAGCACCTTACGTCTTGACGACAATATACTATTTACGCGCTGATTATGTTTGGCATATGAACAAAACTATATATTTTAGTATTCCTTCTTTTGATGGCGATTTGAACAAATATGAATATTTCTGCAACGAACGCCGCCCGTGCCTTTAAAACGGTTCACCCATTTATCAGATCAATACGCGACACTGTTAGCATCAAAGTTGAAATGAAATTAAGCGACAATAATGTTAGAACATCTGGCTGCAGTTCTACATTCTTAATGGTCTCATAAAATTAGTTTTAGGCGGTTATATAAAAACGAACAAAAACAAATCCGCATTGTTATTATAATTACAACGTGTTTGATAATATCACACAAACACGTGAGCGTTGTGATGAATTAATAAATATCACGAAAAACGATTGGGTTCACAGTGTCACGTCCTCCATTCAAATCAAATACAGATTGGTAAAACACATCTCGTCGGGATTGTTTTGTTCTTAGTTGTCGTTGCCTATTAAAGGTACGGTTGGCCTTGGCGGTGGGTATCCTGTGAAAATATTTCAACCCGTCAATAACCGCCACAAACAGAAAGAACATCAAAATGTAGACAGACTTTGTCCGTATACAAATAAGAAATATCGCATAAACAGTATGCTATTGTCATGTTTGACCATTGTTATGTAAACAAAAAAATAAAAAGTTACTTTTATGGTGTTTTGTTTATATTATGATGGTAAACATAAAGAGCGTTCTTTGTTGGTGAATTCCCGATATGGAACTAATAAAGAGCATTTATGCCATTTGTGTGTGATTAGCCAGTAGCATTGTGCTGTCTTCTGTAACACAATCAGGCTCTTGCTTGGGTAAAATATAGTAGGTCTTTATGATAACATGCTGTTTACGTGATGGTCATGGTATATATGAACGAAACTGTATGCGTTTTAATGTTTTTCGGTTTACGGCGATTAGAACAAATATGAATATTTTCGACAACTAAGGCCTGACGTGCCTTTAATATGAAAGCCTGCAGGGAAGTCGCAGGTTATCGGGCCTATAAATATATCAAGGATTTTTCCAAATTTATGTAAACACTAGTATTTTGTAGATTTACATCGAAATGACCGAATAATTTACTGGATCTCCAAGTTTGCTGTTAATCCATATCAGATTTGATAATAGAAATTAAGTGGGGGCGAGTCACCTTTAATTCCCATTTTCAAAACCGACTTAAATCATGGATTAACACCACAAGAAAGTAAACGGTTGGGTATTGAAGGGATGTCTTATGCAATTGGTAAGGTCCCCTTCCCCACAAGAGCCAAGCATGAAATCAAAGTTATGTTGCATGTGGCGACAATAGGGGAGAAGAAAACATTCTTAACAGTCGTATATGGGTGTTTATGATCAGATGTCAAGGGGGTGGGGGGGGGGGGGGAGGTCAAGTGACCTATTTTGAATGGGGTTTTCCAAGCAAATCTCCCCAGCAAAAGTTATATATGGAGCAGTTGTCTGGGAACTAAAGCAGCCATGTTATTAAAGGCACGTGAGGCCTTAGTTGTCGAAAATATTCATATTTGTTCCAATCACCGTAAACAGAAAAACATTAAAACTCATACAGTTTCGTTCATATTTACCATGACCATCGCGTAAACAGCATGTTATCATAAAGATTTACTATATTTTACCTAAGCAAGAGCCTGATTGTGTTAAAGAAGACAGCACAATGCTGCTGGCTAATCGCACACAAAAGGCAGAAACGCTCTTTATTCGTTCCATATCTGGAATTAACCCACAAAGAACGCTCTTTATGTTTACCATCATAATATAAACAAACACCAGAAAAGTAACTTTGTATGTTTTTGTTTACATAACAATGGTCAAAAATATGACAATAACATACTGTTTATGCGATATTTCTTATTTGTATACGGACAAAGTCTGTCTACATTTTGATGTTATTTCTGTTTGTGGCGGTTTTTGACGGGTGGAAATATTTTCACAGGATACCCACCGCCAAGGCCAACCGTACCTTTAAACAGACATAGCATTAAACTGGCGGCTCGGTTTGGTAAATAGACAATTTTTGCAATAAATTTATATCTGAGAATTTTGTTCTGGTATTACAACACTTGACCTAGTTTGGTAAATTCAATAAAACATTTAAAAATGAATACATCCACTTTCTAATGGAACAAATCCAAGCAGACCCACCAGGTAAATGTATATTGTTTTCAATACCGCACAAAGTCACCCCCACAAATATTTCCAACTCTTAACTTTTGCTGCGGAGATTTGCATGAAATGCCCATTCAAAATTGTTCGTCTGACCTCAAGGGGGTTACGCGACAAGGTTTGTTGGATGCGATAATATGCGACTAGAAAACATTTCATAAAATCAGATATGGTTAAAGGGGGAGGACAAGTGATCAATTATTACTGGGGATTCCCATTCAAATTTCGGTAACAAAGGTTAGAAATATGAAGCAGTTGTCTGGGAATTAAACCAATCATTATTAAATACAAATCAAATGGTCTACTTCAAAACCTAAGGTTTCAAGCTTTTGGGAAATAAGCAGACTTTTGTTTCGGGGCTTTCAATTACATTGTTCTAAAAACTACTCCACATGTGGGCTGAACAATTGCTAGAACACATGACAAATATTTGTTGTGACCCATTGTTATCACGTCCAATCGATATTAATTATCGGAGGAATTTGATAACTTATTTGTCCCTGGATGCCCATTGGACTGGTTTGGTTGCGCTTTGATCAACTCTATCGTGTGTGTGTGTGTGTAGTAGCCGACAAGTTTTATTGAAAGAAATGTTCCGTCTGATCAGGTCACATGGAGAAAAAATTTTGTCAATAGATTTTGTAGACTTGCATAATGTTTATTTTGTCATTTGGCATTTAATTTTAGTTTGATTGCCTCATTTCGTGGACGGTTCTGTTTTATAAAAAATGTACAAACAAGGCATTGTGTACTGGAAGCAGATATTAGATCATAATTACAGTTCTTTACCAGAATCAATGCAGTCAAAGAACTATTCGCATAGTCTGACCGACTTTGAGCACAATTGGCTGCACACAAAATTCGGGACGATTGTGGCAATGGGACGATGCTCAAATATAAATTTCGGAGTATGAAACCGTATTTTCTGCGAATTCACATTGCGCAGCATTCACGACCCCCATTCCTTAAAATATAGATAATCATCGCGAGCATGTAAAAGTACGCGAGGGCCACTTACCGATCATGTTGGATGATGTTCTGTCGCAGGTTGATGAAATTCTGGATAAAACTGATTCGAACCGCTGGTTTGTCCGTCACGCCACAAGAGAACAAAAATCGGTGTGAAGCGTTCACCAATGTCCAGCCGTAATAAGCTGCTGAAACTGGTCGCTGATTGGTCAGATGCTTTGGCGACCTGAATTGTCTTCGCAGTCAAACCATGCGCACGGATTACGAGTGATCGTACGGATCGCTCACGGATTGACCTGCATGCTCATACATGTTACGCTATGACCGACGTTGGACTGTCACTGATTGCCAATAACTATGTTATTTTTGTGACAGAGGTATTGTTTTGAGCTTTTGCCGTGGCTCCGTGTTCAGGGACGTGGCCAGACGGTTGCTGTCGGGGCGTGTCGGTGTGGTAACTTAGCATTTCCAACTGAATTCCCTGTTGACCAAACTATTCCCCCAACTATACGAAACTTAATTTGCACCCCGTTAAGTAATACATTGAACCGTTCTCACAGGTTAGAACTGCCCAACATAATGTCCAATATGGTTGGAAAATTCCCAATTGGTGGTCATTGCAGTCTAAACTTCTGACCGAAACTAGGTTACCTGACAATGTGACACAGCATCAGTTGGAAATTTCATATCTGACACACAATCAATTGGAAATTTCATATATGTACCTGACACACCATCAGTTGGAAATTTCAATACAAAATAAGTTGAAACTCTATATATAGTTTGTTTTCCAAACAGCATTAGTATGAAATTTGTTACTATTAGAATAACAGTGGCATACCTACTATGTCTGGCCAAACGATTTGACTGAATAACCCATCAGTTCGAAAATTTCCAACCTTTGGGGGCTGTCAGGTTGGAAATATCCAACAGCTGGAAGACACAAGAAACCAGTTGGAAAATTCCAACACATGGGGTGCAAATGGAGTTTCACCAAGTTGGGAACTTGGTCTGGTCCGGGGGTGTCCTGTGCCAATGCATTCTCTTACATATGCGAGGCGACCTAACACATATATAAGAGAATGCATCGGCTTAACATCTTTTTATAATTTTTCTTACATTCTGTAACAATTTTATCATATTTTCTTATATTTATCATTTTTTCTTACATTCTTTATAAATTTTTATCATTTTGTTTCTTACATTCTTTAACAATTGAATGCTTCTATAATCATGATAAGGAACATTGATAGGAAAAGATAGATCAGGAAAACTGAGTAAAATAGTCATTTGAAGCAGTTTGGATGGGGTGGGTCCCTAACCCAAAATCGGAAAACCGATGTGGAGCGGAACAGTGCCTTCCTCTTGTGATTGAATGTCAACCATGACCATCGGTAGGCCGAGTAGCTCTAATATGGAAACCTAATTCATGAGTTAGTCTTTCACACAAATCCCATCATATCATCACAACTTGGCGTACATATTTTTGGCAACTAGTGATCATCAACTTAAACAACTAGGCGTACATAGAGTGAGAGCGGGGTGTCCAAATAAATACTCTCTACGTTCAAATTTTGAATACACTCGAGCCAAGGGCATGTCCATATATGTTACACACATAACGGTCTTGCCGTTGCAATATAGTGGGATTTCCGACAGATGCTGGATATGTGTTAAAATGACATTTGAAGAGGGAATGTTTGCGAGAAAATTATTTTCTGAAGTGATCAAAGGCCGTTTTTATCTATTAAACAGAGTGTTCCGCTCAAATGGAGCCCGCTTACGATCGGCAAATGTGTATGTACAATATATAATTACGTTTATAGTGCAACCGTGTGTCCGTCTGAAACCTGGATTTTTTGGTGTTGTTGTGATATTTCTGTCACATTTACGTTCTAAAAATAGCATTTTCGAAAACAACTTCCGATTTAATGTTTGTACGGTTTATACACTGATAATCATAATATACTCCCACACTATAGTATGATATTACGGCCATGAATATTTAATAAATACAGCATGTCTTGGAATTGACTACGCGGTGTAGTTCCAAGTGGGGTTGGTATAGTGAAATATACCCACCAACTGGGCAGTATACCCCCGTAGTCGACTACAAAAAGACATGCTCTATCTATTATATCTCACCGAACAATTTGAACTTGTAGCATGCATAATGCATAAGTGTATCCCACGAAGTTGACACCAAAACAAACTGCTCAGAACTGTTCAAAGTCCCTCCAGGAGATGTTAATCGAATCAAATACAACTCGTTTTACTGAGAACACATATGGTTATTCGCTTACTTAAGATAAAAGAAGGATAATTATTGGTGCCAGATTACTTGAACTCTAGTTCAATAAACCGAAAGATGTTGTATTTAAATGTTACTTCGAATGCACGAAAACCTGAAACTGTAACGCAAGGTATATTGCCACTTCGCAAGTTAACGTCGAAAAATGTGTTTACAATAACGTTTTAATTTCATTTGGACATGCCTCAGTAAATTGGGGATACATTTTCGTATATATTTTCTCGAAATGACGGTCTCTGTTCGTTGCTTTTTGCAAGCGAGTTTGGAAGAGCATTGTGCTAAATTTAGCACGATACTATACCAAGGACTGGTATAGTAGTTTTCTAAATTTAGCACAGCCCTATACAATATAAGACACAGCTCTCTGTCAAGCAGAAGGCGCCATTTCGGGGTGATGTGAAATATAGAACATTATAGTCTGTCAATACCTAAAGCACAAAAAAATACAATTATAGCGATTGTCTCAAAGGTTATCCGTGTGCCAGTGTTTAACTGGCTGGACTGAACTGGACTAAAGCCTCCTCGTACTCAGCCCTCGTGAATTTCTCCATCTGTAATGCTACATGTATGTTCTTCGTGGTCAAGTCTGGATATATTGTGTGGGACATTTGCATATGGAGGTCCACAGAGGGTGAATTTAGTTACGCTATCCCGCACATTGTGTTAGCGTCACCAAATTCACCCTTTGGCGACCTCATTCTGCTAATACATTCAACATATGTGCGATACCTAGGATCACATTGAAGTATCCCAGTTGAAATTGGTAATGTTCACCCATTAGTCACATCGATTGTGGAATTTATCTTCTGCAAATTAAGAGATATATGAACAGAACAGAAGAGAAAATGTAACTAAATACAATGTTATTTTGAGGTACGTACTTCCCAGAAGATGAGGCAAAAGCAGGATGAGGTCCTCAGAAGGTGAATTTGGTTTTACTAGCCCGCTGTGCGTGATGACGTCACTAAATTTACCCTCTGTGTACCGCATTCTGCAAATATCAGACACGCCATATCCATGCAGGCTTCTTCTTGATCGGCCATTACAATATTTGAGTTAACCTTTTACCCAACAGAACGGCCCTGTGCCAATACATTCTCTTATATATGCGAGTCGACCATAGGTCGCCTCGCATATATAAGAGAATGCATTGGCTTAACACATATTAAAAATGATAAAATTGTCAAAGAATGTAGAAAAAGAATTTTTTTAGGCCAATGCATTCTCTTATATATGCGAGGCGACCTATGGTCGACTCGCATATATAAGAGAATGCATTGGCACAGGGAATAACTGTAACCATCACAATGTGGTCAATGAACCGGTTCCAATGATATCCATATTTGTATGGTGTTATGGAGACAGACCGAAGATATTTTAGGCTGTTGAAGCTTTATTTGGGCGTTTTTGGCCGTTTTGTTGGGTAAAGGGTTAACGGTATACAACTTAATATGATAGTTAAGTTTTGAGGATTAACATTTTACACTCTGGAGACACGTTAAATATAATGTTAAATGCATTAACAACTGACATGCAAGTGGTGGAATATCTCGGGCGGTATGTGTATAGTATGAAGTCATTCAGTACATTCACCTTGGTATACGAAAACGTTCTCGTCCATTTATTCCAGATGTCTTGGTAACAATCGACTGGATGAAACCGACAACGAGGTAATCAGGCTATACGTCCACACAAGTCTGAGTTTAGTGTGCCTGTCATTTGCAGAATGAGGCGCACAGCTGGTTACTTTAGTGACGCTATCTCGCATAGCGGGCTAGCATCACTAAATTTAACCTTCTGGGGACCTCATTCTGCTTAGGCCTCATCTTCTCTGCAAAGTTTCTTTATTATCAAATATCTATAGAAACTACTTCACATAGATTATATTTCCTTTTTAATTATGTTTCTCTATATCCCCAAATTGGCAGACGACACGTTGCATAATCGAGGTTCCCAATGGTTGTACATCACAACAGTCAACATTTGGGAACTTCACATCTGAGTCTATGTCTCCAGAGGGTGAATTTGGTGATGCTAGCCCGGACCTAACTGTTATAAAGCGCGAAAAGGAAAGCGGAACCAAATAGAGGTTTAGCTTGTAAAACAGGGGGGGGGGGGTCGGAAAAAAAATTCAGGCACGTATGCTGACCCACACCCGCGTCCAAAAAAATTTCCGCTTTCGGCAGTTTTTTCGATCAATTTTGGACACCCACCCCCCTTTTAACACTAAAACAGAGATTTGCGGGGGGAATTCAGGTATTAATTATTCGTTATCTTGGATATGCGGACAATATAATTCCCAAAGTGTTTAATCAAATTTCCACCAAATATAGTGAAGTGGTCATTCAGTTGGATTATTGGATATATCACTATTCTGTGGTTCTAAATGTGAATGTTAATTCATTTGGTGGTTATTAATGGTCATGAGTGTATGTGAATATTTTCGGAACTGGATTAGTTTCTTTGAAATAATCATAATAAATGCAGTTATTCTATCAGTTAATAAATAAATCAACCAATGCATGTGTTACTATGGCCACCCCTTCCGCTCGCCATTTTGATATATATATATATTGTGTTTTTGTAAAGCACACCAATCTCAAGACTGGCAAAATAATAGTTCAGTTACATCCTATTGTTCGACACACGCCACCCATAACACAAAAATCGGACGGTCGTTTCAAATTAGCTTCAATTATTATACCAGAGGTCATGCACGGGGGCTTGTAGGAGCGCTCCGTTGCCCCCACTTGCACTCCCCCTAATAGCCGTCACTACATATGCGCCTGCTTACACCATGGTACAAGAAAACCATAGTCAGAAATGGTAACGCGCTCAAGATAATATATTATATACCCATGAATGTAATTATTGAATCTTTTTCATTTCTGTTATTTGTAATTGGCATAGCTTATCACAACCCAAAAATCAACATTATAGACATAATGTAAACGCCAATAAACTAAATTGAAATTCTCAACTACACCTTTTACCGGGCTCGGCCTCGGGGTCGCACTACAGCTCGGATCGGGGTCTCACTACAACTTTTAATGTGTCCCAATAATTAACATTATATAATTAGAACCCCCATGCGCTAGGGGGCAGCAGAGCGGTGTTCATGTCACTGTGTGCGTGGCCTCTGGTACTGTGAAGCGCCCGTGCGATTTATATGTTATGTGTTGCGTGTGCCGAACAATGGGGTAATCGCGGAACTATTGCTTCGCAAGCCTGGGGATTTGGTGTGCTTTACCAAAAATCAGGTAACGATTGTAAACATTGGATTGTTCCCAAAGAACAATTAAAAAGCATCCTCTCATGATATCCAGATATGCCATCATGGGTGAAATATTAGGACATTTTGGCAAAACGTGAGTCTGACACTTAATGCGTAAATGGTAGCGAGCTTTTATTTTTCATTGCTGAAAAATTTCATCGCGCGCATGTAAACGCCACCACAGTGTCCAATGACGGCCATAGTGTAACAGGTACCAGCAACTAGGTCAATCGGTGAGTGATGCGTACGATGATCACTCGTAATCCGTGCGCATTGTTCGACTATGAAGACAACAAAGCATCTGACCAATCAGCGACACATTTCGGCAGCTTATGCCGGCTGGACATTGGTGAACGATATAATCTATATATATATAGATATACTAACTCTTATCTAAATGAACAAAAATAACTGCCATATAAAAAAAAATATCAACAAAATAAACCTTGATATTTTCTTACATTCAGTGTAAACGCATGTGGCGACCCTGATGTGTGCACGGGGGATTCATGCCATGCTGGATCACATGCAATGGTAGAAGAACACACAACATACCATGCAGTGTTTACGTTCTGTTATCTGTTGGATGTTAAACTTAAATGAAACTTAGGTGAGTGGATGCTTTCACAATTGCATTATAATTTATTTATTAAATACATGTGAATTGGTCATAATTGTTACTTTATAGAAAACCTATTCGCTCACAGCGTTCAGAACCAGTAATGGAACCTATGTGGGGTTAGATCATGCCATGAATCTCTATGGCTAACGTCTATAGAGATCACATTCCTCCAGTACAAAACCTAGAAACTCTTTGGAGTGTTGACATGGAACCTTATAAAGTCGGAAACATAATGCGGGGAATAAATTTCTTAATTCTCTTCTCCTTAATAATGTACTTCACTGTAGGTGAATGTCCCAACTCAAAATTGCATACTTTTCTCTGACCTTTGTGAGCTGATATCGCAATAAACATCAAATTATTTACCCAGGAAAATGCCATAATTGTCTGCAACGTGAAGCATAATCGCTCACAAATTCACTTAAATCGTGAAATTTTGAGTTGGGACCTTCACCAACAGTGATGTGCATTATCAAGGAACATATACTAACTAAGAAATATATTCCCCGTGTTATGTTTTCAACTTTATAATGTTCCCTGTCAAAACATAAAAAAGTTCCCAACTTTTGTACTGGTGGAATATGATCTCTACGGGCGTTAGCCAGAGTAGAGATTCATGGCATGATCTAAGATGGCGTAAGCCATGTCGACTAAGTTCCAATAACTAAGCAAAATACTGCAAAAGAATCAAAATCGCCATAAAACTGATGTTCAGACCGATAGACGTTTTCCCCACAGCTATAAACATAAGTATCTATTCTATATACACATTTGCCGATCGGAAGCGGGCTCCATTTGATCGAAGGACTATTTTTATAGATAAAAACGGTTTAAAAAAATAACGATAAAAAATACCTAATGTCTGAAAAGATGAATCAGTATTGAGTATTTATTGTCTTCCACATTATTGAAAACGTGGTTGAATAATATTTGTTGTTTTGGTCCATTGCCCTATACAAAAATAGTACTGAAAATGGCTGCCGAAATACTAAAATATGCAATGAAAAATGTTTTAGTCCGGGAGCAATAGGGCTGAAGTAAAAATTCTCTGCTGAAGTTTTTTTCTCATCGTATTTTTAGTCTTGATGGTATTGGCATGGCCGCCGTATTATAGAATATGAAATAAGTCTGTTTAATTTGTCTTGTTGGAATACATATTTCATCAAATGTATATAAATTTATTAACTATTTGGATGCTATTGTATTATACTACTGTTTGTAGGAAAAATTGTCACTCCATTAGAGAGATGACTGCCAAAATAGCGACCGAAATGTGAATAAGAAATTTTCCGCACATACCTCCTATATCCGTTCCTATTATTTTGATTGCCAATTGTGCCTTGGTTTCTTATTATTTATATCATATGATAATTTTCTCAGCGCCACGTCTTACTCGTGTCTCAGCTACTTCCAATCTCTAACTTGAACAAAATTGTTCTTGCATAACGTGGTATGAAATTTACCCGAGAACTCAATATTGGTTACTGGCCATATTTATTGTGAAATTAACATATAAAAGGAATTAAGTGAGTGGGAGTATTGCCTATAAAATTCATATCATTAGGGCCTGACACGGTCACCATGGCTTATGATGGCAGTCAAAATGGCAGCAAATGTGTTTAGAATGATATATGTTATCCTTATGCGGTTACATGTCGGGACTGATACATGCATCGAGTTGGCTAATATATATTAGATACATTAAACAGATATACTTTAAATACGACACAATGGAAGACACTATGACCATGGGGATTACATGCAAATGTGCATATAGTAGAAGACCCGAAACTCCCGCGTTGTATTTCATTTATTCAAACTTGTACAATTTAGTGCCGTGACCTCAGCTATGTGGAGAATGCACACTCAATATATGAGGATGATGTGATTGGTGCATACTGACGTGGCTACGCTTGACCCTATGTATACGGGATTTGTCATAATGGTATTGTGGGCAATTGTATGAGTAAGTCTCAGAGTAATTGAAATAGATATGTCCAGTGTTCCAAAAGCTGTACAACATGGAATTATGTCATGACCAAGTAGACCAGGGAACAATTCCATCACACCGTCATCAAAGGAAGATACATTGGGCTGCCGGTACAACGGTGCTATCATGACATTCAGTTATCACTAGGATCCTGAACTAACATTTATTCAACATCCTCTTCATGGATGAAGAAAAATCGAATTTCCGTGAGCAACACGATTGCTGGGATGCCACGAAACCAAGTTCCACATGTACCAATCTAAATACCTAATTATATTTCAGCGACAATGGGAAGACGCAAATTTCCCAATTAATATACCACATATAATGATCCGATCCAAAGTGTGTATGGTCAAAATGTTGGCATTGGTTAATTTGCAACCTGTTGGATGAAACGTAGCACACGGTTGGCTGGATATATGCTAGCTTTCAGCCACGGAAGTGTGCAAATCCGGACTATTCAGTGAAATAGAAATTAAACTGGCGATTACTCCCGATCGCAAGCGGGTGAGCAATTTCAAAGTATGACAAGATAATTGTTGCTTGTAAGCAATATCTGTGGAGAAAATCGGGTCACGGTGTAACAAAAATGAAGATATACAGGGATGGGCAAGGCTACCGATTTCTCTAAATAAGTTGTTCGCCCATGGCACATCCCAAATTGGGATGAGCTAAATAAATTGTGGTATATCACCGGGCATAATGATTATGACGTTGGCGCCAAATGACTAGCTCCACTCTGGTAGTATGCTGCAATAGCCAACGATAAGTGGTGATGGAAAACATTTTCGGAATGAACACGATCTGATCAAGGTGGACATTGAAGTATAAATCATTCACACAGATAACTTAACAAGGTCTACCTTGATTAGATAGTGTTCATTAATTGAAATGCACATGATTACATAAACGTGTAAATATGAATACAGTATACCTACATAAACCGATATCTGTATAATATAAATAATATAATTTGTTATAATTTTGTAGGTGTGGTCTTCGTTGCTATCGTCGTACTCCATGAGGTGAGTATACATTCCTATATTTGTCCAGCCCCCACCGCCAGTGTTATCCAGCACGTTTTTCGATGTTCCTAAGATTCGTTGGGTCACGAAATGATTTTCAGAGCATTTCTTTGATCCTCTTCAAATTTCAAAGTTTCATAAGTTTGTCTGTCACATTATGCATTGAGAGGATTTAAATTTCATCAAAACTATGATCGTAATAGAAGAAATAAGATGTACTTTTCAGGTACGAATAATACTAATTTCGACCATTCTAAAACATATGAATCGTAATGCCTATCGGGAAATCATATTGTCACCACGGGCTAATTCTACGGTAAATTAGCAAATTAAGAGCAACAAATTGGTGGTGACCCGTCAAAATTACCAGTAATCGGAGTCGTCTGACCGTTATTCGTTACGGTCTTGAAACTAATTAAACGGTGTTGAACCGTAAAAAATACAACGGCCTGACAGTTCCTGGTTAGTCTGCCAGTTATTTAAACAGTTTTGTACCGTGGGACATGCTACAGCCTGATCGTGTGTTTAACAGTCCAAGGTTGGCAGCGATGTTGCGCGGTATGACACTGTTAAAGCGACGGGCCTTTTTCTAACAGTGTACGTAGAGTTTTCTATTAACATCAATAGTGTTGGTCGTTGTGGTGAAGGAGCTGGGAATAGATAGGGCGGAATAGTTTGTTTTCTTTTTACATAGTAAGAAGTTTATTAATTGCCAAAAAATCGAGGGGGATGATGAGTCTTTAACAGTGTTTTCTAGTTTTTCTTCGAATTTTGCTTTTGGGAACTTTTTCATGTTATTAATTTTGTTTTGGGTATTCTTATACTGTTGTCACGTATCACTATCAGGGCGATTGTTTTTTTTTAGCGTTCTCTTTTGCGGATTTCTTTTCTAATGTCGGAATTAAACCAACTTTTGTCTTTTTGACTGGGATTGTTTGGTTCACGATGGAGAAATGTATTCTGAAAATTGATAACAGTATAGTATCTATGTCGGACGCAGATAAGAGATAATCCCAGTTTGTGTTACTAAGCAGGCTATTTGCTCTTTCAAAATTTGTTCTGGTATAATTCCCAACCGTTCTCTAGAAAGAGGTGTTGGGGGGGGGGAGTAATCGTACTCTTAATGTCACATATAAACCACGGCGGTCTGCATGACGTCGGTCATTACAGGTGACTTTAATTCTAACCTTTTGGATAGCTAGCTCATCTAAACTGAAAGAAATATATATATATACAATTGTATGTTTTATTTCCAGATCTATGGAACGTCCCTTGAACAGTACATCGTGAACGGCAAGTACACTTTAACCCTTTACCCAACAGAAGGGCCCTGTGCCAATGCATTCTCTTATATATGCGAGTCGACCATAGGTCGCCTCGCATATATAAGAGAATGCATTGGCCTAACACATTAAAAATTATAAAATTGTTAAAGAATGTAAGAAAAAATGGTAAAAAGTGTTAAAAAAAGTTTTTTTTTAGGCCAATGCATTCTCTTATATATGCGAGGCGACCTATGGTCGACTCGCATATATAAGAGAATGCATTGGCACAGGGCATAACTGTAACTATCACAATGTGGTCAAGGAGCCGGTTCCAATGATATCCATATTTGTATGGTTCTATTGAGACAGACCGAAGATATTTTAGGCTGTTGAAGCTTTATTTGGCCGGTTCTGGCCGGTTTGTTGGGTAAAGGGTTAACATTAATGACGTTGCCACCTCCTATGTACGGTGCCCGGTGTACACGACCGCGGTGGTGGAGTCCTGGGTCTGTGTTATAAATGCGTAATTAGAAATGAGAGCTATTTATTGCAATTAAATGGTGCATATGTGAAGAGGATATATCGCTTACCATGTTGTCAACGAAATTACGAACAAAATCATCCTGATATACATGTGACAATAAATACACACGTGTTACTAAATATCCAATTGTTGATAAAAATGGCTTCTCAATCTTGGAATTTCCATTTTATATTTTGAACGCACATGAGTGACCTTTGACCAACATTTTCTGGTCTGATTAAGAGACAATTATGTACCGCGCGAGTGTAAATTACACTGTAGCTGAAATTGGGACATATATTCAGTGATGTATAATTTTTCATTTGCTTGTTTGTTAAAGAATGTCTACCTCTTGCGGGCCACGTACAATTACACCAAAAACAAAACAACAACAACATATGTTTGTATAAACCCAATTTTAAAAATACAAACACCCCTTTCTGTGAATAAATCACAGAAACAACTGATGACTTGGGGTATATTATATGGCTGTAACGTTTGGCTATAAAGGCATATCAAAGTGGTTTATTCCTACAAAATACATAAAGCGAAACAGCATTTTACCTTGATGGACAGCGCTAGCAAGGCCCATATATTGAGCACACATTACTTCATTAAGTTCATCTACAATGTAAAACAAGTCTTCTTCGTTCTTTCTTATTTTTTCTTTTTTCTTTCTTTTCATTCTTTCTTTTTTCTTTCTTTTCTTTTTCTTTTTTCTTTCTTTTTCCCCTTCTAATTCATTATTGTCTTCCCCTGCTTACTCTTCTCCTTCTTCCTTCGTCTTTTCTTCATCTTCTCTGTTTCTTATTTCTTCTACGTTCTGTCTTCCTATATTTCCTTCTTTCTCATTCTGTTGACATGCGTATTACCTTACCGGGGCCTTCGGTAAGGAATTTAAAAGGGTATTCAGTGATGCCGTCGCCGAGATGACGGTTATCATCGGACAATAAAGGATCATATCTCAAGACTATTTCTGCACAATGCACGAAGAAAATATCTTTGATGAGAAGGCTGCCAGACAAATTGATTCCTTTCCAAACTTCTGACGGCAGTCGCATATCACAAAAACAAACATCCTGAAAACCAAACTTGAAAATTTCTGTCTGAAACACTTGACGAGCGATTACTAGTTGTTGATGATTGATTAAACATTAAAAGAGCATGACTTATTGTCAGTCTTAGTATTCAACGAGAACGTCCCATAATTATGATTGTACATCATAGTTTATTTCGATTGGTTACCATTACAACCCGCATATCATATTATGCATCAGAACAATGTCATATGACAGACAATTGATCAAAGACGTGGTGACAAGTTGAATGATTTTGGGGCGGCAGTCTCATCTCATCTGCACAATCGATGTTCACAATATTCAAAACTAAGAATTGCAAGTCCGACAGGGCATCATTTGGAAATTTGGGGAAATGTCATTTATTTATAATATTTTATTTTAAAACAATGCAGACCAACGGTAGTCTGTTTTTATATGCTTTTGGTAAAATGTTTAAAATTAGATAGCCATATAACTTAGAAGTTTTCCTACTATTGCGGATGTCTTATTTGAAATTTCTCCCGACAGATTTGAGAAATTAAAACCTAAGGGGTGCAAATTTCGGTCTGGTTCTAAGATTTACAAGTAAGAATTCTCAAGGATGACCGCATAGCCACGTCACTGTTAAAATCGCGGACTAAATATGAGATATTTTGGGGATTTAATTCACTTGGACCTATATGTGCTATAATGGTGTTTTTGTATGTTTTATAACAGTACCGTTATACACAAAATATACATGCATACGAAGTAACTTAATAACCTTACTCGTGGATGTTTTACTGAACTATTTTATTATGTAACCTGCATGTAGTCGCGTCCATTCACCGGAATAAAACCACGTGTTATGGCGTTAAATATGTTATGGAATGTTACACGATCTATGATGCTTGCATCTTGGTATTTGTAATTTGGCACTTACGGTCACTGAAAGATGGGAGTCCTCAGTTGCCTCGATTTGATATTTAAGTTCACGCGCGTTCCAGTTTTGTATTCGTAAATCAGGACATACTGGGTCATTCATTTTGAGCTTTCTCAATCTAAATTGGGATAAATGTGTCTAAGGGCTTTGTAAACCCATTTTCCCCAAAATTTGATGGAGTAAAAATAAAGGATTCTGTTAATTTATATTAGTAATCAGTCACCAATACAATGGATGCACAATTCTAAGAGTATAATTCATGATGGGTTATCTTAGACAAACAAAATGTGAACTTTATAGAGGTTTAAAAAAAAAAGTTTTTGAACCCAAATCCAACAAACAAAGTCCATATCTAAGAAAAAAATATGGGAATGTGTACTGAACACTGTGAAGAATGATGAACAATAAAAATGTATTCATATTTACCAAGTGTTCTTTGAAAAATTTACTCACAACCACTTGTATACAAATGGTAGATTTTCTTGTTCAGTAATGCTGTTGAGAAGATGACACTTGATGGGTGGATTAGAGGTCACATTGTGACATGATTGTGTCCAGTGTAGCTGGGATTGTTATCTGCCAGTGTGCCAGCCTGTGGCCACTGGACCATAAGGGATTAGTCCATGATTGGTGACCTATTTAGTGGTTACAGGATGGTGTGTTAAATTGAAGCTAAAGAAATTATTTTATCAACTCACACTGTCAATAATTAAAGGTACGGTTGGCCTTGGCGGTGGGTATCCTGTGAAAATATTTCCACCCGTCAAAAACCGCCACAAACAGAAAGAACATCAAAATGTAGACAGACTTTGTCCGTATACAAATAAGAAATATCGCATAAACAGTATGTTATTGTCATATTTTTGACCATTGTCATGTAAACAAAAGCCTAAAAAGTTACTTTTCTGGTGTTTGTTTATATTATGATGGTAAATATAAAGAGCGTTCTTTGTGGGATAATTCCTTATATGGAACGAATAAAGAGCATTTATGCCATTTGTGTGTGATTAGCCAGCAGCATTGTGTTGTCTTCTGTAACACAATCAGACTCTTGCTTAGGTAAAATATAGTAAATCTTTATGATAACATGCTGTTTACGCGATGGTCATGGTATATATGAACGAAACTGTATGCGTTTTAATGGTTTTCTGTTTACGGTGATTGGAACAAATATGAATATTTTCGACAACTAAGGCCTCACGTGCCTTTAACCAATTGCTGCCAGCTCCCAATCAGTGATGTTGTTGGAAGTAAATCTATCATTTGGAAACAATGGTTCTAAGTAAATTTTTCAAAGAACACTTGGTAAATATGAATATATTTATATTGTTCATAATTCTTCAGTGTTCAGTACACATTTCATATTTATTTATTAGAAATTGATTTTGTGTTTGTTGGATTTGGGTTCGAAAAAAGTATTTTTGAAAACCTCTATAAAGTTCACATTTTTTATTTCTAAGATAATCCATCATGATTTATACTCATAAAATGGTGCATCAATGGGTTTGGTTGCTGTGATTACTAATAAAAGTGAACATAATCCTTTATTTTGACTGCATAAAATTTGGGTTGAAAATGGGTTAGCAAAGTCCTTAAAGGCACGTGAGGCCTTAGTTGTCGAAAATATTCATATTTGTTCCAATCACCGTAAACAGAAAAACATTAAAATGCATACAGTTTCGTTCATATATACCATGACTATCGCGTAAACAGCATGTTATCATAAATACCTACTATATTTTACCTAAGCAAGAGAATGATTGTGTTACAGAAGACAGCACAATGCTACTGGCTAATCACACAAAAATGGCATAAACGCTCTTTATTTGTTCCATATCAGGAATTCACCAACAAAGAACGCTCTTTATGTTTACCATCATAATATAAACAAACACCAGAAAAGTAACTTTTTATGCTTTTGTTTACATAACAATGGTCAAACAAATGACAATACCATACTGTTTATGCGATATTTCTTATTTGTATACGGACAAAGTCTATCTACATTTTGATGTTCTTTCTGTTTGTGGCGGTTTTTGACGGGTGGATATACTTTCACAGGATACCCACCGCCAAGGCCAACCGTGTCTTTAAGACGACCGGTTTCTCTGCACTTTTTGATAAATGTGCACTCTTGATTACATTTCCGAGGATTATGTAGATGAAACGAGATAAATATGCGAGAATACATGATTACTGAGTCAGATTCAACTATATAGGAAAGATAACTGCGCGTAAAAGTTGAATATTTAACTAACTTCAACATATATAACCAACTTTAAAACAAATAAAGTTAAGCAATCGAAACTATTGAAATATTCAACTTATAGATCGGGTCATGAATCTCTATACTCTGGCTACGCTGACCGCCCCCCTATCCGCACTGCACTTATACACCGTCACTATTATACGCGATGTGGTCGTGTCTCTTGTATACTACCACATCTTGGAGCAGGCACGTAGTGATGGCGTCTAAAGGCAGGGAGTGGCGAAGCGCGTTTCAACCACTTATAGTTCCGACAAGTGAAAAATAACACAGGTAATGTATCTTTAATGAATACATGTTCCTTCATAATGTATATTACAGTAGGTGGAAGTCCGAGTTAGATATTTCATGATTTAGATGATTTTTGTCTGACGATTTTGCTTTGCATGGCTTACAATCATGGAAGATCGCTTGGGTCGGGTAATAAATTCAATGTTTGTTGCGATATCGCCTCATAAATGTCGCCAAACATGTAATCTTTGCATGTGATCACCCCTACTGTGAAATATTTAAGGAACATCTTATTACCTGAGGAATATATACATGTACCGCGAGTTTTATCAATGTTATAAAGTTTCCCATTCGGAGCAGGTCAGAAAATAAGTTTTAAACCGCGCCATGTCACTCATTCATTTATTATGCGTTTCATGTTTTTGCTTTTCTCACTTCTGTAATAAAAGTTCAATCTTTCACGCTCGTATAATCGCCAGTAGATTCGTGGTCAAATTTAATCTATTGACGTGGTGGCAGTGTTATATGTACCATGTCTTCGATAAACATTCGACCTGAGACGTTCTTACCTACGCGAATATCGTTTATACTTAGAACTGCGTGTGTAAGTGGACGAAAACGGAATTTGGTGACCTTTACTTTGTGACCTGGACAATCATCAACCATTATCATTGGCCATGCCAATTCCAAAAGAGAGTAAACTCACCGAAGATGAGTAATTCTCGTCGTTCACATCATGGTAACAAAACTTGCAATACCTACTGAGCCAAGATGTGAACTTTAAACCATATCTGGCCAAAGGTTCTGCTTTGAAAAAAGAAAGTGATGACCGTAAAGATCGTGGATTCCTGGACAAAGAGGGTCCCAGTGCAGCAGCACAAAGCATTCTAATCTCCTCCGAATGTTAGGCTTAATTTCACAATGGCCCCCCCCACTATTTGTGTAAAGATATTATAAAAAACAGCACATCCATGGCAAGCGCTTAGGCGACCATTCGGAAATATTATGGATTTCAACAAAGCTAAACTCAAATCATGAAAGACTTTACCAGCGAATTATCACTCATTTGCAAGATAATCGGCTTGTTAAAGACTCAAAATTAATGCATGATGGAGTGGACGCAGCCAAGTCGGAAATGAGGCCTATACCGTTGAGCGACTGGCAGTGTTGAAATTGATGCAGCTCACGACATCCTGGACCGCCTGCCCTTGTACAGCGTATATTCGCTTATGACTTGCACAGAATGACACTAAAAGATCTGCAGCCGAAAATCGTAGATGCGTTAGATGGTTTCATGGAGGAACTCGCCCATGAGGAAGTAAAATCTTCACGTGTTAGTTTTCGTGATTATAGGTCGCGTGGTCGTGCGCCAGCCAAAGCTCATTCACAAAACTTTTCGCCAGCGTCGATATGCGCCATCGCGTGGAGGTGGACTTTCAAGCGTACACAAGTAGTGTCGCATTTGAACATCTGAGGCCGGCCACTCGTTAGATGAGTGTCATTTCCTAACAAAGTCTGAACGCTCTGATCTGGTAAAATCGGATCATATCGATGTTGAATCGCAGCCAGATGATGATTATTAGAACACATAACCGAAGAATATTATACTAGTAACACACCAGAAGAGCTGACTTGGCCAAGAGACTACATATATTGACAATATGAAAGATAGTGTCTAGTTCTGCTCACCGTGTACAAACTTTCAATTCGCCAATATTCGGTGCCTTCTATAGCCAGCACCCAGTACGTGCCACGTGTGATTCTGGTACCACTTCATCACTTATAAAACATTCGGTCGCCATTAAAATGCAAGTTCCAATTACGGCAACTAAGCATGTGGATAGCCAAGCTGATGGAAAAACAAAGCTGACTGCTTGTGGTGAAATCAACATTGTACTTTCTCGTGTTGACTTAAAGTTCACATGGCAAGCGGTTGTAGTGAAATACTTAGATTGTGACATATTAGGTGGCATGCCACTTTTGAAACACAATGCTATCGTCATGGATATTCCCAATGACAAATGAATAGTTGATCAGAAACATGTTATAAAGTGTGACAATTCTTCTACAATTACATTAACAACTATTAACACAGAAATATAGTATACATGTGTTTATTCAAATTTTTAAAGGTATAAATTTCCCCGTCAAAATATAAACAAGTATAGCCTTATGTGACCCGCCATATCAAATCCAGTCGTAAGTCGGGATTTTTTTTACCCTGTGCCAATGCATTCTCTTATATATGCGAGTCGACCATAGGTCGCCTCGCATATATAAGAGAATGCATTGGCCTAACAATTTTTTACAATTTTAATAATTTGTTCTTGTATTCTTTAACAATTTTATAATTTCACCCATACAGAGCCCCAGACAAACATGAGCAGACGACACTCTTCTATATGCTTCTATATATGTGTGGGGCTCCCTGCAGGGTAATGGATGTTTTTTTATTTTATGTCCTAAAAATTGTAAGAAACATTTATTTAAAAAAAATGATAAAAAATTGTTAGGCTTATGCATTCTCTTGTATATGCGAGGCGACCTACGGTCGACTCGCATATATAAGAGAATGCATTGGCACAGGGTAAAAAAATCCCGACTTACGACTGGATTTGATATGGCGTGTCATATATCTTGAACTGATGGAATAAGATCTATACGTACGTAGCCAGAGTAGATACTCATGGCATGAGATAATATGTCCCATGTCTCTTTAATTTCCAGTGTCTCCGACTTGTGGATCGACCAACACTGACGCATCGACAATCACGGTGAAGGCTGATATGGATGTCAGTGTGTCGGCTCTCTGCCTCGACACGGCTGCACAGCCATTCACGAACTTTGAAAACGATGTTGTCCACAACATATCTGTACTGCCAGCCAAACAGTCCGGTGCAAATGAGTGCTTGTTCCATGCAAGTCCAACTAGATGAATACGTCAAACGTTAGCACTTCCAAAGTGAATGCCATGCGCTATTACGAATTTTACAAATTGCTGCAAAAGGTTAATTCAGAAAGGTTCTAAAACTAATCAATCGGGGATACAAAGGCAAGGATAATATAGTGATGTTTTACTTGGTTCTTGTACATCAAAATTCATCATAATGTCGCATTAATATAAATGTTGAATCTGAAATTGTTAAGATTTCTGTTTACTTTTCCAGATTTTAGACGAATGTTGTAGAATGGAAAAATCTCACCCTCGGGGTCAAATATTTGGGCCGAACACAGGCTTGCCGAATGTTAGAACCAAATATCTGGCCCCGAGTCAGGGGGTGGGCGGAAAAAAACTGCAGATACAGGGTGGAAAAAACTGTTTTCTTCGGTTTGGGTACCCCCCCCCCCCCCCCCCAAACAGCAAAAACTGCAGTTTTTTTCCACTGACCATTTGCCCCCCCCCCAGAAAAATCAAATCTACCCCAGCCGGACAACAACTCGGTTTGACCGGAAACCGAAAAAAACACCGGAGCATACAATTCACGAGAAGGTGCTTGGTAACTTAGTTTAGATTATTATGACTAAAATGGTCATTGTCTACCAGTAGAACGCAGATTTGTACCTCGTGATGTCATGACATGTACAAACATGTATATTGGTGATCGCACTTTAAAAAATGACAACTAGTCATTACCTCGACTTTGAAAAAGATGCAAATGAGATGAGTGAGATACCAGCATATAACTGTTTTCTGATACCATTGGAGGAGAAATTGTTTAATACATGGGATAGTTCTGCAGTAAAAATTTGCCAGATAAGCGATCGCAGGGTAGAATTCTGAATTCGACTGGTAGACACTGACATAGTCGGCATTATTAAGAGGGTTAATGGGGTCAATATCACATGTAAACCAAGACAGTGGTTATCCAAAATTGTTTTAGGTGGATTGTACTACTCATGTATATATGATTTGGATATTAAGGTTAATCCATATTCTATAAAATGAGAGAAAATTGAAGTTGTGTGAGTCTGAAAATACATATTTGGAAAAAAATTACATGCAAATTTTTTCCGACAACCCCCCCCCCCTAAATGAATAAGGAAACAATTTACGTGTAAATTTTTTACGCCTATGTACCCCCCACCCCCGGTACGTTGTGTCCCGCAGTTTTTTCCCCCACCCCCCTGCCCGAGTGCGAGATGTGTCCATGCCCAAACCCCAGGTCATGATGGACTATTATTCTCTGAATCCAAGAGCTTCATTTTGACTGTTTGTATTATACCAATTTTTGGCATATTTCAGTAGATTCGTAACCGTACATCTGGGAAAAAATCTGATCAATTAAAGGCACGGGCGGCGTTCGTTGCAGAAATGTTCATATTTGTTCAAATCGCCATCAACCAGAAGGATTATTAAAATATATATAGTTTTGTTCATATGCCAAACATAATCAGCGCGTAGAAAAAACATTGTCGCCTAGACGTACGATGGTGTACGTAAACAAGAACCTGCTCCTGTTACAGCAGTTTTGCTTCTGTTTACATAACACAGGTCACTTCTATTGGTTAATCACACACAAATGATATAAACGCTCTTTATTATTTCCATATCAGGAAAACAGTAACAAATAACGCTCTTTATGTTTACCATATCCGGATCTAAACAAAAGCCAGGTTATATAACGTATTTTTGCTTTTGTTTACATAACAAAGGAAAAACATTTGACAATAACATACTGTTTATGCCATATTTCTTATTGGTATAAGAACAAGATATGTCTATATTTACTATTCTTTCTGTTTATGGCGGTTTTGGACGCAGGTGAATATGTTAACAGCATATCCACCGCCAACACCGTCCGTATCTTTAAATGAGGATATATGAGGTATATAACAATATCCACTAAGACATCCCAACAAGTATCTGAAAGTTGAATGCAAAATAAAGATCGTGAATTGCTTGGGACAATGTTTCGACCAGTTCACGTACACTCAGTCGTGTTGTCTATATAACAGCGACTAAACGATTCGAAGTCGGATAATCAAACGCATTTCAGAATAGCCACAAAAAGCAAATTAGTCACACGTCGGTTTTGGCACCTCCCACCCCACCCCAGCACCCACTAATTTGTAAATGTAAATATGTTTAACCTATATATGATTTTGAATCTTTCCTTCGCCATTTTGTATGAATAATAAATAAAAATCCTTCCGCAAATTTAATATCTTTCGGCTACTGAACCCCCCCCCTCCAGTTAAATAATAGACTATTCCAATGCATAATTTTATAACTGAATGGGATAATATATTTAGAAAAGAAAGTGTTAACGCGTGCTGAATAATTAATTTTTCTACTTCAGAAAAAGCAGAACAGTGGAGTGTATACGATAAAGATCGAGATATCGTACGGTGAACCTGGCGCCTTTGTCCACACGCAGCATCAAACATATCTCATCACATGCACATACGACGACAATGGCATTAACATGGCCGAATCTGCTTCAAGGACCATCAACGAGGCGTAGGTACCCAACCACTTTAATAAATTGAAAATATTGCATATCAACCTGTTTATTACACGCTTGTTCCCAGAAGTACAGTGTTATTGCTGTTCCATATTTACAAATCCTTATGGAACGTACGTTCCATACGCATCTCGTTGACGTACATGACGTTTGCCTCAACCATGAAACTGATGAAACTATTTATATAAAGGAATCAACACACATGACAAACACGCCTTGTATGAGCCTAAATAAACCTTTTAATCCTGTATTTTAATGCACGGATTCTAGGACGCGAAGCGTGTAATAAACACAGAACGACACGATGTGTAAATGGGTTTGTCGATACGGCACTCGTTCTGTCGCGGAATGATAGAACTCGAGGCTCAGGCGCCTCTCGTTCTATCCTTCCGCGACAGCACTCGTGCCGTATCGACAAACCCATTTACACATCGTGTCGCTCTGTGTATATTTTGCACGTATATTAAATTGAAATAGTATTTGTTAAAAGTAGTTTGGAATTCTTGGAATTGCAACAGTAATGCCTCCGCCGTCCAATTCCCAGCAGCATCTTCAAACTAATAAAAAAATACGATAAATAACAAATTAGACTTTATAAACCCGAAATCATAACAATTTTCCGAATGTTTTTTTCAATTATTCGGAGAAATTAGGACAGTTTGTCTTTATTCGTACCATATTAGGAATAGACTATAAAGAATAGAACAGGTCCGGTTGTAATTGGTTTCCGAAGATCAATCACAAATGCTATAAACTGAAACATGTTTCCGAACTGGGGATTTGAAAATACGAAAGACATAGAAGTTGTGCATAGGAAATTTTGTAAATTACTAACAGGCATGAAATCTAGTACGCCAAAGTACATGGTTTATGGTCAATTGGGGCGATGACCCTTGGAACTTCAAATTAAAAAGCGAATGATCTCTTTCTGATCCAAATTGGTTGCAAGTGACAATAGAGACAGACACCCTCGAAAATGTACTCGTTACTATCAGCAATGGACGCATGTGGAGAAACACCACCAATCATTGCACGATACAAATCAATTTGATCGGTGACTGGATTTATTTAGTCGAACCTGGGAGACACAAATCCCATTGACTAAATCGATGACAACTAGTATTTATCATGATGGCATTGGGGTGGGCGTTATATTTGTGAAACGCGCTATATTGTCTTAATTGACTTTAAAGTCTCAACGGTCCATGTATGACTAATGACGAATACTGTTGTTTCTTGGAACAGATTTCTGACAAATTTCACAAATATAACGCCCACCCCAATGCCATCATGATAAATACTAGTTGTCATCGATTTAGTCAATGGGATTTGTGTCTCCCAGGTTCGACTAAATAAATCCAGTCACCGATCGAATTGATTTGTATCGTTCAATTATTGGTGGTGTTTCTCCACATGCGTCCATTGCTGATAGTAAAGAGTACATTTTCGAGGGTGTCTGTCTCTATTGTCACTTGCAACCAATTTGGATCAGAAAGAGATCATTCGCTTTTTAATTTCCAAGGGTCATCGCCCCAATTGACCATAAACCATGTACTTTGGCGTACTAGATTTCATGCCTGTTAGTAATTTACAAAATTTCCTATGCACAACTTCTATGTTTTTCGTATTTTCAAATCCCCAGTTCGGAAACATGTTTCAGTTTATAGCATTTGTGATTGATCTTCGGAAACCAATTACAACCGGACCTGTTCTATTCTTTATTAGTGATTGACACCCACCTTTATTTGTTTATTAATTTTGGCACGATGCAAAACCAAAATAGCGGAAACCCCCTGCAACACTAACGATTTTTAATTTAATCGAATTAATACCATTTTATTTTTAGATACATCCAACCTATTGAGATCCAGGACAACATGGGCTCAGCATCCGGCGGAACATTCAATCTGGAGCTTGTTGACATTATGGATAGACCAATCACCGGAGATATAGCCATCGGTCGTAAAGTTAGACTTCATGGAACATTATCTGGTACGTTTTCAATACAATTTCTCAGTGAAAATCAACATATAATTGTTAAATTATGTACAAGCTGATGTGATGTGAAACGTAAATTGAACCTCACAATTGAGTTCCCTGCGTTATTCTGTGGGAAGGGTGAATAAAATAACCCCGATACACGAAATCCCCCCAACCAGAAGTCAGTGTGTTCACAGTATACGGCCACGTAACTATTTACATGTCATCAAGCGTCCCGAAACGTTTCCCCATAATCGCGAAATAAACAAGTGCACCGCTGGGCGGAGGTAACGCCCCCGACTACAATCAGAGAAACTTTCTGGTTAAGCGCTATAAATATGCCACATGTTGTTCTATATTAGCTTCAAATTTGGTCTGGTGCCACAAAAATAGAAGGAAAACTGAATTTTCTTTTAAAAAAAATGAATTTTTTAAGTCGAAAAAGGGTCATAACTCTCACAAAAATTATCCGATTGAACCGAAATTTTACCTTGACCTGTATTGCGATATTGGTAAAACACAAAAAAACGGGTTTTGCAAATAAACAATCCAAAATCAAGTTATCATCTGGAATCCAAAAAAACCTGAATTTTCTAAGTCCAAAAAGGGGTGTAACTCTGGAAAAAATGGGTGGACGAAACCACGGCTATGAGGAAATCTTGTCCCCCCGGCTGGTCTATTAGCATACCAAAGATCAACTGAATTGAGTTAGCGAAACCAAAGTTAAGAGTTGAAACGTTCGTAAGCCACAGAAAAGTGAATTTTCTAAGTCCAAAAAGGGGCGTAACTCTGGAAAAAATGGGCGGACGATACCGCAGTTATGGTGAAATCTTGTCCCCCCGGCTGGTCTATTAGCATACCAAAGATCAACTGAATTGAGTTAGCGAAACCAAAGTTATGAGTTGAAATGTTCGTACGGACGGAAGGACGGAAGGACGGACGGACGGAAGGACGGACGGAAGGACGGACGGACGGAGGGCTCCACTATATACCCCCAAATCTCCATCGGAGATCGGGGGCATAATAAACCAATGAGTTGTAATGTGCAGTCGCGGAAACACCCGAGCACTTCCGACTTTGTCGGGATTGAATCGGCTTTCGTTCTCAGAAAATGGCTTCCAGTGAAGGCGGCCGTTCGCTGGAATAGCGTCCCCTCAGAATATTAAAGCAAAATACAAATTGACATCGCAATCGGTAGTCAATTCGACATGGGAGAGATAGGAAAGGAATTATTGCCTGGAATCACCAACGGAAGAACATTGACCGAGCTATGGCAAAGATTATAATCAAACTGAACAGGATCGAGCGGTAATAGTTAAAAAATGTTATTATTTATAGAAATTTGTAACCGCATCGTTGACCGATTTTTTACGATCGATCTGGCCGCAAGTACAGTATCGTGCAGAAAGAGTTGTCTTACTTGTGTAACTCAAAACTGTTTAATTACCTGTACAATAGTACACGTAGGCCATATTGGTATTCAATATTCTAGTACAGACCATTTGTTAACTCATTGACCATGAATTTTTTTTTAAAGGGCCAATTGTGTTTTCAAGCTGTATTTAGCACTACCGTATTCATTCTGATATATGCTGATAACTATGGAAAGCCTTTTTCAAATTTATTAGCTAATTGCGCTTCAGCGTAAGTGAATTACACTTAAGCGTAATGCATTACACTTAAGCGTAATGCATTACACTTAGGCACAATGCACAACTATAAAGCATAAATAACTTACGCTTAACTGTAATGTAAATAATGCTTACGCTTCTGAGTAATAGCATTATGACTATTGTGCTTAAAGACACGGTTGGCCTTGGCGGTGGGTATCATGTGAATGTAGATAGACTTTGTCCGTATACAAATAAGAAAAATCGCATAAACAGTATGTTATGGTCATATGTTTGACCATTGTTATGTAAACAAAAGCATAAAAAGTTACTTTTCTGGTGTTTGTTTATATTATGATGGTAAACATAAAGAGCGTTCTTTGTTGGTGAATACCTGATATGGAACTAATAAAGGGCGTTTATGCCATTTGTGTGCGATTAGCCAGTAGCATTGTGCTGTCTTCTGTAACACAATCAGGCTCTTGCTTAGGTAAAATATAGTAGGTCTTTATGATAACATGCTGTTTACGCGATGGTCATGGTATATATGAACGGAACTGTATGCGTTTTAACGTTTTTCTGTTTACGGTGTTTGGAACAAATATGAATATTTTCGACAATTAAGGCCGCACGTGCCTTTAAGCATACATGTAATTCATTAACAATTAAGCCTAATTCATTTACGGTTAAGCGCACCGATCATTCATTCTCATAGATAGATTAAGTACGCTTAATCGTAAACGAATTATGCTTAAGCAATTCTATGAGATTTATTCTGTAAGTGCAAATCATTTACACTTAAATACAAATCATATGCGTTTAGCGGAAATACATCATATTTGCGCTTAATGCGCTTAACCGCAAATAAAAATTCATGTGCATTAAACCCCCCCCTGAATTTATATGGCAGACGCCATGAACACATCACTCAAACATACTGATAAATTTGATTCGTCAAGAATTGTCGTCAGTGAAGGAGCCAAACAGTTCAGCTTCTTCAATTTTCGAGTCTATATAAGCCCACCATATGAGGGAACTTGGGTAGTAAGCACCCAGTAACTCTTAATTCCCTTTGTATGCCCATGGATATGGTATAGATCTGTGCAGGACAACCTCCGTAAGGCCGTAAGGTCCATCAGCCAGTGCTCCATTCTGACTTGTTATTGTCATTCTGGAGGGCTAGGAGTGATTTTCGTTGACCCGGGCAGATGTGTTACCTTGCCAGGCACCCACTTACCTGTATTGTTTAACCCATAAAACGATAATAACACTTTGAGACAACATACAAGAGGTGGCATACACTATTCCTGAATTGTGATTTCTTTCAGCCGGAAATGGTGTACGTCCAGTGAGCTGTATTGCATACAGTGCTACATCTTCCTAGGCTGTTCTTCGAGGAGGGTATGTATACACACCTTCATTACTTCAGTTATTTAAAAAATACTCTGGTTTTGATTAAATGGACACATTCGAATTGTTTTATCGTAATTTCGAAGGAGGTATAAGCTAGGTGGAACAATACACAAATTACTGATATACCGGCTTCGTATGCTCTGAATACCTGTCATGGTCACATCCATTTTCTAGCGGTTTCAATTTTTTGCACGTAATTTAAACAAAGGCTCTTTATCGAAACCATATCAGAATATACTAAGGCTATTTTCTGTCCCATGCCGTGCACACGACTCTTTGTTTGGTTGGGGTGGTTTCCAAGGGTGTATTTTTTATGACTTAGTTCGTCTTTCTTGGACATATGATGTCCATAGAATGTAGCTCCAAGTATTTATCGACATATATATATATTTATATACCGGGAAAAATTCAAAACCGAATAGTTTTTATTTTGGAGTGCAAACCGCCATGTGGATTTAAAAGTATGTAGCTATAACTGAAAGTATAGTGCGCTATATTAACGTTGTCTTCAATATTTTCGGTTATAGTGTAACTCAAACTCAATCGAAACATTTATGCCTTATATTTTAATCCAAGTATATATTGGTCATAATCGTCTATAGTTTCCACAATATATTTCAATAAAATTATAAGTCATTTCCGAGCAGCAAGTATAGTTTAACATCTGTCAATCGTGCATTGAGTTGCATGCAGAGAGAGTTCAGTTGAGTCATTATACAATTTCATTTGGTTGGTCAATTGAAATTCCAAGCAAGTGCGCATTTTCTGTCCAGAAATTTATTGGCCTAATTTATAAATATATATATTTATTTCTATCCTCCATCATATGAAGAGTTACATGTAACACAAATACATAAAATACATATAGAACAAAGCACAATTCAGTAGAAAAGAACATATTTACACATTTGTCACGCGACCACCAAGATGGCCCCACTTCCCCAGCCTAGACCTACAAAACATGCACCATAGATAAAAGGTCACTTAAACATTGACATGCCTTGATCTACAAGTATGCAATAGAGATCAGAGTTTGAGGGTCCATGCTGTGAATCCACTCATTGACTCTGGCTGTGCGAGCAGCGACCCAGGCGACAAAGCAATTAGCTGTCCTCCGGGACAGACGCCCACACAGACCAAAGAGTCCCTCAGAAGATCCACAGCACGAAACCGCAAACTGTGGCGCAAGTTTGAACCCTGTATACGACAATCAGGGCTGTCTGGTTATGATTTATTGAGAATTCAAATTAGGCATTTTCATAGATATTGTACAGCTGAAATTTATTAGGTACAAGTGATAAGATCTTGGGATGACCGTGAAAGATACATATTCCACAAGGAATTTGTTGATTTTGCAAAGAATCTAATCCATTGATGAGAATGTAAGCCAGGTGGAAGGAAATCTGGCTTTTTCCCTAGAAATAATAGTAGCTGTTGGTCAGGTTGAAGATTATCAATGTGTACAAAGCAATCGATACCGAAACAATCAATAAATGTGTACCATATTCTATTTCGTACAGTGGCCAGCTCTGGGCACTCGATAATAATGTGAGCTATCAAATCATGGCATCTTGTTTTACATAGAGTGCACACACCTTTAGACAAACTGGGCAGAGTACAGATAATCTGAGCTACTAAGATAAATGATCTTTTCTCAGCAGGATATTTCGCACAAGTTTTCCATAGGTCGGACATGGAATATCTATCGTGAACCAGCATGAATCTGCTTAACTCGGAATTTGAAGTAACACGAGAAGTCCACTCATTTTTGTAATGAAAGATGGAGGCTTGTTTGCAGGCTTGCTTCCATGCTAGTTTCTCTGGAAAATGAGAAGTGTGAATGAAGGTTTCGGTGTAATGAGAGAGCTGTCGATCGCTAATAATTTGAATTAATTCAGAAGAAAATGAAGTTGCGTTCGAGCCACCGAAAGTAGCATCTAACAAACGCATCACGAAAATTTCCCGGACTGTTTTTGGCAAGGTGAGACTGCATAACGATCGAAACATTGAAAGTTTTCTCTTTTCGATGTACGCCATAAGAGGTGGGATACCAACTAAAGAAAGTGCCATATCGGTTTTGGTCCTGGTTGGAAGTCCTTGAATATTTTTTATGCACATTCTATGAACACGCTCAAGGCGAACAACATTGTGAGAGCTAATATTGAACAGTAATTCTGCACCGTACAAACCACGGGGAAGGACAATGCATTCATAAATTTTGACCGAACTAATAGGTGATATCCCTCCTGCGTAGAGGCCAGCATTACTGAGCATAAAGTACGTCGATCGGATTTTTTCTATTATGATGTCAACAAAGTGATTACTGAAATTTTGGGAGCTCAATGGTATACCAAGATGGGTAACTCTATCTGTTTCGGAAATCGATTCGTTACCCAGTTTCCATGTTCTGGTCGCGTTGCGAGCTGCGTGTAATGTCTCATTGAACACAACAACATTTGTTTTCTTTACATTGAATGTATATCTCCATTTTGTACTGTAACGATAACATATATCAATTAATGATTGAAGCCCACACCTAGTGAGAGAAAGCAGCATCATATCGTCGGCATGCGCCAAGCAGGCACAATCTATGTTGTAAACGCGCAGGCCACATTTCGACTCGACAAGTTGCTGAAGTAAATCGTCAACGAATATATTGTAAAGGAAAGGTGAGACAGTACCTCCCTGCCGGGTACCGTGACATACTTCGAACCACACAGAAGCTGTATTATGATACAGTACACTACATGATATACCTGTTAATAACATGTTGAATAGTCGCAATGTTCTACCTCTAATGTGGCGCTCGTACAGTTTCATGAGTAGACCATTTATCCAGACGGTATCGAACGCTTTCCATACATCCAAGAAGCAGGCATATAATCTGCTTTGCCTCTCGGATGTATAGAAAATACATTCTGACACCAAATACGACGACATCATGCAACTGACATTTTTTTGAAAGCCATTCTGCAAGGAATGAACTTTGAGAGATTTGGGAGAATTTGTTTGAAGTCGCGACAATAGGACTTTTTCGAAAAGTTTGTATATATTAGGCAAAAGCGTAATGGCCCTATAACTATCAAACGAGTTTCGTCTCTTACCATTACCTTTATAGAGCGAAAATATTATCCCTCGCTTGGCATTGTTTGGAATGTGTTCCAGTTCGATCATATGCGTAAAGAGGCCAGCAATACAATTAGCAAGGGAGTCACCACCAAATACAATGTGTTCATAATTCACACCGTCCCAACCACTGGCCTTGTTAAGAGGAAGAGTGTTTATTATACTGATTAATTCAGAACCCGTAACCATGTATGTGGTCAGAGCATCTATACTCGATACGTTATCTTTGTCCAACTCAGAATTCATAAAGGAGTTGGTTGAACAATAGTGGTTGGAGTCAAAATTATCGTCGCCTAGTGGAGTGGAAAAAATGGATTTGTAGTACGACGCCCAGCCGTCGACTATGTCATGAGGATTCCGGAGAGTGCGATTTTCGTATATGAAAGTGGAACAGGCATTAGAACCATTGGATTTGCGCTTCGCATTGAATAATTTGAAAAATCTGTCTTGGTCCACTTCGGCTGACCTATCAATTTCATCGTTAAAAGATGACATATATTGTTTTGCGTAGCTTCTATATTCTTTACGAAATATGCATTTTGCATCCTTATAATTTCGATATTGTGTATTCGTGGGATCTGCAGGACGGCCCACAGAAATCCAAAGCTTTCTGCATTCAGTCATGACGTTGTGTAACTCGTTCAGGTGCTTGTTCCAAAAAGACTTCAGAAACGGTCGGTGTCGAACTTTGGGTACATACGTGTGCGCACAATTGGAAATTGATTCAATCATTTTATCGTAAAACATATCTAGACTGCTTACGTCGTGAATAGATGTCTCTGGCAATGTTCTGGAAAGTTCAGTTTGATAGGTTGTCACAAGAGTCGGGTTAGCAGAAAATCGTTTCCAGTTAAATTTTGTTCTGTCTTTAAATTGATTTCCTCGAACGTCAAGTGGTAGTAAGGATATGTTAAGGCGCGCATAAATAGGACGATGATTAGATACATTTAGAGCGTTGTCGTCCAAAACTGAAACAAAATCTATTTCTGGACTGTCAAACTCAGGAATGAAAATGTGATCTATGATGGAACCATGCACACCAGAAGCAGATACAAATGTGTTTTCTAGGTTGCGACATATTTCTGAAGTGGTTAATGGGATAAGTTCAAGGTCTTTGAAGAAAGTGTGTAACTTGTTACATCTATGATCATTTTTGTATAGGGTTGCATTAAAGTCGCCCATAACGATAATTCGTCCAAGGCTTCGATAACTGTTGCATAATATGGACAACGTGGTTAGACATTCTTCAAAGTACTCTCCCGTATAATTTGTCGATGGCAGATAAACCTGGAAAATATACAAATATTCCGAACTGGATTTGGCAATCTGAACACCTAAAATACGATCATCTTGGATATCTAATACCGATATTCGATTACCCAATGTATTCTTATTATACAAAAAGGCTACACCTCTTTGTTTCTGCCTCTTTGCATTGGCAGGCGCATGGAATAGTCACATACCGCATATGATCCATATTCGGAATTAATTGAATCTAGAAATTCGACATCTGCCTGTCTAAGCCAGTGCTCACTGATTCCACATAGATCAATTTGCATTACATCAAGGGCTTGCGATAAATATCGAGCACTTGACATGATGCCGGTTGCGTTCCAAACTAAAAATGACAGCATATTAAAGTGAAACAAAAGAATACACACACAAAGATAAGCAGCGAAGCGCATACTACAGATAATATGAGATACTTTTGTCAGAATATGAGGAGTCAGCACCTGTATGTCTCAGTCGTTTAAATGCTGGCTATCGACGATTGGATCTCACATCGCGATCTGATAGTCCCCACGGTCTGAAAACGTGCTGATCGGTGTTAGGGCTATGGAGGTTGTTAAACCTGGATGTATTGTAGCTGCTGTTGTTGTTGTTGTTGGCATGACTGGAATTTTTGTCATTGTTTTTATCGTCAATGTAGTCATTCCAATTGACTGGTCTACCGAATTCGTATGAAACTCCAAATGGGGTCCAGTCATCGCAGGTAACATCGTCCCACCAGAAATTATCCCCCTTTACAACATCAACATGGCCGACGTCGGCTTTTACTCTGCACGATGCTTTGTTTTTCCGTGAATTGTACATCACTTTAACTACTGAGAATCGAACATCATTTTCAATAAGGTGATCAACAATATCCACTGCCTTAGTGTCGTAGCTCAGATTGTCGACGAATAATCTGCGAGGAGAGATTCGTCGTGGATTGCGGTGATAATGAATGTCAAATGGTTTGGACCTATGATGATTTTGTTGGTTATCAAGGTGATTTCGCGGTTTATCAACTGAGCGGTCTCTGGGAAATATCCTGCGTCGCGCATCGCGATTTCTGTATCCACTGCGACCGCGATCATTCTCATTGTCGTGACGTGAAGTAGCAGAGGGTTCATCAACGGAAACATCGACTGAAATCAATGACATTTGACTGCCCTTTTTCCCTGTTGATGTGTAGATCCTGTGTTTGTTTATATTATGATGGTAAACATAAAGAGCGTTCTTTGTTGGTGAATACCTGATATGGAACTAATAAAGGGCGTTTATGCCATTTGTGTGCGATTAGCCAGTAGCATTGTGCTGTCTTCTGTAACACAATCAGGCTCTTGCTTAGGTAAAATATAGTAGGTCTTTATGATAACATGCTGTTTACGCGATGGTCATGGTATATATGAACGGAACTGTGCGTTTTAACGTTTTTCTGTTTACGGTGTTTGGAACAAATATGAATATTTTCGACAATTAAGGCCGCACGTGCCTTTAAGCATACATGTAATTCATTAACAATTAAGCCTAATTCATTTACGGTTAAGCGCACCGATCATTCATTCTCATAGATAGATTAAGTACGCTTAATCGTAAACGAATTATGCTTAAGCAAATCTATGAGATTTATTCTGTAAGTGCAAATCATTTACACTTAAATACAAATCATATGCGCTTTAGCGGAAATACATCATATTTGCGCTTAATGCGCTTAACCGCAAATAAAAATTCATGTGCATTAAACCCCCCCCCCTGAATTTATATGGCAGACGCCATGAACACATCACTCAAACATACTGATAAATTTGATTCGTCAAGAATTGTCGTCAGTGAAGGAGCCAAACAGTTCAGCTTCTTCAATTTTCGAGTCTATATAAGCCCACCATATGAGGGAACTTGGGTAGTAAGCACCCAGTAACTCTTAATTCCCTTTGTATGCCCATGGATATGGTATAGATCTGTGCAGGACAACCTCCGTAAGGTCGTAAGGTCCATCAGCCAGTGCTCCATTCTGACTTGTTATTGTCATTCTGGAGGGCTAGGCGTGATTTTCGTTGACCCGGGCAGATGTGTTACCTTGCCAGGCACCCACTTACCTGTATTGGTTAACCCATAAAACGATAATAACACTTTGAGACAACATACAAGAGGTGGCATACACTATTCCTGAATTGTGATTTCTTTCAGCCGGAAATGGTGTACGTCTAGTGAGCTGTATTGCATACAGTGCTACATCTTCCTAGGCTGTTCTTCGAGGAGGGTATGTATACACACCTTCATTACTTCAGTTATTTAAAAAATACTCTGGTTTTGATTAAATGGACACATTCGAATTGTTTTATCGTAATTTCGAAGGAGGTATAAGCTAGGTGGAACAATACACAAATTACTGATATACCGGCTTCGTATGCTCTGAATACCTGTCATGGTCACATCCATTTTCTAGCGGTTTCAATTTTTTGCACGTAATTTAAACAAAGGCTCTTTATCGAAACCATATCAGAATATACTAACTCTATTTTCTGTCCCATGCCGTGCACACGACTTTTTGTTTGGTTGGGGTGGTTTCCGAGGGTGTATTTTTTATGACTTAGTTCGTCTTTCTTGGACATATGATGTCCATAGAAGGTAGCTCCAAGTATTTATCGACATATTTATATACCCAGGGGGGTCGAAAAATAAATTCAGGCACGTATGGCATTTTTTCCCTTTCGATCATTTTTTGTACCCACCCACCCCCACCGCCAAATTATTTTCCGTTTTCGGCAGTTTTTTCCGACCATTTTTTGACACCCACCCCCCTTTAAACACTAAAACAGAGGTTTGCGGGGGGAAATTCACTGTAAACAGCTGTATATGAATTTCTGTGCATACTGTTTATCATGGATGTTAACATGGACATGTAAATAGGAATGAGTCATTTTGAGGTCATTCGGCCAAAAAAACATGGCTGCCAGCGGCCATCTTGGATTTCAAAATTTGCAACAAAATACAACACGATAACTGCCTGCAGTCAGTTTACAGTTAGAATTACATTATTTCTCTCATTCAAAGTGGGTTTGAAGCCCAACTCATTGCCAAAACACTAAAAAACAAGCAGGAAATATTTTATTTAGTTGCGGAAAAAATTGCTTGTTGGTGGCTTTGACCACCCACCCACCCCGGCATACGTGCCGGAATGTTTTTTTTCACCCCCCCCCCCCTGATATACCGGGAAAAATTCAAAACCGAATAGTTTTTATTTTGGAGTGCAAACCGCCATGTGGATTTAAAAGTATGTAGCTATAACTGAAAGTATAGTGCGCTATATTAACGTTGTCTTCAATATTTTCGGTTATAGTGTAACTCAAACTCAATCGAAACATTTATGCCTTATATTTTAATCCAAGTATATATTGGTCATAATCGTCTATAGTTTCCACAATATATTTCAATAAAATTATAAGTCATTTCCGAGCAGCAAGTATAGTTTGACATCTGTCAATCGTGCATTGAGTTGCATGCAGAGAGAGTTCAGTTGAGTCATTATACAATTTCATTTGGTTGGTCAATTGAAATTCCAAGCAAGTGCGCATTTTCTGTCCAGAAATTTATTGGCTTAATTTCTAAATGAGCGACTGACACTGCCTACTGTTCTATATCCAGAAATAACCTAAATTGATCATTGCCATCCAATTTATTTATAATAGTACATTGAGTTGCATGCAGAGACAGTTCATTTGAGTCATTATACAATTTCATTTGGTTGGTCAATTGAAATTCCAAGCAAGGGGGCATTTTCTGTCCAGAAATTTATTGGCCTAATTTCTAAATGAGCGACTGACGCTGCCTACTGTTCTATATCCAGAAATAACCTAAATTGATCATTGCCATCCAATTTATTTATAATAGTGCATTGAGTTGCATGCAGAGACAGTTCATTTGAGTCATTATACAATTTCATTTGGTTGGTCAATTGAAATTCCAAGCAAGGGCGCATTTTCTGTCCAGAAATTTATTGGCATAATTTCTAAATGAGCGACTGACGCTGCCTACTGTTCTATATCCAGATATAACCTAAATTGATCATTGCCATCCAATTTATTTATAATAGTGCATTGAGTTGCATGCAGAGACAGTTCATTTGAGTCATTATACAATTTCATTTGGTTGATCAATTGAAATTCCAAGCAAGGGCGCATTTTCTGTCCAGAAATTTATTGGCCTAATTTCTAAATGAGCGACTGACGCTGCCTACTGTTCTATATCCAGAAATGACCTAAATTGATCATTGCCATCCAATTGATTTATAATAGTCCGCGAATTGTCGGCTAACGAATAAATTATAATATTCCCTATTCTAGCTTACTTCGCTGATGTCACTCGCACAATTCATATTGAAACAAATTGGGTTAGTCAGTTATCGCGCCTGATCCAGATTGTTAACAATTTAGTCTACAACACTGTTGTGATGACTCGTTACATATATCTAGAATTATGGGAACAAACTTTTGAATTGAATGTATGTTTTATTAACCATTTGGCTAGGCATCCTGTTGAAATCTAAAAAGGCCGTAGTGTCCTTTGAATTCCGTTAGATTTAATACTTATAAGGCAAGTTCGTTGGTACACTCTATTTAATTCCTTTAATGCCTTGTGCTGACCAAGAGTTATTAACCATTTATATACTAAATACTCAGAGTAGTTCACATTATGAAAGTCCAGATACAAAGTTCCACAAACGGCCATATGTTTGTTGAACTTATTATACCTAAACATAAACCAAAGAGTAGTAATTATTTTTGCTGCTCTGGGATCCTCAACATCCCTCCAGTAGACTTTTTCCAATGTGTACCTGCATAACTGAATGGGAGAATCCATTTAGTATAGAAAGGTTTAAATTGAATTGACTTTCAGCTGTGGTGACGGCTTCGTGTTCCCAAAAGCTGATGGATTCACCACGTCAGGACTAGATGTATACAGTCCATACTTCGGCGCCTTCAGGCTGAGTGATGGGACCACGGTGCAAGTCTCTTGCAACTTTACAGAGTGTAGTTCTAACTGCGATGGGGTACGTTTCGAATCCACCGCAAACCCATGGTCTACATGCGAGTCCTCCTATAAATGCATTTGAGTACTTTCCGAACCTTCATTCTTTACCCTAACGACTCTCACTAATAAGAGATCAATTTCAAGTTCTGGACGATTTAAACAAAATGAAAACAACAATTGTCCATGCTGGCCATTGGAGAGGTTTACAGGAAATATTTGCAACAAACGCACTGCATTGTCTAGCTTATGAACCCAAATAGGGTGTGCACTCAGTTTACTATCTGAAACTATGAATGTCTGCGAGAAAATAAATAACGTTTTTCATTGCATATTTTATTTTTTATTTTTGGCCATTTGCAAATCTCTTTATGTTTGAGGGACCAAAGAATAACACAACATTAATATTATTCAACCACATTTGCAATAATCTGACATACAAAAACACCCAACACAGATTCATCTTTTCAGACATTGTTGTTTTAGGCAGACTTCTCCCTCATAAAATAGTTCTGCCGCCGAGGAACTAAAGTATTCAATGGAAAATGTTTTAAATAGTGCATTATAAAATGGTGGTGTTAAGGTTACAAGTTGTCCGCACACTCGCTTGAAGACGAATATCTCGATTGAGGTTAAATGAGTGAATTAACGTTGTGATTTATCTACCGTTGGTACCCTGGTCCGTATGTTTCTTCCTAGTTAAGTTGCTGCACGTATAAACTAGACGCCACCAACTAGACTTATGTTTATGGCAGTGGCTGTGTATGACCCCCCTGTTAATAAATCGATATATGAAACTAGGGTTATATTCTTGGTCAAATGCTATGCACCATGCGAACTATGTACAAGGCATGACAATATCCTCCAATATGTCCATCGAGAGTACGTTACAACCAGGGCTCGCGCTGCCACTTGCCAAATTTGCCAATGTCAAAAATAATTCACATTTGGCAACAAATATTTTCCAGGAAACTGTCACAATATAATTATATTAGTGGTGTTTTATAACGTCTAGGAAAAGTTAACACCTTTATTAAGATGAAGTTAATCTGATAGCCTTAGCATTGATGGATTAGGGATTACCAGTATTTAGTGTGGTGCTGGTGTTTACATAGCCAATCCTCTTGTAATGTGCCCTTCTGATAAAGCAACCCTTCTACAATTTTATTGTTCGGTGATTGGTTTATTGTTGTATGATAAACCACAAAATAAGACTCAATGTTGCAAAAAATGATACTATTAGGGATACCATTTGGCAAATTCTAAAAGAATTTGACAAAATCTCTTCATTTGGCAAATTATTTGGCAAGAGTAAATTTTGGCCCAGCGCGGACCCTGGTTACAACTGCTTAAAATTGCATTAACAAATAACCCCATGTATTTGATTTTGAAATGATTGGAACATCATTTGAAACAAACGTGTGAATTCCTGTCATTGGCTGATTTAATCAACTTATTGGATAATCTCTAACAGTTTCTTCGATTTTCAATCCACAGGATTCCTGTACAAATGATAGGAGGAAGAGGAGCTCTGAAAATAAACTATATGGTGAGAATTTTATATCGTGAATGTACTCCACTGGCCTTATAAAACTGGGTGAAAACACTCGGGTATTTACTCTGGTGATAGGAACAAGTAAAATGATGTAATTTTACCAGGGTGTTACTATGGTAAAATCGTCACAGTATTATACGCAAAAATGTAGACCCACCCATGACCCATTTCACCAAGGTATTTTACCGGGATGTACGTATGTACATGTAGATGTTGAATTTACTGTGTAGTAATTCTACCAGGGCAATTTACCACGGTAGTAGCGAGGTACTTTTTTGGAAGCCTTAAATTTTGAGACGAACACATTGGAAGTCATATGAATGGCACATGAGATTACATTAAGGTGCTACACTCTTCGGGGTTTAGCTGACTACTTTATAAGATAATTCTTGGCCATACTGTTTTCCACAGATAAACTAACATGATGATTTGCAATCAACATTTGATAAACCATAGTGAAATAAACCATAGTTGATCTACAATGGTGTTCGTGGTGGTAAAACTATGGTAAATAACCACATTACTAGTAAAATAAACCATCGTTAAGCAGGATCTATCAATGAATGCTTAAATATTCAAGTTATGTTTCATTGTAGTTATGCATATTATTAGTCTATACAAAATATACATGTACATTTATCTAGTCATTAAGTTTAAAGTTTTGAAAGCAAATGTAATCCGACTGGAACCGCACTAGTTTTTTGACAGATACTACCTTACTCGTATTTAAATTCGCGCAGTACTATTGAGTTATTACATGATGAAACAGCTTATGTTGAAGCATACTCCATATCAAGTAAACTCTATCAAAGATACGTTAACAACAACAACTGCGTCAGGCGAATATATGTACTCGAAAAGTTTCCGTCAAGAAGTATTAAAGGCACGTGCGGCCTTTGTTGTCGAAAATATTCATTTTTGTTCCAATCACCGTAAACAGAAAAACATTAAAACGCATACAGTTTCGTTCATATATACCATGACCATCGCGTAAACAGCATGTTATCACCAAGACCTACTATATTTTACATAAGCAAGAGTATGATTGTGTTACAGAAGACAGCATAATGCTACTGGCTAATTACACATAAATGGCATAAACGCTCTTTATTAATTCCATATCAGGAATTCACCAACAAAGAACGCTCTTTATGTTTACCATCATAATATAAACAAACACCAGGAAAGTAACTTTTTATGCATTTGTTTACATAACAATGGTCAAACATATGTCAATACCATACAGTTTATGCGATATTTCTTATTTGTATACGGACAAAGTCTGTCTACATTTTGATGTACTTTCTGTTTGTGGCGGTTTTTGACGGTGGAAATATTTTCACATGATACCTAGCGCCAAGGCCAACCGTATCTTTAAACATACTTGATTTCATAATACCATGACAGACTTCGTTCTCGAACTTGTAAATCACGGAAGTTATTGGAGGAACTCGTGAGAGTGACGATAGCTATACACTGTTGTCTATGCTACACTGTTGTCTATGCACTGTTGTCTATGCTACACTGTTGTCTGTGCTAGCAAACATTACAAGAGCACAAGGTGTTGAGGTATCTCTCAAAACCCTTCCAATGTTGTATAGCCATATTGCTGATGAAATATTGCATACAAATTCGTCAGAATTTATCTTATATCTCGGCTGAATGTGACATTTGTTAGAATGTTGCATGCACAAACGTGATTGGCTCTATCCTGCGCAACTTGGCTTTAAATGCACGGGCGGCGTTCGTTGCAGAAATATTCATATTTTTGTTCAAATCCCCATCAACGGAAGGAATATTAAAATATATACAGTTTTGTTCATATGCCAAACATAATCGGTGCGTAAATAGTATATTGTCGTCAATATATACGTACGATGGTGTACGTAAACAAGAGCCTACTCGTGTTCCAGAAGTTGTCTTCTGTTTACATAACACAGCGCAATTCTATTGGTTAATCTCACACAAATTATATAAACGCTCTTTATTTTTTCCATATCGGGAAAACGGTAACAAATAATGCTCTTTATGTTTACCATATCCGGATCTAAACAAAAGCCAGGTAACGTAACGTTTTTTGCTTTTGTTTACACAACAAAGGGAAAACAATTGACAATAACGTACTGTTTATGCCATATTTCTGAATAGTATAAGAACTAAGTCTATATTTCACTATTCTTTCTGTTTGAAAATGGTTCATATATCGTAGAGACCACAACAATCTCTGGAAAATAAACTGAATCGCATTGCTGTGCATTCAGTGGACCCATGCACATGTAAACTGGTCAGTATAATATATTTCAGGCCTAAGGAGCAGCTGTTGTTGCATGTGCGATCAAGCCTTGAAATAGTGTGCCTGTCATTTGCAGAATGAGGTCCCCAGAGGGTGAATTTAGTGATGCTACCCCGCATAGCGGGCTAGCATCACCAAATTCACCCTCTGGGAACCTCATTCTGTTGAGGTGTAAGCAGAATGAGGTCCCCATAGGGTGAATTTGGTGATGCTAGCCCGCTATGCGGGTTAGCATCACTAAATTCACCCTCTGGGGACCTCACTATGCAAATGACAGACACACTATTTCAAGGCTTGTGTTCCATCTTGTTGATTTGTCTGGTTACCTGTGCACCTAATATTAGCATCTGGTACGGTGATTGTTAATACAATAACCCGAATGAATTATGATACAGCACCGAAATTTCATGTTAAATGGTAGGAAGCATCCAACATTTCCCATGTAATTTTTTGGCACGTAGTATTGGAGTGGTCACTCGGCGCTGCTGTCATTTTTGTGGCGGGAAAGTAATCAAGAAATTAATGTTATCGAGTAATAACCTAACTGGCAAAGTGTGTGGCAGCCAATTGTTTCACAGTATTCCGTGGATTGACAGCTTATGATTAAATTATTATTGTATAACCTCACCTCATTCGAAATTGCAGGATATGTTAATAGCTGCCACATTACATTAATACTAGCAAAGTAGAACTAATATTCACAAAATCCATCTCTGACTTGAACCAATCCATATACACAAACACCATGGTTGTGGCGCCCGGTTTTGAAGTAACTGATGACGTTTGAAGTGAAGCCTTAACTAGAGTTTTGTTTTCTTCTAAGAAATGTATAGTAACTAATAACGGAGATATTCATCAATGAACAAAAACTAAAGAGTGTTTTAGAGATATGGTGAGTAAAATACAAAATGGCTGCCGGGGGCCATGTTTTTCATCGACAATTGTTCAAATTCGATGGCTCGCATCAAGAGGTGATCATAAACATGACTGTACAATTTCAAAACAATTCTCCAATACATGGGAACTGCAGGCTGTGGCGATGTATACAAATTAGAAATCCACTGAGTAACCCTCAAATTTCAGCGAGTCACAATGGCTAACTTTGGCCTCAGTCAGTGACGAAATTACACTAAGAATAACTCCAATTTCAACACTGCCTTAAATTGTGCTGAATATTCATTGATAAATGTACAATTTCCAGAAAGATTGCGATGGAAGGATGTAATGGCTTATATATAAAAAGTTCACTCCAACACCAAAGGCTACATTGTTTTGAAAATGGTTCATATATCGTAGAGACCACAAAAATCTCTGGAAAATAAACTAGAAAAACAGACCTGTATCACAAACTAATGTTATAACCTCCCAAAAGACCAGTATTGGAATCTGAATTGAAAGCTTGTCCTTGTTTCAACTCTGTCTCTGATTCTGGTTTGAAATTTTTACCTTCCCAGTGACTAAGAAATGTTAGTCATTATTGTTCAATAAAGCTAGCATATTAGTCATTGTGACTAAGCTTCGAATTGGTCATAATTACACTGTGAATTAGTCGGAATGACTAAGAAAAGTTAGTTGAGTTACGGACAAAATCTGACTAATCAATCTTAGTCATAATGATTAAGGTTTTTTCTCAGTGTATGGAAAAGATCAATCCCGATTTTAACCATCAACTTTCATTAGCCGCTGAATGCCAGGACAGCGGACCTCTCGACCCTCATGTGCACCCTCACTAATTAACGCCCTCACTAATTAACGCCCTCACTAATTAACGCTATTTTATAACATTTATGTGAAAGTCCCACACTAAACCATACGGAAAAGTAGTTTATAAATCACGATATATACCTGATTGTCATATAAATAAGGATTAACTGTCATGTGGACTGTTTTTATGGAGATGTAACGGTGAGGTAAGTGGACATAACTTGTGTAAAACCCGAAGGGTTTTACATACAAGTTATGTCCACTTACCTCAACGTTACATCTCCATAAAAATAGTCCACATGACAGTTAATCCTTATATTTATATACATTTAGCGAAAAAGCCACTTTTGTAAATATATTTAAATCGAAAAGTGTATCGTGACAAGATCAGCCCAAAATACCCAATAGCACCCTTGGCAAAAGTTAATAGGAACAATATCTCTTCATGTTGAAACCCGATGATGTATTAAGTCAATCCTGCGCGAGTCAAAATGCGCCCAAAGCATTACGCGTTCGTCTTTCCAACCCTAATGACGTATCGATGGTGTTATTAGCTTGGTGTTATGAGGCGTTGCGCATTCACCGAGAAATAACTGCAACTAGCCACGTGGGCGCCGACCAATCAGAATGCTGGATTTAGTGATGACAACACTCAGTGTGTAAATATATAGGAATGATGGACTAATAACAAGCTCACGCGACGTCATGAGTTATTAATATGAATTGTAGGTTAATATAAATCCGTCGGTTTACATTGTGACTTGTTGAATCGCATTGCTGTGCATTCAGTGGACCCATGCACATGTAAACTGGTCAGTATAAGATTTATCAGGCCTAATGGGCGTAATAACTTTGGTAGATCATATAATAAAACACTTATTGCATGGTTTAGAGGTTGACGTGAAGATTTATCAACCCTGCGGCCTCGGTGAATATTAACTTCCTCGGGTTGATAAATCCTCATGTCAACCTCTAAACAATGCAATACATGTATGTTATTACCCTGTGTATGAACATTGTTGTATTTAATGGGCCACTGTAGATGATATACAATTAGGAAGTCAACATTCACCAAGGCCGAAGGCCGAGGTGAATATTGACTTCCAAGGGCTGACAATTCCTTCCTCGTGCATGTCGACCAAAAAAAATGCGATAACTGTATATCATTTATATGAAACGCGCTTTGATTGGACAAGACGTTGTGACGTTGAACGTCGCTGGGAAAACTGATCTATTTTCATGTCTGATAATAAGTCTACCCCTGAAGTATCTGACGTCACTCAGAACTGTTATTAACCTGTTTCATTAATGAGGTGAACATCGTTAGACATCTCAAGTATTTCGTTACGTTTTAACATAGGAATTTGGGAAAGAAACTTATCATATAATAATCATGTATATGTACATTGTTGTATTTAATGGGCCACTGTAAATACTCCTGTATATGTACATTGTTGTATTTAATGGGCCACTTTAAATAATATTAAATAACAAGTATTAAAATTGTGGAAAAATTATCTCAAAGCCATCTTTGATTGTTGGCGATTCGCAATAACCGACGTGGGCATTATCAAATTACTAAAAAAAAAATCTTTAGCCACCTGAATGTTTTATACATATCATAGCTTAATTTCCTATAGTTGGGATGCGCCGAAAACCTATACACTTTTAATTATAAACTTAAATATAACTACACTTTTTCCAATGAATCATTTTCCCGCCTACAATCAAAATGTAGCTAATTCAGCAGGACCCACCACTATTTACACATTACTGTTTAATTATAATTGGTTTAAGACTTTATTTTGATTGATTTTCAGATGGAAAACATTTTGAAACCACGACCCGACCAGTCAATGTAGGATTGAAGCGATGCATGGAACTGGGAGAAAATAAACTCCGCAACGGTCTGATAGTTATGGCGCCACCTGAGACAACAAAGCGCATGAGTGGGTTCATGATGGTTATTATTGGACTGATGCTCATTCTCATGGCAATCGGTTGTGTGAGCGGAGTGTACGTCTGTGTGTGAGGAGAACGAATGAGTGGTGTACACCACCTGAACGCATACTATGTTCGCAATGTTTGATCAGTTCTTTACAAACTACCGCCATTGTTCTCCCAGGATGGTCAGTAACTTACCTACCAACCTGTGTCGTTAAGATACTTGCAAACCTGCGCTGGGCCTTCGTGTTCAACAATTGTGATTAGAGTAGTGAGCGCAATAATCCTTCACCACAGCTATCTGAGTCAGCTCTGCTCAGGTGAAGATGCGATAGTTGTCAAGTATCCTACCATGCTATATGTGACCCGCCATATCAAATCCAGTCGTAAGTCGGGATTGTTTTTACCCTGTGCCAATGCATTCTCTTATATATGCGAGTCGAACAAAGGTCGCCTCGCATATATAAGAGAATGCATTGGCCTAACAATTTTTTCTTGTATGAGCAGACGACACTCTTTCTATATGCTTCTATATATGTGTGGGGCTCCCTGCAGGGTAATGGATGTTTTTTTATTTTATGTCCTAAAAATTGTAAGAAACATTTATTTAAAAAAAATGAAAAAAATTGTTAGGCCAATGCATTCTCTTATATATGCGAGGCGACCTATGGTCGACTCGCATATATAAGAGAATGCATTGGCACAGGGTAAAAACACCCCGACTTACGACTGGATTTGATATGGCGGGTCACATATAATAATGCGCATTTCACACAGTATGGCAGTCAGGGAAGTAGTGACAGTGGATGCAAGTGTTGTCTCTAATTTATATCAAAATTCCCAAGTATACGACAAAAAGTAAGTATGAAATTTCATTTAAAAAGTAAATTTAAATTGATTTACTAGTATTTCTAACCAGTATGTGGAGTCAATTTTTTACTTTTAGGCCGAATGTATAATGGTTACCAGCGATATTTCAGTAAATTGTGGACTGAAATATAATTCAGTTACAGAACAAGTGCAACCCTTTTGTTATGTCGCTTTAATCATTTCAGTGCCAAGTCCGATTTTTGTATCAATCCATATTTCCTTGATCATTTTTCAAATTTATTGATTATAGTAATGCGATACATTGATGGAAAGAGCTCTTTCCATCAATGTATCACATTATTATAATCAATAAATTTGAAAAATATATCAAGTAAATATGGGTTGATACAAAAATCGGACTTGGCACTGTAAGGGCTAAAGGATGCGGTTTCAGGTGGACGTTGATTGGGAACCACCAACTGCGACCCTCATAATATGATTTCATGAAAATCCGGTGGGACTTAAATAATTTTAAACTAACAGTCAATACATAATTGGGGGTTATTTGTTTCGCCATAGTTGCTTTAAAACAATTAAACTTGTCATGATTTTTCAGACGCAAATCTTCATAAGGCCAAAAATGGTTAACCCTTTAATATTTGAATAGTTGCTGATATAAGTTGATTGATTTCTATTTATTTATTTGGGGAAATTTCCAGCTGAGAAGTTCAACAAGCAAAGCATGCACCTCAAAAAAGGAAGTCCCACCCTCATATAATACCCTATATATCCTATGTTATTCATCAGATTGTATAGAACTTTTTAACGAATTAAGAGCATTGTAAATGCAAACATTGTGGTACTTAATTATCCCGATGTTTTTCTATCTTTCTTCTGAATGTCGCTTGATGGAAATTTTTTTGCCATTTTCTAATATCACACTTTTAACTTTGACTCAACAAAATTTCGTGTTGGTGGGGGTTAACTGGATGATCAGCGTTTGCGAAGTGTCACCGGCCATATTAATGCGCGAATTTTTTTTTAATTCGACAAGGTTTCATTGTGTTAAGAGTTTAGGGCTTTAATTTTGAACTCATATCTGCAGCTGGTTCACATGCATGCACTGAAGGGATCCCTGCCCCATATGGCACTATCAAGCAAGTGTCATCGCCATCGATGTATTGAAGACAAACAACCCCGTAATGCTGCATATGACATGAAGAATGCCTGTTTCACCGATTGACACAAGAATACACGTCACATTTCAAGAAACTGGCACCTATGCGAAGGAACACTTAGGAACGGGAGAATCTTCACATAGCCAGTTTCTTGAAAACGAATTTTCTTATCGCATTCGGTGAAAAAACACATTGATCGAGCGACCTGCATTAGGGGGTTGTTTGTCTTCAATAAATCGATGGCGATATTCAAGCGATATTCAAGTGCATGCAGTGAACCAGATATGTGGTGGTTCAAAATTGTGTCCTAAATTCCCACATAGTGACACCGTGTTCCGTTCAAGAAAATCCCACGCAGTAATAATACCGCTGACAATTGTCAAACACTGATAATCCAGTTACTCCATCAACAAGCAATTATGTTGAGCGCCAAAGTTGAAAGTTTCCGTTTTGAAAATAGCAAACTTTCCAATCAAGCGACATTCATAAGGTTAGAAAACCATCGGGATATTTAACTCCCATAATATTCTGCACTTCCCATGTTCTCAATTCGTTAAAGAATTCAAAATCAGGCGAATAAAATCGAGCGAATAACATCGGAGATACATGGTATTATATGAGGTGGAAACTATCTTGTTGTGAGGTGTTTATATAAAGTGGAAAATATTACTTTTCAAGCAGTTAAATGCAGTTGACTAATTGCCCTGTGTTAATTGAAATGGAAACAATTGTTCTGTTGTGTTTTCAATTTTCTAACGATTTCGCTATGTCCTGTTTCATTATCCTATATAAGTTTCCATGATCTCAAAATATTTCATACCATTTATTTCATACAGTGTGTCGTACGATTTGTATTGAGGGTATGGTTATTATGCCTGAGATGTTCGTTGGAGGGTGCGGTTGTTATTATGCCTGAGTTGTTCGTTGGAGGGTGTGGTTGTTATTATGCCCGAGTTGTTCGTTGGAGGGTGTGGTTGTTATTATGCCAGAGTTGTTCGTTGGAGGGTGTGGTTGTTATTATGCCCGAGCTGTTCGTTGGAGGGTGTGGTTGTTATTATGCCAGAGTTGTTCGTTGGAGGGTGTGGTTGTTATTATGCCCGAGTTGTTCGTTGGAGGGTGTGGTTGTTATTATGCCCGAGTTGTTCGTTGGATGGTGTGGTTGTTATTATGCCAGAGTTGTTCGTTGGAGGGTGTGGTTGTTATTATGCCCGAGTTGTTCGTTGGAGGGTGTGGTTGTTATTATGCCTGAGATGATCGTTGGATGGTATGATTGTTATAATGTCTGAGATGTTCGTTGGATGGTATGATTGTTATTATGCCTGAGATGTTCGTTGGAGGGTATGATTGTTATTGTGCCTGAGATGTTCGTTGGAGGGTATGATTGTTACTATGCCTGAGTTGTTCGTTGGAGGGTGTGATTGTTATTATGCCTGAGATGTTCGTTGGATGGTATGATTGTTATTATGCCTGAGTTGTTCGTTGGATGGTATGATTGTTATTATGCCTGAGATGTTCGTTGGAGGGTGTGGTTGTTATTATACCTGAGATGTTCGTTGGATGGTATGATTGTTATTATGCCTGAGATGTTCGTTGGAGGGTGTGGTTGTTATTATGCCTGAGATGTTCGTTGGATGGTATGATTGTTATTATGCCTGAGTTGTTCGTTGGAGGGTGTGGTTGTTATTATGCCTGAGATGTTCGTTGGATGGTGTGGTTGTTACTATGTCTGAGATGTTCGTTGGAGGGTATGATTGTTATTATGCCTGAGATGTTCGTTGGATGGTATGATTGTTATTATGCCTGAGATGTTCGTTGGATGGTATGATTGTTATTATGCCTGCGATGTTCGTTGGATGGTATGATTGTTATTGTGCCTGAGATGATCGTTGGATGGTATGATTGTTATTATGTCTGAGATGATCGTTGGATGGTATGATTGTTATTATGCATGCGATGTTCGTTGGATGGTATGATTGTTAGTATGCCTGAGATGATCGTTGGATGGTATGATTGTTATTATGTCTGAGATGATCGTTGGATGGTATGATTGTTATTATGTCTGAGATGATCGTTGGATGGTATGATTGTTATTATGCCTGCGATGTTCGTTGGATGGTATGATTGTTAGTATGCCTGAGATGATCGTTGGATGGTATGATTGTTATTATGTCTGAGATGATCGTTGGATGGTATGATTGTTATTATGCCTGAGATGATCGTTGGAGGGTATGGTTGTTATTATGTCTGAGATGATCGTTGGATGGTATGATTGTTACTATGCCTGAGATGTTCGTTGGATGGTATGATTGTTAGTATGCCTGAGATGATCGTTGGATGGTATGATTGTTATTATGCCTGAGATGATCGTTGGATGGTATGATTGTTATTATGCCTGAGATGATCGTTGGATGGTATGATTGTTATTATGCCTGAGATGATCGTTGGATGGTATGATTGTTATTATGCCTAAGATGATCGTTGGATGGTATGATTGTTATTATGCCTGAGATGTTCGTTGGATGGTATGATTGTTATTATGCCTAATATGTTCGTTGGATGGTATGATTGTTATTATGCCTGATATGTTCGTTGGATGGTATGATTGTTATTATGCCTGAGATGTTCGTTGGATGGTATGATTGTTATTATGCCCGAGATGTTCGTTGGATGGTATGATTGTTATTATGCCTGAGATGTTCGTTGGATGGTATGGTTGTTATTATGCCTGAGATGTTCGTTGGAGGGTATGATTGTTATTATGCCTGAGATGTTCGTTGGATGGTATGATTGTTATTATGCCTGAGATGTTCGTTGGAGGATGTGATTGTTATTATGCCTGAGATGTTCGTTGGAGGATGTGATTGTTATTATGCCTGAGATGTTCGTTGGATGGTATGATTGTTATTATGCCTGAGATGTTCGTTGGATGGTATGATTGTTATTATGCCTGAGATGTTCGTTGGAGGGTGTGATTGTTACTATGCCTGAGATGTTCGTTGGATGGTATGATTGTTATTATGCCTGAGATGTTCGTTGGAGGGTGTGATTGTTATTATGCCTGAGATGTTCGTTGGATGGTGTGATTGTTATTATGCCTGAGATGTTCGTTGGAGGGTGTGATTGTTATTATGCCTGAGATGTTCGTTGGAGGATGTGATTGTTATTATGCCTGAGATGTTCGTTGGAGGGTGTGATTGTTATTATGCCTGAGATGTTCGTTGGAGGGTATGATTGTTATTATGCCTGAGATGTTCGTTGGAGGATGTGATTGTTATTATGCCTGAGATGTTCGTTGGAGGGTGTGATTGTTATTATGCCTGAGATGTTCGTTGGGGGGTATGATTGTTATTATGCCTGAGATGTTCGTTGGAGGATGTGATTGTTATTATGCCTGAGATGTTCGTTGGAGGATGTGATTGTTATTATGCCTGAGATGTTCGTTGGATGGTATGATTGTTATTATGCCTGAGATGTTCGTTGGAGGGTGTGATTGTTATTATGCCTGAGATGTTCGTTGGAGGATGTGATTGTTATTATGCCTGAGATGTTCGTTGGAGGATGTGATTGTTATTATGCCTGAGATGTTCGTTGGATGGTATGATTGTTATTATGCCTGAGATGTTCGTTGGAGGGTGTGATTGTTATTATGCCTGAGATGTTCGTTGGATGGTATGATTGTTATTATGCCTGAGATGTTCGTTGGATGGTATGATTGTTATTATGCCTGAGATGTTCGTTGGAGGATGTGATTGTTATTATGCCTGAGATGTTCGTTGGAGGATGTGATTGTTATTATGCCTGAGATGTTCGTTGGATGGTGTGATTGTTATTATGCCTGAGATGTTCGTTGGAGGGTATGATTGTTATTATGCCTGAGATGTTCGTTGGAGGGTGTGATTGTTATTATGCCTGAGATGTTCGTTGGATGGTGTGATTGTTATTATGCCTGAGATGTTCGTTGGAGGGTGTGATTGTTATTATGCCTGAGATGTTCGTTGGAGGATGTGATTGTTATTATGCCTGAGATGTTCGTTGGAGGGTGTGATTGTTATTATGCCTGAGATGTTCGTTGGATGGTATGATTGTTATTATGCCTGAGATGTTCGTTGGAGGATGTGATTGTTATTATGCCTGAGATGTTCGTTGGAGGGTGTGATTGTTATTATGCCTGAGATGTTCGTTGGAGGGTATGATTGTTAGTATGCCTGAGATGTTCGTTGGAGGATGTGATTGTTATTATGCCTGAGATGTTCGTTGGAGGATGTGATTGTTATTATGCCTGAGATGTTCGTTGGATGGTATGACTGTTATTGTGCCTGAGATGTTCGTTGGATTGTATGATTGTTATTGTGCCTGAGATGTTCGTTGGAGGGTATGACTGTTATTGTGCCTGAGATGTTCGTTGGATTGTATGATTGTTATTGTGCCTGATATGTTCGTTGGAGGGTATGATTGTTATTATACCTGAGATGTTCGTTGGAGGGTATGATTGTTATTGTGCCTGAGATGTTCGTTGGATTGTATGATTGTTATTGTGCCTGAGATGTTCGTTGGATTGTATGATTGTTATTGTGCCTGAGATGTTCGTTGGAGGGTATGATTGTTATTGTGCCTGAGATGTTCGTTGGAGGGTATGATTGTTATTATGCCTGAGATGTTCGTTGGATGGTGTGATTGTTATTATGCCTGAGATGTTCGTTGGAGGGTATGATTGTTATTGTGCCTGAGATGTTCGTTGGATTGTATGATTGTTATTGTGCCTGAGATGTTCGTTGGATTGTATGATTGTTATTGTGCCTGAGATGTTCGTTGGATTGTATGATTGTTATTGTGCCTGAGATGTTCGTTGGAGGGTATGATTGTTATTGTGCCTGAGATGTTCGTTGGAGGGTATGATTGTTATTATGCCTGAGATGTTCGTTGGATGGTATGATTGTTACTATGCCTGAGATGTTCGTTGGATGGTATGATTGTTATTATGCCTGAGTTGTTCGTTGGAGGGTATGATTGTTATTATGCCTGAGATGTTCGTTGGATGGTGTGATTGTTATTATGCCTGAGATGTTCGTTGGAGGGTATGATTGTTATTATGCCTGAGATGTTCGTTGGATGGTGTGGTTGTTATTATGCATGAGATGTTCGTTGGATGGTATGATTGTTATTGTGCCTGAGATGTTCGTTGGAGGATGTGATTGTTATTATGCCTGAGATGTTCGTTGGAGGGTGTGATTGTTATTATGCCTGAGATGTTCGTTGGGGGGTATGATTGTTATTATGCCTGAGATGTTCGTTGGAGGATGTGATTGTTATTATGCCTGAGATGTTCGTTGGAGGATGTGATTGTTATTATGCCTGAGATGTTCGTTGGATGGTATGATTGTTATTATGCCTGAGATGTTCGTTGGAGGGTGTGATTGTTATTATGCCTGAGATGTTCGTTGGAGGGTATGATTGTTATTATGCCTGAGATGTTCGTTGGAGGATGTGATTGTTATTATGCCTGAGATGTTCGTTGGAGGATGTGATTGTTATTATGCCTGAGATGTTCGTTGGATGGTATGATTGTTATTATGCCTGAGATGTTCGTTGGAGGGTGTGATTGTTATTATGCCTGAGATGTTCGTTGGATGGTATGATTGTTATTATGCCTGAGATGTTCGTTGGATGGTATGATTGTTATTGTGCCTGAGATGTTCGTTGGAGGATGTGATTGTTATTATGCATGAGATGTTCGTTGGAGGATGTGATTGTTATTATGCCTGAGATGTTCGTTGGATGGTGTGATTGTTATTATGCCTGAGATGTTCGTTGGAGGGTATGATTGTTATTATGCCTGAGATGTTCGTTGGAGGGTGTGATTGTTATTATGCCTGAGATGTTCGTTGGATGGTGTGATTGTTATTATGCCTGAGATGTTCGTTGGAGGGTGTGATTGTTATTATGCCTGAGATGTTCGTTGGAGGATGTGATTGTTATTATGCCTGAGATGTTCGTTTGAGAGTGTGATTGTTATTATGCCTGAGATGTTCGTTGGATGGTATGATTGTTATTATGCCTGAGATGTTCGTTTGAGGGTGTGATTGTTATTATGCCTGAGATGTTCGTTGGAGGGTGTGATTGTTATTATGCCTGAGATGTTCGTTGGAGGGTATGATTGTTAGTATGCCTGAAATGTTCGTTGGAGGATGTGATTGTTATTATGCCTGAGATGTTCGTTGGAGGATGTGATTGTTATTATGCCTGAGATGTTCGTTGGATGGTATGATTGTTATTGTGCCTGAGATGTTCGTTGGATTGTATGATTGTTCCTGAGATGTTCGTTGGAGGGTATGACTGTTATTGTGCCTGAGATGTTCGTTGGATTGTATGATTGTTCCTGAGATGTTCGTTGGAGGGTATGATTGTTATTGTGCCTGAGATGTTCGTTGGATTGTATGATTGTTATTGTGCCTGAGATGTTCGTTGGATTGTATGATTGTTATTGTGCCTGAGATGTTCGTTGGAGGGTATGATTGTTATTGTGCCTGAGATGTTCGTTGGAGGGTATGATTGTTATTATGCCTGAGATGTTCGTTGGATGGTGTGATTGTTATTATGCCTGAGATGTTCGTTGGATGGTATGATTGTTATTGTGCCTGAGATGTTCGTTGGATTGTATGATTGTTATTGTGCCTGAGATGTTCGTTGGATTGTATGATTGTTATTGTGCCTGAGATGTTCGTTGGATTGTATGATTGTTATTGTGCCTGAGATGTTCGTTGGAGGGTATGATTGTTATTGTGCCTGAGATGTTCGTTGGAGGGTATGATTGTTATTATGCCTGAGATGTTCGTTGGATGGTATGATTGTTACTATGCCTGAGATGTTCGTTGGATGGTATGATTGTTATTATGCCTGAGATGTTCGTTGGATGGTGTGATTGTTATTATGCCTGAGATGTTCGTTGGAGGGTATGATTGTTATTATGCCTGAGATGTTCGTTGGATGGTGTGGTTGTTATTATGCATGAGATGTTCGTTGGATGGTATGATTGTTATTGTGCCTGAGATGTTCGTTGCATTGTATGATTGTTATTATGCCTGATATGATCGTTGGATGGTATGATTGTTATTGTGCCTGAGATGTTCGATGGATTGTATGATTGTTATTGTGCCTGAGATGTTCGTTGGATTGTATGATTGTTATTGTGCCTGAGATGTTCGTTGGATGGTATGATTGTTATTATGCCTGAGATGATCGTTGGATGGTATGATTGTTATTGTGCCTGAGATATTCGTTGGATTGTATGATTGTTATTGTGCCTGAGATGTTCGTTGGAGGGTATGATTGTTATTGTGCCTGAGATGTTCGTTGGATTGTATGATTGTTATTGTGCCTGAGATGTTCGTTGGAGGGTATGATTCTTATTATACCTGAGATGTTCGTTGGAGGGTATGATTGTTATTGTGCCTGAGATGTTCGTTGGATTGTATGATTGTTATTGTGCCTGAGATGTTCGTTGGATTGTATGATTGTTATTGTGCCTGAGATGTTCGTTGGAGGGTATGATTGTTATTGTGCCTGAGATGTTCGTTGGATTGTATGATTGTTATTGTGCCTGAGATGTTCGTTGGAGGGTATGATTGTTATTATGCCTGAGATGTTCGTTGGATGGTGTGATTGTTATTATGCCTGAGATGTTCGTTGGATGGTATGATTGTTATTGTGCCTGAGATGTTCGTTGGATTGTATGATTGTTATTGTGCCTGAGATGTTCGTTGGAGGGTATGATTGTTATTGTGCCTGAGATGTTCGTTGGATTGTATGATTGTTATTGTGCCTGAGATGTTCGTTGGAGGGTATGATTGTTATTATGCCTGAGATGTTCGTTGGATGGTGTGATTGTTATTATGCCTGAGATGTTCGTTGGATGGTATGATTGTTATTGTGCCTGAGATGTTCGTTGGATTGTATGATTGTTATTGTGCCTGAGATGTTCGTTGGAGGGTATGATTGTTATTATGCCTGAGATGTTCGTTGGATGGTGTGATTGTTATTATGCCTGAGATGTTCGTTGGATGGTATGATTGTTATTGTGCCTGAGATGTTCGTTGGATTGTATGATTGTTATTGTGACTGAGATGTTCGTTGGAGGGTATGATTGTCATTATACCTGAGATGTTCGTTGGAGGGTATGATTGTTATTGTGCCTGAGATGTTCGTTGGATTGTATGATTGTTGTTGTGCCTGAGATGTTCGTTGGATTGTATGATTGTTATTATGCCTGAGATGTTCGTTGGATGGTATGATTGTTATTGTGCCTGAGATGTTCGTTGGAGGGTATGGTTGTTATTATGCCTGAGATGTTCGTTGGAGGGTATGATTGTTATTATGCCTGAGATGTTCGTTGGAGGGTATGATTGTTATTATACCTGAGATGTTCGTTGGATGGTATGATTGTTATTATGCCTGATATGTTCGTTGGATGGTATGATTGTTATTATGCCTGAGATGTTCGTTGGAGGGTGTGGTTGTTGTTATGCCTGAGATGTTCGTTGGATGGTATGATTGTTATTATGCCTGAGATGATCGTTGGATGGTATGATTGTTATTATGCCTGAGATGTTCGTTGGATGGTATGATTGTTATTATGCCTGAGATGATCGTTGGAGGGTATGATTGTTATTATGCCTGAGATGTTCGTTGGATGGTATGATTGTTATTATGCCTGAGTTGTTCGTTGGATGTATGATTGTTATTATGACTGAGATGATCGTTGGATGGTATGATTGTTATTATGCCTGAGATGTTCGTTGGATGGTGTGATTGTTATTATGCCTGAGATGTTCGTTGGATGGTATGATTGTTATTATGCCTGAGATGTTCGTTGGATGGTATGATTGTTATTATGCCTGAGATGTTCGTTGGATGGTATGATTGTTATTATGCCTGAGATGTTCGTTGGATGGTGTGGTTGTTATTATGCCTGAGATGTTCGTTGGATGGTATGATTGTTATTATTCCTGAGATGTTCGTTGGATGGTATGATTGTTATTATGCCTGAGATGTTCGTTGGATGGTATGATTGTTATTATGCCTGAGATGTTCGTTGGATGGTGTGGTTGTTATTATGCCTGATATATTCGTTGGATGGTATGATTGTTATTATGCCTGAGATGTTCGTTGGAGGGTATGATTGTTATTATGCCTGAGATGTTCGTTGGATGGTATGATTGTTATTATGCCTGAGATGTTCGTTGGAGGGTATGATTGTTATTATGCCTGAGATGTTCGTTGGATGGTATGATTGTTACTATGCCTGAGATGTTCGTTGGAGGGTGTGGTTGTTATTATGCCCGAGTTGTTCGTTGGAGGGTATGGTTGTTATTATGCCTGATATGTTCGTTGGATGGTATGATTGTTACTATGCCTGAGATGTTCGTTGGAGGGTATGATTGTTACTATGCCTGAGTTGTTCGTTAGAGGGTATGATTGTTATTATGCCTGAGATGTTCGTTGGATGGTATGATTGTTATTATGCCTGATATGTTCGTTGGATGGTATGATTGTTATTATGCCTGAGATGTTCGTTGGATGGTATGATTGTTATTATGCCTGAGATGTTCGTTGGATGGTATGATTGTTATTATGCCTGAGATGTTCGTTGGAGGGTATGATTGTTATTATGCCTGAGATGTTCGTTGGAGGGTATGATTGTTATTATGCCTGAGATGTTCGTTGGATGGTATGATTGTTATTATGCCTGAGATGTTCGTTGGATGGTATGATTGTTATTATGCCTGAGATGTTCGTTGGATGGTATTATTGTTATTGTGCCAGAGATGTTCGTTGGATGGTATGATTGTTATTATGCCAATGTGCTTACATTATTGTTGATAGATATGTTCTTGCTTATTCACACTCAGCCGGTATGTGTTCAGTGTCATGGAGGCATCAACATCTGATGTTTGAATAATGTTATTTTGTTAATTTTCTGTTATTGTTTTGTAAATTAAAACAATATGTACTCAATCGGTATTTTGTGTTCGCATCAACATAGGTTTCCGTAATGTAAATATATGTGCCAAGATTTTAAACAATTCATCAAATATTGAATGAATGACAGTCAGACATAAATTAAGTCAAAATATTTCTAAGTCAGAAAAAGGGTCATAAGGGTATTAAAAATAATTCCAACCAAACCTCATAGTAGCAAGGGTGCGAAAGCTACATTGTGATAAAGATCTATTCCGCGTTTTAATGAAATTGGACAAAATGAATTAATTAAAAGTTTGACCTTGCAGACTGACATACACAACTCTATGATTCCAGTATGTCCCCAGAAGCAAGTAGACTAGTTACTGCATGCTACAGAATAAGTGCTCTAATATCAGTAGTATATTGCATATTTTCAGTTGTTCAACTTTGTCCAGATATGTAGGACTGGTGTTTAATCCATTTCATGATTGGTGCAGTATATTTAATATCACGTGTCAATGCATTCTCTAATATATGCGAGTCTATTGTATTATATATGAGTTTCTGATATAGGGAGCCTAGCATATATTAGATAGTCCACTGGCTTGCGAGGTCAAGGTAAATATTGTTTGGCCAATATATTGTCTTATATTTGCGATGCTCTCTATCGAGACTAGCGTATATAAGAGAATGTATTGACCAGGGTTTTCGCAAATTGCTAGAAGCCCATGTCATGGAAAGGTTAAAAGACTGGACCATAATGAGTATATTACACTTTCGGAATCCTTGTCCAAAATGAGTTACATATGTCCAAGGTCACTGTATGCACATATAAGATAGTCCACTGGCTTGCGAGGTTAATGTACATATTATTGGGCCAATATATTCTCTTATATACGCCAGTCTCCGATAGGGAGCCTCGCAAATATAAGAGAATGTATTGAACAGGGTTTTCGCTAATTTCTAGAAGCCCCCGTCATGGAAAGGTTAAAAGACTGGACCACAATGAGTATATTACACTTCCGGAATCCTTATCCAAAATGAGTTCCATATAACCAATGTCCAAGGTCACTGTATGCATATATAAGATAGTCCACTGGCTTGCGAGGTCAATGTACATATTGGGCCAATATGTGCTCTTATATTTGAGAGGCTCTCTATCGGAGACTCGCGTATATAAGAGAATGCATTGAACAGGGTTTTCGCAAAATTTCTAGAAGCGCCTGTCATGGAAGGGTTAAAATACTGGACCACAATAGAGACCTTTCGCAAAATCACGAATACGATTATGGATACAGAAATATCCTGCCAGTATGCAGTCAAAATTCGATCTTTATGCACGGGGGTTCTTATGCGAGACGAAATATACCCCACGCAGCTTAATTATGTGCATGTGTCAAGAATGTGCCACCAGTCCTGCTTGGGGACGCTCTAACGTGTATCCGTGTAGTGTATTGAACATGGCATCTGAAAAAGACACGCATTACTTTTTTCAATCAAATACATGTGTAACTGAATATAGTGGGGCCAGGGATGTGGCTAGAGGGGGGGTGTGGGGGGGTGTCTCACCCCCCCAGCAGAGAGCTATATTTTCAATAGTTGGAAATTTCATACCTGCCACAACGAAATTTCACACCAACAATAGGTTGAAAATGTTCTTGTAGTTTGATTATAAAACAATTTATTGGGGGAATTTATTGTTTTTCGACCAATATTTGCATATGTTCCTATTTTTGTTCAAAAATTTTGACAGAAATGGTCATCAGTTGGAAATTTTCCAACCTTAGGGGGGTGACAGGTTGGAAATTTCCAACACTTGGAAAGCTTGTGTCCTGGTCTCTCCCCCGTGGCCAGTCAAAAACTTCTAGTTAATTTAAGAAAACAATATTGTCATACAATTGGTCAACATTGTCATTGGAATTGTCATCAGTTGGAAAATTTCCAACCTAAGTGGTTTGAAATTTCGAACAGTAGGAAGGCTTGAGGCTAGTCTAGATGTTAGGATTTTGCGATTTTCTTGTTCAGATTTCAAAATTTTCGCACACCGGGCCGAACCATGGTCGGCCCGGTGTGTCATTGCCCCATTCACATGGCCAATACAAAACTGCTAATTAGTTTAGCAAAACAATATTTTACTACATTTGGTCAAACTTGTAGACATAAATGGTCATCATTTGAAGAATTTTCCAACCTGAGGGGGAGTATGAGGTTTGAAATTTCCAACACTAGGAAAGCTTCAGTTGAGGCCAGTCTTGATGCTAGGATTTGCGATTTTCTTGTATAGTTTTCAAAATTTTCTCACACCGGGTCGAACAACCATGGTCGGCCCGGTGTTTCCTGGTTTGTTGTCGGTAGCTGTGTGCATTTGTCTGGAATTAGATCACTAGTTGTTTTTTTTGGGGGCAATTTTCAGGTTAAAATATCTTAATGTTCTCATACTGGGAAAATAGAAGCATGGCTTATGAATATATAGGAAATTAGGCCTGAGCATGAGGTAGAAGGGGGGGGTGCAAATGGAAATATGCAAAAAAGTTGTGTTAGTACGATTCCGACTCAAGGGGGGGGGGGGGTGCAAATGGAATTATGAAAAAAAGTTGTGTTGGTTTGGTGTGATTGCGACTCAAGGGGGGGGGGTGCAGTTGGAAATTCCCAAGATGGACACCCCCCCAGCGGAGACCCTCTAGCCACATCCCTGAGTGGGGCATATGCCGTCTCACCAATTAGCTATCGTAGGTAAATTGTGATGGCGTCAACCGTACTAGGACAATACATCCTATCCGTAATCGTAAAAGTGATTTTTGCGAAAGGTCTCTATTGAGTATATTACACTTTCGGAATCCTTATTCAAAATGAATTCCATATAACCAGTGTCCAATGTATTTAATTCACTCTATGCAGAATATAACAATTTAATTTTAATCACAGCTGGTAAAGCCTGGACATATTGTATTAATTAGAATGAGGTCCCAAGATTGTGGACCTCATTCTGCTTAGGCCTAATTTTCTGGGAAGTATATATTGTTTTGGTTACTTTTTCGCTTCTGTTCAGTTTCTATATCCCCTAATTTGCAGAAGATAAATTGCATACTCTAGCCCGATATTTATGGACATATTTTTGACAACATAAGGGGTGCATATATGGTGTGGTGGCTCACCAATGTTATACTATAAAAACCGAAAACCGCACCCATCTAGTCGGCGTTGTTGCCACGGGACGTGGTGGAAACACGGCACCCATTGCCGATTCGGTATTTATTGACCGATATTGACCAAATAAACGGTGCGATAGGGAAGCCTATACCCCAAGTTATACTATAACAACGGAACACCGTACCCCCTCAAGCCCGTGTAGTTGCTATACAGGAAGTGTCAAAAAGTGTTTATGACAACCGCACCGGCTAGAAGGGTGCTGTTTTCAGTTTTTCTACCATGACTTGGGTGGGCCACCATACCGCACCGTTTATTGGGACACAAGCAGTCCATAAATAACGAAACGGCAATGGGTGTCCTTTTTGCAACCTCCTATCTGGCAACCGCACGGGCTGGATGGGTGCAGTTTTCGGTGTTTTCTAGCATAACTTGGGGTTGGCCACCCAAACGCACCGCTAATTTGGTCAAGTTTCGGAAAAGTAAGGAACTGGGAATAAGTCACGGGATATAGTCCAATTTGTGATATTTGGATCATTATTCTCTATTCTAAAGATGTTTTTTTTACTTCAAAGTGGACTGAATTTTCACTCCTCGTAGTGTTTGAACTGGATGTGTTCATGATTTGAATTCAGTAATATGGAAGAGAAACATCAGAGTGGATCCTTATTTACGGTGCGGATTCTCAACAGCATCACCGTTGTCCCGCACCAACATCGGTGTGGACCCAATAATACCAAATTGGGCTTATTTCCAGCGTACGCTATGTATCTTTTGAATGAATGGAAGTCATAATTCCCTTCATCTGGATTGTTTTAACGTGTGAGACATTTGGGTTTTTTGTGGAAAAATAATAGCTTATTACTCGCAAAAGAACGTGATTCTAACGTCGTTCGTGCAGTTGCAGAATACATGTATACCAGAGGCTTAAGTGGATTAATATATGGTAATCAGAATGTTTTAAAAACATCTTATGCTACCTGCGTAGTTTCGATGTGAACATTTTGAATTGTCATTTTAGGTCAGAAATAATAATTTGTCGAGTTGCCAACATTGTTTTTTGGAATCAGATTACAAATTACATTTAGACACAACTGTCTAAACCATTTGAAGGATATATTTCACTTTCTGCCATTTAAGACGGCAATAATTTGTGAAATTCGCGTTTTTTTTTGTCATTATTGGGCATAAACTTCATAAAGTGGGTTAAATGTCAAACATGTTCACTTTAGATTACCACATATGTTCTGTGTATAGTGTCTCTTGTCACAATTCGTTCAAAAGTATGGAAATGCATAATATTCAAACGTCTTAGAACAACATATAACAGTAAACGAAAATCTAGACTTTGTTCTGATGGCGGCCATTTTGAATTGTCATTTTAGGTAAGAAATAATTATTTGTCGAGTTGCCAACATTGTTTTTTGGAATCGGGTTACAAATTACATTTAGACACAACGGTCTATACCATTTGAAGGATACGTTTCCAGCATATTTCACTTTCTGCCATTTAAGACCGTAATAATTTATCAAATTCGCGTTTTTTATCATTTATTGGGCATAAATGGGTTAAATATCAAACTTGTTCACTTTAAATTACCACATATGTTCTGTGTATACTTCTTCTTGTTCCAGTTCGTTCGAAAGTACGGAAATACTCAATATTCGAACGTCTTAGAACAACATATAACAACAAACGTAAAGTTATACTTTATTTTGATGGCGGCCATTTTGAATTGCCATTTTTGACCAGAAATAATAATTTGTCAACTTGCCAACATTGGTTTTTGAAATCAGCATAAAAAATACCTTTAGAAACAATTCTCAAAAGCTTCTGAAAGAAAAATGCCTGCACCTTCGTTTCTAGAGGCTTTTTTAGATTTTCGAACCTGACTAGTAGAACCTTTGTGAAAATGGATATCCTCTTTAATATAACTTATTCTGAAAAAAACGTTATTTAAGAAAAATACATGACATTGGAAAAACTGCCATAGCGGTTCAGAACGAATCACCCACCATCCGGACTTTGTATCCCAAAATGTGTTCGTTACCCCCCTCCCCGACATGAGTACAATGCTACAATTACAGTCTAAAAAGGTATCAGGGAAACACAAAGGTATATTATTTGTACATAGCCCGTACGTGTATATGCTACAATAAATCATGTTTGGTGATTGGTCAGCTGCCAATTGGGTCACCAGTTTCATACCCCAAGAACACACAGACCGTAACGCGAACACGACGTCACAAATTGTTGAACTGGCCTAATCACTAAAAGCGGTCAGCAGAATAATTGGGGGTGCTGTTCAAAGTTCAGCAAAATTGCATCTGAAGCCAGTTATTTATATCGATCACGTTATCGTTGATAAGTGCTTGGACATATTATATTTGGCTGACTGAATGCGCTGTGTAGGCTAGTCTCAAATTATCGGCATATTTTGTGAATATAAATAAGAATGTAGTAAGCATTTTTATGGGAATAAATCATCAAAAAGCTATATAAATATAAGAAATGATTTGAGCGGATGTGTTATTGGGGAATACAGCGCTGTTGTCGTTGGGGCACATTTGGTGAGAACCGCTTCGCAGCGACCACAGCGCTGTATCCGCCAATAACACACAAACATACAAACCGCTAATTGATTCCTTAAACAAACGGGAGGCCTTAGTTGTCGAAAATATTCATATTTGTTCCAATAATTGTAAACAGAAAAACATTAAAACGCATAAAGTTTCGTTCATATATACCATGACCATCGCGTAAACAGCATGCTATCACAAAGACCTACTATATGTTACCTACGCAAGAGCCTGATTGTGTTACAGAAGACAACACTATGCTATTGGCTAAACACACATAAATGATATAATCGCTCTTTCTTAGTTCCATATAAGGAATGCAGCAACAAAGAACGCTCTTTATGTTTGCCAGGAAAGTAACTTTTTATGCTTTTGTTTACATAACAATGGTCAAACATGTGACAATAACATACTGTTTATGTGATATTTCTTATTTGTATACGAACAAAGTCTATCTACATTTTAATATTCTTTCTGTTTGTGGCGGTTTTTGACGGGTGAAAATATTTTCACAGGATACCCACCGCCAAGGCCTCCCGTACCTTTAAACAAACAGGGTCATTTTTTTAATTTGAAAACGTCCAAGTTGGAGAGCGTATGTACATGCATGGTTATACATATGATACAATATGTATATACAAAGTTACCAGTGTCTGTCACATGAGTTCATAGCTCACGGAAAGAGAATTCATATATATGAGGTATATGCATATTGCGGAGGATGGTTGGTCGGTCACAAACATAAAATCAGCGTCCAGCTAGTAGGATTGTGCGTATGTGTTCTCCTCTGATGATACCACATATGTGGTACAGGAATCTTGATGTATATATACGTAGCAAGGACGATGTGATCTGTCGCTTGTGATATAACGTTTGGTAGACACAATGATTTGCTTCCAAATAAGTACATTTGGAGATGTTGACACGTGAGGATATCCAGAAAAAAACATACGTTTGTATTCCAAATCGATCGATGACGAAGTCCCAGTAATCATTCCTCATAGCCCATGCGAAGGTCGAGCTGCACAGGAAAAGGGTGTGTGACATCTCACTATCATATGATACAGCACAGAGATTACATATCATATTATTGGGATAAGTCGTTTTGTTTAAAAGTGGCCCAAGGTGTTTCAGTTCGTTTGTATATTTTGGGATCATTCTTAACAGGCGCCATGTGGACCAGCAGTTTGTTGGTACTGAGTGAACACATCGGAATATCTCGAGATCACAATTGTTGCTAACCTCGGATGACAATTCCTGACTATACTGAGGTAACGCTCTCGTTGACTAGTTTTTTCCATGTTACTCTATCTGGGAAATAACCCGATACGAGGAAAGTTTCTAGGTGGCCTGCCAGGTGATATTTCTTCAGAAGGAATGTGATATCGGAACTAAATCCGGACGTAGGACGATTGAATAGTCTGGCACATGCAGCATAGCTTGAACATAAACTGTTTGAGTGGCTATCGATGGCCTTCATGTACGTGTAGTAAACTTTCGAGAAAGCACAGCCTTCGTATGTTTATCTCGGATTCAAGTGGTTTGGTTCCCATTAGTCCCAGCGTTACAGTCGTGTTCGTGTGAGTGGGTAGAGACTGCGCGTTTTGTATGCACGCACGGAATGAGCGTTCCATGCGTTGGTGGTCCGTTGCACTCATATCTGGTAGAATTTCACAACCATAAAGGGCTTTTGGAGAGTCTGTGGAGTAGCCTTATTTAGAAGACTACGCCCAGTCAGGCCGAAATATGTCACCCTCAACCGTTCTGCAACAAGAGAAGCACGCGTTTTTCTGTTATCGAATTTCGCCTGTTGAAGTCCTAGATGAACACATTCTGAGCTTTCCGGTAGTAGTTTGTCACCCAATTTCCAGGTCCTATTTTGAAGTTCATGTTGGCGTTTAGTTTCGTTAAATACCACCACTGTACTTTTAGTTTCAGAAACGTTAAAGCGCCACCGTTTGCTGTAGATATAAGAGACTCATCTATGAGGCCAGATTTCGTCAGAGATATCAGGGCGATGTCGTCGGCGGTCGTGGGCGAGGTGCAGTATAGTCCCACCCAATATCAGTCCGTGGCCGGAATTTTGCAGCGATACCAGAAGGTCGTTGATGTAGATCAAATACAGAAACGGTGTTGTTACGGCCGCGTGCCTTGTTCCTTGGCGTATCCGTAGTTGTTTAGATAGCGAGCCATTATATAAAACCTGGCTGGCACAGTCTTCGTGCATGTTAGAGATAACGCGTAACATTTTACCATTCAATCCGCATTCATGGAGCTTTAGTAATAGACCGTCATACCAGACCCGATCGAAAGCCTTCTGAGAGTCAAGGAAGCAGATGTAGATCATTGGCATAGCTTATGCATTCCTGTAAAATGAACGACGTCATTAAACAACTTTTTGAAAGCCATGCTGTACAGGGTCCGGGAATCTGCTGAATAATGTGCTTGATAGGAAACGGTTCAGTATGACACATTCGAATACTTTATATATGATGTGCATGAGTGTTATTGCACGATAACTCTCGGGCAGATGTTTCGGCTTTGGATCTCCCTTATAAAGAGGTATGATGATGTCCGATTTGAGTTCCACGGGGATCCACTCACAACAGATGAATCCATTGAATAAAACACATCAAAGTTTTGATATGCACTCAGGGGCAAAGATGAAATGCTCGTTCGTTATCTCATCACATCCACTGGTCTTGTGTCTCTTCCATGATTTAATTACTTTGGTGACCTCTGCTACAGACACCTGTTCTCAGAACATGTCACATGCGAATAGATTATGCCGGGGATCGAACAAATCTTTGACGTTTTGTTTCACAAAATGTTCAAAGCGTGGGTCTTCGTGTGGCAAAGGTGTGTAGAGCTCTGCAAAGTAGCGTGCCCAGCCATCAAGTATGAGGCTAGGATTGGATTCCGGCACGTTATTGAATGTCATAGACCACGCGATGTTTGTCTTTGGGGCATCTGCATTGGGTGTCTTCCAAAATCGCGTTTGATCTGTCCAAGCAAACTGTTCCAAATCTCCTTGCACTTTGGTTCATGGTCGCGGGCAGCGTTACGGAATGCTCACCTGAAGTTACGTTTGGCAGTTTTGTACTGAACATAAGAAGATCGGTTGCAACTGAATGGTCTGCCGTCTGATATCCATTCGGTGCGCCATATTTGCACACGATTTTTAAATGCGCTGAGTTCATAATTCCAGAATGGTTTGGTATATTTTTTGCGACATTTATTTGACATATGTCTGATGCTTGCAGCAACACTTGGACTATATCACTATAGAGTTGAGTTATCTCTTCGTGTGTGGTCAAGCAATCGGATTTTGGAATCGGACAGAGATTTATTACAGCAGCATGGTAAGTAGACATGTCGATTTTCTCCCAGACTACTGCCGATCTTGTAGGTCGTGTTTGAAAAAGTACGTCATCTGTTGTTGGTATGACGATATTACATGTCACTGGCAAATGGTTTGATGTGTTCATTGAATGATCGTTGATGATTCGCAAATCAGATGAGCAGTCCACCAAACCGAACTTCACAAGTATATGGTCTATCAGTGTTGGCATTGCTATAGCTGAGAATGGACAAAACGAATATGTGGGACCTGTGCACCTCTCGTCACACGATACAGAGAATGCTTCCAGATGGTCCATAAAGCTTTTTAGAAGATGTGATCTGACTGTGTGGCTCTCTGGAAATTTTCGGTGCATGCCACGCGTTGAAGGTATGTGCGCATTAAAGTCACCCATGACTACAACTGGTCCACTTTGCAGAAAGTGCGTAACGCAATTGTCTAGATTCTCGAGACACTCTTTATAATGGGAGTCACTATGGTTTGTACTCGGTAGGTATACTTGTACAGTGATAATTCGACTACCGGGATCAAGATGTATTTGTACTGCAACTAATCGCTCGTCGGGAGTGTCCAATACGACGCACTTGTTTATAATGTCCTTTCGAATGAGAATGGCAACACCGTCTCGTGTGAATGTCCCACCAGATGACGTTGGTGTTGTTCTTCCCGGTTTACCTACACCACTGTATTCGTTAGAAATTGTATTTAGAAAGCTCAAGTTTTCCTGATTTAGCCAATGTTCTGAGATGCCGATGATATCGTAGACAGTGGAAATGAATTCCCTTTGGCCAGAAGTTGGCAGTATGTAACGTTTTGACATCATCTGCGAACACATGTATTCATGCCGACTGTGTACCCCGACGGGTACTAGACATTAAACGAACGAAAGTCGGTACGACACAGTTCTGCTCGAAGTGATTCCAAATGTCATCGTCTTTGCATTTCATAGATATGCCACTGATGAAAAACTTGCGCGTTCGTCTGTGTTTTCGAGGAGCACAAACAAAACCGTCCCCGGTATCTGTTTGATCGTCGCACGTGTATGGGCGTTCGCCTCGTTGGTACTGATGTTCGTCTGACGATCGTATGTAATGCTCGTTGGCGTCCGATTGCCGATCAAATTATGTAGTCTCATGTTTATACTTGTTGTTATCAACACAGGAAATTGAATGAACCTGTTTGTCACCATCACATCGGTATGGCTTATGAGGTGGTTCCACTGTGGGCAGTCTTGAAGGGTCACCTGTCGATTGTTCGAGATGCAATATCACATCTACATTGTTCATTTCGCCTTTATAACTTGGATGTTGTGTCATGGATGTACGTGGACCATATGCGCGTGCGCCTGCTCTCGATGAATTATTTGTTGGGAGATCATACACATGTGAGGTAGCTTTATCTGTACCACAAGATGTGGTAGTGTTATCGTGTGAGTTCGTGGTACTGTTCGAATCACCTGGCTGGATGTCACTCGGGTTGGTCTGTATTCCGACAGCCGAGTATTGTGGTACGGGTTGTAGACGGCCGGAGAGGCATGGAAGACAAATACTTTTTAGAGAAGGATTTTGGTGTCAATTTCAAGTTCGTGCTGAGACACAAACCGCTACATTCATTCCTTAAACAAACAGGGGCATGGCTTCAGGGCCTCAGCTTTTTTTGTGGTGGCGTGCACATTGAAATGTCCAGCTTCACCCCCTTAAACCAGACCGACATTGCAATGAAATAATGTGCTCCCCCGGGTTGAATGGGTCTTCCATCTGCATAGTAGGGCTGCTTTTCCAACTGTTGGAAATGTCATGCCTATTATAACACACCATAAGGTTAGAAATATTTGCCTAAAATTCGACTTATTATTTGAAAAGGAACATCACACCAAATACTGATTGTAGTTAGAAACAAATTAAAGCTATGTTTGATATGTGTTAAACATGTTTGCCAAATTTGGAGGTGGTGAGCACCCCACCCTAGTCGCCATGCACACCCCTGTTATACAGATGTGTTCGTATTTAAAACAAATTGCATAACTATAACCCTAGTCACCTCTTTGTCGCGACTTTGATTTGTTATTTCTCATCGCAACGCGTTCATGTAAACGGTAGCGCACTTTTATTTTTCAACGCTGAAAAATTTCATCGCGCGCATTTAAACGCCACATGAGTGCACATTGGTCATATCTCCACATACACCAGCATGCCGGCCAATCCGTGAGCGATGCGTACGATCGCTCGTAATCCGTGCGCATTGTTCGACTATTTATATATATGAAGACAATTCAGGTCACCAAAGCATCTGACCAATCAGGGACACGTCTCAGCAGATTAAGACGGCTGGACACTTCACGCTTCATAACGATTTCTGGTATCTTGTGGCGGGACGGACGTGTCAACGGTTCGACTTAGAATTATTCAGATTTTCTTAATTTTGCAACAGAACATCATCCAACATGATCGGTAAGTGACCCTCGCGCACTTTTACTTGCTCGCGATGAATTTCTACATTTTAAGGAACAGGGACCTCGAATGTTGCGCAAGTTGAATTCATAGCAAAACTGGCTCTGCTTCACCGTAAGCTGGTAAGATCTATTCTATGCCATGCAGTTAGCAACCTCACATCCGCGGTCTCATTTCCAGTGCTTCCGTGGACACATGGTAAATCGGATGTTGTTCACTATTGTAAATTAATTTATAAAAGGATTATTGCCTTTTTCACACATGTGACCAATAACTGTTATTCTATTAACTGTAGATCCATTGGAACTTAGTAGCATTATGCCATCTAAGTTATATCGCGAGTTCTAAACGCTATGATGCGAGTATGATTACTATAGAAGTAACAATTATGACCAACGCACATGTATTTATCAACTAAATACTAAAGAAGTGTGAAACCATGCACTCACCTACGTGTTAGTTATCCTTAAAATCCGACAAATATCGGAACGAAAACACTGATATGTTTACCATAACATGTAACCGAAGCATGTAAATGCACTCGCTCGTGAATGCCCCTGGAATTACCCGAACTTTACCGTGCATGATCGGCTCAATCAGGTAGAGTGTCAATACGCTATGCGCATGCGTAACCCTTGTTATACTGACCTTAATACGGGTAACTGAAATCAGTTTTGGTCACATGTTATATGATTTCCCTGTGCAATAGTAGTCGTGTAATTTTTAGGACCGCCTACTCGGCCATATTACAACGTGGTTTCAGCATTGTGTTACCGACTAGATTTTTCGATTAAATAATTACGGAATTATACGCACTTTCTGGTAGGTGTCAAAGTTAAGAGGGAGGTAAAGTGGAAAATTTATTATTTTTCTCCCATAGGGTTTCCATGTTAAAAATTTGAGTCAAAATCCTGACTTCATAAATTTGAGTACAGAATCTCTGAATTTACCTTCAAGTAATTCATGACTCCATCTAGTTACGAGGAGTCGTCGATTTTCGAAAAACGTACACATTATCGAAATATCACACTTCAAAGCACATTACGATCAACAGAAATTGGGAAATTCTGTCGGCCATTGGTGGAGTTATCGTTCCTAACTTCCCGAGTTGAAAAATGTGCTTATTTTACGATGTTGAAAATAAAACGAACTGACTGTTATGGCAACACATGGTCCATAACACAATTGGATAATCGTTTGTTGAGTAAAACTGTATTGTTTTCATAAGCGATCGCGCCATCGATTACTTACAGTCGGCATCAAGTTTTACGAAAAATCTCAAAGGAATTCGATGTAAACAGTGACAAGCTATGCAATAAACATATCACTCAGCCGAAATAGTACGGAATATATATATACGATATTAAATAATAATATCACATAATGCGTAAGGTTACTTACACCATATGGCAGAAAAAATACACCTCGCCATTATTAAATGTTGATATCATCTTTCTTGAATGGTTTAAAATGCCGACCGCGTGATTGAAATTTGGCGTAGTTACATTTAACGTGGTTGTTCGGTGACTTCCGCCCACCTGATAAATTCTCCCCGCGAAATAAACTTCAATCTAATAAATTGTCAACGTTTGACCGGTAAGGAATCAATATATTGATACAACATGGTCTATACGTGTGGGTTAGATACAGCAGAAAGTTATTGATGATCGCTTTATTGATCGACACGTACAGCTGAAGATTGCAAGGGAAATTTCTTGTTTATTTTCAGCCGAAATCGAAACTCGCGAAGGTAAACGGGAAGTATGAAAAGCTTTTTCGCTGTGCATGGTATTTGGGACTGTACATTTTTGCATACATGTATTTTTGATAGTAAAGTGGTGCTCCATAGTTTTCTGAAATAGTTCTTGCAAATGGATGTCTTTTTGTGTGGTTTGTTTACATATATTAAGTTCAAATTTCTGGAGTTTTAGGTTTGAAACTAGGAAATCCGTTACGCGTTGTCACTGCATGTGAGTATTAGCTACATGTTGATACCTCCTGTTGGCTATTTGATATTCTTACCAGTGGGTATTTTCGTCTCAAAAATTTTGTGTTGATTTTACATTCAAATGCATTTTTTTTAGGAATGACAAATTTATTGCTTAGGCCTAAACAAAAAATACGTTTGTTTCCGCTAACCCGCCGACCCTAAACTTTTTATTGCCATTGCAAAACAAAACAAAAATTGGACCAAAAAAAACAAAAAACAAAAATTTATTTAAAAAAAAATATTTTTAATTTAGGTCCCAATTCATATCATAACAAGATGCAAAACATTTATATATATTGACATAAGAAATTTAAGTTTACAAAAAGATTTAAGTTTAACAGTTTATCTAGCTTTCATCTGTGAAAACTTCAAATAATTTGAGTTCAGGTACGGTATGTTATCATTCAGCGTTCAGACTTCAGTATTTCAATCAATTACAGCACAGGAACATTAACAATTTGATAAAATCAACCTGGTTATCAAGTGGGATCTCATAATACCAAATGAAAAATTAACAGATTAGTACCATATATAGTCATTACTACCTTAATACATGTACATTGTTTCTGTACTACATGTACATGTATGATTTCTGTATTACATGTACATGTAGTATATTATGTACGGTATGTGTCTCACTTGAATTTTATAAAATAGCCTATTTATGAATTAGAGTGATGATGGCAAGTCTAATTTCAAGCAGGATAAGGCTTCCGATAAGCATAATCCATAGAACCAAAAGATATCTGACAATAACTTATAAGCATTTCCAATCCATACATATATAAAAAGTTCCAAAGTTATGCTTGAGAAACTTGATAAAATTGACCTCTCTGTAAAATTCAAAATACAGACTCAAAGAGCCTTAGATTATTAGCTCTAAATGCAATGGATTTTCAAAAAATTTCCAGGGAAGAACCCCCACCATCATCAGGGGGTCACCCTTCCCAAACATTCCTCCGATCAGGCCTTCAGGTTATGCCTTCGGCATATCATTGCCCAAAAACAGGTGTCCCCAAAAAATACCTAGATCCTTCACTGAATGCGGAGAACGTGGTGTTGTGAAGCCATTCTTAAGAGATCGGTACAAGACGGTCACTCCAATATGTGAACAGTGTAGTGATGCTGGATAGACTCCAGTTGTCGCCAGACCATATAGGAAATATTAGGATTATCAAAGACTCTAGGTATATAGACTAGTATATATGTAAATATTAAAGCATATGTAAGATTGAATTGGAGTTTCTAGTTCCTCTGTCATCTGGGTTAACCTGATTGGGGCTAAGAAGTGCATAGTTTGGGTTGTTGACAAGTATTATACAGTTATTTTTAAAGATACTGAAAAAAAAAAGTTAACAAAAAACAAAAAAGTTAAGCCTACCTACCTACCTACCCTCCCTAATTTTTTTTAGCTCGTTAGCGGAAACAAAGGTATTATTTTTTTAGGCCTTATCAGATATACTTAATCTTGGATTATTATAGTAGGTCTATGAACAAATATATTTTTCATTTTTTGGTCTTTTAAAACAAAAATACATGGATTTCAACCGGTCCCCATTTCTGGAATTGTGCCACTTTACCTCCCTCTTAATATAAATCGCAATATTGTTAACATTAATGACTGTTAGTTGATTCTCAAAATTTAAGTGTATTTAAAAAAAAATAGCTGGTCGCTCATGCTAAAGAGCGACCGTTGTCTGACTTGATCCGAACATTTAAGTTCATCAAGTCAGGTCTGACTATAGTTACTGTAGACCTATATACGGCGCTACTACTGATTCTATTCAATCAGCATTAGCGCCTTATTGGTTCCATTGACCTATTAAGTTTGATCTAAACAGACACAAATTACTACTAAATAAAACAAAATATCAACAAAATAAGCGTTGATATTTTCTTAGATATATAATAAACATGAATAGTATAAATTTACCTTTGGTAGGAATACCATAATCCAAAACATATGTTTACACATTGCTTCCTAGATGACGCACAGAAATTGTGAATACCCAAAAAAATCCAAGCAAATACATAACATGTTTTGGGAACTTCGGGGTCTACAGGTTATGTTTTTGACCAATGACATGGCCTGGTATCTTTCCAAGTGACTTTTGACATGGTCAGTGAAGGTCACATTCACCAGCTGTTTGTGCACATGGCCATAATGACAGTGTGGAATAGGAAATAATGTTTTTATTATGGATTGCTCTATGCTTGCCAAAGGTAAATTTATACCATCATTGGTTGTTATAGGTTACAATACACCAAATGATTTACATAGGCCTCAGTGTTAACAAATCCCGCTGGCCTATATTCGCAGCAAAGCTTTGACCCTGCACGAGTATTTGAAATTAAAGGTCCTTTTAGACACGCAGAAATATGCACAAAAGTACTTGTAAACGTGGTGGACCACACTGCAGCTTGACAAACGTCACACTACCCTTAAAATTGATAAAAAAAATGACATCGAAAAAACCACAAACACCTCCCATAAATTATTCGCCATTTGCACAGCCATACCCGTTTACCATGTGGCTATATTTGATGTTTCTCGACGGGAAACACTTTTGTGCATTTTTTCGTGCACTTTTCATCCATGTATCGTTGACCATTCAGCTGCCAGAATTTTTTTTATGCTGATCCTAGCTTGGGGGTCCCAGGGGAAATCACTCTACTAATTTGTATTTGGTGTATTGTAACATATATAATAATAAAATATGAAGGGTTATTTTGTGTTATTTGGTAGTAATTTGTATTTGTTTAGATACTACTGTTATTGTAATGGAACCAATGAAGGCTAAAACCGGTTAGTTTGGTGAATAATCAGTTTTAGCCTCGTAAGGTCTAATTTACTGTGATAAGTAATGTACTTCCATTTGTTAAAATTTATCCGATTCTCCCCATAATAGTAGTTTGTTTTATGTCACCAATTTTCGTGCACAGCATTTTCAATGTGGCTACTTCCCATTTACAATCATGGGGTATGTTGATATGGATTATCGTAATGTCTCAACTAGGTGAAATTGATTTTCCCATTGTTCACAAGCAAGACCAATAATGCCTCTTCCTATTATATATTTTCAACTCACTTTTAAAAGATATATTATGAGAAAAAAAGTTGTATATTTTTTTGAAACAAATATGTGGCGGAGAACAGGGTTGATCATAGACCGGTTACTATTTTTAGATAATACAGTCACTGATTTAAAAGGGTACTGTACACTAAATCCGGCCATTTATGGGAACATATCGTTTTATGCTCAACATAACATATGCAATGAATGAATTTGTGTCATGGATTAGTGCAAAATACACTTTATGCACAATGCAAACATATTAGTAAATGAATAAATGGCTGGAATAATAAATTAATTTTCATTATAATTAGCATGTTTGCATCGCTCATAGATCACACTTGTGTATTTTTCGCTAATCAATAGCTCAAATTCATTCATTTGTTGCATATATTCTTCTGAGTATAAAAGGAGATGGTCAATAAATGGTCGGATTTAGTGTACAGTACCCCTTTAAGTAATGGCGGAGAAGTATGGACTCCGCTTCCTCCCAAACCACCCAAATAAAACACGTGCACCCTTGTGATGGTCTAATTTGTTTCCATGACAAATGGTGCTTTATGCTATATTATCAGCACTGTTTGTCAGTATTCCTGAATACAGTTTAATGTTTCCATTAATTTTTATGCAAAAACATTATTTTTTCCTCAAAATGTGTTATTTGAAGCCAAAAATATGAAGTTTAAAATAGTAGTGAATTTAATGTACCACTGTTTAGAGCCAGTAGGCTAGAATATTCATTTATGGTCGATGCTTGTGATAATGGTCAAATTTTGGCATTCTTGGACCATTTATTACAGCTTGCTAAAATGGCTATTTAACCAAGAGCTGTCAGGGAAATTATTTTTTGTATCTGGTCTCAATCATTTCATTTGCCAGGTACTGTAAATTAATGTACTGGTACAGTGTAGATTGTGACTGAATGTTAACATTTATTTATTATTATTATTATAAATACCATATATATAACAGCAATAGTATTACCTGAACATCACATAGGATATAGACTTGTCCATAAAACAAAATTGTAGGCACAACCTAGAAAAATTGACTAAGTTGGTTTTTATTCCATTTTGAACATGAATATGTCCTATAACACATCCAAAATCCGCTAAAATGATCTTTTAGGATTTTTTGTAATCAAAGATGGCGTCCATGATGACAGTTCGTAGCGAAAAATAATGAATTTATGTGGTGGCATTTACACTGGAAGAGTTTGCCCTTCAGTTTCTGCGTTACGTTCAATAGTTGATCATCATTCAAAATGAAACTACCACGCACTGTGTGGCGAAACACTACTTCCGGGTGTTGCATGTCGGAAATTATTTTTGTTGGCACTACTGACGGATGCAGAAAACACGAACTTTAATAAAGTGTATCGTTGGGTTTGACTTGGGTTGCAGTGACCGATAAATCATTCAGATAGATCAGTTCTAATGTTATGTGTACCTTTAAAGATATTTTGTCAACATGTAAATTGCCAATACTTAGTTTCATGTTTAGATGGTTATTCAATGTTACTTTCGTCGTAGCATGGCTTGGAGTTGCGGAATTTTGAAAGTAATTTTATGGCCGTGATTGCATTATTTTCTGCCCTTGTCACAGCATTCGTTGCGGTTTAAAAATGGTATATATTGGATGGATGAGTAATGCGTTCTGATGTCGCCGATGGGGGATATGGCAGAAAAACCTACTTTACAAGGCCGTAAAATGGGCATTTAAAAAAATCTCTGTAAAATTTGTTTGCTCAAAGCGCATTTTAGTTTACACAGTATTTATTTTTCCCTCTATGGACATTCAGATAAATAATTACAATAGATACAAATTTAGAAGAAAAATGGGATTAGGCAACAAGCCATAGGCTTATTTGAAGCCCTCTCCCTTAAAGCGCATTTTGGTTATGTTATAGAGGCTATATTCCTCCTTAACCCTTTACCCAACAAAACGGTCAAAACCGGCCAAATAAAGCTTCAACAGCCTAAAATATCTTCGGTCTGTCTCAATAAAACCATACAAATATGGATATCATTGGAACCGGCTCATTGACCACATTGTGATGGTTACAGTTATGCCCTGTGCCAATGCATTCTCTTATATATGCGAGTCGACCATAGGTCGTCTCGCATATATAAGAGAATGCATTGGCCTAAAAAAAAACTTTTTTTAACACTTTTTACCATTTTTTCTTACATTCTTTAACAATTTTATAATTTTTAATGTGTTAAGCCAATGCATTCTCTTATATATGCGAGGCGACCTATGGTCGACTCGCATATATAAGAGAATGCATTGGCACAGGGCCCTGCTGTTGGGTAAAGGGATAAAATGGAATAAAAACAAACTTAGTGCACATTTGTTCTATGCGAAACCGTTTATCGACCAGACTAATAAGGCATGAAGCAATGGTCGATTTAATGTTATATAAACCTGTAATAAGGTCAGTTTGTACTGTGAGTAATGGTGTACAGGGAGTCTGTCTGAGCCTCTGTCGTCAATATATACTAGTACCGAACTACACCTTCTCTTCATATTCCAGTATTGGCGGCCACGGGCGTGCAATTGTACCGAGATAGTATGTTTTATAAGTTGCAGAAAAATCAATACTTGGAAGGTTAACTATATAAAAGATTGACCACTGGTCTCGCCAAAACCTGATAGATACTAGTATGTTCATGCAGCCCGTGTTCTTATTAATGCTCTTTAATAACGCTCTCTACAGTCAAATTAAGAGACAAAACATCTGCTTATGATTTTGTCACACCGTTCATTGTCACTCTAAATTTATCAGGACTATCATTGATATGGAACAAAATTGATAACAAATATATTCATATACTAACTTTGTCAAAATTAGCTATATACGACAAAAGGCAATGACATTAGAAACCAATATAGAATTTCATGAAATTCTTATGCAATGCCGAAGAAGCAAAATGTCAATCCCAAGGGTTGTTTATGTTAGGCCAATATGTCTAAGGAACATTACAAGCTTCAAATTGCTTCAAATCATGACAGTATGGAAGTAATGTTATCACTCAATTATAAATGAGACGCAATGCCCATATTAGCCCCCGTTACAAACTATATTTATCATGGGGTCGTACAAATTGGGATTGTATCCTTCGTGAAGGGCGTAACCTCCAGCTATGTTTGGCTCGGCTTTTCATTTACATTGCAGCCCCACCTTCTCAAAGACCAGTCATATTTTAGCACCATATCTACACTTTCTATGGCAGACAATAGATCGCATTAAGGTTTTGAATAGTCAGCCTAGTCAATTCAAATGATCGCCTAATAATTATTAAAAAAAAATATCATGTTTTCGTCTGCCAAAAGCGGTAAATAGCGTTCTAAATTGTGAACATGTTGTGATTGTTTTCGACGTATTATTTATGGACGATTTTGATTTTTCGAGATGCATATGAGACGAATGATGGCGATTGCAAGTACATGCATGTATGTTTCATTTTCTTCTCACTTTTAACCGGTAAATTAGCTTATGAAATTATGAATTATTTTGCGTCAAATCGGACAGTGGATCTGTATTTATGGCTTTAAAGGCACGGGCGGCGTTCGTTGCAGAAATATTCACATTTATTCAATTCTCTATCAACAGAAGGAATATTAAAAAATATATAGTTTTGTTCAGATGCCAAACATAATCGGTTCGTAAATAATAATATAATGTAAAGGCGTACGATGGTGTTTATAAACAAGAGCCTGCTCGTGTTGCAGAAGTTGTGCTTCTGTTTACATAACAGAGCGCAATTCTATTGGTTAATCGTACACAAATGATATAAACGCTCTTTATTATTTCCATATCAGGAAAAAGTAACAAATAACGCTCTTTACGTTTAGCATATCCGGATCTAAACAAATGCCAGGTTCCGTAACGTTTTTTGCTTTTGTTTACATAACAAAGGAAAAAAATGACAATAACATAACTGTTTATGCCATATTTCTGATTGGTATAAGAACAAGGTATGTCTATATTTTACTATTCTTTCTGTTTATGGCGGTTTTTGACGGAGGTGAATATTTTAACAGCATACCCACCGCCAACGCCACCCGTATCTTTAAATTCTGCAATAAAATATTTCCACACAATAGGGTATTAGAAATTAAAGTTGCTAATAGTCACACGTTGTAGAGGCATGGTTGGGGTATGGTGATATAAGCAATTGTTTTTAATCGAAGATATATTCATTATAATATTCGTGGGTGAATACGTGTATATATATGTACATATGTTCTACATTATGCAAGCTACTGTGTGTTTCCTTGTACAATGTAACAATGGCTGGAATAAACAGGTTTTATTCACGCAATAATTAAAATTAGAACAAAACATCAATAAGGAAGGAAATCGTTAGTGTAAGGGATTGTATAGACATTATTGGCTGTCTTGTCGCCGCGGTGTCAATTTCATAAATAAAATCATCAGTGTTACACTATTGATGTGGTAATGATGGAATAACTAGTATTTATTATAATATACAAACATTGGATTAGGTACGTACACAAGTATACAATATAACACATTGCATGTAGTCATGTGCACAGCAATTAATACACGGTAATTGATTGCACACCATCTAATTAAGGTGGTGGACCTTGCTGCGTTAACTATGAATGAGTTATACGTCTCGCTATCAAATAACAAGCTGCAGTTTCCATGCATGATTAGTATTCTATGCGATTAATAGAATCATTCAGACATGTTTACCAAACGCAAAACCGGACAAGACACCCGGCAATAGCATCCACTAATTTTAAAAATCCCAAGACCATGTTGGTCCCAACAACTACCATTTCATTCTTATCCATCTATTTGGAACAACTTAGCTAAGGAATTTAAATCATACCAAACCAGACACATATTCAAACGGCGTTTACATGACATTCTGCAATCATTAAATGCAACAATCAAATATGTCCCGACTGTGTGGTAGCTCGGTCAATAGAGTGACATCCCCTATATCGCAATTCACAACCTCACTCAGCACATTACTACTCGACTTTCAAGGAACATCCCACTGCAAGAGACACAACATCAAGTAGCCCATTATCTATACGTATGCCCTCCATGCATATAATCCATTTAAATGCAACCATTATGTGATACATAATTATACATGTATAGCCGTACACTGTAAAAGAAATCTTAACCGCCTATCGTAACATCTATTAATCTATAAGGGGTGGCAGTAAGACAGTCTAGCCTGACTATGCCACCCCCTCGAATATACAATACAATATTTGTAAAATGTATTATGCATTAATATGTATATATTGAAATAAAATAATCCTATCCTAACACAATTTGTTATCCTTTTAGGTGTGGTCTTCGTCTTCTTTACTATCGTCTTACTCCAGTCGGTATGTATACACTTCGGTTTTTGTCCAGACCTGCCAGTGTTTATCCAGCATGTTTTTGTTATGTGTCCTGACATTCTTTGCCTCCCGCAACAATTTCCAGCGCATTGACCATGATCATGCTGTTTCGAATGCATTGGCTGCTGCATAGACGCCTCTTGTAGGGGTAAAGGTACATTATAGAAGTACATTGGAAGTATGGGTACATATTCTACTGTCCTATTGTCTTCCGACATCAAAGGAGATCAAAGGAAAGTACCCCGCCCCCGCACCGTATGACGTAATGACGTTGTATGTAAACAAAGATCAAAGTTCCACCGCCCCCGCACCGTATGACGTGGCGACGCGTGGGTGTTTGAGTATACGCGTGTGTGTATTTGTATACGTCACGGTTGTGGGGGGTCCTTCGGTATATGGATGTGTACTTCGTGGGTGTGGCTATTTGACAATGGTCGTATACGCTTTCGGGCCCTTGAGAACTGTACAATGGGCAATCGTATACTTCCGTCATCGAAGTACGTCGTGTATACTGTTCATCAGGTACGAAGTATATTTGAGAACGAAGGTGTAATGAGTCATTACAATCTAACCCAATCCCTTACTTCCGGCGCAACGCCTGAGTCATTGGAATCTGATGCAATACTTCCGGATGAACCCTACAGGCTGACTCCACGCTCATTGGCCCCGCAGTTCTGGAACCTTCTCCGATATATCCAATTTTCTGGACCCTATTAAAAATCCCTTCATAATTGCAAAGGAATAGTACATGATCCCTTTACGTTTCATACCTGTGTCGTATGTGTTTCCTTTAATTTGATACCTGTAATCGAATTCTCAGGAATAAATCAAAATGCACCGGGGGATAAAACGCGTGTCAGTATCCAATAAACTAAATCACAGCGATATGTTTCCGTACTCAACACAACAGACAGACAGATTCTCGAAGCTTCGTAATTAAACACACGTTTAAGTCATTAACTGCCACGATACAGATCAACATGTCTGTTATTGAAAAATGCATGTTCCTAACGGCTTCTGTGCAAGGGTTTTGTGAATAGAGTGAGTGTATGAGACCATCACTTCATAGATTTTCCTAGCTATCCAACTTCAAGCATTTATGAAGTATGTAGGGACACCGATCATTATACATTTTCACAAACAGAGGCACACTAATCGGTCCAGACTGGTACACTATTCTCTTGAATTCCACATCTGTTAATAATATGTATTAAAATCTATCTCTTCTGGTGCTCTATATGCTTTCTTTAATCGTTCTGCCTTACAAATCTTTACATATTACGAAACAACTCAACTCAATTATTGAATACTTCTCACAACTACCCCCTCTCCCATCATCTCATCCCCCTTTATCTCTCTCTCTCTCTCTTCTCTCTCTCTCTCTCTCTCTCTCTCTCTCTCTCGTCCTCTCTATATATCTCTCTCTCTCTCTCTCTCTCTGGTGTATCCCTGTAAACAAATTCTCATAAATCGTTTAGCGCCTTGGCCATATATATTTCAACATATCCAATAATACATATGCAGATTACCTCTAGGAAACAAGAATTTTCTAGAATGTGAAAAAACAATAACAGAGGGTATCTCCTATAATATAATATTCTCAAAGTCATCACGTGACCCTGACAGTTGGGCAGTAAACTCATTAGAATCCACAACGCACTGTCTGTCTATCGAAAGCACTTGTATCACATGATCTGCCAATGCATTTGGAATGTTCGCAATGCCATCATAATATAAGCTTCAGTTTGAATCGCCCCAGTCCATGGTCCCATAACATGTTCTCATTTGAAGACATTTGAAGAGCGTCTGGTTTAATTTCATGGTAAAGTATTGCACAATCATTCACAGAATAGATTAATGGAATCATTCTGCAATTTTCGAAGCTTAACATTCTCCAGCCATTAATTGCTCTGCTGTTTGAATCCACATTATTAAAAAGATTAAAATCTCTCGCCCGATGCGCTATAACCTTCATCACAAACACATGTCATTAAGTGTGCTGACAGAGGCAACAAAGCTAAGGTCTCGTCTTTCTTCCCTCGCAATATATTAAACCCTCGAGTTATCTACCTTCTTGAATATTCCCCTTTAGTAAAGTAAATTATCTGTATACAGGTAATATTACTTTCATGGTCGTATGTAACCAAACGAGGCCCGTCTCATACTCTAGCAAACATAAAACACATGTGTTGAGAATGTCAAGGAGTAGCGGAAGAAAGAGAGAGGGGCAGAGAGAGAGCCAGACGTAGATGTGTGTTGTTTTATGTCTATATATTTCATACACATACAGTAATGCCCTAATTAATCGACCCCATATCCACAACAGAATTATTGGTATTTTCATGATTTAGTCGGAAATATGGCTTGCTGCCATTAATCGGAAAGCTCTCACTGGGTTATGTGTGTTTTATAACCTTGGAGACGCTCGTACCGATGTTTGGTGTTGCTAGTAAATAACCAATACTTACTTCAGGTGCAACACCTGAGTCATTGGAATTTCAATGCAATCTCTGTGTGAACCCTAACGACTCACTCCCCGCTCATTGGACACATGTAATCTTCAACCACGCAATTTTTCTGGAACATGCTACATGTGGAAACATTCTATTTGACTAGTATTGAAAATTCCTTCATAATTTCATAATGGCATCGTATATGGTCCGTTTAAAATACCTGTATGTGGCCCCTTTAAGCTATGTATCCCGACTAATGATACACTGTTATTTAAATGGCAAATTGATTAAATCATCTCTAACATTCGTTAAAGGGATATTGTACCCAACATGTTGTTGTTGGTTTCTATAGTCTCCGAGTCGGAGAATAAGGTAACAATTTTTCCATTATTTGAAAGTCTGTTGAGTACGAAGTAGTGTTACGGATGGCAAATTTACCAGAATGCAAAAATACAAATTGTCGTTGTCGAGTAATTTTTGTACAGTTTTCAACCAAATGAATCAAATAAAAGTTATATTAGATGCATACTAGTCACATATACTCATTTAAGTTATTTTATCATCACTAGTCAGTGAGTGGCTTGAGTTTTCTCCTCGTATCATCATAATGATCAAACGATCGTGTGTGCGATCGGTTTACAAATCCAGTATCCCTCAATTACTTTATTTGATTACGTCATGTACACGGGAATTCGTAATTTAATTGACGCCATTTTATGGCTCCAGTCATAAATTCAATTTATATCAAATTATTAACTTTTAAATTATTAAATTTTAAGATAGCCTATTAACCTGAGCGTTTACAGAATACATCTTCGACTCAAATTATTTATGTTTCTATATATTATCGATATTAGGTCGTTGTTATCACCGGAAATTTAATGAAAATGGCGTAGAGTACCCCCTTTAAGCTTTTTTTCTCTAACTACCACTTTACAATATGGTGTATATAATCGAACTATCAGGAATCAATCAACGCCTTACCCATAGATATTTGAACATACAACTGAACGCATTTTGGGTCACATACATTAAATGTACACATCACTTATGCATTTAAATCTAATTCGGCGTATCCATCAATACAAACGCTCTTTATTTTTAAATTGTCTCAATACCCCCTCGTTTTTAATATAGATTTTAGCTATATGCTTTAATTCATATAAAATTGACGCAAATCTATGTTAAACGACAGTAGCATTATAACAGAGTGGTCACTTACCTTCAAGTAAAAAAAAGTACCGTTATGTTCTCATTTTCTATCTTATCATTATGAAATTTGTCACGTGCGTGCCAGACGTCACTTAGAGGTCAGCACCATATTTTGGTTCGAATATTTTTCAATAACATGGCTGCCAGACTATTTCGAATTTTATATATTTAAAATAAAATGTCAGGCTTAATTCACGCCGAACCACGGGTTCTCGGTTGAGAAACTTGGCCTCCAGTTGTCATCTTTTATTTAAGTCATAAATGCACTTCGAATTTTAAAGTGTCATAGTGGGCTCATGTTTCCACCAATCATTATGCAATTTGGCGAGTACGTGCCCGACGTCACTCAGATGTTATCACGAGATTTTAGTTCGAATCATACGAAAAACATGGCCGCTATTTTGTTTTTAAGTAATAAAACTACAGAAGGAGGTGTAGAGTTTGGTCGTGGTATTTCTCAAGTCATTCTCATTCTGTAGTGTTATTACAAAAATCACAAGATAATCGAAGAAGGTCATGCCAGAGAATAATTTCGACATGGTTTTCTACAAGTGGGTCGGCTTTTCCATAGCAGTAAAGCTGAACGCATCTTTTAATAATTTACACATTTTATTATTTATCAAACACAATCCATTTATTCCATTACATAATAATTACAGTTTAAAACGAATCAGGTGTATATATTTTGCATAATTCCGGTGAACAGAAACTACACATTAAAAAGCCAAGCTGCTTTTTTTTATGATCCTCTTGCGTGTAGCAGGGTACTAAAGTTTGTAGTTCCGGTACAGCCACAGTGACGTCATTAATGGTGGACATCAACTGTTCAAATTCTGAGTGGTTGAGAGTTACACCTGTCTTCGTAGGGCAAAGTCTCTCACTGTCTTTCGGGTAAAAGAATTTTCGGATATGTACAACACGGTGTTCATGATCATAAGTCACGTGTTCATTATGTCCGATATGTATCCTTTCCAAAGAAGATCTGCTTTGTAAATGTTCATACACTTTCTGTGCGTTATCAGCTAATTCCAGCCACTGTTGTAATCGCAGGCAGGCGCCGAATTTAGTAGGGAACTTCCCATCGTTCCATATTCTGATGTCTATATTTTTGATCCTTTTATATTCACCGACGGTAAGGTATCTATCCCGTCCTAAGTGTTTGGTGAAAATTTTAGAATTCATGGTGTCGTTTCGATGAACGCTGAACTGAAAATGTCGGAGGCGCGTGGATGTATTACGTTTATACCCTATATGACGTCATTGGGCGGTCCCATCACAACCGTTTCAAAGTATATAATCAATCAGATTGCCCCCGGAATCGTATTAGTCAAATATGGAAGGGCCAATCATGTTTCGATCAGAGGGAACTCTCAGACAGTGGCTCGGAAGTACATTAGCTAAATCCAGAATAAAGGGGTTTCGTGGTAAACTGTCTCGGCCTATAGGAAAGGGCCGGAAATGACACGCAATCGTGATTCAGGGTTTCATAACGCAGGTATGAATCATTTAACCAAAAGTTTTGGCATAGGCACGCACTTCGCTTCTGCACAAGGGACAAGTCTCAGAACCGAGCGCGCACATGCCACACATTGCTACGTGTCCACATGGTAAAAGCACACAGTTTTTATTCTTCTCTAGACAAATGATACATTTGCATTCTTCAGAATCGTTTACTGCCGTATCAGGCCAGTCATCTTCATAGGAACCAGACAGTCTCTCATCGTTTATTTCAGTCATTTCTTCGAAATTAACGGTAAGGTCATCTACTGAAAATGTATTCATTTCTTGAACAGAGGCACTATCCACGGGCCGTTGCAATGAAACATTTGCTGGTACATCGGGGATTTCCATTAAATATCTCGGTCTGTTCCACTGTTTATACCTATCTTCAGGCAGAAAACGTTGCAAATAATTGAGATAGCTACAATTTGGAAAGAAACGGTAATGTTCAGTTCGAGGATCATCTCTCTTTTCCCATTGCCACAACCTACATCCGCAACTATAACATATGGTTTTATCAGCGGTCTTTGTGAAAAAGAAACCAGCTCCAGCTATTTTAGCAGCCTCCACGGGCGAGGTCCAGTTTACGAAAGAAGCTAATCTCGAGTGAAAATTTCGATACTCTGGGTATGACGGTTTCCAAGCCACAGTAAGACCATACAAGTTTAAAAGTTCTGGTATCGTGCTTACACTATTATCGCTCGAATCAGCGGCGTGCGGCGGGATATCCATCACCTGTTATTTCTCCCCCACCCTGACAATCAGTATGAACCTGTAAATGTTAGTTCAAGCCTTATAACAATGGTAATATATAGAAACACGTTCATTGGCTGCTGTATTAACATTATTATTATTGTTTATATAGATGTAATTATTTTTCTTTTTACAGATGGAAAATTTCCAGGCTGAACAATTTCATCGCAATGCGTGGATTCGAAAGTAGTGACCTTATGAGGGGGGTTAATGCGGGAAGACAACGAATGACTCATTAAATAGGTCACTATACAACAGACTGGTTGAGTTGGAACCATAATTCCCAATTTACAAAACCCTCTGTTTATTCGAGGAAATCCGCTAACTGACAGGTCCTTGGACACGAGTTTCACGTCATGATGCAAAATCACGCAATCTGTGGCCCTAAATTTGCACGTACCTAGTGAGCATTTGATATCTAATAGCGATCAGTGAAGTATTTAGTTCTTATCATAATATTTATAATAGCCAATCAAAATCCGTTGATGGATTTAACTATATAATACAAGGACAAACGGAATGAAAACATCTGTGCACCAACTTTATGTATTCCAGCCATAGTTCATTCATATTATTACTCTAAAATCTCCATTACATGGCAAAACCAAAGGACCCATTTGATGTAGACTAGTATATAAATACTTACTTCATGTATTCTTTTCATCAATGATATGTATTGTAACACCTATAGATATAGTCTGTTATACAGAGGAAACATTACCCACAGCCTCATGCCACAAAAGGCCTACTATGTGAACACATGTGTATATTAATTCCATATTTTCTTGTCAAAACGCTCTATTATATAACGATGTATTCGTTAATCGTTCCTTTATCTTTATTGTTGTTAATTTATAGCATTGTTAGTAGAAATTTAATCTAAACTCGATAATATATTGAAAATAATTCGTCAATACTGCTTTATTGGTGGTAACTGAACTTATTACATCATGTATGCAACTAAAACAAGCGAGACAACTCATAAATTTGTAATAGTTCTCATATCTATGGCGGTTCACACAGTGTACATTTTCATTGTCGTTACCATTTAATGCGCACATTACTGATTTATGCATATGAACGCGTTTCCATGTTTCTTGAAGCAAATCCGTTACATATAAATACGTTATGACGTAAATTAAGTGTCATTTTCACTGTTAAATCACGTACAATATTAGCAAACGTGGTATTTCACACAAAACTATATCGAAACGGCCATTTATCAAACGAAATGACATGTCTGGGATCAAACGTGCTAATCAGGCCTGTGTTTTCGCCAACAAGGGAGTTTGATTTTGGTTGTATATGATGGTTCAGTCATTATATGATACCTAATCGGTTGCACATGGTGCTGTCTAGGGTATATACTGTGCATGTATATTAAATGCTCCATTGATGTTATGAGTATGGCCTCGGTGTCTGATCCATTGTCCACATGTTTCTTAATTATGCACTCTCTTTAATATGACTCAATTGTATTGTGTACATATCATAACTGGCATTATAAGTATTTTTTATCATTTAATGTAATAATTATTTTAAAAATACCGTGTATATCACAATACTTTACTATAGCTGATGTGTGTCTAGAAGCTTATTCATGCTATCATCACATACACATGAATTATATACTAACTATCGAGTTATGATTTTTCCCTGTATTTTCATGCAATATTCGTGAATGGCAACAATCAGCAGTTCTTTTCTGATGAATGTCAAACGAGATTTCTCACCCAATGCCCCCTCTAACTGACATTTTGATAACCTTTATTGAATCTTAAACACTGTAATTTCTCCACGTTACTTCTCCTATACACGTAGCTCGATCAGCTGTCAATGTTATGTCTGGTGTTGCTGTTGTGTTCTTAATGGACCATCTGCTAACTAACGATGCGTGTCAGGTATGCATACTATTTGTTTTAATATGCCTGGTGTACATGTATTCTCAGACACTCACTCTCAGATGTATCTCTTCGGTAAAACACATAGATATGATATAGCTGTGCAGTAAGGTTCGTCCATGACATTACTTCATTCCGACATTCTGATACATAGACCAATCACATAAAAGTAAAGAATGTACTCCCAATACGTTAGGCATATCTTTTAATCTGAGTGATGTCACCACAAAACGCGAGGTTCAAAAATAGTTAAAAGTACACATTTTTTTATTTCGAATATCATTATTTATGGTCAATTTCGTGTTATGAAATGGGCCATTTTACAAACGCGTAATATGTGATTAAAAAAACGGCTATTTGATAAAAAATTTAAACGCTATTATCACTATATTTGGAATATAAAAAACGTTGTATTTGACGAAGTATGACAATGCAAAATGACTACTTTTATAAACGCGAATTTGAAAACACTAATATCGGAACGAATTTTAAACTAATTTCGTGTTATGAAATGACTCATTTTATAATCGCGGTCTAGTCAAACGGGAAACTAGTATGTATGTGTAAGTCGACTTAACGCGGACCTCATTAAACCCCCACCCCTAAACACCTCCCCCTGTCCGGATGAAACCCTGACCAAAAAAAGGGGGATGGGGGAGGGGGCGCGCCGTTTTTTATGCCAAAAAAATATGCCAGATATTTTTCAGGCAACAAGGTTCATACCAAATCGTTCACCCTATTGTTGTAATTGTTGTTGCTGTGGTTTCTTTTTGATGCTGTTGTTGGGTTCAGTTTGGTTGTTGTCGTTGTTTTTCTTATATTAGTTGCTGTAATGGCAGCGGCACATTTTGGAACATACATTAATACACGGCAACTTGAGGAGGTGGACTACCTTATATCAAAGGTTAAGATGAGTTATACACTAATGCGTTGGAACATTGTACTAAAATATTAGAAGGTGTATTTATATTCCCGGAAAAGTCAGAGAAGTATTACTGGACTTGTCCAAACATGTCACATATAAGTGTTTGCCATTGGTTAATATTAAGATATATAAATGAGGTGCATTTGACATCACAGTCACTGGGGTGAAGGAAAGGGCCAATCAGCATTTTTGACCATCCCGGGGTAGCCCCCACCAAATCAATACTCCCCATCACAGTCACTTGCTGAGAAACCATTGCGAAGCATGGAGCTATATCACCAGAAGATTGTGAAGTCAATTTATGGGCAACAGAGATACCTAACAGTTACTGAAGGCAAGGGTGAAACAAAAATAAACATATGGCAATTATAAGATGGTATTTTGCCAATTAAATATGGAATTTATATGGACAAGGATTTATGGTACAATATGTCTTCATATGGTGATGACATCAAAAAAGCGATATTAGAGAAACATTCTGTGAAATAGCATATTGGGAGTGACTGGTTTCTGTGCTACTGTAATAAATATTGGACAATACGAATAGGAAAATTCTATAAACATAAGGATTATCAAGAATCGTACTTCAAGTGTACAAAATGTTGCGGTTCTATGGCTGAATAAATATATAGCTATAATTCAATACCTTAGTCAGTTTTACATCCATGGTTATGGTTCCAATATCATCCTGGGTATAGGCAAATATACCATATTTACCATTTTTCATACATATTGTATACAATATTATATTTAGTCACCCTTACATCATATTTTTTTGGCATAAAAAACGGCGCGCCCCCTCCCCCATCCCCCTTTTTTTGGTCAGGGTTTCATCCGGACAGGGGGAGGTGTTTAGGGGTGGGGGTTTAATGAGGTCCGCGTTAAGTCGACTTACACATACATACTAGTTTCCCGTTTGACTAGACCGCGATTATAAAATGAGTCATTTCATAACACGAAATTAGTTTAAAATTCGTTCCGATATTAGTGTTTTCAAATTCGCGTTTATAAAAGTAGTCATTTTGCATTGTCATACTTCGTCAAATACAACGTTTTTTATATTCCAAATATAGTGATAATAGCGTTTAAATTTTTTATCAAATAGCCGTTTTTTTAATCACATATTACGCGTTTGTAAAATGGCCCATTTCATAACACGAAATTGACCATAAATAATGATATTCGAAATAAAAAAATGTGTACTTTTAACTATTTTTGAACCTCGCGTTTTGTGGTGACATCACTCAGATTAAAAGATATGCCTAACGTATTGGGAGTACATTCTTTACTTTTATGTGATTGGTCTATGTATCAGAATGTCGGAATGAAGTAATGTCATGGACGAACCTTACTGCACAGCTATATCATATCTATGTGTTTTACCGAAGAGATACATCTGAGAGTGAGTGTCTGAGAATACATGTACACCAGGCATATTAAAACAAATAGTATGCATACCTGACACGCATCGTTAGTTAGCAGATGGTCCATTAAGAACACAACAGCAACACCAGACATAACATTGACAGCTGATCGAGCTACGTGTATAGGAGAAGTAACGTGGAGAAATTACAGTGTTTAAGATTCAATAAAGGTTATCAAAATGTCAGTTAGAGGGGGCATTGGGTGAGAAATCTCGTTTGACATTCATCAGAAAAGAACTGCTGATTGTTGCCATTCACGAATATTGCATGAAAATACAGGGAAAAATCATAACTCGATAGTTAGTATATAATTCATGTGTATGTGATGATAGCATGAATAAGCTTCTAGACACACATCAGCTATAGTAAAGTATTGTGATATACACGGTATTTTTAAAATAATTATTACATTAAATGATAAAAAATACTTATAATGCCAGTTATGATATGTACACAATACAATTGAGTCATATTAAAGAGAGTGCATAATTAAGAAACATGTGGACAATGGATCAGACACCGAGGCCATACTCATAACATCAATGGAGCATTTAATATACATGCACAGTATATACCCTAGACAGCACCATGTGCAACCGATTAGGTATCATATAATGACTGAACCATCATATACAACCAAAATCAAACTCCCTTGTTGGCGAAAACACAGGCCTGATTAGCACGTTTGATCCCAGACATGTCATTTCGTTTGATAAATGGCCGTTTCGATATAGTTTTGTGTGAAATACCACGTTTGCTAATATTGTACGTGATTTAACAGTGAAAATGACACTTAATTTACGTCATAACGTATTTATATGTAACGGATTTGCTTCAAGAAACATGGAAACGCGTTCATATGCATAAATCAGTAATGTGCGCATTAAATGGTAACGACAATGAAAATGTACACTGTGTGAACCGCCATAGATATGAGAACTATTACAAATTTATGAGTTGTCTCGCTTGTTTTAGTTGCATACATGATGTAATAAGTTCAGTTACCACCAATAAAGCAGTATTGACGAATTATTTTCAATATATTATCGAGTTTAGATTAAATTTCTACTAACAATGCTATAAATTAACAACAATAAAGATAAAGGAACGATTAACGAATACATCGTTATATAATAGAGCGTTTTGACAAGAAAATATGGAATTAATATACACATGTGTTCACATAGTAGGCCTTTTGTGGCATGAGGCTGTGGGTAATGTTTCCTCTGTATAACAGACTATATCTATAGGTGTTACAATACATATCATTGATGAAAAGAATACATGAAGTAAGTATTTATATACGAGTCTACATCAAATGGGTCCTTTGGTTTTGCCATGTAATGGAGATTTTAGAGTAATAATATGAATGAACTATGGCTGGAATACATAAAGTTGGTGCACAGATGTTTTCATTCCGTTTGTCCTTGTATTATATAGTTAAATCCATCAACGGATTTTGATTGGCTATTATAAATATTATGATAAGAACTAAATACTTCACTGATCGCTATTAGATATCAAATGCTCACTAGGTACGTGCAAATTTAGGGCCACAGATTGCGTGATTTTGCATCATGACGTGAAACTCGTGTCCAAGGACCTGTCAGTTAGCGGATTTCCTCGAATAAACAGAGGGTTTTGTAAATTGGGAATTATGGTTCCAACTCAACCAGTCTGTTGTATAGTGACCTATTTAATGAGTCATTCGTTGTCTTCCCGCATTAACCCCCCTCATAAGGTCACTACTTTCGAATCCACGCATTGCGATGAAATTGTTCAGCCTGGAAATTTTCCATCTGTAAAAAGAAAAATAATTACATCTATATAAACAATAATAATAATGTTAATACAGCAGCCAATGAACGTGTTTCTATATATTACCATTGTTATAAGGCTTGAACTAACATTTACAGGTTCATACTGATTGTCAGGGTGGGGGAGAAATAACAGGTGATGGATATCCCGCCGCACGCCGCTGATTCGAGCGATAATAGTGTAAGCACGATACCAGAACTTTTAAACTTGTATGGTCTTACTGTGGCTTGGAAACCGTCATACCCAGAGTATCGAAATTTTCACTCGAGATTAGCTTCTTTCGTAAACTGGACCTCGCCCGTGGAGGCTGCTAAAATAGCTGGAGCTGGTTTCTTTTTCACAAAGACCGCTGATAAAACCATATGTTATAGTTGCGGATGTAGGTTGTGGCAATGGGAAAAGAGAGATGATCCTCGAACTGAACATTACCGTTTCTTTCCAAATTGTAGCTATCTCAATTATTTGCAACGTTTTCTGCCTGAAGATAGGTATAAACAGTGGAACAGACCGAGATATTTAATGGAAATCCCCGATGTACCAGCAAATGTTTCATTGCAACGGCCCGTGGATAGTGCCTCTGTTCAAGAAATGAATACATTTTCAGTAGATGACCTTACCGTTAATTTCGAAGAAATGACTGAAATAAACGATGAGAGACTGTCTGGTTCCTATGAAGATGACTGGCCTGATACGGCAGTAAACGATTCTGAAGAATGCAAATGTATCATTTGTCTAGAGAAGAATAAAAACTGTGTGCTTTTACCATGTGGACACGTAGCAATGTGTGGCATGTGCGCGCTCGGTTCTGAGACTTGTCCCTTGTGCAGAAGCGAAGTGCGTGCCTATGCCAAAACTTTTGGTTAAATGATTCATACCTGCGTTATGAAACCCTGAATCACGATTGCGTGTCATTTCCGGCCCTTTCCTATAGGCCGAGACAGTTTACCACGAAACCCCTTTATTCTGGATTTAGCTAATGTACTTCCGAGCCACTGTCTGAGAGTTCCCTCTGATCGAAACATGATTGGCCCTTCCATATTTGACTAATACGATTCCGGGGGCAATCTGATTGATTATATACTTTGAAACGGTTGTGATGGGACCGCCCAATGACGTCATATAGGGTATAAACGTAATACATCCACGCGCCTCCGACATTTTCAGTTCAGCGTTCATCGAAACGACACCATGAATTCTAAAATTTTCACCAAACACTTAGGACGGGATAGATACCTTACCGTCGGTGAATATAAAAGGATCAAAAATATAGACATCAGAATATGGAACGATGGGAAGTTCCCTACTAAATTCGGCGCCTGCCTGCGATTACAACAGTGGCTGGAATTAGCTGATAACGCACAGAAAGTGTATGAACATTTACAAAGCAGATCTTCTTTGGAAAGGATACATATCGGACATAATGAACACGTGACTTATGATCATGAACACCGTGTTGTACATATCCGAAAATTCTTTTACCCGAAAGACAGTGAGAGACTTTGCCCTACGAAGACAGGTGTAACTCTCAACCACTCAGAATTTGAACAGTTGATGTCCACCATTAATGACGTCACTGTGGCTGTACCGGAACTACAAACTTTAGTACCCTGCTACACGCAAGAGGATCATAAAAAAAAGCAGCTTGGCTTTTTAATGTGTAGTTTCTGTTCACCGGAATTATGCAAAATATATACACCTGATTCGTTTTAAACTGTAATTATTATGTAATGGAATAAATGGATTGTGTTTGATAAATAATAAAATGTGTAAATTATTAAAAGATGCGTTCAGCTTTACTGCTATGGAAAAGCCGACCCACTTGTAGAAAACCATGTCGAAATTATTCTCTGGCATGACCTTCTTCGATTATCTTGTGATTTTTGTAATAACACTACAGAATGAGAATGACTTGAGAAATACCACGACCAAACTCTACACCTCCTTCTGTAGTTTTATTACTTAAAAACAAAATAGCGGCCATGTTTTTCGTATGATTCGAACTAAAATCTCGTGATAACATCTGAGTGACGTCGGGCACGTACTCGCCAAATTGCATAATGATTGGTGGAAACATGAGCCCACTATGACACTTTAAAATTCGAAGTGCATTTATGACTTAAATAAAAGATGACAACTGGAGGCCAAGTTTCTCAACCGAGAACCCGTGGTTCGGCGTGAATTAAGCCTGACATTTTATTTTAAATATATAAAATTCGAAATAGTCTGGCAGCCATGTTATTGAAAAATATTCGAACCAAAATATGGTGCTGACCTCTAAGTGACGTCTGGCACGCACGTGACAAATTTCATAATGATAAGATAGAAAATGAGAACATAACGGTACTTTTTTTTACTTGAAGGTAAGTGACCACTCTGTTATAATGCTACTGTCGTTTAACATAGATTTGCGTCAATTTTATATGAATTAAAGCATATAGCTAAAATCTATATTAAAAACGAGGGGGTATTGAGACAATTTAAAAATAAAGAGCGTTTGTATTGATGGATACGCCGAATTAGATTTAAATGCATAAGTGATGTGTACATTTAATGTATGTGACCCAAAATGCGTTCAGTTGTATGTTCAAATATCTATGGGTAAGGCGTTGATTGATTCCTGATAGTTCGATTATATACACCATATTGTAAAGTGGTAGTTAGAGAAAAAAAGCTTAAAGGGGGTACTCTACGCCATTTTCATTAAATTTCCGGTGATAACAACGACCTAATATCGATAATATATAGAAACATAAATAATTTGAGTCGAAGATGTATTCTGTAAACGCTCAGGTTAATAGGCTATCTTAAAATTTAATAATTTAAAAGTTAATAATTTGATATAAATTGAATTTATGACTGGAGCCATAAAATGGCGTCAATTAAATTACGAATTCCCGTGTACATGACGTAATCAAATAAAGTAATTGAGGGATACTGGATTTGTAAACCGATCGCACACACGATCGTTTGATCATTATGATGATACGAGGAGAAAACTCAAGCCACTCACTGACTAGTGATGATAAAATAACTTAAATGAGTATATGTGACTAGTATGCATCTAATATAACTTTTATTTGATTCATTTGGTTGAAAACTGTACAAAAATTACTCGACAACGACAATTTGTATTTTTGCATTCTGGTAAATTTGCCATCCGTAACACTACTTCGTACTCAACAGACTTTCAAATAATGGAAAAATTGTTACCTTATTCTCCGACTCGGAGACTATAGAAACCAACAACAACATGTTGGGTACAATATCCCTTTAACGAATGTTAGAGATGATTTAATCAATTTGCCATTTAAATAACAGTGTATCATTAGTCGGGATACATAGCTTAAAGGGGCCACATACAGGTATTTTAAACGGACCATATACGATGCCATTATGAAATTATGAAGGAATTTTCAATACTAGTCAAATAGAATGTTTCCACATGTAGCATGTTCCAGAAAAATTGCGTGGTTGAAGATTACATGTGTCCAATGAGCGGGGAGTGAGTCGTTAGGGTTCACACAGAGATTGCATTGAAATTCCAATGACTCAGGTGTTGCACCTGAAGTAAGTATTGGTTATTTACTAGCAACACCAAACATCGGTACGAGCGTCTCCAAGGTTATAAAACACACATAACCCAGTGAGAGCTTTCCGATTAATGGCAGCAAGCCATATTTCCGACTAAATCATGAAAATACCAATAATTCTGTTGTGGATATGGGGTCGATTAATTAGGGCATTACTGTATGTGTATGAAATATATAGACATAAAACAACACACATCTACGTCTGGCTCTCTCTCTGCCCCTCTCTCTTTCTTCCGCTACTCCTTGACATTCTCAACACATGTGTTTTATGTTTGCTAGAGTATGAGACGGGCCTCGTTTGGTTACATACGACCATGAAAGTAATATTACCTGTATACAGATAATTTACTTTACTAAAGGGGAATATTCAAGAAGGTAGATAACTCGAGGGTTTAATATATTGCGAGGGAAGAAAGACGAGACCTTAGCTTTGTTGCCTCTGTCAGCACACTTAATGACATGTGTTTGTGATGAAGGTTATAGCGCATCGGGCGAGAGATTTTAATCTTTTTAATAATGTGGATTCAAACAGCAGAGCAATTAATGGCTGGAGAATGTTAAGCTTCGAAAATTGCAGAATGATTCCATTAATCTATTCTGTGAATGATTGTGCAATACTTTACCATGAAATTAAACCAGACGCTCTTCAAATGTCTTCAAATGAGAACATGTTATGGGACCATGGACTGGGGCGATTCAAACTGAAGCTTATATTATGATGGCATTGCGAACATTCCAAATGCATTGGCAGATCATGTGATACAAGTGCTTTCGATAGACAGACAGTGCGTTGTGGATTCTAATGAGTTTACTGCCCAACTGTCAGGGTCACGTGATGACTTTGAGAATATTATATTATAGGAGATACCCTCTGTTATTGTTTTTTCACATTCTAGAAAATTCTTGTTTCCTAGAGGTAATCTGCATATGTATTATTGGATATGTTGAAATATATATGGCCAAGGCGCTAAACGATTTATGAGAATTTGTTTACAGGGATACACCAGAGAGAGAGAGAGAGAGAGAGATATATAGAGAGGACGAGAGAGAGAGAGAGAGAGAGAGAGAGAGAGAGAGAGAAGAGAGAGAGAGAGAGATAAAGGGGGATGAGATGATGGGAGAGGGGGTAGTTGTGAGAAGTATTCAATAATTGAGTTGAGTTGTTTCGTAATATGTAAAGATTTGTAAGGCAGAACGATTAAAGAAAGCATATAGAGCACCAGAAGAGATAGATTTTAATACATATTATTAACAGATGTGGAATTCAAGAGAATAGTGTACCAGTCTGGACCGATTAGTGTGCCTCTGTTTGTGAAAATGTATAATGATCGGTGTCCCTACATACTTCATAAATGCTTGAAGTTGGATAGCTAGGAAAATCTATGAAGTGATGGTCTCATACACTCACTCTATTCACAAAACCCTTGCACAGAAGCCGTTAGGAACATGCATTTTTCAATAACAGACATGTTGATCTGTATCGTGGCAGTTAATGACTTAAACGTGTGTTTAATTACGAAGCTTCGAGAATCTGTCTGTCTGTTGTGTTGAGTACGGAAACATATCGCTGTGATTTAGTTTATTGGATACTGACACGCGTTTTATCCCCCGGTGCATTTTGATTTATTCCTGAGAATTCGATTACAGGTATCAAATTAAAGGAAACACATACGACACAGGTATGAAACGTAAAGGGATCATGTACTATTCCTTTGCAATTATGAAGGGATTTTTAATAGGGTCCAGAAAATTGGATATATCGGAGAAGGTTCCAGAACTGCGGGGCCAATGAGCGTGGAGTCAGCCTGTAGGGTTCATCCGGAAGTATTGCATCAGATTCCAATGACTCAGGCGTTGCGCCGGAAGTAAGGGATTGGGTTAGATTGTAATGACTCATTACACCTTCGTTCTCAAATATACTTCGTACCTGATGAACAGTATACACGACGTACTTCGATGACGGAAGTATACGATTGCCCATTGTACAGTTCTCAAGGGCCCGAAAGCGTATACGACCATTGTCAAATAGCCACACCCACGAAGTACACATCCATATACCGAAGGACCCCCCACAACCGTGACGTATACAAATACACACACGCGTATACTCAAACACCCACGCGTCGCCACGTCATACGGTGCGGGGGCGGTGGAACTTTGATCTTTGTTTACATACAACGTCATTACGTCATACGGTGCGGGGGCGGGGTACTTTCCTTTGATCTCCTTTGATGTCGGAAGACAATAGGACAGTAGAATATGTACCCATACTTCCAATGTACTTCTATAATGTACCTTTACCCCTACAAGAGGCGTCTATGCAGCAATTGGCGACACAATGTCCGACCGATACCAGTCTTTATTCGAGCCCCAGCTGTATTAATGTGTCGAAGGTAGTAAGATTTTCCATCTTAAATATTGTCCAAATATAGAAAAGTGTAAGTATATAGATGTGCTCACTCTTGCTGTCTCATTATGGTTTAAATTGTCCCATTTTTGTTTGAGATAAATAAAATAGGTGCGTATGTGGAAAGCGGTGGCTATATGATGTGAAGTGATGGGTTACACTGGTGTAAATGTTTTACATAGGCCTCAGTGCTAACGTTTTAGCGTATAGTGTTGGCAATATAAATGTTGGGTCCAAAATTTTCTTTAAATCTGAAAAATTGTCATTTTGGGAAACTTTTTACACAAAAAAATCATGTCTGTCTAGCAGGGAATTCGCCTTTAAATCTTATGTTTTCGTAACTAGTGTCAGAACCGCATAAAACAATAGTCATATTTTAGACCACACCAAAAAATTCAAACTTCACTACAAAGGGTTAATTCCTGTGCCAATGGTTATTTTACCTATGGGAAATCATAGGGAAGAGGTGCGATGATTTTTGTATGTGAAAAGCATACAAGGCTATTGACCAATCGGGGCCCAGTGTCTATTTTATTCTCTCCTAAATATTCCTCCCGCATCCGCTAGATGTCACTCGGAACCTTATTTACACCAGTGTAACCGATAACACACCCCGACTGAGTTAACATTTCATATCATTCAATAGCTTAAACACCTGATTAGCTTGCATTTGTTTGGATCTAATTTTTGTTCTGCATACGATGTATCCTCCTCTGGCGTGAATATTAACAGACGCGTGGTATGCACGAAGCCATACATTATAAATGTTTGTTTTCTGCTTGAATAAAGCAATTATCACGACCGCTTTCGAACATTAATAGACATAGTAATCCCATGCTCAAGCTTTTAAATAGGGTGTCTGTCATTTGCAGACTGAGGTCCACAGAGGGTGAATTTAGAGATGCTACCCCGCATAGCGGGCTAGCATCGCCAAATTCACCCTCTGGGAACCTCATTCTGCTGAGGTGTAAGCAGAATGAGGTCCCCAGAGGGTGAATTTGGTGATGCTAGCCCTCTATGCGGTGTAGCATCACTAAATTCACCCTCTGGGGACCTCATTCTGCAAATAACACACTATTTCAAGGCTTGCACATGCTGCATATAGCTTTGGATAATTCACCAACTATTTTATCTTTTTCCACTATATATCCCTGACGGCACCTTTACTGTGGACCCAACACAGTAGAGGGCTGAGTCACTTGTTTAAATGTAAAATTAATCAATACTCTGAAAATGATAAAAAATGTGAACCTTGTGATTTATGTGCGGCATAGTGCTGTATATAAGGCAATATATATTGTCTCTTTAAAATTCGAATGAGAAAAAGCCAACAGCTTCCCTTGAACTCCCTTTTGTTCGCGACTGCCCACAATCAACATATACCAACGCATAAATACCCACTCTGTAATATGTGTGTGTGTGTATATATATATATATATACATACATATACATATATATATACATGTGTATAACGATAATTGTATATTTAATTCCAGATTGATGCAACGTCCCATGAGCACTATATCCTGAACGGTAAGTACACTTCCAACATTCTAACCAACCTTAAAACAAATTAAATCGCAAACAATCGAAAATACTGAAATATTCAACCTAGATCCGGTCATGAATTTTCTGGTAATCCAATATTTATTCCGATATACACTCATAAGTCAGATAAATCATGTAGTATGTAGTCACCCCTACTGTAAAATAGATCATTAAAGAACAAATATTAACAAAGATATATAATATACATGTGTTTCTCCAATGGTATAAAGTTATCCGTCAGAACATAAACAAGTTATGTCTGCTTATGTTATGCTTAACCAGAGTGGATACTGATGACATGTTCTAAAATGACGCACATCTCTTTAATTTCCAGTGTCTCCAACTTGTGGATCAACCAGCACTGACTCCTCGACCATCACGGTGAGGACTGACATGGATGTCAGCGTATCGGCTCTATGCAAAGGCACGAGTGCACAGCCATTCACGAAGTCTCAGAACGATGTTGTCCACACCAAAACTGTACTGCCCGCCACAAAGTCCGGTTCAAATGAGTGTCTGTTCTATGTAAGTCCAACTAATTGAATACATCCAAATTTACCACTTCAAAGTGCATACCGTGCATGCACTATTACGAACTTTACATAATGTTGCAAAAGGCTGATTTAGAAAGGTTCTAAAACTAGTCAATCTGGACACAATGTCGAGGATATATAATAGTGACGTTTTAAACAGTTAAATAGAAAAAAAATAATTTAAATCTTTTAAATCAAGTTTTACAAAATGCAATCTTAAGACGCACTAAATGTCAAATCATAAAGGCTTTCTGATTGTTCGAACCAAATTTCTGTCCATACCGGTACTATTAGAAAAATGAACATGTTCATTTTGTTAGTTAACAAAGAGCCTCATTTTGACAATTTATTGCAACAATGTCCATTTGTCGAAAGTTGGAACTGTTTCGTTCATTTGTTTATTAGTCAGTTACGAAACGTATACAAATACTTACCTTTTCGTTTTGAAGAATTGGTTTGGTCTTCCGTTTGACACAATGTCTTCACACACAATTTAGTAGTTTATAGTGCATAGTATGCAACTCGGCGTTCACAATTGGGCTTCTGTATTGACCGTTCTCAGTGTTGAATCAGATGGAGGCGTATCTACATTTTAATTCGCGTTTACGAATTCGTCGGTATTGACTTGAAGCGTTACTGTTGGTCACAATATTTTAGTTTACACAAGCTCGTTAAAATATTTTTCCGACTGTTAATTATGTAAATCAGTCATGGGTGGGGCGATACAGCGGTCACTTGTGTTATGATATATTTGGCTCGGACACGAGGCTTTCCCGGTGTCGGGGACCAAATATCTGGCAACGAAGATATTTTTCCATGCACATATCCTAGGTAACGATGGATAATTTTTCTCCCTAACCAAGAGCCTCATTCTGATGTCTTGTTTTTTATCATTCTTTAACATATTTCAGTAGGCTCGTAACCGTACATCTGAGGAGAAATCTAATGCGATATTAATAATTATGATGGATGGTGTCGGTATATACCACTGGAAAAACAAAGTGCTTTAATACGTTTGAGTGAAATTGACATGGCTCATAAAACCACATGACTACGTCACAATTAACATCGTCGAACATGGCATGAATTCCGAAAAACGCGTATTAAGTCTTTACAACCATACCATATGTGTTTGCCATTGAGAATAACGCCTATCGTATATGGAAGAGCAAATTTTTATGTTAATATAACCGACTGGTGCAATGTCATAATTATTTGTCGAAAGTGGAAATATTTCTTTCGCAATTTGTGAAATGGGTTAATTACGAAATGTTCGAGTATGCTGGCTTTCTGTTTTAGTACAGTCGATTTGATCGGATGTGTCTGTCCCTACTCGTTTATGGTGCAGTTTATATTTCCTTTGTGCTAGCGTCGGGAGCATAAACAAACTATTGCGGTTATTAACTGCACAATATATCGTTAATATTAATAAGAAATGATAATAAAATGACACGAAATACAAAACTAGACCAATTTATGAGCTAGTTAGAAAAATTGCGATAAATATTTTTAAATCGCGAAAAATTACGTGGATTTTGAAAAAATGTCACATATAAATGGCTATAACTTGTGAACCACGTGGGCTATTGATCCGCAAAATGGATCCAAAATTTCCCCAATGACTTATCAAAACGACTTTAATAATGGAATGCCAAAGGTATTGTTATATGTGATATGAGCGTAAACTAAACTGCACCCCCTAAAATATACCTTTGCAGAAAAACGAATTATGTAGTTTACAATTAGAATGCTGCATGTCAAGTTTGTTTTAGAATCATAAACTGAAACAGTTTTGAGAGTGATGAATAATTAAAATTTGCCAACAAAATCTTAAGTTTCTCACACTACCAGTCACAAACGTGACTGAGTTCGTTATCGGAGGACAAGGGACTTGTTAAAGGGGTACTATACTTCATTTTCAATAAATTCCCGGCGATAACAACTATCTAATATCGATAATATATATAAAAACACTAAGTAATTTGAGTCAAAGATTGTATTCTGTTAATAGGTTATCTTAAAATGAAAGTTGATAATTTGGTATAAATTTAATTTATGCAAGAGTCAAAAATTAAATTTCGAATTTCCGTGTACAAGACGTAATCAAAATAATTCACGGATAGTGTATTGGGCAAAGCGTGGCACACACGATCGTGTAACAAATTATTTTGATGTTCGCAGATGGACTCTCACGAGAAAGATTGTCTGCGTTAACGCATTTGGGGGCATATTTTTATTTTCATTAGCGTTCAGATTATAAAGCTATTATACAATGTTATATAAACATAATAACCTGGCCGCGACTGTGTGTGCAATTTGAAGTTGCACCTGTTGTGCTTTATAGGTCGACTCCATGATGAAAGCAATTCATGAGATTCAGGGTTCTCTACAATTTTATTTATACTATTTTTATTTTGGACTGGCTAAAACTGCTCTGACAGCAGACTGTCTGTTCATCATTAGCAGAATATAAGCTTCAGGTGAGCAAGGCAGGGTACCTTGTTTGCGGGCCCAGGACACTGTGGCACACACCCCATTTCTCATTCTGATGTGGTTTGTATGAAATTTAATTATCGGGTTTGTATGAAATTTAATTATACTTTGCGTTTAGACTTGCAGGGTTTGAAACATGAGACGTTTTGAGTACAGTACACTACCAGTCAGAAGAAGTGGTATATTGAGGCGCGCCTTTATTGCGATAATGAGCGTTTAATTTCGAAAAAGGCAATTATAGCGCGATAGCAAAATCTGTCGCGCTTATTATTTAATAAAATATTTCATGTTTGTATGAAATTTAATATCGCAATAATATTGCAAGTGGAAATACTTATAAGCACGACGCTTGCGATAGTATTGCAATATTTTGTGCTTAATATCGCAATATTTCGCGCTTAATATTGCGATATCTTGCGCTAAAAATCGTGACATTTAAATCAAAATTATTGCACCATAAAACGTTTACGTAGTTGGTGGCATATTATTATTTTCATTGGCGTTCACAAATTAATTCGTATTTAATAACTTGAATCGAGATTTATCAAGTCGATAAATACGAATTAACCGACTGGTTAAGCCAATGTCTTAGTTTACACAATACTTAGTTTACATGAGAAGCTAATGACTCGTTAACATTGTTCCGGTGGGGTGAGATATCAGTCACGTGGGGTGGGTGAGATACGAAAACCTTGTATAACTGCATGTATCCTACGCGGACTGCCTCTGCTAAAATGTGTAGGGTGGGAGAATGGAAAATCTTGTTTAGCTGTATACGTGTATCTCGCACCGGTTGTCTGTGCAAATCTGTCTAGATGTGGGAGAAAGTGAATCAGTTATCTCACACCACCGACTCTGTGCTCAAAGCCTAAATTATGTAGATGAAATAATCCATACATGAAATCAAAGCGAAATGACTATTAACGTGGTAATAATATCCACCAGCTACAGTACCAGTCAAAATAAGTGTTATATTAAGCGCACTCGTTTTGCGTATAATATCGCAATAATATTGCAAGTGGAAATACTTATAAGCACGACGCTTGCGATAGTATTGCAATATTTTGTGCTTAATATCGCAATATTTCGCGCTTAATATTGCGATATCTTGCGCTAAAAATCGTGACATTTAAATCAAAATTATTGCTTCAATATTGTTTATTGCATAAATAGAGTACATTAGATTTGTGCATGCAGTTAGTTGTAAATACTATATATGTACACTATATGCATACTATATGCACACTATATGCACAGTATTTATCTAATATAAACATAACACTATCGGGTTTGTATGAAATTTAGCGCGCTTGATATCGCAATATTTTGCGTTAAATACCGCAATAATAAGCGCGACAGATTTTGCTATCGCGCTATAATTGCCTTTTTCGAAATTAAACGCTCATTATCGCAATAAAGGCGCGCCTCAATATACCACTTCTTCTGACTGGTAGTGTACTGTACTCAAAACGTCTCATGTTTCAAACCCTGCAAGTCTTACCGCAATGTGTTGACTATTTCTAATATTAAATAATCATTTAGAAATAGTTACCCCTTAGGAAATGTTCCTATGATAAGTTCAACAATGGCTGTTGAACTTAGTATCTGTAGATGCCCCTCAATAAACAAAAGTCCCTCTGCAATTTGAATATCTGTCGACCGATATATGTTCCGAACACCCTTCCAGATAGATATAAGACTATTCCAAATGGATACTTTTATAAATGAATGGGGTAATCAATTAGAAAAGCAAGGTTTAGAATAATTTAATTTTTTTTCAGAAAAAGCAGACCAGTGGAGTGTATACGATAAAGATCGAGATATCCTATGGTGAACCTGGCGCGTATATCCACACGCAGCACCAAACATATCTCATCACTTGTACATACGACGACAATGGAATTAACGTGGCCGAATCTGCTTCAAAGACCATCGACGACGCGTATGTACTAAATTAACAAATTGAAAAACTTGCATATCATCCTTTGTATATTAAATGTGTATTAAATTAAACAAATATTTGTTAGAATGTCATTTGCAATTCTTGCTATTGCAACAGTAATATCCCCCTGCTCAATTTCCAGCATCGTTCTCAAACCAAAACACAAAATACAATATCAATTTATATACCCGAAATCATAGCAATTTTCCGAATGTTTCCAATTTTTCGGAGAAAATAAGAGTTTGTCTTTATTCATGGCATATTAGGAATATACTGACGCAACATGCTCTTAATTGGCCGCTTCATTTACTTTAAAGTCTCGACAACGGTACATACATTTTATTGTATGCCTAATATCGAGACAATATTTACACAAAAGAGGAACATTCTACAGTAAGATGCGAGTCAAAATAACAGATAAATCAAAAAGTATACTAAAGATTTGCAATGCGTCTGCGACAGCACATCGCCGAACCAAGCAAGATAACTTGTTATCTGTTTACCGATGGGCGTTTAATGAAGCATTTCCATTGGTTCAATCTTGCACCAAAGAAATATATATAACAAAACTGGATGACAAAAGGTCTCATTAACTCTACCTTAGTTAAGAACAAATTATACATAAACACAATTCAAAAATCTGACTTGACTCAACGTTGATCAGTATAAAACCTATTGTCGAATATACCAGCAATTAATCAGAAAGAGCAAACAACTATATTACAACACTGTTATACAGAAAATAAAATTCGACATGCGACGTGCATGAGTCATCTTGAAACTGTAACATAACCCTCCAAAAATTCCATCAAATGTATCTCATGAAAACACTGTAATTTCGGAATCAGGAAAAATAGCGCAGGCGTTTAAGTACTATTTCGCGAAAATTGGTAAAATAAAAAAACTAGTGACCACGTCCCTGTAATCCAGATGAACATTTTAAAGAAAACTTAGCACATTCCAATACTGGTAATTTCTTCTTGTTTCCACACCGATGCCAACGAAGTCCGGAAAATCTCTCAGAACGTCATCGGGAAGGGAACCACTGAGATCTATCATCTCTCATCGAAACAATGAAACAGACTGTCGCACATATTCAATGTATCTATCATCTCATCGAAACAATGAAACAGACTGTCGCACATATTCAATGCATCATTCAGATGGGCTGAACATTTCCAAAGTAATTCCAATCCATTAAAATGAGTCTCCTAGTAAAATAACAAACTATAGGCTCATTAGCATTTTAAGTGTCGTTTCGAAGTTATTAGAGAAACTTGTACAGAGTGGGCTATTTTCATTCCTTCAAAAAAACACGATATTCTGCTGCTCTGCATAAACACCGATATGGATTCAGCAAGAATCGCTCTACTATTACACTATTAATTGTATTACTCTATGTTCAGATGGTCCCCGTATCGTCAAGTTAAAACATTTCTTCAAAATGAGCTTTAGTTATCAGAATCGATTAATTACAACAAAATAATGCTAACCGCTGTCAACTATGGTATAAAATTTCCCAAAACGTGTTATTTTTCAGCATGTTGTTCAACGAAATATGTCCGTATTATCGCTTGATTTTAGAGTTAGCCATCCTCATCCGCAATTTGATCGAAGACCATCTGTTTGACGACTTTTTTTCTTGGCCACAAATAAGTACACATTTAGAGAAATAAAAAAATTCAAAAATCGATATCTGATCACTGAGGTTTGATGGGTGTGTTCCTCTATCCAATCAAATCTATTTTACCCCTGAAGCCAAATAAATAGTAATATGGGATCGTTAATTCGGATTGTGCATCTTCGAGATCGTGTAGCGGAAAACAAGATAAACCAAGGACTCTGCATTAGCTATTTCCATAGACTTGTGGAATGCATTTGATACAGTCATGAAATGTTACTGGAAAAGATAGATCATTACGAAATTAGAGGAGTTTCTAAACAATGGTTTAGACGTTATCTAACTGGTCGAAAACAATGTTGACTATCAAGGCCATACTTCCACCTTCCAAAGGATAACGTGTGGCGTGCCCCAGGGTAAGTTCTCGGTCCGAGAGTTTTTCTTCCATGTAAACGATATGCCCAATGTACACAAATGAATTCGCTTTCGTTTGCTGATACCACCATATATTCATCTGGCTAAGATAAAAAATAAAAGAAAACATCAATTACCGAATTAAAACACATATTTGAATGGTGTTGTAACAAACTGTCAATCAATACAGCTAAAAGTAAATTCATGTTATGCCACCAAATGGCAATGAAGAAAAGCGGAGAAACTTTAAATGAATGGCATATAATTAGTTAGGGGTTTGGGAATCAAATGAAAGTACAGATCATCACATTCCTAGGTATTATCATGGATGAAAATTTGACTTTTAAAAACCACACACTCTACTGATTGAACAAGTTAAACACATTTTTTCGAAAGAATCATTAACAATTGTACACCACTCCTTAGTCCACAGCCATCATATGTACGGTCTCCCAGTAAGGGACATAAATATCATGCCAGTGTGCTGCCAACCTTCCAAAAAATAATGTGCAATTCGTATTCTTTGCAACTCTAAATTTATAACCCTTTTCAACTCTAAACTCATAACCCATTTTCATACAGAATATTGTAATGTTCAAAGATTTATGTACCATGCATACGACGCTCTGTGTGTACAACTAGACTATAAGAAATATCCCAAAATCATTTGAAATTTTTTCAAAGATTTCTATACCATGCACACAGCGCTCTGTATGTACATCTAGACTAAACGAAATCTCCCAAAATCAATTGAATTTTTTTTTCACTTTCTCCCTAGGTGTAAATACAAGACAGGCGAATAAGCTTCAGAAGCAAAACACCGAGAACATGTTTCTCAGAAAATCTACAAACACATTAATTTCCCAAATGTGCGGAATTTGGTTAACTCCAAAATAAGAAATTGTAAATTTAATTATGTATTCAAAACATTATCTACTGAACTAATAGGTAAATAGTCGGCTACATGTAAAATCAATTCATGCTACATTTGCGATAGATAATCATGACAACATGAAGTCGTTCATAATTTGCCTCACCATATACAATCGTTCAATTTGGACAATTCACGAACGCCAACGTGCATGACACAGGGCTGTCTGGAAGGGCGGATTGTTCAGGCGATAACTCCCAAGTTGCCTCAAGCAACATACAACTTGGGAGTTATCGCCTGAACAATCCGCCCTTCCAGACAGCCTGTGTCATGCACGTTGGCGTCCGTGAATTGTCAAAATTGAACGATTGTATATGCATGGTGAGGCAAATTATGAACGACTTGATGTTGTCATGAAAATCTACCCGATTGCCTGGTGTCCGCAGTCCACTCAGTTTGATTCAAAAACGCTATTATATAGGGCTGTCGCAACTTCGCAATATTATTCCGATTTTGTTTTTCTAACTCGTCCATCAAACTCAAATTATATAAGATCTCCACTCTTAAAGTTCACAATTTATACCATTTTCAATTAAACTATCAATATATGTGACCCGCCATATCAAATCCAGTTGTAAGTCGGATTTATTTTACCCTGTTCCAATGCATTATCTTATATATGCGAGCCGACCATAGGTCGCCTCGCATATATAAGAGAATGCATTGGCCTAACAATTTTTTACAATTTTAATAATTTGTTCTTGTATTCTTTAACAATTTTATAATTTCACCCATACAGAGCCCCAGACAAACATGAACAGACGACACTCTTCTATACCTCTATATATGTGTTGGGCTCCCTGCAGGGTAATGGATGTTTTTTATTTTATCTCCCAACAATTGTAAGAAACATTTATTTAAAAAAAATGATAAAAAATTGTTAGGCCAATGCATTCTCTTATATATGCGAGGCGAACTATGGTCGACTCGCATATATAAGAGAATACATTGGCACAGGGTAAAAAAAATCCCGACTTACGACTGGATTTGATATGGCGGGTCACATATTATATTTAAAATTAACACCAACCAGCCAACCTGAAACTACATACCCCATCATATTTTCTTATTATATTTCCTTATTGTATTTATTCAGGGCAGCAGGAAGACGACCAGTAGGTCATGCTGCTCCTGTACAATACTATTAATTCGTGTATCACTACTTTGTTGTTTATACTCTTTATTTATTGTAGAAATAAATATCTACCAAAAAAAGTCAATTTGGGACTAATGACTAACACTATTGTTTATTGAAATGTTTTGTCTCTTGGCCGCATGACGAGTCGATAGACAGCACAGAGAAGGTAGCAGAGATTCCTTATTGCCTCCCTGAAGGAGATATATTTGTACAATTATATACATGTAGATATTAATACAACAGTTAAGTGTGAGCATAATTAATATAGTAATTACATAAAACGTGCATGCGTATTATCAGGCTCACTTTGGTACGGGTGAGTTCCGTCTTATCTGTGGAACTTTTATCGGAGTGAGAAAAGCTAAATGAATTACGCCCATACAGACAAATAGTACAAGATCTGGGAAACACATTATGGTGCTGATAACCTCGATATCTTGCAATTCTTGCCATAAAAATGCAATAAAACTCAATTAGAAACAGGAACTATTTTATTACGCGCAACACACAACTTACACAATGATCAGCACGCGACGTAGCGAGAAATTCATATCACGTGACTATTCAAATTCGTTTTGGCTGGAATCCATTCAGTGATGAGGCAACGATATTTTCATTTCGAATGTTCGACATAATTGTCACTTTTAATAGGATAATTGTAATATTTCATGGTGAAATCTCCTTAGTGATAATAGTGTTGGCGACAGGCATTGCAGGAGATGACTGTCCATTCAGTTTTATGAATTCTGAACTTTCCGACACCTCAACAACAAATTTCTGACTTGCACTAAAATCTACCGTTAAAATTAATTTAGAGGAAATGCAAAAAATTACGGACTTTCCGCAAATATTCTGTTTGATATCCATAACTTAATATGAAATTAATTTGATCTGCCCTTCTGTATTTCATCGAACAGAATCGGTCAGTATCTTTTGATAGATCGTTCTGAATTACGGGGAATTCCCTACTTTGCTAAAATATAATTTGTCAAGTTGGTCCGCATTCGTGCGCGCTGTAAACAATGTGTAATGTTCGTTACATTTCGGATTCCAACACATTTTTTGGAAACATTTTTTTGTTTTTTCGTGGCAGTCTCCAGATTGTGTTCACTTTATTGAAATAAGTATTGAGAATTTACGTTCTTGGGACACGCTTATATTATTTTACGACTTTTAATTGGTTATTTAGACGTTTTGATTTGAAAGCCAGTTTGCAAATTCACGTGTACCAGCTGTTGCCATCCACGATATCTTATTTACACCATGCATCAGGATACAGATCTGAAACCGCCTATGAGTTTTCTCGTATTTTTGAGAAAAAAATAGCTAAATTGCAAGATAAGAATGATTTATCAAACAGTACATGCATTGAAGTTCAATCATATCCGCATGCGCATGCCACCTGTCGGACACATGTCTTTCTCGCCAAAATCATACGTTTGAAGCGAAAAGCAAAGCGACTTCTCTCTAAATCATACCTCTCATATACTATCAAACATCATATTTAGAGTGTAATTTTACTGATTGTAATGGTGTATTTAGTGTAAACAGTATTTAATCCATATATTGACGCGACGCCCATTTAAGTGTTTATTTTCCAGCTAACCGCAAACCCCTGCATGACCAACGAGTATATAATTCACTCAGGAAAGTTTAAATATTACTACATACATAGACAACTCAATAGACAACTCAATTCAGGTTCACTTTTCCAAGTTTAACTTGAATTATTCCATGAACGCAATACTTCAATAAACTACACTACACCATTTTAAAAGTTAATATATGATGCACAACAGTCGTTAACTCCTCAAAACTTCAAAAGACGTTTGTTGTGGATTTAAACTTTAAAAACAAAAATTAATCATGTTTTATCAGTTCCGGAATTCACTAAACTTGTATCTTCTACTGTTCAAAATAGGCTCAGTTGAATAAGCGGAAACAAAGCTTCTTTGTTGGGCCCTATATAATCGCATAATCTCTTGGTGATCATAGTTAAAATAGTTTATCAAAAGTAATACCATTTTATTTTATTTGTTTAGATACATCCAACCTATGGAGCTCCAGGACAACATGGGCTCCGCATCCAGCGGAACATTCACACTGGAGCTTGTTGACGTTATGGATAACCCAATCACCGGAAATGTAGCCATCGGGCGTAAAGTTAGACTTCATGGGACATTATCTGGTACGTTTTCAATACAATGTCTTTTTCTCAATTCAAATCACAATTTAAGTTGCAATCATGCACATGCCTTTAAAACAAGGTTCCACCCAAACTATATGGTAGTCCGTAACCAACAGTGAATTATAGGGAAAAAACGCGTTTAGATAAACATCGATATCACCCAGAAGGGGATATAGAATAATATACTTTCACACTAGCTCGCGCGTTGTAACCGATTCACTTGCGTGCACCAATACTGTTTCCCGTTTGTACTGTTGAAGGACAAAGTGAAAGAACCCAATGTGATATTCTAATTTATATTATATTCGCTGATATTACATTTATAATAAAAAATCTATTTTATGTTGAAATTAGACATATTTATGGGGGGGGGGTAAAGGGAAGAATACCGGAACTATATTTTTATATTCTGCGGATGGTGAAGTAGCATTGCGTGAACAGGCAGCGATCAGCTGATGGCTTCAAAAATGATGCATCGATTGAAGAAGATTGTGAGACCATTTAACGTCGTAAATGGTGAATTTCTTTGGAAATGCGTATAATAAAAAGAATATCTAAGTCTTTTTTGAGTGCATACCAAAAAATATGTCATTCGTGACCGAGACAAATATCTATTTTCGCTCGCGGCAAGCCGCTCGCGAAAATAAACATTTGTCTCGCTCACTCATGGCATATTTTTCGGTATCCACTCAAAAACACTAGATATCCTCTATATATACCAACTACTCATTAATGAGTAGTTCCCTGTCCAGATAATAAGTTAGGTCGTTTTGAACATATCTGAACATTTCACACAAAATATGAAGCCTTATGTACTTGTATTATCTTTTATGTCTATCATCTGAGTTTACCCTGAATACCCATCAAAATAGACAATTCCAATGTATAACTGGTGTGAGAATCCATTTGGTATACAACGGGTGTATACTTATAGTGTGCTTATATTGGAGAACCAAACTGATCAATGGGTACCTATGCAGACTCTTAAATAATGTAGCATTCAACTCATTTTACTGACATACGCTGATTGTACAATTTTAGAAAACACGTCTGATGTAAAATGTAAATATTTAATACTTAATCTTGGACGAATTGTCGTCGATAAACTGACTGAAATAATTCTGGCAAAATAAGACTATTCATAATTAAAGATGAGGGCGTCCCTCGCGGTGGGTTTTGCTTTTAAAATGGTAACATCGTCATAAACAGAAAGAATATTAAAATAGACAACTGTTGTCCGTATACCAATCGCACAAAACCCGTAAATAGTATGCTATTGTCAAATTAGTTCGCCGTGTTCTGTAAATAAAAGCCAAAAACCTTACAGAAATCGAACCATACGACCCGTAGTCAGTGCAAAATACATCTAATGTACGTTAACGCATGATTGGGTAATGATCAGACAGAAATATGTACCTAATGCAATGTCTTTTGCAAAGAGATCAAATTTGATTTATCCGGAGAGTATTTTCTCACAAGATGACAAACTAACGAATTCACGATTATATTTTGTTGTATCTTGTATAAGTGGTGTGGTCTAAATAAGGAGTTGATGCAATGGTATGCCACGCTATAAGCAGACGGTGTGTTTGTCATATTATTATACCCCCGCAACGAAGTTAGGGGGGTATACTGGAGTTGGCATGTCCGTCCGTCTTCCGTCCGTGGACACAAATTTGTCCTGATTTTTATCAGTCGTTTTTTGATCAATTTCCGTGGAACTTGGCACAGACAGGCATCAACCACCATGGGAACCTGTGCACCTGCGATTATGACGTCTGCCTTTTTCGACTTAGAACATTTTTGCAACATGTATAATTTTGTCCGAGCTTTTATTCCTACATTTTTAGGTCAATGTTTTTTAATCTTGGCACTGATATTTAGTACCATGAGAACCTGTGCACCTGCGATTATGATGTCCGTCAGACTTTTTTTGAAGAGTTATTCCCCTTTTTCGACTAAGAAAATTTTGGCAAAATGCATAATTTTGTCAGAGCTTTTATTCCTACATTTTTCGGTCAATAGGTTTAAGATTAAGGTTAGGTTTGTGCACCTGCAATGGGAACTGTTACTTAATTATTTTAACTAAATGTTTACTGACATGTGAAACATCTTAGTATTTTAAAAACACGGGGGGTATCCTTAGTCCCATTGGGACAGTCACACCTAGTTTATTTCTTGTTTAGTCACGTTTATTATACATTTGTCACTACGTGACGATTGCCTTGTGTGTCTATGATAAATCCTATGAAGGAGATGTGATGTTGTGTTTAGTCACGTTTATTATACATTTGTCACTACGTGACGATTGCCTTGTGTGTCTATGATAAATCCTATGAAGGAGATGTGATGTTGTGTTTATGTGGAAGTTTCCCGACAACAACGAACGATTTCCGGAAATCTACGGGTATACCTTCGTGACTCTAATGACAAACCAAAACATCGTGCTTTTCACGAAAACATAAGACAATCGAACTGATTTTTTCGCACACGGTTTTTGTAGATTATATCTCATCCAAAGTATCATTATACTATGCTATTCGTATATTATTGAGGAAATGGTCATAATTTGTAACTTTTTATTTCTAAATCAAAACCTACAACGAAGGCCATCCGGGCCTTTATAATGACTTTGCATGCTAATAACTTTATTATAAGCTTTATGAAAGTAAAACTACTTTATTCCTTATTCAAACTGGATCACGCCATCAAGTAACGTGCAACGTTGGCTTCTGTGTTGATCCTACGCTGATATTTTACCTATTTACAAAATAAACTTTATTTCGGTCAGGTTATATGCTGTTATATAACAAAAGTTATATAGACAAATTCTATGACGCGCGTTATATTGCAAATTTTTGTCTTATAACTTAGGTTATAACTCATAACCTTATTCCAATCAAGAGTTATTTCTTATAATTTAACCCTTTACCCAACAAACCGGCCAAAACCGGCCAAATAAAGCTGCAACAGCCTAACATATCTTCGGTCTGTCTCAATAGAACCATACAAATATGGGTATCATTGGAACCGGCTCCTTGACCACATTGTGATAGTTACAGTTATGCCCTGTGCCAATGCATTCTCTTATATATGCGAGTCGACCATAGGTCGCCTCGCATATATAAGAGATTGCATTGGCCTAAAAAAAATCTTTTTTTAACACTTTTTACCATTTTTTCTTACATTCTTTAACAATTTTATAATTTTTAATGTGTTAAGCCAATGCATTCTCTTATATATGCGAGGCGACCTATGGTCGACTCGCATATATAAGAGAATGCATTGGCACAGGGCCCTTCTGTTGGGTAAAGGGTTAATCAGCAATTTCACAGGAGAAACACCTTAAGTGGGAGTAAAACAAGTGTAAAACTTTGCGAGGATATACAACAGGCGACATATACACTAACCATGAGTTCTGCTTTCTTTCAGCTGGAACAGGTGTACGTCCAGTGAGCTGTATTGCATTCAGTGCTACCTCTTCCTATGCTATCCTGAGAGGAGGGTATGTATATATACACGCATTCACTATGAGATATTTAAAAAAATTCTCTGCTCTTTATTAACTTTATCTAGTTATAACTGAACGTATAGCGAATTATAGTAAATTTGTCTTCAAACTGTTCGGTTATACACGGTTAAAAATACGGTCGTTAGTTGAACGGTGCCATACCGTGCAACATCGCTGCAAATAAAATTTTCCCGATAAAGTCAGGCTGTAGCATATTCCACGGTTAAAAAAAGGGTTCCATGCAATAACTGGCAGACTGTAACCAGTAACTGTCAGACCGTGGTATTTTGTTTTACGAATAACGCCGTAACTAATATTGGTCAGACCAATGGTATTTTTTTAACTGAGGTCTACCCCATATTTTTGCTGATATTTAGCAAATATTATCTAATAAAAGAATTAGCAAAGTTCTCGTGGTGATAATAATTTCCCGATAGGCATTACCATTATTCACTAGCTATATAAATAATGGATGTAAATAAAATAAAAACTACAACAGCTGAAATTAGTATCTCTTTAATGTCTTTTGATGACCAAGAGTTAATGACGTTTTCTATTATAATAAACATCCATTCACGAGTAGTTCCCATTTAGGAAATGTTCGGATACAAAATTAAACGGCCATAGATAATTTTATCTGCTCAAATATCCTTAACATCTCACCAAATGAATTGACAATTCCAATGTATACTTTCATAACTGAATATGAGAATATATTTAGTATAGAAAGAGTTGAATTAAATTGACTTTCAGATGTGGTGACGGCGTCGTGTTCGCAAAAGTTGATGGATTCACCACATCAGGACTAGACGTCTACAGTCCTTATTTCGGCGCATTCAAGCTGAGTGATGGGACCACCATGCAAGTCTCGTGCAACTTTACTGAGTGCAGTTCTAACTGCGATGGGGTACGTTTTTAATCCATTCCAAACCCTGGTTTATGTCACGCATGGTACTCTAAAAAACAACAGACTTGTCAAGAAACATTTTCCAAGCCTTTTTCGCCAGTCATCCTATAAATGCATTTGACTCTTTTTCCTTTATCCTCTATCATTTATAAGACAATCGCCAATAAGATATATTTACCAGTTATGAACTATGCATACTTGATGCCCACGAATGATGGAATGGCCAATTTTATTTTTTTTTATTAATATTTTTATTTAGGTCTAAATACATAGTCATGTTTTACATATCATTTAAGTAATAATCATGTGATTTTGAATGAATATCATTCTTGAATAAATAATATGTCTCGTTTTAGTAAATCGTACTATAATATACATATATCTATCAGCTTATATATATAAAGGATTATTCATTAGTCTTCTGACAGCTCATATGGAAAGCATGGTATTGTAAAGATCCACAAATATCCTGATACCACTTATTCTTAATAATAGGAACAGCGTTTATAGTTAAATAATTGGTTGACTAAAGTAGACTGGTTTTCGATTCTCTGTTTGTGTCACACCCATAACTTTTACTAATAAATGGCCAAAATTATCCCGTGTTTTCAAACTTAATTACTTTCGATTTCAGGTATTCATGAATTGATATTCCAATTGCTAATGTTATCAAAGATTAAATATCTAATGTTATCAAAGATTAAATATCTAATGTTATCAAAGATTAAATATCTAATGTTATCAAAGATTGAATATCTAATGTAATCAAAGATTGAATATCTAATGTCATCAAAGATTAAATATCTAATGTTATCAAAGATTGAATATCTAATGTTATCAAAGATTGAATATCTAATGTTATCAAAGATTGAATATCTAATGTTATCAAAGATTGAATATCTAATGTTATCAAAGATTGAATATCTAATGTTATCAAAGATTGAATATCTAATGTTATCAAAGATTGAATATCTAATGTTATCAAAGATTGAATATCTAATGTTATCAAAGATTGAATATCTAATGTTATCAAAGATTGAATATCTAATGTTATCAAAGATTGAATATCTAATGTTATCAAAGATTGAATATCTAATGTTATTATATGATCATAAGTTTCTTTCACCAATTCCTATGTTAAAACGTAACGAAAAAAATCGAGATATCTAACGATGTTCACCTCATTAATGAAACAACAGGTTAATATCAGTTGTGTGTGACGTCAGAAACTTCACGGGTTAACATAACTTATTATCAGACCTGAAAATTAATCAGGTTTCCAGCGACGTTCAACGTCACAACGTCTTGTCCAATCAGAGCGCGTTTCATATAATAAAACAGTTATCGCATTGTTTCTTGGTTGACACGAGGAATTGTCAGCCCTCGGAAGCCAATATTCACCTCGGCCTACGGCCTTGGTGAATATTGACTTCATCGGGTTGACAATACATCGTGTCAACCTCGAAACAATGCGATAACTGTATATTATCAAAGATTGAATATCTAATGTTATCAAAGATTGAATATCTAATGTTATCAAAGATTAAATATCTGTTATCAAAGATTAAATATCTGTTATCAAAGATTGAATATCTAATGTTATCAAAGATTGAATATCTAATGTTATCAAAGATTGAATATCTAATGTTATCAAAGATTGAATATCTAATGTTATCAAAGATTGAATATCTAATGTTATCAAAGATTGAATATCTGTTATCAAAGATTGAATATCTGTTATCAAAGATTGAATATCTGTTATCAAAGATTGAATATCTAATGTTATCAAAGATTGAATATCTAATGTTATCAAAGATTGAATATCTAATGTTATCAAAGATTAAATATCTGTTATCAAAGATTAAATATCTGTTATCAAAGATTAAATATCTGTTATCAAAGATTAAATATCTAATGTTATCAAAGATTAAATATCTAATGTTATCAAAGAATGAATATCTAATGTTATCAAAGATTGAATATCTAATGTTATCAAAGATTGAATATCTAATGTTATCAAAGATTGAATATCTAATGTTATCAAAGATTGAATATCTAATGTTATCAAAGATTGAATATCTTATCAAAGATTGAATATCTGTTATCAAAGATTGAATATCTGTTATCAAAGATTGAATATCTGTTATCAAAGATTGAATATCTGTTATCAAAGATTGAATATCTGTTATCAAAGATTGAATATCTAATGTTATCAAAGATTGAATATCTAATGTTATCACAGATTGAATATCTAATGTTATCACAGATTGAATATCTAATGTTATCAAAGATTGAATATCTAATGTTATCAAAGATTGAATATCTAATGTTATCAAAGATTGAATATCTAATGTTATCAAAGATTGAATATCTAATGTTATCAAAGATTGAATATCTAATGTTATCAAAGATTGAATATCTAATGTTATCAAAGATTGAATATCTAATGTTATTATATGATCATAAGTTTCTTTCACCAATTCCTATGTTAAAACGTAACGAAAAAATCGAGATATCTAACGATGTTCACCTCATTAATGAAACAACAGGTTAATATCAGTTGTGTGTGACGTCAGAAACTTCACGGGTTAACATAACTTATTATCAGACCTGAAAATTAATCAGGTTTCCAGCGACGTTCAACGTCACAACGTCTTGTCCAATCAGAGCGCGTTTCATATAATAAAACAGTTATCGCATTGTTTCTTGGTTGACACGAGGAATTGTCAGCCCTCGGAAGCCAATATTCACCTCGGCCTACGGCCTTGGTGAATATTGACTTCATCGGGTTGACAATACATCGTGTCAACCTCGAAACAATGCGATAACTGTATATTATCAAAGATTGAATATCTAATGTTATCAAAGATTGAATATCTAATGTTATCAAAGATTAAATATCTGTTATCAAAGATTAAATATCTGTTATCAAAGATTGAATATCTAATGTTATCAAAGATTGAATATCTAATGTTATCAAAGATTGAATATCTAATGTTATCAAAGATTGAATATCTAATGTTATCAAAGATTGAATATCTAATGTTATCAAAGATTGAATATCTAATGTTATCAAAGATTGAATATATGTTATCAAAGATTGAATATCTGTTATCAAAGATTGAATATCTAATGTTATCAAAGATTGAATATCTAATGTTATCAAAGATTAAATATCTGTTATCAAAGATTAAATATCTAATGTTATCAAAGATTAAATATCTAATGTTATCAAAGATTAAATATCTAATGTTATCAAAGATTAAATATCTAATGTTATCAAAGATTGAATATCTAATGTTATCAAAGATTGAATATCTAATGTTATCAAAGATTGAATATCTAATGTTATCAAAGATTGAATATCTAATGTTATCAAAGATTGAATATCTAATGTTATCAAAGATTGAATATCTGTTATCAAAGATTGAATATCTGTTATCAAAGATTGAATATCTGTTATCAAAGATTGAATATCTGTTATCAAAGATTGAATATCTAATGTTATCACAGATTGAATATCTAATGTTATCAAAGATTGAATATCTAATGTTATCACAGATTGAATATCTAATGTTATCAAAGATTGAATATCTAATGTTATCACAGATTGAATATCTAATGTTATCACAGATTGAATATCTAATGTTATCACAGATTGAATATCTAATGTTATCACAGATTGAATATCTGTTATCAAAGATTGAATATCTGTTATCAAAGATTGAATATCTGTTATCAAAGATTGAATATCTGTTATCAAAGATTGAATATCTGTTATCAAAGATTGAATATCTGTTATCAAAGATTGAATATCTGTTATCAAAGATTGAATATCTGTTATCAAAGATTAAATATCTGTTATCAAAGATTAAATATCTGTTATCAAAGATTAAATATCTGTTATCAAAGATTAAATATCTAATGTTATCAAAGATTAAATATCTAATGTTATCAAAGATTGAATATCTAATGTTATCAAAGATTGAATATCTAATGTTATCAAAGATTGAATATCTAATGTTATCAAAGATTGAATATCTAATGTTATCAAAGATTGAATATCTAATGTTATCAAAGATTGAATATCTAATGTTATCACAGATTGAATATCTGTTATCACAGATTGAATATCTGTTATCACAGATTGAATATCTAATGTTATCAGATTGAATATCTAATGTTATCACAGATTGAATATCTAATGTTATCACAGATTGAATGTTATCACAGATTGAATATCTAATGTTATCAAAGATTAAATATCTAATGTTATCAAAGATTAAATATCTAATGTTATCAAAGATTGAATATCTAATGTTATCAAAGATTGAATATCTAATGTTATCAAAGATTGAATATCTAATGTTATCAAAGATTGAATATCTAATGTTATCAAAGATTGAATATCTAATGTTATCAAAGATTGAATATCTGTTATCACAGATTGAATATCTGTTATCACAGATTGAATATCTAATGTTATCACAGATTGAATATCTAATGTTATCACAGATTGAATATCTAATGTTATCACAGATTGAATGTTATCACAGATTGAATATCTAATGTTATCACAGATTGAATATCTAATGTTATCACAGATTGAATATCTAATGTTATCACAGATTGAATATCTAATGTTATCACAGATTGAATATCTAATGTTATCACAGATTGAATATCTAATGTTATCACAGATTGAATATCTAATGTTATCACAGATTGAATATCTAATGTTATCACAGAGTGAATATCTAATGTTATCACAGAGTGAATATCTAATGTTATCACAGATTGAATATCTATTGTTATCACAGATTGAATATCTAATGTTATCACAGATTGAATATCTGATTGTATTTTCACTAAAAGTGTACAATTTGGTAATACAACTGGTGCTGAGCACTGAAAATCACCAACCGTAACTTTTGTCATCCCATTCTATTTCATAGTCAAAAATAGCTTTTTGTTTTAATTCAACCTGGCTTTATCAGAATTCGCCAGTTCTACATCAGCTTTGGAAGTATTAACCCTGTATATAACAAGTAATCATTGACTAATAGTTCCCTTGGAAAATGTTCATTTCATTTAATCCTTTTACACTTTTTATCTAAACATTTACGACCAATGAATTCTTCTGCATTTTGTATTAGCATTCCATATGGCTGTCGTTTGCTCGTATACTCCATTAACATCCCTCCAAATGAGTAATAGACCATCCCAATGTATACGTTTATAACATCGTGAGAGAATCATTTAGTGCAGAATGGGTTACATACCGAACAAACACTAACTACTCAGTTCTCACGTTTACAAAAACCTAACTATCTCTTCAAAATATGTTAACAAATCCAGTTCTATTTGGTTGGCTATCCGAATAAGCAGTAACTTCAAAAGTCGAAAATGATCCGATCTTGGAGTGGTTGGACTAGACCCAAAATTAAAACTGTTAACAAGCGATTTAAATGAAAGACACGTCCCAAATTTGAAAGCAATCAATAACTGAAACTACAGTTATCAAAATAATCGACAAATTTAAGTCGGAAAGGGGCATGATAATATAACTCCCGTCAAATAGTTCGGACCGGACCAAAATTAAGCTTTACCAGTATATTCATGTGATTAATGCAGATAGTAAATTTGAAGGCTATCCAATAAATCATGGAAATATATTATAAAAAGAATGTCGTGACTAACAAACGCGTGCAATAGAGTTAACTAGTTCAGACTTGCATCGTTCTTGTGCGTCGTTCTATTTACTACTGTCCCGCGATGCCCAATTTAGGGGGCAAATGTGTCGTGATTTTCAGTGTTAGATCGCTATGGAAGTTTTTCGGCGACGATGAACATTGGTTTTAATTGTAAATAACCCAATTGGGTTGGCATGATAGTTTCCCTTCAACAGTAGTGAACCATACAACTCATATTTTCTAAAGGCAATTGTCATTTTACGACTGTTAATGTGGCACCCATTTGCATTTTACTTAGTATTAGCCAATCGGCTTGACATAATTTATTTTATGGTGGGAGTCGGTTTCTAACTATTGTGCGGAGTGTAGGTCTTCTACATGTTTATCCTCGCATGGTAACTGTACTGCGCAGATATTCTTGTATATCATGTGGCTATATATGGCTAGACGTCGATATGCATGCAGTTGTTATACATGTAGTTGTTCACGACGAAAGAAGGGTTTCAATAAATCTGAATAAAATAAATAAAAAAAACATTTTGATATGCATCCACAACCAATATGTATAGATATCAATTTGGCCGTATTGCCACTTGATTTTAGAGTTATACAGCGTCATCCACAATTTTGTTAGAGACCGTCGGTTTGGCGACTTTTTCTGGGCCATAAATAAGTACTCTTCTAGAAATAACTAATTTTAAAAATTGATATCTGATCACTAGGCTTTGATTGGTGGGTTCCTCGAATCGACTGGTTTTTTTTACCCCCCCCCCCCCCCCACCCGATGCAAAAGAAATAGTAATTTGGGAGCGTTATGAATCGGATTGTGCATTTATGTTGGGAGTGATTTACAATTGCTTTTGGGTTACAATCTCCCGCACAATCGATAGACGCGGAATATCTATTAACTAGTGAATTAAAATCGTCGTGTTAGGGTTATAATTGTACGCACTATCGCTTGATGCGGCGGAATATTTCTGTCAAAGGAGTGAATTAAAATGGTGGTTTATCTAGTGGTTATTTCTAGTTGCGTTGTTACATGTACCAACTGGAAGCTACCAATTGGACTTATAATATGTGTACGTCACTGGATGTGCGACCCCCGGTAACAACTCGTAAATAAGAATCTATGGTTATATTCCTGGTCAAATGCTATGCACAATAGTGAACTATATACAATACATACAAATATCCTCAAATCGGCCCCTCAAGAGTATTTTGCAACTGCGTAAAATTGCATTTACAAATTATAACTTGTATTTATGAAAATGATGGGATTTCGTGTGAATCTAAGAACCGCGTGAATTCCTGACCTTGATTGAGAATGGCAGTTTAATCCACTTATTGTCTATAATTTCTCTATAACATTGTCTTCCACAGGATTCCTGTACAAATGTTAGGAGGAAGAGGAGCTCGGAAAACAACCTATATGGTAAGTTTTCAATCGTGAATGTACTCCACTTTCCCATACAAAAACACTCTGGTAAACAATGGTGAAAACACTCTGGTATTTACTCTGATAAAATCATGTAATTTTACCAGGGTGTTAGGGTGGATACACACATGCGTGTAATCTCTGTAATTATCGTGTATTTGTCGTTTTACATGGATCATACAAAGTAATGTGTGTCCACTGACAACCCAATCGTTGCCGATGTGTTGACCGCACTTAGTTCTAGTTCCAATTAAGTCGGAATGTAGAGAAGCCGCTATCTTGGACCGAGTCGCCAGGCCACTTAAAATAATTGTTCGTGGGATAACCCATATGGTGGACGTTCTATTTAAATAATTACCAGTCTTGATATTTATACCAGTGGTGTATCAGGATTTCCCCGACGCAGGGGCTATATATGATCCCCGACTTGGAGCTATATATGATCCCCGACTTGGAGCAAAATATGATCCCGAAAGCTACCAGGCGGGGTGGCTAACTCTGAGCTATTTAAGTAAAACATATTATATTATTCCCACCGATAAATTCAACTAAGTCCCTCAGCGATTTGAAGCTTTCGAGACCCCACGCCAAACAAGCATCATGATCGAAAATGTAGTATATCAAGCCTGTATATGCCAGACGTGTCGCTTCTGGTGTTCGTGCATTAATAAAATGCCAGATATCACACAGACTGACTAATTTCCTCATCCGTAAGAGAAGACATGTTTTGGACTGGCCTTAAATGTCCCGATAGCAGACAGTTTGATTTCGCTTAGCACTACTCACTTGTCTGGCCTGTTAACAATGAACCTCTCGCGCGCATGTGATTAAAGGCACGTGCGGCCTTTGTTGTCGAAAATATTCATTTTTGTTCCAATCACCGTAAACAGAAAAACATTAAAACGCATACAGTTTCGTTCATATATACCATGGCCATCGCGTAAACAGCATGTTATCACCAAGACCTACTATATTTTACATAAGCAAGAGTATGATTGTGTTACAGAAGACAGCATAATGCTACTGGCTAATCACACATAAATGGCATAAACGCTCTTTATTAATTCCATATCAGGAATTCACCAACAAAGAACGCTCTTTATGTTTACCATCATAATATAAACAAACACCAGGAAAGTAACTTTTTGTGCATTTGTTTACATAACAATGGTCAAACATATGTCAATACCATACAGTTTATGCGATATTTCTTATTTGTATACGGACAAAGTCTGTCTACATTTTGATGTTATTTCTGTTTGTGGCGGTTTTTGACGGTGGAAATATTTTCACATGATACCTAGCGCCAAGGCCAACCGTATCTTTAATGTTGTCAATATTGCTGTGGCTATGTAAAATACATGTAATACATGTATTTTACATAAGGAAATTACATGCATGTGTGTATCCACCCTTACTCGGATAAAATGTATCCAGTGAATAGTCGCCATAGTATACGCAAACGTGAAGACCCAAACTTTGTAATTTACTCTAGTGAAATGGACCCATTCAACCAAAATTTTCTACCCGGATGTATGCTGTGGTTATACTAGATGGGTGTGACTAATTAGTGCCCGGGCACGCCCGGGCAAGCCCGGGCAGGTCCGGGTGTTCTCGTGGGCCCGCAGACAGTCTAATACACTCTTAAAACGACTGTGTGGTAGAACCACACAGTTACCACACAGTTTGTGTAGCCATTTGATCGACAACAACATTGTGTGGTGAATTGTGTGGCAAATGACCACACATCTGTTGTGTGGTGGTGGCGAACATACTGTGTGGATCGACCAAAACAACTTGTTCTTTGTAGACACACATTAAATGTGTGCTAAGTTGCGCACAAGAATGTGTGGATGCAGATGAACAGTTTATGTGTGGTTACTGACCTACAAAGTTGTGTAGTTGACACACACAAAGATGTTTGGGTCCAGCACATTTATTTGTTCGTTGAATGGACACAAATATGTTTGCACGAAGGAAACAATATGTTCGCCGCTACCACACACGTTTGTATTGTTATTGTACACAATGTTGTTGGGCGAGACTACACATATGTGTTAATCACATGCGTACACATTTGTGTGGTTGATCCAAACAATAGTGTTCACCGCCATTACACTATTTTGTATTGTTCTTGTACACAATGCTGTTGGGCAAGACAACACATATGTGTTCATTACATCTGTACAAAAGAGTGTGGTCGATCCAAACAACAGGCTGCTAATCCTGCAAAAAAAAATCATATTCAACGAAGAGTGTTTACCGATATTTATTGGCCAAACATATAGTTCGGCTATCGTTGGACCTTTTTTTCCCGCCATACATATGAAATGTTATAGTCTACTGATGCTTGACGTGCTGCGCTGGACGTTTTCGAATATTAACTTATCAAACAGCAAACATGCATATCCCGGGGGTCCGCGGCCTTCTTTTGTGTACACAGCAGAAATCGTGATTGTCGAATGATATAGTATAGCTATAGTCTTTAATTTCAATAATACAAAGACACAAAACAAACAGCCGTTTAACACATTCACGTAATATTTTGGTCATCCTTTAAACTATAAGCGTGCATGTTTCAGTTCCATTAATGGGTTTCACATCAATAACTAGAATTTTCCTTCAACTTGAATGTATTGGAACAATTCGAAAGTCAGTCTCTGCTATATATACATATATATTGCTACTGGTTGGCTGTCTTACATCAGACTCACCCTCACGTGTGTAGAAGAACAAGCTCTAAAACTAACTGAAGCTTTCTGAGATCCCTTGAACTATACAAGAAAATTAAGGGCTCCAAAGAGGATAGTCTTTTTGAATGTAATCGCCTCTTGCACAGAAACCAAATTACAGCACATGACATCATATGTATACCAAAATCATTGTTTGTGGAATTTGTGTCTAACTCATACATTCCACCGTGGTTCTTGGTTGGTTGATTATAGTTTATCTGCGTCGTTGCCAAGGCAGCCTTGTCCATATCTTGTTATTTACATCGACGTTACACCGCGTGACCGCCATGATTTCACCATTGAACCTGTAAGCAGAGAAGTTATTTTGTTTATAACATGCCATTGGGAATATTATTTACAGTATACATTGTATGTACATCTATAACAGTATTATAATTCATACATTAAAGAGCGCATTTTCAGAAAGGAATATAGTTTTTGAATGATACTAAATATATACATGTACTACTCAGTATAGCTTCACATAATGAATGTTCGGACAATTTATAAATATATTTTACTTTATCTATATGGCCAGATCGATGCCTCATTAAGCGCAATCTTGACACGGGAAATTTGCAATTTTACATAAGGAATTGTAGCTATATATAACACAATACATTCATAGCCCCCCCCCCACCCCTTTTTTATAGTATAAACGATAACTCTTCACCATGTACGTCACTTAGTCCAAATGCTAATAATACTTTAATGACACATCTCACTATTCTGCAGTATTTATAATTTTAGATTATTTCTAAGTTCATTATTTGCTATGACATTTATTGAATGACATAATATTCTTCACAATTTAAAGTTTTGGACACAAACGGTGGCTACATATGTATTAGATATACGACATCACCCCCCCCCCCCCGGGCCCCTCCCTCGGTAACCAAATTTACGCAAGTTATACATAGCAGAGGAGCCAAATTATGCATGTTAATTTTTCACATCCTCTTGGTAAACCACCAATATAATTGACAAATAAATACCCCACCCACCCACCCAACAATTTGTTTCCCTTGGTACATTGATCGTCCATTGTGGTATTTCAAGGTTTATTGCAACAGTGATGCTCATCATATTCAAATTAAATTAATTTGAAACACCAATTTCACACATTTTGTGTGATTCCGGGTGCCACATGTCATATAGAACTTCGTAGTATGCGACTAGGGCATTTCAGTGACAGCCACAAGTCTCATTCATGGACGCGGCTCAGTGGTCGCCGTTGATGGGGGGGGGGGGCGTGGGGTGTCCACATTCAAATGTCGAAGTACACCCCACCATCCCCCTTGAACCATATTTGTAGAATTATATTTGCACACCCCCTCTCGTTCTGAATTTTCCAATTGGTACCTCAAGCTTTCCAACTATTAGAATTTCCAACCAAATGGAAGTCTTCCACCCGATGGCCATTTGAGGCCATTTTTGTTTTACCAAAAGTAGAAAAATATGCTAGTTTGTCTAAAAAAAACTAAAAATTTCCCACTAATTACTGGTTGAAAAATCAAACAAAGAGAACAATTTCAACCTATTATAATGCATGTGGTGTAAAACTTGTAACTTTGCGTCAGGCATGAAATTTCCAACTGTTGGAATTTTTAGTAAATTTTACCGAGGTTTGGGATAGGGTTATAGACACACCCTTCCCAATATCCGCCCTGTCGCCACGTCACTGGTCTCAGTATATATTTCCTCTCATCTGCATTCCATATAAACACAAAAAACGTCGTTACTTTATCAACATGAGAACCTTACCGTGCAAAATAATAAAATTGTGGTTCTGGTTTAAAGCACGCTGTATAATATATAGTGTGTATGTGATGAACACACATTTGTTCAGTAAATGTCTTCACCACACAGTTGAATTTGTCAATTTACATAAAGACAATTTTCGAGCAGGTTTTGTGCTTCGGAAAGATGTGTATCATATAGACTACAGAAACAACAAATAAACCCAGATAAACGCACAACTCTAAAATGTAAATATATGACTATGCGACAGGGAATTGATGAATCAGAAAATCCAAATCAAGTTTATTATTTCTTTCAATCATGTTTTATACAAAAAAGATACGGAAATTCTCACAAAGGTGAATATCTTGCCAATTTAAATATAATCTTACCTTAACTATAGAAATAATCGAAGAGACCGACCAATATATCGAATTTCGAGATCCACCACAATCAACAAGACTCCATGTGTACACTTTACGGCAGCCTGTGAGCCTGTACGAAACAACGACGAGCGCGTGACCACCACGTGAAATTTAAAAAAACCGACGTCACATACAAATATGTGTGGTGATGTACACATATATGTGTGGATATTGGGTGATACACACATATGTGTGTATTGTGTACACATTTATGTTCAGATAATGCCTCCACACAGTCATTGTGTGGAAGCTGCCACAGTCCTTTTTACAGTGTATGATGCCACATGGTAGTATGATACAGAATAAGCATATATTATGAAAATTGACTTGCTGTGTCGTCCACCGGCGGGTTTATTAACCATTTAAATGCCGATATTGACTAAAAGAACCCGGGAGAGCCCAGACGGACGCATAGACCCGACCATATTATATATTGATGACTAATGGTTGCGAGGCACTTACTAAAGATATATTGCAAATATTGACTCGCTATCTCGTTCGCGGCCGGCTTCATTAACCCCTTAAATGACGATATGTGCCAGAAGAACATGGCGCAAGCCCGGGCACGCCCGGGCAGGCCCTGGTGGTCTCATGGGCCCGCAGACAGTCTAATATGATGTCATATGGTAGTAGGATACAGAATAAGCATATATTAGGAAAATTGACTTGCTGTGTCGTCCACCGGCGGGTTTATTAACCCTCTAAATATCGATATTAACTAAAAGAACCCGGGAGAGACCGGACGGACACAGAAACCTGATAATATTATATATTGATGACTAATGGTAGCGAGGCACTTACTAAAGGTATATTGCAAATATTGACTCGCTATCTCGCTCGCGGCCGGCTTCATTAACCCCTTAAATGACGATATGCGCCAGAAGAACATGGCGCAAGCCCGGGCACGCCCGGGCAGGCCCTGGTGATCTCATGGACCCGCAGACAGTCTAATATGATGCCATATGGTAGTAGGATACAGAATAAGCATATATTAGGAAAATTGACTTGCTGTGTCGTCCACCGGCTTTTGCCCAATAATAAATCGTGTTAGTTAAGGGATGGATAATAATATGTAACATATATATGTATCGTCATCCAATCACATATGTACCATTTTCCCATGGCATCTTCTAAGTTGACAAGGAACGTTCTCTGTAGTTCATATTTTTCCTTTAAGTCGTCTGAAGTCAATGGCTTGTAACTCTTGAGACTAAATGTGGCAATTCATCCCCCATGTTTCAATTTTCAGATTACAAACGTTTTGGTTTTAAAATTAATTATTTTATTTTATTAATAATTAGTTATCTTTTAAGACATCTTATGTCAACGGGACCTATCTAATAAGGTTATCCGGGTCAAATTACCCCATACATAGATATTTTCAGCTCCGATGGTCCAACCGTTTATGTATAAACCCATCAAGTATTAATTACCGCCTGTATATAAAAGCCAATTGCGTAAGCCTTTCAAATAGTCCCTAATGTGACGTCACATGAGCACACGACACGATAATTTTTGACCATTCTGCCTGATTCTGCGACCAATTTCACGATTCTGTGGCTTGACAACCACGGTGCTATGGCAGTTTACCAATTCTGCGACATTATTGTATATTTGTATTGATATTTTATGACAAACTTAGATAAAGGGGTTTTGTACTGAATTTGGTACGACACAAGTTAGTTTCTTCTTGTTTCACTGTCTAGAGCAGACTTTGCATTTCCATCAGGTTGACCCACGGAATACATACGGGGATAAGATCTATTCATAAATTGAGTCACAATCAGCTCATATTAAACCGCGAACCGATCGCAAAGAGTAATTTCTTGGGTTACAAGGAGACATTAACAGTGCGAAAATTAGCATCTAACGTAAGCTTTGATGGGAACATGTCTCTATTCCGAAGGTTCGTTATTCCGAATGTTCACTATTCCGAAGGTTCACTATTCTGAATGTTACAATTGCGAAGGTTCGCTGTTCCGAATGTTCTATATTCCGAAGGTTTGCTATTCCGAATATTTTTGTTAATTTAAAGGTTAATTCTGTATTATAAATATACTATATGTGAATACTAGCGTAATGTCTTAGTGGGTAAATGTCTGGGTGGGTAACTGTCCGGGTGGAGAAATGTCTGCTTTTGAAAGTGGGTCATGTCCCGTGCAGAAATGTCAGGGATTCAAAAATATATCGACCGACAAGTTCAAATTCGCAGGGCCAGTCCTTGTAAATAATAATAAAAAACATCAGAATGACCATCTTATAAGAGCGATTGTATGACGGCGGTTCACAATTTTTTCAACTGAACTGCATGCTTTAAATTTAACGAGTAATTCTTTTTTTATATACATACTGTTGGACGTGTTACGTGGCGGTGAGAAAATTTTTCGACTGCATTGGGGGTTAAATTAAGTTTTTCACAAAAAAATATGCGGTTGTATATAGGAACGTATAAAGGATGGCCAATAATGCCGCCAATTCCTGATCGAGTGGGCACCAATATTATAAATGAACCCGCCGTGAACGATATATAACGGCAGTAAATGTTCATACCAGCCACCCTACCGCCATAAGGCATCACACTATACCGATCACTGGTCCATGGTGCCACCCGGACTTCCCCGAGCTCTCTCGTGATCGGGCTTTTTGCGCGTGTTCTTCTGGCGCATATCGTCATTTAAAGGTACGGTTGGCGTTGGGTATCCTGTGAAAATATTTCCACCCGTCAAAAACCTCCAGAAACAGAAAGAACAACAAAATGTAGACAGACTTTGTCCGTATACAAATAAGAAATATCGCATAAACAGTATGTTATTGTCATATTTTTTTACCATTATGTAAACAAAAGCATAAAAAGTTACTTTTCTGACGTTTGTTTATATTATGATGGTAAGCATAAAGAGCGTTCTTTGTGGGTGAATTCCTGATATGGAACGAATAAAGAGCGTTTATACCATTTGTGTGTGATTAGCCAGCAGCATTGTGCTGTCTTCTGTAACACAATCAGGCTCTTGCTTAGGTAAAATATAGTAAATCTTTATGATAACATGCTGTTTACGCGATGGTCATGGTATATATGAACGAAACTGTATGCGTTTTAATGTTTTTCTGTTTACGGTAATTGGAACAAATATGAATATTTTCGACAACTAAGGCCTCACGTGCCTTTAAGGGGTTAATGAAGCCGGCCGCGAACGAGATAGCCAGTCAATATTTGCAATATATACCTTTAGTAAGTGCCTCGCTACCATTAGTCATCAATATATAATATGGTCGGGTCTATGCGTCCGTCTGGGCTCTCCCGGGTTCTTTTAGTCAATATCGGCATTTAAATGGTTAATAAACCCGCCGGTGGACGACACAGCAAGTAAATTTTCCTAATATATGCTTATTCTGTATCCTACCATATGTGGCATCATATTAGACTGTCTGCGGGCCCATGAGACCACCAAGACCTGCCCGGGCGTGCCCGGGCTTGCGCCATGTTCTTCTGGCGCATATCGTCATTTAAGGGGTTAATGAAGCCGGCCGCGAACGAGATAGCGAGTCAATATTTGCAATATATACCTTTAGTAAGTGCCTCGCTACCATTAGTCATCAATATATAATATGGTCGGGTCTATGCGTCCGTCTGGGCTCTCCCGGGTTCTTTTAGTCAATATCGGCATTTAAATGGTTAATAAACCCGCCGGTGGACGACACAGCAAGTAAATTTTCCTAATATATGCTTATTCTGTATCCTACTACCATATGGCATCATATTAGACTGTCTGCGGGCCCATGAGACCACCAAGACCTGCCCGGGCGTGCCCGGGCGTGCCCGGGCACTAATTAGTCACACCGTACTAGATTAATTCTATCCACGGTAATTTACCTTGATATTAGGGTTATTTACCACGTTAGTATCGATACTTTTTGGAAGCCTTAACATTTGAGACAAAACGTTGGAAGTCAAATGAATGGCACATGTGGTTACACACGGTGTTAAACTCTTATGGTTTGAGCTGACTTATTTAAAAGAATGTTTTGCCATTATTTTATCTACGAGTATTACGCGGGTACACTCGTTTTCCACCGATTAAACGAAAATTAAGAATTTTATTCTCACAAGAGACCGGGAGATATACCTCAGCTGCGAAATGTGCTATTGTGAGACAGTTATCGCTCACACCCGTGTGAAATACACTGACAAAAGCCAGGTAAACCTTTGTTTACATTGGTCGACTCCGGTAAATATGGTAATGTGGACAATGATATACTCTGGTAAACGACCATGTAAAATGGACATAACCTGGTAATTTCCAAGTAAAGTCATGGTGTACCACACTTTCATTATATACGCTTGTAAATCCCAGTGTAATATCATTACAGACAAAACATTAACCAACATGAGCATCTTTACAATCAATTTTGAAATTGATTGGACTCCCCCTTGCCCGAGTTGTTTCAGTTTGGATATATACAAAAACAAAGCAATAGACAAAACCCAACCCACCTAAATTCTCGTCCCTGCATTGTTGAAATAAGTTTTGTTGGATAAGTGTAAACTTAAAATAAAGTCGGAACTACTCAGAAGACAACATACCAGACTTTAGTCTAGAAATACGGCTAAGATTCACTTTATCATTCCCTTCCTATTACTAGTATATTATTGTATAGTATTATCTCAAATCATTCGAAATCGGAGGATGTGTTATCTGCAACATAACATTAATCCCAGAGAATGTACAGCTCAATTATTCACAAAAAAACATCTCATAAAAAGTACCATGGTTACAGCGTCATGTACTAGCCAACGACTTTGACGTAACGTTTTTAAAGGGCGTTTGTGTTTCTTTGAAGAAATCTACATTGACTAAATAATGAAGATATTCAGAAATGAAATAAAAAAATGAGCGATTTTAAAGGCACGGGCGGTGTTAGTTGCATAAATATTCATATTTGTTCAAATCGCCGTCAACAGAAATAATATTAAAATATATATAGTTTTGTTCATATGCCAAACATACTCAGCGCGTAAATAGTATATTGTCATCAAGACGTACGATGGTGTACGTAAACAAGAGCCTGCTCGTATTACAGAAGTTTTGCTTCTGTTAACATAACACAGCTCAATTCTATTGGTTATGTACACACCAATGTTATAAACGCTCTTTATTATGTCCATATCAGGAAAACAGTAAAAAATAAGGCTCTTTATGTTTACCATATCCGGATCTAAACAAATGCCAGGTTCTGCAACGGTTTTTTATTGTTCATTTAACAAAGTAAGCACATTTGACAATAACATACTGTTTATGCCATATTTCTGATTGGTATAAGAACAAGGTATGTCTATATATAAATATTATTTCTTTTTATGGCGGTTTTTGACGGAGGTGAGTAGCATATCTGTGGCTGCGGGGGCAGAGGGTATGGGACCCCCTCCACTATAGGTATGTGTATGTCTTTGCCCCTATAGTTTGGCAACGCCCCCTTTTCTATGATTTGTATGCGTTTATCTATGGTCCCATAGTCATAAGAAGTCTTACAAACTCCTCCTTTTTATGTTTTATTAATTTCATAGGTTTAATTATTATATATCGCTCCTCCTTTTTCTTAATTCCCTCCTTCACACGCAATTTTATCTTCTGGAACATTTTTATTCTTCTGGAACATTTGTGTTTATTCTAGTAAAATAAATTCATAATGGATTCATATGTAACCTGTGTCGTATATGGCCCTTTAAACTAACGATGCTGAAGGTAGACGCACTTGTGTCTGTTAATTAACTTCTAAGCACGTTTTATTCTGCACCTACTGCTAGGCACAGAGCTCTCAAGCAAACAACACAACATATAACCATTTCTGGAACATTCTCCATACCGACGGGAATAAAGCGGTGAAACAGATTATGCATACCACTAGGTGATAAAACATTTAAGCCTGCACTAATTTGAATAAAAACCATTCAGGGGACCATGTCATTTGCACATATTGGCTAATAAAAATAAAATGCCTTTCTAGCTGCCTCTGAAACAATTTATAAAATTAAAACAATCTACAAAATTCTCAGCACGTGGGAGACCATCTAGGTATTAAACACACATCTAATTCCAAGCAGCCAACAGATGTTTACAGAGCATAACAGCCAATGCATTTTATGTTCTCGAAACTTCATAATAACATCAAATCAAAGAGCACTATAGGCAAAAACATGGCAATATCGCATGTTCCATTAATGCAAATACACAGGTGTAAGCTATTAACTGCCACGAATCTGGCTTCTGTGTATATGTGTGTAATCCCCCGATTGTGGACAGAACATCAACCTTATTATCGCCTTATGCCATAGATCCATAGCGCAGTGGCTCAAAACATTCGACTCTTGTCGCCCTTTCATATGTTCTGCAGGATTGTATGTTAAATGACAACATTGTAACAGATTGGCCACTTACCTTCAAGTTAGATGTCACATATTATGCATGTACATTCGATGCACGAATCAACACTGTAGGAAATAAAGGTATTGATTTGTTATTACTTCAGAAATGGTTCATATAGCATACAACGTATTTGGGTCACACACCTTAAGGGTACATGGTTTCTGTGCAAGGGGTTTGTGAATAGAGTGAAAATGAGCGTATGTGACCATCACTTCATATATTTACCTATCTATCCAACTTAAAGCATTTATGTTTATGAAGTATGTAGGGACACCAAGCATTATATATTTTCACAAACAGATGGGCACTAAACAGACCAGCGAGGCACTTGTTCTCACACAAGCTAATAACACAGCATCTATCCATTTCTGGAAAATTATTGACCCTTGCGAGTTAGCAGTAAAGCGTATTAAACTCGAAGCAGCCAATACGAATTATACTACAGATGCTTACACACCTAACCCATGCAATTTCTCTCGCAAAATCTATACCGAGAGCGGAATGAACCCTGAATACAGACTGACTCCCTGCTCTGTATCCCTAATGGTCAACTGTTATTGTAAAATTTATTAAATCATGTCTAATATTAGTTAAGCTTTTTCTCTAAATACCCCTTTAATATCTGTAATCGAACAATCAGGAATCAATCGACGCATTGCCAATAGATATTTGAGCATTTCCAATAAAGTAAATCCTACACACAATTTCTCGAAGCTTCGTAATTAAACACATGTCTAAGTCATTAACTGCCACGATACGTCTGTCATTCAAATGCACGCTCCTAATGGCTTCTGTATCTGTGGAGACTGAGAGATAGGTAGATTGACTGCCCATATCAATATATATATATATATATATATATATATATATACGAGATACATGCACTGCCGAATCCAAACTTCACCTACTCCAGCCACTCCAGGGTCACATACCTTAAAGTTACACGTCAATTACGCATTTAAACCTAATTCATAGTATCCATAAATATAAACGCTCTTTATTTTCAAAATAGTCTGAATATACCTCGTCTTACTAAATTTAAATTAAAAATTAAGCATTTAAACCTAATTCAACGTATCATCAATAAAAACGCTCTTTATTTTCACAATTGTATGAATAATGCCCCATCGTGGTCACATAACTTAAAGGTAAGTCACTTTAGCATTTAAACCTAACTCGGCATATCTATCAATAAAACGCTCTTTATTTTCAAATTTTTCCGAATGCCCCATCATTGTACTAAATTTAAACCTAATTCCGCCTATCCATAAATAAAAAACGCTCTTTATTTTAAATTTTTTGTCTTAATGTCCATCGTTTATTAAATTTATATTTAAAATTAAGCATTTTAAACATAATTCATCGTATCCATAAATAAAAAACGCTCTTTAGTTTTAACAAAGATTTTTGCAATCTACATGCTTTAATTCATATAAAATTACCCAGTGTGTGTTAAACGACAAACTCATTGTAACATATTGGATTTCAAGTTACATATGCATGTACATTCGATGCACGACTCAACATTGTAGTAATGAAGGTTTTCTATTCATGGTGCGTCATTACTTCAGAAATGGTTCATACAATTGACCGTATTTGTATCACATACCTTAAAGGTACACATCACTTTTGTCTATAATCAGACAATACATTACACATAGGGTTGAACATATCCAGTGTAGTAAGCTTATTTACTTCAGAAATGGTTGCAATAGCATAGTATTGTACCCGTGGTGTCGCATACATTAAAGGTACACGTCACTTTTGTAAACTCTATAATCAGACAATACATTACACATAGGTTTCAACATGGTCACCGAATCAACCACATCTAAAAGCAACGAACACCCATTACTGAGTCCCGCTGTTATACACATCACAATTACTCGGGATTAAGGTCTTCTAGTAATGTGTTATGATTGTATACTCTAGAAATGGTACCTATAGCATACTATTGTACCCCATTGGTGCACATCACGTTTCATGTGAATTACATGAGCAGGTAACTCAATTCTCTGCATTTCGAATGGAATTGGGTATTTTTGTTAATGATATACAGTGTTATTTAGCTTAGAAATGGTTGTTATTTTATATCAATATGCCAGTTTATGTCAGACAAAATGCGTACTCACTCTTCACAGACTAATATGTAAGCATTTAGAATGTCAAAATATGGTCTAAGTCAGTCGTATTAGCTATATATGGCCACTTACCTTTCAAGTTATAACCCCATTTAAACTATGCTTCAAATGTAAATTATATGTTACTTGAATATGCTCGGTCTCCACGGCCTTTTTTGGTCATAGGTTCTAACCGACCATCGTTCAAACTCGAACGCATGTGTATAGTATAGCGATGGTAATGGTAGAGAAAGCTAGCTAGGCAGGTTGAGAGCTAGATAGACCGAACGCCTATATCAATATATATAGGATATACATGCACTGAACGCAATGGGTTCCCGTTACTGGCCTATACACATTCAGTATTAAAGTTATACACCTTCATCAGCGCGCTCTTAATGAGTTTTGAATCGGCATACGGGTACGAATCCAAACAATTCCGATGTAATTTATCGGAATGCCAATCATAACCATCTGTACAGAGAAAGCTAGTGGGAACGATACACAATGTTTGCGTAAATGACTAGACACATTGAGGCAAAGAAGCACCCTGATGTATCAAAGGTATATTTCAAGGTTTTTTAATCGGCAACCAATTATTGGATATATTTTTTTGTTAGGCGTGGTAATATGCATCACTGTTTCATATAATAAAAAAAAACTAGTGGGTGGTTAAATCACCGACGGCCCATATTCCCGATGGCAACTTATTTTTAGCATATGGGATACATTTATGACTAAATCGGATAAAGGAAATGAGGTAAATTGTACTTTATTATTTAAAAGGAATAACGCTATACAAGCTTAAACACACAAACCATGGGTTTTGTCAACTTCTTACGTGTAGTCTATTTGAAGTTTGGTTATGTTCATCAAACACCGGTAATTGACACCTGTATGGATTTTTTTGTTATTACGATTGGGTCCCGTGTTCACCCTTTTTTAGTTGTAAGTGCATAGTCTCCATAGCTCCAAATCGTTCCGAATGTCCAAACTAATTCACTATTTAATTCTGAAATAGGTTTAGTTGTGCTTACAATGTAATCCAAAACTAGTTGTTCGTTAAACAAATTTTTAATCGTAAATATAGGACAAGGTTCCCGCATAATAATGTAACCATAAATTGATGTAACTTCTTCGAATTTCAAACTAGGCGTTAAAAACCGTGCTACGGTATTCAGTGTAGCAGGCAAAGTTATCACCGATAAGTACATGAATCGCATATATGTCTTTTTTAGTAATACCACTAAATATCCAACACTCAGAAAACAGTTGATCCAAAATATCCAGTAAGAAATCTGTTTCAAATTCTGATCTCTCCATCAAAGTATTCAATCTCTTTCTACCATCAGCAAAATTTCCTTCTAGAAGTTCCGGAATTATTTTACTCTCCCTTAAGAACCATGTATGTTGTAGTTCTGTTTTCATGTCTCCATGTATCGTTGACGTGTTAACTAACTCCTTGTAAATTTTCTCAAGCATTTATGTTGGTAGTATTCCCTCCATAATTCCTAATTTACAAAACCCTCTGTTTATTCGAGTAAATCCGCTAACTCACAGGTCATTGAACACGAGTTTCTCATCATGATGTATAATTAGCACCGGTTTTACACAATCGGGGGGGGGGGTTCGTACCCATACCTAGTGAGCATTTGATCTCTAATGGCGATCAGTAAAGTATTTAGTTCTTATTATAATATTTATAACGGCCAATCAAAATCCGTTTCTGAATTTAGCTATACACGGACAAACGGAATGATAGTATCTGTTCAACAACTTGAGGTATTCTAGTCATAGTTCATTCATATTATTAATCTAAAATCTCCATAACATGGAGTAAATAAAGAGTGCTACCGATGTAGACTAGTGTATAAATACTTACTCCATGCATTCTTTTCATCAATTATATGTATTGTTACTCCTATAAATATAGTCTGTTATACAGAGGATACATGTACCGCATGACAGTATCATGTCATGAAAGGTCTACTGTGTTCAAAGTATGCAAGTGGGTGTCTGGTTTATGTATACGTCCATGTTTCTTAAATCAAATCCGGTACATATACGTGCTTTATGAAGTATAACAAGTGCCATTTCCACTGGTAAATCGCGTATAAAAGCTCTTTATTGCATAGTTAAACTGTTGGTTTTTTCACACGCATTATATGTCTGTTATGGACTATATACGTGGTATATGTCGGCATATATACGAATGTAATGTGATCACGTGTGCGTATTAATTTCATATATTCTTCTCAAACTCAGCACAATGCATCAAGTCATATTAGTTCCGATATCTATTGCGGTTCAAACAGTGTACATGTTCAGTGTTACCATTTAATGCATACCTTACTGATTTATGCATAATAACGCGGGTCTACATCGTTGCTATGTATACCTATATTTGTCTATATTTCTTAAAATACAGTATCTATACGTACGTCATGACGTGTAACAAGTGCCCTTTTCAATGTTATATAACGTATAAACGCTCTTTATTGTATAGTCAACTAATCATTTCTACATACACGCTGCTATATGATGGCATGGTGTGTCTTGACAATATACCATTATATGTAGAAGGTAATGTGCTCAAATATGTACAAGTCTGATTTTGTGCCAATGTGCCTGTTATTAATCTCATCAAATGGGTCGTTTATAAGTCGTCAAACATGATTTCTAATCATCTAATAGGTTTTATAAAAAATGCCTGCTTCACTAATATTTTGAGTGCATTTCAGTGTATATTTCGTGCTCTGTAAAAACGTGATTTGACCGCTAGTGATGTAGTGAAATAACTTATTTTATAGTTGTCAAATACGTACTAAAAATATTGTCAATTTATGACTCGTCTAATGAATTTTCCCACACCTAGTGTCTACAATATGTCTATATATTGTTACTCTTTACTATGAATGCAGTATGTCCACATATGTCAGGCATTAGATAACCTTAATAATTATTTTTATAAATACCTGATATATGAGATCATGTTGTAGCTGAAAAGAGTTGAATGCGGCTTGCCTCTAACGTCACGTGCGCTCGAATGAAGTTACACTTACGAAATGAGCCATTCTATTGGTCGATGAGGTGTTATCTCAGTATTTTCATGCAATATTCGTAAATTAACGCAACATAACTTTTCCCGCCCATTATCAAGAGCGATACAGCTGACAAACATGGCATTTCGAATATATATAGCCTATTGGACACTTATCTCAAATGCAAAAAATGCCTCTTCAAAAACTTAAAAATAGTTAAAAGGACACATTTTTTATTTCGAATTTCATTCACTACGGTCAATTTCGTGTTATGAAATGTGTCATTTTACGTGATTAAAAAGTCTATTTGACAATTTTTTTAAACGCTATGACTATATTTGGCATATAAAAAAGCGCTATTTGACTTAGTACAACGATGCGAAATGACTACTTTTTAAAACGCGAATTTGAAAAAAACGACTACAGAAATGGTAATTACTAAATAAGTTTGATGCATCATGTATAGTTATGTTGACTCAGTTTCACCACACATACAGAAGCGCTCTTGCGTTGTAGCGGTATGTTAGAGTAATCGTTCTTTCGCGGGTGCACGAATGTGTTAAATACAAAAGCTCCGGCAGCAGGCCCCCCTCCCTCCCCCGTTTTAAGGGGTTAGGGGAAAAATGTTCCCCACCCCCTTTTACACCTACCCCTTCTAGACATTTTCATATTTATCAGAATTCTACTTTTACCCTTAACCACATCCAATATACCCCTCCCCATTCCAGACTTCTTATCTATCCTCACTCGTTTTTATCTATGCATCATTCATTTTCTTTGCCCAATGTCCCTACCATGTCCTATAATTTAATGCTATTTTATACTTGCACCGATTTCAATGTTTTCTCATTGTTTACCGTCTAATGGACTACTTTTGTCTTCCTATACACAACCCCTGTTCATATCATTCAGATAAACTTAATACTTACACTTCCATTCAATGTCTTCTTCATATATAACCCTCTCCTTTGTCGCTTTGTATTCCCAATGTTTACACCTAATTTCTCCAATTTTACCCCTTTGTCCTTTGCACTCTACCCCCAAGTTCATATGATTTAGCTATACTTTACATCTATGTTCAACCCCTTTGGCCCTCTTTTCTCATATCCTTTGCTTACCTCTACCTAACGCCATCTCAGTTCTTATACCCTTCATGTTACGCCGCCCTCGCCAGCTCTTACCCCTTAATCACCGCCTGCAACCATGGTTACCCCCTCTGCTTCCAAAGCCAACCCCAGTGAATATGATCGCCATTTCAGTTCTTATACCCTTCATTTTACCCCTCGATAGCTCTTATCCTCTAATCAACGTCTGCAACCATAGTTACCCCCGCTCCTTCCAAAGCCAACCCCATTTAATATGATTTAGTTATACTCCATGCTTGCACCCTTCTGATCTCACCTATCATTATTATGTCCCCCCACACCCCATCAACTCCTTTAATTATGTACATGTTCTCCCAACCCCGGCTCTCCATTGTACACCTCTATTCAGTCTTTTCCCATTCCCTCACATTGACCCTTCTGCTATCTCCTATGTGTCTACTCACCCTCCCATCAACACCTTTAATTCTGTTCGTGTTATCCCGATACAGTCTCCCCTTTGTACAATTCTATTTAATGTCTACTCTCATTTTACCTCTACCCCTGGCTACTCTGTCCTTCCCACATCATCCCCACCATTTCCAATGATTAATACTCAAAGATTACACCTATATTGAATGTGTTCTCCAATTATACCCTTCTGCCCCCTCACTTACTGGCCTCTCTCCGCCCCCATCTCATGTATAAACCTCTGTTGAATGACTTCTCTTATCCTTCTATACTCATGCTATATGTGAATTGATGAACAGGGTGTATTGCAACAGTATGTATCTAACCCATTTCTATATAACATGTCCAATTTATACACTCTCACAACCTCATTCTCCCCTTTCCCGCGCTCCATTATCCCTAATCATGTGTTGCCCCTCCGTTTTCTCATTTCTTTCACAACCCTGCCCCATATCCTATGATTTATTATCTTCTACCTCTACCCTCTATACGACTCTATACACAGCCTTATACCATACTTCTATACCCTAAAACATTTTTTCGTGATCCAAGATTCCTCCCCTAAACCCTTAAAACGGGGGAGGGAGGGGGGCCTGCTGCCGGAGCTTTTTTTTAACACATTCGTGCGCCCGCGAAAAAACGATTACTCTGTAACATACCGCTACAACGTAAGAGCGCTTCTGTGTGTGTGGGGAAACTGTCAACAAAACTATACATGATGCGTCAAACTTATTATTTAGTAATTACCATTTCTGTATTCGTTTGTTTTTAAAATTCGCGTTTTAAAAAGTAGTCATTTCGCATTGTTGTACTACGTCAAATAGCGCTTTTTTATACGCCAAATATAGTCATAATAACGTTTAAAAAAATTGTCAAATAGACTTTTTTTTAATCACGTATTACGCGTTTATAAAATGACACATTTCATAACACGAAATTGGCCGTAGTGAATGAAATTCGAAATAAAAAATGTTTACTTAACTATTTTGAAGAGGCATTTTTAGCATTTGAGATAAGTGTCCAATAGGCTATATATATTCGAAATGCCATGCTTGTCGGCTGTATCGCTCTTGATAATGGGCGGGAAAAGTTATGTTGCGTTAATTTACGAATATTGCATGAAAATACTGTGATAACACCTCATCGACCAATAGAATGGCTCATTTCGTACGTGTAACTTCATTCGAGCGCACGTGACGTTAGAGGTAAGTCGCATTCAACTTGGTCAGCTACAATATGATCTCATATACCAGGTATTTATAAAAATAATTATTAAGGTTATGTAATGCCTGATATACGTGGACATACTGCTTTCATAGTAAAGAGTAACAATATATAAACATATTGTAGACACTAGGTGTGGAAAATTCATTAGACGAGTCATAAATTGACCATATTTTTAGTACGTATTTGACAACTATAAAATAAGTTATTTCACTACATCACTAGCGGTCAAATCACGTTTTTACAGAGCACGAAATATACACTGAAATGCACTCAAAATATTTGTGCAGCAGGCATTTTTTATAAAACCTATTAGATGATTAGAAATCATGTTTGACGACTTATAAACGACCCATTTGATGAGATTTATAACAGGCACATTGGCACAAAATCAGACTTGTACATATTTGAGCACATTACCTTCTACATATAATGGTATATTGGTAAGACACGCCATATCACCATAGAGCAGCGTGTATGTAGAAATGATTAGTTGACTACAATAAAGAGCGTTTATACGTTATATAACATTGAAAAGGGCACTTGTTATACGTCATGACGTACGTATAGATACTGTACTTTAAGAAATATAGACAGGTATACATAGCAACGATGTAGACCCGCGTTATTATGCATCAATCAGTAAGGTATGCATTAAATGGTAACAAAACTGAACATGTACACTGTTTTAACCGCCATAGATATCAGAACTAATGACTTGATGCATTGTGCTGAGTTTTTGAGAAGATTATATGAAATTAATACGCACATGTGATCACATTACATTCGTATATATACTGACGTATACCACGTATATAGTCCATAAAAGACATAGAATGCGTGTGAAAAATCTTTAACTATGCAATAAAGAGCTTTTATACGTGATTTACCAGTGGAAATGGCACTTGTTATGTCATAACGCACGTATATGTACCGGATTTGATTTAAGAAACATGGACGTATACATAAACCAGACACGCACTTGCATACTTTGAACACAGTAGACCTTTCATGACATGATACTGTCACGCGGTACATGTATCCTCTGTATAACAGACTATATTTATAGGAGTAACAATACATATAAATGATGAAAAGAATGCATGAAGTAAGTATTTACACACTAGTCTACATCGGTAGCACTCTTTATTTACTCCATGTTATGGAGATTTTAGATTAATAATATGAATGAACTATGACTAGAATACCTCAAGTTGTTGAACAGATACTATTATTCCGTGTGTCTGTGTATAGCTAAATTCAGCAACGGATTTTGATTGGCTGTTATAAATATTATAATAACTAAATACTTTACTGATCGCCGTTAGAGATCATATGCTCACTAGGTATGGGTACGAACCCCCCGATTGTGTAAAACCGGTGCTAATTATACATCATGATGAGAAACTCACGTTCAATGACCTGTGAGTTAGCGAATTTACTCGAATAAACAGGGTTTTGTAAATTGGGAATTATGGAGTGAATAATACTCACAGAAATGCTTGAGAAAATTTACAAGGAGTTAGTTAACACGTTAACGATACATGGAGACATGAAAACAGAACTACAACATACATGGTTCTTAAGGGAGAGTAAAATAACAATTACTGAACTTCTAGAAGGAAATTTTGCTGATGGTAGAAAGACATTGAATACTTTGATGGAGAGATCAGAATTTGAAACAGATTTCTTACTGGATATTTTGGATCAACTGTTTTCTGAGTGTTGGATATTTAGTGGTATTACTAAAAAAGACATAAGATTCATGTACTTATCGGTGATAACTTTGCCTGCTTCGCTGAATACCGTAGCACGGTTTTTAATGATTATAGTTTGAAATTCGAAGAAGTTACATCAATTTATGGTTACATTATTATGCGGGAACCTTGTCCTATTTTCACGATTGAAAATTTGTTTAACGAACAACTAGTTTTGGATTACATTGTAAGCACAACTAAACCTATTTCAGAATTAAATAGTGAATTAGTTTGGACATTCGGAACGATTTGGAGCTATGGAGACTATGCGCTTACAACTAAAAAAGGGTGAACACGGGACCCAATCGTAATAACAAAAATATCCAGACAGAGGTGTCAATTACCGGTGTTTGATGAACATAACCAAACTTCAAATAGACTACATGTAAGAAGTTGACAAAACCCATGGTTTGTGTGTTTAAGCTTGTATAGCATTATTCCTTTTAAATAATAAAGTGCAATTTACCTCATTTCCTTTATCCGATTTAGTCATAAATGTATCCCATATGCTAAAAATAACTTGCCATCGGGAATATGGGCCGTCGGTGATTTAACCACCCACTAGTTTTTTTTTATATGAAACAGTGATGCATATGACCACGCCCAACAAAATAATATCTCCAATAATTGGTTGCCGATTAAAAAACCTTGAAATATACCTTTGATACATCAGGGTGCTTCTTTACCTCAATGTGTTTAGTCAATTACGCAAACATTGTGTATCGTTCCGACTAGCTTCTCTGTACATATGGTTATGATTGGCATTCCGATAAATTACATCTGAATGGTTTGGATTCGTACCCGTATGCCGATTCAAAACTCTTTAAGAGCGCGCTGATGAAGGTGTATAACTTTAATACTTCATGTGTATAGGCCAGTAACGGGAACCCATTGCGTTCAGTGCATGTATATCCTATATATATATTGATATAGGCGTTCGGTCTATCTAGCTCTCAACCTGCCTAGCTAGCTTTCTCTACCATTACCATCGCTATACTATACACATGCGTTCGAGTATGAACGATGGTCGGTTAGAACCTATGACCAAAAAACGCCGTGGAGACCGAGCATATTCAAGTTACATATAATTTACATTTGAAGCATAGTTTTAATGGGGTTATAACTTGAAAGGTAAGTGGCCATATATAGCTAATACGACTGACTTAGACCATATTTTGACATTCTAAATGCTTACATATTAGTCTATGTGAAGAGTGAGTACGAATTTTGTCTGACATAAACTGGCATATTGATATAAAATAACCATTTCTAAGCTAAATAACACTGTATATCATTAACAAAAATACCCAATTCCACTCGAAATGCAGAGAATTGAGTTACCTGCTCATGTAATTCACATGAAACGTGATGTGCACCAATGGGGTACAATAGTATGCTATAGGTACCATTTCTAAAGTATACAAACCATAACTCATTACTAGAAGACCTTAATCCCGAGTAATTGTGATGTGTATAACAGCGGGACTCAGTGATGGGTGTTCGTTGCTTTCAGATGTGGTTGATTCGGTGACCATGTTGAAACCTGTGTAATGTATTGTCTGATTATAGAGAGTTTACAAAAGTGACGTGTACCTTTAATGTATGCGACACCACAGATACAATACTATGCTATTGCAACCATTTCTGAAGTAAATAAGCTTACTACACTGGATATGTTCAACCCTATGTGTAATGTATTGTCTGATTATAGACAAAAAAGCGACGTGTACCTTTAAGGTATGTGATAAAAATACGGTCAATTGTATGAACCATTTCTGAAGTAATGACACACCATAAATAGAAAACCTTCAGTACTACAATGTTGAGTCGTGCATCGAATGTACATGCATATGTAACTTGAAAGCCAATATGTTACAATGCGTTTGTCGTTTAACACACACTGGGTAATTTTATCTGAATGAAAGCATGCAGATTACAAAAATCTTTGTTAAAACTATGTTTATTTATGGATACGATGAATTATGTTTAAAATGCTTAAATATAAATTTAATAAACGATGGACATTAAGACAAAAGTTTGAAAATAAAGAGCGTTTTTTAATTTATGGATAGGCGGAATTAGGTTAAAATGCTTGATTTTAAATGTAAATTTAGTACAATGATGGGGCATTCGGAAAAATTTGAAAATAAAGAGCGTTTTATTGATAGATATGCCGAGTTAGGTTTAAATGCTTAAGTGACGTACCTATAAGTTATGTGACCACGGGTACAATAGTATGCTATAGGAACCATTTCTAAAGTAATGACACCTTATTATTAACAGTAACACTGCCAATGCATTCTATTATGCATGTCTGTTTCCCATAAATGTACAGGCAAATATGACCTATAACTTGAAGGTAAGTGGCCAATCTGTTACAATGTTTTTGTCGTTTTAACATACATTTATATGAATGAAAGGATGTAGATTGCAAAAATCTTTGTTAAAACAAGGGACGTTGAAACAATTTTGAAATTAAAGAGCGTTTTTATTGATTTATACGCGGAATTAGGTTTAAATGCATAAGTGACGTGTACCTTTAAGGTATGTGACCAAAATGCGGTCAAATGTATAAACAATTTCTAAACTAAATAACGCTTATATATGCGAGTAACCCATAACTGTACATGCAAATATGACGTATAACTTGAAGGTAAGTGGCCAATCTGTTACAATGCTGTTGTCATAACACGAGTTGCACCCCTCTAACTTCCACATGTACATCAAATGTACATGTACATGAATATGTAATGTATAACTTTAATTCAAATTTGTTACAATGCTGTGAAAAATCTATGGTAAAACGATGGGGCATTATTCATACAATTGTGGAAATAAAGAGCGTTTTTATTGACGGATACTATGAATTGGGTTTAAATGCATAAGTGACGTGTACCTTTAAGGTATGTGACACAAATGCGGTGATTCGTGTGCTATTTGAACCATTTATGAAGTAGTGAAACACTAGAAAACCTTAATTTCTACAGGGTTACCTCGAATGTACATGCATGTGACATATAACTTGAAAGGCCAATTTGTTACAAGGCTGTTGGAAGAAAGACGAAACCTTAAATTTGTTGTCTGTGTCAGAACACTTAATGACGTGTGTTTGTGTTGTTTTAATCCTTTTATTAATGTGGATTCAAAGAGCAGAGCAGTGACTGGAGTATGTGAAGTTTGGATTCGGCAGTGCATGTATCTCGTATATCTCATATATATTTTGAAGACCTCTGTCTGTATGTTTGTATGTTTGTCTGTATGTTTGTATGTTTGTCATTAATACAAATCTAAGATTCTCGACCGATCGGGACGAAACTTGGTACGTGTGTGTAGTTTGACCAGGCGGTGGACGTTGTCGTATTGGCGAGCCCGTGCGGCGCCCGCTTCGCGCATGCGCAGACGAGATCTCGGAAACGGGTGGAGCTATCGACTTGAAATTTGCTATGTGAATGTATCTTGCCCCGGATACGAATTTTATCGGGTCCCCGAGCCCGTGCGACGCCAGCTTCGCGCATGCACAGACGAGATCTCGGAAACGGGTGGAGCTATCGACTTGAAATTTGGTATGTGAATGTATCTTGCCCCGGATACGAATGTTATCGAGTCGCAGAGCCCGTGCGACGCCAGCTTCGCGCATGCGCAGACCAGATCTCGAAAACGGGTGGAGCTATCGACTTGAAATTTGGTTTTTGAATAGCCCGGACAACGTCGGGCTCATCGGCTAGTATATATATATTGATATGGGCAGTCAGTCTACCTATCTCTCAGTCTCCACAGATGCAGAAGCCATTAGGAGCATGCATTTGAATGAGACGTATCGTGGCAGTTAATGACTTAAACATGTGTTTAATTACGAAGCTTCGAGAAATTGTGTGTAGGATTTACTTTATTGGATATGCTCAAATATCTATTGGCGATGCGTTGATTGATTCCCGATAGTTCGATTACAGATGTTAAAGGGGTATTTAGAGAAAAAGCTTAACTAATATTAGAAATGATTTAATAAATTTTACCATAACAGTTGACCATTAGGAGGGATACAGAGCAGGGAGTCGGTCTGTATTCAGGGCTCATCATTCCGCTCGCGGTATAGCTTTTGCGAGAGAAATTGCATGGGTTAGGTGTGTAAGCATCTGTTGTATAATTCGTATTGGCTGCTTCGGGTTTAATACGCTTTACTGCTAACTCACACGGGCCAAGAATTTTCCAGAAATGGATAGATGCTGTGTTATTAGCTTTTGTGAGAACAAGTGCCTCGCTGGTCTGTTTAGTGCCCATCTGTTTGTGAAAATGTATAATGCTTGGTGTCCCTACATACTTCATAATGCTTTAAGTTGGATAGATGGGTAAATCTATGAAGTGATGGTCACATACGCTCATTTTCACTCTATTCACAAACCTCCCCTTGCACAGAAGCCATGTACCTTTAAGGTATGTGACCCAAATACGTTGTATGCTATATGAACCATTTCTGAAGTAATAACAAATCAATACCTGCATTTCCTACAGTGTTGATTCGTGCATCGAATGTACATGCATAATATGCGACATCTAACTTGAAGGTAAGTGGCCAATCTGTTATAATGTTGTTGTCGTTTAACATACAATCCTGCAGAACATATGAAAGGGTGACAAGAGTCGAATGTTTTGAGCCACTGCGCTATGGATCTATGGCTTAAGGTGATAATAAGCCTGACGTTCTGTCAATAATCGGGGGATTACACACACATATTCACAGAAGACAGATTCGTGGCAGTTAATAGCTTACACCTGTGTAACACCTGTGTATTTGCATTAATGTAACCTGCGATATTGCCATGTTTTTGCCAATAGTGCTCTTTGATTTGATGTTATTATGGAAGTTTCGAGAACATAAAATGCATTGGCTGTTATGCATGGGTTATGCTCCGTAAGCATGTTGGCTGCTTGGAGTTACATGTGTTTTTAATACCAAGATGGTCTCTGACGTGCTGAGAATTTTGTAGATTGTTTTAATTTTATAAATTGTTTCAGAGGCAGCTAGAAAGGCATTTTATTTTTCTTAGCCAATATGTGCAAATGATACGGTCCCCTGAATGGTTTTTATTCCAATTAGTGCTGGCTTAAATGTCTTATCACCTAGTGGTATGTATAATCTGTCTCACCGCTTTATTCCCGTCGGTATGGAGAATGTTCCAGAAATGGTTATATGTTGTGTTGTTAGCTTGAGAGCTCTGTGCCTAGCAGTAGGTGCAGAATACAACGTGCTTAGAAGTTAATTAACAGACAAAAGTGCGTCTACCTTCAACATCGTTAGTTTAAAGGGCCATATACGATACAGGTTACATATAAATCCATTATGAAGGGATTTTACTAGAATAAACACAAATGTTCCAGAAGAATAAAAATGTTTCTTAAGATAAAATTGCGTGAGGAGGGAATATTTTGGAGAATTTTACTAGAATTTTCCAGAAGATAAAATTGCGTGGGAAGGAGGGAATTAAGAAAAAGGAGGAGCGATATATAATAATTAATCCTATAAAATTAATAATACATAAAAAGGAGTTTGCAAGACTTCGTAAGACTATGGGACCATAGATAAACACATACAAAGCATAGCAAAGGGGGCGTTGCCAAACTATAGGGGCATACACATACACACACCTATATGGGAGGGGGTCCCATACCCTCTGTCACCGCAGCAACAGATATGCTGCTGATGTGAATATTTTAACAGCATACCCACCACCAACGCCGCCCGTATCTTTAAATAGTATTTGTTTCCATGAGTGATTATGGTACAACAATATCTCGTTTCACAAAGTGTTATAAAAGTATAATTTGTTACAGCATTTTTTAACTCTAAATTTGTGGTAGATCATACCAGATTTGAATGAAATTGGTTACGATTGTTCAAGTTATGGCGCTAACAGAACTAACATTTCCTAAATTGCTAAACCTGATTTTCGAACCCATACGATATTTTTGCGAGATCCATATACCAAATATGAATGAAGTGTTTGCTAAAGTTATTGTGCTAACAGACATTGCATATCTATAAATAGAAACAAGTGGGATCACTATGGTTTAGAATGTGGGGCGGACCTGATTGCCTGTGTAAAGCTGTCGCATATGAGTTACCTCGCATACCAAACATTGGCAAAATCCATCAATAAACGGATGTTATATATTGTTCCCGCCAGAAGTCCAACCGTCCCTCACGATATCAATATTGGACTTTTAATAATATCTACTAAAATATATAGCCACTTAAATGTATTCTAAGGACCACAGTGTTATGTATAGTTCGCGGATGAGCCGAAAACCTATACACGGGGTAACTAACACAAATGGTAAATATAACAATACGTGTTCCTAAGAATAATTTTACCCTGCCAAACATACACGTAGCTAATTAAGCACGACCCACCACTATATATTTCCACATTATACTGTTTATTTGCAATTTGTAAAATTTGTCTAAAATAATTTCTTATTTTTGTTCAGATGAAAACCAATTTGAAACCATGACCAGACCAGTCATTGTTGGATCGAAGCGGTGCATGGAACTGGGAGAAAAGAAGCTCGGCAACGGTCTCGTAGTTATGGCGCCACCCAAGACAACAAAGGACAACATGAGTGCGTTCATGATGGTTATGATTGGACTGGTGCTGATTATCATGACAATCGGCTGTTTGATCGTAGTGTATCTGGGTATGCGAGGATTCAGAAGGAATGCTGTGTATCACCTCGACTCATAATTTGTCAATAAATTGGTCCATGGTAAATTTGTTCGCATGTTTTATCTTTCTTGACTAAACTACTCGTTGACAAAAGAGCAGTTCCCTCACACAATCTGAACTCCTCCCCCACCAACAAGCCTTGAAATAGTGTGTCTGTCATTTGCAGAATGAGGTCCCCATAGGGTGAATTTAGTGATGCTACCCCGCATAGCGGGTTAGCATCACCAAATTCACCCTCTGGGGACCTCATTATGCAAATGACAGACACAATATTTCAAGGCTTGCCCACCAATTAATATAGGAATCCTTCTGCACTTTCATTATGTGTCGTCTGCTATTTCATGAACATCTCTCCAAATAAATAACATTCCAGTATATGTACCTTTATAACTGAATGACAGAATCAATCTAGTAACTATTTATACAATCACATATAGCTACATGCATGCGGCAAATTAACTTTAATAGTTACCATTCGCAAAATCACGAATACGATTACCTGATGAACAATATCCTTCCAATATACGGCCAAATTTCGATCTTTACGCACGGGGTTCTTACGAGACGAAATATATCCCGCTCAGTTTAATTCAGGCCACCGGTCCTGCTTTCGGAGGCTCTAACGGTATCAGCGTTGTGTAACACACGGATACGAACATGATATGTGACCCGCCATATCAAATCCAGTCGGAAGTCGGGATTTTTTTTACCCTGTGCCAATGCATTCTCTTATATATGTGAGTCGACCATAGGTCGCCTCGCATATATAAGAGAATGCATCGGCCTAACAACTTTTTACAATTTTAATAATTTGTTCTTGTATTCTTTAACAATTTTATAATTTCACCCATACGGAGCCCCAGACAAACATGAGCAGACGACACTCTTCTATATGCTTCTATATGTGTGTGGGGCTCCCTGCAGGGTAATGGATGTTTTTTTTTTTATCTCCTAAAAATTGTAAGAAACATTTATTTTAAAAAAAGTGATAAAAAATTGTTAGGCCAATGCATTCTCTTATATATGCGAGGCGCCCTATGGTCGACTCGCATATATAAGAGAATGCATTGGCACAGGGTAAAAAAAATCCCGACTTGCGACTGGATTTGATATGGCGGGTCACATAATTGGAAAGAGACTCCCATTACTTGTTTCATCAAAGACGTGTAACTGAATATATATCTCGCCTATTAACCATCCTAGGTAAACTGTAATGGTGTCTATCTTACTATAGGACCATCCTATCCGTAGTAGTAATATTGCGAACGGTCTCTAATGGTACTTGTGTATGTTCCACCTCAAATGGTGGCTTTACGCATTAAACAATTCAACAATACTGCATTCATTGCCCCGTATAATCAAGAACTCAAGCTCGTCAGTTATATTTAAACTAGCTGAAACAGGCTCCCTTCTGTGCCAGCGGCCCCTGCACAAATTGGCATGCGGCCCTAGTGTGTGTTGGGTGTATGCGGCACCTGTGTGCAAGGTGCGTACATTGTGATCTTTGTCAAGGTATCTATCCAGAGCGGCGTCCCCTTCGTGCGATATATTTTGATCATAGTTTTTAAAAGAAATTTTTAAATGTTTTTTTAAAGCTCCTTGCTTAATTCAACAAACGTCTTTTTTGTTTTTGTTATATTAATTTTATTTTTAATTTGTTAAATACTGAAGGCTGCATTTGAAAGGGAACTATTTTTTTCTTGAATGCGTATTTATTTCCTCTTTCGTTGTGATAATGAAATCCATATTAATTTTGTTAAACCCCAGCCGTATCAACATGTTCCTTCCTACAATGTTATTATCAGATAAAATGGTTCTCAAATTCGTCGCAATTCTATACGAAATTGTTTTAGTGCACAAGCTAAATTGTAATCGAGGCTCGATAAACCTCTGCTCGAATCTGATTTACTGCACTCGGTAAATTAATTTCGTAAAGGATTTCCATCTAGGCATATAGATGCATGTTTCATATAAAATAAACCTCTTACAATGAGTATCCCCCCCCCCGCATAATGCCCTTATCTCTTACGTTATTCACCCGATCGCGTAGAAATTACCAATTGAGAACATGTTAAATGCAGTTCAACGTTGGAGTCGATTGCCCGGTTGGTTTTCTAACCTTCTGAATATCGGTGGATTGGAATATTTCCGATTTTCAAAAATAACAATTTCAACTTGAACTCTCAACCTTAACAGCATTGCGTGTTGGGTCAGAAAAGTTGATCAGTGTTAACTGTTACCGGGCTTATTAATGCGTTGGATTTTTTTTTTTATATTGACCAGTTGCACTGTAGGAATTTGAGGGCACTATTTTCAACCCCTCCATATATGGTCCAGTGCATTCGTTAGAATGTCTCCCCGCCCTGTATGACTGACCAAACAAGGGTTATCGCCATAGATGATTTGATGCAAACACACCCGTAACCCGTGTCCCTAGTAGAATGGGGGGGTTTCCCCGCAAAATAAGATTAGAAAACTCATTGTAAAGAAACTGGCTATGTGAAGACTGTCCAATTTTGAAGCGGTCTTTCACATGGCCAGTTTTTTTAAATGTGGTCGTACTTGTCGCATTTGGTGAAACGCCGCCCCCCCCCCCTTCAAGCGAATTGATTTTACGGTGTTTGCCTTCAATAAATCTATCGCATAACTGTTGTTTGGACTGCCATAAGGGGCAGGGGTGAATGTAGTGGATCAGATATTGTGTGTGGCTCAAAATCACGATAACAGATTGACAACTCGTAAAGTTTAAGAAAATCACACTCGGTTTTAAGGCCGGTGACACTGACACTTGACAATGATCACTCGGTTAACCCATCACCATGCGATTATATTAAGCGTACAAGTTGAAAAGTGATTTTTGACAATGGCAATTTCGATTCATGCAAAATTTCCCAAGGTTGTGACAATTGTCAGGACAATTGACTTCAGAATGTACTGAATGCACAATGTTCTCAGTTCGTTCAAAATTTCAACGCGATCGGGATAACATATAGCCGATACATGGTATTTATGAGGGGATTTTTTATATTGAAGGCGTTTATAAAAACCTTGATAACAAAGTCCAGCGGTCAGATGCTCGTAGCCCGTTTATATGTATATAACCATGGTATCACACGGCACAATCGTTTCGACGATTCTACGACCAATTCCACGATTCTGCGGCTTGACAACCACGGTGCTACGGCAGTTCAACGATTCTGCGGCCTTATTATACGTGATATTTTATGACAAACTTAGATAATGGGGCCTTTTACTGAATTGGGACGATAAAAGTGGGCTTGTTCTTGTATGCATTGTGTAGAGTAGACTTTGCAGGTCCACCAGGTTGACTCGCGGAATACATACGAAGATGCGATCTATACATAAAATGAGTCACAATCGGCTTGGTCAAGTCTGGATAATCCGATCGAACCGATCGCAAAAAGTCGTTTCCTGGGTTACAAGGGGACATTAACGGTGCGAAAATTAACATCCGACGTAAGCTTTGATAAGCATAAATGTATTATTTGTCAAATTCGTACCTCCGTTGACGCAATATTCGGTTAAACTATACACAGAAATGCAGTAACAGTGTCAACTATTTGACAACGCCCCGCTTCGACCATGACAACGACGATTGTGCGACTCGTTGAACGGTAACTTTCATTTGTATACGACGTATCTGTCACTGCATGATCGGACAGCTTAGTTATGCGTGTAAGCCCATGTATGATGCATCAATAAAAGTTTGGAACAGTACCTTCGTTGTACAATGCACATGTCCTGGATTCAATACAGTACTGTGTATTTACTGATCCCCACATGTGAAGGTATAAAGACCAAGTCACATAAGAGATTTGTCGCTAAACGAGCATTCTTTAATATTTTGAACATGACAAAATGCCCGACTTACATGTACCTGAACATTTTCCTTCTAAGTGCACCTAGCGGCTTTGTAATTTTTGTAAAGTTGATTTGTTCATTCGAAAATGTCACCACTTACCCTACCATAACATGAGTTAGTTTAGTCATATTCTGATTGGCAGGTATGCCCTACATATAAAGATGTCCTCGGGGGGGGGGGGGGAAGTATTGACCGTTTAGTTACTTTTATAAATGTGTTTGTATGACAGTATTAGTTAAAATTCTTTATGGTTATCTGAAACTGAAAGTAATGAGCAACACTTTAAAACAAATAAAAATAAAAGGGATGGATGCCAGAAAATTGCAGTAAAAACGTATACATACATAAAATAGTAGAACATTGGGTTGGTTGGTCCCGAAAGTAGCCAAAATAAAAAAATAACCAATAGGGATACGCTGATTTATGACCCCCTACCCCTGATCCCCCGGTTCGGACGCCAACTTGCCGGTATATTATTAACATGGGGTGTTTTGTTGCGGTAGTATTTTTAATTGGGTAAACTGGTGTGTGCATACTTCAAATGAGTTAAGAATTAATAGGAAATAAATGTCATAGAATCTGGAGGCAAATCTTGACTGCGCGAGGGAATTATATTTTAGATAACTAGATTTTAATCACAAATAAATAAATCATTATAGAATATCAATTTCACCGTTTATAGATATATATACATGGATGTCAAAATATGGAATTATACTCAAAACAAAATATTAAGTTTCATGTGTGGAGTTAATTTCTAACATGAAGGCGACCATTCCCCACCATCGATACCACAACGCAACTGAGAATAAGACCTGTTGGCCATAAGAAAATACCGAGGCATTGTGAGTCTGCTGCTAGTTAGGCGTACAAACAGACGGAAGGAAAGTTGGATAGGCGGAAAATTAAAATCATGTAATGTGTGGTGCAGATATGGAAATTAAACCTGTACAATATAGCAATATACGATTCGACATTACTTTATTGTCCACAGCTGGCTCCAAATAAAAGAGTCTTATTGGTGTACCTTCAGACGACCACGATACAATCGCAAGTGGAACGATTTCCGTCGTAGGAAGTAACCGCTAGCTGGACTGCGCATGCGCACGTCAAAATCGTAGGTCATAAAATATCAGACATTGTTTGATTTTAGATGCGAAATCGTGGCGTATCCTTGGATTCCTCCACTTGCGACGTTGTCGCAGCCGTGTGTACGTAAAAATCGTAGCTGAAAATGATCGTAGGGTAGTCAATCACATGCTTTAGGAACAACCTAAGATATCATAACGTACCTCGACATCGCAATCGTGTGAACAAACTATCCACGATCTCGTCGGGCCCGATTCCTCCACTTACGATTGTATCGCGGTCGCCTGAAGGTACACTTAATCTCGTAGCCTTGAGGTCGTGTGATTCACATGCGTATTCATGTCTATAGCGAGCGTGACATTCATTAGAAAACGACTTCTCGTGAGCACAAGTTAATGAAATTTCAATTGCTGGTCTCACAGTCGTCGTTGTCATAGTCGACTACTCGGCGTTGTCAATTGAGTGCGATGATACCCCCCACAAATATGGACACAGCGCCATCAATCACAGAACTGAGGTTAACATCAGTTGTGAAAAATCAACCAAAGACGCATGGCTGTTATTATTTGGTTTCCACTCAATTTTTAATAGGACATTATATATATTTTCTCGACTCTAAAGACGAATTTCACACAGCGATGTGTGTAAATCCAAAATAACTGGTCTATTTGTGTCAAAGATTATGTATTGTTGTGCTAACTGTCTAGTGCTGAACTCTCTACCGATTATCGAATCGAAGATCGCCGTACCTAATAGAAATATAATATGTGGTACATAACTGTCTATATTTCTGGAATTATTCATTTCTTAATGTTTTTTTCGTGATTATCGCATCAGCCTGGTCGCAGAATCGTTAAATTGCCGCAGCACCGTGGTTGTCAAGCCGCAGAATCGTGGAATTGGTCGTAGAATCGTCGAAACGATTGTGCCGTGTGGGTATATGCCAGAAATAACCGTACAAAACGTGACAACCGCCGTTCTTTTGACCGTGTATTTATCCATGGTGTGTGTGTGACTGGTTGGTCGTACACTGTTAGAACGGTCTGAGACCGCGCAACATCGCTGCCAACCTTTGACCGTTAAACATACGGTCAGGCCGTAGCATGTTCCACGCTATAAAACCGTTTAAGTAACTGGCAGACCGTTGTATTTATTACGGTTCAACACCGTTTAATTAATATCAAGACCGTAACTAATAAAGGTCAGACCAATGGTATTTTTCATGGGTTTACACCAATTTTTTGCTCTTAATTTGCTAATTTACCATAGAATTAGCCAGGTTCCCATGGTGACAATATGATTTCCCGGTAGGCATTACGATTCATGTTTTTGAATGGTCGAAACTAGTATTATTCGTAACTGAAAAATACATCTTAGTTCTTATGTTACGATCATAGTTTTGATGAAATGTAAATCCTCAATGCATAGTGATAGACAATACTTATGAAACTTTGCAGTTTGCAGAGGATCAAGCTTGTTATCTGCCTCGTAGAATTTAATCCGTGAAAAGGCTGCGCACGCGTTCGCCTTTCACTAACTACTGTAAAGATATGACTCTAAATAAAAAAAGATACTAGTAATAGCTGATAAGCCAACCCATCACTATTCAGTTATGATTAATACTAATTTTGACCATTCTGAAACATGAATCGGCATGCCCTTTTAAGCCATACAGAAAAAAGCTACATGTTTCAGTTAAACTCAAATTTATGAACATGTACAAGTAAAATATCTTAGTGGCTTACGTTTTGGTAACATATAAGGCGTGAAATTGTCCAGTCACTTGTAAACACAGATTTTGTTTTAACAGGTGAATCCGTACATCATGACAATACAGTACCAGTCAGAAGAAGTGGTATTTTTAGGCGAACCTTTATTGCGATATTGAGCGTGCTTAATTTAGAAAAAGGCGTGATTATAGCACAATACCAAAAATCTGTCGTGCTTATTATTGCAATATTGAACGCAAAATATTGCGATACTAAGCGCGCTAAATTTCATACAGACCCGATAGTGTTATATTTATATTAGATAAATACTGTGCATATAGTGTACATATAGTGTACATATAGCATTTACAACTATAATTATATATATATATCTAAAACATTGTCTCTATTTATACAACAAACAATATAGAAGAAGCAATAGTTTGATTTAAATGTCACAATTTTGAGCGCAAGATGTCGCAATATTAAGCGCAAATTATTGAGATATTAAGCGCAAAATATTGCAATAATATCACAAGCGACATGCTTATAAGTGTTTCCACTTGCAATTTTATTGCGAAAATAGCGCGCTTAATATACCACTTCTTTTGACTGGTACTGTATATCAATAACAGCTAGTTGGGATTGGAACCTTCAAGACAACAGCAGATCCCATACTAACTGTGCGCGATGACTTGGCGACAATGTTCTCCTGTAGTCGCACATTTTCCATGAAATTTTAAAGCATGATGCATCAAACTGTATACTGGTATCACGACACTTAGTACCAATATCAGTGAGTCAGCCAAAGATAGTTTGATAAGAACATCCAACCAATAGTGTACTCCCGGTAAATCGTCGTAATAACTTGACGATAACATGGCGAATGATGACCACATCTCATATGAACACGTTTCAATGAAAATTGACGAACACTGGATGAATTGGTCCGTGTAATTGTAAAGTTGGAATTGTAGATATGTGAGCAACCGTCACTGCGCGGTGTCAGTTCATTGTTTACGGTATTGTTGACATTGAAGCTCTTGTGAATTACACTGGTGCATACAGTACATGTATATCCTCTCTTGTAAATGTGCATGCATGTTCTTTGAAACAATCGGACTCAGAACACTGTCAACTGGATTGTCAACATTCTAATAGTAATAGCTGCTCGTTGTTATTATTGTCACTATTGGTTGACATCGAAGCTCGTGTTAATTGTATCTGTATCCTCTTTTGTCAGAAAATGTGCCAGTGTTTTGAAACTAAGTCACAACACTGTCAATTTCAACATCAGCACTGAGTCAAATGAAGTCGAGTTACAGCCGACCCCGGATCATGCATGATTGATTGGCATGAATCTCTACTCTCGAATTTAGTGGAAAATGTCAATGATTAAGCCGGTTTTCGCAGAAATGAAACTTTAAATCAGACCGTCTTAACAATTGTCTACAATTGAAAAGGTAACAGTTAACCAAAAAAAAAGTTTGTAATTTGCCAACGATAAATGGCGAATAAATGAGGAGTGCTAAAGCGGGAACTTAAACCCGGAATGAGAATAACGTACTCATGGTAATACGTACGGACCCGCATAACACAGAATGAATGCCGGATTAATAATACATATCAAATATCAGCAGAGTAAGGTTCAGTCATACTGTATGGAGTCATTGCCGTATATAATGTGGTCGCCGATAAATATACTATTGAATTTTGACGGCATGACTTTGAATCACGAAAATATTTAATTTAGACAATTTTCATGGGCACAAAAAATAACGGTAAAAAACCGTCAAACTGATGAAACGGTATGGGACCGTCGATTATGATGGCCCGAAACCGTCGAACCGACAGTATTTTCTAACAGTGTAACTTGGTGCCCGGTGTTATTGTTTTGAAGGGTAATCATATTCGACTGGTGTTAGATGGGTAATGGGGTTAGCGGTTTCTGTGTCTTGTCTTGTCAGATTTTATGTTTGAACATTATCTAAAATAGCGAACTTTTTATTCTGGAATTTGCGCAACAGGAACGCGAGGAAATCGCACGTCGAGTGGGTTTAAGGGTTTTTAGAGACCGAGTATATAATGATATAGAGAAGCCAACAGAACTAATCTATTTATAAAGATACCATATGCGACTGCATCCAATTTGGGTCGATTTGTGATCCCCTGCATGATTTCTGCTCTCTGTGGTAGTCTTCTTTAAAATATCTATCTTTTCCATCAGGAGTGGCACCAGGATATCCCCGATGTAGGGCGTATACGATTCCCAGACAGGTGGAGCTATAGTTACCGGGCTGACCATTGCCGATCTCCCCAACGGGAGGGGGCGAACCCATACCAGACATGTGGGGGGTTATAACTCCTCCCCGGGTGTCATGCCTGTTTTCCAACAAAAACCTAATATCGATTATTTCTCGTCTTCAGTGAATGCAAGACCATGCTCTTGGCATGACGTGCCAAGTAGGGAGGGTCGTGGCGACGGACGATTATGCAGGGGTCTTACCCCCCCCCCCCAGCTGTAGTCAAATCTCCTGCAACACCAGTTTGAAATTTCACACCAAAATAGATTGAAATTGTTCTCGTAGTTTGATTTTCCATCAATTTATTAGTGATGAATTTGTTTTTAGACCAACATTTGCATATGTTCCTTTCATTTGCAAAATTTTGACTGACATGGTCATCGGTTGGCTCTTTCCCGACATTAGTGTTGGTGTCAGGTTGGAATTTTCCCCGAATTAGAAAACTTGAGGCCAGTCTAGATGCTAGGATTGTCCCATTTTCATTTTCAGATTTCAAAATATTCTCACACCGGACCGAACCATCGTCCAAATCCGGGTGTGAATTTGCCTGGCGTTAGACAACTAGATGTTAGGATTTTGTAGTTATCACGTTCAGATCTAAACAAATCCATATACAGGGTCGAACTAACATTCCCCAGTTGCATGGCTAGTTGCCAAAAGACTACTGATCCACTTATAATTTATTATAGGCTAGTAGACTGTGAGGGTTTGACTTTCCTATCCCAATTTAGAACATTTATGGGTAAAAAGTTATTATTTTTTTTGTTGGTGAAAGTTTATTTTTGCCGCACAGATTTTGAGAATACATTGTGATATATCCAAGGTTATTGGGAAAACATCAGTTTAGGCGTTAGTTGGTTCTAACTTAATATAATATTCAAGCCGATAATAGTTAGCGTTCACAAAATGGCAAGTTTTCCAGAAATTTTTACTGGCAATTCGGCTATAGTGTGCCAACATGCGCGAATATCAAACTATATATAAACTGCACCACTTTCAATTTAAAAAATCTAATTATATTCAGAAACACGAATTTTTGTAACAATATATAGCAAATTCCACCTGAACATGTGCGGACACCGTAAGAGTTTGGGAGGTCGCGGCGAACAGGCTTTGTGAATTGGGTCGATGTGGGTAATGATTCCCGGAATAAAAACGACAAATTATCGTCATAAACAAAATTGACACAATCTCCCGATGTGTGTACATTTTTCAGATTCAGTAATTTTATCCATTAACCTGGTGAATAGTGTCGATCGCATGTGAAAGAAGACGCTTTATTTACATCTGTGATGACGCATACTGGGGAAAACCAAGTTCGAACAGGACATCACCATATATTGAATGCGTGTGGGTGGGGTGGTAGCTATCGAGATCGAATAGCTCTGACATTTGAAGGGGAGTTCCTCAACTCAAATCGCATATTTTGACCCCCCCCCCGAAGACAGTAATTTGGGGGAGGTGTTAAATCTGACAAGGCTCAACTAAACGTATCCCTTTTCTTCAATAAATGTACATGTATATTGGTCACTGTACTTGCAACCGGGTTCCTCTTATTTTGAAGTGAGGTGGAACTAAATGGCTAAAGATAATAAAGATGTTTTTAATCATAAATTTAATAGGGAGCATGGGTTGGGGCCCCGCTAAATACGCCTTTTAATTTCTTTGTAAGTTGTTATTAAAAGTCTGCTTATTTTAAGTAGAAATGGGTCGTAATTTGTGTAAACGTAATTGGACGAAATCCGTATTTGAACTTGATCCGTATTTTTTGTCCGAGAAACGCGCATATAAACTTTGGTTCGGATCAATATCCAAACTACATGGGGTTATCCGTCGGAAAGCAAAAGTTATGAAATCTGGCAAACTAATTATTCAAACTGATTTGACGCCAATTCGTCAGCATTTCAAATGTAAAATACCCATCTCGGACAAAATTGATAATCGCCCACACAAGTCCTTCGTATGTCGGGTCATCCTGAATTTAGCTATAATAAGTAAATATGAATATCGTAATTTTGAGATTTTAATACAAGGACCACAACCAAAAATAAAATTTCTGCATTCAATGATTCATAAACTTCATACTAAATCCGTACCATGTTTGTTTTGTGGTCAAATGACATAGCTCGATCCGTGTGAACGATCATCCATGATCGCACATGATAAGGAAGTAAACTATATATATATATATATAACTTTCAATATTTTTATAAAGGGGAGATAGAGTGATCATGTTAATCTCAATTAGAAAAGCTGATTCCTTGTGCCATTAATAACTAAAACAAACTGATGCAAAGGGTTGTAAAATTGAAACTATAGCGGGGATACTGTTCATTTACTGTAATGTTGCGACGATTGCAATTTGGATGTGTATTTGGATGCGCGATTCCATAGTTTACACAATCAAAAAACAGGGAATTATTATATTTAGCACTGTCAAATTATGCTATACTTGTTGAAAATAACTATAATAGTTTAATCCAGGATGTACCCGACCTGTATGCAGTCGCGACGCCAACCACCCAAAACATGAGAAAATCCACTGTGTAGGAACTGTTACATCGGAAGTCGTTCTGTCGTCGGTATTGTGGTGGTTCTTGACCTGATTTGTTATGGTTCCTTGTGATTAAAAATACAAAATCACGCATAATTATTGATATCTTGAATGTATTATACTTTCCTGAAAGGACAGAGGCTGCAGAAGTGCCGTGTTATCGAAACCTGAACTCTAGATCACAATTAATTCGGAATTAGCGAGTTAACGCGTAATTATCAACATATATCACTGAAAATCAAGCCATGTAAACGCAATTCCTTTGTTTTTGGTGGCGTATAAAATATGAAACGCATTATGAACACGAACACTGAGTGTAAAGTATACCCGTGTTATTCTTCTGTAAGATAGCTGAGAAAATATCCCGATAGCGGTTGATAATTTGGAACAGAAGCCTCGTAATCAACACGTGTGCGTGTTACGGTTCTATTTCAAGCCAATCATGGCTGTGATTGTTCTATCATAAAATATATTCGAACGATTTCGGCACTTTGGGCCGAATATTGTCTTGTGTATCAGATACATTTTAAACCAGATAATGACTGTTTACATAATACAACAGGTGTATTCAGAAATAATACAATAAATACCTAACACAGGAGAGTAAGTGACATTAATTGGCAGAAACCAAATATTGAAAGTCCCGAGGGGTATAATATCATAATCATGCCCGCCTATATAAATGGCCAATGGTAATAGAAATATACCCTCAGGAGATTATGAGATGTTATATTCATTTAATTAATACAGGGCCATTATTGAAAGATCTAGGTGCATGGGACAATGTTTCGATGCCACCACCAACATATTTCTTCCTGGAATGTCCCAACTACACTTGTTTGTCGCCCAGACATGAACATATCTTATGAAATCACGTTCAACTGAATCATTGATATGTTAAGGCGTGGCCGTGGGATATGGGTGGTGGGGAGGGGGCGGACTTGGACAGGGAGGGGGTGCTTAATTGGTGTCTGCCCCAACTTTGGTCAAAATTTCAACAGTTACACATTTCATAACTTACACTGGATTGGTTGGAAATTTCACACCAAATCAATATGTTGAAATTGTTCTCTTAGTTTGCTTTTACAACAATTACTGGGGAAAGTCCCTCCTTATAATAATAATAATAATGTGTTCGTTTAAAGTGCATTGTCCGCCGCGCTCATTTAAAAATAATTCTAATAATATTAAATTCCTATCTAATCATCGGGGCCGTCTTCACAAAGGTCGACATCGTGTCGGCTCGTCTTCGTATTGGGTCATCTTCATATGGGGCCCGATATCACATGGGCCCGACTTCACTTGTGCTCATTTGACCAATGGTCACATGATTTTGTAAAACTTCCATAGGCTGATTGAGTCACTTTTAAAGGTACTCAATCCGATCAAACGCTCCTAAATTTCTTTGGCTTCGAGGGTAAAAAATATAACTCTAAAATCAAGTGGTTATTATTAGCATTTGATTTTAGAGTTATCCATCTTTATCTGCAAGACCGTCCGTTTGGCCTCGTGATTCTGGCCCACAAACAATTGAAACAACAAACTTCAAAAATTGATATCTGATCAATCCGAGCTTTGATAGTAGGTTCCTCGACATCAAATATTGTTTACCCCCGAAGCCAAAGAAATAGTAATTTAGGAGCGTCTGATAGGATTGAGTAACTTTAAATGTTCAGTATTGGTACCGGTATTTACATTCCGGTATATCCCTGAGGATGCGTGACCACTCATGCCCAAAACAATTTGCCCGGGGGTGATCTTGCATGTTCGAGGCGACTACTATAGTATGCTTTCACTTCATCCAATTTTTTATTTTATTTAATATTAGAAAAGATATAGCCTTTACTAGTATAAAACAATTATTCCCTCTTACAGGCGAGTGGATACAATTAATTGCGTGATTGGTTGTAATCAGATATCTCTTAACAGGAATCTGAATGGCATGGCTTCACTGTCTAGATGCTTAAAAGTTAAAGCAAACCCTGAGTGATTGCCGGTCAGATTGTCGTGAACAGCAGAACAAGTGCGATCAAGAAATAACGAATCATAGCACATAACCTATATAATCAGCATCCAGCAAGCGGATGTCCAACATACATAAACTTCATAAATTGCGTAATCAGAACATTGTATGGGTGTCAGCGAACTTTTAACGTCTTATTTTTGACTTTTTGCTTATTAAAATGCGTCTACGAGAATAGACAACATAAAACACGAGACAGAAAATTCTATATATCACGTTTACGCTGACGCGTTCCGAAGTCCAGCGCTATTAAATTTCACTGTAGTTGTTAACTCATGGCAATGTTGGGCCTGCAAAACGCGTTATTTTTCAAACTAGCTGGCGACTTGGTGAATTGTGATAGGCGTAACACAGGTTATTGAATAAGCATGGGAAGGCAGTGTAATTCATTGAAATTGATGACAAGTGGTGCAAATTACAACTGAATGCATATTCTGTTGTGTTTACCTTTGGTTAATTTCACGACATAGTCAGTTTGAACCACGTTTCCTGCGAAATTAGCCATGGTATTACCCGATTAAATGGGTAGAGAACCGACTCGATCAGGAGAGAACCCAAACAAATATCAAAATTCGCGGTTTTCTTCGTTATCATTACGCTCGTTGGGGGCCACACATTGTGAAGGGAATGGAAAATTAATCGAATTATATACACAACAGGAATGATTGGAAAGTGGTTTAAATGCACGTGAGGCCTTAATTGTCGAAAATATTCATGTTTGTTTCAAACACCGTAAACAGAAAAACATTAAAACGCATACAGTTTCGTTCATATATACCATGACCATTGCGTAAACAGCATGTTATCATAAATACCTACTATATTTTACCTAAGCAAGAGCCTGATTGGGTTACAAAGGACAGCACAATGCTACTGGCTAATCACACACAAATGGCATAAACGCTCTTTATTAGTTCCATATCAGGAATTCACCAACAAAGAACGCTCTTTATGTTTACCATCATAATATAAACAAACACCAGAAAAGTAACTTTTTATGCTTTTGTTTACATAACAATGGTTAAACATATGAGAATAACATACCGTTTATGCGATATTTCTTAGTTGTATACGGACAAAGTCTTACTGTTTGTGGCGTTTTTTGACGGGTGGAAATATTTTCACAGGATACCCACCACCAAGGCCAACCGTACCTTTAAACAAGCACGGGATTATTTAAAGTTTCAATTTCCCCCGTTAATTAGTGGAGAGGCGGGATCGGACGGGAAGGATTTAAATATGTTGGACAGAGATGTATTGGTAGTGTCGAGAGACGGCGGGAGAGGACGGCTGATAAGGAGAGAACGAGACAAAGGGGAGAGGAGAAGTTGAGGAAGGTACATAGTTAATCCAATAATTCACAATAGTTATGAAACAGATGCGAAATAATATATTGGTAAAGTTATAATGTCGAGAAAGGCGGATGGAGGACGAGAAAGCGAGGGAAGTGCATGATAGAGTTGTGAGACCGCTTTGGGTGCCGGCATCAGGCGTCATGGGGAAGGGGTCAGCCTTAAATATTAAGCCAGGCACTTCAGGTTTCCGGGTTGAGATTTGTGACCCTGTTATAATGTACGGGATTATCGGGATTATCGGAAAGACGATACAAGTGTAGAAGAATTCATATTCTGTGATGGACATGTTTAGATAATAAGTTCAACAAATATGGTCGTTTGTTAAACTTGTTATCTGAACATTTCCTAAGGGAACTACTCGTCAATGAGTATTTAGTATAGAAATGGTTAAAGATACGGGCGGCGTTGGTGGTGGGTATGCTGTTAAAATATTCACCTCCGTCAAAAACCACCATAAACAGAAAGAATAGTAAAATATAGACAGACCTTGTTCTTATACCAATCAGAAATATGTCATAAACAGTATGTTGTCGTCAAATGTTTTTCCTTTGTTATGTAAACAAAAGCAAAAAACGTTACAGATCCTGGCTTATGTTTAGATCCGGATATGGTAGACATAAAGAGCGTTGTTTTGTTACTGTTTTCCTTATATGGAAATAATAAAGATCGTTTATATCATTTGTGTGTGATTAACCAATAGAATTGAGCTGTGTTATGTAAAAAGAAGCAAAACTTCTGTAACACGAGCAGGCTCTTGTTTACGTACACCATCGTACGTCTTGGCGACAATATATACTATTTACGCGCTTATTTTGTTTGGCATATGAACAAAACTATATATATTTTAATATTCCTTCTGTTGATGGCGATTTGAACAAATATGAATATTTCTACAACGAACGCCACCCGTGCCTTTAAGCCAGCATGCATATTCGAGCCTCAAACTCCACCCATTTAGTAGGAGCTCGTTGTTGTCATGTTCTGTGGATCAATTAGAGCAATATATATATACGACTTATATATAAATGTTTATAATAAGCTGATGCACGGGATAATCATGATATATCCATTAATGTATGGGTAAATCGTGTCAACGATTTCGATATACTTGACTTTCAGTCAAAAGACGTATACATACTCTACATGTACAAGTGGAACCAGGGCATTCACGTAAACCCCATCATGTGATTAATCGCGCGTCTGATATGTCCGCGATTAATCTGTCTTCAATGATATATAATTTGCCGTGATGGAAAAGGGTATAGTGATGATAGAAAAGAATAGAATATAATATATATTGCAATACACCATATATATAGGCAGTTGCAAATACAAAATTAATTAAAACTTAAAACATGTAAATACAAACGAAAATAAATTGTGTTCAATATAACTGTTTGATGCAATGCATCGTCATTCAACTACCACCAATAACTTCTCATGTTTATCACTATAATTAAAGGGATACTGTACGCCATTTTCATTAAATTTCCGGTGACAACAACGATATAATATCGATAATATATAGAAACATAAGTAATTTGAGTCGAAGATGTATTCTGTAAACGCTCAGGTTAATAGGCTATCTTAAAATTTAATAATTTAAAAGTTAATAATTTGATATAAATTGAATTTATGACTGGAGCCATAAAATGGCGTCAATTAAATTACGAATTTTCGTAATCAAACAAAGTAATTGAGGGATACTGGATTGTTAAACCGATCGCACACACGATCGCTTAAAATATTATGATGAAACGGTGAGAACACTCAAGCCACTCACTGACTAGCGACGATACAATAACTTAAATGATTATATGGGACTAGTATGCCTATAATATAACTTTTATTTTATTCATTTGGTTGAAAACTGTACAAAAATTACTCGACAACGACAATTTGCATTTTTGCATTCCGGTAAATTTGTCACCCGTAACACTATTTCGTACTCAACAGACTTTCAAATAATGAAAAAAATGTTACCTTATTCTCCGACTCGGAGACTATAGAAACCAACAACAACATTTGGCGTACAGTACCCCTTTAATATAATAAACTTTCAAAGACCCCCTTCTGAGAAAGAAGTCCCGGATCATGTTGCATACGGTATTTATAATCTTTGCATCATAATTTCTCATAATCGTTTGAAATTTTTCACTATCGCTCATTTTTTTAAATTCACCATTTTTTTCTTGAATATTTCGAAATAGTCTTGCCCTGAGATCAGAGTATGCACTACACTCGATGACAAAATGATGTTCAGTTTCAACACGTTCCTGATCGCATATTGTACATAATCTGTTTTTAACTGGAGTTTTCGGTTGTTTATGTCTACCGTTTTCTATTTCCAAATTGTGATTACTAATACGAAGTCTTGTAAACATTTCTCGCGCTTCTTGGCATCGTGTATGTTCGAGGAAAGGCTGAATTATATACTTATCCTTAATGGATCTATATGTACGAGGCTTATTTGCCCCAGACGATATTTCATCATCGTATATATCGCGTATAAATTTCTCGATATGTCTTGATTTCAAATCATTCGCTATATATTTGTCATTTGCAATTAGTTTTCCGATGTCATTAACTTTTATGTTATATGTTGCTAAAATTTGCATCCACGTGTTGGGTAATGTGCACTTTAGTGATTCAATATAGTTGCCTTATTGCAGAGTTCTTTTGGCTATGCATTGTGCGATAGCGTGCGAATTTTAAAACAAAATGTACTATACATTATGGTCAAAATGTAATATGCAGAATGAGGTCCACATAGGGTGAATTCTACCCCGCACAGCGGGGTAGCATAACTAAATTCACCCTCTGAGGACCTGATTCTACTTTGGCATCATCTTCTGGGAAGTAACTATATAGTCTAAAAAATTACGCCTTTAGATACTTTTTCCCTTCTGTTCAGTTTCTATATCCCCTAATTTACAGAAGATAAAATGCATAATCAAGGTGACTTCAACTGAGGAACTTCAAGCTGATCCTTGGTCTCCCACAGCAGTTGTGGCCTAAGCAGACTGGCGTTCACATGGGGCTAATTTGGTGACGCTAGCCCGCTATGTGGAATAGCGTCACTAAATTCACCCTCTGGCAAATGTCAGACACAATCCAACAATGCCCCATATGTCTAGAGGCATCTCCTATGAACAAGTGCTGGACCATACTCATCATATTCGTCCATCATTATCCAATCGGCTTCCGTTAAATGATCCAAACTGAACAAAGCGCCCCCTATCCAAGAAGAATGTATTCTGTCGGCAGCAGCTATAACACGCAAATCACAATCAGTGCTAAAGTTCGACAACTTTGTCCTCAATTCAGATTCCAAACGCTGAGCGAATCCGGGGAAAAGAGTACTTCCCCCTGATAACACAATACAGCGCATTAAGTCTCCCCGTATACCCTCATCACATCTTGCGATGGAATTATGAATAAGGTCCTGGATTCCAGGCATCTCGATTCCACCAATAGGCGGATTGAACAATGCTTCTGGGCATGCGCAGAGCTCAACTCCAAGTTCACATTGTTCTCCGTTGGGAAACTCGACTTTTTTCGTTCTCGAAGAATTTTTCTCGAACATTTCGACATCAGCAGAGAAGTTTTGCGAAACGAAGCAATGTCGTTTTTTCAAGTCATCGACGAAATCAGTAATATCTCTAGAATATCCATCCACATATTTATAGCCTTTCTTGCTGAGCGAGCTGATTAACTGCCAGGTGAGACCCCGCCCATCTATTGGCAAATGCTGGAAGGCATGAGGCATCATATAACCTTCGTATATGGGAACACAGTAAGTTGATCCGCCACCACAATGCATAACTAAACCCGTCTTGTTACCAGTGGACAAAAGTGAAAGAGCACTTTTGTCTTTCACATGCAACACAGGACAGTTGAAGGTTTCGAACATAATCTGCACCATTTTCTCGCTGTTAGCTTTAGGTGTCATGGGCTCCCTGGTTACTAGAATCGGAAAGTCAACATCAGCCGCACCAATCTTCTTGGATATCGTGTAATCGATTAATTTTTCCATCAACTCCCAGTTGGTGACGACTCCACATTCAACTGGAAATTTACGTAGATAATCATTGCGTTGGCACGTTGTATCATCGCCGAACAAAAACGGAAGTTTTTTGTCCTGAAAAAATAATTGGTTGTTAATATATGGTTGCATCGAAAATCTCATGTAAAATGCGACTCCATCCAGTTACAAATGCCACCCCCTATTTGATTACAAAATAGGTAACAGTTGTTAAAGACATATTATATGTGCTTATTTCACTACATCCAACTGACATTTTGCGACTCCGCCGCTATACACACATTTAAGGGCCACGTAATGTTCGAACCCCAGATCACATATATAAAATATATGCTATATTATATACCATTTGAAAGAGGAAGCTCCAAAACATTGTATTATCAACTTATCCGGTGTAGTAAACTGTGAACATATTTTTGTTGAGTTACCTATACGTGCTTTTGTGCTGAAGTGTCTTTTGGGTTATGGTGCAAAGTGTATTATTTCCAATGGAGGTGGAATAACTCTATATCCTAAAGATATTCCCCTTCTATTAAAATACATTTTTAATTTGAATTCTGTGGCATTCCGCGTGAGCAATACCGGGGGAAATCTTTCTATGATTGTGATGAATTATAGTATTTTAATCATGTATTATGCCATATAGTGTACTAGTAAATAATATTGGTTGATATAGGAATTTTTGAGAAATAGTGCTAAAAGGAGAAATGTTTATAAATTGTTTAATGTTAGAGGTGATGGATTTCAAACCATTTAGATTTTTCTAATTTATTCACTGTGAGTACCTTATGTACCTTTAATAGCGAGCATATGTTTCCCAAGCGGTCCTGCATTAACCTTAGTGAATTATCGACTCAATTATGTACAGTAATGCCCAAAGTAATCGACTCCTTAACCACAGCAGAATTATGGGTAACTTTTCAGGATTTAGTCGGAAAAATAAATAAAAACATATAGTGTTATTAACACCGAACATCAAAGCACTTTAAAAACTAATCGGTGACTCGAAAATTGAGTGGGCCTTTAAAGGCCCACTTAATTTATGACCCCCAGATTACATTATGAAAAATATATGACATATTATATACTATTTGAAAGAGGAAGCTCCAAAACATTGTATTATCAACTTATCCGGTGTAATAAACTGTGGACATGTTGTTTTTATATATTAAAGTTAGAGTTCTTCCTCTTCCATTGAAAAAGTTTGAATTCTGTTGCATTCTGGTGCCAGAGGGGGGGGGAGTCATTCTGGGATTTCAGCTGTTTTCTATTTCTCTGTGGGCATTTTCTGAGACACAGATGTTTCAAATAGTGATGAATTATATTATTTTAATCATATTTTATGGATAAAAATAATCGGCAACTCGAAATTTTTTACAAAAGTAATTCAAGTCACGGAATTTATGGAACAATAGAGAGCGTCCCATGTTAGTCTAATCATGATATGGTAAACAATAAAGAGCGTTTGGCAAATTTGTGCACGAAATATTGACAACAGCTAGAAAACTGTATTATTATATATAACTTGGAATCATTCATGTCTAGATCGGTATTTCGTATATATTTTGTATCGACCAGTCTTATCATTCCTCCCTTCCTGTCTAATCCATCCTTCCTTCCTGTCTTAACCTTCCTAAACATATGTTCAGGTTCAAATGATCCATGCCCGCGATTAACGTTTATGGGGCAGGATTTACATAGGTAACGCAAGCACACGGCGATGGAAAGATTGCTCTCTGCTTTGCATGGTATATGAATAATTATTAGTTTCTACAATAACCTTTTCCATATGTCGATTCTCACTTCAATCGAGATAACTTATGAAAGCCTGACATCCACTCTTGAATTCTGTAAATGTTTATCGTCATCATTGCAGTTCTACAGACTCCGCACAGACAATATCAGAGGTTATGGCTACATGTATGATGCTAGTCTATACTAGATTGACCAACGAGAAGGGAGATCTACTAACATGATATGTGAGGATATTAGGTTTATCTTGATTGACACAGACCCCATAGTGAAAGTCCCGGAGGGGGTATATGGATTTATATGGGGTCGTTAAACCTCATCTTGTTTTTCTTGGAACTCTGCCGCCCCAGACATAATATACAGTGTATTCGACGCAAAGAAAAGGGATACCTGAAATAATTTTCTGCGACTTAAAAAAAATACTGGGCCTGATTTTAATGAACTTTTCAACATGTATCTTTTGAATACATGACAAATCGTAAGAACTTTTCTCGAGACACATGCATTGTACACTTGACTTACGGTTTTGGGGCCCCAACCGATGTCCGAAATACATGTGTGGGATGTCGAGACACATGCATGATTATACAATAGACTTACGGTTTTTGGGGGCCCAACCGATGTTCGGAATACATGTGTGGGATTCGAGACACATACATGATTGTACACTTAACTTACGGTTTTTGGGGGCCCAACCGATGTCCGGAATACATGTGTGGGATATCGAGACACATGGTTGTACACTAGACTTACGGTTCTTGGGGGCCCGACCGATGTCCGGAATACATGTGTTGGATGTCGAGACACATGATTGTACACTTAACTTACGGTTTTTGGGGGCCCAACCGATGTCCGGAATACATGTGTTGGATGTCGATACACATGATTGTACACTTAACTTACGGTTTTTGGGGGCCCGACCGATGTCCGGAATACATGTGTTGGATGTTGAGACACATGATTGTACACTTAACTTACGGTTTTTGGGGGCCCGACCGATGTCCGAAATACATGCGTGGGATGTCGAGACACATGATTGTACACTTAACTTACGGTTTTTGGGGCCCCAACCGATGTCCGAAATACATGTGTGGGATGTCGAGACACATGCATGATTATACAATAGACTTACGGTTTTTGGGGGCCCAACCGATGTTCGGAATACATGTGTGGGATGTCGAGACACATGATTATACACTTGACTTACGGTTTTTGTGGGCCCAACCGATGTCCGAATACATATGTGGGATGTCGAGACACATGGTTGTACACTTGACTTACGGTTTTTGGGGGCCCGACCGATGTCCGAATACATGTGTGGGATGTCGAGACACATGATTGTACACTTGACTTGCGGTTTGTGGGGGCCCGACCGATGTCCGGAATACATGTGTGGGATGTCGAGACACATGGTTGTACACTTGACTTACGGTTTTTGGGGGCCCGACCGATGTCCGAATACATGTGTGGGATGTCGAGACACATGGTTGTACACTAGACTTACGGTTTTTGGGGGCCCAACCGATGTCCGAATACATGTATGGGATATCGAGACACATGGTTGTACACTTGACTTACGTTTTTCGGGGGCCCGACCGATGTCCGAATACATGTGTTGGATGTCGAGACACATGATTGTACACTTAACTTACGGTTTTTGGGGGCCCAACCGATGTCCGGAATACATGTGTTGGATGTCGAGACACATGATTGTACACTTAACTTACGGTTTTTGGGGGCCCGACCGATGTCCGGAATACATGTGTTGGATGTCGAGACACATGATTGTACACTTAATTTACGGTTTTTGGGGGCCCAACCGATGTCCGAAATACATGCGTGGGATGTCGAGAAACATGATTGTGCACTTAACTTACGGTTTTTGGGGCCCCAACCGATGTCCGAAATACATGTGTGGGATGTCGAGACACATGCATGATTATACAATAGACTTACGGTTTTTGGGGGCCCAACCGATGTTCGGAATACATGTGTGGGATGTCGAGACACATGATTGTACACTTGACTTACGGTTTTTGTGGGCCCGACCGATGTCCGAATACATTTGTGGGATGTCGAGACACATGGTTGTACACTTGACTTACGGTTTTTGGGGGCCCGACAGATGTCCGAATACATGTGTGGGATGTCGAGACACATGGTTGTACACTAGACTTACGGTTTTTGGGGGCCCGACCGATGTCCGAATACATGTGTGGGATGTCGAGACACATGCATGATTGTACAATAGACTTACGGTTTTTGGGGGCCCGACAGATGTCCGGAATACATGTGTGGGATGTCGAGACACATGGTTGTACACTTGACTTACGGTTTTTGGGGGCCCGACCGATGTCCGAATACATGTGTGGGATGTCGAGACACATGGTTGTACACTTGACTTCCGGTTTTTGGGGGCCCGACCGATGTCCGAATACATGTGTGGGATGTCGAGACACATGGTTGTACACTAGACTTACGGTTTTTGGGGGCCCGACCGATGTCCGAATACATGTGTGGGATATCGAGACACATGATTGTACACTTGACTTACGGTTTTTGGGGGCCCGACCGATGTCCGGAATACATGTGTGGGATGTCGAGACACATGGTTGTACACTTGACTTACGGTTTTTGGGGGCCCGACCGATGTCCGAATACATGTGTGGGATGTCGAGACACATGGTTGTACACTAGACTTACGGTTTTTGGGGGCCCGACCGATGTCCGAATACATGTGTGGGATGTCGAGACACATGGTTGTACACTTGACTTACGTTTTTTGGGGGCCCGACCGATGTCCGAATACATGTGTGGGATGTCGAGACACATGATTGTACACTTGACTTACGGTTTTTGGGGGCCCGACCGATGTCCGAATACATGTGTGGGATGTCGAGACACATGGTTGTACACTTGACTTACGGTTTTTGGGGGCCCGACCGATGTCCGAATACATATGTGGGATGTCGAGACACATGGTTGTACACTTGACTTACGGTTTTTGGGGGCCCGACCGATGTCCGAATACATGTGTGGGATGTCGAGACACATGATTGTACACTTGACTTACGGTTTTTGTGGGCCCAACCGATGTCCGAATACATATGTGGGATGTCGAGACACATGGTTGTACACTTGACTTACGGTTTTTGGGGGCCCGACCGATGTCCGAATACATGTGTGGGATGTCGAGACACATGATTGTACACTTGACTTGCGGTTTGTGGGGGCCCGACCGATGTCCGGAATACATGTGTGGGATGTCGAGACACATGGTTGTACACTTGACTTACGGTTTTTGGGGGCCCGACCGATGTCCGAATACATGTGTGGGATGTCGAGACACATGGTTGTACACTAGACTTACGGTTTTTGGGGGCCCAACCGATGTCCGAATACATGTATGGGATATCGAGACACATGGTTGTACACTTGACTTACGTTTTTCGGGGGCCCGACCGATGTCCGAATACATGTGTTGGATGTCGAGACACATGATTGTACACTTAACTTACGGTTTTTGGGGGCCCAACCGATGTCCGGAATACATGTGTTGGATGTCGAGACACATGATTGTACACTTAACTTACGGTTTTTGGGGGCCCGACCGATGTCCGGAATACATGTGTTGGATGTCGAGACACATGATTGTACACTTAATTTACGGTTTTTGGGGGCCCAACCGATGTCCGAAATACATGCGTGGGATGTCGAGAAACATGACTGTGCACTTAACTTACGGTTTTTGGGGCCCCAACCGATGTCCGAAATACATGTGTGGGATGTCGAGACACATGCATGATTATACAATAGACTTACGGTTTTTGGGGGCCCAACCGATGTTCGGAATACATGTGTGGGATGTCGAGACACATGATTGTACACTTGACTTACGGTTTTTGTGGGCCCGACCGATGTCCGAATACATTTGTGGGATGTCGAGACACATGGTTGTACACTTGACTTACGGTTTTTGGGGGCCCGACAGATGTCCGAATACATGTGTGGGATGTCGAGACACATGGTTGTACACTAGACTTACGGTTTTTGGGGGCCCGACCGATGTCCGAATACATGTGTGGGATGTCGAGACACATGCATGATTGTACAATAGACTTACGGTTTTTGGGGGCCCGACAGATGTCCGGAATACATGTGTGGGATGTCGAGACACATGGTTGTACACTTGACTTACGGTTTTTGGGGGCCCGACCGATGTCCGAATACATGTGTGGGATGTCGAGACACATGGTTGTACACTTGACTTCCGGTTTTTGGGGGCCCGACCGATGTCCGAATACATGTGTGGGATGTCGAGACACATGGTTGTACACTAGACTTACGGTTTTTGGGGGCCCGACCGATGTCCGAATACATGTGTGGGATATCGAGACACATGATTGTACACTTGACTTACGGTTTTTGGGGGCCCGACCGATGTCCGGAATACATGTGTGGGATGTCGAGACACATGGTTGTACACTTGACTTACGGTTTTTGGGGGCCCGACCGATGTCCGAATACATGTGTGGGATGTCGAGACACATGGTTGTACACTAGACTTACGGTTTTTGGGGGCCCGACCGATGTCCGAATACATGTGTGGGATGTCGAGACACATGGTTGTACACTTGACTTACGTTTTTTGGGGGCCCGACCGATGTCCGAATACATGTGTGGGATGTCGAGACACATGATTGTACACTTGACTTACGGTTTTTGGGGGCCCGACCGATGTCCGAATACATGTGTGGGATGTCGAGACACATGATTGTACACTTGACTTACGGGTTTTGGGGGCCCGACCGATGTCCGGAATACATGTGTGGGATGTCGAGACACATGCATGATTGTACACTTGACTTACGGTTTTTGGGGGCCCGACCGATGTCCGGAATACATGTGTGGGATGTCGAGACACATGATTGTACACTTGACTTACGGGTTTTGGGGGCCCAACCGATGTTCGGAATACATGTGTGGGATGTCGAGACACATACATGATTGTATACTTGACTTACAGTTTTTGGGGGCCCAACCGATGTCCGGAATACATGTGTGGGATGTCGAGACACATGCATGATTGTACACTTGACTTACGGTTTTTGGGGGCCCGACCGATGTCCGGAATACATGTGTGGGATGTCGAGACACATGATTGTACACTTGACTTACGGGTTTTGGGGGCCCGACCGATGTCCGGAATACATGTGTGGGATGTCGAGATACATGATTTTACACTTGACTTACGGTTTTTGGGGGCCCGACCGATGCCCGGAATACATGTGTGGGATGTCGAGACACATGATTGTACACTTAACTTACGGTTTTTGGGGGCCCGACCGATGTCCGGAATACATGTGTGGGATGTCGAGAACCATGATTGTACACTTGACTTACGGTTTTTGGGGGCCCGACCGATGTCCGGAATACATGTGTGGGATGTCGAGACACATGCTTGTACACTTGACTTACAGTTTTTTGGGCCCGACCGATGTCCGGAATACATGTGTGGGATGTCGAGACACATGATTGTACACTTGACTTACAGTTTTTGGGGCCCGACCGATGTCCGGAATACATGTGTGGGATGTCGAGACACCTGATTGTACACTTGACTTACGGGTTTTGGGGGCCCGACCGATGTCCGGAATACATGTGTGGGATGTCGAGACACATGATTGTACACTTGACTTACATTTTTTGGGGGCCCGACCGATGTCCGGAATACATGTGTGGGATGTCGAGACACATGATTTTACACTTGACTTACGGTTTTTGGGGGCCCGACCGATGTCCGGAATACATGTGTGGGATGTCGAGACACATGATTGTACACTTGACTTACGGTTCTTGGGGGCCAGACCGATGTCTGGAATACATGTGTGGGATGTCGAGACACATGCATGATTGTACACTTGACTTACAGTTTTTGGGGCCCGACCGATGTCCGGAATACATGTGTGGGATGTCGAGACACATGATTGTACACTTGACTTGCGGGTTTTGGGGGCCCGACCGATGTCCGGAATACATGTGTGGGATGTCGAGACACATGCATGATTGTACACTTGACTTACAGTTTTTGGGGGCCCGACCGATGTCCGGAATACATGTGTGGGATATCGAGACACATGATTGTATACTTGACTTACCGTTTTTGGGGGCCCGACCGATGTCCGGAATACATGTGTGGGATGTCGAGACACATTATTGTACACTTGACTTACAGTTTTTGGGGCCCGACCGATGTCCGGAATACATGTGTGGGATGTCGAGACACATGATTGTACACTTGACTTACGGTTCTTGGGGGCCCGACCGATGTCCGGAATACATGCGTGGGATGTCGAGAAACATGGTTGTACACTTGACTTACGTTTTTCGGGGGCCCGACCGATGTCCGAATACATGTGTTGGATGTCGAGACACATGATTGTACACTTAACTTACGGTTTTTGGGGGCCCAACCGATGTCCGGAATACATGTGTTGGATGTCGAGACACATGATTGTACACTTAACTTACGGTTTTTGGGGGCCCGACCGATGTCCGGAATACATGTGTTGGATGTCGAGACACATGATTGTACACTTAATTTACGGTTTTTGGGGGCCCAACCGATGTCCGAAATACATGCGTGGGATGTCGAGAAACATGATTGTGCACTTAACTTACGGTTTTTGGGGCCCCAACCGATGTCCGAAATACATGTGTGGGATGTCGAGACACATGCATGATTATACAATAGACTTACGGTTTTTGGGGGCCCAACCGATGTTCGGAATACATGTGTGGGATGTCGAGACACATGATTGTACACTTGACTTACGGTTTTTGTGGGCCCGACCGATGTCCGAATACATTTGTGGGATGTCGAGACACATGGTTGTACACTTGACTTACGGTTTTTGGGGGCCCGACCGATGTCCGGAATACATGTGTTGGATGTCGAGACACATGATTGTACACTTAACTTACGGTTTTTGGGGGCCCGACCGATGTCCGGAATACATGTGTTGGATGTCGAGACACATGATTGTACACTTAATTTACGGTTTTTGGGGGCCCAACCGATGTCCGAAATACATGCGTGGGATGTCGAGAAACATGATTGTGCACTTAACTTACGGTTTTTGGGGCCCCAACCGATGTCCGAAATACATGTGTGGGATGTCGAGACACATGCATGATTATACAATAGACTTACGGTTTTTGGGGGCCCAACCGATGTTCGGAATACATGTGTGGGATGTCGAGACACATGATTGTACACTTGACTTACGGTTTTTGTGGGCCCGACCGATGTCCGAATACATTTGTGGGATGTCGAGACACATGGTTGTACACTTGACTTACGGTTTTTGGGGGCCCGACAGATGTCCGAATACATGTGTGGGATGTCGAGACACATGGTTGTACACTAGACTTACGGTTTTTGGGGGCCCGACCGATGTCCGAATACATGTGTGGGATGTCGAGACACATGCATGATTGTACAATAGACTTACGGTTTTTGGGGGCCCGACAGATGTCCGGAATACATGTGTGGGATGTCGAGACACATGGTTGTACACTTGACTTACGGTTTTTGGGGGCCCGACCGATGTCCGAATACATGTGTGGGATGTCGAGACACATGGTTGTACACTTGACTTCCGGTTTTTGGGGGCCCGACCGATGTCCGAATACATGTGTGGGATGTCGAGACACATGGTTGTACACTAGACTTACGGTTTTTGGGGGCCCGACCGATGTCCGAATACATGTGTGGGATATCGAGACACATGATTGTACACTTGACTTACGGTTTTTGGGGGCCCGACCGATGTCCGGAATACATGTGTGGGATGTCGAGACACATGGTTGTACACTTGACTTACGGTTTTTGGGGGCCCGACCGATGTCCGAATACATGTGTGGGATGTCGAGACACATGGTTGTACACTAGACTTACGGTTTTTGGGGGCCCGACCGATGTCCGAATACATGTGTGGGATGTCGAGACACATGGTTGTACACTTGACTTACGTTTTTTGGGGGCCCGACCGATGTCCGAATACATGTGTGGGATGTCGAGACACATGATTGTACACTTGACTTACGGTTTTTGGGGGCCCGACCGATGTCCGAATACATGTGTGGGATGTCGAGACACATGATTGTACACTTGACTTACGGGTTTTGGGGGCCCGACCGATGTCCGGAATACATGTGTGGGATGTCGAGACACATGCATGATTGTACACTTGACTTACGGTTTTTGGGGGCCCGACCGATGTCCGGAATACATGTGTGGGATGTCGAGACACATGATTGTACACTTGACTTACGGGTTTTGGGGGCCCAACCGATGTTCGGAATACATGTGTGGGATGTCGAGACACATACATGATTGTATACTTGACTTACAGTTTTTGGGGGCCCAACCGATGTCCGGAATACATGTGTGGGATGTCGAGACACATGCATGATTGTACACTTGACTTACGGTTTTTGGGGGCCCGACCGATGTCCGGAATACATGTGTGGGATGTCGAGACACATGATTGTACACTTGACTTACGGGTTTTGGGGGCCCGACCGATGTCCGGAATACATGTGTGGGATGTCGAGATACATGATTTTACACTTGACTTACGGTTTTTGGGGGCCCGACCGATGCCCGGAATACATGTGTGGGATGTCGAGACACATGATTGTACACTTAACTTACGGTTTTTGGGGGCCCGACCGATGTCCGGAATACATGTGTGGGATGTCGAGAACCATGATTGTACACTTGACTTACGGTTTTTGGGGGCCCGACCGATGTCCGGAATACATGTGTGGGATGTCGAGACACATGCTTGTACACTTGACTTACAGTTTTTTGGGCCCGACCGATGTCCGGAATACATGTGTGGGATGTCGAGACACATGATTGTACACTTGACTTACAGTTTTTGGGGCCCGACCGATGTCCGGAATACATGTGTGGGATGTCGAGACACCTGATTGTACACTTGACTTACGGGTTTTGGGGGCCCGACCGATGTCCGGAATACATGTGTGGGATGTCGAGACACATGATTGTACACTTGACTTACATTTTTTGGGGGCCCGACCGATGTCCGGAATACATGTGTGGGATGTCGAGACACATGATTTTACACTTGACTTACGGTTTTTGGGGGCCCGACCGATGTCCGGAATACATGTGTGGGATGTCGAGACACATGATTGTACACTTGACTTACGGTTCTTGGGGGCCAGACCGATGTCTGGAATACATGTGTGGGATGTCGAGACACATGCATGATTGTACACTTGACTTACAGTTTTTGGGGCCCGACCGATGTCCGGAATACATGTGTGGGATGTCGAGACACATGATTGTACACTTGACTTGCGGGTTTTGGGGGCCCGACCGATGTCCGGAATACATGTGTGGGATGTCGAGACACATGCATGATTGTACACTTGACTTACAGTTTTTGGGGGCCCGACCGATGTCCGGAATACATGTGTGGGATATCGAGACACATGATTGTATACTTGACTTACCGTTTTTGGGGGCCCGACCGATGTCCGGAATACATGTGTGGGATGTCGAGACACATTATTGTACACTTGACTTACAGTTTTTGGGGCCCGACCGATGTCCGGAATACATGTGTGGGATGTCGAGACACATGATTGTACACTTGACTTACGGTTCTTGGGGGCCCGACCGATGTCCGGAATACATGCGTGGGATGTCGAGAAACATGATTGTACACTTGACTTACGGTTTTTGGGGGCCCGACCGATGTCCGGAATACATGTGTGGGATGTCGAGACACATGATTGTACACTTGACTTACGGGTTTTGGGGGCCCGCCCGATGTCCGGAATACATGTGTGGGATGTCGAGAAACATGATTGTACACTTGACTTACAGTTTTTGGGGCCCGACCGATGTCCGGAATACATGTGTGGGATGTCGAGACACATGATTGTACACTTGACTTACGGTTCTTGGGGGCCAGACCGATGTCTGGAATACATGTGTGGGATGTCGAGACACATGCATGATTGTACACTTGACTTACAGTTTTTGGGGCCCGACCGATGTCCGGAATACATGTGTGGGATGTCGAGACACATGATTGTACACTTGACTTGCGGGTTTTGGGGGCCCGACCGATGTCCGGAATACATGTGTGGGATGTCGAGACACATGCATGATTGTACACTTGACTTACGGTTTTTGGGGGCCCGACCGATGTCCGAATACATGTGTGGGATGTCGAGACACATGGCTGTACACTAGACTTACGGTTTTTGGGGGCCCGACCGATGTCCGAATACATGTGTGGGATGTCGAGACACATGGTTGTACACTTGACTTACGTTTTTTGGGGGCCCGACCGATGTCCGAATACATGTGTGGGATGTCGAGACACATGATTGTACACTTGACTTACGGTTTTGGGGGCCCGACCGATGTCCGAATACATGTGTGGGATGTCGAGACACATGATTGTACACTTGACTTACGGGTTTTGGGGGCCCGACCGGTGTCCGGAATACATGTGTGGGATGTCGAGACACATGCATGATTGTACACTTGACTTACGGTTTTTGGGGGCCCGACCGATGTCCGGAATACATGTGTGGGATGTCGAGACACATGATTGTACACTTGACTTACGGGTTTTGGGGGCCCAACCGATGTTCGGAATACATGTGTGGGATGTCGAGACACATACATGATTGTATACTTGACTTACAGTTTTTGGGGGCCCAACCGATGTTCGGAATACATGTGTGGGATGTCGAGACACATGCATGATTGTACACTTGACTTACGGTTTTTGGGGGCCCGACCGATGTCCGGAATACATGCGTGGGATGTCGAGACACATGATTGTACACTTGACTTACGGGTTTTGGGGGCCCGACCGATGTCCGGAATACATGTGTGGGATGTCGAGATACATGATTTTACACTTGACTTACGGTTTTTGGGGGCCCGACCGATGCCCGGAATACATGTGTGGGATGTCGAGACACATGATTGTACACTTAACTTACGGTTTTTGGGGGCCCGACCGATGTCCGGAATACATGTGTGGGATGTCGAGAAACATGATTGTACACTTGACTTACGGTTTTTGGGGGCCCGACCGATGTCCGGAATACATGTGTGGGATGTCGAGACACATGATTGTACATTTGACTTACAGTTTTTGGGGCCCGACCGATGTCCGGAATACATGTGTGGGATGTCGAGACACATGATTGTACACTTGACTTACAGTTTTTGGGGCCCGACCGATGTCCGGAATACATGTGTGGGATGTCGAGACACCTGATTGTACACTTGACTTACGGGTTTTGGGGGCCCGACCGATGTCCGGAATACATGTGTGGGATGTCGAGACACATGATTGTACACTTGACTTACATTTTTTGGGGGCCCGACCGATGTCCGGAATACATGTGTGGGATGTCGAGACACATGATTTTACACTTGACTTACGGTTTTTGGGGGCCCGACCGATGTCCGGAATACATGTGTGGGGTGTCGAGACACATGATTGTACACTTGACTTACGGTTCTTGGGGGCCAGACCGATGTCTGGAATACATGTGTGGGATGTCGAGACACATGCATGATTGTACACTTGACTTACAGTTTTTGGGGCCCGACCGATGTCCGGAATACATGTGTGGGATGTCGAGACACATGATTGTACACTTGACTTGCGGGTTTTGGGGGCCCGACCGATGTCCGGAATACATGTGTGGGATGTCGAGACACATGCATGATTATACACTTGACTTACAGTTTTTGGGGGCCCGACCGATGTCCGGAATACATGTGTGGGATGTCGAGAAACATGATTGTACACTTGACTTACGGTTTTTGGGGGCCCGACCGATGTCCGGAATACATGTGTGGGATGACGAGACACATGATTGTACACTTGACTTACGGGTTTTGGGGGCCCGCCCGATGTCCGGAATACATGTGTGGGATGTCGAGACACATGATTGTACACTTGACTTACAGTTTTTGGGGCCCGACCGATGTCCGGAATACATGTGTGGGATGTCGAGACACATGATTGTACACTTGACTTACGGTTCTTGGGTGCCAGACCGATGTCTGGAATACATGTGTGGGATGTCGAGACACATGCATGATTGTACACTTGACTTACAGTTTTTGGGGGCCCGACCGATGTCCAGAATACATGTGTGGGATATCGAGACACATGATTGTATACTTGACTTACCGTTTTTGGGGGCCCGACCGATGTCCGGAATACATGTGTGGGATGTCGAGACACATGATTGTACACTTGACTTACAGTTTTTGGGGCCCGACCGATGTCCGGAATACATGTGTGGGATGTCGAGACACATGATTGTACACTTGACTTACGGTTCTTGGGGGCCCGACCGATGTCCGGAATACATGTGTGGGATGTCGAGAAACATGGTTGTACACTTGACTTACGGTTTTTGGGGGCCCGACCGATGTCCGGAATACATGTGTGGGATGACGAGACACATGATTGTACACTTGACTTACGGGTTTTGGGGGCCCGCCCGATGTCCGGAATACATGTGTGGGATGTCGAGACACATGATTGTACACTTGACTTACAGTTTTTGTGGCCCGACCGATGTCCGGAATACATGTGTGGGATGTCGAGACACATGATTGTACACTTGACTTACGGTTTTTGGGGGCCCGACCGATGTCCGAATACATGTGTGGGATGTCGAGACACATGATTGTACACTTGACTTACGGTTCTTGGGGGCCAGACCGATGTCTGGAATACATGTGTGGGATGTCGAGACACATGCATGATTGTACACTTGACTTACAGTTTTTGGGGCCCGACCGATGTCCGGAATACATGTGTGGGATGTCGAGACACATGATTGTACACTTGACTTGCGGGTTTTGGGGGCCCGACCGATGTCCGGAATACATGTCTGGGATGTCGAGACACATGCATGATTGTACACTTGACTTACAGTTTTTGGGGGCCCGACCGATGTCCGGAATACATGTGTGGGATATCGAGACACATGATTGTATACTTGACTTACCGTTTTTGGGGGCCCGACCGATGTCCGGAATACATGTGTGGGATGTCGAGACACATGATTGTACACTTGACTTACAGTTTTTGGGGCCCGACCGATGTCCGGAATACATGTGTGGGATGTCGAGACACATGATTGTACACTTGACTTACGGTTCTTGGGGGCCCGACCGATGTCCGGAATACATGTGTGGGATGTCGAGAAACATGATTGTACACTTGACTTACGGTTTTTGGGGGCCCGACCGATGTCCGGAATACATGTGTGGGATGACGAGACACATGATTGTACACTTGACTTACGGGTTTTGGGGGCCCGCCCGATGTCCGGAATACATGTGTGGGATGTCGAGACACATGATTGTACACTTGACTTACAGTTTTTGGGGCCCGACCGATGTCCGGAATACATGTGTGGGATGTCGAGACACATGATTGTACACTTGACTTACGGTTCTTGGGGGCCAGACCGATGTCTGGAATACATGTGTGGGATGTCGAGACACATGCATGATTGTACACTTGACTTACAGTTTTTGGGGCCCGACCGATGTCCGGAATACATGTGTGGGATGTCGAGACACATGATTGTACACTTGACTTGCGGGTTTTGGGGGCCCGACCGATGTCCGGAATACATGTGTGGGATGTCGAGACACATGCATGATTGTACACTTGACTTACGGTTTTTGGGGGCCCGACCGATGTCCGAATACATGTGTGGGATGTCGAGACACATGGTTGTACACTAGACTTACGGTTTTTGGGGGCCCGACCGATGTCCGAATACATGTGTGGGATGTCGAGACACATGGTTGTACACTTGACTTACGTTTTTTGGGGGCCCGACCGATGTCCGAATACATGTGTGGGATGTCGAGACACATGATTGTACACTTGACTTACGGTTTTTGGGGGCCCGACCGATGTCCGAATACATGTGTGGGATGTCGAGACACATGATTGTACACTTGACTTACGGGTTTTGGGGGCCCGACCGATGTCCGGAATACATGTGTGGGATGTCGAGACACATGCATGATTGTACACTTGACTTACGGTTTTTGGGGGCCCGACCGATGTCCGGAATACATGTGTGGGATGTCGAGACACATGATTGTACACTTGACTTACGGGTTTTGGGGGCCCAACCGATGTTCGGAATACATGTGTGGGATGTCGAGACACATACATGATTGTATACTTGACTTACAGTTTTTGGGGGCCCAACCGATGTCCGGAATACATGTGTGGGATGTCGAGACACATGCATGATTGTACACTTGACTTACGGTTTTTGGGGGCCCGACCGATGTCCGGAATACATGTGTGGGATGTCGAGACACATGATTGTACACTTGACTTACGGGTTTTGGGGGCCCGACCGATGTCCGGAATACATGTGTGGGATGTCGAGATACATGATTTTACACTTGACTTACGGTTTTTGGGGGCCCGACCGATGCCCGGAATACATGTGTGGGATGTCGAGACACATGATTGTACACTTAACTTACGGTTTTTGGGGGCCCGACCGATGTCCGGAATACATGTGTGGGATGTCGAGAAACATGATTGTACACTTGACTTACGGTTTTTGGGGGCCCGACCGATGTCCGGAATACATGTGTGGGATGTCGAGACACATGATTGTACACTTGACTTACATTTTTTGGGGGCCCGACCGATGTCCGGAATACATGTGTGGGATGTCGAGAAACATGATTGTACACTTGACTTACGGTTTTTGGGGGTCCGACCGATGTCCGGAATACATGTGTGGGATGTCGAGACACATGATTGTACACTTGACTTACGGGTTTTGGGGGCCCGCCCGATGTCCGGAATACATGTGTGGGATGTCGAGACACATGATTTTACACTTGACTTACGGTTTTTGTGGGCCCGACCGATGTCCGGAATACATGTGTGGGATGTCGAGACACATGATTGTACACTTGACTTACGGTTCTTGGGGGCCAGACCGATGTCTGGAATACATGTGTGGGATGTCGAGACACATGCATGAATGTACACTTGACTTACAGTTTTTGGGGCCCGACCGATGTCCGGAATACATGTGTGGGATGTCGAGACACATGATTGTACACTTGACTTGCGGGTTTTGGGGGCCCGACCGATGTCCGGAATACATGTGTGGGATGTCGAGACACATGCATGATTGTACACTTGACTTACAGTTTTTGGGGGCCCGACCGATGTCCGGAATACATGTGTGGGATATCGAGAAACATGATTGTATACTTGACTTACCGTTTTTGGGGGCCCGACCGATGTCCGGAATACATGTGTGGGATGTCGAGACACATGATTGTGCACTTGACTTACAGTTTTTGGGGCCCGACCGATGTCCGGAATACATGTGTGGGATGTCGAGACACATGATTGTACACTTGACTTACGGTTCTTGGGGGCCCGACCGATGTCCGGAATACATGTGTGGGATGTCGAGAAACATGATTGTACACTTGACTTACGGTTTTTGGGGGCCCGACCGATGTCCGGAATACATGTGTGGGATGTCGAGACACATGATTGTACACTTGACTTACGGGTTTTGGGGGCCCGCCCGATGTCCGGAATACATGTGTGGGATGTCGAGACACATGATTGTACACTTGACTTACAGTTTTTGGGGCCCGACCGATGTCCGGAATACATGTGTGGGATGTCGAGACACATGATTGTACACTTGACTTACGGTTCTTGGGGGCCAGGCCGATGTCTGGAATACATGTGTGGGATGTCGAGACACATGCATGATTGTACACTTGACTTACAGTTTTTGGGGCCCGACCGATGTCCGGAATACATGTGTGGGATGTCGAGACACATGATTGTACACTTGACTTGCGGGTTTTGGGGGCCCGACCGATGTCCGGAATACATGTGTGGGATGTCGAGACACATGCATGATTGTACACTTGACTTACAGTTTTTGGGGGCCCGACCGATGTCCGGAATACATGTGTGGGATGTCGAGACACATGATTGTACACTTGACTTACAGTTTTTGGGGCCCGACCGATGTCCGGAATACATGTGTGGGATGTCGAGACACATGATTGTACACTTGACTTACGGTTCTTGGGGGCCAGACCGATGTCTGGAATACATGTGTGGGATGTCGAGACACATGCTTGTACACTAGACTTACGGTTCTTGGGGGCCAGACCGATGTCTGGAATACATGTGTGGGATGAGTATCTCTCGCAAATCCTGCTCTCGTTGAAATGGATCCAAAATCTAGTACGAGAGGTACCTGTCCGTGGATAGCCATGACTGCAAAGCAAACCAAAGTCAAAGTATTATATTCCACGAAAAATGCAAACGTTTAAAGGTACTCAATCCGATCAGACGGTCCCATACATCATGATACAACAACAACATTTATAACTAAATACGCTTTAGTTATCAGAATCGATTTATTTATTACAAAAAAATAATGCTAACCGCTGTCACCTATGGTATCAAATTTCCCAAAACTTGTTATTTATCAACATTTTGTTCAACAAAATATGGCCGTATTATCACTAAAGTATCACGAAATTAGAACGTGTTACCACTATATTTTAGAGTTATCCATCTTCGTCCGCAATTTTGCCCGAGACCCTCCGTTTTACCACGTCTTTCTGGGCCACATATTATTACACATCTCGAGAAATAACAAACTTCAAAAATCGATATCTGATCACTATTGAGCTATGATGGGTGGGTTCCTCGACTCGAATCAAATATTTTTTACCCCCGAAGCCAAAGAAATAGTAATTTAGGGGCGTCTGATCGGATTGTGTATCCTTAAGTCACAGTAGCTCATAAGAAACGTTATCTAATTTCCATTGTGCATCTTTTACAACAGTGGGTACTCTTGTGTTACAGGGATAAATCACCTTTAAAGTCAACATTATGTGATTTAAAATAGAAGATATATATAAAGTCTGCGTGGGCAAATTTCTACGACGTAAAATACATTATTTTCTTTAATGTAGAGTCTTATATTCGTTTATAAGTCATGTGATGTATGAATTCGGGAGCACGGCTTGTCCGTCTGTCCGTTCGATGACGCAACTTTGCCCGAGCTTTGTTTAAAGGCCTACTTAATTGTCGAACCCCCAGATCACATTATATAAAATATATGCCATATTATATACCATTTGAAAGAGGAAGCTCCAAAACATTGTACATGTATTATCAACTTAGCCGGTGTAATAAACTATGATAATGTTGTTTTTTGTTGAAGTACCGATGTGGGTTTATTTGTGCTTAAGTTTCATTATATTCAATGGAAGTGGAATAAGTATATATCTTAGTTTGAATTTTGATGCATTCTTGGAGAGAGGCGGGGAAATGTTTCTATGATTTCAGCTATTTTCTATTACTCTATGGGCACATTCTGAGACACAGACGTTCCAAATGGTGAGGAATTGTAGTATTTTAATCATATTTTATGTCATAGATTGTTATTAAAACCGTATATCAAGGCACTATAAAAATTAAGTGCGCCTCTAAACATATTTATATTTGCTACATAAAAGGGATTGAAGAACAAGTGCGAACCACTTATATGATACTTCTCCTCCGATATTGTACTCTGATATTTCCTAATCAATCGTTTTTAAGCTTGGCGCAGATATCTACAACCATAGCAATCTGCGTTTCTGAGGTAGGTTTACTTACTTCAACATAGAGTTATCCCGCTTGTTGACTTCGAGAAAAATTATTGCAACCAGGGGGGGGGGGGTCGGAAAAAAAATTCCAGGCACGTATGATCATTTTTATTTTTTTCCGGCCTCGGGGGGACCCACCCACCCAATTTCTTCCGTTTCCGGCCTTTTTTTCCAGGCAATTTTGGACACCCATCCTTTTATTTCCGTTTCAGGATTTTTTTTCCCGTCAGTTTTGGACACCCCCCCCCCCCTAAATTTGAGAAAATTATCAATTGACCAACCAAATAGCTGATTATCCCTGATTATAAAGGATTATCGTGCATTATCATAGTTTATTGCGCGAGATTTTAATAGAACAGTACATAATGCAGATAACGATACTAGTTGAATTTATCATATAAGTGTCATTAATCAAGAAATGTGTCAACATAATCACATTTCTAGGGATAGGCAGAGTGCCAAAGTTTTTATTAATATTCAGTTTCATAATATATAGTCACATGATCTAGTCACATAATCACATTTGAGTATTCTACAGACTACATGGTACAACACATTTCAGATTATTTGATATTTTGATATTTGCTATATGTGATATATTGCTTGAATCAAATTGTTTATCAAAACATGTGGAAATACAACTGTTCATCCCAATTTGAAGAATAATGCTAATACCAAACATAACCATGATATACAAGCATGACTCTTCTTGGGGCATCGCAGAAACCAGAAATGAGGTAACATGTTATAGCGTGTAATGGCAGGCTGGTATCCACTGCCCTAAGTAATAGGCTTTGTAATAATTGGGATAACATATGGATGGATAGCCCAATCTCACTTCTTTTTTGCTCACGATATCAGTGACGATAAAATCTTTGTTACTGTGATTAACATTGCAAGCTGATCAACATTAACTTTGAAAACAATTTGAAATTGTTCAAGCTGGCCCGGCTGGTCTTCAATTTATATGTTAAGATTTTATGTTTTACATTGTCAAAAGTCTATTTTATTCCATTATTTATTATATGTTTATTTCCATGGCACATATGGTCAAGTGTGCTTTCATTTTATTGCTTATTTTCAGCTGAGTTCTGCATAGTTATTCTTATTTTGTTGTATCAGTAGATGGAATCCTGATTAAATTTTATTTTTCCAATAGCGCAGTTTCTTGTTCTGTCAAGTTTAATTTGGGTTATTGTTGGCCATTGTACAGCTGATCCAACTTCTGATAACCTCTATATATAGTATAGCATTGCTATTAACTATATATGACCTGTTTCTGTACAAAACACATCAAAATAAGACTCAATAGCAGAAATGGAAAAAAAAATTCGGACCCGAGAGACACCCACCCACCCCATCATACGTGCCTGGAAATTTTTCCGACCCCCCCCCCCCCCCCCCCCCCCCCCCTGTTGCAACAGAAATATTTTTGTTTGGTTTACCATTGTGGGAACCTGGACGGCGACTGTTAGTGTTTGAACAGTTGTTCTTTTTGTCGAATACAAACATGATAAAGCTCCGTGTCGGTTTGAAACCTGAGATTATTCTCGCGTGATTGCTGCCTAGCTGCAGAACAGAGTTCAGTCCCCTCGCTACGCTATGTCTAAACGCTTCCGGCACGCGTATTTTCTTAATTAAATCTAAAAACAATTTATTGAAGTGTTTTGTTAGTTACAATTCAATTTGGCTTAATCTAGACAATTCTGAAATGAATATGGACAGTTCAGTTTCTCAGAATAATGCAGAATGAATTGTAACCTGTAACAATCTGAAACAAATAAATGTGACATTTCTTCACATAACGTACAGGTGCGGACAGCGGTAAGCCCTGCGTAGGGAGCTTGGTTTGCTGCATCCAGGTCCGTTCCAGGCACAGTTGTTGGAAATTTGTGTCAAAAACCGCGAAAACAGATATATCCCCACCCCTACTTATAATTGACAATTATATAGTAAGTAGGGGTGGGGATATATCTGTTTTCGCGGTTTTTGACACAAATTTCCAACAACTGTGGTCCCAGGTATCAAATTACGTCAACAAATATGTGAAATACTATTATTTATATTCCCCAGAATACAAAACTCATTCACGTCATCGCAGATAAACATCTGGACCGACATCAAGTCAATTCCTAGCTGATGATAAAAATAAAGAACGTTTGTATCACTTCTTTGCGAAATATTTACACAGTTGGAACATTTGTGTGACTTAAAGTTACTCAATCCGATCACAGGGTCCCAATATCATCAAGATACAACAACAACAACATTTCTTCAAAATACGCTTTAGTTATCAGAACCGATTAATTGCAACAAAATAATGCTAACCGCTGTCAACTATGGTACCAAATTTCCCAAAACGTGTTATTTATCAACATTTTGTTCAACGAAATATCGCCGTATTATCACTTCAAAAGTCGATATCTGATCACTCTGAGCTTTGGTGGGTGGGTTCCTCGACTCGAATCAAATATTTTTTTTACTCCCGAAGCCAAAGAAATAGTAATTTAGGAGCGTCTGATCGGATTGAGTACCTTTAAGCTGCATCTCCGCATCGAATAGTAATACACACACATGGTCTCTAAACAAACGAAATGTCCCAAGTACTTAAAGTTTCCATATATTTGCGAAAATCAAGCGGAAACTTGGTGTCGGGACGCTGGGAGTCACTTCCTTGTTTAGTATGATTTACATAAACACAAACATGTTGTGATGACGTTTAATTTTCTAGAGTTTTCAGAAAATGTCGAGTCAGCACTTTCATGATGTCTAAATTTACCATCGGTAGCAATAACTACCAGAGCGCACCAGCAGGCATATTTACTTTTCAATCGTGCATCAAGGGAGTTAAACCCTGCATGCAGTTTGCATCAGTAGCTACTTTAAATTTACCATCGGAAACCGCAGCCTGCGACAGCTGGAATAATCTACTATAAATTTACCTTCGGCATCTGGAATAATCTACTATAAATTTAGTAATTTACCATCGGCAGCTGGAATAATCTACTATAATTTACCATCGAGATCTGAAATAATCTACTTACCAAACGATTACTGACGGTATATCCAAGCTGACAACAAACCATTTGAAATTAAATGGTGAACGATCATTTAGTTTGGCAATGCAATAGCGGGTGTATTTATATTATGTAGTTATTTTTAGAAATGACCAACAGATTCACACATGACTGCAGCTAAACTTCCCAATAGAGTAGTTTCCCCTACTATATATTTGACTTATTTACGAAAAGACGATCTTTCTCACAAACAACTTATTATTTTCCATAGGTGACTTATTATTTTCCATATGGCGGCCAAAATGGCCGCCGAAATGTGAAAATATGCTATTTTTCTGACATTTCACCACCTTTCGTTTGTCTCTGTGGGAAAACATTGGCATCTTGGCGTTATGTTATACATTTATCGTATAGAAGAGTCATTGACGAATACATGAGGCCCATAATATACATTCATTGTGAGATATTTTTGTCCCATGTCACGTTTTCCCAAATGCCGGTATAATAAGTCAAAGCCGAATCTACGCCAATAAAGCGATGTAATGTTTCGAATCAATTAATGTTATTGCTATCATAATGAGGAATATTCACCCAAATCCAACTATAAGTCCTGCCTGCGATGGGTTAAAGGCCCACTTAATTTTCGAAAACCCATATCACCTTATCCAAAATATATGCCATATTTTTGTACCATTTGAAAGGATATGCTGTTTTTGTTGAGGTATCGACGTGTTTTCTGTGCTTAAATTCTGTTATTTTCAATGGAAGGGGAATAAGTCTATATCTTAGTTTGAATTATGTTGCATTCTGATAGCCAGACGGGGGAAATATTTATATGATATCAACTATTTATATTACCCTGCGGGCACCTTCTGAGAAAGTCCAGGAGATATTGGTCGACCTCTGCATCCACCCCCCCTCATCTTAATGTCTCCTCTAATTTTGTTCGGTTGTTAACAAGAAAAAAAGTGGCCGCAGAGACTCCGGACAAGATGGCGTCCATTTTTTGTATATACACCATGTCTCTTTGATCGCCGTTGTAGTAAAGATGATATCACATGCGGTCTTGTTTTCCGCTCGATTTGTTATGCTAATATACAACCCTTACAAATTAGCCAAAATTCCGACACCGGAATCCAATATGGCGGCCAAAATGGCCGCCGAAATGTGAAAATATGCTATTTTTCTGACATTTCACCACCTTTCGTTTGTCTCTGTGGGAAAACATTGGCATCTTGGCGTTATGTTATACATTTATCGTATAGAAGAGTCATTGACGAATACATGGGGCCCATAATATACATTCATTGTGAGATATTTTTGTCCCATGTCACGTTTTCCCAAATGCCGGTATAATAAGTCAAAGCCGAATCGACGCCAATAAAGCGATGTAATGTTTCGAATCAATTAATGTTATTGCTATCATAACAACACCAATGCATATATTTGTGCAGGAGATACTCGAGCTAGGATTCCTCTTATATCCGAGTTGAGGAATATTCACCCAAATCCAAGATGGCGGCCAAAATGGCCACCAGAAATAGAAAAATCGTCGAAAATCACTTATTTTAACATCAGTGAGCGTTATTGTCACGACAACTCCACACCTGTTTACTATTATGAGTTGGGAACACTTAGGCGAAGAACTGTCCTTATATCATATCCAAATAAAAGGCCCCCAAATCCAAAATGGCGGCCACAATGGCGGACAGATTTTGAAAAATCGCCGAAATTCCCTCATATTCACATCATTTGGCATTATAGTCGAGACAACTCCACCAATGTTTACAGTTGAGTTGGAAATACTGAGGTGAAGTAATTACCTTTACATCTCATGAAAGAACTGGTTTTCCAAATCGAAGATGGCGGCCAAAATGGCGACAGAAATTTGAAAACACGCCTACATTCCTTTACTTTCTTTCGATGGGCGTATTTAATGAATAAAGCAATATTTTTATGCAATGTCTGGTATTAGTGTCAAGCGCGGCTTTTCTAAATAGTATTAATCTGCATGGTAATTTACTTGGCGCGATGCCAAGTATCCCGGGGACCACGCGGATTTTTAAATGATATTATAGGGGTTTCATGTGATATACCTATATATCACAGCGCCAAAAAAATGGACCGCGCGTCGATCTTTACATTGATTCAGGCGGATTAATACTATTTCGAAAAACCGTACATGACACAAACACCATACAATGCAAAATTATTACTTTGTTGATTACAGTTAAATTATTGTCCAACTTCGTTGCAAAAACGAAAATATACACAAAAACAAAGATGCAAATTGTGGGACTATATATTCCGTCGCCAGCACACGCGCAATACTGTCGTATAGGTTGTGAAGCGTCTCAGCCAACGCTGTATATGTAATGCATTTTCAGCTTCTTTTGAGATTTCTTTTGAGATTTCTTTTCTTCTGATTTGATAAAAAGACATAAAGATTCAGGTTTTTTTCAAGATTTTCAACTCGTTTGATAAATTTGATTCACAACTCGCCTACGACTCGTTGTGAATCAAATGTATCAAACTCGTTTCATAAAATCTTATATCTCAACATAACTCATTGAATATCCTCTATATATCCTCTATATATCCTCTATATATCCTCTATATATCTCAACATAACTCATTGAATATCCTCTATATATCCTCTATATATCCTCTATATATCCTCTATATATCTCAACGTAACTCATTGAATATCCTCTATATATCCTCTATATATCCTCTATATATCCAATGAATTTTTGTCTACATCGTTTCCTTCCGTTGATTTATAAGTCACTTATAGTCTGTTTATGGATATTGGTGATTGTCATGTACCACCCCAGCCTGTTCTCGTGAAAATAAGCACAATACAGGCTTATTGTATTATTGCGCGAAATCTGGCGAAATGGGCTCATATTAGCATTATTTGAAAACTCAAATACGCTCTATATGGGCCTAAACGCTGTTTATTAAAAAGAACCCTACCTTACTCGTATTTAAATTCGCGCAGTACAATTTTTCGCTCAGTATTAAATTCAAGCACTTTGAATACGCGCACCGTGCTGCGCGAATTAAAAACTGACAAAATTATTTTTGTATAAAAGTATATATCTGTCTATCTGATAACAGTTTAATTTCATAATCGTTCCCGAAGACACGTGTGTATATTTAGGACAATCACACCGGAAATTTACATCTGGAAGGAAGTCAATGTATCATAATTTTGGTTTGACGATGGTTTATATGCTATTAAGTTATTTATAATTATAATTAACTCAGACTGTATGGCCACGATGGCAGTTCGGGGCTTTGGGTACTATGCATGTGGACGTTTTACAAGCAAAGCTATATCGAACATTTTACCATGACTAATTGCTTTACATGTGAATAATGGTGTTGGGGTTGGTTGCCCGCATATATAAAGGTCTATTCAATCCAATATTCTGTAATGTATGCAACCCATTAATATTTAACCCTCTTATTTTCCCTTTGGAAATTTGGTATAAACTCAGGAGTCGTACTATTATTCGCTCAGTTTTGAATTCGTTCACTTTTGGGTGCGCGAAAAATAGTAATGCGCGAATTTAAATACGAGTAAGGTATATGGGATTATCTCAATATGAAATAAGCCCGCGTATTGTGCCTATTTTCACGAGAGCCGGCTGGAAAATAACACGAATAAACCACCTCTCGACTTAGCAGATTTCCGCTCTTTGTCATGTGTTTTCATTGTGGCCCGCGCCGTCCAACGGAATGACGGGCCCACTATAGGCTTATTTCAGGATTAAATAAGTCAATAAGGACCTGTGTGAATATGTACCGCGTTATTTAGAGAGCGATGCATACTATTGGGAGGGGCAAGAAACAGTTTATCATGACAAAAATGAGAATTTGTATATTCCAGTGACTGCATAACTACTCATGTCCTTTTTCCACATCCAAGGAATACTGGCCATTAGGGGGCTACCGCTGCAATGGCCCGCTTGTCATTCTGAACAGGTACCAAGTACGCGTATATGAGATAAGAAGCCTCACAGCAAGGGCGGAGCCGGTTCAATTCCCGATAAGCGCGGATCGGTGTTCAACGAAAGGGGATTAATTCGTGCATGCATGTAATTGAGATAGTATGTCAATTGTATACCGGGGGTACCTGTGGTCGCTGCAATCTACGTATACAGTAGCGTAAATGTTAATAGAAACAAACACTATATGCTGGGTTTTACTCTATATGCACAACTGACAAAAATTATTTTTGTATAAAAGTATATATCTGTCTATCTGATAACAGTTTAATTTCATAATCGTTCCCGAAGACACGTGTGTGGGTGATTCTCCATTAAATGAACAATTTGGTCCAGAAAATTCTGGAAGAAAAAAAGTTTGTCACATGCCGATGAATTGTATGTGAGTATGTAGCACAGATATTGGTGACCACGAAAATGACATTCCGCAAAATTATAGGGCCAGGTCAAGGTCAATCAAGGTCGTTCATTACAGCATGTGCCAATGACGGTTTTTTGGGGTTGAATCAGGGCAACGTCATTGTCAAATTCGCTCTTTCTCCAAAACTTGTTGACATGTGCCCTTTAATAGTTGAATTATCGTTATGAGTATATATTGTTTGAGTAGCCGGTGATGTATCCGTCCAAACGACGTATTGCGTAGCTCCGCACGTTGAGACGTCTACAGCCCTTTGAATATACGTGGTGGAAATTGATGTGCTTTGTGGGCGTGACTTAGAGTTCAAACTCTCTAAGAGGTCAACGAATACAGCGTTCAGATATGATAATTGGAAACAGATTTTGATCGCATAAAAGGCTATTCCTATCAAGTCGGGCATGCCCTGGTCCCTCGTACATTTGGTTTGACTCCAAACGATCGAGGAACTCTGATGTAGATAACGTGAACATACGTCAATCAAAGTCTGTTCCGCAAGGGGTTCGCCAATTGCAATGATAATTTAGAGTAGAAAACATTGTCGATGGATTTCTCTTACATGTTTCAAGATATTGAACTGAAATTTGATATTTAGTGGTTTCTCGGTGCGCTCAATCAGATAGAATTGTCAGTGAGATATTCTGATGGTCCAAAATGTGCATTTTGACGCCGTTGCTATAACACACGAGCCGGAAATCGCCCCGCAGGCAGAACGATTGTTGAAAAGTACGGAAATAATTGACTTTCAAACTGTCATCTGCTTCTCACTGAGATTGTTTGATGTAAACGTCAATCCATTTAGAGAATTCGTTAGATTCCGTTGATCACCCCCCCCCCCCCCAAACCACTCATTCACTCACCCCCCCCCCCCCCCGATTTTATATAAACGCACTAAAACTAATCCATATGATATATTTGTTATTTGTATCTACACCCAGATCATTCCTTAACATGGTTTATTTGTTAGATCGTGTTTGCGTCTCTGGATATTTCAAAATTAAAATTGCGTCATTACCCAAACAGAAGGAGTGTTTGGGTAATGACGCGTTTGGGTAATGACGATTTTCGTTTCAGCGCGCTCTTATATTTTGAATATCCATCACCTATGAAAATGAACTAGTTTATGAACAAACAACCGCTGTGAGCTTTCGAAAAAAACTTTTAATCGTTCGACTACAGCATGTAACATTCAAATGGTCTGCGTTTGTGTAATGACGCTGAATAAACATACGCTAGCGATTTCTAGTTTCAAAGGTTGATTTTGAAATATTATTCAAGGAAACATAACCTGTGTTTATTTTTTCTAGACATTAAAGGATATTTACTCCACGATGCAACCATAGATATGAACAAGCTATGTTTCTGGTGAAAATATCAGCCGTCTTTATCGTGCGTTTGGGTAATGATTCTATATAACGGGACATGCTTTTGGAAGACTTCACATGCTTTCCACTAACTAAATATTTAATTTCATAAAAATTATACGAATTGCATGGCGTTCAGTGCAAAATTCCACACAAGAATATTAATTGGTTTAAAGATAAATCGTTCGGTGCGAATGGGAACAATCAGGGAAGTTGAATGCCTTTGATTTGGGACATGCTGTTTCGGGGTACGTAGCATGTAATATACACATGGCATATATGTTGTCACACGTCCATACTAAACCCGAAATGTCTCTAAGAAATGCCTGTATCGTGAGCTACAAGATCATTGCCATCACTTTTATGTATTGTGGCCATTGTTGTTCATAGGATGAACTAATAACGCAGGACATGTGTTTGCTCGTTTACGGGAGAATCACCCGTGTATATTTAGGACAATCACACCGGAAATTTACATCTGGCAGGAAGTCACTGTATCATAATTTTGGTTTGACGATGGTGTATATGCTATTAAGTTATTTAAATAACAATGGACCTTATTGAAATGAACGCAACAGAAGTGTAACCACAACCGCGTATAGGCTTCTGGCTTCAGGACAAATCAACAATTGGCCGCGTGCATTTTAAAGTTATAAAGTTGGGTTGACATAATTATAATTAACTCAGACTGTATGGCCACGATGGCAGTTGAGGGCTTTGGGTACTATGCATGTGGACGTTTTACAAGCAAAGCTATATCGAACATTTTACCATGACTAATTGCTTTACATGTGAATAATGCATGGTGTTGGGGTTGGTTGCCCGCATATATAAAGGTCTATTCAATCCAATATTCTGTAATGTATGCAACCCATTAATATTTAACCCTCTTATTTTCCCTTTGGAAATTTGGTATAAACTCAGGAGTCGTACTATTTTTCGCTCAGTTTTGAATTCGTTCACTTGTGGATGCGCGAAAAATAGTCATGCGCGAATTTAAATACGAGTAAGCTATATGGGATTATCTCAATATGAAATAAGCCCGCGTATTGTGCTTATTTTCACGAGAGCCGGCTGGAAAATAACACGCTCTCGACTTAGCAGATTTCCGCTCTTTGTCATGTGTTTTCATTGTGGCCCGCGCCGTCCAACGGAATGACGGGTCCACTATAGGCTTATTTCATGATAAAATAAGTCAATAAGGACCTGTGTGAATATTTAGGTCCAATGTGAACCTATTTGCAATAGAATATGTTGATCACTATCATGTACCGCGTTATTTAGAGAGCGATGCATACTATTGGGAGGGGCAAGAAACAGTTTATCATGACAAAAATGAGAATTTGTATATTCCAGTGACTGCATAACTATTCATGTCCTTATTCCACATCCAAGGAATACTGGCCATTAGGGGGCTACCGCTGCAATGGCCCGCTTGTCATTCTGAACAGGTACCAAGTACGCGTATATGAGATAAGAAGCCTCACAGCAAGGGCGGAGCCGGTTCAATTCCCGATAAGCGCGGATCGGTGTTCAACGAAAGGGGATTAATTCGTGCATGCATGTAATTGAGATAGTATGTCAATTGTATACCGGGGGTACCTGTGTCGCTGCAATCTACGTATACATTAGCGTGAATGTTAATAGAAACAAACACGATATGCTGGGTTTTACTCTATATGCACAACTGACAAAATTTTTGTTATGGCATCAGGGGGGGGGGGGGGGGGTCGGAAAAAAAATTCAGGCACGTATGGCATTTTTTCCCTTTCGATCATTTGTTGTACCCACCCACCCCCACCGCCAATTTTTTTTCCGTTTTCGGCAGTTTTTTCCGACCATTTTTTTACACCCACCCCCCCCCCCTTTTAACACTAAAACAGAGATTTGCGGGGGGAAATTCACTGTAAACAGCTGTATATGAATTTCTGTGCATACTATTTATCATGGATGTTAACATGGACATGTAAATAGGAATGAGTCATTTTGGGGTCATTCGGCCAAAAAACATGGCTGCCAGCGACCATCTTGGATTTCAAAATTTGCAACAAAATACAACACGATAACTGCCTGCAGTCAGTTTACCAGTTAGAATTACATTATTTCTCTCATTCAAAGTGGTTTTGAAGCCCAACTCATTGCCAAAACACTAACAAAAACAAGCAGGAATTTTTTTTTTTAGTTGCGGAAAAAATTGCTTGTTGGTGGCTTTGACCACCCACACACCCCGGCATACGTGCCGGAATTCCCCCCCCCCCCTGATGGCATAGCGATTAAAATTAACAGCGCTAAACTCCAACCGTACAACTGATGAATGAATTTGGATGGTGTATAGGGTGGTTTCGACTGCAATGTATAAGATAGATAGATAGATTTATTCATTATATAACTTCAATATAGAATAGACTATCTAATATCGGAACAGTGCTAATTTATAACTAGCCCCTTGATGAAATAACTTGAAGCCGACCGGAGGTGTACATGTCGTAATTAATCTATAATCTCTCATTTATCAAACAGTACACCCTCGGGCATCAAATTTAAAGTTGGCAAAAATAAATATAACGATATACATATCCGTTTCCAGTAACTTGGCTGAGTCACAATAAAGGTGTCAACAACTTTGCGACCGGATGCAAAGGATTATCAAATAGGGGTTTTTTTTTATTCCACATCTTATTTGGCCATCATTAAGTACATGAAAGAAAAACGCCGATTATGGAGTCAGTTACGTGTTGTCATGTGGCAACAATATAGCACAAAGTGAACTCGTTCGATGAAGGTTGCATGTACACAGCGCTTTAGATTAAGATAGATGTTTAAGTTAAACGTTCGCAGAAGATCACACGTTAGCATGGCATCTATCGTTTCGATGCGACATGTATAGATGTAGGCCCTACTTGTATGGAACTACTTGTATAATTCTCTAAATATGCATGTTTAAAGTTTGAATAGCAGAAATTTAAAGTCAATATCACCACGGTGTTATAGCAGATTCATGTACATATATAACGAACGAACACTTCACATAAAAAGTACTCGCGGCGCAATTAATATTCATAACACATTATCGATCGGGACTATACTATTTCGATTTTTTAGTTTGTAATTTTATATCATTACATTCAACTGTAAATAACATTGTGTGCACAATTTAACACTCATTGATAGGCAATGCACACGAATGAGACACTTGATTATAATTAACTATAACTTCCCGCAAAAGTGGCTTGATTATACCCGTTGCTACATCAAACATGGCGCCGCGCAATGCAAACTGGGATGTGTTACGTCATACGGAAACGCTCTATACCACTGAAATATAGAATTGTATGAAATTTGATATCAAATTTACGACGTGAGCATTCCCTTAACTTTATAATTGTTATAACCGGAAATAATATTAAATAGCAAAGAATCATCGATCAACTGTCTTCAAATGACAGCAATGTTGTCTGATGACACGGCATACACACTGTCCAGAAGCACACCCGTGGGTTTATCTGTGGTTCTGTAGAAACCGCCATGATTCTGCTATTTATAAGTGGTTGAGAATTGTGACTCTATTTTTTATTTTTCATATTAACTGACCATTAAAGCAAATAAATATGCCATTCACGAGGTCCCCACCCGTTGCGATCACTCAAAAATGCGATGTTACGGTGTTATACGAAAGATTATACGTGTTATTGAGGGCGTCTGTCTGTCTGTCTGTCCAGGGCGTATATCAATGAACACGAACTATAAATGCTGGATTTTGCTCCATATGCAGAACTGCATGACAAAATTTATGATATGGCATACCGATGGAAATTAGCAACGCTAAATTCCAACCGTGTACAACAGACGAATGAATTTGGATGTGGTAGGGCGGTTTCGAATGCAAAATGTAAATATGTATCGGTCAATTGTTGATAACATATACCATATTGCTATATTAGTGATACATCAAATTGTATGGAATTTGATATCCAACGACGTCATACACAACTTAATATATTTTTATAACCAGAAATAATATAATAATAGCAAAGAATCCTCGATCAACTGTCTTCAAATGACAGCAATGTTGTCTGATGACAAGGCATACACACTGTTCAGAAGCGCGCCCGTAGGTTTATCTGTGGTTCTGTAGAAAACGCCTTGCACGGTCGTGTCAATTGTCTTCTTTGTTTCGTCAAGGAAAGCACGGTTTGTGTCTACAGTTGTGAACATGACACCTTGACCATTAAGACATAGACGACACAGATCCACCAACAGTGACCGAGCAATGACGTCAGAGTTCGCAAAAATAGGTGAGATACAGACGTATTTCCCGTCAATTAATCTTAGCGTTCCGTATCCGTTAATTCGTCCACTTCCGTCCGTTGAAACACGAGTTCTGAAGTATGGCCAGTTGAGCATTGATTTCAAGAACCGTTCCCTTGGAACCACGTGTATACCAGCATCATAATCAACGATGTCACTGAACCTAATGAATGCTGGGTCAGATATGTTGTTCTCTCTGTAAGAATCATCGTCTTTCAACAGACTCTCGAATTTTATATTGTCATATCGCATTTCAACGTCGATGTATCTGCATTCGACGAAGTCAGTTTTGAAGTCCGATTTGTCGAGCGATTCGACGTGTGTTATTCTATGCTTGTCTTGTATGAGATCAATGGTCGAATACTTTAGCAGTTGTCCTATACCAAGACCACGACATTCTTTAGTCACATTTAGTAATCCGAGAACTGCGAATCGACCGTGGATCGCTGCACAAGAACACCCTGTAAAATGTCGAATAATCACAATTATTATGTCATGTAAGCAGACGACAATTAATAAAAGTTCAGAAGGAAACCTATTTACTGAGGGGAATGTTCAGATAATACATGTAAGTTCAACAAACGAATACCATAGGACCTATCGGTAAACTATTATACTAGAAACGTGCAGTAATTTTACAGATATGAGTACCGTAAGAAAGCGTAAAATTGAAAACAACAATTGTTTCATAATTCTTTATATAGATTCCTGTAAGATGGGACAACAGTTTACATTTCAAAATGATCTATGTTTTATGATAACTATATTTCATTGGGTTCATTGTGGCCATTTTTCAAACCTTAGAGCTTATCTTTTTTTCGGCCATATTGGAAGAAATTTCAACTCTGTCACGTTTAGGATATCCTTAAGGGTCATGGACCCCGATATTTTCCCCAAAGAATTCACTCTTGAAATGTCCCGTCATTGACAAAATAAATTAACAACAAAACAGAATAGCAAATATTCATGCCAAACTGATTGGGTTATTTTCAAAAATTCTAAACAGGCAGAAACATTGTTATTTTTGTGAACGAATATTTTATGATACGGAAAATGTCTGTGTGGTTCCCAGGGGGGGGGGGGGGTCGGAAAAAAAATTCAGGCACGTATGGCAATTTTTCCCTTTCGATCATTTTTTGTACCCACCCACCCCCACCGCCAAATTGTTTTCCGTTTTCGGCAGTTTTTTCCGACCATTTTTTTGACACCCACCCCCCTTTTTAACACTAAAACAGAGATTTGGGGGTGGGGGAATTCACTGTAAACAGCTGTATATGAATTTCTGTGCATACTATTTATCATGGATGTTAACATGGACATGTAAATAGGAATGAGTCATTTTGAGGTCATTCGGCCAAAAAAACATGGCTGCCAGCGGCCATCTTGGATTTCAAAATTTGCAACAAAATACAACACGATAACTGCCTGCAGTCAGTTTACAGTTAGAATTACATTATTTATCTCATTCAAAGTGCGTTTGAAGCCCAACTCATTGCCAAAACACTAAAAAACAAGCAGGAAATTTTTTTTTTAGTTGCGGAAAAAATTGCTTGTTGGTGGCTTTGACCACCCACCCACCCCGGCATACGTGCCGGATTTTTTTTGTCACCCCCCCCCCCCCCTGACAGTACAAGGATTTAGTTTATTCTTTATGTAATTCAAAATGAACAAATACTGAAATATTAGGTTCATGTGATACTTCTTCGAGTGGATCTGATGGCGATGATCACGATGATGATGATGATGGTTACGATGATTATTATGATGCTATACATTATTGCGATGATGATAACGATGACAACGATGATGATGACAATTGCGACGATGATGATGATGACGACGGCGACGATGATGATGATTTTGATGATCATGCTAACGATGATGACGATGATTATGACGATGATGAAGATGGTGATGCTTACGATGATGATGATAATTATGATGATGATTATGGTGATGATGATGATGATGGTGGTGGTGGTTGTGGCGACTACGACGATGACGATGACGATGATGATGACGATGACGACGACGATGATGACGATGATGGTGATGATGACGATAATGACGATAATGACGATAATGATGATGATGATGATGATGATGATAATGGTGATGATGATGATGATGATGACAGTACAACTATACACTTCTGCCATATGAAAATGGCAAGCCAGACAACAGTGGCCCCCTTTTGTAAATATATGTATATATGTTAATTAGTACTCTGTATTCGCCACTTAAGTGTGGCATTGAGTAAATAAACAATCACTTTTAAAAAAGGGTAAAAACCCGTACAACGTTAACAGACACGGGTAACTAATAATATCTGGCATTTGCGTGAACTGTTGCAAAAATTGTTAAAGTGATGTGAAACACTCCGGCAGGGTGATCAAATAGAATGGAGAATAATCTTGCTCAAAGTAGTTATTTTTATAAACATTATATCCAAATTGACAATACACACCCTCATTCTGATATATCAATTAAATGCAGTGACTATCAAAGGTGAAATCGTTGTCATTAGTTTATCGCAGATAGTTGCGTCCCAAATCGAGAAGTAAATATTTACAATTGAGCGTAGTTCTGACGATGTTTTCTATGGACGGTCGATTTACTTCAGATATTCGATCATGTTACAAAAAATGCTACATTTCCCTGGTTGGCATATAGCGCCTGAATACTAGTTCATCAGTTTCACGCACCCGAACAAGTCCTTAAGGACACGGTTGGCCTTGGCGGTGGGTATCCTGTGAAAATATCTCCACCCGTCAAAAACCGCCACAAACAGAAAGAACATCAAAATGTAGATAGACTTTGTCCGTATACAAATAAGAAATATCGCATAAACAGTATGTTATGGTCATATGTTTGACCATTGTTATGTAAACAAAAGCATAAAAAGTTACTTTTCTGGTGTTTGTTTATATTATGATGGTATAATAAAGAGCGTTCTTTGTTGGTGAATACCTGATATGGAACTAATAAAGAGCGTTTATGCCATTTGTGTGTGATTAGCCAGTAGAATTGTGCTGTCTTCTGTAACACAATCAGGCTCTTGCTTAGGTAAAATATAGTAGGTCTTTGTGATAACATGCTGTTTATGCGATGTTTATGGTATATATGAACGGAACTGTATGCGTTTTAATGTTTTTCTGTTTACGGTGTTTGGAACAAATATGAATATTTTCGACAATTATGACATCACGTGCCTTTAATATGCCTTTAACTTACCTACAATTTTGCCATCTAGTTCAGCAACTCGCATGAAGTCGTGATCTACGCTGTACATGAATGGTACTTCGTGGTGGTCAACCCAGTAAGTTTCTTTAACAATATCAATAACCGCCGAAATATCCTTCTTCTGCATTGTACGCAACTTCACTCTTCCGACCACCGAAGCTGCTTTAGAGATCATGGAGAATGTTCGTATCCTTTTTGTGATGGACCACTTGTGAGTTTTAGTACATCGTATTTACTTCGAGAAAATATTTACATAAAGTCGTCGATGTGTTTGTCTATTAATAGAAGTGTAATTATTATTTAGCGAATTGTGGACGAGATTCGTCGATTACCGTGCCGTGCTTCGATGACCAGCGTGTTTCATTCCGACTCATGAATGAGAACACATAATCAAACTTGTCGTACTTATGGGGTACTGTTGGTTACAGGACACCAATTATTCTCTGACTTGAGTGTGGGTGACAGCACACCAAGGGGGATAATTTTTTATAATTGGTGAACTATAACCTATATAGTGAGATAATAAAGTAGTCCAAACGATATTAAAATGTGGCCATTTATATACCGACGTCAAAATGAAGAACTTTGATTCGAAACATGTCTGTGTTCTTACTTCATTAACCCTCTTCTGCCACCACCCATATCTAAATGTGCTAAAAATATATCTTGATTTGAATGTGATTTTTTCTTACTAAAGCCGCATTCTGGCAAAGTAAACAATGACGACGTATATGCATGTGGACGATCTGATAGCTTGTAGATATCACTTCCCAGAAAATATGTCACACGATTCGCCAGGCGAATTGGGCGCACTTGGAGTTCACATTGGGCACACCTACCAAATTTTAGAAAAAAATCGACAGAAAACCCAATTTTGCCCGTCACAACAATGCATTTATTGGCGGAAAATTGGGCGCTTTAGATCGTTAATCCAATTCTTCAAATTTACAGGGTTGTCCTTTTTTGTCAAACTATCATCTTAAAGGGGCAATTCGGCTTCGTTTGACCAGATCTGGACCGATTTTGCATCATGTCTTAGAGTGCGGTTCATAACGAAACACTGATTTACGCCTACGTCGTGCTCAATCCGGACAAATCCGCCTATTCGTTCACCAGGGGTGCTATTCACCAAGCGAGACTTGTTTTATAAACCAGGTAGTTTATTTGGTAGAGGCTGAACGCAAAGATATCTTTGCTTTAGCACAAACGACACACGCTGTCGATGGTGTGATTGATCCAATCTATCAGATTTGTCACTTGTCAATTGACGTGGTCTCACGACTCACTCACCGGCCACAATCGGCATGTATAGCGGTATAATTTTTGGTATAATTGTGTGGAGACTCATGCTTGCGTTTATATATCTGCAGAATGAGTTTCAATGATATTAATGAGGTTTTTTAATTAGCACAGTGTGTGTAAAAATGAAGAGCCAAGAAGATAATGTCTCAGAAGAATTTTGCTTGTGTTTTGGTTCTGTTCGGATCTTTCCCCCCTGCCATTTCCAAAGAAATTTCTTTCCATGCATCATTTTTCCGCCGCTGGTGAATGGTGCCGGTTTCTTTGTTCTTTAATATTTTGATTCTTCTTTCCAAAATGCCCAAAACAGTGTTACGCTCGTCGGCAGTGGGGGGGGGGGGTCTGGATGACAATTGCACATATAGGGCCCAAAAAGTTTTTTCCGACCCCGAGGGACCCACCACCCCATTTGTGCAAATTTACTCCTCCAAATGTTAGGGACCCACCCCCTTTCTCACGTTTTTATACAAGTTTCAGAGATTTTTTAGCCGTTTTTCAATAACTGTGTTAACTGCCTTTCAATCCCATTCCACTATCCTTTTTTGGTGCAAACTGTGTAAAATTAAGACTCAAGCAATAACATCCTTAATCGGTAAAGCACAGGTCAGAAAAACGAAAAATAAACTGTATTTCCAGTATCTAACAACAATAATAAAGCATTGTGTGGGTACACTGTATGTCACAAATTGCCCTAGACCACATTACAGCCTTAATATATCGAGCGTGTTTAGTCTGACAGAGAACACTGGCCAGTGTAAATAGTGGTAAACAGGTCAGGGGTTCTACAATTATTTGTGCATGATCAAAGAACTCTTTAGTCTTATCCAAGTTTCGTAACTTGTGCTCCGATCCCTGTGCACCCACAACATCATCCATATATTCTGTTTGTAAATTATTCCATGTATTTGTGGGTCACAATAAAAATATGTTCAAACCGGGGTGGGTGAGGAGGGGAATTGTTTTGGTTAGGTATACACATAGATATATGGTTATTATACCCCCGATATTAGTCGGCGGGTATACAGTTGACGTCTCGAGCCGTCCGTGCGACCGTCCGTACAAACATTTTGCATCACAACTCAAGAGTCGGTTGTCATATTTTGATGCTCTATGACATGTGACGGACCAGAAATGGGGAACGAATATGCATAATATCACGGATTGTGAGCACCAATGCATACCAGAGTTATCCATGGTCCCTGTTTATGAAATTCAGTCAGTACAAAGTTTTTGCAATATTACTGCATATCACAGGTTTCGCCTGTCGATGCATACCAGAGCTACCAACCTGGTTCCATCCGTAAACACATTTTGCATTATTATAACTCAACCATGTGTATGTATATTTGTGCACTAGAGCCTGCAGTATAGTCTCAGTCAGATTGTATTCTTGATTTTAGTTTGAACTCTTTGAAGACATTGAAGAATGTCATTTCTCAATGCATCTGAATGCATCACATTATTTCAGTTCATCTATTTGTAAGCCATAACAGTATACAATTAGATTTTGTAGAGTATGTATAGGTATTTCGTGTCTTCGGCGACCTATATTATCCCCACTACAATATACACCAGTATTTGGGGTTCAAATATGCCATGTCCATTCAGATGGTAAATATATATTAAAATGAGAAATAAGTCCCCACCTACATACGATAAAGTAACTAAACGATCGTATATTCAAATGTGCAATACATCGATAAATCCACAATATATTGATGCCCTTGTACAAATGGTTGAGACAGGGACGTGACAACAGGTGTCTCAGTCCCCCCCCCCCCCAACTTTGGTCAAATGTTCAACAGTTGGACATTTGATATACCTGACACAACATTTGTTGGAAATTTCACACCAACAACAGGTTGAAATTGTTCCCGTAGTTTAATATTCCATCAATTTATTAGTGGAGAATTTGTAGGTTTTGGACCTACATTTGCATATTTTCCTGTTTTTGGTAAAACATTTGGACTGAAATGGCTATCAGAAACTGTTGAAAATGTTCCAACTTTTGGGGGGTGTCAGGTCTCGAAAGGTCCAACAAATGGAAAGTTTGATGCCAGTCTGGATGCTAAGATTTAGATAATTTCATGTTCAGATTTCAAATATTTCTCACACCGGGACGAACCATGGTCGATCCGGTGTGTCCCGGTCCCTCCCCATTGGCCAGTCAGAAACCGATAATTAATTTTAAGAAAACACAAATCGGGGTGAATTTGCATGGCGTTAGACCACTAGATATTAGCATATTAGGATTGTTCAGGCTCAGATCTACACATTTTCTTGTACTGGTCGGCCTAATGGATTATACCCACCCCCGGCTAGTGACAAAAGACTACTGATTCAGTTAGAATATGCTACCATCCAGGCGGATGTGAGGGACCAGTTGGGAAAATCAAAGCCCAGCGGGGTGAAAATATGGTGTAGTTATATAAAAGGTGGACGCCCCTCCTAACGCGGATACAATCTATAGACACGTCCCTGCAATGGGTCGAGACTGCGTCTATAGCACCATCTACCCACTCTATCAACCACAGTTCCCCAAAAAAAAATTGACCCCACCTCAATAAGTACTATTGAGGTGGGGTAAATTTTTGTTTTGGGGACCTGTGCTATCAACCACAACTTGTCATTAATGTAGTGAACAACGTTGTTAGTGAAAAAAGTGCTAGAAGCCGCCTCGAGAATTTGAACATAAAACCTGGTTTAAAATGACAACTTTGTCAATGCATGCTGTTTGCCCATGAAATCTTGCAATTAATAGGTTAACGCATAGCTGACTGGAATGCCATGAACCTTTGAGTGAGAAAATCGTAGTGAAAGGTTACCGGTCAATGGGACACATCTACATGGCACGTGTTCTGCTACGTCAATAGCAGGTATTGATAAGTGGACCCCGAATGAGACCAAATATCGATCCATATATAGAGTAAATGTAAAACGTATTATGTCTTATACATGTCTGATATACTTGTATTCAATCTGTCACGATGTGTATATACATGTTTTGTGGTAACCAACGTCAAAATATTTCTTTTATTATTTTTTGTAAAGAGCCCCGAACCCCATCCGCGCCATCAAAATAGAGAACCTTTGCTACTGTAGTTCTATAAACCACACAGTTACATTTCTGGTAATTATTAGCTCTATTAGTCATATAGATATTCGAACATTTTCATATACTAGATAAAACCAGCTGTCTACCGCTTCAATCACAGGCCTAAATTGTTATGTTAATATATTTAAATAAAGTAAAATATAAATAAAATTGCATGTTTTAATTGGGGTCCATATCAGTATGGGGTCCGTATAAGCCGGGGTCCGTATAAGGCCAGGGTCCGTAACATTCGGTGGTCCGTATAAATGGCAGGGTCCGTATGCATGCGCGCAGGGTCTGTATCAGCCTCATACCGACGCATACACACCCAGATCGGAAGCAGTAGTATGGCAACATTTTCTCTAATAACAAAATAATTTGTATCATTATCTTGCAGTGTGAATTAATAGGACTTATGAACATAATATATTTTCTGCTGAACATGCATATGATGAATGCATTTTCTAACATAACAGTGATACTACAATATTGCTATATATTCTCTGTTTATGACATGTGTGATGGAGGGTGCGAGGGTGTGTTTGTGGGTGTGTTGGTGTGTGTGAGAGAGAGAGAGAGAGAGAGAGAGAGAGATATTATTTTTATGCAGTACGTGGTGTTGCGATAGCTAATTTGAACACATCATCCTCTGAGAGTGTTTTTTGGGACATGAAAACAAAGATGACTAAAACACTTGTCTCTACGCTAATAGTGTGTACGCTAATATATTAGCGTAACGGGTTAACGTAAAATAGGAGTTAGCTAATATTTAGCGTATCGTGTTCAAAGGGTTAACAATTAACAAGTTTTCTATATATATATATGTCCGTGTGGACTTTCTACTTTCTAAGATAGCTCAGGTGTGAAAAACCCTCAAGTCGGGTTTGATCGTGACTTTGTATCTGTATAAATACAAGGCTCGTCATATTGTCCAGTGTAAGCTTTTGCTTTTTCAACTGTTCCGCAAATAGTTAATGTCATTGACATGGGAACTATATTTTATCTGGATATATGACCCCTCAGCTAGGAACGGCCCCCTCTAAAAAGTTTCCACTATAACCAAGAAACAGATAAGTGCAGTATCGTGCTTTAGTTAATATCACAAATCGTGTTTATTTTGTTCTGATTGTATATCAAGGGTAATGTATCATGAGTTATGTATTACCACAATGTTATGCATGATGATGGGAATTGCTTTTATGACTAACCTACTAGAGGTAGTGGATTATGAGCCAAATTATAAAAAATATACCAAATATTACCTTTGTCCAATGACATTGACTGTAGCAATTGTCCTTGACCCTATAAGGCATATAGCTCAGTCCATTGATGGATCCTTAATGGCAATATGAGTTCACATCATTTCTTCAAACAAAATTAGGCTCAGGTTTCCAGCAGTTGATTTTCAATAATAATATTTGATGCCGGTGCCATGGAAACCAGATTTGATCTCGACAGTTTGTCAGACCTCTCACTGGGCATCCCCCAAAAGTGTCCATTATAACTACGCAACACATATGTGAAGTTTCATGATTTAGTTACTAAAGTCACAAAATTGCAGTTATTTTGGTCTTGATGGTAATGCATCGTCGCTCATGTACTGTCACAATTACCACAACAAGGTAGTACTTAAAATGCATATTAAAATGAGACTAAAATGTGCCATACAAAAAAAACAAGGTTCGTTGATTCTCAAAAGCGGCATTTTAAAAAAACTTTCTTCAAATATATGGTGTTGTTGTCATGGAAACCTGGGTTTATAATGACATTTGAAACCACCCCCACCTGGGCACGCCCTCCAAAAAGTTTGCCCTATAACTAAGTATATATTTGTATAAGTTTCGTGCTTTAGTCAATAAATTCACAATACAACCCCTAACGGACACCAGATAAGTAAATAACTCTATAATATACACAAAAGCACGATATCTTGGGAAATAACTGATTTTGACCTATTTTGGAAAATGGCCACAAAATTTAGAGATCGTTATCTCATGACTGGCTTGTCAGTTGCAACCATAACACAGTTCTCCGTGTAGCCTATATGCTCTAGATTATTTCCTAGTAAAGATAACGTATTCAAAACTGATATATAAACTCAGTGGGTAGAAAATGTATGACCCGATATGAAAAAAGCTATTATTTTGGTCAATGACCTTGACCTTTGTATATGACCTTGACATATAGTGGTGAAATCTCCAGTGTCAAATGAAAGCCCACAAAGGATAGCACCCCATATCAATGCCAAGATAGAGTTACTGCATTAAACTTTCTTGGTATAGACCATTATAGGCATATGTTTTATATAGGCCAAAAACACACTCCGTTGCCATGGAAACACACATTTTCCACACTAAGCTACACTGCCCGGTGTGCCCCAGCACTGACATAAACTTCAGACCATGAGCTTTCAGAAAACTTTCCGTAGAATTTGCCCACCAAATTGGTACCACTTTCCATTTTGGGGGAGCCTGGCTCATGGACTAACAGTATCTTGGCGCCATGCTATCACCTTGGATTTCTAACGAAATTCCCGTCCTCACACAGCCTATAATGTGTCCGTAAGTCCGGTGCGCCTTCTTATTGATATATCAGATCTACAACATAAGTAGTAAGGGGGTCTTGTTAGATCCACATCTAAAAATAGATTTTTTGGCGGGTAAAATTGTTTGTACTAAAATATTCCCAAAAAAAAAATTTAAAAACACAAAACTTCAAAAATTTCAAAAACTTCAAAAACTTCAAAAACTTCCAAAATTTCAAAAATTTCAAAAACTTTCAAATATTTTAAAAATTTCAAAAACTTCAAAAATTTCAAAAACTTCAAAAATTTCAAAAATTTCAAAAATTTCAAAAACTTCAAAAACTTCAAAAATTTCAAAAATTTCAAAAATTTCAAAAACAACAGCGGATCAGAATGCATACATATAGTACGTCACTTGGACATTTTATCAGTTTATCACGTGATGACTAAATGTGGCAATCGGGTATCCACCGATGCCTGCAATGTATTATTTATAATAATTGGACTCATTTATCTCACGTAAATAATACTCTTAGTTGTTCCAATAAAATAGTTATCAAATTCCATCACCAATAGATTTGACTGTGGAATATAACGACCTTTAACTTATTTATCGATCTATGTTAGAACATGGTCTTAACAAAAAACTTGACCATAACAAAAATTATCTTACATTTATGCATGAATCTAATTGTCAGCTTATCATTGGATTTACTCATCAGCCGATAAGCTCAGGTACAATTGTATCATGTTTACATGGACTGACTGCGGTCATAGCGTGACGAGCAAAATGTGATGTTTACACACTTAAGCTCTGGATAAACAATACATATCGCATCTGAATGAATTTCTGGAATGTAGGTTAGCCATGCGTTCACAGACACTGGAATAAAATAGTCACTGTCTATAGAGAAGTATGATCGAGTCTATTCATTCTCAATAATAGATCGTCATTTAGTCAAAACAGTATGATGTCCTTTATCCCCCACACATTGGAGCCACACATTACTTGATGTTCACTTATACAGTTGTATGTCAATTATCAGTGGAGTGTCAGTGTACTTCATTGTGAATTAAATCACTCTGGGTTATTTGACTATAAACTATAAACATGTTACACCACAGCCGATGGTTATTGTAATTTAATGAAAATGTCACACCGAGGTACGCCACCTTGATTGCTTTCAAAAATAGTGCAACTTACCTGTTGGTAATACACGAATGAAGAGCGTTTAACTGATACGAAATTACTACACGAATGAACTGAGTCTTGACATTTATATTTCACATCTTTCTTAAATGTTCCAACACATACATACATATACATAGTGTTATACAGTCTTATATGTACACACGCTACGACACCATTAAAGGTGGACAATACACTCACGATGTGACAACATATACAGACATAGGCATAGTGTTATACAGTCTTCTATGTACCAACGCTATGACATAATTAAAGGGGGATAATGCACGCACGAATGTCACGCTATGACCGCAGTCAGTCCATGTAAACATGATACAATTGTACCTGAGCTTATCGGCTGATGAGTAAATCCAATGATAAGCTGACAATATTTACGCATGGTCTAATTAGATTCATGCATAAATGTAAGGTAATTTTTGTTATGGTCAAGTTTTTTGGAAATTTTGGAAGTTTTTGAAATTTTGGAAATTTTGGAAATTTTTGAAGTTTTGGAAATTTTTGAAGTTTTGGAAATTTTTAAAATATTTGAAAGTTTTTGAAATTTTTGAAATTTTTGAAGTTTTTGAAGTTTTTGAAATTTTGGAAGTTTTGGGTTTTGAAAAAAAAAAATTGGGATTTTTTGAAGTTTTGGAAATTTTAGAAGTTTTGGAAATTTTAGAAGTTTTGGAAATTTTTAAAATATTTGAAAGTTTTGGAAATTTTGGAAATTTTTGAAGTTTTTGAAGTTTTTGAAATTTTGGAAGTTTTGTGTTTTGAAATTTTTTTTTTGGGAATATTTTAGTACAAACAATTTTACCCGCCAAAAAATCTATTTTTAGATGTGGATCTAACATGACCCCCTTACTACTAACATAAAACATGTTATAGAAAAAATCCCCGCATGTCTACAATAACATTGCAGGGTATATTCGGAATCACTTTATTGCGTGAGGTCCACGTGTCTTGCGTTTCCACCGTAAGTATATTTCTTCCGGAACCCTTTCCGTTTAATACATTCATATATGTCGACATTCGAAAAGCGAAACAAGCCAATTGTTCTCCCGTCCAAGCAATCAACTTGGGTTACAACTAGAATTGAAACTACATAGCTTTTTGTTACAATTTGTCCCAAATCTGTCGAGGTTGTGTTAACCCTATTCCACATTTAATGTTCAAAAACATAATTCGACACGGACCAGTTGTCCGAATCGAAGCAACGGCTTAATCGATACTCTCGCGGTATATCCCGCTTGGAAACGATCGATACGATATCGCAACTCTATGCTGGCTTCTGGTTAAATCGTGACGCGAACTTTCCAGCTTGCTCTTTTTGCCAAACAATCATGCAAGTACCGAGTATTCAAGCTCAATCGAGCAACTATTATCTTCCGGTTGTATCATGACGCGAGCCTTCCAGCTTGCTCTTTTTTCGCCAAACAATCATGCAAGTACCGAGTATTCAAGCTCAAACGAGTAACTATGGCACCGGTCATCGAAACCAGTTGGCTAAAAAATTCCGGTTTGTAAAAGAAACCGAAATAACATCACCCGTGTGATCTGTGTAACATTTAGCTCCTTAAACGCGGCTACGAAACACTCTATTCGGTCTTCCACGCGACCTTAACCGTGCCGTCTCTAATCCCATCAATTCAGTTTGCTCGACCGGTTCCCAGCCATCTTTTCGGACGCAAATTACGTGAGTTTCGGATTTACATACCCTATTTGAACCCTCGATATGTCTCCACGTGCATGAGCCCGTTTGTGCCTCTTCCGCACATCATGTTCCAAACACTTCGAAACTTGTATCATCACCTGGTCACATCTTGTGCCCATAAACCAGACACTCCGTGGTCAGTTCCGTATCATCGGAACGCAATATCATTGCGCTTCCCACCGATGTGGGGTACCATATGGTAACCCAGATATGATTTATTTCGGGGCGAATCTATTGCCGAAATGCCAAACGGCAGTTGTTTCGTAGAAATATTATATAAGAAAGACTGAGCTACTTTGAATATACAATTCATGAAAACGAACATAATATCGCATTCGCCTTCAACCGACAATGGCGCATTTAACGCGGCTTTAAAACCAATATGTTTTGTTCAGAGTATACACAAGTGACTCTCCTTGCGCTGATATAATTATGTTGATATGCAGCTTCGAGTTCAATATCAATCACGAAATCCTAGATTTCAAAAAGCGCCTTTTTCGGATTTGGTCAGCTATTGACTTAATGTGCTTCCCATCGTTGTACTGAGTCTTGTGCTATTATATACCCTTTTGCAATATTATCTGTCGAAAAATAATACAGTTATCTACATATATGACACTTCTTGTCATAGATATTTCCGATGGGAGGATTTGCATCTGCAAACATTCACACCGTTCGCCCACATATTATAAGTAAACAAAATACTTATCTGTATCATTGTCGTATATGCGTCGGATCGTCTGTAATTGGTGAACACATGACAGGTTCTTGTTGTCTGACAATGTAGCAACGGATATGGCTGATGCCTGCCTCTGGGCGCGTTGTTCGAATAATCGACTGACATCCTGTCGATTATGTAACAACACCATATGAATCATGCGTCTATTCTTGTAACTGTTTTAGATTTTGATTTTGCACGAAGAGCATCAACGAAATCCTCTCCGCCGACAGAGAATTGTGCAGAAAACATGCCATTCGACAGCTGATATTTAAATGTCACTGAATTGTCTATATGAGATTCGATTGCGCCGTTTGTAGATAAAACGAGATTAAATTTTGATACGTGCACCTTGCGAGACCAGACCGGCTAAAGTGACCAGAACATTACATGTAGCTCACTCAGTAAGCCCGACCCCGACTTACACTCATTAACACTAATCACCTGCCTTTAGCATGTGATCGACAATGAACAACGACTCAGTGAACTCATACGTTACTCTTCAGACAAAAGTGTTGTACTATACTGCATGCGAAACGTCCAAAACAAATATTCCTTCGTTTGGTTTTTCCACTTGCTTCGGCGAAGCAAGTGAAATATTCTCAACCGACGGAAGCGAAAAAGTCAAATGACGAAAGCGAAAAAAACATCATTTTTATTTCGCTTGCTTCGCTCACATGCCTTATAAACAGTGACAGATCATAATAAAACCGCTCTTTAGCACTGAGGTCTAAAGACCGGTATACCGCTCTTTAGCGATGAGGGCTAAAGAGCGGTATACCGCTCTTTATAGCCGGACACTAAATATCGGGCAGTACGGATGATAATGTAAGACCGTTCTTTATCGCACCAGGACCATGTATAGCTAAATAGTGGTATATACCGGTGTACACTATTCTTGAGTGTATAACAGGTACACCGTTCTTTGGCGTTTGTCACTAAATAGCAGTATACCGTTCTTTAGCGCCAACTCTGAAGAGCGGTTTACCGTTCTTTAGCACCATCCGCTAAAGAACGGTATACCGTTTTTTAGCGTATCAGGCCCATACAGCTAAAGAGTGGGATACCGCTCTTTAGCGTGTCAGTCCCATACTGCTAAATAGCGGTATACCGCTCTTTAGCGTTTGGTACTAACGAGCGGTATACCGATCTTTAGCCACGGCCTTTTTCAAAGTGTTCAAAACTTTTCAAATATTACATTTTACCACTATATTATACTCCAACATGTGTTTCTAATTACGATAAACACGAATCCGCTGTCCAAATTGTCGTAGGGTGCCCTTTTCTCGAATTATCCGTCATTTTAGATGGTATATTTCGCCCGTTATTTTTACTAAGATGGTTCGACGTAGTCCACTGCAGGAAGCGAAGAAATGTTGGGTTTCACTAAAGGAATACCGGCGAAGGCCGTCGGTGACCGACGAAGTCCCTTAGATGTAAAACCAAATGAGTTCTTTGTTATTAATGCGGCTAAACTAAAGCAGAGTGAGTATGTCGACGACTGGATATTTGAAATCCAGCATAATATTTATTTTTTTAAGCCGCTTGTCAACGTTTGACTGCAACAGTATTCGGCGGATTTCTTTTGGGCGACCGTTTCAATTTCCAATTCATTTATCACGCGATTATATTATGGGCCGATGTGCATTGCGAATGGCTGAACAAATAAGTCATATTTGTTGAATAATAGACATGATGCAGATGAGATACATTGATTCTGCCAACGGCATACGTTTCTTCAAAAATAGAGGCACCAGTTGCTGTAAAAACCCTGCAGTTTAATGGTAAATTGTATGATAAAATCGACTTTAACCTATTTTCTTGATCGATATGACAAAATTTCGTCCAAAGTTACTGATGCATACCCGGTCCATTTATAGTAAGGTAAGTGGACGAATTACATCAAAAATATATAATATCACTCAATTATCACTGTTTAGAAGGCCTGTGCTTCGTTTGGTTTTTTCGCTTTCGGCGGTTCCTTCGCATGCTTCGCGAAGTATCCGAAGCAAGCGAAGGAACGGCCGAAACCCAACAACAACCAAGAACAATTTGTGTCTTGGTTGTTGTTGTTGTTGTTGTTGCGTTTCGGAGGTTCCTTCGCTTGCTCCGCGAAGTATCCAAAGGAACCACCGAAAGCGAAAAAAGAAAAACAAATGTCGCACGTAGGAACCGAAGGAAGCGAAAAAACAAAACGAAGCATGCGAAATAACAATGCTGTTTTTTTGCTTTCGTCGTTTGATTTTTCGCTTCCTTCGTTTGATGTTTTCGCTTCCTTCGGTTTCTTCGTGGCGAAGGAAACATAATAATTGAGATTATTTCGCTCGCTTCGCCGCGAAGGAACCGAAGCAGGCGAAAAAACCAAACGAAGGCAGGAAGCGAAAAACGAATGTGGCGGAAACAGGACACCACGTACTAGTACTAGTAAATGTAAAATTTTCTCTATGACTGTTTACATGTCACGACATACACATTCGTATTGTGATATGTTCCACGATTTACCGTGTTTAAATGTCACGTGCATTACTATAGGGATATGTTCCACGATTTACCATGTTTATATGCATATCACATGCAGAGGGACATGCTAAACAATTAACCATGTTTTAGCTATCACATGCGGAGGGATATGTTCCACGATTTACCATGTTTACATATCACATGCATAGGGATATGTTCCATGCATGATTTACCCTGTTTACATAACACATGCAAAGGGTTACATTTCACTGTTAACACTACTAACGCTCCGGACTATGTTGACTAGCTCCAGAGCAGAGAGAGATAGAGAGAGACGAACAGAGAGAGAGAAAGAGAGAGAGAGGGGAGAGAGAAATAGAGATGCTTCATAAAATGACTGTCGGTACGGTATATATGGCCCACACTCTAATACTCATAAACAGACCGCTCGGTAAACATTCGTATACTTGGTCACATAAAATAACTACATATTTGCACCCCCCCACCCATTGAGTTCCATAAAAAGACACTTATTCTACATGACCCCATTAAATGACTCTCCATTATTATGACCCACAATGAAATACTCTCGAAACAGTTTTCCCATAAAATGTTCTGGTACTAGTTTTAAAAAGTCAACGTACAAACTCAGTCGGATGGCGGAGTTGTCCTAATTGCGATTGTCTTCGGATATGGGATAATATTTCACTGTGGGCCATTTGGAGACTCATTTTATTGGGCTACGAAAATGTGAGCTCTATCGTTGGAGCTGTAATTAATGTGGACATCCAAGATATCAGTCTAACATTTCATCATGGTCCATATATATTTCCTCAAAAATTACAACGGAGCAAGAATTGCATTATATTGAACTACTAATATCGATGGAATAGACTAGAAATCTAAATAAAACAAGAAATAAATAAACAAACTATTGATTTTAGATCGACTACACAAAATGACACCCCATCAAAACATTTGCCACATTCACATACCTGTTTCGCTTTATCATATTTATGGCTGTTAGTTTTCAAGTGAAGAATAATGTCCATGGAAGGGGAATTGCTGTCAACAAATGTTGTATTTCGAATTAAAAGTGTCTTTGGAGGCTATTTCCAGAGTTGGTGTGAGTTCCTCGAAAATCGACCTAGGGCCCTTCTAATATATAATAAACTAAAATTAAATTAAAATATAAACAGTTCCCGGACCCCTGTTGTTCAAACTCAAATCTAGCAGAGCTATGCTGATAAATCTTCTGCAAAACTGCTAATAAATGAAAGAAATTGAGAACAGAGAGTTTCGAACACAAATCTAGCAGGGCTCTGCTGGTAAATTTCTACTGAATGAAACAAATTGAGAAAAGAGAGTTTCGACCTCAAATCTGTCAGTTTTCTGCTGCTAAACTGTTACTAAACGAACGAATTAAAAATTAAACTAAAGTCGATCAGGTTTTGGATCTGGTGGTTAGATTTTCTCAAACTGCTTTCGCTTTATCATATTTATGGCTGTTAGTTTTTGAAGAATAATGTCTAAGGAAGGGCAATTGTTGTCAACGAAAGTTGTATTTCGAAATAAATATGTCTTCGAAGGGTTTTCCCAGATGTGGTGTGAGTTCCACGAAAATCGACCTGGGACCCTTCTAATATATAATAAACAATAATAAAAATAAAAATAATCAGTTCCCGGGACCGAGTGGTTCAAACTCAAATATATATTGGTCGTGTCTTCTATTTCAGAAGCAACATATCCAACGACGAAAACCATCACGTAAAATCAAGGTCTGCCAATTAATTATATCCCCAAAATATATAGACATGTCTATCCATAAACATACCCTTTCGTCCCAAATAGAATATAGGTACCCACATCAACCTGACAACATGCCTATAAAAACCATCCATGTACCTGAACCGACCCCAACTGTATTTATGTAACATCTAATACCCTTCCATTCCAGCTAAATTCCAAATATCTAAAATAACCAGAGCTCGATTTTGCTCTGACGAGACTTTACCGAATTAATATAGGTTTATCACTTGATAAAACTATATCAAATTAGTCGAAACATCGCCATTAACACTACATCAAATCTGACCCTCAATGATGTCTGTGTGAATATCACGAATGGTAACTCTGATATGCGATGTCAGGTGCAACGTTGGAACGGACTTTGGTGCACAGGAAAAGTAAGGGGTAGGTATTTCTCACCTGCTATATATAAACTAATAGAAAAGTAAAACTATAATATCAGGGCCAGTGCTATATATATGCTCGTACTTATCTGAATTATTTCAGTTTTAATTGTATCTTGATATTTTTGCGCCTATTGGGTCACGCCGCTTGTGTTTTGGTTCGATGTGTGAATCGAGAAAACATCCAAATATTACCCTGTTTTTGTGCGCCATTTTCACAAAAGGATGACACAAAGGTAAGTTTTAAACTATTATTATTGATGTATGAAAGGTTTATAGCAATTCAGTAATAATATAATAATGCAGTCGATGTTGTGTTACGTGCATATATATCCACACATTTAGACCATACAACTCGAGCATGTGTATTTCCTATATGTAAAATCAATTTATCATTCAACGCTGCAAATTCGGCCTGTTCGCCTGTAAATCCATTCGGAAATGACAAGGACGTATAACATGATGGTGGCAGAGTATAATGCAACTATCTCTCAATATTCCCACAGCAGAATAACAATCCAAATGAACCGTGGAAAATAGTGAAAAATTTCCGACTCATATGTGATTTTGATGGTCTATATCGATTCTCTAAATACCCGGTTCTATTCGATCGACGCTTGTTTTCTCAGGCTGCTCAGCTTCACTTTGCCAGTTTTGACACACAATGTTGCATTCACTCTCTGAAGAATTTAATTCTGACCTAAGTGTTTTTAAACTGTGGCACACAAAGTTAATTCGGGCATCTTTTGTATCAACACTTTCCCAATCCTGGAACCCTGCACATTTCGGCCCTCCCATAAACCGAATGAATTTGGAGTGAAATAGTCTGTAGCCAACGACCCAGAACTGTTTTACCTCATGAGCATATTGCATGACTGTTGCACCCTCGGATTCAAGAAATCATACAACATCTAGAAATAGCTGAAAAGGGACATTATTTATAGGGAATGTCCCAGATCGAGGCTAATTGTCGAAGAAAAGACATCCAGTCTGGAAACCTATCTCCATCTTTTAAATGGTGTATTATTTCTGGTAAGAGGCCAGTTATCTCGTCCAACATCGCAGATGTCTCGTTATCTGGATCGCAGCAATCCACAGCCACATTGGAGTCGATCGTGTGATTCGTGTCGGTAAATAATGATCTCCTGGAATGAACATCCTTCATTGGTGTGTTCTTTTTTGAAACTTTTGCACATTACTAATAGATGGAGTTACTAATAGATGGAGTTACTAATATATGGAGTTACTAATAGATGACATTCTGCCGCAGATACAACTTCAAGAGACATTGTTTCTTCGTTCAGCACGAATTGTGCATTAGTAGGGGCTGTAAGCTGATGGGGTGTGCAAATTTGGATAAAAGCATGAAAATTGGCACACATATAGAGTAGACCATGGCGGTTCAGTTCGAAGCGAGACCCAAATTGGCAGACCCCATCATATGACCTTGAGGTCAATGTCAAGGTCATCAACATGACTGTTCACTATATGCTGCCTGGAATGTACACACGGGAGCTAAAAAGGTATGAATTGTGCATAGTATTCATTACTCCACACCGAGGAGACATAATATGACTAACATCGTAATATTCGGGGGCTTCATATGAGAGTTGGAATGTTATCCAATATAAGTGAGGGCACAAAGTGGCTCTGTTGGTAAGGTGGGTGTTGCATTAGACAAACATACGCCATTCAAATTAGTGATGGTGAAACTGATTTGTATCTTGTGTTTCCTGTGTTCAGTGATTTATTCTCAGTGAAATATATCCTCTGCACATCCTTTCCCCGACCTGTAAACCTGACATATGACATAGCAGCTAAAACGACCATAAACTACAATAAAACAAACTAATATTAGTTTCTTAAATTGGAATGATGAGTTTACATGCCACTCAAAGTGAATGGTGTTCGCTCGTGTTCCGATCATTATTTTGACACTATCAAATACGTTATTATGATGAATAAAAGATCCAATGAGCAGAATTGGAACCCATGTTTCACCAGCACACGGCACTTATCAACGAAGATACACTTTTTATTATTATTTTCCTCCCATTAATATTGCATTGTCATAAACCAATAGAGTTCGGACCATATGCTTGTCGCATCTAGTACTTTAGTGACTGTCAAAATGTATTCCTGTTTTGAAAATTAAATTGAATAAAGTCAAGTCGGCGAAATATCGAAATCATATTCAACTCCTAACAGCATATCTCAAGATTCTGTCATCAATGAACTTGTTGGTCTTTGTGAAAAAGAAACAAGATGTTTTCAGTCATGAGTGGTAATAACACATACTATTTACAGATAGTAAGCGTTGAGGCAAAATACCATTTTGAAAAAAGAAGGCATTAGAAGGGTACCCTCTTTGTGATAAATAAATTACCACTTATACTGGTTTCATTGAGGGAGCTGATAATAGCCAGGTTCAGCCACACATTTGTGTAACTAATAACGTGTGCTACTATGGTATAATTGCTATGGATACACACCTGGCAGGAGAAATTGTGTGATTTATGGTGCCAAGGCTACACGTTTTGAATTATCGGCCCAACTTGTAGCAAAACGTGTCAACATAATCCAGTGGTAAGCGACATTCCACAGAGCAGCCGCCGATATGCTTAATTGCATGACTTCAATTAAGACACAATATTTCCGCACGGAAACATTCAAATCTCCTATATTCTCCTACTGCATAAATAGCGTTGGTTTTTCACTAAAGAATATCTTATCAGAATATTGGATTATTCCACTTTGCTACAAGTTTCGTAATGCTGCACTTTTGACACAAAACTTCTAAACGGCTTTACCGTGTATGTGCAGGTGGAATGGTACATGCATGAGTCAGGTTACTTTCGTTGGCAATGGCAACACACGTTACAAGTTACATGTACGTGTGGCCAAACCTAGCTACTATTCTTGATAATATACTGAAGAGAATTTGGTGGTTTAAAAATAAAAAAAAGTTCCATACTTAAGAGTTGGTACTACCAGAGAAAGTCCTGAAATTACAGAATTGAAGAATGTTGAGTCCCCGTGAGTGAGCAATCGGACCACTGTCTTAGATGGGTACCCTGGCCAAGCAGTGTATGAGGAATTTGATCATAAGCGAAGATGTGCACAATGATCACACGATTCCAGAATATAGGCAATCTTATCATCACTGGAAACTGTCACATTGGTTTCTCAGTTTCAGGATGTGCATGGGTGATATTGGTGCACTCGATCTGCACCATAATTCCAGGATATCGGATATAGGTAATCTGGTCACCACTAGGGTGTGCCAATGGCAGCCAAGCAGGTTCTGGATATGGCTAACTTGACCGACCACTGCTGGGATTTCTATTTGGGTAGCCCAGTCCCAGAATAAGAATATATTGTCATTGTAGATATATGTGTAGGCCACACATTTCACAGCTGTTCAAGTATATTGGCTTCTCTTGAAATTGACCACCACAATACGGATACATTATATGTATATTCTAGACATCAATATAGACAAGAGCATTGGCGAGCCAGTTTAGAGGAATAGTCATATACCGGTATATATATGTTATTTGGTCACCACTAAAATGTGGCACTTTGACTAACCAGTCCATGTGTATCGCTATGCCGCTACCTGGGCAATCCTAGATGCTGACGCTCAGCGGCCAAACACATGTATGGTTTACATGGATATGTGTTATTATGTGTGGTGGGTACTTTAGCTGACCAATTAATGCTGGAATCTGAGTGATTTGGCAACTGCTTTCATCCACCACGATGGACATGCACCCGGTTTATAGATACCACTACTCTGGACACTATATTGAGGTACCGGATAGCATAATATGGGGAGACTATAGAGATCCAGTTCCCAGACATCGCTGTTCTGTTCTGGCAATCTGACCAACAACTTTCTGAATACTGGCACTATGGTCCATATTGAGATACGGGTAACCTGCCACTGATGTAAATATCCAGTCCCTGTACATGTTATGCGGCCCCTTGAGACATAGCTATACTAGTATGATGGCCACCCCCTGATGACCATTTCACACATTGTCTACCAAATCGGATATGTAAACACCAGAGAGCCAGCCTTAACATGCCACAATAATGACTTACTTTAGGATTTAGTGTCACAGCAATTGACACCCCACACAGGCAATGACTTATTGTCTGCGAAAGATATTATTATAGCATTGTTTGCACATTTCTTTCAAAACTAAAATTCTTTTTTCAAGAGATAACCAATTAATTTTACCAACAGGGTATATCTGAGGAGTTAGTGAATCAAAGGCTATGCTATATCACGTTGCTCGTCACTAGTTTGGCGGCCAGAGTAATGGCCAGTAGATGATATACCACAACAACAACAAGTCTCTAACCCCACTGTTAGAATTTATATGACACAGTATATGTCTGCTCGTGTCTAACATGGGATGATTTTAGGACAATAACTGTCATGCCATTGCAAAGGATCACTTTCTTTTGTGTTATGAGATCTCAGCATTATAGCACAAAATGTGTAGGTATGATATATATAGGGCTTCACGGTTTTTCGGTATTTAGTCATACCGCGGTTTTATTTTTAATACCATGTAGTCGGTATAGGATTACTGGAACAGTCGGTATATCGTATATCGTATTTAGTCGGTTTTACGACAGCAAACGTCAACAAATTTAATATATTCCGAGGCAATAACGCGTGCTTGTAAGTAATGAAAGAGAACCAGCGAGACGAAACAAGAACCAGCGATACAAGAAGATAATCAGACAGACAAGACGCCAAGAGCAAAACTGAAGAAAGTGCTAAAAGCATTCATATCAAAGGGACTGCCAACACGTATGCTAATGGGTGTGTGTTTATAGTCGTCTCATATGCAGCTCAAAGTAGTGCTCACAAAGCAATCATTAGACCGTGATCCCCATCCATAAAATTACGAAATGCAAGCTATACAAAGTTATCCGAATTCGCGGGAACATATATATCTCTGTATATAAATGTGTCACAATTGTGCCTTCTGAGCGCTTATTCGGTAAGTCGGGTAACATAGTTGCACCGAAGCGTTCTTGTCTGAAGCCAGATAACACTGTCGGATACCTGTTTAGGTTCGTACATTTCAAGATGGCGGCGCCCAGTAAACAAGATAAACGATAAGTGTATATATTGTCTCCAAGCATCAATTAACGACATCTTTCGGTGATACACCTTTAAACAGTTTTGTAGGAATGTGTATGCCCAACACCTACGTAACATGCATTTCGCATGACAGGCATGTGAATTGTTGTATTTGGCGTGTCAAGTCGTCATAATGTTTCGAGATTTTGTTTAGGTTCAGACACAATTTTCGTTCGAGTTTGGACAAATTTCGTTCAGATTCGGACAATTTTCGCTCAGGTTCGGACGGATCAAAACCTCACCTAGAAGTGACATGCCGAGGTGCAGTCGCGTTCTTATTATGCGTGTTATTTACGAACATGCATTGTTATATCTAAATATGTCAGCTGAAATTTCCAAATATAGGTGGTAAATTCTCCGAATTAATGGGACAAAAGCCACAGTTAAATATTCTCGAGCAATGTTGGCTATATTATAGAACAATTAATTATGTCGCGTATCGGACGGTCCGATTTAATAGATTTGGCTAGATCCAAACAAGTGTAATTGTTTCTAGCAGGACCGTTTCCCATGGCGTGGTACAGTATTTCAGAAAAATAAAAAATAAATTAATAAAAAATCTTCCTACCAACTCTAATTCTCAGAGAGGGTGGGACCCAATTCAATTCTTTAGGGCGCGTACACATGAAGCTGCAAGAAAATATCTGCAAGAAAATATCAGGTACAATTGTACTCTGATATTTTCTTGCTGAAAAGATTACGCCCGTGAGAAAGCGACGGGTTATATGGCGTTGATTGAGCTCAATGTGACTAGTAAAAGTGAATTACTGCGGACAAACAACCTATAGTTCATATCGAATATTTATAGAGTTATAAAGTGTTATGGAAAATTAAAAATGCCACCTATTTTAACGAGAAAGGAACGCGCCCTCGTCGTTGGAGTAAAGATGTGTGTTCTTCGTGAACACACGAAACGACATCTAAACAGACGTCATGGTGTGTTCGGCTCTGGGCCACATCCCACATGCGAGAAGAGCGAGGAGCCGCCAACAATTTATTATTCGAAACGTACATACAGTCCAAATTAAAGTAAAACAACTATGTCAAGGCATGTGAGGTACCAAATTATAAAGCATCCCCATGCGCGCAGGGACGTGGCTAGATGGTTTCCGTTTTTTCGTTGGGGGTGTCCACCTTGTGAAATTCCAACTGCACCCCCTTGAATCAGAATCAGACCAAACACAAGTTTTCCATAATTCCATTTGCACCCCCTTGCACCTCAGTGCTCTTAGGCATAATATTAGACCATGGTTCGGCCCGGTGTGCGAATATTTTGTAATCTTAACAAGAAAATCGCAAAATCCTACCATCTGGACTATCCTCAAGCATTCCGAGAGTTGGAAATTTCCAACCTGATACCCCACTTAGGTTGGAAAATTTACAACTGAAGACAATTCCAATGACAATGTTGACCAAATGTATGACAATATTGTTTTCTTAAATTAACTAGCAGTTTTACTTTTGACTGGCCATGTGGGAGGGACCAGGACACAAGCTTTCCAAGTGTTGGAAATTTCCAACCTGTCATGAGGTTGGAAAGTTTCCAACTGATAACCATTTCAGACCATAATTTTTACCAAAAATAGGAAAATATGCAAATATTGGTCCAAAAAATTAATTCCCCCCAAGATTTTTTTTTGTAAATCAAACAACAAGAACATTTTCAACTCATTGTTGGTGTGAAATTTCCAACTAATGTTTTGGCAGGTATGAAATTTCCAACTGTTGAAAATTTTGATCAAAGTTGGGGGGTAAGACACCCCAACCCCCAACCCCTGTCGCCACGTCTCTGCACACACGTATATACATGTATATATATAATACATCAGCGGTTCTGACAACCAATACAAAATGGAAATATGTAGTATGTTGAAACAGACGATACTATTGATGGATCATAACTCGAGGCTTCAATTATTACGATCATATCCCCGCGAGATTAGTTAACGGATACCGATGGCCACCTATCAAGGTGAACACATATCACCAATTGGCGATAAAATATCAGCGCGCTGCCTTCGTCGGATATTTTCCGGTATTATTTATTTCATTGGTCAAGTAAGTCACATGGGGCAAACCTGATATTTTCTTGCTGGCCATGTGTACGCGCCCTTAATCTCAATAAACCAATAATCATGGTATGTGAGATATACAAAATTTAAATACAAATATATGACAAAAGCACATTTAACAGGTACATACTTATATTATAGTATATGTAATATTAATGCATTCATTGAAGGCACATCCACCCAAAACAGGGTGGATGTGCCCATTACTATATAAGACTATCTATTTATTTGATACACTCGCGTCATTTACACAGGAATACTGTCATAGCGACATGCATATACATACATGTTGACTTGAGAGGATGTATAAACACATGTATAATTTTGTTTGGCCTTATTTTGTTATCACATCAGTGAGTTGATTGTCCGTGGCGCAGCTGCACGTCTCAATGCACTTATATTATTGATGAAAGAAGTGAATTGGGTCATACTTCTTTGATGCGTTTTGAATGAATATTATGCTTGACATCACACAATAAAATACATATAGCTAGACATGCCATGTTCACATGTAATTGTTTATTAATTGTGTATGTTTTATTATGAATTGTATTGTTAGCAAACTGCCTTTATTTGTGTTTATGCAAATAAATCGTATCGTATTGTATTATTGTACAAGTCCGTAGCCAGCCATTATCGAAGGCAGTTCGTGATATATTTGGGGGGCATTTGAATCGAGCCGCGTAGCGGCGAGCGGGGGAGAGCGCGAGAGGGGGTGTCCCCCTCTCGTCTACCGGGGGGTCCGGGGGCAATGCAAATGGCATAATTTAGACCACCCTAAAATATAAAGAACCTTCGGAATAAAGAACCTAATGTTTATACGGTTTATACCCGACCTAAACTATATTGCTTTAAAGCACGATAATAAACTATCGTTGGCCAGAAAATTATTAAGGCGTAGGCCTATAGTGATCGTGAAACGCTTGTTTTCCAGAGATATTTAGTGAATGTGGCTCCAGTTGTGGAATTTATACACGTAAATGCATAAACAGACAAAAACAAACAACAAAATCATGTTGATGAATTGATTATTTATATCAATAAAATATCGAATACGAGAATAATGAAATTAGTAGCCTACATATAATAATAATATACATTAAAACGATACCAACCCCTCCTACCGTATTATGCCCCTCCTATCGTATTATGCCAAGCGAACATTTGCATATTGGGGAATACAGAATAACCTTTAACAAATCTACACATTGTTATGTGAATCTCATGTGGATATCAATTGCTATGTTACGTTCATTTGAAATTATTATGAATAAACATGCATGATTGCTTCGCGGAAATAAACTGTTGTGCGTTTTGTATATATATATATATATATATATATATATATACAGACACTGCAATTGCTGAAATACACCCGTAGTGCTTGCATTTGGTTCTGGGCAAATAATGGAACAATTTATGAATCCTTGTGTTACACAGAACTATAGTGGTATATAGTAATACACGCATGAGAACTGACAAATATAAGATTTATGTAGGTGAGTCACATAGAAAGTTAGTTTTTCACAACGAGCCCGACGAATGGCATATACAGTTTGACAACATCAGATCAACAGATTAGATCATGCCATGAATCTCTACTCGAGCTACACCCGTAGAGATCGTATTCCACCTGCATGCACAAAACCTGGGATTTGTGTTATGTTGTGACAGTGTAGTTTATAACATTGAAAAATTAAATAGTGCAGATATATTTCTTTGTTAATGCATGTTCCACAATAATATAGTTCACTGCAGGTGGATGTCCAAACTCGAAGTTGCATGATTTAAGTGACTGTGTGAGCGTTTTTGCTTGACATCGCTTACAATCATGGAATTTCTCCCGGGTAATTAATTCAATATTTATTGCGACATCGCCTTAAAATGTCACCAAAAAGCATGCAGTCTCGAGCTGGGACCACCCCCTAATGTGCAATATGATATTGAGGAACAAGTATTAACAAAGAAATATATTTTCTGTCTTGTTTGTTCAATGTTATAAAGTTCCCTGTCAAAACGGGTCAGAAAAAGAACACGTTCCCGGCTAGTCTTTGTGCTGGTGCATGGAATATGATATCTACGGGCGTAGCTATATAGAGGTGGGATTCAATGACATGACATGAAATCAACATATAAATTTCGGTTTGGCGCTAATAATAACAAACTACTTGATATATGCCGAGCCAACTATCCGAGTCGTCATGCATTCTGCAACAGAATTTATAATTTGGCAAAACTGTCAAACTTGACTCTTCTCGGATTTTTCGCACAGAATATATCTAGTACTTTGTTAGTTTTAACGTCAAAGTCATAGTGTATGTGCATCAAGGCAAGAGATGCAAGTCTGTCCTGTCCCATGCTGCACCTCATATAAGTATTCAGGCGACGGAGGGCGCTGAAACTCCGCTCACAAGAACAACTGGTGACTGGGATTGTGCAGGCAATTTTTAGAATCATGTATATATTTGGATACAACATTGGGTCGCACTTCTGCAGGGCATCCGAAGATGTTCTTGGTATCTCGTCTTCGGTGCATGTCTTCCATCGATTTGACCATCTGTCAAACTCATCTTCAAAGATATTAGTAGATGAATTAGGAAGGTCACAGGCGTATGTTTCGAAGACCGGAGACACATCAGAAAATGTGGGCTGTGACATTCGAACAACACTGGGCACAACCATCAACATCTTTGACACGTTTTCAATTGATTTTGAAAATTTCTCGTCCAGGAACACCAACACGTGGTCTAAGAATGGAATAGCCACATTCCGCAAGTAGTGCTGTTCTGGTGTTTCTGCCTCTGCGTCTGCCTATTAGTAATTCTTGGCGTTGATGGTTCCACGCTCACATTCTTTGCCACCACCACTGCATGGTTGTAAACTTTCATGAAGTATGGCTCCATCGACGATCGTATGTCTCGGTATTCTTGTGAAATCTCTTGGATCATCGATATGGCCTTGATGATATCATTAGCCTCTCGTTGAAGGAGAACGGTGATGCCTTCCATACGCCCCAGCAACTGGTACACCACAAGAAAGACAACTATAAACTGGAATTGAGTGATGGCGTTTAAAGCATTATTGTAATGTATCGTATCGCATCGTACTATGTTGGACGCCGTTCAATACAATTTTAATAACTATTTGAGTCTGGGTTCACATACACTAGGTGAAATCGTAAGATGTGAAGTGGAACGCATCGACATCTATATCTGTGTTCACTGTGGGGGAACTACTCCTGGCTATTTGGTTATCGACAGAGCTTTGTTTACATTCTCTACCGAGCAAAGTTTCCTCGCATCAGTCCACCAGAAAGAGCAATGGGCGCACAAGTGAAGGTTAGTAATATATGTCCCAAATGTTATTGGGAAATTACTCCGTATTTGTCAGTTGGTGAGGAATATTCATCATTTCCACTACATTTTCACACTAACTAATAATTATAAAAATTCGTCCTAACTTTGAAAATATGGCGACCGTGACTGACATCCACTGGGGGGGGGGGCTAAATAGTCCAGGCACATTGGACGTGAAACGGGAAAAGTAAGGAAATAAATAACATTTAATATTATTTAGACCATAACATCGCGGACACGTCACAAAAAGTCCCCTAAAATCCGAGTTGAGCTTTCTGAGTTACACCTTTTTTCCATATAAAAAAACAGACGTTTCTATTTTTCACAATGATGGAATTAATTGAATGCTGTAACAATGTTTCAACCCAAAAGGTACTCGATATTGTTCAGTACACAATTCTCGAACCAGAGATATCAATTTAAAGAGGACTTCGAATTGATTTCGCACATATTGCTATGAACTAACATACTGATCCCCCAAAATTGCGATTTTTTCAGGCAAACTATCGTATTCGATATTGGATTTCTCGGGCTAAGGCTTGTCAACCGGTACCAGTACCGGTACCGGTATCGGCGGTACTTGGCCGTTTCAACGGTACCGGTTCTGATACTCAGTACAGACGGTTCTCGGTACTCGCCAAAAACAGTAAATAGATCAGTATAGATCGATTAAAATTGAAGGAACTTTGCTCTTTTAAGTGTGACGCAACTGCCGCTTTCATTATGGTATGCTACTATGTGTCAACGGATCGAGCACGCGGTAGCGGATGCCGAATCTTGAAGCTGTTATCATTTTATTCAACAATGTATATATGTGTCGTTGACTCAATGTGTGTTACATTATAACTTACATATGAGGATTGCAGCCTTGCGGGTACATAAAATTTATTTCAGTTTAAATTGTCATTCACCATATATATATACCCATCTTTCCGATGTATGTATTTGAGCGCCTGAAGCCCTAAACATAAAAGTTCAAACACCTATCAGGCTGCCTAAATTATGGCACATTTTAGGTGATTGTTGTGGGTGATAAATCCAACTATTTCAGACTATACTAATGCATGTATGTCACACATTTATGTGTGGCTGCTGTGGCATACGTGCATTAGGATAGTCTGACATGGTTGTATTTGTCATCCACAACAATCACCAAAAACTGGCACAAAGTTCCATACATTACCAGTAATTACCACATTAGAATATACTCTTTTAAATGTGTGATATGTAGTGGAATAAACAATACAACACCAGTACCGGTACCGGTACCGCGGTTCCAACGTAGCACCGGTACCGGTACCGACTACCTTGGTACCGGTGGTACTTTGACAAGCCTGCTCGGGCTTCTCAAAACTTGAACGCGAGCGATTTGTTTTAAAAACTGCACAAGCATCACCCCTTCAATATTAGCGACTATATATGGCTGTGGTAAGTGGTCAATATTTGTAAAAACATAACCCTACCCCCCTAAACTGGTACTTATCGATCTAGTGACATTTTGCTCGTCGACTAGTCCAAGCGCTGTGTAGAAAAACACCACAATTATGAAAAAGGTGACAAAAGCATGAAACATGGCACATATGTTCCTTACGCTACTGCTCATATTGATATGTGACGACATTCGCGACAGGTCCTTACTTAGCAACGGTTGTTAGGCAACTATCCGACATCGAAGAAATGCACATATGACTGATAGTATGTGAGTTTTAACAAACAAAACTACGTCGTGTAGCATTTTTATGGTGAATACAATTATAAGACATTTTTAGTGTTGACCTGACTGACAAATTATTATTTTTCTTACTTAGAGGGGGGTGGCGGTTGCTAGGGACACACGCAATATAAAAATGCACATAATACTGATATTAAGGTATTTTTAACAAACTAAACTACACCAAGTATCATTTTTATGGTGAAAATATGGTTGTTCACTGAGTGTACTAAGGTATTACCAAACTCCAAGAAGAACAAATATTAATAACATATACTCTATATAGTAAAAACTGGTGAAAATAATAATGATTGTCATTGTTAGTGTGGATCTGAGAGGAAAAATGCCATATATTTCTTACTTACATGATAGGTAACTGTTGCTAGGGTCATAGCCGAAATACAAAAATGCACATATGACTTATATTATGGTAGTTTTGACAAACCAAACTACGCCATGTAGCATTTTTATGGTGAAAACAATTATAATAGTGTTAGTGTGAGTCTATATATGTGGCACAAATTTAGTTTTCATATGGGTACAATTTTTATGTGTTATGCTCCATTGCCAGTCCTGACACTCAGAACGGAGACCAGAATTGAGCAGTTTTGTACTAATCGGTCAAACGGGAACTCAACGTGAGAGTTGAACAGTTGTTGCTTTTATTTAATATGAGGCATGACCACAATAGTTATATAGGCCATTGACCCACACGTATAGATGTATAAGTCACGGACCCATTCTACTATGTATATGAAGAACTGTCAAGAACATGAGGCCAGCCCCCAGTGTGTTATCCGTGGACCTATAGCCACAAATAGTTAGGCAAGGACCCAGGCACCTATGCATAGTCATATGACCCATGTCCATACACATGGGGTATAGAGGTAGGATATGTATATGCCATGAACCAGATCGCTACATATAAGCCATAATAGCGGGCCCGTATATATATTGACCTTGGATCCAGGCATCTATAGACAAGGCATGCACCATTTAACCACGATGTCAAACGGGTTATATCTGGTCACCAAGAGAAGATGCCGCAATGGAGCGATGACATGATATAGAAATACAATAGTATACTCTATGGCGATGGACCCATCCCATTATACATGTTGTATGATATCTAAACTGCATGGCCAGGGACCATGACACTGTTGCGTGGTGCAAATACCCGAGTGCCCATGGGTTGACAATGGACTCAGATACCATAGCCCAAGTCCCATGCATAATACATTAATACACCATGGAATAAGGACCCTATATATTGTATGAACACATGGAACAGTTATGTGACAGACCGACCTATACATAGATATTGGACCAATGCCATATATATGAAGATCATGGATGGAGGACCCTATAAATAGTCAATACACACATAGCAATGTATGTTGGCCATAGACACATGCCCACACATATCGACCATGAACCCAAGCTGATATAGTATGCCATATAATTGAAACCAGCCATGAACATGTGTCTATATGTAGGAAATTGACCCACCCCTTATACGTGATATGTCTACACCAAGGACGCAGGCACGTTTACGTAGTGCTAATACCCAGTTCATTATAATATATACATATATATTGGGTACAGGTGCCTACATGTTGGACATGGGCTCAGGTCCCTAAATATAAGCTACGGAACATGCCTCATTATTGAGGTCATAGGCCCACACAAATGCTGGCAGCAATGGAGTTAGCCACATATATAGGAGACGCATGGACCCCAGGCCCCTATTGATAAGTCGTGGAACAAAATACTTACATGTGCATCGATCTATATGCATACTCTGTAAGTACATCCATATGCAGATAGTCGACCAACGCCCTATAGGATAGAGGACCATATAAGCCATGTGAAACCACTATAGCTTGGTAATGGACCCGGGCTCATATAGGTAGGAAATTGACACAGGCCACTATGGACAACCCATGATGATTTATTTGTGACATTATCCAACATGGTTACCAGGTATTTATATGTAAGACATGAACCCATCCCATTTATATACATGTTACATAGGTATATAGGCTATCACCCCAGCCACGCACACGCCATGGATCCACGTAGGCCCCACATGTAGTGCAAATACACGGGTGCCAATAGTTATGAACTTATGACATGTTCACAGGTCCATGCTTAAATAGTCTAGGACATGGACAAAGTAGAATAGGAAGGACACACAGTTAGTTCCTACCGTATAGGAAATAGTATTCCGGATGCTACCACACTGTGATGGAGTATTCCTCGTGGATGCCATGGTCAAATGTAGTGCAATTGTCGGATTCCAGGGGGATGGGTTGGTATCGGTATAAATGTGGGTCAATATTTTAATGCCCCATTAAATTGTATTCCAGCAATCGGTTTGTGTGCATGTATGTCCTGCTGATAAAAAATAACTAAATATTCTATCAGTTGTAAGTAGTTTTATCAATGGTAGATGGTTATCAAGCAACATTTCATCCCCAATACCAAGCTGGCACAGGGCAATTTTTGCATCAGTATGCAATACAACAACCTTTAGTGGTGCCTTACTTGTCAATATAAGCATACTATGGCATATTATGAAACAGTGATATCAGTTAAATTGACAGAAACTCCCAGGTATGTTTTCAATGTTTGGTGTGTCCCTCGAAACCAATACACAACCCCTTAAGTAACACTCTTTCTTTTTATCGCACACTGACGAGAGGCCCCACTTGGGAGCCAAACATATTGCATTACAATTTATAAACTGTACTATGTTTTTTAATATATGCGCACACTCAAGATAACTGCTTTTCTTTAAAGATTTAATTATTACATACAATTGAAAATTAATTAGGCTTGCTATAGTACTATTGCCATTCAATCCATATATGTTGTATTGTCAAGATATCCGCATATACTAATATTTTCAAATATTTGTTACATATGAAGAAAAAATCAAATATTTTAGTTTAACTATGGCAATGTTCTCCCCCTTAAAACTCATCGGTTTTACGTTCCTGTATTGTCATTCTACTGGTATTCAATTAGTAATAAACGACAGTTGATGATAGCTTTGTTAAATACAGCTTTGCATATGTTGGTCTCTATTGGTTTCCTGTATTGTTTTTTATTTACCGGTATCTGGTAATAACTAGTATGAGATTATGACCTAAATTTTACTGGATGTGACTTTAAATTAATTGAATATTTGAAACATTCATAATTTACCACTAGTACTAGTATTACACATCAACACTTATACTCGATATAATTTTTCTATCAGTACACGCCAATATCCGGAAAATACTGTAAATTTACTTTAAAAGACTTTATTCCCGCGTTAAACACCGATGACAATATTGTTTGACAGTTCGCATGTGGACAGGTTAGCTGACCTCGATTTGGTAAACTTAATTTTAATAATAAACAACCTAAATTATGTGAAGACCGCCTAATTCTAAATTTAGACCAACTGTTGCATGCAGGCTAATTTCGACTGAATGCACTGCACATCTTGAACTAAAAACACATCTTGAATTCAGTATAAGTCGAAAGGTTATAATCCTATTAACTCCTGGGAACTAGCGACCTAGAACACGGTTACCAAACAACTTATTTATACTAACAATTCCGGAGACTCAAACCAATTAGAATATGCATAAATTACCCATGATTCAATACAACGATCTATTACGATTGGCAAAATGGACGCCAATGATCAGAAATGTGTGACTTTACGATTTTTTCAGAATGCATTTATGATAATAGGGTAAACGTTAAGCTGTATTATGAACTTATCTATTTACCGCAGCTCTTGGTGAGTACTTCTTTGGGCAATATCAGGGTGTGTTTACACTGCTGTATATCTGTATACAGATATGTGTGAAGTCACGTGTCGCATATTACTGTGATCACAATATGATTACTGATAATGAACGCGCGCTCATCAGTACTCTGGTAATTGACAATTCACTATGAGTCCCAAAAACTTAATCAACTATCAGCCGACCAAAGTAGTTTATTCTTACACCAGTTGATAATGGTTTGAAGAAAGAATGAAAGTCGGATGAGAACAAATCACATATATTGGAATACACAATAAACAACAGTGTACACAAATAGAAATAGGGCTACATCATCTGCGACCCCTATTACAGAAATGTGCGGATTTTCCCATCTAATCACAACATTGTGAGCATATAAAAATAAAATGACCTAGATTATATGCTGCGCTATAGTCAACGTCAGTGATAGCGGCCTTGCTATGATATGCCCTGTTGTTCACTGAGTGTACTAAGGTATTACCAAACTCCAAGAAGAACAAATATTAATAAGATATACTCTATATAGTCAAAACTGTACTTTAAGTACTTTGTCACCACACGCACCAGCAACAGGTTCTCGATTACACAGCGTGAAATACATGGGTTGAAATGACAAAGAAAAACAAAAGGCCGCCCGGCCACAGTGTCCCCCGAAAAAGTGGCTTCTTTTGGGGCATCAGCTTTTCTGAAAAAAAATAACAAGGATCCTAAATCCGAAGCAACTAGACAAAAATAGGTGGATCGTACCCATATTCGAACTTGATCTGTATTTCGAGCTCATAAAATCATATACCAAATTTGATTGAGATATAATCACACAAACTAAATTTATCATCCGGAAACCAGAAATTGACAGGATTCTAAGTCGTAAAAGGGCCATGACTCTCACAAAAATGGGCAGAGCAAACCCATATTCGAACCTGACCTTTATTTTGGGCTGATAAACTATCATACTAAATTTGATTCAGATATGATCACACAAACTAAAGTTATCATCCAGAAACCAGAAATTGACAGGATTCTAAGTCGAAAAAGGGCCATAACTTTAGCAAAATGGGAGGATTGTACCCATATTCGAACTTGACCTGTATATAGGGCTGATAAACTCACATACCAAACCTGGTTCAGATATGATCACACAAACTGAAGTTATCATCCGGAAACTAGAAAATTACAAGATTCTAAGTAAAAAAAAGGGCCATAACTCTCGCAAAAATGGGCGGAGCATACCCATATTCGAACTTGACCTGTATTTAGGTCTGATAAATTAACCTATGAAATTTGCTTTTGATCTAATAACCGAAACTAAAGTTATCATCCGGAAACCATTTCCGGACGCACGCACGGGCGGACGCACGGGCGGACGGACACCTGCTATTTTAAGAGTCCCCCGAAAAAAACATTTCTGGGGACAATTAAGCATATTCGCCAAGCCCGAGTAACAATTAATCAAATCAGATTTGCCTGTCGCAATGCTTCGGTGTTGACCGTGACTTATAACGGACACGATTTTTGCTCACACGAACGAATACCATTTCTATATCAACCAGTTTACACTAGTATGCGTGTAGAACTGTATACAGATCTACACCAATGTAAACACCCCCTCATACGACTTCCCCGTCGTCGCCCAATGTTTTGAGTTTTTCAAAGAAATATAACTCTAACATACCCATTATTTAGTAAACAAATCACTTTTACTAAATAACGGGCACACCAAAAGAATCACACCATAGAGAGACACATTTCAAGAATACTATAGGAAAAAAACATGGCAGGGCGGGTTGGTTTGGATGAGGTTGGCGGTACATTCTAACAAACTTCAGCCCAAAATTGTCTCGAGGGGAAGTCGTGTGAGATTGCCCTTTATTCAACAAACGTAATATGACGGATGTATAGACATTTTTTGCGATATTTGAGTATTATTTATAATGTCTGGGTGGGGCTTATATAGTAGTAGCCAATGGTACACTTCTGGTCCAGTTGATTAAGAACGGCTTCCGAACGGATGGGAAGATACAATCTTAGCATACAAGGAAAGCAAAGCCACATGATATCATGTCTGAATCTAAAACATACCCAAAGAAAGGGCGGTGCAGCCATGGTCCAATTTCATTTCCACTATCATGGCACATGCCCACAAACTAGCACCGCGTGTATTGTTATTATCTGCTTGGATCTGTACGGTAAGACGATTGCTGGACGCCATCAGGACTGTTCTTATGATCATGGTCAAGAAGTGTGGGTATATTATGCATTATGGTCTTCTACGCCTTAGCATAAAGGCATCCGTCAAATGGTCTCAAATCTTAGGCTTTCAACATTCGAAGCCATATTCAGAAGTTGTCTGGGTACGTCAGTACGTGAATATGTGAATTGATGAACCATATATTGAGAGGTGGCTGGATGGGAAGATCACCAGATGTACATTTTATTATCCCCATTAGGTAACTAAATCTGAAAAAACGCAGATAGAGAGGTCCTTCTGAAAGCTAGTATACGCATCGACCGCATACCTTTCTAGTTTATCACACAAGATGACGCTCAGATCCCATATGTAGCATCTGAATTATACTATAAGCTACCACGAATGAACCTCGCCAAGAATAAGGATAAGAATTCCAAGCTTTTGAGACAAACACGTAAGTTTGACACCGGCAAATGTGTTGTTTGAAATATTCCGATTAGTGGTAGAAATCTGTGAAAGGTGTGAGTGAGATAGATTAATGTGACGAAGAGACGGGCGCTGGTCCAGAAAATACTGAATGTGGCAAATCAGAATAAGCTCAGGTACTGTTGTTTTGATTCTTGGAAGTCATAATATGACTATTCAGCGCACCCATATAGAGTCACGGCCATTATGGGCGCTTAGTGGAGAATGGATTTCGAAATGCTACATCGCAATTATTGTGGGTTTTCATCCTTCCAGAGGCTACGACCTATGTTGGATGGCTTATGTACCGTTTCGTCCAATCCATACATATTGATATTATGACAAAAAGTTGAAATTAGTATGTGACAATTTCGACTTCTTTTCAATTTCTGGCCGCCAGTTTGGCCGCCATCTATTCTTGACTGTGAGAGTTGGCCAAACTCAAATGAATACTTCATATCAATGTTCCATATGAATATGTAATTGTGGGTAGAATTCTCGTAATAATAACGCCCATAGTAAGAAAGTAAAGGAATGTAAGCTTGTTTTCCAATATCGGTCGCCATTTTGGCCGCCATCTTCGATTTGGAAAATAATTTCCTTCATCAGATGCAAGTTAATTACTTTACCTCAGTATTTCCGACTCAACTGTCAGCATGTGTGGAGTTGTCTCGACAATAATGCCCAATGATGTGAAAATGAGGGATTTCGGTGATTTTTCAAAATCTGTCCGCCATTATGGGCGCCATTTTGGATTTGGGGGACTTTTATTTGGATGTGATATAATGACAGTTCTTCGCTTCAGTGTTCCCAACTCACAATAGTAAGCAGATGTGGAGTTGTCGTAACAATAACGCTCACTGATGTTAAATTTAGCAATTTTCGGCGATTTTTCTATTTTTGGTAGCCATTTTGGCCGCCATCATGGATTTGGGTGAATATTCCTCAACTCAGGTATAAGAGGGATCCATATTGGATTTTTGTGTCGGATTTTTGGCTAATTTGTAAGGGTTGTATATTACCATAACGAATCGAACGGAAAACAAGACCGCATGTGACATCATCTTTACTATAACGGCGATCAAAGAAACCTGGTGCATGTAAAAACAATGGCCGCCATGATGGACGCCATCTTGTCTGCGGCCATTGTTTTCTTGTTAACAACCGAAAAAAATTAGAGGAGACATTAAGAAAGAAAGTTAGTGGGATGAAGTTGAGTCCTGTGGGGGGGGGGGGGGTGCCGATGTCGACCAATATCTCCTGGACTATTTGTTTTTATAAACCTATGCGAGCTTAAATTCCAAAAGTTGAGATGTACTTAATGTACATACCGGTACCACTTTCATTTTTATTTTCATTTTGTTATATATCTTATTTTGTTCACCAGCTCTCAACATGATACATGTATACTACCAATTGATAGATCTTATTCATACAACTCATTCACCGACTCCGTCCGATATTTGACTGCATCACTCAACCAGGCCCTGAATATTATTATACTTCCCAATGGCTAACCATGAACTTTCTGATGAAAGTGATGGTGACGAAGATGAGATAAGTACTGATTGTAAGTATTACTCCCCTGCAGAATATAGTCAGTTAACCCTTTACCCAACAAACCGGCCAAAACCGGCCAAATAAAGCTTCAACAGCCTAAAATATCTTCGGTCTGTCTCAATAGAACCATACAAATATGGATATCATTGGAACCGGCTCCTTGACCACATTGTGATAGTTACAGTTATGCCCTGTGCCAATGCATTCTCTTATATATGCGAGTCGACCATAGGTCGCCTCGCATATATAAGAGAATGCATTGGCCTAAAAATACTTACATTCTTTAACAATTTTATAATTTTTAATGTGTTAAGCCAATGCATTCTCTTATATATGCGAGGCGACCTATGGTCGACTCGCATATATAAGAGAATGCATTGGCACAGGGCCGTTCTGTCGGGTAAAGGGTTTAACAAACAAATAGGGCTGTCACTCGAGCTATTTCATTTGAACAGTCAGAGCATTGAAGCTCATTTTGGGATCCTTTTAATTAACTTATCGACTCTCTACGTGCAAACTCCTATACACTCGATATAATTGGAATAAGCGAGATCTTTAGGCAACCGGAGCAATGCCTGTTTTGATCTTGATGTACACTAAAACCAGATTAATACATGATGACTGTCATGGATGAGTCGGGTGCATTGTTAACAATAATCTGACTCATAAACTAAGAGATCATTTAACCCTATTCATGCCACATGTATTTGAATCAGTCTTTATAGAAGTCCAGCCACAAAATAGTAAACCGTATACCATTGGTATACATGAAGTTGAGAGCCTTGAGACGAGTGAAATGTCATCTAAGCCAAAGTGCGACGAAACATGCCTTACTATCTCTGATTGTTTCTAAAGTTGACACTTTTAATCCATTATTAACACACCTTACAACGGAAAGTGTCCGGAGGATTGATCTTTTATTGAAAAGCTACTCGTCTCGTTTCTAATGTAACAAGATACAGCAGAATAACACATGTCATGAAAGAACTACGCATGTTGAAGTTTGAGTACCGTGTCAGATACAGATGTGCCCTAATTGTTTTCAAGTCTCTACACGGAGATACACCATCTTACATTTGATATGAGGAAGATTGACTCAGTATCATCTTTTAAAACAGCTCTTAAAACTCACCTGTTCAGAATGTGTTATTCGTTATAAGTGCACCATCTGTTATTTAACTTTTTTTTACGCTTATCCGTTATAGTTGGAAATTAATATTTAACTTAATATTTTAATGAGGTCTTTTAATCTACTGGATATTTTATTGTTAATTGTAGGTCCAATTTCAGTCATCTTTCCGAGTTATCTGCCATATATATCGGTGAAGCTTGTATTGCTTTTGTATGTGTAAATATGCGCGATGTTATCTTGGTTTGTGTACATTTGTGTATGTAATGCGCATTGAAACTAATTGCTGTAGAATGCAATTCTTAAATGAATATATAATAATAAAATAATAATAATAATTGGTGTAATATATCGCCCCAACACGCGACCACAGGCTGATTTAGACTTATTCATGACACACTTTAATACAATAACTAAAGCTGTAAATAAGGAAGGGAAATACTCCTATATAATGGGTGACTTCAATATTAATAACTTAAATTATCATGTTCACCCAAAAACTGAAACTTTTTTTGATAACGCATCCACTCAAGGTTTTGTTCAAGTCATTTAAATGGCAACTCGTGTCACGGACTATTCATCGTCACTAATAGATCATATATACTCAAATAATCCACCTCCTTTCAAATCAGGTGTTGTTGTTACCTATGTAAGCAGGTGATGTAAGTGATCATTTTGGTGTATTCTATAATTGGCTAACTAAAAACATAAAATGACGTCTACCGAAAGTAAATTTGTCAAAAAACGTTGCTTAAGCATTCACAACAAAGAAGGATTTAAATTGTTACTTTCCTCATGTTCATTTTCTTCTGTTCTTGAGTCATCTTGTCCAAATGATGCTTTTAACAAATTTCAGAATATTATAGCTACAGCTTATGAGACTGCATACCCACTAAAACTTATTGAGGTGAAACAAAACAAGAAACAAAAGCAAAATCCATGGATGACAAATGTCCTAATTACATCATCCTTAAATAAAAACAAACTATTGAGAGAAAAACTCAAACATCCGACAACAGGAAACCAAGAAAAATATAAAAAATACTGTAAAATATTCAACTCAACTAAGCGAGTTAGTAAACGGTTGTATTATGAAACCACTCTAGAGGTTACAAAAAAGATATGAAGAAAACTTGGCAAATTATGAACGTGAAATTATCATAAAACAGAATAATTCTGAGATACCATGTAGCGTAGACTACAATGATTCAGAATCAATAGCAAATGCTTTCAACATATACTTCTCTGAAGTAGCTCAAGATACACTTAACAAAATTACAAAACACTACACAGAATATTTAAAGGAACCTAAAAAGGATAGTTTTGTCCTGTACCCATCAAGTCCAAATGAAATTCTTCATATTACCAGCAGCTTAAAAAATAAAAACAAGTGTTGTTAACTTTGGTCGTACTACAGAGCGTTTGAAAGAGACATGTCAGTACATATCTCATCCAATATCGCATATTGTGAATCTTTCATATGAGAGTGGTAATTTTCCTGATGCAATGAAAACTGCCCGTGTATTCCCAATACACAAAACTGGAGATAAACATTATGTACGTAACTACCGAACCATAAGCATCCTTCACGTATTTTCAAAAATATTAGAAAAGGCTACTTGTAGAAGACTGGGTGATTGTTTTTTAGAGAAGAAGAACTTATTAAACCAAATGCAATTTGGCTTTAGAAAGCATCACTCCACGATCCACCCTCTTCTGAAACTTCTAAATTACATCGGCGAAATGAACGATACAAAAACTAAAGATTCAACATTGGCATTATTTCTAGATTTTTCGAAAGCCTTTGATACAATAGATCATGATATATTATAGAACAAAATGGAACACTGTGGGATCCGGTGAGTGGTTAACAATATGTTCAGAAGCTATCTAACCAATAGAAAGCAATATGTAGATCACTCTGGGGGGGGATCTGATTATAGAGCTGTTTCCAATGGAGTGCCTCAAGGCTCTATACTCGGACCGATACTCTTTTTAATATATGTAAATGACATGCCAAACTCCACAAAATTCAACATGCTGTCTTTCGCAGATGACACAACTGCATATGCGTCCAGTCCTGTCATTGAGAAACTCTTCCATGATGCAAATATTGAATTACACAACATATTCCTATTCCTATTCCTAAAATGCTCGGATCGTTACAAGTCGGATAAAAGCGCCATGTTTTAATATCTTGTATGACAGCATCTCTAGTCTAGGTATTTTCTCAAGAACCAACATTTTGACCGAGGTATAGCCGAAAATTCAAGATGACGTCCAAGATGGCCGCCGATTTGATGGTGTTACATCCTAATAGTTTTGCTTCTCAGTTTGATATGGTAACATAACGAATGCCACCCATTATCTAGGAATGGTGTTTATAGAATAACATCCTCGATATCTAGTTGAACAATTGCCGGACGATTTATACTGTTCGACAGTCGTATCTACTTCGGGCATCCTGGATGATTGCTTTAACATAAACTCTACATTGACAACTGACGAAATATTTTTTGGAATTGGGGAAAACCAACATCTTTTAGCAATAAATAACCTAATACTGTTAACAAAACGCTATATTTATATAACACGATGCAATAAAGAAAACGTGTCAAAAACATCCCTTTTAAGTTACCTAAATCATGAGTTCAAAATAGAAAATTAGCAAGCCAATGGAATAACAGTTTAGAAAGCAGTATAGAAAAAAAGTGAAACAGTGTCCTAAGCCTAATTAATGATGTATCTTAAAAGAAAAGACTATATCGTTAAATACAGAATAATAGAATGATCTGAATTTGATTTTGTTCTCCCGGACAGAACACTTCCCAATTTTTTCCCTAAAATGATAGGATGGAAAATGTGCAAGGCCTCCGCAGAAAGTTCACAAACACAACATCTAACATGAGTAACAGGTCAGATTATACATAAACATACATCCATTATATTTTAGTTATACCATTAAAAAGTCAATCACAGAATGACTGTTTAATGAAGACCTGACAAAATATTTTAATGACACGGATTTAATTTTAATTTGAACGATATTTGACACTGGGCCATAATATAACGTTAAAATGCATTGGAAAAAGTTAGATTTAATAGCATATATCTTTATTATTATACAAGTTAATAACATAATAACATATCGCAAATTGTACAAAAAAGATGAATAAATTATAAAAAAAAAACATTTGACCGACGTATAGCCGAAAATTCAAGATGATGTCCAAGATGGCCGCCGATTTGATGGTGTTACATCCTAATAGTTTTGCTTCTCAGTTTGATATGGTAACATAACGAATGCCACCCATTATCTAGGAATGGTGTTTATAGAATAACATCCTCGACATCTAGTTGCCATTGCCCGACGATTTATACTGTTCGACAGTCGTATCTACTTCGGGCATTCTGGATGATTGCTTTAACAAGTTTCGTATAACATAATTTGAAGTTCACAGTTACTATTGAATGATCGGTACGATAACCATGTATGACGGAAGATGATTCAATTAAAGGCAAAATACAGTCTGATATGAGAAAATATTCTAAACGTGCTTGTTTAAACGGAGACTTTCTTCGCCAAGTATATCTTAGTTGTTCTGGTTTCTGATATATCCATACATCAATGAGATCTTTTTCGCCGATTAGTTTAAATAGTTCCTTGCGAGCATTCGGGTTATTGTCACTAACATAATTAAAACAGTCTTTTGAAGGATTAAGGGCAATATTGTAATCACTACACATCACAACGTTACCAGATATGATATCATCGGTTAGTATTGTATTAATTTTTTCATAAAAAGACGGGGTATCTGCATTGGGTCCATATATATTTACCAATGTTAGTTTGAAATCATCTACATTAATTTCGGCTATGAGCATGTTTCCATTTCGCAATGCCTCTACTTGATGATTTGAAAGAATTAAAGCAACATGTATAACGCCACTCCGACTCAATATATCTCTCTTGATCGAGAGTAAAATGAACGTCTTTTAAAAAGTAAATGTCATACTTCAACTTTTTAAGGTGTGTGAAGACATCTCTCCGATTTTTCTTATCCCCAGGGCGTTGACAATTCAATTGTAGATTGTTAGAGCAAACCCATATTTCATTTTCAAAATACATGTGAATAAGAAACAAATATAATGCAAACCTTAATAAAGCACATAAATACATTAAAAGGAGGAGTATGCGTAAATTGCTTCCTAGTTCGGATAGGCAGTTGAGATACCTCAACATTATATTATGCATTGTATTCCCACAATAAACACTTCAAGAGTCGTCCAGCCATTGTTATCAAAAGATCGAAAGCAACTACTCTGTCATAATATTTACATGCTGCAACAATGAGACATCCGCGAGATACATCGGCGAAAACATAGTTCTGCAAAAGTCTAACCGGTACGGAAATTGCTAGTACCTTTTACATAACATTTCTATAAATAGAACCTCCATCTCCCCACTGGCATCATCAGAACACGATTACAGAAAACAACATATATGGCGTAACAAAACATTTGTGGTTGCTCTAATTATCATACTAGGTTTGAAACAATCCTTTTATTATTTTATACTTCAGATTCATTCTAGCATTCTGCAGTGATAACACTGGACAACATTCGAAGCAGAAAACAAGGGACCTAGGCATTCACCGAAGTTATGCAATTGACTAATTGGTGATGCGTGTGTGTAGGCTGTCCATGTCAGTCAAGTCCATCTTGGCCTTGTCAGGACTTTTTGCCTTCATAATATATGGTAGTGTGGCATCTTGGAATTACTTTTGTATAGATTTGACTGACGAAACATTTCTTGGTGTTGACAAATGCCCAGCTTGCTATGGAAACAGCATATGCAGCATACTTCAGGAATCAAAAATAGAACTCTCTGGAATGTGCAGGTTTAGGTTTAGGAAGTTTGACCTTGTAAATATAAAACACAACGTTCACTTTGGATATCATAAGAACACTGAAGATAAATTAGTTATAAAGAAACTTGGATATAATTGGGAAATCCAAGCAGTTGATGACTGGATATGTGATCAGGCCAATCGGTCACGTGGATGTGATGTGGCAAGATTGGTGCACAAGACAAAAGTTGGCAGGGATATGTTAAAAAATGGACTCAAGCTGGATCATATAAAGGGAATGAACTACATGTTTTCTTGTCCAACACATCGTCTACTGGACAGAGTTATCACCCGCTATAAGGAACAGCTCTCACCGGATCCTGGAACGTTCAGTTTGCCAGATAAAATACAGCTCTTTATAACTGCAAAAATCAACCAAGAACCCCTCATGTTGCAGGTACCTAAATTATGGCTGAATTGGTCGCTATAACACGGTAGCCCAATGGTTAGAGTGTTCGACTTGTAGTATTTGTCAACTCATCGGCATGGGTTTGATGCTAGCCGGTGGATCGCTGTGTTTCACAACAGTGGCTTGTTTTCGAGTTAATCGGAGTGTAACTGAAAATGAATTTGATGCATATATTTTCAATCAAGCTTTTTTTTAGCTCAACTCTTCATATTTGAAGATACCTTATTGTTGTTAGGTTATGTTTTGTCTCCTCACGTCGAAACCTAACGAAGCATAACATGTCCTTCAATATCCGAATTAATTTGTACCAGATGGAATAAATAAAATAAAAACATCCTGGGAGCATAAAGTAGCAACATGACTTTCTGGATTTTTAATACCTAAGCTTTGACAATAGCTATTCCCAAGAATTCCGTTACTGATTCAATTCAGTTCGATATCATTTAGCTCTTCTAAGAAAATTGGGTTAAAGTAAATTTTGGGCCTGTGTATGGGCGGCCATTCGGTCGGAAATTACATGAAATAAAAGTTATTGGTGGTTTGTGAAAACAATAGCAATCTATTTCAAACCAATAGTCTCCATTTTAAAACCAATAGTCGTTCTTAGATTCAATAAGAGACAATTCCGTTTTAATAGATATAGATTCAGTATCAATGTTAACCGATGGAAAATTTATGGAATCCTATTAGGGCCACTTGCTAATGGCGCTTTCGGCGCGCGCCGAAAGCGACAAAAAGTGCGCCATTAGTAACGCGCCGAAAGCGCCGAAAGCGACAAAAAGTGCGCCGAAACATACCCTAATGGCGCACTTTTTGTCGCTTCCGGCGCGCGCCATTAGGGAGTGGACCTAATAGTATGCCTAATGGCGCTTTCGGCGCGCGCCGAAAGCGACAAAAGTGCGCCATTAGTAACGCGCCGAAAGCGCCGAAATCGACAAAAAGTGCGCCGAAAGCGACAAAAAGTGCCCGCCGAAACATACCCTAATAGTGCACTTTTTGTCGCTTCCGGCGCGCGCCATTAGGGAGTGGACCTAATAGTATGCCTAATGGCGCTTTCGGCGCGCGCCGAAAGCGACAAAACGTGCGCCATTAGTAACGCGCCGAACGCGACAAAATGTGCGCCGTTACGGCGCACATTTTGTCGCTTTCGGCGCGCCGAAACATGCGCTAATATCGCACATTTTGTCGCTTTCGGCGCGCGCGCCGAAAGCCGTTACGGCGCACATTTTGTCGCTTTCGGCACGCCGAAACATGCGCTAATATCGCACATTTTGTCGCTTTCGGCGTGTGGGTGTCAGTAAACTAAATCACACATCGGGCTATAACTGTGACAGTCACAGTTTTCCATACCAGGGGTAGTCTAATTAAAAGTAGTCAATTTATAAGTTATTCATGTACCGACCAATGGATTAAGAAGCCGTGGCTTTTGAAGTTCACTCACCTAATTGTAATTCCATATTTCTGATAAAACTTATATGTAAAATTTAGAAAAAAATTGTCAACAATGAACGCCTCCATTTTAATGGGATACAGATTACTATGGAATCCTATTAGGGCCACTTGCTAATGGCGCTTTCGGCGCGCGCCGAAAGCGACAAAACGTGCGCCATTAGTAACGCGCCGAAAGCGCCGAAAGCGACAAAAAGTGCGCCGAAACATACCCTAATAGCGCACTTTTTGTCGCTTCCGGCGCGCGCCATTAGGGAGTGGACCTAATAGTATGCCTAATGGCGCTTTCGGCGCGCGCCGAAAGCGACAAAAAGTGCGCCATTAGTAACGCGCCGAACGCGACAAAATGTGCGCCGTTACGGCGCACATTTTGTCGCTTTCGGCGCGCCGAAACATGCGCTAATATCGCACATTTTGTCGCTTTCGGCGCGCGCGCCGAAAGCCGTTACGGTGCACATTTTGTCGCTTTCGGCACCCCGAAACATGCGCTAATATCGCACATTTTGTCGCTTTCGGCGTGTGGGTGTCAGTAAACTAAATCACACATCGGGCTATAACTGTGACAGTCACAGTTTTCCATACCAGGGGTAGTCTAATTAAAAGTAGTCAATTTATAAGTTATTCATGTACCGACCAATGGAATTAAGAAGCCGTGGCTTTTGAAGTTCACTCACCTAATTGTAATTCCATATTTCTGATAAAACTTATATGTAAAATTTAGAAAACAATTGTCAACAATGAACGCCTCCATTTTATTGGGATACAGATTACTATGGAATCCTATTAGGGCCACTTGCTAATGGCGCTTTCGGCGCGCGCCGAAAGCGACAAAAAGTGCGCCATTAGTAACGCGCCGAAAGCGACAAAAAGTTCGCCGAAAGGGACAAAAAGTGCACCGTTACGGCGCACTTTTTGTCGCTTTCGGCGCGCGCCGAAACATACCCTAACGCGCCGAAAGCGACAAAATGTGCGCCGTTACGGCGCACATTTTGTCGCTTTCGGCGCGCCGAAACATGCGCTAATATCGCACAAATGTGCGCTAATATCGCAAAATGTGCGCCGAAAGCGACAAAAAGTGCGCCGAAAGCGACAAATAGTGCGCCGTGCATATTTTGTCGCTTTCGGCGCTTTCGGCGCGTTACTAATGGCGCACTTTTTGTCGCTTTCGGCGCGCGCCGAGAGCGCCATAAGGAAGTGGCCCTAATACGATTCCATATATTACTATGGAATCCTATTAGGGCCACTTGCTAATGGCGCTTTCGGCGCACTTTTTGTCGCTTTCAGCGACAAAATATGCGATCCGATCAGACGGTCCCCAATGGAATCCTATTAGGGCCACTTCCTAATGGCGCTTTCGGCGCGCACCGAAAGCGACAAAAAGTGCGCCATTAGTAACGCGCCGAAAGCCACAAAAAGTGCGCCGAAAGCGACAAAAAGTGCGCCGTAACGGTGCACTTTTTGTCGCTTTCGGCGCTTTCGGCGCTTTCGGCGCGCGTCGAAACATATCCTAATGGCGCACTTTTTGTCGCTTCCGGCGCGCGCCATTAGGGAGTGGACCTAATAGTATGCCTACAGTGCGCCATTAGTAACGCGCCGAAAGCGACAAAACGGCGCACATTTTGTCGCTTTCGGCGCGCCGAAACATGCGCTAATATCGCACATTTTGTCGCGCCGAAAGCGACAAATAGTGCGCCGTAACGGCGCATATTTTGTCGCTATCGGCGCTTTCGGCGCATTACTAATGGCGCACTTTTTGTCGCTTTCGGCGCGCGCCGAAAGCGCCATTAGGAAGTGGCCCTAATAGGATTTCATAGTCCCCATACCACCAAGATACAACAATATTTCTTCAAAATACACGTAAATTATCACAATCGATGCATTTCTACAAAATAATGATAATCACTACCAACTAAATGTATGGTATCAATTTTCTCAAAACTTTTTATTTGTTCAACAAAATATGTCCGTATTATTACTAAAGTACCACTAGATTTTAAAGTTATCCATCTTCATCCGCAAATTGTCCAGTAACTTAGGACCGTCTGATCGGATTGAGTACCTTTAAATGCCCACAAAGGAGGGACCAGGACCACACGGCCATAATAATTTTAAATCTGATAATGACAAATTATAGCATTTAGAGGTCTATCTACAGCAAAATTCATCCCCTCCCTTTTAAAATTGATACAATGGCCACATTGTACATATGGCCATGTCCGATCTGCACTGGGGTGCAGGGGCGCCGGAAGCATCCAAGGGCAGGGGGCAGAGCCTACAAAAGGGAACGTTTCTGCAAAAAAAGGGCATTTTCTCCGCAAACTCGGAAAAATAACCATAAATTCATTGTGGCAAAAATCCCTATTTTAAAGGTATTTGTCTGTTTTTATGGCCGTTTTGTGATAAAATTGACAAAAAATTAATATTCCTTGTGAAATTGGTGGTATTTGGACCAAAAAAGTCACATTTTGCTATAAAAACACGAGATTAAACACACAAAAAGCATTTTCTGTCTCCAGAAAAAGGGCAAGTCCTGCCCCCGCTCGCCCCCCCCCCTCTTCCGGCACCCCTGCTGGGGTGATCACATACTTAATTGTACATGCGCTAATGGCGCATATTTTGTCGCTTTCGGCGTCCGCGCTAATGGCGCACCGCGCCGAATGCACTAATGGCGCATATCGTATCGGCGCATATTTTGTCGCTTTCGGCGCGGTGAGTAACGGTGCACTTTTTGTCGCTTTCGGCGCTTTCGGCGCGTTACTAACGGCGCATATTTTGTCGCTTTCGGCGCGGTGAGTAACGGCGCACTTTTTGTCGCTTTCGGCGCGCGCCGAAACAACGCTAATGGCGCACATTTTGTCGCTTTCGGCGCGCGCGCCGAAAGCGACAAAAAGTGCACCGAAAGCGCCATTAGCAAGTGGCCCTAATAGGATTCCATAAAAATTAATGTCTTATTTTAATTTAATAGTATTCAATCATTCATTCATTCAACTAATATCTAATAACAAAAAATTAGTACATCCATCACATATTCAATAAACGTGCATTCCGTTTGAATGGCCATATTTTATTAATCAATAGCAATCTATTTCAAACCAATAGTCTCCATTTTCAAATCAATAGTCGTTCTTGGATTCAATAAGAGACAATTCCGTTTTAATAGATATAGATTCATTATCAATGTTGACCGATGCAAAATCAACATTCTATTTTAATTTAATAGTATTCATTCTTCAACTAATATCTAATAACTACGGAGCCCCGTAAGTCCCACTTGCGATACTTTTTTTATCTCGTTTAAACGAGATAATATCTTGCCATACTTTTTTTTATCTCGTTTAAAACGAGATAATATCTCGTTTAAACGAGATATTATCTCGTTTTAACAAGATAATATCTTGCAATACTTTTTTTTATCTCGTTTAAACGAGATAATATCTTGCTATACTTTTTTTTATCTCGTTTAAACTGGTAATGCATTAATGGGACCCTATATCACCGATGCTGCTCTTGTATGAGCTGATAATGCATTAATGGGGCCCTATATAACTGATGTTGCTCTTGTGTGAGCTGGTAATTAAATGCATTAATTTGCATTACTGGGGCCCTATATAAATAATGATGTGATTGTATGAGCTGGTAATAAATTAATTGGCATTGCAATTGCCCTATATAACTGATGCTGCCCTTATATGAGCTGGGAGTGCATTACTGGGGCCTATATAACTGATGCTGCTTTTTTATGAGCTGATAATGCATGAATTGGCATTAATGGGGCCCTATATAAATAATGATGTGATTGCATGAGCTGTTAATGCATTAATTGGCATTACAATGGCCCTATATCATATAACTGATGCTGCCATTGTATGAGCTGGTAATGCATTAATGTGGCCCTATATAACTGATGCTGCCCTTGTATGAGCTGGTAATGCATTACATGGGTCCTATATAACTGATGTTGCCCTTGTGTGAGCTGGTAATGCATTACTGTGGCCCTTTATAACCGATGCTGCTCTTGTATGAACTGGTAATCCATTAATGGAACCTTATATAACCGATGCTGCTCTTGTTTCAGCTGGTAATTGAGCAATCGCCATTACTACGAGCATTACTGTGCCCTATATAAATAATGATGTGCTTGTATGAGCTGGTAATGATTAATTGGCACTACTGGGCCCTAAGTAGTAATGGTGGGCACTATGGCCCAGTACCCCCCAGACATGGGCACTATGGCCCAGTACCCCCCAGACATGGGCACTATGGCCCAGTACCCCCCCAGACATGGGCACTATGGCCCATGGGCCATAGTGCCCATGTCTGGGGGGTACTGGGCCATAGTGCCCATGTCTGGGGGGGTACTGGGCCATAGTGCCCATGTCTGGGGGGTACTGGGCCATAGTGCCCATGTCTGGGGGGTACTGGGCCATAGTTCCCACCCTGAGGATAGATGTTCCTGTCATTGATGCGACATTTCTGATCGAAAAAATGAAAATGGACTTAGACATTTTTTTCATTACTAATTTAAAGTTTGTATAATTCTGACCAGAGATGACACATCGACACGAACAGAATCAATTGGTGGGGATCCTACAGTGAAAACGATTTTGTTGAAATTTATCATTTTATTTTTCAAAAACAAGAACAAGTACAATGAACAATAATATATTATTATACATCAATAATATTAACAAAGAACAATAATTTATGTACAAAACAAGGTCTCAGATTTGAAGAAACTTAATTGAACATCCTACAACATCCTACAACATCCTACGCTGAATCAATAACAAAAGAGTCTATTTTTGTGGAGTTGTTGACACATTCGTTGTTATCTGGTCGTCGTCTTCTTTGCGTTGTATGTATATCAGCCGTCGATGTCCTGGTGAAGTTTAATTCAACAGCAAATTTGCTTTTCTGTATAATCGACCATAGTGCTTTCCAAACCATCGAACTATTGTTCTGTCATTCTTGAAGAAATCCCGAGAATTGAATAATCTTTTCATCCTCTTTCCTTTCATCATGTGGTGGAGTGCGAATATACAATATAATCCACACACATTTGTCGCACGATGTTGATATCGTGTTGTATTCATAGTCCATGCTGATGAGTTCCTTTTTATGAATGGTAACATATATCGTCTCGGTGGTGGTAGTCCAAATGAGTCGAAGTATACAGCTGATCTTCCCTTGAATAACATCAAGGTCCAGTGTTCTCCTGGCTGATCCGATGAGTGCGTGTTCACAATATATGCTTGAATATGTTGTGGTTTCTTCTCTGGTAACAGATCTCTAGCACAAACATATGTGTTAAGTATACGCAACCAGGAATTGTCCAGAATATATTGAAGTTCAGCTGTCTGCATCGTTGTAATTCTCTTTGACTCGCTGTGACCACATCAGAGTCCACTCTGCATCGAATTTTTTGCGGTTGAGCTCCAAACTGTTTCTCAGATGATCCCACATAAGGTATGCTTCGAACTTCTCCTTGCAGTGTGGGTTTAACTCCATCAGCTTCGGGAACCATCTTTCCATAACATTGTATATGTCAAGTTTAATCAGTGCTAAGTCGATAAACTGGTTTGTCCAATCATCAGTTGTAGAGAACAAACACAGAACATGTTCACGTTGACTAGGATGTTCTATTTTACATCCTTCACAGTTTGCTGACACTTCCTTGCGAATAATTTCTTGTAGTTCTTCAATCGTAGCGTTGTTGAGTGTGTCCAAGATCAGTTTTAATCTCGGAGCAACGTGTTGTGAACGTCGGTATTCTTCATAGTAGTTCCATAGCTGTGTTGTGAACTCCATCCTAATAGTCAGTAAGCACTTCTCTCAAAGCTGTGATCTCTATTTCACTGTCGAATTCAGCATACACCAAAACGTTGACGGCTGTAGTGAGAGCTGTCAAGAACTGAAGCTCCAAACGCAGGTTCCCTGTCTTTATAGGATGTAGATGTCCCTCGTCACTTCCTTGGTCCGGTGTCAAGTCGAAACCCCACAAACAATATCCATTCATATATTCTTTTAAATTAATGCCAATTGATTTGTTAACACCAAACATTCCTAAAGATTGATACAAAGATAAATATGATCTGAGACATTGTTTTGTTGCGAAGTTTGGTTCAAATGGACGGTTATGTATTGTATGACCGTCTTGACTAACTTCCAATTTATTCAAACTGAAATGTTTGAAGTGGAATGGATTGGTACCCAAATCTCCATTCATATCTTTATTTTCGACCAACGCAATAAAAATTCTCTTTGGTAATTGTCCTTGAAATAAGTGGTCTTCAATTTTTGATCTAAGTCCAGTACTAATTGTGAAAGTTTTTATTTCTACTCGTCTGATAGGTATTTTCATTTTTGACTGGACAATTTCTTGATTTAATTTATTTGAGACCGCTGGAAAGAGACTAACTGTTCTGACATGGAACACTGCTGATTCGAAAACAATTTGTCCATCCTCGCCGCCAATGAGGCAAAATTTTGATGGTGATCTGTTTAATCTGATACGAATTTCAATTCCATTTGGTAAATATTTTTCTTGAAGAAACAGATCAGTGTGTAAGCGTCCACATAGTTCAACAATTTTACTACCACCGATCAAACTTTCTCTAGAAGTTAATCCAGCATTGCCACCACCTTTGGTATTCTCTTCAAATTGTTCTGCTGTATCGCCATACCACATTTCTAAATTTGCTAATTGATTATCTTTATATTCTGGAGAGTATCCCAACAGATTTTCGAAATATGCTCGGTATGGGTAAGTGTCAGAATTCGAAGTTATCAATTTGTTGTTCAAGTAAACATCGATACTGCTGAACATGCTATGAAAGAAATTGTTAACAGGTGCTAATTCCGTACCAGCTAGCAAATTAGTTCCATCTTTTTTTGTAATTTTGAATTTCACATAAAGATAAGATTGGTTAATATCTGTCCACTTTTCGGTTTGAGATGGTATGACAAACTCTATCGGAGCAGAATTATTCAGCGGTGCAATCGGATGATTTTCGATCCACTGCGATTCTGACATTGTAGCCACCGTTGGTGGAACATGTGTTATATCAAGTTCCGATTTATTGCATTCGCATGATCCATTTACCATTTGTGCCATGATTAATCAAAAATATCAAGAGCTCGACTGCTAGGATGTTTTTTCGACTGACTTTTTCGGCGTTTGACAGCTGAATGATTCATTTTTGAATTCGCTACTCTTTTTCTAGGTTTTTGTCTCGAGTTCAAAATTTGATTTTTAGCTTGTGTGCCAAAAGATTTTAAAGCTTTTTTACCTTCAGACACCAACGCTTCTTTCGGACTTTTACCTTGATTAATAATTTCATCTGCAACACCAAAAGTGTGTTTTTTCGCAAGTTGTAAAGCTGTCCGACCAATCGGTTTTAGAAATGGTACAGCAGATCTCATAAGTGATTTGAAAATTGAACCAATACCGTTACCATATTGCCGTGGTACACCTCTATACACGGGAAACATTGTTTTTAGAACTCCTCTCGTTTTCTGAAATGCAGCTTCGCCAAAGACTTACCACCAATAAACTGAATTGATTCTCCTGTGTCGCCACTTATATTTACACTAATTTTGTCAAAGTATGACTTTGAAACTGGAACATAATGTAAATTTAAAAATTCATGTTTTACATGTAATCCGTCGATATCTCTTTTAATTCTGAAAGAAACAACTCGTAAAATTTGTACTTCAACATTTCCAACAATTGTGAAATCGGCAATATCAGAATAAACAAACATTTGATTATGACCAACAAACAAATCTACACCAAACGGAAATCTACTATTTGAATAAAAATCTTCAGAAGCGTTTTCAGTTTTGTAACCCAACTTGTGCAAAAGACATTGTGGTAATTCAATTCCTAGTTTTGGGATACTTAAACTCTTGCGAATAATTTTCACACGTTTTGTAACTTTTGAGTACTTGATGTGAAATCCGTATTCGTTTTGCATTGCTTCTCCAAGTGTTTCATCAATTACATCTTGCATTGTATCAAGTAAATCTGTCGCAGAGGTATACGAACCTTCGCGTATCTGTATTTCAATTGCACGAACGCCATCAGGTCTCGTAAATATCTTTTCTTCAAAACGATTTTGAAGAACAGACAGTATTATTGCATCAGTTGTAATCAAATTGAATTTACACGAATCCCCTGTAACATTGTATGTTTCTGAAGGTGTTATCAGTTCGACTAATGCAACTTCCCATTTTTCTTTATCAATTTGAATTGGTTTTGGTAATTGTACAGTAAAACAACATTGAGTATTGTTTGGATACATTACCATTGAACTGTCGCTCGGAATTGTAATGTAGAAAGAATTCATACTTTCAAAATTTCTGTCGACTGATTTTTCAAATATTTCAAACGCGGTGTTGGTAAAATGTATCCCAAAGAACTACTGAGTAAAATTAACCACAGTTCGTTATTTTCACTTTGTAAACTTAAATGAACAATTGCTGTAGCGATTATACCAACAATTATAATAATTTGTGTAAAATATGTTACTTGATTTTTTGCAATTTTTTCTCCACAGATTTGAAATTGTGATGGAGCATCCAGATCAACTGAACCATTTTGAGCCATGTTAAAAGTTTTATACCAAATTTGTGGCAGGAATCCAACTGTCAAATTTTTTAGGATAACCACCCCAATGAACTTTAATTTCTCTAACTGATTTACCAGCAACTTTTCTTGAACGTTTACCAACAACTGATTCAATTTCGTAAACTTTATTATCTTTTATATGTTGAATTTCTTTACCATAAAATGAACCTGCGATGTTTTCACCATCTAAATCTACTAATTTGTAAGTTAATGGTGTACTTTTACAAACTCTACTAATTTTGAAAATTTCTTTTGTCCAATTTGGAAGATATCCTTTATCAAAAGTTCTCTTTGTTTTATTTATTCTAACAAAATCTCCAACTTTCAAGATCTTATCTATTTTCGTTTTTAACTTTCCATAAAGATTTCTGGAAACTTCAATTTCATTTTCTCGAGTTACTAAAACTGGTGCCATCTTAATACTTCTATGAAAACTTTTGTTGTAAGAATTCACAAAATCGTGCAAAACATCATTGTATTTCAAAGTTTGATTATGTGTAAAACATTTCCACATCTTTGTTTTCAATGTCCGTTGAAAACGTTCAACTATACTTGCTTTTGTCTCTGGATTCTCTGTTGTGAAAAAATGAATTTTCTTAGATTTCAAAAATTGTAAAAATAATTTATTTTTGAATTCGGAACCTTTGTCAGATTGAAATGAAACTGGTTTTCGTTTTGATGATTTGAGAATTTTCTGAAATGTTTTAACTAAAGTTTTACCAGTTTTGTCTTTAATTTTTTCAACCCATGCAAATTTTGAGAACACATCAATAACACAAAGTAAATATCTGTAATTGTCATTGTGCTTTTGCAAAGTTTGCAAATCTGCCAAATCAGCTTGCCACTGAATATCAATTCCTGCAACAATAGTTTTACGTCTGCGAAATTTCCGAACAATTGGTTTGTGCAAAGTATATGTTTTTTGCCATTGTAACCATTTTTTAACATCTGAAAGTTTAATTTTGTTATTTGTTTCTTTCGCATTTTTAAAAAGTTGATTTGCTCCACTGAAACCACCAACTTCTTTTGGATTGTAGTAAATTTCAGTTAGAAGTTTGTCAAATTTTATGTAAGTGGGGACCATTCTTTCAAAATAGATTTTCTGGTTTTAGGAAAACTTTGAGGTGTGAAAATATCAACTGAACGTTTTCTTGACTTGCCACTGCTAGGAGTTGCATGAGGTGTATGAAACTCATCACCAGTGTGACCTTTTAAATGTCTTTGTATCCACAACCATCGATTCCTGTTACCTACATAATCTTGTGGTACATTAAGTTCCCCCAATCCACGTAGGAATGTTTCATAACCAACTGGGTCAAAACCTTTTCGGTGACGAACAACATCGTTTATCAAATCAATTATATTTGATCCAGTAACTGTTTCTGTTCCATAAATTAATTGTCCACGATCATCCCATCTAAGTTTAGGATTAGTTGACAACAATGTTAAAATTTGTTGTGCTTTACCACGAAGTTTAGATGGAACACTTTCCAATATATGTTCACTCATGTTCCCAAAGTTTTCAGATAACTTTTGTTCAGGTAAACTGAATTTTGAATTTAAAGATTTTTGTGAAGTTTTCAATTTGTACAAATTTTCTCCAAATAACTGTGCCTTTTCTGATTCAGAAATATTTTTATCATAAACTGATTTCAATTCTTTGTAAGAATCTGAAACATTTGAAATTGCAGGATCAGGAGGTAATTGAGGTTTATTCATTTCTGACATTTTCCATTGTTTGAAATCTTCCAACATTCTGAATGGTACAATAACCATTTTCTTCATATTTATTTGAGATTTAGTTTTTACAAAATATTTTTAACAACTGCACCTAATGTTTTGCTAATCAATGGAGCAAGAAATAATAATGGTAAAAAGCCACCTTTTTTATTCAAAATTTTCTTCTTTTGTTGCAAAGGTTTGTTCTTGTCTGCAAGATATCTGATATGTTTACGCTTCGAATGTAACTTGCGGTTCTGAGCTTCATTCAGTTTTACATTACCTTTTAAAAGATTTTGACAACATTCTGAAATGCAATCCATCACTTGTTTCGGAGCATCGTTGATCATTTTCTTTTTATATGCAGATGGAACTTTACTCATTGCAACAATCAACTCCCCATATTTTTTTATCAGCGGTACTTTCCGGCTCTTAGTTTTTGAAGGCATCTTCACAGTCTAAGTAGTTGTCTCAAAATGAGCAGAAAAATTATATGTTTCATCTTTTATCTTTTCTGATTGAACCATTCTAAAGCTTCGAATGCCGATTTCGATGGATCATACAACGGCATAAATTTAGAAAATTCAAGATCAATAACTGGTTTTTTTTGTAACGGTTGATGTTGAGGGTTCTGCTGAGAAGGTATAGGTGTAAATTTAGAATGTTGATTTTGTTGAGTTTGCATCGGTGTAAACTTTGAATGATTTAGAGAAAGCTTTGTTTTACGTTTAGATTCTTTTTGATTACCCCTTTGTTGTGTTTGCATCAGTGTAATCTTTGAACGTTTTGGAGAAACCTTTGATTTACTTTTAGATTGTCTACCAGTTTGTTCAAATGAATTTTTCAAAAGACTTCTAATTAAAACTCCCCCAAGGAACCCACTACCACCTCGTTGTAAAATTAAATTGCGTTTTGTTTCCATATCAGTTGATCGATCAGAGATTTTTTTAAGAACATTTTTATTTCTCTGAAAAAACTTTTTTGTCTGTGATGGTAATTTCCAATCATGTTCAAGAAATAATTCAGCTGCAAAAGTGAAGAAATTTATAATTTGTGACAGTTCATCATGACTAAACATCTCGGTGGACGACATGGTTCTAAAATGAAAAAAGTAACAACAACTGAATTTATACTTTTGAATAAATGACAGGACCTCGGTCATTAGCTGTCAACCATTTATGGAAAATATCAGTTCTAATTCGCAAATAATTTTCTGTTCTAGGATGAAAATCTACTAAAATATATCCATGATTTATTGAAGTTGCATCTTCGTATGCTTGTTTCAAATGATTGGTTTGCATTTGATGAGCCAAAACTTTTATTTGATTTTTATCTCGAACGCTTTGAAATAAAACCATGTAGTGTGCATTCAAACTTATAGTTCTGCTACTTTTTGATTTTTGGAACTTGTTTTGAGTAATGTAAATTATTGAAGCATTTCGATGATGACCTTTTCTAGTAAACCAAAGCATTATTTTGTCTTCATCTTGTTCCCCCATCATGTCATCGAAAACAACAAGATGAGGAAATGATTTATCTGATACAATTTCCTCATCATCGTCTGGAATACCATCGATAAACTCAACGTTATCAATTTCTTTTACACGATTGTATGTGTCTTGCCATTCTTTGTAACACCAAACTATTTTCTTTGGTGGTGTTTGGAATAAATCGTGTTTAAATTCAATAACTTTTTTAACAAATTCTGTTTTACCTGATCCACTAGGTCCGCTGATAAAGAAATTACACGGATGTTGGAAAAGTAAAGATTCTTCCATGTTGTCACTTTGATGTCTAATCAGAGAGTGAACTTAACGACGTGTGAATTTAGTTCTTAAAGAGAAATCTCCAAAGCTGTAAATATTTCCATACATTTCAATAATCCAATTATTATAGTCTTCTATTCTTCTGTACTTTGTTCTGTAAATATAAAAATCATCCCCCAAAATGTTTTGAATTTTTGCATGTGTTGACATTTTTTTTTTTAACAAATACCCATAGATCCTAGGAGCTGATTCAAAAGTTCCCCCAGCAAGAGGAAAATGATCTTCATACTTTGTATAATGAATATAGTCATGTTCATCAAAAGTTCCTAAATCTAAATCTAAATGGGGTTGATCACCACCAAATATCCAAAAATCAGATATTTTTTCAATGAGAAAAAATGTTTTGAATTTAATAAATGATTCAATATATTTTTGAGAGAAATGAGAAGATATACTTGACTCAAGATAGGCCAATCTCTGTAAACATTCGCCGACATCACAGCATCGTAGTATTGCTTTCTTTTCTCTTTCAAACCAGACTTCTTGTAATTCCTTCTTTATCTCTGGAATAAGCGTTGACTGTGCCACCAAATATCCATAAATCTTCTCAGCAATTTCTGGAGGTACTACTCCTGCCCACATCTTGACATGAAATGACTCAACATCTCCATCCGTATGGATATGTATGAATACCATTGACGAGTTTTCGTTTTGTGTACACCGATCTGAAAGTTTTGGTTTGACACTCACTAATCAGTTGATGGTGCTTTTGTCTTTTAATTCTGGAAGGATACTCAACAACAGTTTTGAAATTTTCACGATCATTAACACATTGTACCATTGTTTCAAAATTAACTTTTTGACTTGTGCTGTAATCAAGAGTGATACCTTTTACCTTACATTTGGTGCATCTTCTCCCATCTTTGATGTATTCATATCCGTAGTTCTTTGGCCCAAGTCCAACAAATTTGACAATCTTTGCATCTGGATGTTCGTCGCTCCATTTCCCCAATCTTCCTTCGATAGTTTTGATGTTCTTCTTTGATGGATCACTGACATACATACAGCTGTCTGTATCAAAATACAGCACTCTATCTCCAAGTTTTTTTAAAACTTTATACAATTGTAATCTTGCATACGCTGTAACAAAAGAAGCAACAACAACATTTGCTGAATGATGAGGTTCAATATTATCTAAAATATCAACATAATTTACCAGAATGAATTTGTCACCATCAAGAAGTGTAACATTTTGAACAATTATATTGTTACTAGTAAGCAAATCAAAATAACGTGATGGTTTATCCACATACTCTGTTTTTGACATAAGATTTCTTTGTGCATTCTTACCCCATATACAATTAATCATAATTTTAGATATTTGGCGTTTTCCTGGATTCTTCTCGATGTTCTCCAATTTTATACCCTCAGCTGCATAATAATCCTGTACAAACTTTTGCTTCTGTTCTTCTGTCTCAACACCAAATGGATAACCACTACATTCCTGTTTGATCTTTAGATGTTTGTCGATATAGGATTTGTATATTTCATCTGTCCAATCTGTCCAATGCCAAATTTGGTACACATCAAGTATTTTGTAGCCAACATCCATTGCTTTGAATAATTCTGGCGTGGTCCACACTCCGGTTATAGCTGGATCTTCTTCTGAATGGTTACATGCCTCGTTCTCATTGATGGCACAAGTGTTGCACAGAGTAAAAACCATTTTCTTGTTACAATGAATCGGTAGAACTGGAATATACAATTTCGATGGTGGTAAAATTGTACATTTAACAAGCCCCGCATAGTCTCTAATGTGTTCTTGATCGATCTGCTCTTGGCTCAAAATTTCTGGATGTCCAACAGGGTAGAATTTATATTTGTTGCAAAATGGATACAACGAACACACATCGATGAACTTGATTTCTTTTGTGGAATCTTGATCAATTTCCTCGTACAATTTGATGGCATTTGTACGTCCACCAAACAATGCTTCTCTTGGCAAAATGGGGTCTCGATGTTTGTAGAAAGATTCCATTTGTTGTTTGAATTTCACATCCGATTTCATTCTTTCGTCGATCTGATGCTCCCAAATTGATTCAACTCTGTAACCAAGACTTTCCAGTTCATCTTTCTTCTGTTGAGTTCTTGTATATAATTCTTCCATGGTGAGCATCGTATAGGGATTCTTGTATTGTCTGTTGTTGTAACATTTTGGACATCCATGAAACAGACATCCATTCATCTCAAAAACTGTTCTTGTGGCTTCCTCATATCCATCGACGTAGTGTCCACCAATCTTGATTTCTCCTCCATTCAAAGCATGCTTGATTGTTATCATACGTGACAATGATATATGTTGAAGCCAACGTATCGCTTTCATGGAATAGTTTTTAGCACATGGGTATCCACCATCTGGAATGATTCCAATTGTTTTCTCTGGCATTGAATTCTTCCTCCATGCCAAATTGCAAACTTGCGCCAATGTTATTGACTCAATGAACGGGTCAATCTGTTCTGTTTCCAATATGTATTTCCTGAATTTTCCACATCCACGGCGAAGAATATCCACGTCTGATTTGCAGTACTTCTCCATCTCTTCTTGGAAGTTGAATATCACGTAATTTTCTATTTTCTCATTGTACCATTCAAAGAATTTCTCTCGATTTTCCACGCTCATCATGTCTGGTTTGTAGTAATCAGAAGCCAAGTAATGTCCAATGTAATTTTGAAACTTTGGTGAATTCGCCCAATGTGGAAAGTGTCCTTTCGCCATCTCATTCAGCTGAAAAGTTTGTGGAAACTTTGAAAGCGGCATCATCAGAAAACTCAGAGAATCAATAACTTTCACGCTGTTGCATTTTAAACTGAGAATCTTGTTTCCATTCATGATCAGTTCTGGTTTATGAATTCCACTTTGTATGAGTGCTTGAAGTAGAAACTGTGCATCGTATCCCTGAGCATTATGTGCTATTGCAACACATCCTTTGTGATCTTGGTGGAATAACCAGTTTGTGAAGTCTGTTAAAACGTTGTCACCCTTGAATACAAATTCTCTGGAATCCGGTCCGCATGTTTCACATTTTTCTTCGATTGGTTTGCACATGCAATCTCCACAAGCGGTATGTGCAACACAGAAGTTTGGAATATGAACACCTGTGTCTTGTCTGCATTCAAAGTCAAAGAATACATATGGAATCTTTGCAGGTTTCTTTTCCGGTGATTCATATTTTGGAATGTAGCACCTGTGATCTGCTTCAACGATTTCTTTGCAATGTTTGCATTTCTTCAACCCCGCACATATATGTCTGCTTGATTTATTGATGAGAATTTCTTCATCACAATTGTTGCATAGTTGAACCAAATCACATATTTTTCTTTTCTGTTTTCCTTCCGTCTTCAAATGGTTGTCGAAACATGATTTACTTCTGAATGATCGTCGACACGTTCTACACTTCACCCAATTTGTGAAATTACACTGTGTCAATGACCAGCATGCACAAACAAATCTGCATCGATGATCGCCACGCATATGGAATCCAATGTCGCAGAATTCGCAGTAGTAGCTGGTGCCTAGAAATCCTTTGATTGATGTTATGGTGTCGAAGTGATTGTTGTTGTAGTAGATGTGTACACATTTGCTATCCAAACACATTTCTGCAGGTTCAAATAGAAATCCAGCGCCAGCAAATTCATTGTGAATTTTCACAACATATTCTGGATACAATATTTCTTGAATCTTGTGGAACTCATTGATACTGCAAACTGTATCGTGTGGAATGCCAGCACGGTTGAGTAGATTTTTTGCTGCATCTGTTTGTGCTGTGTATATTGATTGTCTTATTCTTTTCCATATCTTTGACCAGCACGCAGATCCATCACTATCTGCCTTACACATTCCGACGACAATAGATCTTGCCATACACATAACATCATCAGCATTTTCAATCCGGACAATACTTCTTTTTACTTTTTTCAGCTTGTTCTTGTCTGCAAATGGTCCATAATGTAGTGAGTGTCGTGTACCACCTTCCGGAATATCTGTAACGAAGATTTCGAAATTGAGTGCACCGTTATGAATTGTAAAGGCTGCATTTGATTGAACCACATTTTGAATATTATCCATGAGTGTCCCACCATTCAATTCACTGGCTTTTGTGAATGGAATGAAAATGCTCATATCAAGTCCTGGATGATTTATCGTAACTCTGATTCTTGTCTTCTCATTTGCTGAACATTTCTGTTTCAATTCTTCTGTCAACTTCTCAAATATCTCTGGAATGTTTTCGATTGGATCTGTAAATTTCTCGAATTTCACACCAAATTGTCGTGATGCTGATTTAAATTTTCTGGAAAATTTCTCCGAGTTCAGCTCCATTTTGAAATATTTTGTTGGATTGAACACAACACGCTCTCTAGCCAGACTTCTCTTTCTCTTCCCACCAATTTCTCTATTCTGTCTTCGACCGCGTCCAATCTGCCCATCACTAGAACTTTCTTCACTTTCTGCCCTATCAGTTTCCATATCGTTCTCTTCACTTTCTGCCTCATCAGTTTCCATATCGCTCTCTTCACTTTCTGCCCTATCAGTTTCCATATCGCTCTCTTCACTTTCTGCCTCATCAGTTTCCATATCGCTCTCTTCACTTTCTACCTTATCAGTTTCCATATCGCTCTCTTCAATAACTGCAGGCCTTGGTCTTTTTCTAACAATATCTTCTTCGCTGGCGGCGTCGTCTGAAACAGGTCTTTTAATTCTCTTAAACATTTTTGTCTTGAGTTTTGTCAGCAAAAAATATTGCGACTGGCTTCTTCGGAGTTGAAGTGTAAAGTGTAGAATTACATCTGCTTTTATAGCATTCGCGATGAAAATGCTATAAAAGCAGATGTAATTCTACACTTTACACTTCAACTCCGAAGAAGCCAGTCGCAATATTTTTTGCTGACAAAACTCAAGACAAAAATGTTTAAGAGAATTAAAAGACCTGTTTCAGACGACGCCGCCAGCGAAGAAGATATTGTTAGAAAAAGACCAAGGCCTGCAGTTATTGAAGAGAGCTATATTGAGCTACATAAAGAAGATTCAAAAAAATCTACACAGCCACAGACTAGAAAAATTCAAGATAATCTTGTCGAAATGAGACAGATCTCTGCCAATTTGTTTAAACTTTGTAACAAAATGCAATGGCAAGAGAAACAAGAGAAAAACAAAGCTGATAAAAATTGGAAACCGCCATATGGTTACTGTTACAAATGCGGACAAGAATCCCATTGGTCCTTCCATTGTAAAACAGATTTCGGCGACAAAAAAAATGTGAAAACTATACAAAAATGTCTACAAGCAGTAACAATACAAGAACAAAATGCAGATATCAAAACTGAAGAGTCTACAACATCAGATGTTTTCAAACAACCCCGACCTGTTGATCCTACGAATGATTCACAGAACAAATCTGAAGATAAAAATCCAGATTTTGAAAATTCCAAGAAAACTTCCAAGAAAAAGAAGCTGAGACCATTCTACATTCCAAAAACAGATAAACGAATCGATACAAACATTTGAAAATTATGTTGTGTGAATAAATTATGAATTGAAAAATCGTGTTTTGTTTTTTTCAGCTATGAAAGAGTAACCTTTTGGGGAATGTGGGTGGCCCTGAAAAGGGCCGTTTTTTCTTTTCCAGAATTCATAAAAATTCTGCCAAATCAGGATATATCCCGTTGGGATTAATTGTCACAGACCAAGTAGGATTTGATCTGTGCGCCGCAGCAGCCTGAGCGAAGCTGTCAATTGCTGCATTGCACAGATCTTTCTTCGAGATCTGTGACAAGATCTCCACGAGATCAAGATTGCTTGATTCTTGATTCTTGATTGCTTGATCGCATACTTCAGGCGATGGTCGTCGCCGAGCCAGAAAATCTTTTAGCATCTGTTTCTGTACCACCTTTTGTTCAGGAGAATCCTGCCATTTCCTATATGTTCTTATTTTCGTCTCCTCTGAATCTCTCTTCCTCCATAACTTCTTGATAAATTTCTTTAACGACGGCATAATGAATGAAGTTCACTGAAAAAGTGAAAATATTTTTATACATTTGACACGGGCGTCAATGAAATCACATGTCGCGTTGGCGTTAAAATTGACAAATATTTCCTGACGTTGTGTTTTTTCAGAACCGGATCAACATGCATATTTTTCTTGATCATTATTGCATAGCGATCAAACAAATGTTTTTAATTTCGTTAGATCATTATCTATTATTTGGTACACATGATTGATATATTTATTACCTCGTTAGGCAAATATGGAATGTTTTTCTAGTTTTTGTTTTTGGAATTGTACATATTTTATACATAAAACTGAACACAAGATTGTTACACGGGCGTCAATGAAATCACATAATACTTTGGCGTTAAAATTGACAAATATTTCCTGACGTTGTGTTTTTTCAGAACCGGATCAACATGCATATTTTTCTTGATCATTATTGCATAGCGATCAAACAAATGTTTTTAATTTCGTTAGATCATTATCTATTATTTGGTACACATGATTGATATATTTATTACCTCGTTAGGCAAATATGGAATGTTTTTCTAGTTTTTGGTTTTGGAATTGTACATATTTTATACATAAAAACTGAACACAAGAAACATACTGAACATTTTTTTTCATCATTACAATTGATAACTTTACTTGGTCATCGTTTATGAACGAAGATGAATTCATATGTTAAAACATCTTAATTAATTGCATATACTATCATGAATTTAATCTATAACATATCGAAATGGTAAAACTAACAGATAATGCACTGTAAGGAAACACAACGCCCGGAAACATTTGTCATTTTTAATGCCAACGTGACATGTGATTTCTCTACCGCCCGCGCAATCGTGATATATGTTCAAACACGGCCGTGAACAATTTTTATTCTGCATTCAAAGATGTCCGAAATCCCCGAACCGTTGATGTCTATACTAAGAGGAACGATAGGGCTAACACCCCAGATAATGCGGGCCGGACACGCAAAAGAAGTAACCGCCAGTGCAAAACTGGTTATGCAAATATGCAAAAAACAACAGCGTTGGAACAAAAGCAAAAGTCTCAAAAGAAAATCGTGGCGTGAACTTTGATGCCATACAAAACGGCCCTTTTCAGGGCCAAAAACAAAAACGGTCCTTTTCAGGACCAACCAATTTTTTCAAAAAGAAAAACTTTTAGCATTGCTTAAGAACTAATAATGTTCTTTGTACCCTATGTTTTGTTTTGAAAAAATCACGCCACGAATAATTTAAAACAAAATATACTTGCAAATATTTGTTGTTGAATAAAATATAAATTGAACAATCGTGTTTTTGATTTTTTCAGCAATGAAAGAGTAACCTTTTGGGAAATGTGTGTGGCCCTGAAAAGGGCCGTTTTAAAATTATCATCTGACTTTAACATCGTTTTGTGTTTTTCTTATATCTTGACATATCTTTCCCATGAGAACCAATAGCTTTTGCAAATTCATCACTTTTCTCTGTATCTTTAGATTCTTTACAAGGAAGACGAAATCTGACTTTTGTCTCAGTAGAAGGCTTCATGATACTTTTAGGTTCTTTTTCTTTCGCCGCCAATATTTTTTCTTTTTTGATCTGTTTCTGTTCTTTCGATCTCTGAACATCATGAACCCTGATTGGTATATCTATCTCTTCTGCAACGAAACGAAGATTCACTTTTACTTCTTGATGCGTTACTTGTGTTTTCACGTCAATATCCCTGCGAAGACATCTCAGTTCATCTAAAATCGCTTTTAAAATGAGTGTATCACCACCTATAGTCATTGTCGTATTAGCTTGGCCTGTTGACTGTGGTGCCGCATATGTATTCTGTACAACAGGATTACTGTATATCTCACTCTGAAGAAATTCTGTTAACGGATCCATCTTTGATAGCAATGCAATGTAACGTTGATCAAATTCGAAAATATTTTTATACATTTGACACGGGCGTCAATGAAATCACATGTCGCATTGACGTTAAAATTGACAAATGTTTCCTGGCGTTGTGTTTTTTCAGAGACGGATCAGCATTCATATTTTTCTTGATCATTATTGCATAGCGATCAAACAAATGTTTTTTATTTCGTTAGATCATTATCTATTATTTGGTACACATGATTGATATATTTGTTACCTCGTTAGGCAAATATGGAATGTTTTTCTAGTTTTTGGTTTTGGAAATGTACATATTTTATACATAAAACTGAACACAAGAAAACATACTGAACATTTTTCTTCATCATTACAATTGATAACTTTACTTGGTCATCGTTTATGAACGAAGATGAATTCATATGTTAAAATATCTTAATTAATTGCATATACTATCATGAATTTAATCTATATCATATCGAAATGGTGAAACTAACAGATAATGCACTGAAAAGAAACACAACGTCAGGGAGCATTTGTCATTTTTAACGTCAAAGTATTATGTGCTTTCTCTACCGCCCGCGCAATCGTGATATATGTTCAAGACGGATCTTCAGACTTATTCTACATTCAAAGATGACTGCTGTAAACATAACAGATCTTGACGAGATAATGGCCGGTGGGGTATACTGTAAAGCAGTGTACGGTGAAGAAATATCGCTGTTTTGGAGGGCACTCAGCCTCGGGGTTTACGGGACGACCGATGGATGGATGATTCTGAGAGATGCGGCAGTTGACCTGTACTACGCAGAGAGTGACGAACTTGGTGCGTCGGCACAAGATTTACGGCGCACACCACTTTTGGCTGAATCAAGATTGATGGTTGAATTAGCGGCGACTGTTATACAGCGACCTATCGTCATGTTTGATGCTACCAAAGGCGGCTACAAATCAACACCAAGATTCAAGTCATCAATAACTCTAGTGTGGATCCCACACGTTTGCCACGAGCATTATTGTGAATGCGAAATATGGATGAGGCGAGGAGACAAATCAATTGAAGTTTTGGCGAACAAAGAAGTTCAATGTGGCGGATTCTAAACTATAACAAAAATAAAACGGCCCTTTTCAGGGCCACCAAATATTCGAAAAGAAAAACTCTTGATTGCTAATTGATATTTTCCAAAGTGAGATTTTCCTTTTGAAAAAAAATAATTCTAAGTCCATTTTCATTTTTTCGATCAGAAATGTCACATCAATGACAGGAACATCTATCCTCAGGGTGGGAACTATGGCCCAGTACTCCCCAGACATGGGCACTATGGCCCAGTACCCCCCAGACATGGGCACTATGGCCCAGTACCCCCCAGACATGGGCACTATGGCCCATGGGCCATAGTGCCCATGTCTGGGGGGTACTGGGCCATAGTGCCCATGTCTGGGGGGGTACTGGGCCATAGTGCCCATGTCTGGGGGGTACTGGGCCATAGTGCCCACCATTACTACTGCCCTATATAACTATGCATGCTGCCATTGTATGAACTGGTAATGCAGTAATCAACATTACTGTGGGCCTATATAACTGATGCTGCTCTTATATGAACTGGTAATGCAGTAATCGGCATTACTGGGGCCTTATGTAAGTGATGGTGTCATTGTGTGAGCTGGTAATACATCACAGGAACTGTATATAACTGGTGCTGCTCTTGTGTGAGCTGGTAAAGCATCAATCGGTCCCAGTGTTGCCAATTAAAAAAAAGTATCGCAAATTATTATCTCGTTTAAACGAGATAAAAAAGTATGGCAAGATATTATCTCGTTTAAACGAGATAATAAAAAGTATCGCAAGATATTATCTCGTTTAAACGAGATAAAAAAAAGTATCGCAAGATATTATCTCGTTTAAACGAGATAAAAAAAGTATGGCAAGATATTATCTCGTTTAAACGAGATAAAAAAAAGTATCGCAAGATATTATCTCGTTTAAACGAGATATTATCTCGTTTAAACGAGATATTATCTCGTTTAAACGACATAAAAAAAAGTATTGCAAGATATTATCTCGTTTAAACGAGATAATATCTCGTTTAAACGAGATAATATCTCGTTTAAACGATATATTATCGCGTTTAAACGAGATAAAAAAAAGTATGGCAAGATATTATCTCGTTTAAACGAGATAGAAACAAGTATGTAAGATATTATCTCGTTTAAGCGAGTTAAAAAAAGTATCGCAAGTGGGACTTACGGGGCTCCGTAAATAACACAAAATTGGTACATCCATCACATATTCAATAAACGGACATTCCGTTTGAATGGCCATATTTTCTTTAATCAATAGCAATCTATTTCAAACCAATAGTCTTCATTTCAAACCAATAGTCGTTCTTGGATTCAATAAGAGACAATTCCGTTTTAATAGATATAGATTCATTATCAATGTTGACCGATGCCAAATTAATGTTCTATTTGAATTTAATAGTATTCATTCTTCAGCTAATATCAATGATTATCGTTATCAAACTAATAGACCTTATTGTCATTCAATAGGTTTCGTATTCGAATCACTAGCGAGTTTGCGATACCCGTCCGACGGGAACGGGTACGGGTAAATATGTGAACATCGTCACGGTCACTTGGGTACTTTCAATGCAGCACATAAAGCGATAGCGAATTGAAACGGGTAGATTTGTCCCATTGACCGGTAGCCTTTCACTACGATTTTCTCACTCAAAAGTCCATGAATTCCATGAAATTCCAGTCAGCTATGCGTTAATCTATTATTGAAAGATTTCATTGGCAAATATTATTGATAAAGCTGTCATTTTAACCCAGGATTTGTGTTCAAATTCTCGAGGCGGCTTCTATCACTTAGATAAATACGGAAGGCCGATTTGTTTTCACTAACAACTTTGTTCACTGCATTAATGACAGGTTGTGATTAATAGAGTGAGTAGATGGTGATATAGACGCAGTCTCTGCCCATTGCAGGGACATGGCTATAGATGGTCTGCGCGTTAGGAAGGGTGTCCACCTTCGAATTCCTCCCCCCCCCCCCCAAAGCTTGAACAATTTCCAACTGTTTCTGACAGCCCTTTCAGTCCAAATTGTGTTACCAAAAATAGGGAAATATGCAAATATTGGTCTAAAAACTACAAATTATCCACTAATAAATTGTTCGGAAATCAAACTACGAAAACATTTTCAACCTATTGTTTGTGTGAAATTTCCAACAAATGTTGTGTCAGGTATATCAAATTTCCAAATGTTGAACATTTGACCAAAGTTGGGGAGGGAGGGTTGAGACACCCTGTCGTCACGTCCCTGTCTCAACCCATTGTACAAGGACATAAACATATCGTGGATTTATTTATGCATTGCACATTTGAATACAATTACCGTTTAGTTACCTTATCGTATGTAGGTGGGGACTGATTTCTCATTTTAATATATATTTACTATCTGAACGGACATGGCGCATTTGAACCACATACTGGTGTATACTGTAGTGGGGATAATATATGTCGCAAAATACACGAAATACTTATACATACTCTACAAAATATAAGCATAAGCAGAGCGAGTTTCAGCTGTTTTCTGTGTTTCGCACAGAAGTGAAGCAAACGCTTTTTATTCAATCCGTATAATAAACAGACTACATTTTGACACCTTTTTTGTTACCAAGTTAAACATTTCAACCTACCTCCGGGTTTAGATCCCGACAATAATCCCAATTCTTGGGATAAATATTCCCTTGCCCCGACGGGCCGACCCTTCGACCTGTTGAAAGATTCCAAACAAAGGTTTACTTAAAGCTACTCAAACCGATCAGACGGTCCCCATATCATAAAGTTACAACAAGAACATTTCTTCAAAATACCCTTTTATCTAATAAAAAAAAATTAGTACATCCATCACATATTCAATAAACGTGCATTCCGTTTGAATGGCCATATTTTATTAATCAATAGCAATCTATTTCAAACCAATAGTCTCCATTTTCAAATCAATAGTCGTTCTTGGATTCAATAAGAGACAATTCCGTTTTAATAGATATAGATTCATTCTCAATGTTGACCGATGCAAAATCAATATTCTATTTTAATTTAATAGTATTCATTCTTCAACTAATATCTAATAACTACGGAGCCCCGTAAGTCCCACTTGCGATACTTTTTTTATCTCGTTTAAACGAGATAATATCTTGCCATACTTTTTTTTATCTCGTTTAAACTAGATAATATCTCGTTTAAACGAGATATTATCTCGTTTTAACAAGATAATATCTTGCAATACTTTTTTTTATCTCGGTCAAGTTTAAACGAGATAATATCTTGCCATACTTTTTTTTTATCTCGTTTAAACGAGATAATATCTTGCTATACTTTTTTTATCTCGTTTAAACTGGTAATGCATTAATGGGACCCTATATCACCGATGCTGCTCTTGTATGAGCTGATAATGCATTAATGGGGCCCTATATAACTGATGTTGCTCTTGTGTGAGCTGGTAATTAAATGCATTAATTTGCATTACTGGGGCCCTATATAAATAATGATGTGATTGTATGAGCTGGTAATAAATTAATTGGCATTGCAATTGCCCTATATAACTGATGCTGCCCTTATCTGAGCTGGGAGTGCATTACTGGGGCCTATATAACTGATGCTGCTTTTTTATGAGCTAATAATGCATGAATTGGCATTAATGGGGCCCTATATAAATAATGATGTGATTGCATGAGCTGTTAATGCATTAATTGGCATTACAATGGCCCTATATCATATAACTGATGCTGCCATTGTATGAGCTGGTAATGCATTAATGTGGCCCTATATAACTGATGCTGCCCTTGTATGAGCTGGTAATGCATTACATGGGTCCTATATAACTGATGTTGCCCTTGTGTGAGCTGGTAATGCATTACGGTGGCCCTTTATAACCGATGCTGCTCTTGTATGAACTGGTAATCCATTAATGGAACCTTATATAACCGATGCTGCTCTTGTTTCAGCTGGTAATGCAGCAATCACCATTACTACGAGCATTACTGTGCCCTATATAAATAATGATGTGCTTGTATGAGCTGGTAATGATTAATTGGCACTACTGGGCCCTATATAACTATGCATGCTGCCATTGTATGAACTGGTAATGCAGTAATCAACATTACTGTGGGCCTATATAACTGATGCTGCTCTTATATGAACTGGTAATGCAGTAATCGGCATTACTGGGGCCTTATGTAAGTGATGGTGTCATTGTGTGAGCTGGTAATACATCACAGGAACTGTATATAACTGGTGCTGCTCTTGTGTGAGCTGGTAAAGCATCAATCGGTCCCAGTGTTGCCAATTAAAAAAAAGTATCGCAAATTATTATCTCGTTTAAACGAGATAAAAAAGTATGGCAAGATATTATCTCGTTTAAACGAGATAATAAAAAGTATCGCAAGATATTATCTCGTTTAAACGAGATAAAAAAAAGCATCGCAAGATATTATCTCGTTTAAACGAGATAAAAAAAGTATTGCAATATATTATCTCGTTTAAACGAGATAATATCTCGTTTAAACGAGATAAAAACAAGTATCACAAGATATTATCTCGTTTAAACGAGATAAAAAAAAGTATAGCAAGATATTATCTCGTTTAAACGAGATATGATCTTGTTTAAACGAGATATTATCTCGTTTAAACGAGATAGAAAAAAGTATGGCAAGATATTATCTCGTTTAAACGAGATAAAAAAAGTATCGCAAGATATTATCTCGTTTAAACGAGATATTATCTCGTTTAAACGAGATATTATCTCGTTTGACATAAAAAAAAGTATTGCAAGATATTATCTCGTTTAAACGAGATAATATCTCGTTTAAACGAGATAATATCTCGTTTAAACGATATATTATCGCGTTTAAACGAGATAAAAAAAAGTATGGCAAGATATTATCTCGTTTAAACGAGATAAAAAAAAGTATGTAAGATATTATCTCGTTTAAACGAGGTAAAAAAAAGTATCGCAAGTGGGACTTACGGGGCTCCGTAAATAACACAAAATTGGTACATCCATCACATATTCAATAAACGGACATTCCGTTTGAATGGCCATATTTTCTTTAATCAATAGCAATCTATTTCAAACCAATAGTCTTCATTTTCAAACCAATAGTCGTTCTTGGATTCAATAAGAGACAATTCCGTTTTAATAGATATAGATTCATTATCAATGTTGACTGATGCAAAATTAATGTTCTATTTGAATTTAATAGTATTCATTCTTCAGCTAATATCAATGATTATCGTTATCAAACTAATAGACCTTATTGTCATTCAATAGGTTTCGTATTCGAATCACTAGCGAGTTTGCGATACCCGTCCGACGGGAACGGGTACGGGTAAATATGTGAACATCGTCACGGTCACTTGGGTACTTTCAATGCAGCACATAAAGCGATAGCGAATTGAAACGGGTAGATTTGTCCCATTGACCGGTAGCCTTTCACTACGAGTTTCTCACTCAAAAGTCCATGAATTCAATGAAATTCCAGTCAGCTATGCGTTAATCTATTATTGAAAGATTTCATTGGCAAATATTATTGATAAAGCTGTCATTTTAACCCAGGATTTGTGTTCAAATTCTCGAGGCGGCTTCTATCACTTAGATAAATACGGAAGGCCGATTTTTTTTCACTAACAACTTTGTTCACTGCATTAATGACAGGTTGTGATTAATAGAGTGAGTAGATGGTGCTATAGACGCAGTCTCTGCCCATTGCAGGGACATGGCTATAGATGGTCTGCGCGTTAGGAAGGGTGTCCACCTTCGAATTCCGCCCCCCCCAAAGCTTGAACAATTTCCAACTGTTTCTGACAGCCCTTTCAGTCCAAATTGTGTTACCAAAAATAGGGAAATATGCAAATATTGGTCTAAAAACTACAAATTATCCACTAATAAATTGTTCGGAAATCAAACTACGAAAACAATTTCAACCTATTGTTTGTGTGAAATTTCCAACAAATGTTGTGTCAGGTATATCAAATTTCCAAATGTTGAACATTTGACCAAAGTTGGGGAGGGAGGGTTGAGACACCCTGTCGTCACGTCCCTGTCTCAACCCATTGTACAAGGACATAAACATATCGTGGATTTATTTATGCATTGCACATTTGAATACAATTACCGTTTAGTTACCTTATCGTATGTAGGTGGGGACTGATTTCTCATTTTAATATATATTTACTATCTGAACGGACATGGCGCATTTGAACCACATACTGGTGTATACTGTAGTGGGGATAATATATGTCGCCAAATACACGAAATAATTATACATACTCTACAAAATATAAGCATAAGCAGAGCGAGTTTCAGCTGTTTTCTGTGTTTCGCACAGAAGTGAAGCAAACGCTTTTTATTCAATCCGTATAATAAACAGACTACATTTTGACACCTTTTTTGTTACCAAGTTAAACATTTCAACCTACCTCCGGGTTTAGATCCCGACAATAATCCCAATTCTTGGGATAAATATTCCCTTGCCCCGACGGGCCGACCCTTTGACCTGTTGAAAGATTCCAAACAAAGGTTTACTTAAAGCTACTCAAACCGATCAGACGGTCCCCATATCATAAAGTTACAACAAGAACATTTCTTCAAAATACCCTTTTGTTATCAGAATCGATTAATTACAACAAAATAATGCTAACTAATCTTCATCCGCAATTTTGTCCGAGACCGTCGGTTTGATGACTCTTTTTTGGGCCACAAATAATTACACAATTCAAGAAACAACAAACTTCAAAAATCGATATCTGATCACTCTGCGCTTTGATGGTGGGTTCATCGATTCGAATCAAATATTTTGTTTTACCCCCGAAGCCAACAAAATAGTAATTTGGGAGCGTTAATTCGGATTATGCATCTTTAATATGACTAAATATTCCCCAATTAAAATAAGGGACAAATGCGGTATTATATCGAACTGAAAGTACATGTAGGACAATATTAGACCCTTGGTCTAAAACAATACATTTTACACCGAATATTGGTTGGACATTTTAACTATATATATAACGTAATTGTGTATTTGAGCTATCATAATCTATTTTCTAAGTTTAAAAATTCCAACCGATTTATTGTCAACACTCGATCGGTCTATGACTTGTAGAATCCAATTGTTGAAAATGTTACCAATATGAGTGAAAGAAAAGCAACATCGTCTTCCAACTGCCACCTAGCTCGTCCTTGATGAAAGCAACTGACTGTCATGGGGCTGATCTAATCTAAATACAAATTTCCAACAACCCATAACGCTAAGTATAACATCGGCCAATAACGCGAATAACAATCTATATCGTAATATCTTTTTTGTTGCAGTTGGCTCACCATACATTACCAGTCGATGTGATGAATTCTACCGGTAAAACAGTTTGCGATTTCAAAACATGTACCAGTACAGGAGCTACTCGTACGCGTACCCGTACGCGTACCCGTACAGGTTTGAAATCGCAAACTCGCTAATATCTAACAGCGAAACAAACAACTAATGATCCAATTTTTCAAACCAATGAACAACGTAAAAATTAACAACCAATTTTCGAACTAACACTAGTGGTCGCTGTGGTCATGCGGGACATGACAATCTGTGAGATGGGGTGGAATATGGAATAGAATGACAATCTGCGGAACAGTATTTCAAATTGCGTGGAACGGCCGATATCTCGAGGAATACAGCACGTAGAAGGCTCATTTTGGTGTCTAACGAAAGATGATATTCGCCCTAGCCACTGACCAGACAACAGAAGTTGCATTATTCGGTCGACAACTGACCTAACATATAATTGTCGAAATCAAGGCCGTGGAACAGCGTGGAATAGCTGTAGAAATGCATTTTACAGCGATAACGTTATGCCCAAAAGGAAACTTGGTACTAAAATGAAGCTTTTCATCTATTGCACAACAAAACTCTATTAATTGGAGCGAAGCTGTGATTTATGTACATTTTGAGACCATTAACCCACCCATGCGAAGGTGACACGAAACACGGACAACTGCGTTCGTCATCAATGTTTAGAATGCATAGAATTCTCGATGAATACGCTAGCAAACAACAAGTATTAGGCAATCAATGACGCAGTGGAATACTCCGCATTCGTTTTTAGTGACAATATGGCTGTTTTGGTACGAATACTGTAATGGCGAACACGCAAACACGCGGCGATGAAAACAACTAAAAATAGACTCGATATTTACAATAACAGGATCGATTTCAGCTGATATATTCCATATAATGGGGCGTATAGTATATCAAAATGTAAGTTTAGACACGGGGAGTGTATTTTTTCCCAAACGGGTCCATTACGCAGTGAAATTGTTGCAGAAATTAACTCCAAGAAAGAGCTCTACTTTTTCTCGTAAAAAAATAGAATGGCCGACTGAAGCCGTTTTATCGTTCAAACTAAGCCGTTCTTAGCAGCACTTCACCCACAGAATACGAATATACACCATGTATCAGAATACGTATCAAATGTGATTTTTAAAAGGGATTTGAGCTCTTTATTTGTTATAATTCGCACTTATTTTTATTTCACTTGTGACTAAAATCCCAGATGCCGGAAGCCGGTGCCCGGCTATTACAAGCCAAGTTACAAAATAGATTAACTGGTTTGAACGCATGAATATGGTCAGACTGTTCGAAAGAATATTCAACTCAAATAGTGTTTATAGCTTAAAAACTTACGTGTGGCACTCGAATTTTAATTAAATCCATGATTGTGTAGTCTCTCGAATATCACGGTCATACGCGGGTGATGTTTTCATATTATCCTTCGGTCATACGCGGGGAGGTTCTCATGTGAACATATTATCCGCCGGTCATACGCGGTGGAGGTTCTCATTTTATCCGCCTGTCATACGCGGGGGGGGGGGTATCATATTATCCGCCGGTCATACGCCGGAGAGGTTCTCATATTATCCGCCGGTCATACGCGGTGGAGGTTCTCATATTATCCGCCAGTAATTCGCGTGGGAGGTTCTCATATTATCCGCATGGCATACGCGGGGGAGGTTCTCATATGAACATATTATCCGCCGGTCATACACGGGGAGGATAGCATGAGAACCTCCCCCGCGTTTGATAGGCGGATAACATGAGAACCTCCCCGCGTTTGACAGGCGGATAATATGAGAACCTCCCCTGCGTTTGACCGGTGGATAATATGAGAACCTCCACCGCGTATGACCATATTCATGCGTTCAAACCAGTTAATCTATTTTGTAACTTGGCTTGTAATCGCCGGGCACCGGCTTCCGGCATCTGGGATTTTAGTCACAAGTTAAATAAAAAGTAAATGCGAATTATAACAAACGAAGAGCGCAAATCCCTTTAAAAATCATATTTGATACGTCTTCTGATACATGGTGTATATTCGTATTTTGTGGGTGAAGTGCTAAGAACGGCTTAGTTTGAACGATAAAACGGCTTCAGTCGGCCATTTTATTTTTTACGAGAAAAAAGTAGAGCTCTTTCTTAAAGTGAATTTCTGCAACAATTTCACTGCGTAACGGACCCGTTTGGGGAAAAAAGTACACTCACTGTGTCTAATCCTACATTTTGATATACTATACACCCCATTATATGGAATATATTAACTGAAATCGATCCTGTTATTGTAAACATCGAGTCTATTTGAGTTGTTTTCATCGGCCTTTCGTTAGACACCAAAATGAGCATTCTACGTGCTATATTCCTCGAGATATCGGCCGTTGCACGCAATTTGAAAATCTGTTCCGCAGATTGTCATTCTATCCCATATTCCATCCATCCCGCATATTATCATGTCCCGCATGGCCACAGCGACCTCTAGCGTTAGTTCGAGAATTGGTTATTAATTTTTACGTTGTTCATTGGTTTGAAAAATTGGATCATTAGTTGTTGGTTTCGCTGTTGACTGTTGATTCGAATACGAAACCTATTGAATGACAATAAGGTCTATTAGTTTGATAACGATAATCATTGATCGTGGGAAATCGTCTATTGGATTGAAATATGTCTATTGATTAAGAAAATTACTAATTGTTTGTTATTAGATATTAGTTGAAGAATGAATACTATTAAATTAAAATAGAACATTAATTTTGCATCGGTCAACATAAGTAATGATTCTATATCTATTAAAACGTAATTGTCTCTTATTGAATCCAAGAATTACTATTGGTTTGAAAATGGAGACTATTGGTTTGAAATAGATTGCTATTGTTTTCACAAACCACCATTAACTTTTATTTCATGTAATTTCCGACCGAATGGCCGCCCATACCTGTGCAGACTCTGATTAAATATTATGCATTCTATTTTGCAGGCATTTTCATACGAAGAAGGTTGGCCTTTTCCCAAATATTATGGAGCGTGTGGCAGATATATCGTTCAGTCTTATGCTGGGAGACCTCTTTCAGATTTCTATCACTCCTCCTTTGAAGAGAGGGTAAGTTTGATAGTAGTATAAAGTAGAGGCAATAATTATATATATATTAATGAGCATTTGGGTGTGGTCGTCGTCTGATCCCCACCCCCACGGGATTTCATAAATAGTATTTATCGAATGTTAAACGTTACATTACCGACTAATTTTAATAGGTGTGGTAGTCGTATGATAATCCCCACCCCCACGGGATTTCGTAAATACTATTTAACGAATGTTAAACGTTACAATACCGACTAATTTATATAGGTGTATCAAAAATGAGGTGTTTTACATTCAAGATGTTATAGTTAGACTAAATAGTAACTACTTTAAGGCACAGCCAAGCTACAATACGACCTATTTTATGTTAGGTAATGATGTATGTTTATTTCAGATGGTATAGTCAGGCAAACTATTTCTAGGCAGATGTTATAGTCAGACTAACTAGTAACTATTTGAAGGCATAGCCAATATTTTAGTACGCCCGATTAAATACATGTAGTGATATGTAACTATTTCTAGGCATATAGTTAGTAGGTTAGTTATGATAGGTTAGTGAAATAATACTGTTATCCTGAGATGATGTTAAATGATATGAATTATTCACTAGTGAATAACCTCGTGCATGTAAAAACCACTAGGCTAAGCACATGGAAAATTTGTTAGTGGCGGAACTTTTCTTCTCATTTCATGTAGATTTGTAGGAAACACGATTCAATCTCATAAAACTCGATATTACAGAGTCTCGTAGAAATCGAAATGTGGAAACCCGACACTTAGTTCCTTTAATGATTAATAATGATAACAAACAAAAATAACAATAACATATATAAATACATTATTCCTCTACGGGTGAATTGCTCGGTCTAATATCGTCAGTTGATGTCTGCTCATCCGTAGATGATGCGTTTCGTCGCCTGTGGTGTACGTTGTATGGTCTATACCGTCTTCTGATCCTATTTTCCGCAGGCCAGATATTATTCTCCATTCGTATTACTGCTGAATGTCTTTCATTGTTCACTAAAGTCCCATCAGGTATTAATGGGTCAGACAATGAAATCCAACCAGCAGCCTTCTGTATCAGTAGGCAAGAAATACGAAAGGTTTTCATCCTTAAATCGGATAGACAAGAACATTCAACTGAAAATAATATATATCTATAAACAATAGTAATCAATGTATATTTAAATATAAAATAATTATCGTAAAGCTCCAATTATAATTTAATTTATCAAAACTAATTCGATATAAAATACTTCAAAATGCAATAATACATCAAAACCTATAATTTCACACGATAAAAAAATATCTGTGAAAACAAATAATGTATCAATAATAATGGAAATCAATTAAATAATAACTTACCCATTATTAAATCATAGATTCGATCCAAAATGGTTTCCGCAGTTAAATCGCCGCTACAATAACGAACCCATGCATCGACGAATTCGCGTCTGTAATATTGCAACCGCTGCTGTTTAAACTCATATTCAACGCGAACAACATTTAATACATGTAGAATTTTTATAATTTGAGAAAATGCTAAATAGTAAGGTTCCATAATTCCGAGTTTAAATTTCAAAAAAATTAGAAGCAAACGACGCCCAAACTCCAACAAACACTTATAAAGTAAACGAAAAGCAATTAATTTATCCAGTTAAATACCACATAATTTATATATGACATCAAGCTGTCATGTCAAGACAGCAATAAAAAAAAAATCATTAATCATTATCATAAAAGATATTAACAGAATATCTTACATAGTTACCAATAACCATTTCAATGAAATGATTATAGATATGTTTAAAAAAAAAACAACATAGTTTCATATAAACAACACCTGAGTATTTCAACAACGATACTAAAACTAGAACACATTAATATATGACAAATTTAATGTTTAAATTACCTAAACTGGAACTAGATAGAATTAATGGCGCCAAGTCCATATCTATATAAGCTGAGTAGAATTAAAGCATTTCTTAAGGTGCACGATTTACACAAATACAGATTTAAAAGGTAAGTCAATTTAAAAAAAAAAAAAAATCTTTTCGTCTTATAATCAGCATTTAATCGCAAACTGCCAAATTACAAACGATAGATAATCCACGTATTCATCAGAAAAAAATCCGGGTAACTAATTTTCATAAAAATTGTTGAAGTTAACACAATTTTTAGCATAATCCTATTTTAACAGATTCTTTCCGCTAAATGTATTTAAAAGATTCATTATATAATGTTTCATCTAAATTATCCAAGCTCCAGAATTTATCCCTAATCATAACCTAAATCAAAGTCCAATAAATTTGCCTTTCAGATTCTATATTGTCGCAATAATGGCTACGGGAGAACCCTTAAATATACAGCCTGGACAGTTTTTTTAGATCACAAAAACCAGAGAAATTCGTTCCAAAAAGTTCAAAGTCACTAACAAAGTTTACAGTTTAAAATTTGTCAATATACCAGATATATTCGAATCACAAGATATAGAACAATTATTTGACGATATAATGAACCATGTTGCATCAGCATCAGATTTAGACGAATGGGGACAGAGATATGTTAGATTAACTTTGAGCCATCCAACATTAGACCTAGATTTATGGGTGGATTTTCAAAAATATACTATCAAAGGAAAACATATTATTAATAAAATTGAATCAATTCAACAGAGCAAACAAGAATTCCGTATTGACGGAACTATTATTATGGATATAACGATAGCATATATTCCTATGGGTTCTGGTCGAATTTTATCGTTGAATCAGAAACTTACGTCATCGAAGCAAATAATCACAATGCCAGAATGTGCAGGAGAGTGTACCGATAATTTATGTCTATCTATGTGCATCGTTATGGCGAGAGAAATGATTAAAATACCAGTCAACAAAAATGATGAATTATATATGAAAAATGTAAGAAATTTTTCCAACGCACGCCTTAAATATAATTCGAAGTATAGAATCAAACAAGCTATACAACTATCTCATGAAGCTTAAATCGTTATATCGTCACCATGCGACCTATCTGATGTTCAAAAAATGCAAAAATATTTACAAAACGAAATGTGTATAAATGTCAAAGACAATTGTGATAGAATAATATGGAAAGGAGAAACTATAGCTACAGCTAATATTTATATTATTTATCATAACAAACATTATTGGTTAATGAAAAACGCAGATGGATTGAAATGTTTAAAGCATAAAAATACATGTCAACTATGTGGTAAAATGTATGTGAAATCACAGAAATGTACCAAAATATGTAAATTCTGTAATGGAGAATTACCTTCCAATTTTGATCCATTTACAGCTGTTAAATGTGATACGTGTGATATTGTATGCAAATCACAAAAATGTTTCGAAAATCATATTCAGAACAACGTCTGCGATAAGTATATTAAATGTAATGTATGTATGCGTACATACGGAAAAACACAAAACCATAGATGTTACCATAGATACTGTGGAAATTGTTGCTCATTTTATAATGAAGAAAATCAGCATAAATGCTTTATTGTAGTGTTGATACAAAAAAGCAATTTAAAAATACTAATTATATATTCTACGATATCGAAACATATTGCGACGAAAATAATAGACATATACCATATCTTGTTTGTGCACATATTGTTTGTCAATCCTGTATCAATATATAAGATTTTTCTTTTAATACATGTTTGCAATGTGATCGTACAAAATATTATACTTTCGGACTAGACTGTATACATCAATTTGTGCAGAAAATTTTAAATATACACAACAAAAAAATGAAGCCTACTATATGTATAGCGCATAACGCGAGCAGATATGATGATCACTTCATACTAGAGTATTTAGTCAACAATTATATAGATCTCCAAAAATTAAAAATAATTCAAAGGGGCAATTAAATATTATCAATTCAATTAGGAAATTTGAAGTTTCTAGATTCGTATTTATTTTTTTGCGGTAAGTTTAGACAAAGCTGCCAAATGTTTTGGTTGTGGAGAAAACGCATCAAAATCTTTTTTTCCACACGCATTTGCAAATAAAGACAAATTACAATATATAGGAGAATGGCCAGCGATGCATTATTATAATTTAGAACAAATGAGTTCCGAACGTATTTTGATCTTTAATGAATGGTATAAAAAAAGAAAAACTCCATTTTAAAATAGAAGCATTGAAATATTGTATGATTGACTGCAAGGTGCTTCATATATGTTGCTCTATTTTCAGAGATATATTTATGACAACGTGTAACACGAATCCGTTCAGTGAGGGACTCACCCTACCATCTACATCTTTTCGAATATTTAGGAAAATGTTTATGCCAGAAAATAGTATAGCTTTAAATTCGCAGCCGTTAATAAATATTTAGCTGAAAAAAACGAAGATGGATCCGTATGCGGATATACGAATTCTAGTATAAGATTTTCAGACGTGAATTCATTGTACCCCGCCATGATGCTTACTAAAAAAATCCCTATAGCACACCCCACCGTTATAAAAAATCCTGATTTGAAAGATATCGAAAACTATTTTGGTTTGATTGAATGTCAGATATTACCACCAAACAATTTAATCTATCCGGTATTACCAATAAAACTTAAAAGCGGAAAATTAGTTTTCGGTCTATGTAATAAATGCATGACAGATAACAATCAAAACCAATGTGAACACGATGAAAATCAGAGAAAAATTTATGGCGTGTGGTGCACTCCGGAAATAGAATATGCCATCGCGCGTGGTTACAAAGTTATTCATATATATCAAGTTTGGCATTATTCGGAAAACGATGAGAAAAATGGCGGCATTTTTAAACCGTTTATATTATATTTCCATCGTCTCAAAACATATGCCAGTCCGTTCCCGCAAAATATTCAAACTATGGAACAAAACAACAATTTTGTGAGGAATACGGTAATAAATTTGGCCAAAAACTAGATAAACATGAAATGAATGAAAATCCAATGATGAGAATGATGGCAAAATTGATTATGAACTCTTTATTCGGTCGATTAGCCATGAGAAACCAAATGTCATCGACAAAAATTTGTATAGATACGGATGAATATTTTAAGTTATGGGTCAACAAAGATATCAGAATTGAAAATATTAAATTATTTGATGAAGGAGAAATTATGTATGTCACGTATAAACAATTATCGCAAAACCAAAATAGAAATAATAATGTGATTTTAGCTTCATTTATAACGGCATATGCCATATTAACAATGCTCCAGCATCTAGAAACGATAGGCGATCGTGCGATTTATATGGGCACTGACTCGTGTATATGTATTCACACATACACTGGGCCTAATCTTCCCGACGGTTGTATGTTGGGAGACCTACAAAATGATTTATGTCAAGGTGAATTAACATTAAAAAAGTTTTGCGGCACTGCATCAAAATCGTACGCTTATGAAGTCGCCGAATCTGGTCGTAAAGTTATAAAGGTCAAAGGTTTTAATGCTGGTAAATGGATTAACTCCAATGTCGATTTCGACAACATGATTAAACTGGTTAAAGGCGAGGAAAACAGTCTACAAGCTGATTTTCCCAACGAATTTGTTAGGACGAAAGATTTTCCATATATACTCAAAACGCATGACTAAACCGATGAGATTAGCAGCAGATAAACGCAGAATAATCAAAGATTATGCCACAGAACCATTTGGTTATTTATCATCGCTAGATGAAAATTGGGAAAGCATAAAAGATTTATTATTACCAGAATCACCTAATAATAAATCTTTTATGCTTTCCCAATTTATATTTGAAAACTTCGCACCTACCGCCGAATAACGATTTACGAGGGTCCAATGTGCCAGAAACCATGGCATTTTGAATAAATGTTTTGAATTCTAAATCGCTTTGTAATTTATTTTCGTATTCCCATTCCCAGATAGTTATCAGCGGAATATATTGTTTTATTTCTTGTTCTCTTTCCATCGTTTTCTGATATATATCGTTGTACGATCGTTTCTGTAGAGGATGAATTGCATTTCTATCGGTTTGTTTTATACACGTATGACAATGATATTCGCACCCGTAAAATTCGAGTCCTATTCCATTTATGCGATCATATCCATCTAGTCTATATTTGTTAAAAAGAACATATTATTTGTTTGAATTTCCTAGATATTGACATTGAAAACCCGTAGACTCGATATAATGAGCTATCCATAGTAGCGATTTGGTTGAATTAGCTTGTAACGGCTGCGAATTTAAAGCTATACTATTTTCTGGCATAAACATTTTCCTAAATATTCGAAAAGATATAGATGGTAGGGTGAGTCTCTCACTGAACGGATTCGTGTTACACGTTGTCATAAATATATCTCTGAATTTAGAGCAACATATATGAAGCACCTTGCAGTCAATCATACAATATTTCAATGCTTCTATTTTAAAATGGAGTTTTGATTTTTTGTTTTTTTATACCATTCATTAAAGATCATATTACGTTCGGAACTCATTTGTTCTAAATTATAATAATGCATCGCTGGCCATTCTCCTATATATTGTAATTTGTCTTTATTTGCAAACGCGTGTGGAAAAAAAGATTTTGACGCATTTTCTCCACAACCAAAACATTTGGCAGCTATGTCTAAACTTACCGCAAAAAATAAATACGAATCTAGAAACTTCAAATTTCCTAATTGAATTGATAATATTTAATTGCCCCTTTAAATTATTTTTAATTTTTGGAGATCTATATAATTGTTGACTAAATACTCTAGTATGAAGTGATCATCATATCTGCTCGCGTTATGCGCTATACATATAGTAGGCTTCATTTTTTTGTTGTGTATATTTAAAATTTTCTGCACAAATTGATGTATACAGTCTAGTCCGAAAGTATAATATTTTGTACGATCACATTGCAAACATGTATTTAAAGAAAAATCATATATATTGATACAGGATTGACAAACAATATGTGCACAAACAAGATATGGTATATGTCTATTATTTTCGCCGCAATATGTTTCGATATCGTAGAATATATAATTAGTATTTTTAAATTGCTTTTTGTATCTAACACTACAATAAAGCATTTATGCTGATTTTCTTCATTATAAAATGAGCAACAATTTCCACAGTATCTATGGTAACATCTATGGTTTTGTGTTTTTCCGTATGTACGCATACATACATCACATTTAATATACTTATCGCAGACGTTGTTCTGAATATTATTTTCGAAACATTTTTGTGATTTGCATACAATATCACACGTATCACATTTAACAGCTGTAAATGGATCAAAATTGCAAGGTAATTCTCCATTACAGAATTTACATATTTTGGTACATTTATGTGATTTCACATACATTTTACCACATAGTTGACATGTATTTTTATGCTTTAAACATTTCAATCCATCTGCGTTTTTCATTAACCAATAATGTTTGTTATGATAAATAATATAAATATTAGCTGTAGCTATAGTTTCTCCTTTCCATATTATTCTATCACAATTGTCTTTGACGATTATACACATTTCGTTTTGTAAATTTTTTTGCATTTTTTGAACATCAGATAGGTCGCATGGTGACGATATAACGATTTAAGCTTCATGAGATAGTTGTATAGCTTGTTTGATTCTATACTTCGAATTATATTTAAGGCGTGCGTTGGAAAAATTTCTTACATTTTTCATATATAATTCATCATTTTTGTTGACTGGTATTTTAATCATTTCTCTCGCCATAACGATGTACATAGATAGACATAAATTATCGGTACACTCTCCTGCACATTCTGGCATTGTGATTATTTGCTTCGATGACGTAAGTTTCTGATTCAACGATAAAATTCGACCAGAACCCATAGGAATATATGCTATCGTTATATCCATAATAATAGTTCCGTCAATACGGAATTCTTGTTTGCTCTGTTGAATTGATTCAATTTTATTAATAATATGTTTTCCTTTGATAGTATATTTTTGAAAATCCACCCATAAATCTAGGTCTAATGTTGGATGGCTCAAAGTTAATCTAACATATCTCTGTCCCCATTCGTCTAAATCTGATGCTGGTGCAACATGGTTCATTATATCGTCAAATAATTGTTCTATATCTTGTGATTCGAATATATCTGGTATATTGACAAATTTTAAACTGTAAACTTTGTTAGTGACTTTGAACTTTTTGGAACGAATTTCTCTGGTTTTTGTGATCTCAAAAAACTATCCTGGCTGTATATTTAAGGGTTCTTCCGTAGCCATTATTGCGACAATATAGAATCTGAAAGGCAAATTTATTGGACTTTGATTTAGGTTATGATTAGGGATAAATTCCGGAGCTTGGATAATTTAGATGAAACATTATATAATGAATCTTTTAAATACATTTAGCGGAAAGAATCTGTTAAAATAGGATTATGCTAAAAATTGTGTTAACTTCAACAATTTTTATGAAAATTAGTTACCCGGATTTTTTTCTGATGAATACGTGAATTATCTATCGTTTGTAATTTGCCAGTTGGCGATTAAATGCTGATTATAGGACGAAAAGAAGAAAAAAAATTTAAAATTGACTTACCTTTTAAATCTGTATTTGTGTAAATCGTGCACCTTAAGAAATGCTTTAATTCTACTCAGCTTATATAGAGATGGACTTGGCGCCATTAATTCTATCTAGTTCTATTTTAGGTAATTTAAACATTAAATTTGTCATATATTAATGTGTTCTAGTTTTAGTATCGTTGTTGAAATACTCAGGTGTTGTTTATATGAAACTATGTTGTTTTTTAAAAACATATCTATAATCATTTCATTGAAATGGTTATTGGTAACTATGTAAGATATTCTGTTAATATCTTTTATGATAATGATTAATGAATTTTTTTTTTATTGCTGTCTTGACATGACAGCTTGATGTCATATATAAATTATGTGGTATTTAACTGGATAAATTAATTGCTTTTCGTTTACTTTATAAGTGTTTGTTGGAGTTTGGGCGTCGTTTGCTTACATTTTTTTTGAAATTTAAACTCGGAATTATGGAACCTTACTATTTAGCATTTTCTCAAATTATAAGAATTCTACATGTATTAAATGTTGTTCGCGTTGAATATGAGTTTAAACAGCAGCGGTTGCAATATTACAGACGCGAATTCGTCGATGCATGGGTTCGTTATTGTAGTGGCGATTTAACTGCGGACACCATTTTGGATCGAATCTATGATTTATTAATGGGTAAGTTATTATTTAATTGATTTCCATTATTATTGATACATTATTTGTTTTCACAGATATTTTTTTATCGTGTGAAATTGTAGGTTTTGATGTATTATTGCATTTTGAAGTATTTTATATCGAATTAGTTTTGATAAATTAAATTATAATTGGAGCTTTACGATAAATATTTTATATTTAAATATACATTGATTACTATTGTTTATAGATATATTTTTTTTCAGTTGAATGTTCTTGTCTATCCGATTTAAGGATGAAAACCTTTCGTATTTCTTGCCTACTGATACAGAAGGCTGCTGGGTGGATTTCATTGTCTGACCCATTAATACCTGATGGACTTTAGTGAACAATGAAAGACATTCAGCAGTAATGCAAATGGAGAATAATATCTGGCCTGCGGCAAATAGGATCAGAAGACGGTATAGACCATACAACGCACACCACGACGAAACGCATCATCTACGGATGAGCAGACATCAACTGACGATATTAGACCGAGCAATTCACCCGTAGAGGAATAATGTATTTATATATTTTATTGTTATTTTTGTTTGTTATCATTATTAATCATTAAAGGAACTAAGTGTCGGGTTTCCACATTTCGATTTCTACGAGACTCTGTAATATCGAGTTTTATGAGATTGAATCGTGTTTCCTACAAATCTACATGAAATGAGAAGAAAAGTTCCGCCGCTAACAAATTTTCCATGTGTTTAGCCTTGTGGTTTTTACATGCACGAGGTTATTCACTAGTGAATAATTCATATCATTTAACATCATCTCAGGATAACAGTAGTATTTCACTAACCTATCATAACTAACCTACTAACTATATGCTTAGAAATAGTTACATATCACTACATGTATTTAATCGGGCGTACTAAAATATTGGCTATGCCTTCAAATAGTTACTAGTTAGTCTGACTATAACATCTGCCTAGAAATAGTTTGCCTGACTATATCATCTGAAATAAACATACATCATTACCTAACATAAAATAGGTCGTATTGTAGCTTGGCTGTGCATTAAAGTAGTTACTATTTAGTCTAACTATAACATCTTGAATGTAAAACACCTCATTTTTGATACACCTATATAAATTAGTCGGTATTGTAACGTTTAACATTCGTTAAATAGTATTTACGAAATCCCGTGGGGGTGGGGATTATCATACGACTACCACACCTATTAAAATTAGTCGGTAATGTAACGTTTAACATTCGATAAATACTATTTATGAAATCCCGTGGGGTGGGGATCAGACGACGACCACACCCAAATGCTCATTAATATATATATAATTATTGCCTCTACTTTATACTACTTTTGATCATTGAATCTTTTATTTTTTTAATTTAAAAATTCTGGTATTTCTAATCAGAGATGGAAGATGATAATTCTGTTTTTGACATTATCTCTAGCAGATTATTTCATGTTGTCACTGGTTCTCATCCATAAAATGATACCATGCCAATCGGTGTTGGTGGCTGCACATATTGTGGGGTGAACTGGGATGATCTTCGTTAATTATTTAAAGTGATGTGAAACACTCCGGTAGGGTGATCAAGTAGAAATGGAGGATAATCTTGCTTAAAGTAGTTATATTTTACAAATATTAATCCAAACTGACAAATCTGCACACCGTCATTATTATACATTAATTAAATGCAATGACTCCCGATGGCCAAATCGTTTTTATTACTTTATCGCCATAGTTGCGTCCCGAATCGAGAAGTAAATATTTACAATTGAGTGTATTTCAGATGATGTTTTCTGTGGAGTGGTACTAGGCCAGTACGAGTTTTCGAAAAATCCAATCGACCCCGCACTTCTGAGCCCCCGAGATTTCTTGCTATTTTCGTTTTCAGTGACCCCTGGGACACATTGCACGGGTGTGCGATTTTTTATTCAGGATTGGCACGGTCCTTTAAAATAGGTTTTAATGGTTTTTAAAGCTATTTTTAACATAATTCGATAAATCGACAATAGATTCGATCCAGAACTTTCCCTGGAGATCATGAGATTATTTTGGTAACCGAAATAAATTGTTAGAATGAAATAAGCCAATTTTTGGGCCATATTATCATAACGGTGGCCCTATTATTGAATTTATTGATTTTTTCTTCGAAATTTCAGGCGTTTTTCAGAAATATGACGACGGAATAGGTCGATAACTGCATATCTGTCGGGAGAACATCGTCGCAAATGCTATCAAAAACTTTCGTGGACCTTTGTCCATAAATAAATATAGAAATATAGCATGCTATCCATGTGAATCGGTAACAGGAGCGTAAAACTCAACCCTCCCCTAAAAGTCGGAAAAACGCTAACGCATAGGTTGTGCTAACGACGTTTCGTTTTCGCTAGCACATATGCTAGTTTCCTCATATTAATACCAAAATGCTCTCCAGGAACCAATACTGAGCAAAAGAGAGCATGAAAATTAACATTTAATTATAAATGCTGCTCATTGTAGCGATGTCGATGACATTGGTCGTGATCGTCTTATGTTCCATACAACGCATATTATCACCCGCTTCAATGACCCATGACAAGTTGCTCTCTCTGACCAGACGTGATGTTGAACAGAACAAGAGTGTTAACAGACACGTCCTTTCTGTAGCGCGGGACCTCATCTTTATTGGGACTTCGTGCAGAGTGAAAACTCCGAAGCACGTCGGTTTGGGTCTGTCAGTATACATGAATGTACTCGAATGGGAATGCTAATAAATGTTCTAAATCGACATGGGGTGTGTATCAGTTACAACGACATACACACAATTATATCAGTGTAGACAGCTATACAAACTGCTGGTGAAAGTTGTGTTGTGCCAACTAACATTGATATGGGATTTTTCACCCAGGCCGCAACCGATAATTTCGAACAAAAAGCTGAGAGACTATAGATCCACATTGTCGGATGTTATGAACATGGTCATCTTTCAAAGCAGAGTTCTTAGCCAGAAGCAGAAACATGTATCTGAACAGAAAGGAACTTCGGTAAACATGAACACTATTCTTGAATGTCCTAACATTAATGTTAAACGTGCATCTCCAGTTTTTTTGAAGGGGTTAACTTCTTTGCCTATTATGACACCCGAGAAACTTGATTTAAATCCAGTGATATTGCGTGGGTCACCGCGAGAGCTATCAGCAACAGACTTTTCGATTTGAGTGTCGGCGAACATATTATACCATACAGGGTGGACTGTTATGCATATGAAGCTAGCATCGAAGATCCAAGGACCCACAACAAACGTTGGGTACTGTAGAAATGTGTCTGCTCCTCAAAATTACTTTGACACTGTCTTCACTGTGCTCATGCGGCTCTCCGAAGTATTCAGGAGGATGGTTCTTGACTATTGTGTGATTACATTTAACGAGGCATTATACTCAAAAGCACAGCTGATCAGGTGTAGGAATCGCGAGATCTTCCCTCGATTGGTGTTGAGACTTGGTGGTTTTCATCGTGCGCTCAAAGGATAATAGGTAAACGAATGCAGGATTCTGGAATTAAGGAGATGGTCATGGAATCTGCCGCGAACTTTCAGCCACGTTTGCATTTTGGAACGAATATATAAGTATGGTTCAGTGCCTGTTGAACTATGTTGCAGCCGAGAGAAACTCTGATTTCGCAAACCACTTGTATATGTTTGCGAAAATGATTCAGTTGACTTCGCATATGACCACTTGATCTACGCGCGTTGGGGATGCATATGCTTGCAGATATGAGCACACTGGAAGACTTGCATCCAGATGTGTACACTGCTATTGGTCAGGGACTTCATACAGTCCGCCGTTCTCGAAACGTTTCGGCAACATTCAATGGCGTATGGTCCCACCAGGGAATTGAGCAAACTCTCAATAGAGATTGTGCTTTCTTGAAAGGCACATTTCGAAGTGACAAGGCCACCGAGCGTCATGTCATTACAGCACATCTAAGAGCGGAAGTAATGTCGAACCTACTTACAATGTGTGATCTGAATTCTGGGTCAGCTTCACTCCACAGGGAAGATACCCAATCTAAAACCATTGCGGGTGAACGGAAAGTTCGGGCCATCGTGGAAAAAGTTGACTCAGGTTTGACTAATCAATATAAGGTTGATAACGACGCAAGCGAGGATTCGCCCATGCCACTCGTCAATATTGCCACAGGCGTGGTACTTCCCAACGAGCCTCACTCCTCACTCCATAGAACTATTGTCGTCCTTTGAAACTGGGAAGGAAAGAATGAAAACATTCATTGAAGATAGGCTAGACAGTGATACAGTGGACATTATGGACCCGATCCGTCACTGGCGATAATCCTGGTCCTTGCAAACGACAGGCAGATTCAACTAGACAAATGTTTCTGTTATGAACTATCCCTTGTCCCACTATCGCTATTCAACATCGATGGAACTATGCGTTCTGGAACAAAAGTGATCTTCTCCATCTTCTAGAAGACAAGGTCAGTGACAGTTCGCATCTGGAACCGAAGAGCATCGACATGTGGGTGTTTGATTTTATGGCAATTGTCCAGATGATATGTGGCAGTGCAAGTTCGAAACCTGACGCTGTTGGAGATATATTTAACACTGTTGAACGTTTAGTACTCTCAAAACTAACTTTGATGTTTTTGCAGTAGTCGCAGACCGTTATGACAATGCTGGTTCCATTACGTCTTCTGAACGATCACATAGGTCAACACAAGGCAGCCTCTCTGAGCGAGTGTTCAAGACAGGTGACACCCGTCTGCCCTCGAAGTTGACAAAAATGCTTGCCAACTCGAAGACGAAGAGCAATTTAGTGGAGTACATCTACGTTCAACTCGAATCACACCGGGCTGCTAGATTACTTAATAGGCTTACTTAGATTACTTAATAGTGTGATGGTAGATTTCGTCGGACCAAGCAGCTGTCCATATTTGAATTCTGAACACGAAGAGGCTGACTCTCGAATGTTTGTCCCATGTTGCCTATTCTATTGAACGAGATGGAATTAAGTCGGCGGCTGTCTGGAGCCCTGATAGGGATGTTGCTGTGCTAGGTTTGCACCACTTCCAATTCTTACGTCTCAATGAGCTATTCTTCCACACTGGTGTAAAACAGAAGGAACGATTTGTAGCTCTGCATGACATCGCGAGAGAAATCTCACACGTACCAGTATGTGCGGATGCGACGACGACACTTGCGAAACGGGAATAGTGTTTCGGGTGATGAGAGTGCAGATGAGGAATAATAGATGGTGGTAAAATATTACGCAGCCAAATGATTGCCAATCCCATGTTTCATGATATACATTGTATACACACCACTTATTATTCAAGAAACTCTTTTTCTGGGTTGAATAATGTCTTGTCTAACGAAAAAGAAGAACATACTAACCGAAATGACACTTCCAACTAATCACAAATATGCCAATTGTGTTTCTGTGTTCTGGTCAGTATATTAGCGCATATTACGAAATGGGGGGGGGGGTCAAATTTGGAGCCTTAATTATGATTATAAGAACAACCACACGAAGCGCATACACATAGTTTGGAATAATATATCCAGGGAAGTTATTATGTTGTGAATTATTATCAGAAATCAATACTGTGCCCGAGAAAATTCAATTCAATCGACAAAAAACTTTGAAAATTGGATGTCCCATTCGCTTTTTTGGTGGTATTTATAGTGGAAAGTTGTAAATTGGTCTGGTCTGGTGGGAATATATCTAGCATAGATATTCAGAATATTATTCTGCAACTTATCATACAGCACCCGACAATTAATGTAACCCTTTCACAAAACAATATCTTAATTGGTCAATTTCAGTTATCTGAGAGCGTTTATGGGGGAGGGTTAAGTTTTTGGATACTGAGTGGGTACGTTCAGGATAATTACGGTTATGTCATATATTTTCTGAAAGCGAGATATTTCAGCAAGTTTTTGCTTTTTGTATCATCTCAATAACTTATCATGCGTCCGATAAATTGTCATTAGTTTGCAAGACAAAAAACGAAAATTGAGTGATTTTTCAAGATTTTTTCTCAAAATACCCGAAAAGTTGACATGTTATATATTTCATAACTGTTTTGTCATACATCTGAATATGTTGATAATACTGTTCGAAAAATGTCACATTCGTCGGCGATTAGTGAAAACTTGTGTTCTCCTAAGGATATATTCATTTTTGCGTATTTTCGGGCTCAGAAACTCACAAAAGTCAATATTTTTCATAGCAGCCAATCCAGAATCAAAAATCGCGATTTGATTGAGATTTGCGATGGTGTAGTAGAATGTTACGTTTCTCCAGTTGGCATAGTGCCTGAATACAGAATATAACTCAACAGTTTAACGCGCCCGAACAAGTGCATAATATGTCTTTAACAATTCACTTGACTCTTGCAATTATGATTAATCATTTTTGTCTTAAACATATTTAATTACCTGTCAATCATTTCCTCCTCCATATAATGTATATATAGTTATTTTAGTAATTACTTGTTTCATTTAATGTTATGCAGTTATATCCGCAAACAGTGGTGGCAGAAGCACTGAGTGGCAACGGGCACAATCTTCAGAAGAGCGCTATTCTGAATTGGAAATAATGTATTAGGCTCCTGCAAATATTTTGTTTCTAATCGAATCAAATACATGTCAATATTCGCGAACGAACTGAACATTTATCTGCAAAGATAGGAGAAGGCACGAAAGTTCATAACTAAGGTAATTTACATACAGGAACGTTCTTCTTTATCGCGCAGGCAACAGTGCAAAATAAATGCATGATTCCATTGGAAACAGTGATCTTGATAAAATATAACCACATTCCCAAATGATTCTTGGTTATATTCAGGCGGTTAAATATAAGCTTTCAGACATATATTGTACGTGTACACTAATTGTGACCCGCCATATCAAATCCAGTCGTAAGTAAGGATTTTTTTTTACCCTGTCCCAATGCATATATAAGAGAATGCATTGGCCTAACAATTTTAATAATTTTTTCTTGTATTCTTTAACAATTTTATAATTTCACCCATACAGAGCCCCAGACAAACCTGAGCAGACGACACTCTTCTATATGCTTCTATATATGTGTGGGCTCCCTGCAGGGTAGTGGATGTTTTTTATTTTATGTCCTAAAAATTGTAAGAAACATTTATTTTTAAAAAATGATAAAAAATTGTTAGGCCAATGCATTCCCTTATATATGCGAGGCGACCTATGGTCGACTCGCATATATAAGAGAATGCATTGGCACAGGTTAAAAAAAATCCCGACTTACGACTGGATTTGATATGGCGGGTCACAATTGTGCCTGCGTGTAGTGATATACATGTGTGTGGTAATAACTTATTCTACGTCATGGTACCATGCTCAAACTTTATTTATAGATCAACTAATTAGCATATTAAGTAATGCCGTTTTGTATGGTTTACTCAAAAAATGTCACTACCATACAATAACTTCCCAACCAGATAATGATAAATCAGTGCAAGCATCAATCATGAGTGGAGCATGTGGTTGTGAATTGATCCTTGACTGACTGAATAAATTGTTTGTGCATGGTACCATTACCCTGTGCCAATGTATTCTCTTATATATGCGAGTCGATCATAGGTCGCCTCGCATATATAAGAGAATGCATTGGCCTAACAATTTTTTATCATTTTTTTTAAATAAATGTTTCTTACAATTTTTAGGACATAAAATAAAAAACATCCATTACCCTGCAGGGAGCCCCACACATATATAGAAGCATATATAAGAGTGTCGTCTGCTCAGGTTTGTCTGGGGCTCTGTATGGGTAGAATTGTCCCGACTTCATCTTTTCACGGAACTTACGATTGGTTTCCATCTGTATCGTCAAAATTTATGCGAGATTGTAATGGAGAATGATACGATAATGCCTAATGCTTACCTGTGTGATTATCAAACTTTTTCCAACTAAAATGTTGTAATCGAATGTTGGGACCGTATCAAATAACGAATTGCACATTGAATATTCGCAGGGCCCTAATGTAGATGTATATGTACAGGTGACAGTATTCGTGTGCAAGGGGTCAATTTAAAGCATCACAACTTTCTTCTTTCTCACGAAAACTAATTCACACACCTCCGCTTTCTGAAAGAGTACGCCCTCACCAATATCATCAATCAATCGCAAATAAACTGTTTGAGGTATATTATGCCTGACTACTTAAGACGTGTTACCTGTACAGTGAAACCTGCAATTTATAACCACTTCCATGAGCGACCACCTGTCTTTTGCGTCCAAATCCCCTTTGTACGATCCACTTTTACTATATTAACGACCTGTCGTGAGCGACCACCTGTCAAACGCGACCACCGGTCGGTATATCGCGGCAAAAACATCAATATTTACTTGTAATGAACGACCAATTCCATAGAAAAATTACAAACATTTTGCACGAAAAAGTATATACATGTACATACTTATTTTAGTGAATAAAACAGGCAAGTGAGTACCTAGGCACATTGCCCACTTAAAACATGCAGAATTCAATTAATATACCGAACATTCCAGCTACACCCAGAGTACAATTTCAGAATACATCGGAACTGCCACTGTGTAGGAACTGTTACATCGGAAATCGTTCTATCGCCGGTTTGTGATGGTTCTTGCCTGATTTGTGACGGTTCTTGCTGATCGAAATTATACATTTTCACGACTTTTTGACAGTTAAAACGCAATTTTGAGGCATCTAGGTGATAATTCGATTAGTTATTTTCGATCCCATAACAATTTGTGGCACCAATGAGCGTGTTAATAACGAAAAATTCGTTGTGCGAGTCATAACAACGACAAGAACCGCGAATTTTGATTATTGTTTGGGTTCTCTCCTGATCGAGTCGGTTCTATCTCCATTAATCGTTCTATACGGGTAAAACTATTGCTAATATTTGCCATGGTACATGGTTCAAACTGCCAATTTTGTGAAAGTATACAAAGATAAACACAACAAACTATGCATTAAGTTGAAATTTGCACCACTTGTCATTAATTTCGACGAATTACACTGCCTTTCTATGCTTATCCAATAAGCTGTGTTACGCCTATCAAAATTCACAAAGTCGCCAGCTAGTTTGAAAAATAACGCGTTTTGCAGGCCCGACATTTCCATGAGTCAACAGCCGGTTAACAATAGTGAAATTTCATTGCGCTGGACTTCGTAAAGCGTGAGCGTAGACGGGATATATAGAGTTATCTTGTCTTGTATTTTATCTATTATATATTTTGGAACTTCTGTCTGTATGTATGTATTTGTGTTATAGTCTCGAAAAACTGCTCGACCGATCCGACTCAAATTTGGTGTGTAGGCCTACTTTGATCCGGGGGACAATATGGGCGGGTCCAATTTCACGTGCGTCCGTGTCCTTGACCTTGACCTCGCTCATATACGCTCATATAGGCATGTTTCTGGACCTCGACCGATCCCACTCAAATTTGGTAGCTGGTTCTACTTTGATCACGGGAACAATATGGGCGGTCCAATTTCAATTGCGACCGTGTCCTTGACCTTGACCTCGCTCATATACGCCCATATAGGCATCTTTCTGGACCTCGACCAATCAGACTCTAATGTGGTATAATGTAGGCCTACTTTGATCCCGGGAACAATATGGGTGGGTCCAATTTCACGTGCGACCATGTCCTTGACCTTGACCATATTCGCTCATATATGCATGTTTCCGGGCCGATCAAACAACAGTTTGCCCAGGCGGAGACGATCACAAAAAAATCCCTAAATAGCCCGGTCGAAGAGGGCCGGGCACATCGGCTAGTGTTGTCCATTTCGTAGACGTATTTTACTCAACAAAAAGCCAAAAATAAGACGTTAAAAGTTAGTTGACACCACAGGGGCCTGTAACGCGCTCCGCTGTCCGCCCCCCCCCCCCGTTTGCACTGCCCATATACGCCGACCTATATACGCGCCTTCTTCGCGTTAATGGAACATTATATAGACAAGGGTAACTGTGGAAATTCAACGTTTCACCATCGCTCGGGAGTCGCACAAATTTAGCCCATTCACCCCAGTAATGATAACGATATATACACGGATGGATCGGCAAAGAATTGATCTTTCAATAAATACCACAAACTCCCATCAGAATCATTCATAATTTCATACACGTTGCATTTGATAAAATTTTAACCACCGAATATTGTCTCCGGAGGGCGTAATTATTTGGTTTGATCCGGCTCAGACAGCAATGTCGGACATGTGTCTCTAAATTCACCACCTATACAGTTTACTATCATTAAAAATGGGTCAAACGATCAACTAAATATCTGGAACTTAGTGATTTCTTGTCGGCTAATAATTTATTTACTCATACAAATCAACACATTGTCAGTAAACAATTCTAATAGAGGAGAAATCTGTCGATAATTCCAACTTTTAAAAAGATATTTGTCAAGTGACACAGTTCCTAATTTTAATATTCATTGTAACCTAGTAGAAACAGCCAATCACCGCTCAGTGATAGAATCGAGGTCAGGTCATAATGAATATTAAAATGAGGACCTCGATTCTAACACTGAGCGGTGATTGGCTGTTTCTACAAACTCATGCACAAGGACTGGGCTTTGGTTTTCCCCAACTGCATGACACATTATAGCTCTAGATTGTATACCATTCTGAAGTGAATTGATCAGTAGCCTTTGATTGGCCACCATGAAAACCGGGGGAGAAACTCAGGATACATGGGCCCAGTGAGAAAATGTGGATATCTGAACCTGAAAATTGCAAAAAACATATAGACTGGCTTCAAGATTCCCAAGTGTTGGAAGTTTCCAACCTGGCGCCCCACCCCCACAAGATTGGAAATGTTCCCAACAGATGGAGAGAGAGAGATGATTTATTTTGCAAAAGAGCATACATTATTTAATACAAAGCATACTAATTAAATTGAATTAGATTATTTGTCCATTAAACCAGTTTCTTGCCAATTGGGGGGGGGTGAATGTGATATAGAAAACTAGATCACACCTGCTCCCTACTAGTACTTCATGTCCACCCATCATGAGTTTTGGATCAACTCTAAAGAAGAGGTGTCTATTTGTATATGTCAAATATGGTTGATTACATGTTTAAAGTGTAGGAAAGTATGCAAATGTTAGTCTAAAAACGACAAAATCCCCACTATTAAATTGTTGTCAAATCAAATTAAGAGAACAATTTCAACATATTGTTTGTGTTAAATTTCAAACCAATCTATTGTAAGATAAGAAATTTGTAACTGTTGAACATTTTTACCAAAGTTTGGGATAGACACCAATTAAGCACCCCCTCCCCAATCCCCCCTCACCACCATCCCAATCACGTCATAACCTATCAGTGATTCAGTTGAACGTGATTTTATAAGCTATATTCATGTCTGGGCGACAAAAATGTGTAAATGTCCCCCAGGCGGACTTCAGAGGAGGAAATATGATGGCGCTGGCATTGAAATATTGTCACACCTGGATCTTTCAATAATGCCCAGATTAAGTAAATGAATATAACATATCATATTCTCCTGAGGGTAGATTTATATTACCATTGGTCATTTATATAGGCGGGCATGCTTATGATACTATACTCATCGGGACTTTCAATATTTTATTTCTGCCTATTAATGTCACTTAATCTCCCGTATTAGGTATTTATTGTGTTATTTCTTAATATACCTGCTCTATTATGCAAATTACATAAGCTACAGTCATTATCTGGTTTAAAATGTCAGATACACAAGACGATTTTCGGACCCAAGTGCAGAAATCGTTCGAATAAATCTCATGGACAGAACCGTCACAGCCATGATCGGTTTGAAATAGAACCGTAACACGCACCCGTGTTGATTACGAGGTCACAGCTCCCAATTATCAACCCCTATCGGGATACTTTCTCAGCTATCTTACAAAAGAATAACACGGGTACACTTTATAGTCAGTGTTTGTCTTCAGAATGCGTTTCATATTTTATACGCCACGAAAAACAAAGAAATTGCGTCCACGTGGCTTGATTTTCAGTGGTAATATGTTGATATTTACGCGTTAACTCGCTAATACCGAGTTAATTGTGGTCTAGAGTTCAGGTTTCGATAACACGGCACTTCTGCAGCCTCTGTTCATTCAGGAAAGTTTAATATATTCAAGATATCTATAATTATGCGTGATTTTGTCACAAAAATGATTATTTTCAATCATCAGGAACCGTAACAAATCAGGCAAGAACCATCACACTACCGGCGATAGAACGATTTCCGATGTAACAGTTCCTACACAGTGGGAACTGCACAGAATTGTAAATATTTAATTATTAGCGGTAATTCGGGACAAATTATAGTTGGTAAAGAGAGGGCAACGATTTGACCTACGAGAATCGCTCTATAAACTCATATGTATTAACCCCTTCTGTACTAAATACTCATTGATGAGTAGTTATCCCTTAGGAAATGTTCAAGTAATTAGTTCAAGAAAAATACCATCTAAACATTTCCCTCCAATAAATAGGAATCCTTCTAGCACTTGTATTTTCTGTCAAATGTTTATTTATCCCCCCCCCCCAAAAAAACCCCTCCAGATGAATAATAGACCAAGCGTATGTATACTTTTGTTACTGAGTGGGAGAATCCATTCAGTATAGAAATGGCTAAAGAATGCTGTTGCGTGCAACCAATTTGGATATACAATTTTTGAAAATAACTAATTTATTCCCAATCATAGCGTTCCACGTCACTTTAAACATCATCCAACTGTCTTACAGTATTTTGCGATTTTTGATCTTGGATAAATCATTTTTATTATTTCAGGTTGATATCGCATACCAGATACTGAAAATAGCTCAACGTTTTTCCGAAAATGAAGACAAATATGCCCTTTACTGGACAGACGTGACCTGGGAAAACTTTTCTGTTGATGAGACAGGGAGGATAACAGTCATTGATGCTGAGCATATCATTGTAGTTGACAAGAAAGCTATTGAGCAATGTAAGTGAGCTGTTTTTAGTCAAGTTTTTATGAAAACTCGACTATTGATATGACGAGGGACAGTTGACAGGCGGTCGTCCGGGTAGGCGTCAACAAGCCTATATAACATTGCCATTTATTGATGGATTCGGACAATATTTAGTCAAGTCAAAACTCGACTGTTGATATGGCGAGGGACGGTTAGCGGGTGGCGGCAACAAACCTATATGACATATATAGCCTTTTAATGATGGATGATGGATTCTGACAATTTTTGGTATATGAGTTAATTGTCATGTGCATGTGACATCTGTACACAGAAAATCGGGTCCGCCCCGAATTTCTAACCAGAGTTATGCCACTTGTTTCTGTTTACAGAAAGTTGATGTCTGTTAGCACGATAACATGAACAAACGTCAACCAATTTCATTCATATTTGGTATTTGGATCTCTCATAACAATCACACCGCGTAATCAAATGGCCTGATCTGCACCTAAAACTCTAATCTGCGTGCCGGAACTGCTGCTCTGCGTGCTAAATAGATATTTTTGTTGTTGACGACGTCATTTTTCAAGTGCCACGCCAGTAAGTATTTGTTTTTATTTTCTTAGTTTGTGCGCGTTAGTTATTAGCGTATTCTTTGTGTAATAGCGTGTGATTGGGCGACATTTAGAAGTGCATGAAATGTGTCACACAAAATGACAACAAACCTGTATTTTCGTAATTTTCCATGCCATGACACTCGCATTTTCGTTAATTTCGAAGAAATTTACAGCTATTATAATATATTCAAAACGAATACCGCTTTCTGAATAGTTTGTGCACATATACTTTGTCAATATCAGTAAAAGTAAGATCGAATTTCATTACTTTCGGCGATGTTTTTTCTGACACATGTTTGTACATATTTGACTACGTCTGATCTGCGATGTTGACAACTCTTTATCTGATAGTAAAACAAATGGCATATTCGTGACTTTACGTGTGCAAACCGAACTCAGGGTAATTTGTTTCACAATTTAATTCGGAATGCACACTAGTGTGGAGATCAGGGTAGGAGGTGTTTTCATAACAAAGTTTTCCACACTTTATCATTTACAATAATGACATTGCTGTCCATTTAATAGGACCACCATAAACACAGGAAATGCTATACATTTGTTTAAAGTTGGTCTATCTCTTTGTAAACATTTCCTATATAGTTATCGGGGTAAGCATATTAGATGTGAATCAAAGACCCAAGTCCGCGCGGAAACGCTTCTATCGATTAATATTGATTATATATCGAATATGTTATGGTATAAACAAGTGTGATTGTTTAGCTAGCGAACAATATTGGTTACTGTTAACAGAGACCAGAAATTTTATTGTGTAATTATGTCACAAATAAACGTTAATTAGACTCATTATCTCTTATAACGATGAAATAAAACAATACAAAAACGACCAATCTGGGACATTTGACGTTCGGAGTTTAGCACTGGGATCATTCTAATGATCTCTATTTCTATAGGATATCGCCTGAATCTTCTGTTCAAAAAATAGAACAATTAATGTGTCCCTTTTAATCATCTCATTTTAATAAAATATTCTAAATAAAATCAATATTAATTGTGAAGGAATAAGACTGTTCTCTGTATAAATTTTATTCATCTCTAACATCTTGTGATAAGCAGCAAGTGTATGTAACAATACATAATGGTGAATCATCTTAGATGCCATGGAAAGAAGGCGTCGCTTATTAATTAGCGAGCCGATGTTGGCATCTGCCAAATATGTCTGAAGAGCCAAAACTAATTGAAGAGTAGATTAATGTTTGGTTTATATATACGCTAATGACTTATAGCGGTCATTAGTATCTTCCTTTGTCTGTCCTGACCGATGGGTGAACTGAAGTTGTTACATAAGACTTTCTCTTTGTGTAAATGTTCGCATGGTTCATAGGTCGTGGCCTCTCCAAGTATGACCTTGGTAATTTGGTTGGGGTCACTATTGTTCAATTATATTCCTGTCTCCCCTCCATAAGTTAAGATAGATATATTTAGTATGTACCATCACGTCCCTTGAATAAGATAAGGGATAGGGGTGCGTTACTCTACATAGGGTCCACCTTATTTTCATATTTTGACTACTGGTGTTAAAATCTAGGGTTGAATACTTCGGTATGCTAGGACAATGAGTTGAGTTGATTCAAGGGTTGCTTGTGCATATAAGTTACGACGTGTGGTCATCAGCAAAAATTGTATAAATTGAATATGTATATCTATGTACATGTTGAAGCCATTTGCATTATAAAGAGAGTTGGCATGATGAGGTAACATGAGTGTGATAATATAAAAGGTATCAATATAAATGACATTGGAATACATGTAATGCAATCATAATTATGTTGAACAATAAGTGGGTGAACGATACTTCGTTCAAAAGTTCATGGATGTGCTCGATTGATTTGGCGAACGCTAATGTCCACTTCCGGCTCCTGTGTCACGAGGTTTGGGTGATGTGACTTTAGTCGTTTCATCGGGATTGCTGCTGGAGATACATCGTCTTGGTAAGGTCTTTTCCTTGATCGTGACTGTTCTCTTGTGACGTCGTGACGTCGAGCATTTTGTAGGTGTCTGGCTTGTGGACAAACTGTTTCATTATTGCGATCAGATGTGCGTTTGCAAAGCTTGTATTTTTGGAGGCATTCGGTTGTAATGAATTGGAAATGGAGTTGGATGATAATGATTAAAATTATCATGATAATAAAAAAAATCGGGAGAACTGTTACATCATTGAAATGATTCGGGTGGGACTCAATTGGTTTAAAAATTGAGGGAGGGATGTAGGCTCTGTTGGTAGTCGTGCTTTGTGTATCAAAATATTGGGATTCGTGCGATTGCTTCAAACATGGGCTGCCATTTGCGATTCATGTGATATTGATTTGTGGTTGAGATAGAAATAAATCTGTTTGCACATAATGTGTCGTATGATTTATACTGGATTACGATATCAACTGGGTACTTGGGTTTGAAGCTATACATCGCGGGCGTAGGGTTAAAATATCGATTGATTCGGTCATCATTGATGCTTGGCATTGCTACATCACAATTAAAGTTATATACTGAGATATATCCGCTTGTCCCTTAATGTAGGCCATCATTTCGGCCTATGTTGTTGTCATATCCTGCCATGTAACAATTGTATTTGTCGGTGTAGCAGGGGACGATTTTGACACTCGAGATTAAGATATTTTACAAGCGGTATATAATTGTTGTTCTTTGAATAACTTGAACGGGTAAAGCTATATTTGGGAGTATAATGAATCATGATATATTTCATATGAAGAGAAATTACGCGTATATGTTCAGATGCGTTTCCTGGCCTCTATACTAGTTCATTTGATCTATGTGGAATCAAAGTTGATCAGACTTTGACTGCACTTTTGTACGGGATCCATTTAATGATCCACATTCTACCCGGCCGGACTAGCGATAATTTTAGCTATGAATCGTCGCGTTTGCATTGGATTGAACACGGGGTGGTAACTCACAGGATTAAGTGTATGATATAAAATTATGGGTTCATCGTTGGGGTTATTAACACGGTTCATTATGACGTAATTGCCTATTCGGTGTATCTGATAATTATTCCGAAGATGGGGCGTGAATAATTTAATTAGTATGTGTGTCCTTCGTGACACATGCTGCTCGCTGAGTGCTAATGATGCAAACGGTCTGACAAATTATGAACCTGGCATCTAAACTTATATGACTGGAAATGCTTAATGTTTCTTGATTTGATTTAGCATTTAAATTAATGTGTGCGATTCGCCTGCAATTTGAAGAGGCCGAAGTTATTCGCGTCTCCTGAATTGTTGATTGAGGCGAGAATAATGGATGTTCATCGCCAGGTGATAACTTCCTGGAGATGCAATAGTGCCTTGCTGTGAGGGGGCCATGTGCGTGATATATACCGGGACATGGTTCGGCGTTAAATTTCTGTATTATTGGCCAACCCCTTTGTACCGTTCAGAGCGGTTTCTTTGATTAATTAAGCCTCGATTTTGTGCATCTTGGCGGGTTGGTGAACAGACATCTATGTCACCTACTTGGTGCATGTGTGATTGCCATATCGTGTTACATACACGGCATAGTCTGGCAGTTTTGCGCGAGCACAATTCTTGCTTTGTATTGTGTCTTTTTACGACAGTGTGCTATTTATTTATGATAGGTTGATTTATTTATGATAGATCTCGTTGTCTTGTTAGAAATTGGTAATTTTTACTTTGTCAGTTTGTGCCCTGGAGTTAAGTTGTTGAGTTTTATTCGGTTAAAGTTTATACATGTGTTAACTGTTTTCGTTTCGTGCTCTTGGATAAAGTGTTGAGTTTATGAGGTTAGTTACCTTTATGATTATGTTTGTTATCTAATTATGGTATGTTGTTTAAATATTTAATTTTCCTATATCGACATGTTCTGTTCCTCTGAGCTATTTCTGTCGGTTTGAGTGGTTATATCGAAAGGATCATAATTTTTGGTGGACATGTTATATGTATCGCAAATGGACTGTTTCTTACGTTTGTTTTGTTGTACTAACTGTTGGGTTGGCATGTCATACGGATTGTATGGCTCGGTTGATGAACTTGCATTGTACGTTTTTGCTTCATCGTTTTGAGTTAGCATATCAAAAGGGTTGTATGGTTCAGTTGATGAAAATGATTGTTTTTCATGGTCGCGTTTTGATGCTATTAATTATGTGTCATTTCTGGCAGGCGGACTGGTTCATTTGAATCGGATTCGTCCCGGATGACGCGGTTTTGTCGTATTAAATTTGTCAATGGTGCTGTCTCATGGTTCTCATTTTCAGTCTCAGAATCATTACTATTACTCGATATGTCAGCAACGGAGCTTTGTGTTGATGAATTGTGTGGAAATACAAATCTGCTTTTTCGAACTTTCTGGTTCACCTGTAATTGTGGTGTATGCCATTTAGTTGTCGCCAATTTTAAATGTTTGGCATGACTTTTAGATAAACTGCCTGTGATTTGATTACGAATTACGTATGAAACTGGTCCTGTTAGTTTAATTATCACCCAAAATGGGTCATATTTCATACCTAGTTTATGGGTTTGTTTGTGATTCTTAACATAGACCTGGGAACCTATGGGAAATTCCGGTATTTTGCCTTTACTGTTTTCGTTTCGTTTCTTCTTTGCTTGTTTCATATTTTGTTTAACTAACTGAAATGCGAAGTGCTGCTTCTCTAGTAACTGTTGGATGAGGCATTCACCCGTGTATTTTTGTCGCGGTGTCAGTATCTTGTCAATATTGATTTGGGGGTGTCTGCAGAAAGTTAAAAAATATGGAGAAAATTGAGTCGTTGCTGAGACATGAAAATTCATGGCTTCTGATGCAAAATTGAGAAATAGGTCCCATGATGTTGGATTTCCTTCAGTTAATTTTGCTAATATCCCGTTGTAGTCGCGATGAGATCTTTCCGATGACCCATTACTGAATGGTGCATAAAACGAAGTCTTGCGGTGCTGAATCACATAGTAGTTAGATATTATTTTGAAGACTTCACTGCATACGTCTCTCCCGTTATCTGACACCAGACAAGCGGGATAACCAAATATGGTGAAATACTGAGTCATAAGTCTTTCAGCGACCACTTCCGCGTGCTTTGTGGGGAGCGCATTGACCATTTTGTGGAAACTGAATAAATCTATGACCGTAAGAATGTAGGAATTTCCGCTGGCTGAGGGTGGGTTAAATTTTCCCATTAAATCTATTGCGATCATTTCCCCTGGTCGGCTCGGTATATCCGTCATTTGATTCGGAATACGGGCAGTGTTTTGATTTCTTTGTTTACAAATGTGGCAATTGTTAGCGAAACTGACTATCATTGGGAACATTCGTGGCCAATAATATCGCAAACGTATGGTATGGTACATTCGTTGGGAGCCATCATGACCGATGATATGATATTCAGAAATTATCTGCTTAGTCAGCTTTTCTGGGACATAAATGCGTTCCGTTGCTTGCTCATTAAAGACAGACATATCTCATATATATTTTGAAGACCTCTGTCTGTATGTTTGTCTGTCTGTCTGTCTGTCTGTCATTAATACAAATCTACGATTCTCGACCGATCGGGACGAAACTTGGTACGTGTGTGTAGTTTGACCGGGCGGTGAACGTTGTCGTATTGACGAGCCCGTGCGGCGCCCGCTTCGCGCATGCGCAGACGAGATCTCGGAAACGGGTGGAGCTATCGACTTGAAATTTGCTATGTGAATGTATCTTGCCCCGGATACGAATTTTATCGGATCGCCGAGCCCGTGCGACACCAGCTTCGCGCATGCGCAGACGAGATCTCGGAAACGGGTGGAGCTATCGACTTGAAATTTGCTATGTGAATGTATCTTGCCCCGGATACGAATTTTATCGGGTCGCCGAGTTCGTGCGACGCCAGTTTCGCGCATGCGCAGACCAGATCTCGGAAACGGGTAGAGCTATCGACTTGAAATCGTCGGGCTGGGTAGAGCTATCGACTTGAAATTTGGTTTTTGAATAGCCCGGACAACGTCGGGCTCATCGGCTAGTCTACTATATATTTTGAAGACCTCTGTCTGTTTGTTTGTTTGTTTGTTTGTTTGTCTGTATGTCTGTCATTTATACAAATCTACGATTCTCGACCGATCGGGACGAAACTTGGTACGTGTGTGTAGTTTGACCAGGCGGTCGACGTTGTCGTATTGTCGAGCCCGTGCGGCGCCCGCTTCGCGCATGCGCAGACGAGATCTCGGAAACGGGTGGAGCTATCGACTTGAAATTTGCTACGTAAATGTATCTTGCCCCGGATACGAATTTTATCGGGTCGCCGAGCCCGTACGACGCCAGCTTCGCGCATGCGCAGACCAGATCTCGGAAACGGGTGGAGCTATCGACTTGAAATTTGGCATGTGAATGTATCTTGCCCAGGATACGAATTTTATCGGGTCGCCGAGCCCGTGCGACGCCAGCTTCGCGCATGCGCAGACCAGATCTCGGAAACGAGATCTCGGAAACGGGTGGAGCTATCGACTTGAAATTTGGTATGTGAATGTATCTTGCCCCGGATACGAATTTTATCGGGTCGCCGAGCCCGTGCGACGCCAGCTTCGCGCATGCGCAGACGAGATCTCGGAAACGGGTGGAGCTATCGACTTGAAATTTGCTATGTGAATGTATCTTGCCCCGGACACGAATTTTATCGGGTCGCCGAGCCCGTGCGACGCCAGCTTCGCGCATGCGCAGACCAGATCTCGGAAACGGGTGGAGCTATCGACTTGAAATTTGCTATGTGAATGTATCGCCCCGGATAGGAATTTTATCGGGTCGCCGAACCCGTTCGACGCCAGCTTCGCGCATGCGCAGACCAGATCTCGGAAAAGGGTGGAGCTATCGACTTGAAATTTGGTTTTTGAATAGCCCGGACAACGTCGGGCTCATCGGCTAGCTATCGACTTGAAATTTGGTTTTTGAATAGCCCGGACAACGTCGGGCTCATCGGCTAGTAGTATATATTTCTGTCTTTCAATATATATTGCTTTGTTATCTTTTCGGGTGGTTTATCGGATTTTAATTTGCGAATTATGTCTGGAATAATATGTCCTCTTTCTGCATTTCTTTGATATTGGTGGGTACATTTAGTTGTTCATTTTCGGAAATTAGTATAGTGTCGGGCAGCGTGTGCACTTTTTGTTTACCTATTGTCTTGACATAATTTTTAATTTTCTGTGAATCTAATATGTTTAGTGATCCGTCGTTGATCGTTATGTCATATGGCGTTTTCTCTTCGCTTTCCATTGAACATTCTGACATACTCTGTTGGTTTGTCGGGTCCACTCGAGAACAAAAGTCAGCGGCGATATTCTCAGACCCTTGTATATAAGTAATTTTTGGATTGTATGCAGAAATTTCAATAAACCATTTTTGAATACGTTTATTAGCCATCTGAGTATTTTGAAACATAGAAACTAGGGGTAAATGATCTGTTCGTATTTCTACGTCCGATCCCTCTAGATAGAAATTGAGTTTCTTTAGACATGCATATATGGCGAGTGCTTCGCGCTCTGTAAACTGTAATTTCGTTGAGAGTGATTCAACTTTTTGCTGACAAAGCAAATTGGAAATTCCGGGGTTTTGTTATCAGTTTTTAGTTTGTTTTCTGGGTATGGCTGGACTAATAACCCCCCCCCCCCCACCCCACTGAATGCATTGATGCATCTCAATATAACATCATTTTCCTGTTCCTATCGGGGTAGGCCAGAGTAGGTACTTTAAGCAAATTTTGTTTTATTGTATCAAAAGCATTTTGACACTCTTCGGACCATGCAAATTTTGCGTAACGAGCAGTTAATTTAATTAATGATGCAGCAGTGTCAGAGAAATTTTTACAATAGTTCCGATAAAAATTGGAAATCCCTAATACTCTGCGGACTTCTTTCACTGATGTTGGGGCCGGCACATCTTGTATGGCTTTAACTTTGGCGGGATCTGGGCGCGTTCCATTTTGTGATACGATATGCCCTAAAAAATTTACTTCTTTCATATAAAATTGGGACTTTGTTAATCGTGCTACTAATCCATACTCTCTGAGTCGTTCGAATACTATTTTGAGGTGCTGTTTATGGAGGACCTCCGTTTCGCTGTGACAAATTAAATTATCGACGAAGCTATCAACAAAACTTAACCCTTCCAATGCTTTATGGATTAATGTCAAAAACGTCGCGCTCGAGTTGCAATAGCCAAATGGGGCCTTTGTGAAAGAAAACAATCCGAAATCTGTGTTCATAGTTAACTTTTCGTGATGGTCTTTGAGATCACCGATAACATGGTAAGCTTAGCTAATGTCGATTGTAGAAAAAACTTTGGATTTTTGGAGGCGGCTGGAAACTTCGGTAAAAGAGGGGATGTACCATCGTAATGGGACGGTGATTTTATTCAGCCTTCTCAGGTCTACACATAGTCTATAATTTTGATTACCATTAGAATCGATTGATTTCTTAATGAGGATCGTCGGAAACGCCCATCTTGCGTTGTTAGTTTTCTTTATAATACCAGCATCCAATAATTTTTGAAGTGCTTTTTCCATGTGTTCGCGTCTATGTAAGGGAGTAGGATACGCACGACAAAAGATAGGTTCTGCATCTGGTTTGGTGTCAACACGCATGACTATTTTATCGCAATATCCTACCTTATTTGGATCGTTTGTAAATACATCTTCATATTGGGAGACCAATTCAAGTAGTTCCATTTTGTGGTGGTCGGGGGCACATATATCGTCCAATTTGAAAGGTTTCTGGCCAGCTTTAGATAGGTTTTTTGTTTGATTTTCTATACTACATACTTCTTGAGAATCATTCATTTTATTTGTAGTGGGTACCTTAGCCTTTGTTTGACAGATCTGGTCTGAACTTAGGCCATGTGTTTTTGCAACTATATTACCTTTACATATAGACATATATGAGTCTGAATTATTCATGATCATGATCGGTATATCTCGTTTTGATGTGGAAACTATCCCGTCCATAATGGATACATTCGGTTCGTCCTTAAATATGCCGATATCGGCCTGACTTACTCCAAGATATGGTGTATCAGACATGTCTGTTGTACCGATTATTTTTGTGTTTACCAATGCACATGAATGGGGTGGTAATTTGCTATCTTGCCACGAACGTAGCAATGATGCTATATGTAAATCCTGTAACATGGGAAATGTTTTGTTGCCTATTCTAAGTGAATTCAAATCGAAATAGAGACCAAAAATCGCTGATCTTGCTAGGTTGGGTAATATAAAGAATTTATGTACTAATGACATTGATCCAATTTTGAAGGGCAAATGTATACTGCTGTATACTTGCATATTTTGGCCTGTTGCTGAGGTCAGAATTATCTTTTCTTTTAGTAACGGTGGCTTATTTTGAAGGGAGCGATATACGTCATATTTTAAGCAACTTGTACTTGCACCAGAGTCAAGTAATGCCCTTATGCGTTGGTTACCAATTTTAATAATTGTTGAACAAGGCGTTTGCTGTTGCAGTCCCTGTGTGATCTATGCATGGTACTTGAGTTTAGGTAATGTATGCAATTGCATCTGTTCAGACTGGTTATTTATACTTTGACAGTTTTTACTTGGCTCATTATTATTATTTTGGTAAACCGTTGCAATTCGATTAGCTTGTCGTTGGTCTCGATTTTTAGTGTTTGCTTCGCTATTAATGTCCCTTTGTTTGGGAACGGTCTTATGTAATCGTTTATTCATATCTGTTCTAACCTGACCAGCGGGATTTCTATTTCTTATTGGGGAATGCACGTGCTTGTTAATGCTCGTATCAGCATGATAAGATGTATTAGGTTTCGATTTATTGGCCTGGTCTGAACGAGGTCTCTGTTCTTTTGTAGTAACATGTGCTACTCTGGTGATTAGGGTACCAGTGACTGGTTTACTTGCATAACTATTTTGCTTTTGGTAATTATTTTGTGCAAATCTATTTATGGTCATATATTTTGAGGGTGTCTTGAATAAGGCTTTAGTTTGGTATCTCGCGCTCTGATATGATGTATTATGATGATGATGATGATTTTTAGAATGTCCTTGCGGCTTCTTCAAAGACATTCTTACATGTTTAAATATTGTTTGTTATTGGCGATGCGTCTTCGGCCATTTCGTATATCGTGGTTGTTCATCTTACATAATGTGCAAAACTGGCGTTTCATTTTATTTGAGAAGTTTGGCGGGTTTGAGTTGTAGTCTATATTGTTTACTCGATCCTGGCGGATGTAATTGCTTTGTTCATTAAAGTTAGTATTCTGAAAAGTGGATGGCATTCTGAATTGGGGATTTGGGTGATGATTTGGGCGGTGCACTGGTTTGTTATTTGCAGAGTTATTAGATATATTATTGCGCGGTCTCCATAGTATTGGACGGCGCCTAAAATGATCAACTTCCATGGGTTGTGGGAAGGAGTCGTGAATTTGGTGTTGTTCATTTGACCTAGATGTTCTATCACCATAGCGAAGTTTGAACCTCTGTTTAATGTTCATTTCTTTCATTGCGATCTCTGTGGCACGGTCGAGCGACGTTGGATCATCTTTAATTAAGGTATATTTGATGTGGTCATCGCGTATGCCATCCGCAAAATATGTTACCAATTGTGTTTGTACCGCCCGTGTATTTATTTCATCAATAAAGGCAGTGTTTGCGAGTGAGCGAATTCTCTCTGCAAACATAGGTATTGTTTCCTGATGCGTTTGTTTTAATGTTCTCAACATGGCCAAAGCCTGTTGTGTGTCACTGATTGCGCTGAAACGAAATCGCAACTGCGCTTTTAAATCAGACCATGTGACCTTCAGTGTGCCGTTAACCGTATTGTCATTGATATATCGCTGCACGAATTCGGAAACAGATGAACGACTTGTCTGGGCCGCTATTTTAATTATTGTTTCATCCTCTGCACCAAGTGTCGAAGAATATTTCTCTATTTCGTGCATCCAATTGGAAAATTCTGATGGTTTACCATCAAATGATCTAACCATTGCGTTCATACCTATAATAGCATTGTCATGTTAAATTGACCTATTTCTCGCGTTAATTGAGAGATGAGGGTATTCTGGGTGTCCTGCTGGCCGCGTGTAGGTGGCATTCTCGTTCCATATTGAAAGTTCTACTAAATAAACTATCTTGATTAGAATATTCCACGGATTCGGGTGGCGGTGGTTCCATGAAGGTTAATTAAATTTGTTTGGTTTGAAAATTGTTTGGGGATAAAGGCCATACCACGCGAACAATTTAGGTTGCAAGTGGGTGTTAATTATCAAGCCTCTAACAAGGTGTGAAAACGCACATCTGGCAAAAATGAAAAAGTTTGACTCACCAAATCCTATGAATAAACTGACTGTCACAACTGTCGAGTTCAAATTGTCTATTTGTTCTTGTCTTGGATTATGCTGCAAATGATTATGTCGTCTGGCGTCTTTCTTCTTTTTCTTCTTCTTTCTCTTCTGTCTCTTCTGGTCTTCAATAAGCAATTTATAAATGTTTCTCTTCTTTTGGCTGCGATCTTCGTAAGCAATTTATAAATGTTTCTCTTCTTCGTACGCAGTTTATAAATGTTTCTCTTCTTTTGGCTGCGATCTTCGTAAGCAATTTATAAATGTTTCTCTTCTTCGTACGCAGTTTATAAATGTTTCTCTTCTTTTGGCTGCGATCTTCGTAAGCAATTCATAAATGTTTCTCTTCTTTGTTTGGCTGCATGCTTGTGATCTCCGGTAGGCAATTTTATAAATGTTTCTCTTTGTTGGCTGTGATCGCTTGGACTTCGTTGTGTCGTGCTTAGCAGAACTGCATCATGGTACCATTTCATCTATGTGAAGGAATAAGACTGTTCTCTGTATAAATTTTATTCATCTCTAACATCATGTGGTAAGCAGCAAGTGTATGTAACAATACATAATGGTGAATCATCTTAGATGCCATGGAAAGAAGGCGTCGCTTATTAATTAGCGAGCCGATGTTGGCATCTGCCAAATATGTCTGAAGAGCCAAAACTAATTGAAGAGTAGATTAATGTTTGGTTTATATATACGCTAATGACTTATAGCGGTCATTAGTATCTTCCTTTGTCTCTCCTGACCGATGGGTGAACTGAAGTTGTTACATAAGACTTTCTCTTTGTGTAAATGTTCGCATGGTTCATAGGTCGTGGCCTCTCCAAGTATGACCTTGGTAATTTGGTTGGGGTCACTATAGTTCAATTATATTCCTGTCTCCACTCCCTAAGTTAAGATAGATATATTTAGTATGTATCATCACGTCCCTTGAATAAGATAAGGGATAGGGGTGCGTTACTCTACATAACTGATAGAAGCGTTTCCGGACAGGCTCTTCAATTAACCCTTTACCCAACAAACCGGCCAAAAACGGCCAAATAAAGCTGCAACAGCCTAAATTATCTTGGGTCTGTCTCAATAAAACCATACAAATATGTAAACATTGGAACCGGCTCCTTGACCACATTGTGATAGTTACAGTTATACCCTGTGCCAATGCATTCTCTTATATATGCGAGTCGACCATATGTCGCCTCGCATATATAAGAGAATGCATTGGCCTAAAAAAAATCTGTTTTTAACACTTTTTACAATTTTTTCTTACATTCTTTAACAATTTTATAATTTTTAATGTGTTAAGCCAATGCATTCTCTTATATATGCGAGGCGACCTATGGTTGACTCGCATATATAAGAGAATGCATTGGCACAGGGCCGTTCTGTTGGGTAAAGGGTTAATATTTATTATTGTATACCCGCGAAACTAACTCAAAATTGTTATATGAAGAGATAATACATCTTTAAGATGATATCAAGGCCGACAGTAAACATGCACATATCATAACTGACTGCTTTCTGTCGACAGTAAACATGCACACATCATAACTGACTGTGCTTTCTGGCGACAGTAAACATGCACATATCATAACTGACTGCTTTCTGTCGACAGTAAACATGCACATATCATAACTGACTGCTTTCTGTCGACAGTAAACATGCACACATCATAACTGACTGCTTTCTGTCGACAGTAAACATGCACATATCATAACTGACTGCTTTCTGTCGACAGTAAACATGCACATATCATAACTGACTGCTTTCTGTCGACAGTAAACATGCACACATCATAACTGACTGTGCTTTCTGGCGACAGTAAACATGCACATATCATAACTGACTGCTTTCTGTCGACAGTAAACATGCACATATCATAACTCACTGTGCTTTCTGTCTATTAGTTTTTACTTTTGGACGTACAGGGCAATCAGTTGAAAATTCCAATCCTTTAGGGTTCATATATACTTGGTTCTGCTTTGAATGGATGTTGTTAGAAAGTCGAAGTTGGGATACCACATGGGGACAGTCTAGACACGTCCCTGTTGAAAGTTAAAACTTAAATATAGACACTTATCTAATTGTTTTCAGAGAATCACAGCTGATCGTGATAGATATTTAATGTGTTTTTCTGTTGGCCATGGATCAGGTGATATTATAGTTAGTTAATTAATTGGAAATTGATAATAGTTTTTTATTTTACTCATAGAGTCTCGACATTGGATATCGTATAATATATTGCATGGGTTTTTTAAAAAGTTCCTGGCCTTTAAATGATTATGGAATGAAACTTCTCAACTATATAACCAATTAACACATCCATTCTTCCAGAATAGGCTAACACAGAAAATGAGCAATCTTGGGGTCACTCCGTTTTCCGGATCAGGAATTTCGTTAGAAGTAACTGGAATTGAGGGAAGTTCGTTAGATGCATCAATTTCAAGGGAGGAAGATTTCACCCCAGTTGAGACATCAAAACCCAATACATAAGTGGACACGACGCCTAAAGGATGGACACAATGAAAATGTCCCAATGTTCCTGTGTATAGTAGTGATCATATTAGTTGGACAGCAATCAACAATGTCACGATTGTAAATGGATGGGAAACATGTGTACTGTAGAAAATTTTGACATGAAAACACCTCCCACTAGTGTGCATTAATGATGCGATTGAAATTGTAAAACAAATTATCCTGAGTTCGATTTTCACACGTAAAGTCGTGAAGACGTCAAATTCCTTAGTATCAGACAAGGAGTTGTCAACATCGCAGATAAGACGTAGTCAAATATACAAACACAGTTGTCAGATACAATATTGCGATAAAGTGATGAAATTCGATTTTACATTTACTGATACCGATAAATGATCTTCACAAATAATTCAGAAAGAGGTATTCGTTATGAATAGATGGTATTAGGTGTACGTTTCTTCGACATTAACGGCAATGCGAGTGTCATGGCATGAAAAATGACGAAAAAACAGGCATGTTGTCATTTTGTGTGACACATTTCATGCACTTCCAGATATCGTCCAACCGCACGCTATTGTATACATAATACGTTAATACCACTCTAACTAACGCGAATTACATCCTCCCTTCTCCGAACTAGGGCATGAGGTCGAGGGTTTTAATTCAAGGGAATTTGCCCCGTGTGGGAGGGTGGTGGTGTCAAAAATGTCAAACAATAAAAGAAATTCCCGAGTCGCTATCGACGCTGTATAGGCCGCTGTAATTGGAGCATATGGCGTGAGCCAATCAAAATATGTCTAGGATCGGTGCAGAAATTATAACGAACGGAATACCAATTAAATGAAACGGATTGTATGGTCGGTCATAATTAATTAGTTTGGGAAAACTATTCGAATTACATCCTCCCTTCTCCGAACTAGGGCATGAGGTCGAGGGGTTCCCTATGTCAAATGTCGGGATAGCTTAGGGGGTAATTATAGCCGAAACTGGTGCATAAATGTACATAATTTATTCAGGCGTATTGTCCGATTCTATACGTTGCACATGCATACCACACCACTCGCATACCGCAGTCACACCTACACAATAACTTAGAAGCAAACATACAAACAGAATATGAACACACAAATAACAAAAGACATAACATCACAAGGCATGCAATGAAGAAAACATATAGGATGACGTAAGTTTGGCACCGATGAGGGAACAGTAAAACTCGCACACCCCAATACAAGCATGCTGAAATATATGTGTGCGTTGACAATGAGTTAAGTTTAAGGGATAATTAGAGGTGGAACCAAACCAGAAAGTAGCAGATGATGTGTTAAAGTCTTTGACTATATGACGGAGGCAGGTAGGTAGCAACTCACCAACGGAGAGAAAGAGAGGAAAAAATAATGGACTTGCAGCCTCACAGCAGTAGTGAAACAACACAAATCCGTTCATAGGGCAATAGAAACGATATCAATCACCAGCAAAGAAACAAAATCCCCCACCGACGTAACGAGAATATCGGTGACAGGGCAGACCTCTAACTCACCGATACCGAGTTGTCAACAGCACTTCTGTAGGACTCACTTCAAATGCATGGGCAACTCTTCTATGAAAATAGGATGCCAGTTTTCTGCCCCGGCGTGATTGAGATGTAACCCACCGTCCCTGTAGGCATACAGCTCCCTCAAGGGTGCCCATGCATGTACCATGTACCTATTGGATTGAAAGAACAATATATTATATTTTGTACAAAGTGATCGTAGATCAGAATTTACCTCCCGAATGATTGAGTCTGATAGACTATGGTCGACGGGTCTAGGTATTATGACTGACATGCAAATATTGGCATTCTTGAATGTTTTCTTACTCAACGAAATCAGATTACAGTAGGCGGATTTAAATTTCGTAATGTCCAGATTGAAAACATCGTTGGTGCCCACGTGAATAATGATATTTCGGAATGTTCCGATATACTTCGCCTTCTTCCCGACCTGCCAGGTTATATCTCCAATGCTTGCCCGACAAATCACTAACATTTCGGTCCTTGCTATCTGGGCGTATTTGGCAATGGAGTCGGAAATGATAACTCTATCACTGTCTGGAAAATGAGAAAAAAAGAGCGTATATTACGGCAATTTACGGGACTAACTCACTAATGATACCGTGACGCATAGCTAACGCGACTCGTATTTTCTCCTGGGTAGAGAAATTTATCTATTCCGTATACGCGTCACTGCGCCAATCTTCGTGAGTTTGGATCAGTTCCGATGGGACTTGACAGTGAAAGGCATAGGTTGCACCCCTCGTCTAAAACTGTGAGAAGAGTAAAGGGCCGGATTTCTTCCGGACTAAGCAATAACTGCTTTCAGTTTGTTTTGAAATTGTCGATAAGTGATTGGGATGAATGTGCCCAGCCGATTGTGTGCACATAATAGCATAGAGTTAGGTTCTGTGTTTATTTCACGCATATGCTTAAAGACAGTGTTGTTGGGAATTTCAACTGGCGGAATTTTATGCACCCTTTCGCCAAATTGGTTGGGTTTATACCACCTCATAGCCACGAGTAATAACCCTTGTACTTCGAAAATGTCGCTCCTATGGAGTTTTTTGGACCTATCTGTTTTTGTGGATTCTGGTAGTATAGTCCAGGAGATATTGGTCGACCTCTGCACCCCCCCCCCCCCCAGGACTTAACTTCACCTCACTAATTTTCTTCCTTAAGGTCTCCTCTAATTTTGTTAAGAAAAGAAAGTGGCCGCAGAGACTCCAGACAAGATGGCGTCCATCGTGGCGGCCATTTTTTTTTAATGCACCAGGTCTCTTTGATCGCCATTATAGTAAAGATGATAGAACATGCGGTCCTGTTTTCCGCTCGATTCGTTATGCTAATATACAACCCTTACAAATTAGCCAAATATCCGACACCAGAATCCATTATGGCGGCCAAAATGGCCGCCGAAATGTGAAAATATGCTATTTTTCTGTCATGTTACCACCTTTCGTTTGTCTCTGTGGGAAAATGTTAGAAGTTTTGCTTCATGTTATACATTTATCATATAGAGGAATCATTCGCGAACACATGGGGACCATAATATGCATTCATTGCGGGATATTTTTGTCCGATATCACGTTTTCCCAAATGCTGGTATCATAGGTCAAAGCCGAATCTCCGTTAATACCGCGATGTTATGTTTCGAATCAATGAATGTTATTGCTATTATAACAACACCCATGCATATATATTTGCAGGAGTTACTCGAGCTAGGATTCCTCTTATACCTGAGTTGAGGAATATTTACCCAAATCCAAGATGGCGGCCAAAATGGCCACCAGAAATAAAAAATCGCCGAAAATCGCTGATTTTAACATCAGTGAACATTATTGTCATGACAACTCCACACCTGCTTACTATTGTAAGTTGGGAACAATTAGGCGAAGAACTTTCCTTGTACCATATCCAAATAAAGTCCCCCAAATCCAAAATGGCGCCCACAATGGCGGACAGATTTGGAAAAATCACCGAAATTCCCTCATATTCACATCATTGAGCATTATTGTCGAGACAACTCCATCCATGCGTACAGGTGCGTTGGAAATACTGAGGTGAAGTAATTACATCACATCTCATGCCAGAAATTGTTTTCCAAATCGAAGATGGCGGCCAAAATGGTGACCGAAATTTGAAAACACGCCTACATTCCTTTACTTTCTTAGGATGGGCGTTATTGTTTCGCGATTTCTACCCACCATTACATGTTGATATGTATGAATTATTCATTAGGGTTTGGCAAGTGATACTCACAGTCAATATGGCGGCCAAACTGGTGGGCAGAAATTGAAAAGAAGCCGATATTATCACATAGTAATTTCAACTTTTTGTCATAATATTGATTTGTATAAACGAAACGGTACATAATATAAGCCATCTATTAGTTCCAATGTAAGTCGTAGCCTTTTGGAAGGATGAAAACCCACAATCGCGATGTGGCATTTCAAAATCCATTCTCCACTAAGGGCTCATACTGGCCGTAACCGTATATAGGTGCGCCGAATAGTCATATTATGACTTCCAAGAATCAAAACAACAGTACCTGAGCTTATTCTGAATTGCCACAATCAGCATTATCTAGACTCGTTTCCGTCTCTTCGTCAGATTTATCTATCTCACTCACAACAACAGTTCACTACTCTTCGTTGTAGAAGGGTGCCACTAATCGGAATGTTTCAAACAATACATATGCCGGTGTCCAGCTCACGTGTTTCTTTCGAAAGCTTGGAATTCTTAGCGAGCTTCATTCGTAGTATAGCTTATGGTATAAGTCAGTTGCTACATATGGGGTATATGCGTCATCTTGTGCGATACACTATAAAGGTATTCGGTCGATGCGTATACTAGCTTTCAGAAGGACCTATCTATCTGCCTATTGTCAGCTTTGGTGACCTAATGGGGATAACAACGTGTACACCTGGTGATTTTCCCAAACAGCCACTTTTCAATATATGGTTCATCAATTCACATACTCATCTAATGCACTGACGTACCCGGACAACTTCTGTATATGGCTTCGAATATTGAAAGCCCGACATTTGACGGATGCATTTCTGCTAAGGCGTAGAAGACCATAATGCATAATATACCCAAACTCCTTGAACATGATCATAAGAACAAGCTTGTTGGCGTCCAGCAATCGTCTCATCGAACATATCCAAGCAGATGATAACAATACACACGGTGCTACTTTGTGGGTATGTGTCATGATAGTGGAAATGAAATTGGACCATGACTGCACCGCCCATTATTTTGTTATGTTTTAGATTCAGACAGGATCTCATGCGTGGCTTTGCTTTCCTTGTATGCTAAGATTATATGTTCCCATCCGTTTGGAAGCCGTTCTTAAACAACTGGACCAGAAGTATGCTATTGGCTACTGCTGTATAAGCCCCACCAAGACTGGGGTGTAGTCTTTGGCAGTTGGTTGATATGTCATACTCACGCAGGGTGGTATGGTTCAAGAAAGTACAAATGCCATCAACAAAAGGGTGAAATGTTCAACGCGAAGAACATCCAGAGGAATGTTACGTTGATGAGCTCTTGCATTCAGTTCAACAAACGTTGGTACACCAAGTGATTTCTTGGTAACATCACCATTGCGACCATTTTTCTACATGAGACATTAACTACTATATTCTAAAGTTATATATATAAAGCTATATGATCATAAAGGTCGCGTTCCCCAACATCCACAGCCATTGCCATCGAGACTGTAAAGTGTTCTTTAAATACATAGTGAAATAAATGCACCACAGTTCCTGACATTTTCTTGAATAATACCGCCCACATACTGACACTAACCCCGAGAGAGGATAACAAAACACGCATACATTCATGCTATAAAGACATTATCCTTTAGTCCATCCGACTGTTTTGAGGGAGGCTAGCATTGTATTATTCAGACAAAAGTGTACGTAGTTGAATCAGAAAGTCATCGAAACGGATGTGGAAATACAATCTTACCACACCAAATAAAACCGACACTCATGACATTCGATATCTTAAACATGCACCAGGTGTAGGGGTGGTGTATACAGTGGCCCATTGCATTCCCACTATAATGGCGCATGTCCACAAACTAGCACCGCGAGCATTGTTCTACTTTGCTGGGAGATATTCGACGAGACAACTGCGGGGCGTCACACAGTTTGCTTCTGATAATGTCAAGAAGTGTGGGTAGTCTGTACACTAGGGTCTTCTCCTTAGCAGATAGACATATGTCCAAGGGAATGAGACAGCTAGCAACCTTCGAAACACTGTCGAAGTTGTCCATATATGCCAATGCGTTCGCTGAGTTTGTGAGTTGACGAACCATCTATTGAGAAGTGACTGGCTAACTGGTTCGCCAGGTGTACATGTCGTTATCGCATGGGGTATGAGACACACACATAGAGATGACCTTCTGTAAGCTTGTATACTCATCGGCCATATGCCTTCCTAGTTCAAGATGACGCACAAATATCATAGTTAGCAAATATTTAAAATCGTAAGCTAGACACCGGAAAATGAATTGTTTGAAACGTTATGATTAGAGGGACCCTACTCCCAGGAAGTGGTGAATACTTTGTCGGTGTGAGCGACCTAGATTTATCAGACAAAGAAATGGAAGCTGGTCCAGATAATTATGGACGTGACGTGGCAAATCAGAATCTGTTATCAGGTAATTGTTCTGATATAACTATTCGGCGCACCTAGGCTTACGACCATTATCGGCCCTAAGTGGAGACTGGATTTCGAAATGCCACATCGCGATATTAATTGTGGTTTTTCATCTTTCCAGAAGAATACGAGCTATGTTATGCGTTTTTATACCTTTAAGTTGAACTAGTAGATGGTTTATGTACAGTTTCGTCCATACATACCGATATCATGACAAAAAGTTGAAATTAATATGTGAAAATATCGATTTCTTTTCAATTTCTAGCCGCCAATTTAGCAGCGATCTTGGCTGTGAGTATCAATTGCCAAACCCCTAATGAATACTTCATGTTACTATTCCATATCAACATGTAATGGTGGATAGAAATCGCGAAACAATAACGCCCATCGTAAGAAAGTAAAGGAATGTAGACTTGTTTTCAAATTTCGGTCGCCATTTTGGCCGCCATCTTCGATTTGGAAAACAATTTCTTGCATGAGATGTAATGTAATTACTTCACCTCAGTATTTCCAACTCAATTGTAAGCATGGGTGGAGTTGTCTCGACAATAATGCCCAATGATGTGAATATGAGGGAATTTCGGTGATTTTTCTAAATCTGTCCGCCATTGTGGGCGCCATTTTGGATTTGGGGGACTTTTATTTGGATATGGTACAAGGAAAGTTCGTCGCCTAAGTGTTCCCAACTCTCAATAGTAAGCAGGTGTGGAGTTGTCATGACAATAATGTTCACTGATGTTAAAATCGGCGATTTTCGGCGATTTTTTATTTCTGGTGGCCATTTTGGCCGCCATCTTGGATTTGGGTATTCCTCAACTTAGGTATAAGAGGAATCCTAGCTTGAGTATCTCATGCACATATATATGCATGGGTGTTGTTATAATAGCAATAACATTCATTGATTCGAAACATGACATCGCTTTATTAACGTAGATTCGGCTTTGACCTATGATACCGGCATTTGGGAAAACGTGATATCGGACAAAAATATCCCGCAATGAATGTATATTATGGACCCCATGTGGTCGCCAATGACCCCTCTGTATGATAAATGTATAACATGGCGCAAAGATGCCAATATTTTCCCACAGAGACAAACGAAAGGTGGTAACATGTCAGACAAATAGCATATTTTCACATTTCGGATTCTGGTGTCGGATTTTTGGCTAATTTGTAAGGGTTGTATATTAGCATAACGAATCGAGCGGAAAACAAGACGGCATGTGACATCATCTTTACTATAACGGCGATCAAAGAGACCTGGTGCATTTAAAATAAATGGCCGCCATGATGGACGCCATCTTGTCTGTAGTCTCTGCGACCACTTTTTTTTCTTGTTAAAAAGTGAAAAAAAATTAGAGGAGACATTAAGGAAGAAAATTAGTGGGTGAAGTTAAGTCCTGGGGGGGGGGGGTGCAGAGGTCGACCAATATCTCCTGGACTAATTGCATTGACATAGAAGTTTGGACCACCACACTAAACCTAATCTCACGTAATTTGGAATGGTATACTTGATATTTGTGTTTGGAATAGTTTTCAGCCACCGTAGGAGCCTGGACACAAATATTTTACCGGATCTAACACAAGATGAAATAAAATTTAACTTTCCTAGTAAGGATTGTGTCTCTCTTAGGGTAGCTGAGTCTCTTTCCAACCACGACGCGACTAATTCCGAAATTCCATGCACTCTACTTTCTGTGAGGCGGATAGCCATGTGAACCGTGTTTACTTCCACACCCAGAAAAGTGATGACTTGTCTGGGTGGGATTGATTTAGCACTTGCCTGTTTCAAACCGCAATTTGCAAGTAAACTCTCCAGGGTGGCGAAGGCTCGGTTAGCCTCAGATTCACGGGTTTCGAGTCTTCGACCCCAGCTAAATCATCAAGATAATTCAAAACTTTGAATCCCATTTGCTCCATAATGAATTTGATGGCGGATGTCACCCTCTGGCATATATGTGCAGAAAATCTAAAAACCCATGCTGAGGACTCTCTCTATGTAAATGTGGCCTTTCCGGTGAAATACAACCAAATGTGCATCACCGGGGCATATATATAGCTGTCTATAGGCTCTCGACAGATCTTTGCTATAACAATAGCTTTCCGTGCCTTTCTGTTTAATTATTTCAGCAAAATCATCGACTGAGGGGAGAGACAGGTTAGTGTTCAGTGTTCACACCTAGGTAATAATCTTTTGGAATATAATCGTTGACATTATTACCCGGTGGGAAACTAAGATCCAAAATGATTCTACGTTATGCCGGATCAGCTTTGGGACAGTATTGATGGGAGATAATGCCAGATCCATATCTGAAAGGGTTCCTCTTGAAAGGACCTATGATACTGTTGTGAGTTAATTCGTGACTAATGTAGTCCCTTACTTGCAATGGGAAGTCTCTAGCTCCTGCATGATTCCTAGGTTTGACTGGGTTCTGTATTTGATCACCTATGAAACCAATTGGAAAACCAAATTCCAGTAGATCACACAATACCGGGTCTCCATAATTGGTATCCTGTAGCATGGATCCCCAGAAGTCAATGTTCAAATTAGATTTCAGAGGGAATCTACACCCTTGATAGTTATATAACCTGGATTGGTTGATCTGCTCATGCATCAATATAAACTTAGTCATTTCAACAATAGTTTAATCAGATGCAGGGTCTTGCTGAAGATTACAAATGTCACAATTCTGGAGTTGGAATAAGAAATTTTCTATATCCAGAATATCTTATTGTGATAACGCTTTGTCGCAAACATTAGAATTGTTATTGGTGTTGGACATTTGACAAGTATACAATGCTGCTTGGTGGTTGGTGGCACAAGAGGGTTGTTGAGGTTGTGAGATGCTACCACTACTAGTTATACTAATTGGTTCAATATTGGTTTGAGCTGTCGAAGTTTTATTTACATTTAATTCAGTGACGTGACAGAACGTCAGGTCTTCAGGTGGCATCCATTGAGGTATAAGCTTGATCTCATCAGGTTCTGATGTACGATTAACTTGGTTAAGCTTATTAATAGCCTGATGGATCTCTGTACCTAGTCAAACGACCACGTTTGGGCAGGCCGAGGTACATTCATGGTGGTTTGATCCGTCCGTTTTGTAGCAAACATCGCAAATATGGTGCACAAGCCTCTCTTTTCCTTTGACAAGTTTACACAGTATGGGGGTCTCTGAGGGTGCCCCGGATTCTATTAAATAGTGTTAAATCCTGTGAATGACATTTAATTTGAAAAGGAGGGTATATCATCAGGGCGAGATGAAAACGGTTTCTTGGAGTTCCTGCCCATGTGCATTCGGACTTCCAAGTTTGTCGTTTCATCTCCCCATTTTTCTCACCTCTCTCTATTAGGCTTAGCCAGGCAGCATAATATTTCAAAAGGATAGGCTAATCAAATTCACTGCCATAATCAAATTCAATCCTTCTCTCTTATTCCTGCTTTGGCCTGCTATGAACTTAAAAACATTCAACTTGGCGAATTTCGGCGGGTCTTTACAAATAAATTTAAACTTTAGCTCTGACTGTGGCCAGCGACATCTCTTCAACACTCTATCGCTTGGTGTCAATGTGATGCCAGAACTCACTGTGTTCCTACTGGTAGCTCCGAGCTGTGAATCACTTTCATCGTAATCGGAATCGTCATCCAATTGAATGGGATCTTTCTCGCCCTCTCGGCGTTGTTGGATAATGTGGAGGTTTTTAAAATAATTGTCAACCTCGTCATTCAAATGAGTCAAATCTGTTAGGGCCTTAATACGACCTCATTGTTAACCTGGGCACTATTTTTAGTGTGCACACCTTCTCCCTTTTGTTTAGGTTTGGCACCTGAGGCTGAAGTGGATATGAGCCGCTCCAACTCGGCCACCAGCTCACGTTTCTTTCTGCTCTTTTTCCCGATTTAATCTTCCTCAGATTCCGATGCGTCGTCACTAGAACTACTTGTCGTTGGCTCTTCGATTTCGTCAACAACGTCGGCTTTTTCACTTTCGGCATCAGGATTTTTCGCACATCTCCGGGAAGCTTTCTTCTCTGTCTTTCCCGTTTGCTAGGCGTCTGTAATCTATTCTTGGCTTCCTCCGACTTCTATCGTAGACAATAAAAGAAATTCCCGAGTCACTATCGACGCTGTATAGGCCGCTGTGATTGAGCATATGGCGTGAGCCAATCAAAATATGTCTAGGATGGTGCAGAATTCTAATGAATGGAATACCAATTAAATGAAACGGATTGTATGGTCGGTCATAATTAATTAGTTTGCGAAATCTATTCGCATAAATTAAGAAACTAAAGGCAAACATTTAACGGCGTGGCACTTGAAAAGTGACGTTATCAACAACAATTTTTAAATCTAAATTTAGCACGCAGAGCAGCCGCTCCAGCACGCAGATTAGAGTTTTAGGTGCAGATCAGGCCATTTGATTACGCGGTGTGAACAATGGCTCAATTGGGTTCGAAAGCCAGGCATCTGTGCGTCCGTCCGTCCGTCCGTCCGTTCGTCCGTCAACAATTTCTTTTGGCTCACTCTACAGGCCGCTTCCCTCATCCTATTACCACCAAACATCATATGGATCTTCGGGGTGGCCCCTTGATGGGAGCCATGAATTTTCCCCGAAATTCGTTGAAAAACTTGACCGCCAGCAGCCATTTTGGATTTCAAATTTGAATCCATTAGCACACCCTGCAGCCCGCATTTATTGGAGAAATGTTTTGAAATTTTACAGGCATGTTGACGATCACTTCTAGATGGGAATTTTAGCGCTTTTCGATGAAAAACATGGCCGCTGGCAGCCATCTTGAAATTTACTCTTTGCGTGACTTAATCATTTGGCACACCCTACAGACCACATTCCTCGTATAATCGCCACCAAACTTCGGGTTGACCTCTAGATGGGAGCCATCTATTATTTCCGAAATTCGTTAAAAAAAACATGGCCGCCAGCAGCCATCTTCGATTTTACTCTTCGCGTTACTAAATCCTTTGGCACACCCTACAGGCCACAGCCGTCATCCGATCGTTATCAAACCTCATACAGATCTTCGGGGTGACCTCTAGATGGGAGCCATCGATTATTTCTGAAATTCGATAAAAAAAATGGCCGCCAGCAGCCATCTTGGATTTCAAATTCATCGGCACATCCTGCAGCCTGCATTTATCTAAGAAATGTTTTGGAAATTTACATACATGATTAGGATCACCCCTAGACGAGAGTTATCGAATTTGAACGATTTTCGATTAAAACATGGCCGCCGGCAGCCATCTTGTATTTTACTCTTTGCATAACTCAATCCTTTGGCACACCCTACGGACCACATCCCTCGTCCGATCATCACCAAACTGTATATGCATCTTCTGGGTGACCTCTAGATGGGAGCCATCCGGTTGTTTTTTTCTCGAAATTTGTTGAAAATAATGGCTGCCAGTGCACAGGTCCCCACTTAATCCCATAGAAAGGTATCCAACTTGGCCGTGCCTAATTTTTTATAATTCTTTTCAAAGTCCACAAACAGGTTCAAAATACACACACAAATATGTGTTACATAAATGCCTCATATATAGGTAGAAAGATATTTTATCCCGTGTAAAAATTGGTTCAGAAAAACTCCGGTTATGAGCACAGATCTGACCCAAACCGGCTGTAAAAGTCACTTGTTCGATATGGTGTCCGCTAAACACGGTCAAAGAGACGGATTTTTACACAAACTTGCGCTTCGAAAACACACTCAACGGTAAGTCGAATATATATATATTATACATCATTATAAGCGGAAGTGTTTACTGAACCACCAAAACCAACCACGCCACATCACGGCATTGTGTCTCTCGTATTTATTGAAAAAATTACTTTCATAAACCAGGAGCAAATTAAAATTTTCCAAAAGTAGCCTAGTACCCAGGCCAGCAAACGTATTCGGTACGATTGAGTCAGGTACGAGACAATCCGAAAGCAGCCATTTTGCGCGAGTCTGCTGTGAGTACTATTTATAGTTCTTATGCAACAATATATATATATTTATAAACATGAAATAAATACACAAAGATTGAATTAACACGAAAACCGATTTGAAAACATATATATGGACAAGAATATAACTTCATAAATATTCAGAGCGTATATTCATTACTTTTTCGTCATATATTTTATTTATATTTGGCCAATGACAAATTAGTGTTACGTCATTTCAGCATACTTACAATATTTTACAAAATGGCTGGTTTTGGAAAATTAAATTTGCTGCCGGGTTTATGATACTGATTTTTTTAAATAAATACGAGAGATACGATGCCGTGATGTGGCGTGATTGGTTTGGTGGGTCAGTAAACAATTCCTCTTCTAATGATGTATAATATATATTATTGAGTGTATTTTTGAAGCGCAAGTTGGTGTAAAAATCCGTCTCTTTGAATCAGTTTAGCGGACACCATATCGAACTATTTATTTGATTTCGGGTTTAAAAATTATTGATTCGAGTCGAGGAACCCACCTATCAAAGCTCAGAGTTATTAGATATCGATTTTTTTTAATTTATTATTTTTTACCGTCGAGAGTTCTCAGTGGCCCAATTAAAGTCCACGAGCCGACGGTCTTGGGCCAAATTGCGGACGAAGATCAAGAGGCTTTGTGTTGATAATAAGGCCAAATTTCGTCAAACAACATGTTGATAAATAACACGTTTCGGGCAATTTGATCTATAGTTGACAGTGGTCATCATTATTTTTGGGCAATTAATCGATTCTGATAACTGAAGCGGTATTTTTAAATATGTTGTTGTTGTTGGAATCTGATTATATGGGGTCCATCGAATCGGATTGAGTACCTTTAATAAATAAGTATCAATTTTGGAGCTTCCTGAAATTTTGCGAAAACCCTGTGCCACTGCATTCTCTTATATATGCGAATCTCCCACAGCCATATATAAGAGAATACATTTGCCTAACAATATTTAAATTGACTTGTAAGCCAGTGCATTCCCTATGACAGACTCCCATATACGATAATGCACTGGCAGTGGATCCTTAATGCTGCACCAGCGCAGCTCCCGTCATGAAAGAGTTAATGTTAATGATCTTCTATCTCTTTACCATTTCATGACGGCTGGTTGTCTGCAGACATGTGAGGTTGGGTCTCATGGGAATTGCATGCTATTCACTGATAATGGAATTTCCCAGTACACGAACAACAGGGGTGGTGGAAGCACTGAAGGACAAGGGGCACAACCTTCGGAAGGGCACTTTCCCCCAATGTTAATAAGCTTACTGTCAACACTTCCAGTAACAAATATGTCTGGGGGGGGGGGTTAGGAAATTTCATGACTGAAACCATTAGTTGCAAATGCTTTTTGTGAAATCATCCTTCTATACTTTTGCACTGTCTATTTCGCAGTTAAACCAGAGGGTTGGAATGAGTATCACCAGAGTGAATTTTATGACTGTAAAGAAAAATGTGTGACCTTCACTGAAAAGACTATGTGCAAGCATTTATACAATGATCACAATTACTATGCAGCCTGTCGGAATATTTTTGGGAAATATACAACTAGCCAGCCGTATTACAGAACTGCTGGTTATCAAGGGCTACTCCATGATATTCCAGAACACATTGAGGAGGTTTATGGTCTGAGACACCTTCTAACAGAATGCACTCATCCAGAGCAGCTTGATGGCAGATTCAAGGTCAAAGATAAGCTAATTCGTGCATTAGCGAATATTAGAACGCCGAAAGAGTCTCAATTCGGAAAATAATTATTGATAGCAATAATTTTCATTAACTCATAACTCAACAAATCACAATATTTTTTATTTTTAATCTAGTATATGCTTCTATGGCAGGCACGACCACCTTTGGCAATGCTGTTAACCATTGGCTTGTTATCCGTCGTCCGTGTGTGCATTTCCATTATCGCGGGCTACATACATATCGTACCTTTGGTCGGATCATTATTAAATTTGCCATGACTGTTGAAATTAACATGTAGATGGGAACAAGTCATTTTGGGGTCGTTAAGGCAAAAAACATGGCCACTAGTGGCCATCTTGGATTTCAAAATTCAATCCAATAGCACGGGCTACAAGCCGTACTGTTTGTCTGATCATCATGAAATTTGTTATTGAAATCTAGATGGGAACGAGTCATTTGGCTAAAAAAAAACATGGTCGCTGGCAGCCATCTTGAATTTTACTCTGTGCATGACTAAATAATTTGGCACGGACTACAGGTCGTACCTTTGGATGGATCATCGTGAAATTTGCCCTGGATGTTAACATTGACATGTAGATGGGAACGAGTCATTTTGGGGTCATTCTGCCATAAAACATGGCCGCCAGTAGCCATCTTGGATTTTACTCTTTGCATGACTAAATCCTTTGCACGGGTCAAAAGTCGTACGTTTGGTCTGATCATTATGAAATTTGTCATAGCTGTTGACATTGACATGTAGATGGGAACGAGTCATTTTGGTGTCATTCGGCAAAAAAAACATGGACGCCAGCTGCAATCTTGAATATCAAAATTTAAATCATTAGCACCGGCTACAGACCGGAGTGTTCGTCTGGTCATCATGAAATTTGTCGTGGAAGCTAATATTGACATGTAGATGGGAACGAGTCATTTTGGGGTCATTTGGCCATAAAACATGGCCGCTGGCAGCCGTCTTGAATTTTATTCTTTGCATGACTAAATCCTTTGCACGGGTCAAAAGTCGTACGTTTGGTCGGATCAGTATGAAATTTGTACTAGCTGTTGACATTGACATGTAGATGGGAACGAGTAATTTTGGGGTCATTCGGCAAAAAAAAAACATGGACGCCAGCTGCAATCTTGAATATCAAAATTTTAAACCATTAGGACGGGGCTACAGACCGGAGTGTTCGTCTGGGTCATCATGAATTGTCGTGGAAGCTAATATTGACATGTAGATGGGAACGAGTCATTTTGGTGTCATTTGGCCATAAAACATGGCCGCCGGCAGCCATCTTGAATTTTATTCTTTGCATGACTAAATCCTTTGGCACGGGCTACATATCGTACCTTTGGTTGGATCCTCATGGACGTTAACATTGACATGTAGATGCCAACGAGTTTAGTTGCAATTGTGTGGGTCATTCGGCCATAAAACATTGCCGCCAGCAGCCATCTTGGATTTTACTCTTCGCATGACTAAATCCTTTGGCACGGGCTACAAGGTATACCTTTGGTCGGATCAAAATGAAATTTGATCATGGCTGTTGACATTGACATGTAGATGGGAAAAAGTCATTTTGGGGTCAAATGTTCGGCAAAAAATAAATTTGCATGGGCTACAGGCCGGATTGTTCGTCTGACCATCATGTACATGATGTAACTTGATGTGGATGTTAATATTGACATGTAGATGGGAATGAGTCAATTTAAGGTCATTCGGCCATAATGACATTGTAGCGTTTCTTTCTACGGCGTTGAGTTAAATATTTTGCAAATTATTCTTTCCTTTACTAAAGGTTATTAATAATATTAACTATTCTAACTATAATTAAATTTCCATTTTTGCATCGTAGATACGCCACTACCTTCGTTCATGTACAAAATATCATATCAATGTTTCATTTCACGTCACAAACTTCATTTATAATACTCATCAATCGGTCATTATTCAACAATATTCGCACTCGTACTTTCATTCATTTCCACCAATGTTTTTATAATGCTAGTTATGCCGTATACTTCCGGTTTGTTTCTGGTGCACGCGGTTGCTAAGGCTAAGGTTCCACGGTATCTATGCACCGGGTCGGATTTCGGGTTGGGTTTTTAAGGGGTTGGTTTTCGGATTGTTTTTTTTAGGGTTGGTTTTGCGATGCATCATGGAAAGGGTTGCTTTTGTATAAAAGCTAAAGCAACCCGATCTCGTGACTATATAGTCAGTCACCAACGTACAGCATCGCAAATCAACGGCTAAACTGACTGAACTTGATAAATCTAAAAGGTAACCACAAAACCCATGATACGGATTTGAACTAAAGATATAGCTACAATTATTATACATGGTTCAAGCAACAGTGAATCATCCGGGATCCAACCCAGTGCATAGCCATTTTGGTGATGATCTTATGTCAATTGCAATCACCATTCATCCATAGCTGTTAAATATCATCTATGAATTCTCCTTGGCTATCAATCCAAAGCATATAAATTATCAAATTTTACAACAGTTCTTTGTCGTAATGAATGCCAATTGGGGGAATATCACAACCACATTAGCCCTTACTCCAGACTGAGTCAGAGACCAAGATCAAGCTTAGATAAGATCCCCTGATTACAGGAACGTCATTGACGTTTAGTGGGGAAACCACGCTACCTTTAACCCTTTACCCAACAAACCGGCCAAAAACGGCCAAATAAAGCTTCAACAGCCTAAAATATCTTCGGTCTGTCTCAATAACACCATACAAATATGGTTATCATTGGAACCGGTTCATTGACCACATTGTGATGGTTACAGTTATGCCCTGTGCCAATGCATTCTCTTATATATGCGAGTCGACCATTGCATTTTACCATTTTTTCTTACATTCTTAAACAATTTTATAATTTTTTCTTACATTTTGTAACAATTTTTATAATATTTTTCTACATTCTTTGACAATTTTATCATTTTTAATATGTGTTAAGCCAATGCATTCTCTTATATATGCGAGGCGACCTATGGTCGACTCGCATATATAAGAGAATGCATTGGCACAGGGCCGTTCTGTTGGGTAAAGGGTTAAGTTTAAAGACATACCCTACAAACGTTACACCATCTTGGATTTTACTCTTTGCATGGCTAAATCCTTGGGCACAACCTACAGACCACATCCCTCATATGATCATCACCAAACTTCATATGGGGTGACCTCTAGATGGGAGCCATAAATGTTTTCCGAATTTCGTTGGAAAATATGGCCATTAGTGGCCATCTAGTACTTGACTCTTTGTATGACTAAATTCTTCGGCACACCCTACAGGCCACCTCCCTCATCCGATCATCACCATGCAAACTTCATATGGAACTTCGAGGTGACCTCTAGATGGGAGCCGTAAAAAATTTCATATATAAAAATAAACACATGACCGCCAGCAGCCATCTTAGATATCATATTTGAATCTATCGGCACACCCTGCATCCCGCATTTATTGGAGGATTGTTTTTTTATTATTTACAGAAATGTTTAGGATCACATAGGAGCTATCGAAATGGAACAATTTGTTATGAAAAACATGGCCACCGGCAGCTTGGATTTTACTCTTTACGTGACTATCTTTGGTGACAACTAGATTGGAGCCATGACATTTTTCTAAATTTCGTTGGGAAAACATGCGGCCATCTTATATTTTAATATATTGTTACTACTAAATCATTTGGTACACCCTACAGACGACATCACAACTTCACATGGATCTTTGGAATGACCACAAGATGGGAGAATTCTAATTTTTCCGAAGTTTGATAAAAAAAACATGGCCACCGGCAGCCATTTTGGATTTACTCTTTGCATGTCTAAATCCTTTAGCACACCTACAGACCACATCCCTCATCTGATCGTCACCAAACTTCATATTGCTCTTCGGGGTGACCACTAGATGGGAGCTATCAAATGTTTTGAATTTCATTGGAAAACGTGCCCACATTCATAATCGCTCCATTGACTGTAACACATGAAGTTATCCCTCTCAAAGTTGAGCTACTTGAAAATTCAGCAGGGAAGTCTCATGGATCAATGATTCTTCCGCGCGTAATACCCCCCCCCCCCCCCCCTCCGTCAAGAACAGAGCAGTTTCTCCTGTACACATGTGCGAGTCGAAGATATTTTTGTGAAAATGGATGTGAAGTTGGTTGGACGTTGGACGTTCGTGGACATTCAACAATTTGGTTATTTACATGGAAATATGTTTGGTAGGCATGTGATCTTTTTAAATAAGGGTTGTATTGGCACAAGGTAGCTGCCAGACGTATTAACACATGCGAGTCAATGCTATTTTATAGAAAATAGACCGTGTCGCGAATGTCCACGAATGTCCAATGTCCAACCAACTTCACAGCAGTATTACCAAATATTTGATCACCCCCCCCCCCCCCCCCCCATTATCTCACAAACTGTAAGCATCATGAAATGCCAATGATTTTCATTCGTTATACACCCAGGTACGCCCATCTGCCATAGGAAATGGGCCCTTATAAATAGACCAGAAGCATATATGTGACCCGCCATATCAAAATCCAGTCGTAAATCGGGATTTTTTTTACCCTGTGCCAATGCATTCTCTTATATATGCGAGTCGACCATAGGTCGCCTCGCATATATAAGAGAATGCATTGGCCTAACAATTTTTTACAATTTTAATAATTTTTTCTTGTATTCTTTAACAATTTTATAATTTCACCCATACAGAGCCCCAGACAAACATGAGCAGACGACACTCTTCTATATGCTTCTATATATGTGTGGGGCTCCCTGCAGGGTAATGGATGTTTTTTATTTTATTTCCTAAAAATTGTAAGAAACATTTATTTAAAAAAAAATGTTAGGCCAATGCATTCTCTTATATATGCGAGGCGACCTATGGTCGACACGCATATATAAGAGAATGCATTGGCACAGGGTAAAAAAAATCCCGACTTACGACTGCATTTGATATGGCGGGTGGCAAAACCAGAGGAACAATAAGCTTGAAATTTCAGCAGAGAAATTTTATGGAGCATTGAATATTCCCGCACCATACCGCTTAGTCCAAGTCTTCCTCGTAATAAAACCAGCTAAGATATTGGATGGAGATGCTGGTATTTAGTCCGAGATCCTACCGTATGGTCTCTTATGACACGAGTTACGCCCAGGATCTGTGGCGGGAATCTGTGGTGTATTTTACTCGATTTACCTAACAAATCAATACATGATGCTATATACATCGGAAAGAGAGACATCTTATGGTCATAATGGTGTATAATAATCTAACTTTAATGTTAAATTTCACATAGAATATACCGGTTGATTGCCACAAACATCGCTTTTTTCTCTGTTTGTTTACGTTTTAACTGAAAGCCGAAGTGGTCCGAATCACTTCGGCATAATCCGGAGTTTGTTTTGGGTATACTAGTTTCCGTTTCTATATATAGCGCGGGGTTTTCCGAACAAAATGGCGAAAGCCGATCGCCCCCAAAGTCCAGTTTCCTATGTGCTTTGAGAACAATTCCCGCACTAAAAACTTAATGACATAATGGGAGGATCAGAACGGTAGTTTTGTTGACAATTTTCGCAAGCAACTTGTCAAAATTGGAGCAAATTAGAACTCTTGTGTCTGACTTGCCATGTGTGTGAGTTTCGTCCATGTGCATTTTGACTTTTGTGTTGATAAAATAATCGGAGAACCGAATCACACAGTTTCGAAATATAGTTCTTCCGTACGGTTCAAAATTTATACAAATTTTTGTTTGATTTTTTGCGTGCTTAACAAGAGCAGTATATTGCTCTGTTCGCATTAGTATATATCTTAATTTCGCGGAAGTCCACCAAATGTTGGTGAAATGTAGCGCCATATTTATTCTAATGCTCGTTGTGTTTACACTGTTGTAAACTTTGAGAGGGTTGTAATTCCCGTAATTTATTTAATGTATTACATTTATATCTTCAATGTTTACTTAATCTATTTATTTTTTATTTATTGACACACATAATTACGATTACAATGGAGAATTCGTCGTAATTTGCGTGGTTAGTCGAAAATCTACGGAATATTTACAACGGAAAATGCCGAACGCAGGTCGCGAGGTCAACTGAGTTCGCATACTTTTAAAAATTTGTAAACAGTGCGGTAATTGTCTCTTTTCACATTAAATTACCCGCTTTCAATTCACAACTGATGTGGGTTTCAGATCAAATAGCATGTCTTCTGCGGAAAATATCCGTTTATTGTCGCAATTGTGATATTTTATTTCATATAATTGTGGTTTTATTTGAGCGGGTCATTAACACTTAACTCGTGTCATAAGAGACCATACGGGAGGATCTCGGACTAAATACCAGCATCTCCATCCCAATATCTTAGCTGGTTTTAGTACGAGAAGACTTGGACTACATACGTTCGCTTCGACCACAACAAAGCGATTCGTTCTGTGCCCATGTGCGAGTCGTGTAAATTTTAGCAAAAGTCCAGCGCGAAACTGCATAAATAAACTTGCCCTATCACTGTCTAATTAAACACAATAATTAAATCACAGATATATTACAATTGTATTTGGTATCTACAAACATTCAAATGTATCGAATAAAAACACTATAATTTACTTAGAAGCACATATTTGATTGACTGTTTGAATGTCTTTCAAAAGATAAATGGACGTTCGGTACTTAGAAAATTATGGGTTATGTTAGCCGTGAGTGTTGAGAGAAATTTCAGCATATAAATATTATGGAGCATCGATTATTCCGACGCAGTACCGCTTCGACCAAACAGTAAGCGGTTTGTCCTACCCCCCCCCCCCCCCCCCCATATGTGTGATTCGAAGATATTTCGCCAAGTCACGAATGTCCACGAGTGTCCAACGTCAAACTAACTTCACATCGCGAATGATGTCCAGGAACGTCCAACGTCAAACTAACTTCACACCGCGATTGATGTCCAGGAACGTCAAACCAACGTCACACACCTGAATAAACAGATATATTATGTTTTCCCCAGATGCAATAACTGTCAGGGTCATCAATTACTTTTGGCTAATTTAAACACAACTTCAACGTTCCAAAAGCTTTCAGCTGGGAAACATTTTCTTCAATAACTCCTAGTTTTCGCACTTATAATTAAAGATATAGTATGGACTTGTTCGGGTGCGTGACACTGATAAGTTAGTATCCAGGTACCATGACAACTGGAGGAATGTAACATTCTACAATGTGTCGCCGAAAATTTGAAGGTAAATCGACCGTACCACTCCATAGAAAACATCGTCAGAACTATGCTTCAATTGTAAATATTTACTACTCGATTCGGGACGCATATATCGGCGATAAACTTACGATCCGGAGTGTTTCACATCACTTTTAATGAAGTTCTTCTGCAAGGGATGTCAGTGGAAGCATATAGTAAATGCTAATCGCTTTTCTATCGACAATATATCACCAGCAATCTATATGTATGAGTTACTGATGTGTTTTGTGCTTATGTTTCGTCTGGGTTTTCTGTGCAAAGTGTGTTATTTTCAATGGAGGGGAATAACTCTATATTTTAAAGATATAGTTACTCCCCTTCCATTGAAAATACATTTTTAGTTTGAATTCTGTTGCATTCTGTGAGCCAAAACGGGGGGAATCTTTTTATGATTTCAGCTGTTTTCTATTTCTCTATGGGCATCTTCTGAGACACAGACGTTTCAACTAGTGGTGAATTATAGTATTTTAATCATATTTAATGGCATAGAATGTTATTAAAACCGTATATCAAGGCACAAAAAATAAATAATCGGTGACTCGAAAATTAAGTGGGCCTTTAACCACTATTATCTGAACTATTGTGATAAACATACTCAGGTTGAATCTCCCCGTTTTTCAGAGGTGTCTATGGAAATTTTACTACTATATATGGTCAAGTTCCGGTTTGAGCTTATCCTGATTGATCGTGAATTTCATAAATATTGAGTGACTTCGAGATCGGTCGCAGCTTCGGTCACAGCTTACATCGGATAAGAGAAGAGAGAGGGGTGGAGAGAGAGTGTGTGTGTGTGTGTGGGGGGGTGTGCGTGTGTGAGGGTTTGTGTGTGTGTGGGGTGTGTGTGTGGGGGGGGGGGGGGTGTGTGTGTGTGTGTGTGTGTGTGCTACAGCTGCCGTTTGATCATGAATATTAAAAGGGTACTGTACCGGGGGGGGGCGTAAAAAAAAAGTTGCGAAACGTGGGGGTGTTTTTTTTTACATTGCCATTTTTTTTACACCCACCCACCCTTTCTTGCATTTTTTTTTCATAAAATTTTAGATACCCACCCCCAAAACCCGAAAGCTTTATGTTGGTCCCCTCTGTAAAACGACCAACCGCTCTATATTGGTCCCTTCTTTGAAAGACCAAATTAAATGTTACTTCCTGTTTACAAACATGTGCAAGACAAATATTTTCTTGGCTGATAATTATGCGATAATCAGCAGTAATCAGCGATAATCTCAACTAAATTGAACTCTAAGCAATCAACAAAGGTAGAATATGATGTGATTATATTGGTAAATTTATAACCCAGCCTAGTCATCTGTGTGAGTAGATGAAAAATATGTTGAATCCCCTGGAATGGCAAAAACAAATAAAAAGTTTGCCAGTGTTAGGGCCTATAGAATACAAAATTACACAAAAGTAAATTTATCTTTTTTCAGACATCAACCAGCATCAACTAGTAGACCTAGAGCCTATAGTAATACCAAAAAGGAAAATGTGCATATGAACCAGTGTACGAATTAGCTTTTATGTATGCCTGCATGACCTCGCATTACGACTTAGGACTAGGCCTAAAATAATGTTTAACCCTTTGAGTTTGAACGCGGATGGTCAATTTAGTGCCAAATCCATATACACGGATGTGAACTTTGGTGACATGTGACCGTGGAGACGAGGTCACAGTAAGCGTAACGTCATTGTGTTGGTGTAGGGAAGATAACTCCAATTTGGTCTTCTGTTTACAGTATACCAGCTGTACTCTTGATTTACTATTTTATGTCTACCTGTGTCTACTATATATTATTAACTATACATTATTCTGATACATTATGAGAATAATCAATTTTAGTATACAAACACTGATACAAATACTTATCTCATACATTACACTCATGCATCAACTAGCTGTGTGAGTAAAGAGACTGTCATGAAGTATAAGAATTATTGTAATATTATGTCATGAGTTGTTAGCTGATATTGTCAGACTGCATTAAGTTCACCCTACCCTAGAGCTATCTGAAGTATTTTTGTATTGAACTACACCGCGAACTAGACAATTTTCAATATAAAAACTGCCAAGCAAGCTGAAACAGACACAATAAAAAAAATTACGCGCAAAAAAAATCAATGAACATTTTGGGACCCACCCCCACAATATTCACTATTTTTCCATTTTATATCAACTTATGGGGGTAATTATAACAATATTGAATGTATTAGTGCTTCTCATATTGAAACAAGCCACAACATATAAACAAATATGTTTAAAACAGTTGAAAATATGTCAATGAAAACAAATGCAAAAAAAGTGGTCAAAAACTGTTTCCGGCATAGGGTACCCCCCCCCCCCCCCCACCCCCACCTCATTTCTCGTAAAAATAATCCCCCACTGACTGTACCCTATAAATCCGGTCATCTTTTATATACTCAACACAATGTATTCAACAAATGAATGAATTTGAGCCATGGATTAGTGCAAAATACACTCGTGTGCTCTATGAACGATGCAAACAACATGGTAATTATAATGAAAATTAATTTGTGACTCCAGTCATAAAAACTTTTTCATTTTCTTTTCCTTAATAAAAAATACCCAGCCTGTGTATCAAAATAACCAGCCCATGGCTATGTGTAAAGACAACGCCATGGAAACCAACTGGAATAGCTTTGGGCAAGACACACTGTCAGAGTTTAAAAGCTCGGATAACAGACGTTCTTACCAATCTACTAATCACCCAGTTGCACAAATGTATTGACAGTATGGCAGATATACCTTATTTCTGGAGCACGAGAGGCATGCCGGACTGGTATATTACTGATATTGACAATAAATGTTCTTGTATAGAGGACTAGAAAAACCAAACGGCACCTATATAACCAATTTTCAACTTTTAAGCTTAAAGGGGTACTGTACACCAATTTCAATAAATTCCCGGTGACAATAGCGATCTAATATGAATATTATAGTATAAAATAACTAATTTGAGTCGACGATGTCTACTCAAAACGTTCCGGTTAACAGGCTATCGTAAGAGTAAAATTGAATTATTTAATATAAATTCATTTATGGCTGGAGTCATAAAATGGCGAATTATGCCATAAGGAGTTACTGTTCTTGAAATCGCAACTGTTGCGTGTCTTTTATCGACGGCCGTTCGCGAACATTATTGAGTTGCGAACAAAACATGTTACCTGCAAAAGGAAGGCCCGTTATAACCGATACGAAAAAAAGGAGAAAGAAACAAGAGTCATAAAGCGTCAAGTATTTTTATAGGGAGTGAGATTGTTCGATGGAAGAGATTGAATGCATCAATCGAAGCTGTGAGCAATGAACTTCCGGTTCTTCCTGCGACCCTGCGTCTTCTCCGGTGAAGGTCAAAAACATGGCGCGTAGTTTGAAATCGTAATATTTTTGTTTCCAAGATCAATATTTTCTTCGCTAAATTAGGTTTATACGAAACTCATATAACACGAACACAATATAACTTGAAAGTTATTTCAATGGGAGTAAAAAAAAAATTGCCTATCTCTGTGTACAGTACCCCTTTAATATGAGGGCCATAAATGCCGGGGAGTCTGTTGACAAACTAAGCATACCAGTTTGGGTAGCCACTGTTGGTAGCCATCTAAATGCATTGCCAAATGTGCTTTGTGACACATTCCAACACACATTGATTGCACTATGTGATGCATATCGACGTCGAATTCCTTTCCTTGCTACTGGGAATTTATTATAACTATCATATTTATATTCTTTATTCTCAGCGCGCCATGTTGGATGATGCGCATTTCAACGGAGTTTTGGTATTTTATACTTGTGATTCCAGCTGCTGAATACTTTTCGAGTCCCGCGACCATACTGCATAGAACGATATTCGAAATTATGGACAATTTTACAATTCTGGTGGCCATTTTGCAAGTCATATTTTTGGTCTATAATTTCTCTGCGTATCACAATTAAGACAGTTAAAAATAACAAATACCTCTGATTTCGAATATTCCAACATAGTTATACCCATTAAATAATGGTTCCGACCCGAAAAATGGATATTCGCAATATTCCGGGGGTATATAAATGAAAGGGAAGCCATTTAAATAGAGAAAATAAACTAAAATGTTAGTTTTATCGATTAATCAATTTGATCCTTCAGCCACAATTTGTAAGCGACAGTGGGACACACTGAAGCAAAATCTACTAGTTTTCTATACCTTGATGGCCATGTTGGCAACCATGATGGACTATGCAAGGCGATTAGTTTCATCCCGTTTGTGATGGAAAGTTAAGCAATAAAACCTCTCATTTACTGAATCTGAACTGAATGGAATGAAATTTGTTATGCGAGTTTAGTAGCCCAAAATACAGGTTGCGCTCGACAATTCTCACCAGAATTATAGCTCTTGTTAGAAATAACCCGGGCGTATTTTGCTACGCCATAGCGATGCTCCTTAATATTGTATTAGTGGTCAAATTAGGTAACTTATTTTGATGTAAACAAAAACTGTTATCTGAGTAAAAAAAAAAAATCGCGGCTAATGGACCACCCACCAAACCCGGCCTATGTATTTGTAAAACAATTGACACCCCCCCCCCCCCCCCCCCCACAGCCACTCTTTAACTGCATTGTTAATAGAGCTCACGAGTGCTGTGTGCACTAACCCATAGCTGAAATTCATTCATTTGTTGCATATATTCTGTTGATTATAAACCAGCTGGTCTCATAAATGGCCAGATTTAATGTACAGAAACCCTTTAAGGACCAGATACTAATTTTTTTGGGAAATACTGGATAATCGTCAATGTAAAGAAAAATTTGAATAACCATTTGAATAACCATCACTATTACGAGCCTTTTTGGTTATAATATCCATTTTTATCACATGATTAGCACTATTTCCCTATGTAATATTCTAGCGTAATAGACACGTGTAATATTGTCGCGTGCAATGACGTCACGCTGCTCTTTGGGACAAAGTTCTCTGTCTGTTAATTATTGTTGTTTTCAATAAAATTTAAGCGATTATATGACCATGTGATAAAAAGTATCTCAAACTCGTTCTATTTTATACGTAATTTATCAACCTCGTCCACTAAATTCTATTTGAGCCTCGGTAAACCTCGGCTCAAATCGAATTTAGTGAACTCGGTTGATAAATTCCGTATAAAATAGAAACTCATGTGAGATCCTCTATTTATCACATGATTAGCACTATTTTCCTATGTAATATTCGAGCGTAATAGACACGTGTAATATCGTCGCGTGCAATGACGTCACGCTGCTCTTTGGGACAAAGTTCTCTGTCTGTTAATTATTGTTGTTTTCAATAAAATTTAAGCGATTATATGACCATGTGATAAAAAGTATCTCAAACTCGTTCTATTTTATACGTAATTTATCAACCTCGTCCACTAAATTCTATTTGAGCCTCGGTAAACCTCGGCTCAAATCGAATTTAGTGAACTCGGTTGATAAATTCCGTATAAAATAGAAACTCATGTGAGATCCTCTATATATCATATTTCTGAAGAAATGGTTATGCCCAAATTAGCAGTCTCCGATTTCAAGTTGCCTATCTCCGAGGTAAACATGTTTTATATAAACAATACTACCAGTAAGTCTTCAATCCATTGAGTTCAAGTCACCCCCCCCCCCCACCCCCCCCCCCCTCCCACACACCCACACCACACCCCCCCCCCCCCCCCAATCAGTTGAACACAAATATGTCGTCATTTGCTTTTTGGGACTATTTTTTGGTATGGGAAGCCAAGTAGGCAATGAAGTGAGCTGGATCATAAGGATGTAAGAGGCTGTTTAGTTTGCCCTATTTCAGTTATAATATGGCATATATTGTACATAATGTAATCTGGGGGATTCGAAAATTAAGTGGGCCTTTAAAGGGGTACTGTGCGCCAATTTCAATAAATTCCCGGTAACAATTGCGATCTAATATCAATATTATATTTTAAAATAACGTATTTGAGTCGACGATGTCTACTGAAAACGTTCCGGTTAACAGGCTATCATAAAAGTCAAATTTAATTATTTAATATAAATGAATTTATGGCTGGAGTCATAAAATGGCGAATTATGCCATTACGAGTTACCGTTCTTGAAATCTCACATGTTGGGTGTCTTTTATCCACGGCCGTTTACGACGAACATTATTGAGTTGCGAACAAAACATGTTACATGCAAAAGGAAGTCCCGCTATAACCAATTTGGAAAAAAAGAGAAGAAACAAGATTCATTATAAAGCGTCAAGTATTTGTATAGGGGTGAGATTGTTCGATGGAAGAGATTGCAGGCATCAATTGACCTTCCGGTTCATCCTGCAACCTGCGTCTTCTCCGGTGAAAGTCAAAAACATGGCGCGTAGTTCGAAATCGTAATATTTTTATTTCCAAGATCAATATTTTCGTCGCTAAATTAGGTTTATACGAAACTCATATAAATGAAAGTTATGTCAATGGGAGTAAATAACAAAATTGCCTATCTGAAAGTTATGTCAATGGGAGTAAATAAAAAAATTGACTATCTCTGCGTACAGTACCCCTTTAAACTGTTTATGATTTACCGGACAGTAGATAATCATATTTGTTCTCAGTAAATCGAGTTGTAGTTTATTTCTATTGACGTCGTATGAAGTTCAGCGGTTGGTGTTGGTAGGATATGAGTTGTAGTTTATTTCTATTGACGTCGTATGAAGTTCAGCGGTTGGTGTTGGTATGATATGCGGTTATGCATGGCTACAAGTTTGAATTGTTCGGTGAAATATAATAAATATGGGCTACCGGTGCAATGGCCCAATCGGCATTGTGACTAGCGCATTACACGCAAACAGATGCGTACAGTAATGGTGAAGCTGGTTCGACTCCCGATAGTTGCGGATCGGCGTTTCACGAAAGGGGATCCGTGTTATTGAGAGCGTATGTCTGTTGTATACCGGGGCATATCTATCAAAAGAAACGAACTATATATGTATGCTGGGTTTGCTCTATATGCAGAACTGCATGAACATAGGTCGCCTCGCATATATAAGAGAATGCATTGGCTTAACACATTAAAAATTATAAAATTGTTAAAGAATGTAAGAAAAAATGGTAAAAAGTGTTAAAAAAATTTTTTTTTAGGCCAATGCATTCTCTTATATATGCGAGGCGACCTATGGTCGACTCGCATATATAAGAGAATGCATTGGCACAGGGCATAACTGTAACTATCACAATCTGGTCAAGGAGCCGGTTCCAATGATACCCATATTTGTATGGTTCTATTGAGACAGACCGAAGATATTTTAGGCTGTTGAAGCTTTATTTGGCCGGTTTTGGTCGGTTTGTTGGGTAAAGGGTTAACAGCGCTAAACCGTATAAAACAGACGAACGAATTTTAATATTGTAGGACGGTTTCGAATGCAATGTACATATGCATCGGTTAATTGTTGATAACATATACCATTTCGCTATATTACTGATACATCAAAGTGTATGTAATTTGATATCCAACGTCGTATCAACTTAATATCTTTATATAACCAGAAATAATATAACAATAGCAAAGAACCCTTGATGAAATCTTCAGATGACAGCAATGCTGTCTGATGACAAGGCATACACACTGTCCAGAAGCACACCCGTAGGTTTATCTGTGGTTCTGTAGAAAACGCCTTGCACGGTCGTGTCAATTGTCCTCATTGTTTCGTCAAGGAAAGCACGGTTTGTGTCCACAGTTGTGAACATGACACCCTGACCATTAAGACATAGCCGACACAGATCCACCAACAGTGACCGAGCAATGACGTCAGAGTTCGCAAAAATAGGTGAGATACAGACGTATTTCCCATCAATTAATCTTAGCGTTCCGTATCCGTTAATTCGTCCACTTCCGTCCGTTGAAACACGAGTTCTGAAGTATGGCCAGTTGAGCATTGATTTCAAGAACCGTTCTCTTGGAACCACGTGGATACCAGCATCATAATCAACGATGTCACTGAACCTGATGAATGCTGGGTCCGATATGTTGTTATCCCTGTAAGAATCATCGTCGTTCAACAGACTCTCGAATTTTATATTGTCATATCGCATTTCAACGTCGATGTATCTGCATTCGACGAAGTCAGTTTTGAAGTCCGATTTGTCGATCGATTCGACGTGTGTTTATTCTATGCTTGTCTTGTATGAGATCAATGTTCGAATACCTAAACAGTTGTCCAATACCAAGACCACGACATTCTTTAGTCACATTTAGTAATCCGAGAACTGCGAATCGACCGTGGATCGCTGCACAAGAACACCCTGTAAAATGTCGAATAATCACAATTATTATGTCATGTAAGCAGACGACAATTAATAAAAGTTCAGAAGGAAACCTATTTACGGAGGGAAATATCAGATATTAAGTGAAACAAACGACTTTTGGTTTCCGGATGATAACTGTAGATATATAGTCTCAACTGAATGGAATGAACATTAGTATCTGTGGGTTTACTACCACTAAATACAGGTCAAGGTCAAGTTCGCATTCTGGCTCCGCCAGACAATTTTCACAAGAGTTATGACCCTTTTAGTTGGAATTTGCAGTAAATTTCCGTTTCCGGCAGGGGGGGGGGGGCCGGAAAAAAACTGCGGGACACAACGTACCGGGGGTGGGGGGGGGGGGGTACCTAGGCGTCAAAAATTTACACGTAAATTTTTTCCTTATTCATTTAGGCGGGGTTGTCGGAAAAAATTTGCATGTAATTTTTTTCCAAATATGTATTTTCAGACTCACAACTTCAATTTTCTCTCATTTTATAGAATATGGATTAACCTTAATATCCAAATCATATATACATGAGTAGTACAATCCACCTAAAACAAATTTGCATAACCACTGTCTTGGTTTACATGTGATATTGACCCCATTAACCCTCTTAATAATGCCGACTATGTCAGTATCTACCAGTCGAATGCAGAATTCTACCCTGCGATCGCTTATTCTGGCAAATTTTTACTGCAGAACTATCCCCATGTATTAAACAATTTCTCCTCCAATGGTATCAGAATACAGTTATATGCTGGTATCTCACTCATCTCATTTGCATCTTTTTCAAAGTCGAGGTAATGACTAGTTGTCATTTTTTAAAGTGCATACAAAGCGTTGCGAACACCAATATACATGTTTGTACATGTCATGACATCACGAGGTACAAATCTCCGTTCTACTGGTAGACAATGACCATTTTAGTCATAATAATCTAAAACTAAGTTACCAAGCACCTTCTCGTGAATTGTATGCTCCGGTGTTTTTTTTCGGTTTCCGGCCAAACCGAGTTGTTGTCCGGTTGGGTAGATTTGATTTTTCTGGGGGGGGGGGGGCAAATGGTAAGTGGAAAAAAACTGCAGTTTTTGCTGTTTTGGGGGGGGGGGGGGTTACCCAAACCGAAGAAAACAGTATTTTCCACCCTGTGTCTGTAGTTTTTTTTCCGCCCCCCCCCCCCCCCTGTTTCCGGATGATAACATTGCTAAGCTGAACTGAATGAAATGAAATTTATTATGTGAGTTTAGTAGCCCAAAATACAGGTTCCGCTCGACAATTATCACCAGATTTGCAGAATTATAGCCCTTGTTAGAAATACCCCCGGCGTATTTTGCTACGCCATAGCTATGCTCTTTAATATTGCATTAGTGGTCAAATTATGTAACTTATTTTGATGTAAACAAAAACTGTTATCTGAGTAAAAAAAAAAATCGCGGCTAATGGACCACCCACCAAACCCGGCCTATGTATCTGTAAAACAATTGACCCACGGCCACTCTTTAACTGCATTGTTAAAGGTGGATTATCTCTTTGTAAACATGTTTTATATAGTTACCGGGGTATAAAATATTAGAGATCTGAATCCAAGACTCCTGTCCAGAAATGCTTCTATCCATTAATGTTAATTTTATTTCGAATATTTTCTAGTCTAAAAAGGTGTAGTTGTTTAGCTAACGAACAATAGTGGTTACTGTTAACAGAGACTAGAAATTTTATTGTACAATTTTGTCACAAATAAACGTTAATTATACTCATTATCGCTTATAACTATGGAACAAAACAATACAAACAATCAATCTGGGACATTTGACTTTCGGTGCGTAGCCATAGGAACAGCCCAGTGCTCTATATCGCAATATGGTATCATCCGAATGGTCTAGCTGTTCTAAAAATAGACACATAAACGGTCCCGATTAAATATTCGAAATAAAATCAATATTAATTGATAAAAGCTTTTCCGGACAGGGGTCTTCAGTTCATATTTATTATTGTATACCCACGCAACTATATAAAATTTGTTATTGAAAGAGATAATCCATCTTTAATAGAGCTCACGAGTGTTGTGTGCACTAACCCATAGCTGAAATTTATTCATTTGTTGCATATATTCTGTTGAGTATAAACCAGCTCGTCCCATAAATGACCAGATATATTAATGTACAGAAATCCTTTAAGGACCAGATACTATGTTGTTGGAAATACAGGATAATTGTCAATGAATAACCATCTGAATAACCATCACTATTACGAGCCTTTTGGTTATAATATCCATTTATATCATATTTCTGAAGAAAACTGAATGTTATGCCCAAATTGGCAGTCTCCGATTTCAAGTTGCCTATCTCTATGCGGTAAAACGTAAATAAGGTAAACATATACTCCATTGAGTTCAAGGCACACCCACCCCCCCCCCCCCCCCCCCATCAGTTGAACACAAATATGTGGCCATTTGCTTTTTGGGACTATTTTTTGGTATGGGAAGCCAAGTTGGTAATGAAGTGAGTTGGATCATACGGATGTAAGGGGCTGCTTATTTTGTCCTATTTCACCAATACCTCATTCAAAACTGATACTTTATAACATATTTAAGCCAAAAAAATAACATTTTAATCAAAATTACCAACATTCCCTAAAATATCACATGCATCATATATTGTGATACTGTTGCATTTTGACACAAATGGCCTGGCATACATTCATACTTCAGAGATTTTCTAACTGAAATTATCCCAGACAGTTGAAAAACAATTAGAAGAACTTTGACATAATAAAGACATAATTATAGTATAATTACCCACAATATCTTTAAAAACAATTTTTTAACTCATTTAGTCATCCATCAAACCGAGACCAAAACGAGATTTCGACATGTTTTTGTTTTTCTGAGAAAGTTGATAAAACAATAGAACAGCCCTAAAAATGAATTTGGATGACCGATTGGCCAGTTACCTATACCTGCATGAATTGAAGATGTTGTAGATTATTTCCGTTGTGTATGGTGCGTGTAACCTTATTTTGAATGCTTTTAATAAGAATAATTCGCGCCTGAAAAGCTCTGCAAAGAGGAAAATGCACGCGACACTAAAAATAGATTTGGGAAAGACCGAGAATCCCTACCCTCTAAAACTAGTACTTAATAGATATGCACATTGGTTCATAAATTCTGTTTATATATGTACAGTATATTAGGTTGTCAATCTAATGCATATTCAGGTGCTTTGCCAAGTGTAAAGACAACATTATTTAAAGAGTGAATTATTTCATACTTGTGACAAATTTCGTTTGGAGGGTATTCCGAGTTTTTAGTTACGTGATGTTTACAATCAATTTTGTCATGGTTTGCCAAATATCTTCTTTTTTTTTTAGGAAATTGTCATTTAAATCGGCGAGGTTCTAAGGTTAGTTTTGGCTATAACATACTTAACCCTTTCAGTGCCGATTTTTGTATCAACCCATATTTCCTTGATCATTTTTCAAATTTATTGATTATAATAATGTGATACATTGATGGAAAGAGCTCTAATAATAAATTTGAAAAATGATCAAGGAAATATGGGTTGATACAAAAATCGGACTTGGTACTGAAAGGGTTAAATAGGCCGATTGGTGGTGATTATAAATTCTCAGATTTTATAATCTGTTAACTAAAACTTTTAGTTCCCTATTTTTCGAGTGTCGTTGTTGATTTGACATACCGAGCGGATACGACTACACGGTGAATTTATGACAAAAGAAACATTACAACGAAAAATCAAGGTACCGCTCAATATATGGGAATATCAGAGGACATATCCGTAAATTATTATACTAAAAACATGGGAATATCATTGGACATATCGGTAAACTATTAAACTAAAAACATGCAATATATGGGAATATCATAGGACATATCCGTAAACTATTATACTAAAAACAAGGGAATATCATAGGACATATCGGTAAACTATTATACCAAAAACATGGGAATATCAGAGGACATATCCGTAAACTATTATACTAAAAACATGGGAATATCAGAGGACATATCCGTAAACTATTATACTAAAAACATGTGAATATCAGACATGGAATATCATAGGACATATCGGTAAACTATTATACTAAAACATGGAAATATCATAGGACATGTCCGTAAACTATTATACTAAAAACATGGGAATATCATAGGACATATCCGTAAACTATTATACTAAAAACATGGAATATCACAGGAAATATCCGTAAACTATTATACTAAAAACATGGGAATATCATAGGGCATATCCGTAAACTATTATACTAAAAACATGCAGTAATTTTACAGATATGAGTATACTATAACAAAGTGCAACATTGAAAATAACAATTGTTTCATAACTTTTTTGACATAGATTCCTGTAAGATGGGACAACAGAATACATTTCAAAATTATCTATGTTTTATGATAACTATATTATATTGGTTCATTGTGACCATATTACAAACCTTAGAGCTTATTTTATTTTATTTTTTTGGCCATATTGGAAGAAATTTAAAGATACGGGCGGCGTTGGCGGTGGGTATGCTGTTAAAATATTCACCTCCCTCAAAAACCGCCATAAACAGAAAGAATAGTAAAATATAGACAGACTTTGTTCTTATACCAATAAACAGTATGTTATTGTCAAATGTTTTTCTTTTGTTATGTAAACAAAAACAAAAAACGTTACAGAACCTGGCTTTTGTTTAGATCCGGATATGGAAAACATAAAGAGCGTTATTTGTTACTGTTTTCCTGATATGGAAATAATAAAGAGCGTTTATATCATTTGTGTGTGATTAACAAATATAATTGCGCTGTGTTATGTAAGCAACAGCAAAACTTCTGTAACACGAGCAGGTTCTTGTTTACGTACACCATCGTTCGTCTTGACGACAATATACTATTTACGCGCTGATTATATATGTTTGGCATATGAACAAAACTATATATATTTGAATATGCCTTCTGTTTATGACGATTTGAATAAATATGAATATTTGTGCAACGAACGCCGCCCGTACCTTTAAACTCTGTCACGCTTAGGATATCCTTAAGGATCATGGAACCCGATATTTTCCTCTAAGAATTCACTCTTGAAATGTCCGTCATTGACCAAAATAAATTATCAAAAAAACAGAATAGCAAATTTTCATGCCAAAATGAGTTATTTTCAAAAATTCTAAATAGACAGAAACATCGTCATTTTTATGAACGATGAACATGCAGTGTCTTGAATAAAGTAGTAAATATTTACATTTGTGCGTATTTCAAACGCACGCAGCGCATTTTCGTGAACTGTTGCGATGCAAAAATTGTTAACTTACCAACAATTTTACCATCTAGTTCAGCGACCCGCATGAAGTCGTGATCTACGCTATACATGAATGGTACTTCGTGGTGATCAACCCAGTAAGTTTCTTTGATAATATTAATAACCGCCGAAATATCCTTCTTCTGCATTGTACGAAACTTCACTCTTCCGACCACCGAAGCTGCTTTAGAGATCATGGCGAACGTTTGTATCCTATTTGTGATGGACCACTTGTGATTAAATCCTATTTACTTAGAGCAAAAAACATGGATATAAAGTCGTCGATGCATTTTTCTATAAATAGAAGTGTGATTATTATCAGCGATTTGTTGGTGTGTGCACGAGATTATTGTGCAGCTTATAAGCGTGTTTCATTCCCATGCACTGGCATGCATGATAACACATCATCAAACACGTCGTACTAGTAAATGTTGAGCGAATAAATTTGAGAAACATTTGTTTTCTCTATTACTGTTGGCTGCGGACAAACGTACCACAGTAGCGATGGCATAGTAGGTGTGACAATTTATTATGCAATCTCTACCAGAGCGCACCAGTCATACTTCCTTTCTGACTCTGTCACCGGCTGGGTACTAGTTTCCGTTTATATATTTAGCGCGGGGTTTTCCGAACAAAATGGCGAAAACCGATCGCCCCAAAGTCAAATTTCCTATGTGCTTTGAGAACGATTCCCGCACTAAAAACTTAATGACAGAATGGAGGATCAGAGCGGTAGTTTTGTTGACGATTTTCTCAAGCAACTCGTAAACATTGGAGCAAATTAGAACTCTTGTGTCTGACTTGCCATGCGTGTTGTCGTGACATTGTCGTCCATGTGCGTTTTGACTTTTGTTGTGATAAAATAATCGGAGAACCGAATAACACCGTTTCGAAATATAGTGAGCAGCATGTTGCTCTGTTCGCTTAGTATATTATCTTATTTTCGCGGAAGTCCACCAAATGTGGGTGAAATGTCGCCGGTTGCAGCGGTATTACCGAGTCATCAAGGGAGGTAAACCCTGCATGGATTTTTTTTTTTTATTATGGTGGAGTTTGGTGACAATTTCTCGTCATATTTCTGTGCCATAGCTAGCCATGTTGCGCGCTGAGTTTCCGCACAATGAGTCGACTCGACCAATTAACCCATTGCGTTTCACGAAGGGTGATATCTACTCATTACGTTTTGCTACATTATATTCTCTACGATATATATAATTGCATGATCGATCGTCCAGAATTGTGTTTGACCGTGGCAATCCCTCATTCACATATCATGCACCCAGTACGTTTTGTTGATATGATCTCAATTCATGTTTATCCACATATTAATTTCATGCGTATTAAGAGTTCCCCAATTGCGTTGTTTTATTTAGTTTTACGCACCTATCAAGCTGTGTCGGAACTGTTGGACGAAATGCAGCTGCGAGAAAGTATCGGGAATAAACAAAGCGAACTATACACGGACCAAACACAAGAAAAAGGTTGATTATGGAGGACTCATTGTGCGAATATGCAGCGGGCGACATAGCTAGCTGTGGCATATTAATTATGATAATCAATTGTCACCAAACTCCACCGTAATAAATTGTCACACCTACTATGTCATCGCTACTGTGATACGTGTGTCCGCAGCCGTTTGCATGTCACATGACAGACACGTAGAGATATGCTTCACGATATGTACATGTCACACTCATTAAGGGATATGTTCCACGATTTACCATGTTTACATGTCACATTCATTATTATAGGGATATGTTCCACGATTTACCTTGTTTACATGCATATCGTTTATTTCGCAATGAAGGGTTAGAAATGATCTGACCGACTTAGAGTACAATTGTGTGTGTGGGAGAGAGAGATAGGGGAGAGGGGAGGGAGGGAGGGATAGGGAGGGATGGAGGTGGAGGGAGGGAGAGGGAGGGATGGAGAGAGGGAGAGAGGGAGGGAGAGGGGAGATGGAGAGAGAGGGATGGAGAGGGAGGGAGGGAGAGAGAGGGGAGGGATGGAGAGAGAGTGAGGGAGAGGGATGGAGAGGGAGAGAGGGGGTAGGGGAGGGATAGGAGAGTGAGAGAAGGGGTGGGGAGAGAAAGAGAGCATTCTGACTAGGATGAGTCTGACTAAGAATTTATCCTAGTCAAACCAAAGTGTCTTAGTCAATATGACTAAGATGCCATCTGAATAAGGGAAAGTTAGTCAAAACGACTAAGTAGTTCCCAAAACAGAGCTCGGTAAACTGTTGTCACATTCGCATACTTGGTCACATAAAATAACTACATATATGCACCCCCCCCCCCCCGCATTGAGTTCCATAAAAATACTCTTATTCTACATGACTCTCCATTATTATGACCCACTATTAAATACTCTCAAACTCGGTCGTATGGCGCAGTTGTCCTAATGGACCTTTCCACACTCAATCAAATAATTATTAGCGGATATTTTCGACCAATCAGCGACTGAACCGGCCAATGGCTGCATTGAAAATTCTGCCGCCATCTTTCTTCACACTAATTTTGATATCCATGCATACATTCAGTGTTAAATTGGCTATATTCAAACAACTGTTTTGTTGTTTGTCAAATCATAATATACTGAGATTTATATTTGCGCCATAATGTTATAAATTTATTCGTGATTATAACACTTGTCATAAATTTTACATTTAATGGCAAAACAAATGTGTGTTCTCTGGTTTAGATATATTAAAAGAGAAGTGGTCTGTCTGTCTGTTATGGTCTGTTTGCGATTTTTCTTCCAGAGCCCTTCACCGATTTCAACAAATTTGGTGTGGTGACTCGGGGACCCCGGCATATGTTATAGCGGCCTTATTTTCAAATTGGAATTTAAAAAAAAAAAAAAAAATTCAAAATTTAAACTTTTGAGCAAGAAGTTCAATCTAAAAGTGCAAAAATATTTTTTTTTTAATTAAATTTAAACAAAAATTGAATTAAACAAATATTTAAAAATAAAATTAATTTTTGTTGTTTAAGTTTTACGGAAGCCCATTGCGGTCACATGGGTCACAATAAAAAAACATTACGCAATGTTATTGCGTTTAAACGCAAAATATTATTGCGTTTAACCGCAATAATAATTTATTGCGTTTAAACGTAATAATTTATTGCGTTCAAACGCAATAGTAGCGGGAACAGTGTATTTCAATGACGTTGTAGCTATTCGTGTAGGCTAATTCGATAAACACCAGATAGCAGTCTGCTCTTGTGTTGCCTTTGGGCGGCGACCTTTTAGGATCAGTTAGGGTGCATGATTCACAATGGAGTCTTGGGGCCACCCTTCATCAACCATCGTTTGATCTAAATCGGTCAAGGGACTAAGATACGACTTTTCCCTATTTTGGACCAATTGGGGTAGGGTGTTAGGAGGCCATTTTGGATTGGGGTTGGGCGTTAGTCAGTCGAGCGAATGTAATGAGACCAACACACAACACCCTTCGTTTGACTGAAATCGAACAAGAGGACAGATCAATGACATGGTTGCCTAGCTTTTCGGACCCATCTGAGTGGCGTCCATTTTTAACGGGTGGAGTGTTTCAAAATACTGTATTGTGTGCCAGCTTACAATATGAGGGCTGAGAAATGGCATATGGGTTCCATATTCGGATCCCTCTGTGTGGCGTCCATTTTAACCGGTGTTTCAAAAGACTGTTTGTGGACCACAGTATTTTGCTATAGAGGACAGCTTGGCAGCAATGCGTCAATAACGCTGTACCTACATGATCGATAAAGCACAAGAAATCCGCTCGTGTGTTGCTTTTGGCGGCGACCATTTTCGATCGGGTGGGATGTTGTGCGTGGATCGAAATGAGGGAATATTTGGGGCCATGCACCATCGTTAGACCTAAATCTGCCAAGGGACTGATTGTGACATTGTTACCCTAGTTGGACTCATCTGGTCGGAGATTGTTTGGAGTGTGAAAGAGTATAATGGGGGCATCATATAACATCCTTTGTTTGACCAAAGACAAAACACGATCAGACTGATTTCTGGTGTTTTATCGATGATTATATAGCCTACATGATTGTAGCTACATAGCGTAATTGACGTACGTTTTTCCGTCTACTATTACGTTTAAACGGAGATAAAACAATGAGTGATGAAGAGTGGCTCACATGACCCCCTTGGGAACATCCCAACTTATCCTAAATGGTCGCGGCGCCCAAATGCAGCACACAAGCAAACTAATATATGGTGTTTATCGAATTAGCCTATATGTATAGCTACATCGTCATTGACATACATTCTATCCTCTATTATTGCGTTTAAACGTAATAATTTATTGCGTATAAACGCAATAAATCATTGCGTTTAAACGCAATAATGTATTGCGTTTAAACGCAATGTTATTGCGTTTAAACGCAATGTATTATTGCGTTTAAACGCAATAAATTATTGCGTTTAAACTCAATGTTTAAACTTGCGTTTAAGCGCAATGTTTAAAATAATTTATTGCGTTTAAACGTAATAATTTATTGCGTTTAAACGCAATAATTTATTGCGTTTAAACGCAATATTTTTTTTTTATTGTGATCCATGTGACCGCAATGGGCTTCCGTACAGTTCAATCTAAAAACAAAATAAAAAATTTAATTTAAATAATACTTTTTTTAATCAAACTGTTTAAAAGATCAAAATTTGCACGAATCATATACATGAGTCTGTTTCAGCTAGTTAACATAAGGGCAAGTGCTGATGTGTTCACTTGGGAAGTCGATCTCGGGTAACACAATATTTATGCAGATAAAGTCTTTTTACCAGTGGGCGGTCTACCGGATGTGGGATAGTGTTTCACTCTGGGCCATATGGAGTCATTTTATTGGGTCACGAAGAATGAGAGCTCTATCGTGGGAGCTGTAATTAATGTGAACATCCAAGACATCAGTCTAACTTTTATCATGGTCCCTATATATTTCTTCAAAAAATACATCGGAATAAGAATTACTACTACACATAATTACATCCCATAAAAACTTATGCCACATTCGCATACCTGCTTCGCTTTGTCACATTTATGGCTGCTAGTGTTGAAGAATAATGTCTAAGGAATTGCTGTCAACAAAAATTGTATTTCTAATTAAAGATACGGGCGGCGTTGGCGGTGGGTATGCTGTGAAAATATTAACCTCCATCAAAAACCGCCATAAACAGAAATAATAGTAAAATATAGACAGACTTTGTTCTTATAACGATCAGAAATATGGCATAAACAGCATGTTATTGTCAAATGTTTTTCCTTTGTTATGTAAACAAAAGCAAAAAACGTTACGGAACCTGGCTTTTGTTTAGATCCGGATATGGTAAACATAAAGAGCGTTGTTTGGCGATTTGAACAAAAGTCAATATTTCTGCAACGAACGCCGCCCGTGCCTTTAAAAGTGTATTTCCGCAAAAATCGACCTGGGACCCTTCTAATATATAATAAAAAATAATAAAAATAAACAGTTCCCGGGCCCCTGTGATTCAAACTCTAATATATATTTGTCGTGTATTCTGTTTCAGAAGCAACATATCCAACGACGAAAACCATCACGTAAAATCAAGTTGCGAACCAAAAGTAAATGTATAATATCAGCGACAGTGCTATATATGCTTATTTGAATTATTTCAGTTTTAATTGTATCCTGATATTTTTGCGCCTATTGCGCTACGCCGCTTGTGTTTTGGTTCCATGTGTGAGTCGAGAAAACATCCACATATTACCATGTTTTTCTTCATCCTAATTTTCCCATCAATCTCATTGGTTATAGCAGCATACGATAGTAATGCAAGCACCCTCCCAACACTGGGCGCAGATACAACCATATTTGAACGTTGTTACAAATTTAGATTAAAGGTACTCAATCCGATCAGAGGGTCCCCATCTCAACAGATTCCAACAACAACAATCCGATCAGAGGCTCCTATATTACTATTTCTTTGGCTTTGGTCAAAAATATCTCACAATGAATGTATATTATGGGCCCCATGTATTCGCCAATGGCTCTTCTATACGATAAATGTATAACATAACGCCAAGATGCCAATGTTTTCCCACAGAGACAAACGAAAGGTGGTGAAATGTCAGAAAAATAGCATATTTTCACATTTCGGCGGCCATCTTGGCCGCCATATTGGATTCCGGTGTCGGAATTTTGGCTAATTTGTAAGGGTTGTATATTAGCATAACAAATCGAGCGGAAAACAAGACCGCATGTGATATCATCTTTACTATAACGGCGATCAAAGAGACACGGTGTATATACAAAAAATGGCCGCCATGATGGACGCCATCTTGTCCGGAGTCTCTGCGGCCACTTTTTTTCTTGTTAAAGGTACTCAATCCGACCAGAGGGTCCCCATCTCAACAGATTCTAACAACAACAATCCGATCAGAGGGTCCTATATTACTATTTCTTTGGCTTTGGGGGTAAACAATATTTGATTCGAGTCGAGGAACCCATCAAACAAAGCTCAGATTTATTAGATATTGATTTTTGAAATTTGTTATTTTCTCGAGATGAGTACTAAAAATTGCCCTTAACTTCGTAATCTGCTCGAGATGTGTACACCAAAACACTATTCAAACAGACAAGGATGGATAACTCTAAAATCAAGTGGTAATAATAACGCAATTTTGACTGTGTTCTGGGACAGAAAGAATAGAAATAACGAAAGTTCAAATATCGATATCTGATCACCCTGAGCGTTTATTGGTTGGTTCCTCGACTCGAATTAATTATTTTTTACCCCCAAAGCCAAAGAAATAGTAATATAGGACCCTCTGATCGGATTGAGTACCTTTAACGTTAGATTAACTTTCACTAAGCTTCGAGAAGGGTCGACTTAGACAACCAAAAGTACCAGCGGTTGAGAGCATTTGCAAAAGCAATGTGGTATATAGCAGGGTATAGAGGTAGAAACAGAAGAACATTTCATTCAATGCCTCATTTACGAAACTGTAAGAGCAGAATGAATAGAATCTGACCTGTACTAATATATGACTGAATTTGTCAATAATAATAAATCTTATCTTATGTCACGACGTTCAGTGTCATTATCTACTTGTTTTTGTGCGGTTGCTTCAGTTATATATTTGTTAATTGCTCGTGGAAATTAAATAAAGGTTTAACTTCAGTTACCAATGGGGTGCTTCTGATAGTTAAAAATGGCCAGACCGCAGGATATTTCCGGCGAAAGAAGACGGTGATTTTTTGGACGGTTGGCTGTCACTCTTGGAAGTTCTGTTCGTAACCATGGTTATGTTAAAACGTGATCCTATAAGATGTGCAAACAATTATCTCCCCATAGTAGCGCTACATTCTGACTCCCACGCTCCAAAGATATCTTCAAAATTATGGGGGTAGTGCCTACTACACTGAAGAAAATGTTTTTAGTAAATATGACTAACTTAGGTTAGTCAGTGTAGGTTAGTCAGTGTTTAGCCTGAAGTAATAACAATAAGTTTACCAATATGCCCAGTGTGCGTACCAATGGACATGGACATCGCTCTGGAATAAAACACGTTGGTCGACCAAAATCTGACAACTTTCATTGTACTGGGTATAGCGGGAGTTCGTATTAATCGACGGGAATACAATTATTTTACGGATGGCACAAAAACCGGAATGCAATGAATAGAATGCACAATTTTCAGACAAATGTATCAAATAAAATGTTACATTATATGCATTCTTGTCCCAGAAATGTATTAGTTGTATTACGCCCTCTTTGTGTGAATTCTGTGAAGGTGTTTTTGGCGTGTAATAGGACATATATAGGAGCAATGTGCGAATATGATTAGAAACTTATTTGGGTATTTTCTTACTCGAACCATGTAAGGAAGATCGACAATTGTGATCTGATTATTATTCTGCATGCTATTTCATTCAGTATCATGTGTGTAATAATATGTACTTTGGTATACAACCCAAAAAAAAATCAGTTTAGTTTGGCAAGTCCGATTTTTAAAATGTTGTCACATGCTTTCTCACCAAGCGCACACTATACACACATACAACACAATTACATATAGTCAATTATTTAGCCGTTTCCTATATGCACATTTTTCACAATCACTACACAAAAGCTCCCAATATATTTTATATATGGCTAATAATATGATATTGAGGGCGTTACCATTTCTGACTATGTATAAAAATATATATATTATCGATATTAGATCGCTGTTACTACAAGGAATGTATTGAAATTGATAAAGTCTCCCTTTAAATGCCAAAAACTCACTGACATCCGAAAAATACATATCAATAAATATTATTACGCAAGATGGCATTCAACAGCCCTATTCAACTGAAAAAACCTGAAAACTTCGATGATCCTTTCCCGCTTTATACGAGAAGCACAAACCGCATTGAGACCCCCGAGTCTTGAACATTATCAAACACAGTATGAAACATACCTCTATTTGGCATTATATCTCCCTTTATGACCCCCTCCCCCACTCTGTCAATATGGCCATTCACCGAATCATGTGCATAAATTGTATTGATATACAGAGTTAAACATTTATTCTATATGCCTATATATAATGTGTTAAGAATAAACAATCTTGATTTTGAATCAAATGACAGCGATGTTGCTGGATGAAACACCATAAACTTTATGTAGAGGCACGCCAGTTGGTTTATCGACAGCCCTGAAGAACACACCAGTCTCCTTTATGTCAATTGTCTTCTTTATTTCATCGAGGAAGGTCCGGTTTGTGTCTACAGTTGTGAACATTACAGTCTGGCCATTAAAACAGAGGCGACACAGATCTACAAATAGGGCCCGAGCTATGGCGTCCGATTCCGCGAATAGAGGTGATATTTCAGCGTATTTACTGTCAACCACCCTAAGCGTGCCGTATCCGTTAATTCGTCCTGTTCTGTCCGTTGAAACTCGAGTTCTGAAGTATGGCCAGTTGAGCATTGATTTCAAGAACCGTTCTCTTGGAACCACGTGGATACCAGCGTCATAATCAACTAGGTTACTGAATCTGATGAATGCTGGGTCAGCTATACCATTCTCTCCAGAAAAATCAAGATCCATCAGTTTCTCGAATTTCATATTGTCATATCGCATTTCAACGTCAATGTATTTGCACTCGACGAATTCACTGAGTACCGATTTGAATTTCTCAACAGATTCAACGTGTCCTATCCTGTGCTTGCCTGGTATGAGGTCAAGGGTCAATTGGGTGAGTAGTTGTCCGATTCCTACACCACGGCATTGTTTAGTCACATTGAGAAATCCGAGAACTGCGAATCGACCGTGTATCGCTGCACAAGAACACCCTGCAATATGTCGAAAAAGAAACGTTATTACACACCAGTTGAATTATTCTTCGTTTAAGCCTGTGTGGTAGTTTCGACAGTTCGCTATATAGGGCGATCCTGGAATCTGTTATTGTGACTATAACAAAGCGTTGACACTATATATATATACTAAACGAATAACCGGTTAGCTACATGGACATGAACGACAGCATTCACGGTCATGTGATCAATGCATTGCGTTAGTAATCATTCGCCGTTTTGAATGAACAAATTTGAATGCTGAGATGAATGTTCAATTAATTTCAATCAAAATCCATTCATAATAGATGTGTACACAATGTTTCGAAAATTTTATGGATTCATATTTCAGATTAGATTCGCAATCCAACGGATCTTTCGTAGATACACACGAAATCTTATCAGAACTCCCTAAGGGCTATTCATATTTACTGCTAAACTATGTTCAATCCTATGCTTCATTGACATATTCAGCTATATCCCGACAAATTTCCGGCAGCGTAGAAGGCCAAGGGTTATACTAGCGAATAGATATTATCGAAAATGTGAGAGAGTAAAAGCAAAAACACTATTGATATAATTCCCTAAAAATTGGTAAATGGTTTGATCTGGGAAAATATTCCTGCTCGCATGATCCGTTTTTGGTGATACCTTCTGATCCGGTGATACCAGGTACACGGGGTGGTATTTGTTTTGTCAGATATCACAGCACAATATCGGGTTGCGGAGGGATATATTTCCACTCACATGCGATAATCACTAACCAAAAACAACACAGTGTGGCTCTCGGGTATCTTATCACTTTTGTTTAGGTTTTGGGGGGTATCTACAAAATATAGAGCCGCATATTATTTGTTTTGGTTAGAGATCACCGCACTCGAGCGGATTGTGGAAGAATATATACCCCTCTCGGGGTATATCATTTCGCTATCATGCGATATTCACTAACCAAAAACAACACGGTGTTGCTCTATATATATTTTCGTGTATATATATGACAATTATTTATTGTTTTCTATTATTTTGTATTATATATTAGAAGGATCCCAGGTCGATTTTCGAGGAAATCACACCAAGTCTGGGGAAATGGCATCAAAGACACTTTTATTTCAAATTACAACTTTTGTTGACAGCAATTTCTCCTCTTTGGACATTATTCTTCAAAACTAACAGCCATAACTAATGATAAAATGATAAAGCGAAACCAGTTTGAGAAAACTAACACCAAATCCAAATCCTGATCGATTTTTTTAAATTATGTTGATATATATAGAAGCATTCGAACTTACCTACAATTGTGCCATCTAATTCAGCAACTCTCAAGAAGTCGGGATATGCGCTGTACACGAATGGTATTTCGTGGTGGTCCACTTTATAATTCTGTTTAACAATATCAATAACCGCCGAAATATCCTTCTTCTGTATCGGACGAAACTTGACCCTTCCAATTACCGAACTTGTGACAGAAGCCAGTTTAGAGATCATAGTAAAATGCGTAGATGCGTTGGCATGCTCAATTACTATTTTGTTCGGTCGAACACCGTATACCTTCTGTACGCAAACAAACGTTATTGTGATATGGAATTGTGTCGATTCAAAGACCAGCTATATTCTTTACCATTAAAAATTGCAAAGAAATCGAAAACAACGAACTTATATCTGGACACGGTTATAGAATTTATAGCGACCCATAAAGTCGGCTTTATAGTCCCGTGAATAGCAATTACACGTTATGAATGCACATATTTACCTAATAAACCATTATATCTATTTTCGTATATAGACCGATCCCATGAGCTGAAATGGACTGTATTCGTGAACATAACACAAATTTTCTCTTGAACTTGAGCTTATATCTTGACAATGTTGGCAATTATGGACCCCTAAAGTAAGCTTTATAGTCGAAAGCAATTGTACGCGTTATGAATTCACTTCTTTCGGTGGCCCATGCATGCAACTGTTACCTGCAGCCCAATTTTTATGAAATATCGACACCATAAGAAATAGTCCCAGACAAATAAAGACTCTTTGGCGTATTTAATGGCGTATATTTAATGACATAACTTTTCAAACTCTTCATTCATTAATGTTTATTGGAAAAATATTGGAAGGCATATTATTTTGAGACGTACGTAGCATACGGAATGTAAACAGACGACAAACCGGAAGTCAAAGGTCACCTGGCACTGTTTCCTGTTATTAAACCAACGTTTAATATCACAATTTATAGAATGGTTTTATTGAATGGAATAAGGGTAGGATCATGTAATAAATTGAAACTTTCTGCAACATGTACTAGCATTATAATACGAATTTGACCACACACATTATGCCACTCCAGTCTGATAACTGGAGCAGACAAAAAGATCCTGATGGCCATCCCGCAAATACGCGTTTCCACGAAATTTAACTCTGTAAAATATACGAAAGTTGGGCCATCTGTAAAAATTACTCCATATCCCATTATTTCACTCGTGATCAGCTTCGGGCATGGCATTATTTTTCAACACAATATCGAGTGTTAGTATGGTCATCAATCCTTGGCGAAATTGGTAATGCAGCCATTTTGGTATAAACATGTGCGGACTGGTTTGCAGAACATATAAAAAATCCTCTAAAATCAGCTTTGGGGAAAATTCCTAATTCAACATGGCTTCCAAAATGTCAGTTGGAATGGAAAAATGCTGAATTTATGCGGTAGATGCACACATTAACAAATTGATATATACACAAACACTGCTTAGTCGTAAACCATATATTTAGAATGTTTGTCCCAAAATCTAATGAAATTTACAGATTGTACAAAATTGAATAGCTAGTGTAACAGGAAGCAGATTCCTGTCTGGTCGTACGATTTTCGGCAGAGTTTAAACAGCTAGCAGTCAAAACGGGATACTTTATTAAAATAGCATTCTAGTAACATCGCCGAAAATTTCAAACAAATCGACTTTACCAATCCATAGCAAACATCGTCTGAACTACGCGCAATCGTAAATATTTACTTCTCGATTCGGGACGCAACTATCTGAGATAAGCTAACGAAAACGGTTTCGCCACCGAGAGTCACTGTATTTAATTAATATATAACAAGGACTGTGTTCGTTGTCAATTTGGATATAATATTTGTAAAAATTAGTACTTTGAGCAAGATTATTCTCCATTTCTATTTGATCACCCTACCGGAGTGTTTCACATCACTTTAAACTCTTCCACTCTCAGTAAAGCCACGTGTTCGATCGTTCACTGGACTAACTTGGGTCCTCTTCGAACGAATCCCTGTAGCCATGTTCCGATAATGAAAAAGCTCATCGGGCCGATTTCCGATAACTGGAGGCATAATCGGGCGATTTCCGATTCCGATTCTGATGTTCATATATATATATATTGTGCATTTGTTCCCATAATGGACCTATATACACCCATTGCACTCCTAAATATCCCGGTATAGTTTCAAAACCAAATACATCGAAGAAATGTGTACACAGTGTCGCGAATGTATTTTCACTGACGTCAGTTGTGCGCTGCCTTTGATGAAAACCGGTAGTTGTTTTGACAAAGAGATCAAAATTGCCGACTCAGAGTAACGTTATGACCGTGTACGGAACATTTGCACCAATTGCACGTGATGTAAAAGTCTTGAATACTTGTAAGTTGCGACAGTATATGGAATGGCGATGATTATTAACTAAATTTAGATTGATGGATAATAATTGCTGTCATATTTGTCTCAGATTTCCCAAATTCCCATTGGTCACACCTTTTGTCTTTTAATAACTGGCAAACTGTTATAGTTCCGTCTACTCAATTTTTTTTTCGTGAGACCGCCTCCAAGTTCAATGTGGAGCCAAGCATATTTCATTGCGTACGCTGTAACTTGTACTGAGAACATCACTATAACAATGGCGACTCGCGGAGCGAACAAAATAACAAGTGGAATATGTGACTACTTCACAATATTGTCCCCTACGGACGAAAACGCAAATTATACCCCTCCTCACGTTGGTCGATATTGAAGACAGTTCCGATCGCGACTGTACTAATTAATTCAGTGTGTGTTTCAAATTATTGACAAAACACACATGTCACGTGCTCAACAGGAATTAAGTCAGCTCTTTAAAGCCTTCTTTGAATCTATTTCGTGTCCACCTGGTTGAACCAATAACTTCATATTACACGGGATACGTGGGACAGGTGTATTACCATGCTTATATATAATCATATCAGATTATTTGGACGATGCCTATAAATTATTTTAGGCTGTTACAACTGCGTTTTATATTCAATACTACGGTTGTATTGCGTACGTTTATTAAAGCGTGCATATTGCTCTTAGATACTAGAATGTTTTTGTTTGTTTTGACAATCGGTAAAAGCCAATGTTCAACTGCGACGGGCTATTATCGGCCGATGGCCAATTCCGATTATCGGAACATCACTAAATCCCTGTCGACCTTCGTCCCCCTGTGACCTGTTCCCTGATCTGATTTCTTACCAACACGACCATTACCACCTTGTTTCTTTCTATGTGATCTGCATGACATCGCGTGTTACAAACAAGAACAAATAATTTGAACAAATATTTTGTTGACGTCGGCTGTAACATGCGGTTAATCGGTTAATCGGTCCATCGGGTAATCGCATCGAACCCACAATCCCATGCTGATGATAGGTTTCATAAATCTCTACTTGCCGTTCCATTGACTGTGACTGATGAAACGAAATCAAATTCCTGAAGCTATCGTGAGCATCTATTTCATCCATAAACTGATAAGGAGCCAACTGTTCCACTCTCCCTTAGCCATACTTTGCTGATGTCTGTGGACCGTTGAGCTCTAAACGGGAAATGCCCGGATTCTCCACCAGTGTAACATGAATAAGATTCCTGTCTGTGCGTATGATCCCAGAAAGAGTTCAAATAACAGCTAGCTGTCAAAACGGCATACTTTATTAAAATAGCCCAGACATGCATTACAGGTCCAGTATGGAGTTAGCTGGTATGCTTGGGAGGATACAGCATGCCACTTTAAGAAACCAGCATAGGCAACCAAATGCCATTAAATATGATTTATTTTAGTATTTGTTTGGAAGCCGATGTGACTTTAACCTGGACAATATTACAAGATAACCTTGGCAAAACCATTACTACTTCTACACTGGACCAGGTATGCACCAACTGATGTGAATTAGAAATATGTGATTTTATGAGGAGCATAGCAGATAGAGTTGTCCCTCTTGTAATGTTCATTAGAAAAGAGCAGTTGACAAAGACATCCACCTGTGTGAACATCACAGGAGGGGCAAATCTGCATCCGCTACACCGGTCGTATGAATGTGAACAGCCGCTTGGGTAAGTGAGATCACTGAGTCGCGGCCGTATTGGATTCATCCAGCTCCGATTCGTGGTTTCTGAGATTCTCCAGCTCCGATTCGTGGTTTCTGAGATTCATCGAGCTCCGGTTCCGTGGTTTTAGTGCTACAGTCAAAGTTGTGGAGTAGCATTTCCATATACATGAAAGTCATGAAAATCACGTTTTGTATCCGACAAGCTCTTTGGTAAATTGTTCCTGACTGCCTGCTGTCAATCTGTATCGAAATTGATTTTGTATGTCGAGATAGAATGGCATTTTTGTCACAAACACGCTCAGCTTTTTGGGGATAGCCAACACCTTGAGACTTTAGTTGGTGGGAACATTCGAATATGCATTCCAAAATACTGAACAATAATTCAAATTTGTGTTTAATCCGTTTCAAGTATACCGATTAACCCTTTCTGATCAACCCTCATGACTTCACAAGAGCTGCATGGTCCCCTATGTGTATGTGGTATTTTCTGGCGTTTTTGGATATAATAGAGAAGACAGGATTTCCAAAACATAGAAAAAGCACCTTTTTGTCTTCTGATAAAATAGGCATCTTGTCACGTTACTAACATCTCTGTTTGGTCGGTCGCAGCCTTCGTGTGTGCTAGTCTGTCCCCAAAGATATACATGGCGTGTGTGTAATGGTGTATAAAAGGAATCAGGGGCCTCCAAAACACAGAAAATTCAAGTTTCTTATTTGTCAGATGTTTTGAGTGGTACCACGCTGTAAGATCTAGAGCCCAACCTTTTCATGCAAATGGATGGACCATATATAGTTTGTCTGGACTTCGGATATGCAGGGAATAACGATTCTAAATTTTCCAGTAACTGTTTTGTGAATGATGCAAGTCTTCCCATGACCACCCTACCTATTTAGTGTTTTACAAGTGAGAGTGTCCTTCGATAGCGGGTGGGCTGATTGCATGCTTTATGCATGCCACCGTCCTGATTGTGCCCCATTTGGGTTAGAGGCTCAGACAGGTTTTACTACATGTAGCCTGTAGATTGTCGATGTCTTGCAGTTGCTAAATTTTTCTTTGGTTTATTATGTTCTAAGGGTACGTTCATACACTGGCAAGTTTGCACGGTGTGGTTTGCAGGCATTTCGTCGTAGAAAACGATATGATGCCAGAATATGAATGGAAACAAACATATAAAATGCATCTGAACCACACCTAACTACATGCGAAGTAAAATCGCCGTATTTCCACCTGTAGCCATGCTACCGGAATTTGTCTGTAAGCGTGCAATTATCTCACAAGAATCATTCATACAGGTATTTGAAGGCAAGTGTCAGTAGCGCCGTTACAAGTGGATTCTGGAACTACAGAACTTTTATTTCTCATGTCGTTCGCTTTGGTAAAGATGCACATTATATGCACGTTTACTTTCAACAAATGGCACCATGTGGTTTTCTATGATGAAATGCCTTGCAGAACATACCGTGCAAACTTGCCAGCGTATGAACGTACCCTAATTTGTATTGACATGGCAAATATATTAGTAACGTCATGTGGTTGTTGTTGTTTTTGTTTTTGTGTTGTTGTACGTGAAGGTATTGAAACCTGCATACATTCTTGGCATCTCAGACCAAACATAACTATATTCGCATGAGATAAAAATCAGTTTATTTTGTGAGGACAACATTATCATTGATTTGGTTGTGATGGGAGTATCCGTTGTTTTCTATAGAAACCGCTTTTCCGGATCATCGTCTGTTCAGCAATGTTCAGCAAGAACAACACCGTCGCTAGCTGAATTATAGCACATGACAATCGAAGATGTGGCGCCATTTTCTTTCAATAGACAGTCACTGGTAGATGTACGTTATGAGAGAAAAAATGGAATGAGTCCAAAAAATTGTCATTACAGAGCAAACTGTAGTTGCAGATAGCTTATTTTGTGATTTCTCAGTATATAGCAAATTCACAACAAAAATGATTTTTTATATTATATAAAATTAGTTTGTTATTTAGTTATCTATATTGAATTTTTGTGTGGAAAGTTTAATCAATTTGATCCGCAACAAAACCATTTCCATATTCAACATTCCATGACAATGACCTCGTATGACCAATTAACATACCCTCACCACATAAACATTTCTACCAAAAGACAACTGGTATATATAGAAATCCCAGCCGTGCGTCACATTTGACGATTTCTGTCCCTTGTGGTTTATCAGAAATCTGCCAAAGGAGAATAACTACAGACATTGATATTATGGTCGTGTTGACCCTCAGAATACTGCCAGTGTTAATTCTCCACGCTCATCGAAATATTTTAATTTAAATTCGTGAAAAATAACATAATATATCCATCTGTATAATTGTGTTGTATATTACTATAAGATAACACCCCCTTCAATTTGAAAGCCAATTCAGCGCGTTATACGTAAAATTATGTGGAGTATTACTTAATTACCCCCACCCGAACAAAATGTGACCCGCCATATCAAATCCAGTCGGAAGTCGGGATTTTGTTTACCCTGTGCCAATGCATTCTCTTATATATGCGAGTCGACCATATTACCCTGTGCCAATGCATTCTCTTATATATGCGAGTCGACCATAGGTCGACTCGCATATATAAGAGAATGCATTGGTACAGGGTAAAACAAATCCCGACTTCCGACTGGATTTGATATGACTGGTCACAAATGTACAATTTAGACAAAAAGACCAAAAACATAAAAGTGCAATCAAATTCGAAATACGACACTTCTCAGATGGCAAACAAGCTTCAAAAGATGCGTAATGTGATGCTCTATCATAAAACTCGAGTCTTCAAACCTCTGGAGAGGATGGGGGGGATCCAACGTTTGCTCAGTGTCTATTACATCCCACTTCGCTTGTCGATAATTACGTTGGTTGCTCCAATACGGACCTTATATAAATGCCACATAAAAACTCGAAACAATAAAGAGCGTTCATTGTTTGTCTATTCCTGATATGGTAAATATAAAGAGCGGTTCTCTCATTTCAGTTTAGGGGATTAATTGAAAACAGCTGGAAAATTGTTATGACTTTGGCAAGTTCTCTTTCAGAGAATATCGGTCGGTATATCGTGCATTTATCGACATACTGTGTATTTATAGAACACTCGATAACCCCTAAAACTTACGTAAACATATAATTTGGAGGCTCAGCAATGCCGAAGTCATTTGCTGAAGCAAACTGGGCTGGCGGATTGCAGAAGCTAAACAGTCTGGAATAAGAGGGCTGCATGTCCGTTGTATTAGCTGAACTTTACAAACTAAAGTTTGAGCTATTGCCATGGGTTTGCGTCCGTCGTGTGTGCGTCAACAATTTCCTTTGGCACGCCCTGCAGGTGGCATCTCTCATCCAATCTTCACCAAGCGTCAAATGAAGCTTCAGGGTGACTTATAGATGGGAGCTATCGAATTGTTCCGAATTTTGCTGAAAACCTTGGCCCCAGTAGCCATCTTGGATTTCAAATTTGAATCCATCGGCACACCATACAGCCCGTATTTATAGCCGGATCATTTTTTAATTTTTGTAGGCACGATTGTGATCACCTGTAGATTGGAGCTGTCGAATTTGATCGATTTTCGATGAAAAACATGGCCGCCGGCAGCCATCTTGTATTTTACTCTTTCCGTGACTAAATCCTTTGGCACACCCTACAGACCACGTCCCTCCCCCGATAATCACCAAACTTCATATTGATCTTCGCGGTGACCTCTAGAGGGGAGCCTCCTATTTAAATAAAACATGCCCGCCAGTGGCCATCTTGGAATTTACTCTTTGTATGACTAAATCCTTCGGAACACACTACAGGCCACATATCTCATCCGATCGTCACCAAACTCCATATGGATCTTCGGGGTGACCTCTAGAGGGGAGCCTCCTACTTTAAAAAAAAAACATGGCCGCCAGCAGCCATCTTGGATTTTAGATTTTAATCCATCGACACACCCCGCAGCCCGCATTTATTGGAGAATTGATTTGAAAATTTTCAGGCATGTTTAGAATTACATCTAGATGGCAGCTATCAATGACATGTAATTTATGGGTTATATCCCAATACAGATTGAGAACACCATTTGCAGTTCAAAATCCCGTTCAGCAATTCATCGGGTGCAATTCAGCAGATTCTTCCGAACGCAGACTAATTTAATTATAACGAAGATAATCGGGTGTAGGATATGCAAATGACTTGTAGTCGACGGGGTATTCCGAAATACAGGTGATGGAACACCATTTGACCGACCTCCACCCCAGTTCAGCCAGGGGGGGGGGGCGGGGGGTCGTTCACTTTTTTTCCATACAGTAGGCCGGGCTGGGTGGGTGGTTCAGCTGCGAAAAAAGTCACTTTTTTCCAAGTGGTCACTGTTTTTTCCTCTTACAACATTCTGCAATATAATTGCCTCAAAGTGTTCAGCATCATTGTTATAGTATGTATGACACTTAGGTCAGGGCTTAGGGGGGTAGTTAGTGTGGATATAGGCATAATGCTTCTCAGAAATCCCGGTTACAAACCAACACTCACAATTTCGTCTTTTGCATCAGATCACATTGTCAAGTACCAACGCCACTGGTTCAATATGAAAGATGGACGGTTATGACACCCATGATTAAAGTAAATAAAAATGAATAAAGCTATTCATTTATATCATTAATGTTTACTCATTAGACCTGATCAGACAGCATAAGAGGCAAAATGTTACAATACACCAAATGATTTACATAGGCCGCTGTGTTAACAAATCCCGCTGGCCTGTATTCGCAGGAAAGCTTTGACCCTGCACGAGTATTTTAAATTAAAGAACGTCCTTTTAAACATACAGAAATGTGCCCAAAAGTACTTGTGAACGTGGTAAATCACACTGCAGCTTGACAAACGTCACACTACCCTTAAAATTGAGAAAAAAATGACATCGAAAAAAAACACAAACACCTCCCATAAATTATTCGCCATTTGCACAACCATAACCGTTTACCATGTGGTTATATTTGATGTTTCTCGACGGGAAACAAATTTGTGCATTTTTTCGTGCACTTTTCATCCATGTATCGTTGACCATTCAGCTGCCATAAATTTTTTTATGCTGATCCTAGCTTGGTAGTGCCAGGGGAAATCACTCTACTAATTTGTATTTGGTGTATTGTAACCAAAACATGGAAATCTCATCATGTTAGAAAGTAATGAATGCTATTTAAGACCACATCCAGATTTTTGTTTGATTTTTTAGTTTAATTTATTGGGGGTTTTTTGACACAATTTCACAAAGCCATATGAATGCTGATCAATCTGTTAAACGCCATGTTGTCAGATGGTATAGGATCGTGTGGGTCCATTACTATTTAGCATAAATGTTTTTGCCTAAATTTTTATTTTATATTTTCGATACAGTTGTATTTGAAGTGATTACAGACAAGCATTGGAAATATGGTAAAATGTTCATATAACTTGTTTACAAGTCATGAGTCAATTGATAAACAAAAACAAACAGGGTGCTGCAGGTTTATACGATTCTTATCTGTTCTCAGACTTTATAACTGAAACAAATACCAAGCCTAAATGGTGTGAGACTACAGATTTTTAGGTAGAACGTGGGTGGGTACCCTGCATGCAATTGGAAACAAAATTCCTTCAAATAAGGGGTGATTTGGCTGGATTTGGAGGTAAAAAGGGGTGGGTACCCCGCCTGAAATTGGAAAAAATATGTTTTCCTTCAAATAGGGGGGTGGTGGGTACCCAAAAGGCGGGAAAAATTTGTTCAGCCTACTGTCATGGCACTTTTTTCCGACCCCCCCCCCCCCTGGTTCAGCAGTATAAAAGGCCATTAATCAGTTCATTTTGGTACAGTTAAGCAGGTTACTGGTAACCGACCAGGTGTAGCGAAATACCGTCATCGCATATATAATTGGTTGAAATAACACAAAGAGATCGTAAGATCATAATCATTGTGCTAGTGCAATGCTTTTCTTTTTCGTTTCCAGTATAGAAGCCATCTATTTGTGGCAAGGATGGCCATTTTGACAGCCATTTTTATTTAACCCCCATTTCTCAAATTCCTCAACGCTGCCAGCTAGTCATCTGGTGGATTCTTCAGAATGGTGCTCTAGATGACCATGCAGAATCCTGTGAGAGAAAAAAAATTTATATGCATAAACAAGCATTTGTGACTTTGCGGCCGGACTGCCTAACAATTTTTTACACTTTTAATAATTTTTTCTTGTATTCTTTAACAATTTTATAATTTCACCCATACAGAGCCCCAGACAAACATGAGCAGACGACACTCTTCTATATGCTTCTATATATGCGTGGGGCTCCCTGCAGGGTAATGGATGTTTTTTTTTATTTTATGTCCTAAAAAATGTAAGAAACATTTATTTAAAATAAATGATAAAAAATTGTTAGGCCAATGCATTCTCTTATATATGCGAGGCGACCTATGGTCGACTCGCATATATAAGAGAATGCATTGGTACAGGGTAAAAAAAATCCCGACTTACGACTGGATTTGATATGGCGGGTCACATATAAGCTGCATGTTCATATTCAATTGGAAATTGATAGGATCACATAAAATTAGTCGGAAATATGCCGATTATCCAGATTTAAATGAAAATATGTTCTGAAACGAGCTTGATATACCTTCCGTTTTAGGTTAAAGGTACTCGGTCCGATTCGATTGTCCCCATATCAGATTCCAACAACAACAACAACAGCTTGACTAATATTTGCCAGGCCGCCAAAAATTACATATCTCGGGAAATAACAAATTTCAAAAATCGATATCTGATCACTCTGAGCTTTGACGGGTGGGTTCCTTGTCTCTAATCAAATATTTTTTACCCCCGAAGCCAAAGAAATATTAATTTGGGAGGGTTATGTCGGATTTTGCATCTTTAAATCGACTTTAAACGACTTCAACTTGTATTAGAAATGTTCACTTTTGGTGTACTTATGTTGATTTAAGTTGAACTAGATTTGTCAGACGTTGGGTAAGAAAACGTTATAGAAACACCACATGCGACACGCAGTAACAGTCATTATTTTAAAGACGGTATATATATTTCTTTGTAAACATGTGCTATATAGTTACTGGAGTATAAAATATTTGATATGATTCGAAGACCCCTGTCCGGAAAAGCTTCTATCGAATATTATTAATTAGATATCACATCTTTGTCCAGAAGAGCCTGTTATCGAAATATGTGAATATCGCTTTAATTTGCCCTTAAACCGAGTAATATCATTTTACGACATCGCCAATCCTAGTATTGTCGTTTTTGCGACATCACCAATCCAAGTGTTGATATCGATTTTTTATGTCACTCATTTGAAAGAGATGTCAGTTACTAGCTAAGATTCGATTATTGATAAATATGGTATTACTGTTTCAAATATCAAACCAACCAAGTAATATATATATATCCTCTAAATATTGATTATATTTCGAATATGTTCTGGTATAAACAGTGTGATTGTTTAGCCAACGAACAATAGTATTTACTGTTAACAGAGACCAGAATTTTTATTGTGTAATTCTGTCACAAATAAACGTTAATTAGACTCATTATCGCTTATAACTATATGGAATTAAACAATACAAACACTCTAATGAAGCGTTTCCGGATTTCCTGACAGGGGTCTTCAATTCATATTTATTATTTTATACCCACGAAACTATTTCAAAATTGTTATATGAAGAGATAATCCATCTTTAACTAAACTTTTCCTATTCCAAAAACAGACAATATAGCATGTGCATAGCAGTGGTCTGGCCAGAGTATAGCGATGGGACATAACTCGAACCCTGTCTGAGTTTTGATATATTTTGATATATTGTGGCCGGTCAACCCCACTTTGAATATTTTACATCGGCCAATTTGCGTGAGATTTTTAAAACAAGTTACTATAAGTTGTTTGAAGTTGTCATATATACATAACATGTAAGTTTCTCAAACGAGTTTCTACAGTAAGTTGTTACGTAACAAGTTACTGAGTTGTTTGTACAAGTTACTACGTTATTTGAAGAAGTATACCATTAGAACACTAGTTAGGTTTGTTGTGATAGTTATATATACTTATACCGAGCACAAGCACTCATCTCACCATGTCCAACAGAATACACAGAGATCCGTCTGATCCGGGATCTCACATTCTCAACTCGGCGTGATATGGAGAATCAGATCACTTCACTGTAGTGATAGTATATTTATTATATGACAAATTTAACTTAATTATTACAACCAATCTCTGAAATTTATACGTGGATCAGTTGAATTCAAATTTAATGAACGAATTGCAATAATTTAATTAACAACAACAATTTTAAATATAAATGTCTCAATTTAAAATAGTCCAGGAGCCTCGTTCTGATTCAGGCACGCATTATATCCAATCGGGTCGCTATACTATCATGATCCGATTTATCGCCAAACGATAGTGGTATTTAGTGAAAATAATGGCAGTCATATAATAAGATGAAGTGTGAAACAGTAAATTATTCCAAATCCGAGTTCAATTTAATTCGATAATTATTCAAATTTGCTATATTCGTGTAATTTTTTAGCCACTCCGCGTGATGGTACAAATTTTATTGCGTTCTATATAAGTCCATGATTCTCAAGAACAGTATGTTTGGTTATCCTGTATGTTCGCTATATAATTTCAGCTATATACATGCATATCAACTAGAAGAAACTTGAGTTGCTTCCGGCACAGCCCTGTGTTTTGTTCTTGGGTGCAGTCTATTTACTATTTGTTTTACGTTCCTACTCCGCTTAAGGCCGCTCATAAGAGGAAGTCTTTCTCGAATGGCGGCCTCCAGTTCAGGGTCCATAGGTAAAGGCGTCTTCTTGCACCGATGAACACCCCTCAAACTAGAAGCTGTTGGGGCACTTACGCGGTCCAGTATGTATTCCAATTCATCCGGCGGAACCGATTTATTGTCGGAATAGTCATACAGAAATGGATCCCAATCTTCTTCCTCTTTCCTCCGAATATGATCATAACAAAGATGGCATGTTTTAACATCCTTAGCTAAACTCGCGGTTGTTGGTCGACTGGGAAGAATAGAACTTGGTCGCTCATATCCTGCGCTTTTCGCTCTTCGAAGTGGCACTCTGTTGTTGTCCTCTTCTGCCTTTGGGTCTACATAATCAACGGTTGACCTTTGGTGACTCAAAGTAGTTTTCTGTAGTCTGCGAATCAACCGTATATATTCTCTGTCTGAGTAATCCCGGCGCAGAAGGTGACGAGGGGGCATTGGAGGTGGCTCGGTTGAGCTACACTTACATAGCGACGGAGTGTTTCGACCGCGCATGCCCTCACGTACCCGCACATAATTGTTCAGTTGTTTGGGTTCCTCTGTTTGAACCTTCGAACTGTACGTCAGTTTAGTCAAACGATCAACGATACCTCCAAGCTCCTTCCTAGAAACCTTCTTATACCCATATGTTTCTGTTGGCGGCGGCTCCTTCACAACCTTGTAGTACATACAGCTCATATTCGAACTTTGGTCCGCTCACCTTGTGCTGTAAATAGAAACAAAAGAAACTCAAAATATTTCACAAATTTAATGTTAAAATGAGGGACAGGGTCACCGTAGAACTTTCCGCCCTAGACATTCTTAATTTAATACAGTGTCTATACCGTATTCGAATATCACATGCGCATGAAAACATAATTACAGCTATAAGGGACCAGGTGTACCATTATCTGTGTGTTCTCAGTTGAGTACCGTGAACCAGTCTATTCAACAAGAGACACTGCATGAGTGCGCGCCAAAATAAAACGCAGACATGAGAATCATGAAAATAGTGGCAGATAGCAATGTTCATTCGCTAAGCATACAGGGACATGACAACCTGTTAGATGGGACGGGATGCGGGACAAAATAACAAACTGCGGGAATAAATCTGTAATTGCGTGTGGCGGCCGATATCTGGAAGAATATGCCACATATATGGTTTGTTTTTTATGTACGTGTGTCTAACTCAGAGGACACAGGATGTTTTAGTATTCGGCCAACATCTGACCTATACCCTTAAATTGTCGAAATCAAGGCTGCCGGACAGCTGTAGAATTGCGTCTTTACAGTGAAAAAGCTATACCCATAAGCAAACTTGGTATTAAGATGAAGCTTTTCGTCGAACTATTTCACAACAGAAATGTATTCATTCGAGCAAAGCGGCTGTTTTTGTATATCTAGAGACCGATTAACTCACTCATGCGAAGTTACAACAAAAATGAAAAAAAAACAACTAGAATTTAGGTTTGTCGAGGAAAATGCTTGCAAACAACAAGTATTCGATACAAAACGACGCAATTGAATTCACTTCCATATACGATATGGCTGTGGTAAAACGTTTATTGACGCGCCGAACACAAACTATATATATAGACGCTGATGAATGGGTTAATTTGACTCTAAATGTACACAAATATCCGCTTCGCTCGAATGAATACATTTCTGTTGTGCAATAGACTCTAAGCTTCATTTTAATACAAGTTTGCTTACGGGCATAGCTTGTTCGCTGTAAAAACACAATTCTACAGCTGTCCCGCTGCCTCGATTTCGACAATTTTAGGGTAGGTCAGTTGTTGGCCGAATAATGAAACATCCGGTATCATGTGAGTGGTGAGGTTAATATACTTAGTTGGGGCGAATATCAAGCTTTCGTTTGAGGTCAATGCGAACATGCCATGTGCTATATTATTCGAGATATCGGCCGTCCCACACATTATAAATTATCTACCGCGGTTTGGCATTCTGTCCCACATCCCGCGGTTTGTCATGTCCCAAGCAGTTGTGCCTATACCTTGAGATGAAAATCTATTATTAAAATGTATTTTTTACTTCCGTTTACTTGTACATATTGTATGTTTATAAACTGCCATTATTATCAACTACTTTTGTAAATATTTCTTCTGTATTTCTCAATGTTATCATGGAAGGAGAGAAATAAGCAATTGAATTGAAGTATAAACTTAAGACAGTATTTGTAGGCCTGGATTGGTCTTTGTCCCAATTGAACCAACCGACCGATTCGTAGTACTAGAACCCGACCATTTTTGGGGTATGTTCTCACTTTTATAGCTGTATAATCGCCAGCTGTCACATAGACCGGCTTCTTGATTGGCTGCAGATTGGCAGCCAGATTGGCGACCATCTTAGTTATTTCCAACATGCACACACAAACTACGCATTCTATTTATGTGTGAATGGGTAAAATTTGCCCTTGCTCTATTTTTTAAATCTACACCATTCACCTAATTTGTAATTTCAGACATATCGTACATGTATATACGAGTTCGAGCCAAGTGCATCATGCAATGATTGATTTAGTCAAAGATGATCCACCCTCCAACGCGCACACATGTACATACCTATAGTTCCATGTAATATCCCGCACGGCGTACAGTCGATGTGCTTGCTCAGATAATATATAACCACTTTGTGTACCAAATGTATATCAAATTTAATACACAGCCTTTGGGTGTTTACTGCGATATAGCTTTTAAGCATGATATCACTTATGGTATAATGCCACCCGAAAACCTGATAAGGGTAGTAGTCATGGTGTATGTATACACATCTAAATCCAGCCGTTAAATTGATTTGTATAGAGGTTTTCAATTACACTAAATATATACACTCTCTTTCACTAAAGATATCTCTTCGTGTACGCTGTCCTTATATCGACTTCAGCTTATCTCAAATGAGTCGGTGAGTGTTCTTTCATGTCAACAATGACACACATTAAAGGCACGTGAGGCCTTAGTTGTCGAAAATATTCATATTTGTTCCAATCACCGTAAACAGAAAAACATAAAATGCATACAGTTTCGTTCATATATACCATGACTATCGCGTAAACAGCATGTTATCATAAAGACCTGCTATATTTTACCTAAGCAAGAGCCTGATTGTGTTACAGAAGACAGCACAATGCTACTGGCTAATCACAAAAAAATGCATAAACGCTCTTTATTTGTTCCATATCAGGAATTCACCAACAAAGAACGCTCTGTATGTTTACCATCATATATAATATAAACAAACACCAGAAAAGTAACTTTTTATGCCTTTGTTTACATAACATTGGTAAAAAAAATGACAATAACATACTGTTTATGCGATATTTCTTATTTGTATACGGACAAAGTCTGTCTACATTTTGATGTTCTTTCTGTTTGTGGCGGTTTTTGACGGGTGGAAATATTTTTACATGATACCCACCGTCAAGGCCAACCGTACCTTTAACTCCAACAATGTTGCTGGTATGGGGTAGTTGCTCCCAGTTTGCTGTTGCTATTAGAAGGCTATAAACTATTGAGCTCGAATTAATCAATGAACCCAATCATTCAATAAGCAAACCTGAATGTGGTTGTGGCTACCTAAAACGAGGACGCTGACCATTAATATTTTACTTGTCCCTTTTATCTAAAAGAAAGGGCCAACCTCGACGAAAAAATAGTGAGGATTGGACTATATCAAATACATGTTGCAGATCTACTTTGTGGATCAGTCTCACTTTTCAATGAAGGAAATTACCAATTGTTTGTAAGATAAGATAAGATAAGATAAGATAAGATAGTTTATTACAATACACCAGTGCAGGCAGTTGCAAATAACATATATAAAGTACAAGTAAATTAAACATAATACATAATATATGTGCATATAACAGTAAACAAACCTATAACTACATCATACATACGATTCTTAATGAAATATAAATTTCCCATAATTTTCATTTCCCCATATTTATATTTGTTCTCCTTTGGAAGAATAACCTGGAATAACCGGATAATGTTGCACACGGAATTCATAATTACTTCGTCTTCATTTTTCATTATAAAAATGAATTTATCATCATCGTTCATGTTTGTAAAGTGTATGTTATTAGTGTTAGCAACATCAAATAATTATTTCCTGAGGTCAGTGTACGCACTGCATTCCATTATGAAATGTTTTTCAGTTTCAACTTTTTTCCCATCACACATGAGACAAATTCTGTCTTTTAATAATGTCTTTGGTTGTGTGTGTCGGCCTTTTTCTATAGCTAATATATGATTGCTAACACGCAGTCGGGTGAACATTTCTCTTGCCGTTGGTGATCGGACGTGTTTGAGGTATGGTTCTATTTCATATTTGTCTTTGAACGTTCTATATGTTCGTAGTTTATTAGCACCATTCTTTTTGTCGTCATCGAATATATCTTTTTTGAAATTATTTACATGTTCTGATTTTAGTCTCTCAATTATAAGTTTGTCGGTGAATCCTATCGTTTTATTAGACTGTGATATATTGATACCTCTTTTTGCAAGATGTGTGTCCCACGTTGGAAGATTACATAATAGAGATTCTGTGAACGAATCACGTATTATATTTCCCGGTTGTGCAAAACGAAGTTTATTTAATATTTGAACATATTCCCGATGGCATTAACTGCTATGGGGTATCGACCTAGTTCAGCCCTCGAAGCATGATTTGACGCTTTTCTATTGAGTTGTAGTATATTTTTACAGAACTTTAAATGTGTCTGCTCAAGAGGGTAGTTATCAACAAACGGAAATTTCAATTCAGCAGCCCATATTTCGCAACCATACAACAGAATAGGCATTATTAATTTGTCAAACAATTTACATTTAGTACTGAGAGACAATTCTGTCTGTGAATTCAATGAATTCGTCATGAAATACATAGCCTTTGTATGCAGCTGTCCAAACATATATCATATCCTCAATGCGATTTGGGGATGAACAGATACATTAGAAATAGGGAACATCACTAGCCGTATATAAACTTAAACCGAGATATCAACATGTATTAAGTATATGACGATACAACTATCTTCCCTTTCCACAAATCAATCTTGAACATTCCACAATGTTTTAGTGTGTTTTGTCAGATTTAGTTTGGATTTTTTTGTGTTCAACATTAATACATGTATTTTTTTTCTTCTTTTGTGTACCACTATATTTGCCGTGGGGAGAGGAGATCCACCTAAGTCGCTATAACGTGTACTCCGACCTCCATTCGTTCATCCTAACAAATTTATTTGAAATGTATATATGGGATGCTCAATAAAATATGAAATCCACCCATTAAACACCCACTTAATTTTCGAAACTCCATATCACATATATAAAATATATGCCATTTTATATACCATTTGAAAGAGGAAGCTCCGAAACATTATATTATCAACTTATCCGGTGTAATAAATTGTGAAAATGTTGTTTTTGTTGAGTTACCGCCGTGTTTTTGTGCTCAAGTTTCATCTGGATTGTAGTGCAAAAATGTATTATTTTCACTGGAGGGGTAATAACTCTATATCTTAAAGATATTTTATTCCCCTTCTATTGAAAATACATTTTTAGTTTGAATTTTGTTGCATTCTGGGAGCCATAACGGGGGGGGGGAATTATTTTATAATTTCAGCTATTTTCTATTACTGCATGGACACAATATTTTAATCATATTTTATGGCATAGATTATTATTAAAACCGTATATCAAGGCACTATAAAAAATAATCGGGTAGTTGCTCTCGGTTTTCTATTAGAGGGATAGAAATAATAAGGTCGATTGGTCGAACCATTGAACCCAATCTTGGAAGGTTTGGCTGGCCATATCGATATCGACTTCCATAAGAGACATTCTGAATATAGGTTTTGACATTTTATCAGACATTCATGCAATAAAATCATCAATGAGTCGTGGAGTGTTCTGTCAGGTCAACAATGACACCAATTGCCTCCAACAATGTTGCTGGAATGGGGTAGCTGATCTTGGTTTGCTATTAGAAGGATAGAAAATAATTTGATCATTTCATGAATCTCTACTCTGTTTAACGCCCGTAGAGATATTCCACCATTCCAAACCTGGGAATTTTTTTATTTTCTGACCCCTTATGACTGAGGACTTTATAACATTGAACCATCAAGGCAGGGAATAAATTTCTTTGTTATTACTTGTTCCTCAATAATCTACTTCAGGTTAAGGAATGGTACCATCTCGAGATTGCATGCTTGTTTGTGACTTTTGTGAGCCGATATCGCAATAAACATTGAATTAATTACCCGGGAGCAATTCCATGACTGTAACGACGCAAAGCAAAATCACTCACAAAAAATCTATTTCGTATTGGAACCTTCGCCTACAGTTAATACAATACTGGTGGAACATGAGTTCTACGGGCGTAAGATAGAATAGATACCCATGGCATGATCTAGTCAATGAACCCAATCTTGGATGGTTGTTTGAACATATTTGATTTGAACCCACTTTATACATAATACATTTTATACATATAAATATAATCTGAAAATATGATATGAGTTAATCAAAAGGGATGGGAGCACAAGTTATTCAACTTAGAATATGGCTCCTCTCCCTTAACAATATTGAAACGCATAATAATATTTATATATTGAATTATGTATAGGACTCAAAGTTAGCTTAGTGGAAGGTTTGGATGGCCAAATCGATATCGACTTCCAAATGAGGCATTTTACTATAGGTTCCACATTTTGTTACAGGAACCCATGCAATAAAGTAGTTATCTTTTTTAATGTATTGTGTTACGCCTTGTTATGGTGTCTTTTTTTTTCTTGTGGAGCCTGACACCAACTATCCCTAAGTTTTCTCGATTCGAGTCAGGGAAAGTTTAACCACGGTGGAAGCATTGGTGAAGACTTCAGTACTATTTATCCAATTCTTAGGTTATTAACGGACAGAAATCACCAAAAGTACTGGCTATTTTTTTAGTCTGGGCAATGTGTGGTAACCCTATACTAATATGAAATAATATCTAATAAATTCCCCCCCCCCCCCGGACCACTGCATGTGCAATACGTTCTGTCAGCATATATATAGAGCTCGAATTCAGCCAGGTCGCTGACAAAATAGTACCTATAAATATTATATTATAATATTATACTCTTATACATAGGTAATTATTTACTTATTATTTTAGTCAATGAAGTTGAGAATTTAAAGGTACTCAACCCGATAAAACTCCTCTCAATTACTATTTCAATGGCTTCGGGGTCAAAAATATTTGATTCGAGTCGAGGAAGTCACCCATCAAAGCTCAGATTTGTTAGATATCGATTTTAGAAATCTATTATTTTTCATTATCGGGAATTGTTTCTGGCCCAGAAGACAGTAAAAAATTCGTTGTTTTTTACCCACTTGATCATAGAGTTATCCATCCTTGTCTGTTTGAATATAATTTTGGCGTAAAATCTCGAGCATGTTACCAAATTGACGGCAGTTATTGGTACTCATCTCGAGAACATAAGAATTTTCAAAAATCAATATCTAATAACTCTGAGCTTTGTTTGATGGGTTCCTCGACTCGAATCAAATATTGTTTACCCCCAAAGCCAAAGAAATAGTAATATAGGACCCTCTGATCGGATTGTTGTTGTTGGAATCTGTTGAGATGGGGACCCTCTTTACGGGTTGAGTACCTTTAACTGTTAAACTCGGTGTCTACGTTTAAAGCAAAGGGCTCGTGCATAATACACAATGGCTATTAGCATATACAAATAGCTATATATATGAACACTGATTTAAATCAAAACCATTACTCAACGAATCTGAATGCAAGATGAATGTTCTGGGAATCTGAATCCACCAAAAACAGTGAACATATAAAACTATAGTGAAAGCATTTAAAACTCACCTGATCGAATAATATCTTCCATTAAAAGGAACTATGCTGTTGAAATTCTCATATCGGTGCTTTCATAACGAACAACTAAACGAATGTAAACATTAGCTTGGCATACGGCATTGCGGACAAATCGATCGGTGGCAAATGGGCTTATTGGAACAAACAATGTGCTTTCCTGTCTATAGAAATGCATACTGGTATTACCTGTCGATAGTTTTCCGCAACGATTCATGTTGCCCTGAGTGACAGTTATACTTCTACTAACACGAGTGCGGATTACATGCGCCATGTTCTCCGAACGTTATGCGGTCCTTCTATATCAATGCCCTCTTTGTCGTTTTAATAATTGGAATGTCGATGGCCTTCTATAGCCTATACATATATCAGGTGACACATGCACCGTACAACTTTCCTCAATATGTTAGTCATGTATATTTTTTTCTGCATATCTAAACATTTTATAAACGAGAGGCCGATCACGATCAGCATATTCTTAACAACAAAGGGTTAAAAGCAATGTATGGTTTAATGTCATCCTTGCGCAAACATGAAATTTTCTCAGTAAGCATTTGGTGTAAACTATTTGACAAGCTGATAAAACCTATCGTTCTATATGGTTGCGAAATATGGGCATCGCATATTAATATTAACAAGCTCGAATCTATTCCATGTGAAATTACACATGTTAAATTTTGTAAATCAGTGTTGGGTTTAAATAGAATGGCGTCTAATTACGCGACAAGAGCAGAATTGGGCAGATTTCCGATAGCACATGCAATTGATGCGATAATGAATGCTGTAAGATATATGCTTAAACTGTCTGAAAGAAAACCAAATATGTTACTTCAGAATTCTGCCCAAATATGCGAGGAATATATAATTCCACCGTTTTTGGCAGAAGCACTTCACATGCCAAAAATAAGCGATTTAGAGAATAACCTATCGCTGGAATATCTCAATAAAGTCCGGGAAGAATTAAAATTCGTTCATATTCTAACGTTCAAAAACGAAATATTCGATGACAACAAGAAAAATGATATGAATAAATTAAGAACGTATCGTTGTTTCAAAGAACAATATGAAATTGAACCATTCTTACTCCAAATTACTAATTTTTATACGAGATCGTGTTTCAGTAAGCTTAGAGTAAGCAATCATAAGTTGCAGATAGAGGTTGGGCGACACGCTCAGCCAAAAATACCTTACGAGAAACGCATATGTAAAAAATGTGAAGCAAATGAAATTGAAACGGAAGAACACTTTATAATGAGATGTGAAAAACATAACCATTTGCGGAAGAGATTTTTCACTGAAATAGGAGTTCACCAACCAATTTTCGTAAACTTTGATGAAATAGAAAAGTTCATATTCCTCATGAAGGCTGAACACCCGAGCATATGCAATCTGATCTGTAACATGGTTCGGCAGTTTTCCGCAAATAATTGAGAATATAGTGTTGAGTTATAAATACATGTTATATATATTTTTTATATGAAATTGTCTTCACTTGTGTTTAAATTATCTGTATTATGACAACTGCCCCGCGTGGGTGTATTATATATAGTGCGTGTTCCGAAATCAACCCTGAGTTCTGTAGACGTTGCAGACGACTTAATTGTTCTTGTGAACTTCCCACGAAAAGCGCATTGCAATTATAGTCCAATCTTGACATAATATTACAAGAAGCAACCTTTTTCGCCACAGGCATTGTTAAGTATGGACGAAGACGACTAAGGCGCATAAGTGCAATTAGTATGGTACGGGAAATGTGTTGTACTTGAGCGTCCATGGATAACGAATTAGAAATGTTGACACCGAGATTTTTCGCACACGTTGTAGGCTCAATTTCACATCCACCGATGTTCAAACTTCTGATTGTGAATGGTTCGTGCTTCTATGCCTCCTGAATCAAATTCCGAAGATGTTGTGAAGAACACACGAAACTTGTCAGTTGAACAGGGACGCGACGACATGGGTTGGTTGGTGTCTCGACCCCACCCCGAACTTTGGTACAATTTGCTTAGCTGTGCAGTCATTCATACGTGAGGAAAATCAGGATTATTTTGACTAACTGTTCCAAATACGTACAAGCCAGCAAACGCAACAAACAAACCCGATTTTAAATAAATACATATATACAAACTTAGGACTAACTCGGGAGAGGGGATGTCCAGTGATCTGTATATATGTTCAACTTGTTTTGGTATAGTCATGTTGCTTTGCCATTACTAATTATTTATTTATTTTTTCAGTGTAATAACATATGGGAGAGGGGGTACCCTTAAGTGAGTCAGCACTTGTCCCCCAATTCCTTTGTATGTATAAACAAATGTATGTGTTATATATCATGTGTTATCTAAATTTGACATATATTTGAAATAAATATATCTAAACTAAACTTTGGTACATTCCAGCAGTCGGAAATTTCATGCATGACACAACATTAGTTGGACATTAATTTGACACCATATATAAGTTGGCATTGTTCTCATTGTTTGATTTTTTTCAACCAGTAAAAGTTGGTAATTTTCCAATCTTAGTGTTTGTCAGGTTGGATATTTCCAAGGGGAGCAAATGGAATTCTGCGAACCTGTGAGATTGATGTTTGGTTGGTGTAAACAATATTTATTTCAAAAAAATCAAACATATGACATAAACATAATATACATGTAGAAATATATAGATTTATGAAGAGGATTGGACAACAAGCAAAATGCTTTTTTAAAGTCCTCTCCTCGTGGAATAAATGTTACCTCAAGTGACAAAAATATCACTTGGGGTAAAGCAGACGGGATATATAGATTTGATTGATTGTAATATTATTTAGGATTGAGATACGGTATTACGATCTTTCTTGATTTCTACAATTTTGCTACTTGTCTGAGGAGATAGCTCAACAAATGCACATATCTGCTTGCTGCTAAATCCTCTTCCCCTTTTCTATTCTACTCATGTTTCCATCATCTAAATGTTGTTCATCATAAATGTAATATTGGGGCTAATAAATATTGTTTAAATCAGATACGGTATTACATTGTAATACGGAAGTTAAGGGTGAGAAAGGGAATGAAAGAGAATGAGAGAGAGAGAGGTGAGAGTGTGAAAGAGAAAGAGAGAAAGAGAGGTTTGACACAACATACATTCGATACAAAATAACACAAAAAACATCCTTTCAGTGGGGAAATCACTTGCACGAATGCGTCACGACCACGGAGGAGAAATAGCGGTTCATGCAAATGGAATGGAAATCTAGCCGCGTCACCATAAGTGATTATGAGAAACGGCCACTATCTGAAATAAACTTCTGAACCGCCAAGAATATTTCGGAATTTAATTTGTTTGGAAGTTCGAGAGATCCGTACAATAGAACATCGGTTGTTATCATACTTACTGGTAAGTTACTTAGAAGTTCTGATCTAATTCTGGGGTAAAGGGGGCATTGAAAGAAGAAATGGTGAGCTGATTCAGTTTCAAAACTACCGCATTGACACAGTGGTGATTCTTTCAAGTGATTAATAACAATGTCACGGTTCAGGTTGCTGCAACCTAATCTGATACGAGTATGATATATTTGGGCTTTCCTGGAATAACACTGAAGATAAAAAATTGCAATTTTCGCACGGTCAATGTTTAGTTTACGCTTAAATTCTTCGAGTGTGTTTGACGATTTTATTGAATTCGATAAACTATTCCATGCTCGTGTAGCCGAAGGCAGAAAAGTATTCATGTAAATGTCTCGGTTGCTGCCAGGCAGGTGGATACTAACATGCCTAAAATTGTAACCAAATGAAGTGGAATCGGGAGGAATCATGTTTGATAGATAAGACGGAGCTTGGTTACTGTTTGGTTCAATGGAGGGGGGTGCAGTTTGCCGGAAATTTGAGGAAACTTCTAGCCACGTCCCTAGAACATGTGTCTGTTGTCTATACAGAGACTATTGGGCAAAACGACTGTATTTAACGAAACAAAACATTTTAAACATGAAATTGCTATAAGACTAGATGATAGTACATACGTGTATCTGATAATCCATCGATATCATATAATACTACTATTTCTTGAATAAGAAGAAACATTATAATAACGAACACAGCAGAAGACATATCCATGCAGGTTCATATTAGTGATGCGGTCCGGTCCAGGCCATTCCGGTCCGGTACACATGCCTGGACCGGTCCAAAACGGTCCGGTCCACCTATAATAGGCTATATGTTAATGAATTCTCTGTTTTCTCAAAGTTTTTACTCTGTATAGTACAAACTATAAGGTTACTGAGTTCAGTGCATTGCAATGAGTCCATATATTTTAAAACTTACATTGTTTGCCGATTGTATGCATCAGTGTCTGTCTCTGGTGGGATATACTGGGAACGATGCACGATAATAGTATTTCTAGTAATGCGAACATGCACTAATTAAATGTATTGGACAGATATATAGCTAGGGCCAGAATGTGTTTAACCAATCTAACATGGCACTCAACTGATCGTATGCATGATTCGTATCATACTTATTTTCATTAAATTGAAATTTAAACGAAATAACTATAATAATGACAATATATTTTATACAAACGTGTACTAATATGACTACTACATTAACATTGGAGTCTTGGAGATTGTGATGGCTGATTGTATAGTCCTGACAATTACAGTTATATACCTAAGTACAACTACTATTGGATTAATGCTACTGTCTTGTGTATGCACTATGTAATGTGGTTTGCATGTTTCTTCGATAATTATAACTGTGAAAAACAATAGAATACTCGATTTGATATCCATCCAAATTTATTAGTTGATGCCATGTTACACATGTTTATGACAAATAGTTCCATACTCATTCAGTTGCATGTTTGTCGCATTGATATGGTCATTTGTCTGAAGTCTGCGACATCAAAGCAGGCGGCCGCAAATCGGCGACATCAAAGCAGGCGGCCACCCACACTGGCACTTTCATTATACGGAAAGTGACATGTACAAAGTACATATATATACATTGTTTTCGTGGCATCAAACGTACGTTTAATAGATATTAATCGCTTGAATGCGTCAATACATCGTTGCTAATTGATATGACGGCAATTATGCAATAATATTCGCGATAGTTTATTACAAGTGAAGTAAAATAGTGGACCGGACCGGAGAGTACCGGACCGGCGGCAAAAAGCGGTCCGGTCCGGTCCAGTGACACCCGGTATAGATATAGATCGTTTATATTCTGCAATAATTTGTACACAAGAGACGGATTCTTATGTTTTATTGTGTTTTTAAACTCCGAGGTGGCGAAATCTCGGTTTGTTTACATTACGAACATTTGAGTCCGTAATCGGAATCCGAATCCAGTCGGATTACCACGAGATGGAGATTACGGTCTGTTCGTTTACTGATTCTGCCAATTTCTGGTCTGTTCTTTTGCCGAACCCAGTCGTACGGGGACCAATCTGTAATCTGAATCCAGATTCTGAATCGGGATTTTAGCGAAATAACGCCTCAGGGTAATAATTCAATATTTATTGCGATATCGGCTCACAAAAGTCACAGAAAAGCATGCAATCTCGAGCTGGGACCACCCCATACTGTTAGCCAGATTAGAGATTCGTGGCCTAATATACTTCTCAGAACATTCAATATCTTTTATCAGACCATTATTGGAATCTGCCATTGGGGAATTTGATTGAAAATTGCACGTTTCCAATTCGGTAGCTCAATCCATTTGTATATAGTGTATATACATTTTTTCATGTCATATTTATGAGAATAAAGCATTACAACTACTAAATGCGATATAACATCTGATTCAGTTTGCGAATTAAATTACTTCCATCTAAATTCGGGTACTTATTAAAATTTCCATTTACTATGACTTGTTTGTTAAAATGACTGAGTTAAGCCTGGTTAAGCTAGTAAAAATGAGTTGTGTTAGTCGAAATGATTAAAACAAAAGTTAGTCAGTTTGACTAGGATACATTAGTTAATCTGATGATAAGTGTTTGGGTTTTATTTACTAAACAAGTTATACACAATTCCGTATGTATTTATGTATATATTGTCTGTGTATCAAATTTCTTTGATTTCCCACTATTTCTTTCTATCCCTTTCCTCCATATATCTATCTTTTATCAGTCTCTCTTTACGCCATGTCAGTTCTGTGGGGGGGGGGGTGATTTTTATCCATGTTTTAAACTTATGGTGTGTGTATAGTTCTGTGGGGGGGGGGGGGGGGTGATTTTTATCCATGTTTTAAACTTATGGTGTGTGTAAGTTAGTCTTAAGACTTACTATTCCATAAATAACCTCAAACTCTATACTTTTCTTCAGGTACATGTATCTGTTTATGTGTATGTCTTGTGCATCTATTTAGGTGCCACTAAAAATGATCTATTAAGCTAATTTGCACTAAGGGATCTAAGTAGAACAACGAGAGGGCTGTGTACAAAACTGAGAGGCCTTTTTACCGGATCGTGTTCATATTTTATGTGCAGGTTTACGATGACGCACGTGTATGATCAAAGGCCCACTTAATTTTCGAGTCACTGATTATTTTTTTATAGTGCCTTGATATACGGTTTTAATTACAAACTATGCCATAAAATATGATTAAAATACTATAATTCATCACTATTTTAAACGTCTGTGTCTCAGAAGATGCCCATAGAGAAATAGAAAACAGCCGAAATAATACAAAGAATACCCCCCCCCCTTTTGGATCCCAGAATGCAACATAATTCAATCTTTTCAATGGAAGGGCAATAACTCTATCTTTAAGATTTAGAGATATCCCCCCCCCCCCTGCATTGAAAATAATACAATTTGAACTACAATCCAGATGAAAAAAATCACGCGAGTAACTCAACAAAAACAACATGTTCACAGTTTATTACACCGGATAAGTTGGTAATACAATGTTTTGGAGCTTCCTCTTTCAAATGGTATATAATATGGCATATAATTTATATAATGTAATCTGGGGGTTCGAAAATTAAGTGAGCCTTTAATTAGCTGTCAGCTGAGCTGGATTGTAATAATAACAACTGGCATTATCAGATTCTTTAACATATAGGTCATTAACTTACAGCATGGATTTCTAACAGTGACTTGCATTTCAGGAGCAAACTTGTTTGTGTTATTAACCCTTCCACCACATTCATTTGCTATCAGATTTGTTAACCCGAAACAGTAACTTATCTGAACATGTTCAAATTCCATGTTCAAGTTTATGACGGAAAACCCATCATGGGCATGTTAAACCCCCGTTTAACAATTTGAATGTCTAATTATCGATGTGCATTGCTGTTTAGCACATGGGGATAGATTCTAGTCTTACGCTATGTGTGAAGGTATGCATGCGTTAAAGTCATTAGCTTCACTCCCGGTCGGGCATATATTTGATGTCAGACAGAACTGTGCCCGATATACCACAAGAAAGGTCATAAAAAACTAGAAATAAAACCCCAATGTGGCATATTATTAGTGCGGTACTCGCCCTGTATTTAAATTGTTGAAAACTGCGATCAGAGTAAGAAATCTTCTCAGATACAAACACATTTTCGGAGCGAATCAGCGCGCGGAGTCTCATGGAATTATATTCGGAGGAAATCGGAACCACCCGAATAACGACGATCGGCTGGCACGCACGACTGGGAGAACAGCCAAAACAAAGGCCGGCATGTCGATTAACGAAAGTAGATTCAACAAAAAGAGAAAAAAACAAACAAAATAATAGGGGGCCTATCATAGTTTTTGCATTCAAGTTTTCTAAGTAAAATGTCGACAATTATTTGGCAACTAACAAAGTTTTCACACTCTGTATATATATTTATATATATATATGGAATTTTTTGCAAATTTAGGAGAGAATGAGTACGTATTCACAGTGTGCTAAAGACGATTGGCACACCTCCGAAATTATCCAGGTTCACCAATAATAAACAAATCTGGGAATTCTGCCTTCTAATCTAACGTCAACATATTTGGCCGAATACAAGGTGAAGTTATCTGCATGCGAATTATTGACTTATGTAAATTATAAGCAATATTTCAATAATATTTGACATCACAATAGACCAATCGTGCTGAGCTAGATCGATTGGTCTTCCTGACACTGTTGTAAGAGATTTCTTGAATATTGAAATTTTGTTTGCTTGAAGATTTGTTCAAATTTATGATGAATATACCAGCAAAAAATTATACATTGTCTTTCATTAGTTTCAAAATTGTCTTTCATTAGTTTCAAAATGAATAAGAATAATTTTTTTTACAAAAAAATGGTTGTAACTTGAAAGAACAATTTAGAGTAGGCCTACTCCCTTTATCCAAGATTCATGCTGGCTGTGAAAGACCGATGGGATTATTTTAGCCCGATCGGTATATTTTAGCCCGATCGGGCTATTATTGATTGATCGGTGGTTCACCCAGACCTGTAGGATATGCGCACTATAGGATATATGGATAAGGCGTTTTATGTATGGGAGGCCTATTTCACTTGAAAGAACAATTTATAGTAGGCCTACTCCCTTTATCCAAGATTCAGGCTGGCTGTGAAAGACCGATCGGTCAGTTTAGCCCGATCGGTCTATTTTAGCCCGATCGGGCTATTATTGATTGATCGGTGGTTCACCCAGACCTGTAGGGTATGCGCGCTATAGTATATAGATAAGGCGTTTCATGTATGGGAGGCCTATTTCACTTGAAAGAACAATTTATAGTAGGCCTACTCCCTTTATCCAAGATTCAGGCTGGCTGTGAAAGACCGATCGGTCAGTTTAGCCCGATCGGTCTATTTTAGCCCGATCGGGCTATTATTGATTGATCGGTGGTTCACCCAGACCTGTAGGGTATGCGCGCTATAGTATATAGATAAGGCGTTTCATGTATGGGAGGCCTATTTCACTTGAAAGAACAATTTATAGTAGGCCTACTCCCTTTATCCAAGATTCAGGCTGGCTGTGAAAGACTGATTGGTCTATTTTAGCCCGATCGGTCTATTTTAGCCCGATCGGGCTATTATTGATTGATCGGTGGTTCACCCAGACCTGTAGGGTATGCGCGCTATAGTATATAGATAAGGCGTTTCATGTATGGGAGGCCTATTTCACTTGAAAGAACAATTTATAGTAGGCCTACTCCCTTTATCCAAGATTCAGGCTGGCTGTGAAAGACTGATTGGTCTATTTTAGCCCGATCGGTCTATTTTAGCCCGATCGGGCTATTATTGATTGATCGGTGGTTCACCCAGACATGTAGGGTATGCGCGCTATAGTATATAGATAAGGCGTTTCATGTATGGGAGGCCTATTTCACTTGAAAGAACAATTTAGAGTAGGCCTACTCCCTTTATCCAAGATTCAAGCTGGCTGTGAAAGAACGATCGGTCTATTTTAGACTGATCGGTCTACTTTAGCCCGATCGGGCTGTTATTGATTGATCGGTGGTTCACCCAGACCTGTAGGATATACGCGCTATAGCATATAGATACGGCATTTCATGTATGGGATACCCATTTCACATTTATTATTCATTTACGATCAAGCGCAAATATTTCGCAAAATAACATCTATCATTTGCGCTTCAGTGTAAATCATTTGCGCAAATAAAAATTAATATGCATTGATATCACCCCCCTGAATTAATTTTAAATGGCACAGACCCACCATATGAGGGAAGCACCCCCCCCCCCCAGTAACCCCAATATCTCTTTTATGACCATGGAAATGGTAGAGATATGTGCAGGATATATCTCTTTTATAAAATATACTAGATCTCTGGGATGGAGACACAAATTCTTGGGGCAGGGATGCTGATAATATGAAAATTGGGGTTTTCCCCAATTTCAAGTCAATAAGTACACCATATGAGGGAAGCGAGTCCCCAGTAACCCCGAATTCCATATTTATGGCCATGGAAATGGTATATATCTGTGTAGGAGATGTCCCTTTAATAAAATATACTAGAGCTCTGGGAGTGAGGCACCAATTCTTGGGACACCAGGGACAGAGATGCTGATATATGCATATGGAAATATTTTTTCTTCAATGTTTCAGTATTATATGGGGCTACTACTATGGGTCCATGATAATATACTATGAGATGGACTCTATCATTCACAATCAGAGGGAAGTATAAAGGGAGTGTTAGGTATTTGCGCTTAAGCGCAAATATATTGATAGACATATACTTGCGCTTAAGCGCAAATGATTCATTTTCACATTTTATATTAACTAATTGCATTTAAGCGTAAATCAGTTACGCTTAATGTAATCATTTACGCTTAAGCATAATTGACTTATGCGTTATCATAATACATTGGAATTATATTAAGAGCAATAATTTCATCGGCTGTCTTACCTTATATGTATATTTGTATAATCTGATGTATGTTAATTTACTGGCATTAGTAATGTGGTTGCATCCATTTCAGCTTGAGTATGTGGAGTTCAATGGGGGTGTATATGAATTACGGTTAAGCGCAACTCATTTACGCTTAAGTGGATTTCATTTACACTTAAGCGTAATTGAAATGAATTATGCTTAAGCAAATACATGTACCTATCTCCAACTGGTTTCCTCAGTCTGAACATCCATCTTAGTATGGGATCTGGGTGGAGTCCTCACCTATGTTTGAGTAATGTTTTATGGCCTGAGTTAATTTGAGTTTAGAGCAAATCACATGGGAGTCTTTTTTACATTTATTATTTATTTGCATACAAATATTTGCGCTTAAGCATAAAGCAATTGCGCTTACTTAGTGCAAATACACAACACTTCTTTACTTCCATCCAATTTTAACTGTCAATGATTGAGTCCATCTTATGGTATATTTATTTGGGCCTATATAAACTCAAAAATTGAAGAAAACATAATTCCATATGGATATCTATATCACTATCGCTGTCCCAAACAAATACGGTCTGTACTAGAATAGTGAATAGCAATATGGCACACATGTAGCATTGCACAGGTAATTAAACAGTTTGAAATACACATGTAAGACAACTCTTTCTGCACGAGACTGTACCTGCTGTAGTTCGATCATAAAATCGGTCAACGATCTGCAACGATTACAAATTTCTATAAATAGTAACATTTTCAACTGTTACCGTTGTTCATTGCTCGATCATGACCACTTTGATTATAATTCTTTCATAACTCGGTCAATGTTCTTCCGTTGGTGATTTCAGGCAATAATTCCTTTTATATCCCTCCCATTCGAATTGACTATACCGCTTGTTTTTCGTTTTATTAAGCTGATGTTACGCTATTCCAGCAAACGGCCTCCCTCCACGGAAGCTATTTTCTGAGAACGAAAGCCGACTCAATCCCGACCAAGTCGGAAGTGTTCGGGTGTTTCCGCGACTGCACACGACAACTCGTTAGTGTATTTATTTCGCGTTTACAGTGGAATTATTCGTCCCGATTGAGGGAAAGTAAATAGTTAGTTACGTGGCCGTATAATTAGTACAAACTGATATCTGGTTAGGGCATTTCGTGTATGGGGGTTATTTTATTCAGTCTTTCCACAGAATAACGCAGGGAACTCAATTGTGAGGTTCAATTTACGTTTCACATCACTTTAACATCTATCTGGGCTTTGCAAAATTTTCCATTCGCACAAAATTTAATACCAAGATAGGTATATTCCTTAAAGGTACTCAACCCGTAAAGAGGGTCCCCATCTCAACAGATTCCAACAACAACAATCCGATCAGAGGGTCCTATATTACTATTTCTTTGGCTTTGGGGGTAAAAAATATTTGATTCGAGTCGAGGAACCCATCAAACAAAGCTCAGAGTTATTAGATATTGATTTTTCAAATTTGTTATGTTCTCGAGATGAGTACCAATAACTGCCGTAATCTGCTCTGGATGTGTACTCCAAATCTATTCAAACAGACAAGGATGAATAACTCTAAAATCAAGTGGTAATTTTAACGCAATTTTGACTGAGTTCTGGGCCAGATAGTATTCCCGATAATGAAAAATAATACATTTCTAAAATCGATATCTAACAAATCTGAGCTTTGATGGGTGACTTCCTCGACTCGAATCAAATATTTTTGACCCCCGAAGCCATTGAAATAGTAATTGAGAGGAGTTTTATCCTGTTGAGTACCTTTAACTGTTTCCAACGGAGTGTTGCTTAATTTAAAGGCAGTTAGTTTTTTTGTTGCTCGTTTCCTGAATATCAGGCATTTAGTTTTCTGAAGATTCACTTCTACTTTGTTCCTTATGCTGTAATTCTCCAATTTATTCAAACATCTTTGCATATACCTTCAGCAGTTTCAGATAGCATAACCAGATCATCTGCAAATAGCATATGACTTAGAGATTTTTCGCCAACTTTAACACGGTTTGCACGAATCATCAAATTCGGCGCTAATGTCATCAATAAATATTTTGAAAATTGTGGGAGAAATAATATATCCCTGTCTAACGCCAATATTTGAAATCATATGAGGCCCATAACCTTGGCTAGTTCGTACCGAATAAGCACTTGACGCATACATAGATTCAATAGTTTTCATAATATTGCCATTGATACCAACATGTTCCGATTTAGTAAACATTGTCTCTCGGTGGACAGTATCAAATGCCTTACGGAAGTCTACAAATACTGCATATAGAGGTTTTGCCTCTTATGCAGGTACTTAGTAGTTAGCGATTTCAAAATGAACTCACTATCAATCGTGGTTTTTATTTTTTCTAAATCCATATTGATTATCACTTATAATATCATTTTCATCCAAAAATTTGGAAATTCGTGTATTGATTATTTTGTTAAATATTTTACTTATAGAACTGCTCAAAGCTATAGCTCTATAATTGTTTGGATCGTGACGATCACCTTTTTTATAGATAGGTGTCAGTGTGGACTCGCTCCAACATGTAGGATAATATGAAGAGTTCAGAACCAAATTAAACAACTTTGTTAAATCTTGTGCCATAATCGGTCCGACGGCTTTCAATAGTTCATTCCGCAGCCCGTCACTGCCTGGAGATTTATTATTTTTCAAACTCTTCAGAACGCCTATTACTTCCAGGGTCGAAATTTCATCATTATTGAGATCGCAAATGATCTTAGGTTTGTCTGTTTTACATATAAAAGTATCTTTATCCCGATGAGCGCTGTTGCAATATAAATCATTAAAGAGTTTAACAGTAATGTCTGGATGAAGATCGTCGTTATCTTTCCTACTATCATCTCTCATTTTTTTTAATAAACTTCCAGTATTCACTCGGATCTGCAGATCATGACGTTTCCATGTTTTCAAGTTCTATTGCAAATTTGTGTCGGAATAATTTAGCTCTATATTTAGTTTCCCTTTTATATGCTTTTTTGGCTGCGCAAAATTTTCCAATTAAACTTTTGTTCAGCGGCTGCTCTCTCATTTCGCGCACAGCTTTTTGCATTATGCATTTTAGTGTTTTACACTTATCATTAAACCACCTACGTTTTTTATATTGCTTAATTTTACCATTCTTTACAGTTTTGGATGCCGACTTATTCAGTCTTTTAAGAAGTTCCGTAAAGTCAGTTACAGCTTTTTCTGTGTCATTTGCGGATTCTTCATTACGCTATACTCTTAACCTCGATAATTCGTCTTGGAAACATTTGCTGTTAACAGTCATTATTGCCTTCTTTGCACTATCTTTAGTCCATTTCAATGAATATTTCGGTACAGTATATTCATATATAAACATATTATCGCAATTACTACTCTCTTGAAAATATTCTAAGTGAACAGCAAGTTGGCTGTGATCTGAAAATTCATTTGGATTTTTCACACAGAAATAGGACACGTCCGATAGATATTTCTCTGACACTATAATATAATCGACTATATACACTACACCCATTATATTGACAACTCGTAAAGTTCCCAAAAGAATCGCCGGGTGTTCTTCCATTGAGTATACGCAGTGACGCAGCTTTTATACATAATGAGAGGAATTGTCGCCCAAAATGGTTTACTTTATCATCTAAACTTTCTCGTGCAGCGATTTCATCAACTTTATACGTATTGGGAAGGGGGCCATACCTATCGCAATCGTCTGTAACATAATCCGGCCGTTTCGCTGTTCTCGAGTTAAAATCCTCTCCCAAGATAACAAAGTCGTCCGACTTACAATCTTTTAAAAGTGTTTCAATGCTGTCGTACACGGAATCGTAATTGCTACTATGAGCCCAGAAAGTCGAGTTCGCAGGAGGAATATATATGGATATAAATACTACATTCGATTGCATATTGAAGATACTGCCACAAAATTCAACCCATATTGCGTATTGATTTAATTTCAAGACTCTAATTACAGAAGACTTATACTTATTCTTACAATAAAAGGCAATTCCTCCTCTGATTGTACTATTTGACCCTCTACTATAAGATCAAAGCAGCAGTATACCCTGGCATTTCTATATCATCCACAGAGTGGTGCCAGGTTTCTGATATCGTTATAAAATCATATTTTTCTAAATGCTTTCGGCAATCTTCATCGGTAATTTTATTAACAAAGCCTTGCGCATTCCAGGCAGTATATGCAATTTTCCGCCGACGGCTATGCATGGTTTTGCGAAAGAGAGCCCATGACCTACCTAATGAGATTCATCGGGTCAAATTTTCTATATATGTACACATTTTAGCTCCGAGTGTCCAACAGTTTGAAATTTCAGCTCCAATGGTCCAACCGGTTGGGCGCCAGCCTATAATCGGACAAACACAGCTACATGTAGGAACAAAATTGAGTTTTATTGGTATATATAGTCACTGTGACTAAGACTAATCAGTCATTACACGCCTAACTTATAGCCAATATAATTTAATGCCATAACCATTACACCCAAATAAGGTTCACAATTCTATTGCAATTAACTTATTAATATTACACTTATTATCCTTTTGTGCGTTAACTAAGTAATTACCAACGAATGGGTGCGTATAAGATGCATTTATCAACGAAGACACACCCCTTCAACTTGAGCCCTTTGGCACGAACTCTCGAATACTCGATTATCGAATGGCCCTGGTGATGAGGTACACCATATATTCTACGGGTGTCGCATTTTGGATATTTTAAGAACAACTATATCAGTTAGTCATTGTGACTAACTACCATTCGACCAACTGCCCCGTTTGCTCAGTCAAGTATGTTAGTCATAGGCCTATAATTGACAAAAGCGCTGCATATATGCATAGTGAATGCATGAAGTTTACTTTCCTTCTATTTTAATAAAAAAAAACTTCATAAATACAATTGTGCGAAGAAAAAAAGGTTTTCAAAAACGGACGTGGCTCATTCGAGCTTCCAAATTTTGTCTACAAAAGTTTGAAGGCGGTATAAGATAGGTTTACAAGTATACGAAATATTGACATATATAGGCCTACCGTCTTCATATATATGCTGTGGAGTGTGGACATACTTTCCATTGTCACAGCCGCTTTCCAGCTGTTTTAATTTTTCGCACAGATGTTTAAACAAACGCTCTTTATTTTTAGCATGTCAGGAATAGACTAATACGGAACGCTCTTTTCTGTTCCATTGCTGTTTTAATCGTTTGGGGACCCAAACATCGTGTTCAAAGTTGTAATTTGTATGACGTCAAAGCGTTTTCCTGTGACATAATTATAATGCTCGTATAAAGGTAGTTAAAGTATTTTTCTACTTATATCGATACCGGGAATAATTAAAAAGCTAATATTATTAGGTGCGTCTTGGCGCGCAAACCGCCACGTGGCTTTAAATCGCCTCTTCCATCAATTCATGGTCCGTTTCGTCTTTTGATCCGTGTTCCATATTCCACATTTTCTCGTTGCCGATATAGCAACCATGAAAACAACTAATGAAAACGCATAATTTCTTCATAAAAGGTGAGGTTTTATGTCTCTTATCGATGCAATAACACCATTGATATAATGACCTGGTTCCGTGCGTGATTTTTATCTACAATTTGCGTTTTGATTGAAGCGCACTTGCTTTCAGAATTACGTTCACTTTTCATGTCGCGAAATTAGGCAACTTAAAGCGCTGACGCATTCACTTACCCCAAGCAGGTCCCGACATTTGCGTATTTCCCGACGTAGTTCCTTCAATTCGTGTAGATCCCCGTAGTAATACCATAGTACATGCTTGGTTGACTGATTCCCAAACCTAATAGATTTGTTTGCTTAGTAATCAGGTCCACAGGCCTTCTAAACTAGGGGTGGGAAGATACACCGATGCACCGGTGTATCGCGATACGGTAACATACGATGCATGCACCGATACAAATCCTTAAATATCGTCGTATTGCGATACACGTATAATTCATAATAAATGTTTACTGTACGAAAACTTCGAAAAGCATAGTCACTTCATCGGCTATTAAGATATATCGAGAGTTTCAGTCCTAAAACAAAGTTAAAACAAGACTTCGCATGTGCATATATAGCTTCGCGCGAAAGTGATGAAACGTACTATAATGTGTCCGTGCTGCACGTGCATCGCGTGTTTGATTAGAGCCGGTGCATATTTACGCCACATGGCACAATTGATATATAACTTCCCGTTTCGTTTTCGGAAGCACATGTCACGTGCGCTCGCAGCTGACGCACAACTGCCTTCTAAATATACCGGTACTTTCCGCGGTACCCTTCATTTTGACCGCGTAATCGCGTGTCACTCGAACTCAATTCGTATAGTTACGAGTCCAGTGGTCTGAATCTAGTACATTGTATTTAGAGTTACTCCTCTTACATTGGCAACTCCGCGTTTTGTGATTTATTAACAAGTGATTTCAAGCATGATCACTTACGGACTTCCTTTGTGCAAGTCTTGATTACCCGATTTTGTGGTCATCGTCCTTCAACTCTTGAGTTTCAACATCCGTTTTTTAAAATAAGCTTTGTAAATGTAATGGCGTCTACGGAGCCAGCAGTTGAGATTCCTCAGCAATCGCAGGAAAAATTCATTATAAAACCCAAACCCGCAGACAAATACAAGTCTAAAGTTTGGCAGCACTTCGGTTTGTTAGCTACCCTAGTAAATGGGATAAAGAGTGTTTTCGACTGCTGGCGATATTATAAATGCTCAGCGCTCAATGCTGAACTCAGAAAATGTTGACACTTTAATTTTTTTGAGAAAGAACCTGCGTTAACATTAACTTACCAATAAATAGTCGATCTTGTATTTACTGTTTAGAGTAGATCTGTATATATGTATCTAGATACGCACTCGTATCGCGAACGGTGTATCGAGATACGTATCGTATCGTGGCACTAGCGTATCTTCCCACCCCTATTCTAAACAGTGATAATTGAGTGATATTATATAATACAGTACACTCACATGACTCAGACTCAGACTCAGAGTGTGGTATAAGGAAAACACTCAACACGGTGGGGATATTTTTGGGAGAGTGATTCACGGTGGCCCACTCAACAGCGTGGGCCTTAGTGGAGAAGATTAGCAAGGCGCTTCAACATGCTGTAAGCTACTAGAGCACGTCCTGTGTAGACATATCCGCGACCACCTGGAACTCTGCAACCTACTGACTGATAGAAACCACGGATTTAGATCTGGCCACTCATGTGTAACCCATCTTGTAAACACCACACACGATCTACTATCGTCCTTTGACTCAGAGAAGCAAACTGACATGGCAATCCTCGACTTTTCCAAAGCATTTGACACGGTACCACACCAGAGTCTGCTATACAAACTGAAGTCATACGGAATCACAGGACCAATACACACCTGGCTGACAAGCTTCCTAACAAAAAGGCATATGAGAGTAGTGTTGGAAGGAGAATCATCCAAAAGTGTTCCAGTGGAATCGGGAGTACCCCAAGGTACGGTACTAGGACCCCTATTATTCCTCTGCCACATCAACGACCTTCCACAAGCAGTCAAATCAGAAGTATAAGACTCTTTGCTGATGACTGCATACTATACCGCCAGATAAATAACCACCAAGACCACATCCAACTACAACAGGATCTGACATCACTAGAAGAATGGGCGAAAACCTGGGGGATGAGATTCAATGCTGGAAAATGCTCCATAATGTCCATGAAGAACAAGGACAAGAACAAAACATCGTTCATCTACCATCAAATTCTGCAATCAGTCAAACAAAGCGTCTAGCTTGGACTGACCATCACAGATGACCTAAAATGGTCAACGCACATATCCAAGATCACTGGAAGGGCCAATAGCACCTTAGGCTTCCTACGCAGAAACTTACGAAGAGCGGACAGTAAATCCAGAGAGACCGCATATAGAGCCATGGTAAGAACATCACTCGAATATGGAGCAGAAATATGGGACCCCGCCGCAGTAGGAGAAGTTAGAGAAAGTGCAGAGAAGAGCGGCAAGATTCATCAACAACAACTACATGTATAGAGACCGGGAAAAAGGCGCAGTAACCAGCATGATTGATGGACTAAGGTTAGACTCACTAGAGATCCGCAGAAAGATGAAGAGAATAGAACTCTTCGGCAAGGTGGTTGAGGGGATAATCCCAGCCATACACACACATGATTTACTAAAGGATAAGAAAGGAAGGAAAATTCGAGCAAAAAAGTTTCCAGACCACAAAAGTGATAACATAATTTCGAGCCAAGAGTGTATCAACTCACGATCGTTCGAACCAATAAGAGCCAACACGGAACAATATAAACAATCATTCTTCGTGAGAACGATCAGGGACTGGAACAGTATAGAAGATTACGCATGCTCGGGGAATACAACAGGAGAAACACCAGAGTAGTAGCAACGACGCGACAAGAGCCGAGAGGCTCCTGCGCCGGAAATATACAGACAGGCGCTATTGTCTAATCAACAAGGTGACGGCAGTTTATTCCCACCTCACTACGTATCACCGCGAATCACCGTGAAACACAGTGGATTGCCGACAATCACTGCGAAAGCTTATACATGTATTCGCAACCGAATAGCATTGCATTTTCCACCATCTACTTTTAATTGTTTTCATTTAAAAAAAATTGAAAAAGACAACGTAGTAATGTACAATTAAAATTAGCTGTATACGAAGACTTTATTATACTGTGGTCCGTGTGTGTGCTTCGCGCACATTTTTATCTTTTAAACTTTTTGACATGTTGACTTGAGAAAAAACCCAATCATAATGTTTTCAGTTTCAACTTCTTGCTCATTTTAAAGGCACTTGTTGGTTTGAAAGTAAAAATTATGATCGATTTTGATACATCGCGGATCATGGATCAGAATATGCCGATAAGTACGCTAAACATTGTTATACATGTACATGAACAGCATCTTTCTGGTTGTATTATTGTGATCGAAGAACGTTTGGGTCCCGAACATTCTTCGGCATACAGATAATTCCCAGTTAGTCTAGTCATTACATGGTAGAGATAAGGAGCGTTTATTTCACTTGTATGCGAACACTGAGTACAGCTCGTAAATATCTCTGACATTATCAAATACATGTTTTGTTCAGAGCAGGTGCAACTAAATATAACGCGTATTTGTCAATATATCATTGTAATAATAATATCATTTTCAAACTTTAGTAAAACTAACACCGTTATATCACCCACCAGGTTACTCGTGTTACCTTTCAATTTTGGTTTAATGATCTTTACTTGCATCCAATTTTCCCAGGATACATGTGCATGTACATAGATTATCGGTATCAATTAAAGTCAACCTATATTTTATACCTCCTTCCAAATTACGTACAGGTATAATTCGGAAGCTCGAGACCCGCTTAATTGTGAAACAATATAATCTGCATTCTGAATGGCAAAGGGAACACTACATGTAAATGTAGCTCATATGGTTATGATTGAAACTCGCACCCTATGCGGCGCTGCAATGGGGACAATAACTCTGACACCTCTTACAGACATGGCGGAACTTTCAAAGGTTATGTAAGAGCTAACTGACACCCATTATACTACCATTGTCTGAAATAACACGGACACAGTCATATTTCCTTTTTTTTTTCATGTGATTCCTAGTGGTCACCGACATTTTGTTTTATCATTTTTAGCTGGTATATATATTTACACTATACATCCGTTTCATCCACTTCATGTTATTATACACCCATAGCATGATAATCATTAAAATTCAAAAGTGCATAGGTTTTAGGGAAGTAGTTCCGCCCCTTCCAAATCCTCCAGGGTTAAATCCAAAACCCCAATAAATAAAAAAAAAAACATATACGCTAGCTGAATCAGACTTCCCTCGGGAGAGTTTATGCATGCATTGATATAGGGGCCTGAACAAATGAGAGAGCTAGGGAATGTTATCCATATTTGCGTTTCGCGCATATTTCGATCTTTTAAACATTTTGCTAAACAAGGTAGCACTATTAAAAATAAATTAAAACAGATTTAATTGTTTTAATGGACTTGAATCATTATATTATACATATATGTGTGTGTGCGCATGTGTGTAAATAATACGAGATTTGCGCTTACAATTTGAAATAAGTGATCGAGGGACGGAAGAAATCCATACAATAACAAATTGTTTATTTATTTTACCTATACATGTAGCTAGTAAATCATTCTGGATTTTCTGAAAATATCAACCATAATATAAATATAATGTACAGCAGCATACAATGAATGGCCCACTGAGTGTATGTTTTAGAATAAACTACAGTAAAGGGTTTCGGCTATGCATGACGTGACACAATATAGATGTCGGCGTTTTGAAGCGATTCTCTGTGATCCGCGGTGATTCCCAGTGATTCCCAGTGGTCACCGACAAGTCACCCGGACGTTTGTTTATTCAACTTAATCTGATCCACTCGGGTTCACCGTGGAACACCTTGGAAAAATCACCGCGAATGCCGGTGATTCACAGTGGGCTTAGTGGGGTTCCCACCGTGATGAGTGTTTTCCTTATACCACACTCTGAGTGTACTGTACTTATGAAGTAATTAGAATTTAGATCACAGTTGTTGGCCATTATATATAAGTAGTAGCCCTAGAGTAAGAATAATAGGAAAGTTGGGAAACAACATGTTAAAAATATTTTTTTTTAACCCACCCACCTCCCCTGTTGCACTCAAAATCTCATCAAAACGAATACACTTCGGACATGAATAACTACGTATGCAAAACTATCGAATATCGATAATCACACTTACCATACATTTCTTGAGAGGTATATCCAGAACAACTACTTTTATCAGGTGAACATAATCAAAATCACGATAAAATTTGGCTCGACACAACATCATTACTCTTGACTCGAGTGCCTAATAAACATACATGTACGATTATTAAAATCGTGGTAAAATTCCCACCTGTACGATCATTATTTGGTCCTGTACGTCTATTAAATTAACCAAAAGAAATAATTCACCAATCTTAAATTGTGTTATTCATACCGTAGATAAATGAACTCTGATTGTTGACAGTGATCAGCACACTGTAGATTCACAGACCTGGCTATCCATCGAAACTATTTCTGTCACATGGCATCTCAGTAAACCAGTCAGATGGTGCGTTTTGTTGGGATGTATGGTACTAATATTTCCAGTCTGTACGTTTATTCCGCCCTGTACTATTATTCAGTTATGCGACATTTTCCAACCTGTACTATTATTCCACCCTGTACTTTTATTAGGCACTCAAGAGTAGCACGGAAATGTTAGGATCGATAACTCTTTCGAAAAGTCGGGTTGGCGATTACTGCAATACGATAGGGGAACACTTTGACGTTCGGGCTTGAAATTGGGTCAATTCAAGGTCAAATCGCGAATTTTTATGGGATTTTGACGAAATTTGATACATACATGTAGGGTTACTTTTGTTCACTGAGTGTTTTCGACGGGTCAAATCGTGACCCCCGACCTGACCTTGACTTTCAAAATGATCAATTCAAGGTCAAATCGGGTAAAACCGGATGGATTTCGACGGGTACTTTTGTCGCGTACTTTTGTCCGGGCAGTGTTTTTGACGGGTCAAATCGTGACCCCCACCTCACCTTGACCTTCAAAATGGACAATTCATGGTCAATTCGCTGAAAAGCAGAGGGGAAACAGCCCGGACGAAGTCGGGTCCACCTGCTAGTATATATATATATATAATATATAAATATATATATATATATATATATATATATATATATCCTTTATAGACTCGAAAACGGCTCGACCGATTGAGCCCAAACTTCCTATCTAAGGGTAAAAAGCCACGGGCAGTGTCAACGGACCATTCGCGAGCCCATGCGACCACTCCTTCACCCTTCAACTGCCACCGTCTTTGAAATTGATGGGTTAAATGGTCTCTTTGGTGTGTGTGACCCGATGCAGGAAGGACAACTCTAAATTCACACAACGTATTGAATACGTGAAATTTGTTATCATTCTGCGCTGTTGTTGTTAAAGAGCGTTTATAAATACATGTATACACAACGAGTATAAATACGCATTAATCAACCGTCTCGGAAACTGGGGATTTTGTACTTCGGGCTTCCAAGGGATGGGGGAGATTTTCGTCGGCTCAGTTTGTCCGCCTGATGTGACCTTGACCTTGAAACGGGTACCCACAAATGACCTTGGGCGATATCTCGTCGTCAGCAGTGACATCGACGTGAAATTTCTTATGTATGGTTAACTCGGGACGGGCAATATTTTTGTCAGGTGAAAAACAAAAATTTATGGATCGACCAAAGCCATGGGACGAATCCCGCCAGTCGCGGGCAAATCTGCTAGTACACTATAATTGAACATTATTATGACTTAACTATTAATTTTAGACTTGTTCTCGGTTGTTCTCGGTTGTCCTCGGTTGTTCTCGGTTGTTCTCGGTTGTCCTCGGTTGTTCTCGGTAAATAGTATCTCCGACTGACACTGTGAGATATTTCATTCGACACCAAGCCCAGGGCATAGGAATCCAGGAACATTTGTTTTTATTTTATTATATTATTTTTAGAAGGGTCAGATCTCCCCATTTTGTTGTTGTTTTCATGTAACCACTTGAAGTTGACTGAAGACCACATGTAGTTTGCTCCTTTTGAGAATATTCGCTTGTGAGTAACGTCTGTGGGTCTGTCCCCATTTTGAGGAAATTAGCTTCAAGAACACTAACTTTCAAAATATCATCAATTGATTGTGTTGACAATGACAACACTAACAGTCTTCACATCACAGGAGTTTGTCAAAATGATAATAAATAATAGTAATAATAAATATTTACAAATAGAAACATAATAAAAGACAAGGATTGCAACTAGAGGATTAGTGATTTGACCTATAAAGTGAGAGCTTTCCGATGAATGGCAACAAGCCATATTTCCCACTAAATCCTCTCACTGAGAGCTTTCCGTTGAATGGCAACAAACCATATTTCCGACTAAATCCTGAAAAGTTACCCATAATTCTGCTGTGGTTAAGGAGTCGATTATTTAGGACATTACTGTACTTGATAATATGTCAAAAGTTGCGAGAATTACATTAAATAATTCACGAGAAGCGAGGGACATCTGTAATAAATGAATGTGCATTAGCACACAAGTTTCTTACCTAATTGTCTCTTGCCTCGAGTGAATTATTTAACGTAATTCTTGAAACTAATTGATTACTCTATTTATTACACTTCTGCATCAATTTGGTTTGCCAAATATGATTAAAACACCCAGAATTAATGCATGAAAGTCTCGATGTGGAAAAAGATCAACCATAGAAAATTCAGTCTAGATCAGTGAGCGACGTAACGTCATTATAACATAATTCACTAGTGACAGTACCATTTTTAATTAATGGCGTTTTCAATGGAAATCGTGCACAAGAGTGTAATAAAATGTTATCTCTGAAATGTTACAATTATGCACGTGATACACATGTAACTGTACATATGTATAACAGGGTGACCTACAGCTTGGAAGTTTCAAATGATATACTATCACAACAGATTGAACTGACTTCTTTTCTCACATCACTGCGCTGGATACTCCCATATATAAGAGAATGCATTGGCACAGGGTTTTCATACAATTTCAGGAAACTCAAGGCATGGAAGGGTTAACATGGAAGTTTGTGACCTCAACCAGAAACATAGCACCCTTGTGTTCCTTAACCCTTTCAGTGCCAGGTCCAATTTTTGTATCAACCCATATACCCTGTGCCAATGCATTCTCTTATATATGTGAGTCGACCATAGGTCGCCTCGCATATATAAGAGAATGCATTGGCCTAACAATTTTTCATCATTTGTTATTATTTTTTACATTTTTTTTACAATTTTAATAATTTGTTCTTATATTCTTTAACTCTTTCAGTGCCAGACTTATTTTGTAGGTTTAGTACCAGGGAATCTTACGTTTTTCATGGCCATAAAAATTATTACTTTGAATACTTGGTGATAGTTTTGAGTTATAACATGCCCCTAAGGTTTAATCCAGTTTGTTTTTAAATTCGCTATAGCATGCTTAAGCATACCCAAAAAAATTCAACCCAAAAAAAAAAAAAAAAAAAAAATCTTTATTTTTTTTTATTTTTTATTTTTTTAGGGCCGATTTTACAGATTGTAAATTAGGGCCGATGAGATCGGCCACTGGCACTGAAAGGGTTAAGACATATCACTTCATATACCTGTATAATTTTGCGCTGGAGTGTTGCATGGGAATATCAATTCCCACAATTGAATCTTGACCTCTGCTTTAAAGGGGTACTGTACACTAAATCCGGTCATTTGTGGGACCACCTCCTTTTATACTCAACAGAATATATGCAACAATTGAATGAATTTTAGCCATGTATTAGTGTAAAATACACTCATGTGCTGTATGAACGATGCAAATAACATGGTAATTATAACGAAAATGAATTTATGACTCCAGTCATTTATTCATATTCATTATAATTACCATGTTGTTTGCATCATTCATAGAACACATGAGTGTATTTTGCACTAATCCATGGCTCAAATTCATTCATTTGTTGCATACATTCTGTTGAGTATAAAAGGAGATGGTCCCATAAATGGCCGGATTTAGTGTACAGTACCCCTTTAAGGCTGACCAGCAGAAGGAATTAGAGAGCAAAGGTAAATGATGTAATTTTAGAATAAGAGGGTTAACAGGTACAAATGATACATCTAACCCTGAAGACATCACCACCTGCTCATGTTACTTCTCTGCTCTGTAATTCCCATCATTAATAGAAGCTGCACTCGATAGAGTCTTCAGCTAGGGGCTCAATATGGGATGAGGTTTAATTATATGCAGGTAATTAAGTTAATTAGCTCAGTTTAATTAACTAAGAGGTATGATTGTAAGAGCTAAATGATTTTCATTAATGCTAGAAATGATACATATGTGAAAAAAATGGAAAATAAGATATTTATTGGCTGCTAATCTTGTTATCTCCCACCTGGAGCCTCGTTTATTTTTAGTGATCTTTGGAATTCAAGAATTGTTGATAATCTCTCATTTGCAGAAGAAGTTAACATGAATGAAACAGTGTTGCTCAGAGCTAGAGGTATAGTCTTTGAAGTAATAATTGAAGATAAACTTTAGGAGGCTGCCTTGTTTCTGCTTTTGTATGCAAAGTTGTGTCACAGAAGATTGTTTTTAACACATTTGAGGGTGCAGTGGTTGTTTGGTTTCTCATTATTCTGAAGGAAAAAGGGATGTAATACCTTATATTTATGATAAGAAACTTGATCATTCGGGGATACATGTTCATTTCGTTAAGTTCTGTGTCATCTGGAAACTTCAGCACCTACAGGTCTATATTAATCAAAACAGGCTGCTTTTTCTTTGAATATTTGTGAATGGCTTTGAGATTGTTGGGTGATACATGTTCATATTAAATTTGACTTGTATCTCAAGCTGTTTTGTTTAGCTCTGTGATATATGCTTCTGCATATCTATATCATAACACCTGGCTGCTTTCTCTTTGAATATTCTTGAATGGATTTGAGTGACTTTGATATAACATCCATGTGTTGTTTCTGCTGTGGAGGTTACAGACTTGTATTATATAACAGAGAGGAGGAAAATGATTCTGTCAACATGTTCACGAAGGTAGCAGATTCTGAATGGAGCAATATGATCTTTTTTATTTTGAAAGGATTTTAACACTATTTGTTTTTTAGGGGTCACAGGTGGCTCCAGGATTTCCCCCGAGCAGGGGTTTACGATCCCCGAGCTGACAGCAGGGTTTAATTTTCCCCACAAATCACGGAATCGATTCATGTAAATATTCGCGTGACAAACACTGGCAAGATTAAAAATTGAGTCGTACAATTGGTAACATCTTGTGGGAAAATATTACTGCTAATTTTTCTGTGATAGAATGTCAGTTCAAATGAAGTCCTGTTAATTGCGCAAAACGTTTTCGTGCCAGAAACGGAAGAGCAGTACAGAACTCCATGCATCAATCCCTTCCGTAACCACCCCGGCTCGGGGCTGTGGCCTCGTAATCTGACCATGGCACATCATGCTGATATTTTGACTATCCAAAAATCCAAAACGATTTTGATTTTCTTCACTTCCAACAGATTTTAAGCCATATAGGAGCTATAGGATCCCACCCCCCTCTGGTGCCACTCCTGTTAGCTGGATACCATACAGTAATGCTCTAAGTAATTTTGACTTCTTAACCACAGCAGAATTATGGGTAAATTTTCAAGATTTAGTCGGAAATATGGCTTGTTGCCATTCATTGGAAAGCTCTCGGGGCAACAAGCCATATTTCCGACTAAATCCTGAAAAAGTTACCCACAATTCTGCTGTGGTTAAGAAGTCGATTACTTAGAGCATTACTGTATTATGAGACCGACCTGCAGTGCTACACTGTAAGCTAGTGTCTTGTCACTTTTTGTCAGTTTGTTTGTGCACTGGACTAATTTATATTGAATTTACTGTGAAGGTTCTTTGTGTGATTATAGGGTTAAAACATATAGGCCATCCAGTTAGGGGCTGGGCTAGAGACAATGAACTCAATAGAAATTAAATGATGTAACCCTTTCATAATGGGAGCCATGCTGGTGCAGCATTAAAGATCCCGTGCCAGTGCATTCTCTTATATATGCAAGTCTCCCATAGGTAGCCTCACATATATAAGAGAATGCATTTGCTTACAATGTCAAGGTAAATATTGTTAGGCCAATGCATTTCTTATATATGCGAGGCTTCTTATGGGAGACTCGCATATATAAGAGAATGCATTGGCACAGGGTTTTCACAAAATTTCAGGAAGCTCCAGTCATGGAAGTGTTAAAAACCTAATTCTCCAGTTCCAGAGGAGAGTAACTCTTGATACTTGGTTTTTTAGCTTCTTTAGGCCCCCAATTTTCATATCTGGTCTTAGCATTATGGTCAGCTAATCTTAACCCTTTCATGATGGGAGTTGCACTAGTGCAGTATTATAAAATATCCTGCGCCAGTGTACATGTATTCTGTTATATAAAATGGACAATGTATGTCTTGATATGGCCTAGCAACTGAAACAGAATGTTGATTTAAACTTAAATAATATCTGTTGCCTTAAAGACATATTATGGACTTATTCAGGTGGGTGAAACGGATCAGTTATAATTCAGGTGCTATGCCAACCAGTTGGGGGAATGTAGCATTCTACTAACAACGCCGAAAATTGTAAATATTTACTTCTCGAATCGGACGCAACTACATGTGTATTGGTGATAAACTAACGAAAACAATTTCGCCATCAAGAGTCATTGCATTTAATTAATATATAAGAATGACGGTGTGTGTTGTCATATAATATTTGTAAAAATAACTACTTTGAGCAAGATATTCTCCATTTCAATTTGATCACCCACCATACAGGAGTGTTTCACATCACTTTAAATGAGGACTGAGTCATTAACTAATTTTCATTATAATTACCACATGTGTTGTTTGTATTGTTCATAGAGCACATGATTGTATCTTGCACTAATCCATGGCTCAAATTCATTTGTTGAATATATGCTTTTGAGTATAAAAGGAGATGGTCCCATAAATGATGTTCGAATTTAGTGTACATTAAATTGAGTTGATCTTTCATATTTTTCCAGGTTGCTTATAAACCGATGATGGCAGCTGCCGTGGTTTCAGAACCAACATCTTCTATGCCCAAGGTGAACTTTAACCCTTTACCCAACAGAAGGGCCCTGTGCCAATGCATTCTCTTATATATGCGAGTCGACCATAGGTCGCCTCGCATATATAAGAGAATGCATTGGCTTAACACATTAAAAATTATAAAATTGTTAAAGAATGTAAGAAAAAATGGTAAAAAGTATTAAAAAAAGATTTTTTTTAAGCCAATGCATTCTCTTATATATGCGAGGCGACCTATGGTCGACTCGCATATATAAGAGAATGCATTGGCACAGGGCATAACTGTAACTATCAGAATGTGGTCAATGAGCCGGTTCCAATGATATCCATATTTGTATGGTTTTATTGAGACAGACCCAAGATAATTTAGGCTGTTGCAGCTTTATTTGGCCGGTTTTGGCCGGTTTGTTGGGTAAAGGGTTAACCCCATCTATACTGAATGGATTCTCCAATTCACTTATAAAATCATACATAGAATGGTCTATTATTCATTTGGAGGGATGTTCAGGTCGTTTGTGGAACTTCTTATTTGAACATTTCTCAAGGGAACTAACTACCACTCAATGAGTATTTAGTATAGAAAGAGTTCTTTGTTATTCATTTTGTAATTTCAAAACACAGAATTGATTCATTGCTTTGGCGGAGAATTATCATCAAAGAATCAAATTTCTGATACTAATTTACTATTATTCATCGCAACATGCATAATTTTGTATGAGCTTGTATTCCTTGTGTTTTATTTTCCTTTCGAAAAACAAATACATGTAAGTTACTATGGTTGCCGTTAATATAGCCCAATTGCACTGCGGGGGTATCCTTAGTCCCACTGGGACAGGTCCAACTCTAGTTTTATACGGGAGGCAATATACCTGTGGGGTCAGGAGCAAACCTTGAAATAGTTTGTCTGTCATTTGCAGAATGAGGTCTCCGATTGTTGAATTTAGTGATGCTATCATGTACTGCGGGCTAGCACCACCACGTTCACCCTATGGGAACCTCATTCTGCTGAGGCCTCAACTGCTATGGGAGAACTAGGATCAGATTGATGTTGATGATGTTCACCCATTAGTCACCTCAATTATGTATTTTATCTTCTGCAAATTTAGGGGATGTAGAAACTGAACAGAAGGGAAAAAGTAACTAAAAACAGTATTAATTTGTGACTATAGATACTTCCCAGAACATGAGTCCTAAGCAGAATGAGGTCTCCAGAGGGTGAATTTAGTTATGCTAGCCTGCTGTGCAGGGTATCGTCACTAAATTCACCCTCTGGGGACCTCATTTTGCTAATGACAGACACATTACGTGTACATGTATTGTTAGGAGCACTGAACACACCTATATCACCTTTATTATCTGATTTCCACAGAGTCCATCCAGTGTGTTGAATAGCACATCGACTCCTAGGATAGAGGGCGTGTCTCAGATGCATGCAGCTTCCATCAACGGAGATAAAGCACATCTAGCTCGCCTTATTGTATGTAAGTATAGATTCGAAAACATTGTCATTATGTGTGAATAAATGGCTGTCACCAGATTATAGGAATACCTACAATTCTCAATTAACATTGTTGGAAAACTGTTCTTGATTCATTCAATGGTTTACTTAACATTACATGACTGGAGCTTCCTGAAATCTTTCGAAAACCCTGTGCCAATGCATTCTCATTTATATGTGAGTCACCCATAAAGTAATTCACATATATAAGAGAATGCACTTGCCTAACAATATTTACCTTGACCTTGTAAGTCAGTGCATTCTCGTATATATGGGAAGCTCCCTATGGGAGACTCTCATATATAAGATAGTGCATTGGTACAGGGTCTTTAATGCTGCACCAGAGCAGCCCCCGTCATGAAAGGGTTAACCCATTTTTAGAAGAAAATATTTACTTCACCCATAAGTTACATTGGGTTAAAAAGTTCCTGTGAATTTGTAAATCTCATCACCTCAATAGTTTACATGAGATCCCAATTACATATATACATGTATATATTGAAGCTTCGAATGATCCATGTGCACTTAATGGGGCCCTGCGAATATTCAAGATGAGATTTATTGTCGATCCTGATTAAAATATTTTTTTGAATATCCAATTTCCCCCACTATTTACACATTGTTGCCAGTTTTACACATGGAGATGATGGAATAGGAGTCATGCATTTGCGATATTTGTCACAAGGTGCGTATTGTGTTAAATAATCATTAACATCAATTGATCGTAAAATGCCGGCCATTTTGGGCAGTTCATTTCTTATTATTAATCATTGATGCTTAATCATGTGGCACAAACTTATCAATATATTTACATGTACCAGGGTTTCCGTTAGGGGGTAGGGGAATGGGGCCTGTTTGTAGATAGGGGAAAACACGAACACCTGCCTCGAACATTTAGAAAAGTGCAACACTAGAAATGCATTGTCCAGCACGCCCAGAACGCGAATTACGATTATAATTCTGGTATGTATACATTCTCAAAATTAAAACAAGAAATGTAACAATTTACATCGTTTATGTGATACAACAGTCAGTCAATTAACCACATTATTGTGATTGAACTGAGTGAAATAAAAACGAACTTTTAACTGAGACTAGCTTCAGATTTATTTTTTATTTCCGGTGGGTAGAATAATTAAATGTACTATGATATTTCGTACCAGTTAAAATTCAACTATACTCTTCGCATGAGGAGGTGCCTCGCCAAGTCATCAAGGGAAGTTCATGACCAACAGTAACATTCACTCGTTTTTTAAAAATTAATTCGATCTACGAACACTGGTTTAAAAAGCTTGGAACTATTTTGTTGTCGTATTCAATCATTTGGGGGTCGCACAATTGAAATTACCTCGAGAGAATTGCTGCTATCGGCGGGAAAGTGTTAGCTATGATGCTTCATTGGGCGGGGGGGGGGGGTCACACAATGAAATTGACTCGAGAGTATTGCTATCATCGGGAAAGATATATACTTGGTAACCAACGAAGCTATGACGCTTCATTGGTAGAGTTACGTCACAAATATCGCATTCGCATCGTACACAAAATATATCGTTTCAGGCTATATATTACGAATCAATATACTGAGGGTTTTACGGTTACACGAAATTCCAGGGTTTTCAAGGAGTTTGCATTAAAACAAGGGGTTCAAGGGCCCTGGGAGGGGTATGTGTCAGGGGAAAACTCAGGAAAACTTGGCTAGGGGAAAACTTGGCTAGGGGAACGGGGCCATCAAAGGGACCCCCTGCCGGTATAGCGGAATCCCTGCATGTACACACATATTCACTTGCAGCTTACAAAAATAAGCCTATAAATATATCGCTAGTTGATCAGTGGGCGTGTCAATAAGTAATAATAAGAGATGAACTGCCCAAAATGGTCTGACTTTTTATGATCAATTGGTAACTAGTTAATTGTGTTATTGTGATAACATGTACATGCTAAGTTAGTGCCACAAGATTATGCCATGAATCTGTCTACATATGATAACACATGGACATCAAGATTAATCACTAACTGCAAAGTTATTTTGTGCATAAGCATACTACTTTTTACTTAACCCTTTACCCAACAGAAGGGCCCTGTGCCAATGCATTCTCTTATATATGCGAGTCGACCATAGGTCGCCTCGCATATATAAGAGAATGCATTGGCTTAACACATTAAAAATTATAAAATTGTTAAAGAATGTAAGAAAAAATGGTAAAAAGTGTTAAAAACAGATTTTTTTTAGGCCAATGCATTCTCTTATATATGCGAGGCGACTTATGGTCGACTCGCATATATAAGAGAATGCATTGGCACAGGGCATAACTGTAACTATCACAATGTGGTCAAGGAGCCGGTTCCAATGATATCCATATTTGTATGGTTCTATTGAGACAGACCGAAGATATTTTAGGCTGTTGACGCTTTATTTGGCCGGTTTTGGCCGGTTTGTTGGGTAAAGGGTTAAATTACTAAAACATAATCAGAATGTAGGTAAATTATACAACTGGAGACTCTCACATTCAAGGTGATTTGCTTTCAAAATAGTTGAAAATACACACATTGACATTTCTCAACGCCTTATACTGGAACAAACTCATGACTGACTTTGATGACTTATACAAAATACCTGCAACTAACTGTTTCAAGATTCAAATCAATATCAACATCAGCCTCCTGATTCGATATCGGATTTTGAATCTGCAGAAAAGTGCCGATTCGCACAGCCCTAGCACTTAATGGATGTGTATATGGTATAACTTACTTCCACTTTCTATTGCAGCCGATCCACATGATCTAGACGCCGGGGACCAGTTCGGCAGGACACCCCTGATGTTTTGTGTTTTAGCTGACAGAATAGAATGTGCTGAACTGTTACTAAAAGCTGGTTCCCAGGTCAATAAGAAGGACAATGGTGGCCGAGCGGCCTTACATTGGGCAGCTCATAAGGTACATGTAATAATAACACTTTCTTTACCACATGATTCTCCCATTCAATTGAAAAGTATATTATCTAAACCATGAATACATCATTTGATACATTGTGATAAAATACTGCAGATTGTTGACCGCCTATCAGGGTTTTCGCTAGGGGTTGGGGGGAATGTGGCCGTATTTGGGAAGCACATACCTGGCGGCCTGTCGGGAGAAAAAATTTATGTTTATCACTGAAAAGTAGCCATTTCCTTGCACTTGAGACAACAAGCAGGAACATTGAAGCTTCGTATAGAAACCAAATTAAAACAGATCGTCTTTCTTTGATCTCAAGTTAATGAACTAAAAGCATGTAAATCACCACAACATAGGCCTACAGTAATGCTCTAATTAATCAACTCCTTAACCACAGTAGAATTATGGGTAACTTTTCAGGATTTAGTCGGAAATATGGCTTGTTGCCATTCATCGGAAAGCTCTCAGTGACTAGGATGGGGAGGGGAATGCGGCCGCCGGATGGCCAGCCTGCCGTAGAAGTGGAAACCCTGCGCCTATATAGAGCTGCTCTCATGTTGGTTGCATATTGCACCAACTGCTCCAGTGCTGTAACTCAACATCTGAGTATTCTGAAATTGTTTACGGGTTACCAAATTTGCATGTTCCAAACTTGCTTGGTCTAAAAGTATAATGTGGAAGTGCAAACTCTTTGGAGTGATTTAGATTCTGGTCATTTATTAGATTGCATGCACACGTGGTATATACTCACGCAGCTGGATAGACAGAGTAGATAGACTAACGTCATAGAGTAAACAAGTGATTTATTATACTCCTGTTTGAAAAAACGGTCGTATTATGTAAATGGGTTGTCCGTCTATCAGTCCTTCAGTCGTCCGTCCGTCGTCCGTCCGCTTTTGGTTTCCGGATGATAACTTTAGATTGAAACAAGTGAACTGAACCAAATTTGGTATATTAGTTTACCACCCCAAAACACAGATCAAGTTCGAATATGGGTTACGTCCGCATGATTTTGACTGAGTTATGTCCCTTTTCGACTTAGATTTTACCTGATTTGCGGGTTCCGGATGATAAATTTAGATTGAATCAAGTGAACTGAACAAAATTTGGTATATTAGTTTACCACCCCAAAATACAGATATGCGGTTTCCAGATCAAAAATACCACACTTGAAGTTATTTTGTTTTATTTTTGTTATTATTTCGTCTTAAGTCAAAGGTTTCAAACAAATGAATTAAACCTTACCCCACTCTATTCCAGAAGCGGGCATATTATGCCACGCCCCGACGGCGTGCTCTTGTTAAAGTATTAAACTATATCTACTGTGTTTGGGCCTGATAGTCCCAGGAGATATTAACATAAATTCCTGTTACTTTGGCTTTTAATACCAATGTACATTACATTGCATGTTTTAAGGGAGAATCAAGATTGCCGTAGATAAATCTGTCAAAATTACCATACAAGCTGCAACAAGTGCATTTACTGAGAAAATAGAAACGGGTGTGTAATAATAGAATAACTACTGCACACATTAAATTTTTACCGTTTACCAGTATCTCATCAAGTTTGTTTTCAAATACAATTTCAGGGTAATTTTCGAATGATGAAGCTTCTGCTGAATAAGGGAGCTAACTGCCGAGAGAAGGACAATGAGGGACAGACAGGTCTGCACCTCTGCACCAGATACAAATCAGCGAAGTGTATGGCTCTACTTCTACGGCTGCTGTCACCAGGCGAGATCGATGATCAGGATAAAAATAAGGTATCAAGTTTGTATGGTGTATAGAATTACTTGCCATATATATACCATAATATCATGTGAATCTTTTAAAGGGAGAAGAGTTATGCTTATTAGTTGACATGCTTATATTGTCCTGTATTGTAACTCTAATCAAGTGATGCTCAATATTTGCTCAATTTGAAATTTATGAATGTATATAGTTTGATATTTGATTTGCATGAAAACCAATATTCAGAGGACCCTATATTAAATGAATGTATTGTAAAGGACACACAGTTGATATTTTTAACAGATTTATGCTCTCACCTGAAGGTAATAAGTTTCATATCTGTCTCGTTGTGAATAGATTTTCAAAACATCACTCCCTTTAACCCTTCTATGAAATTTTGTGAAAACCCTGTGCCAATGCATTCTCTTATATATGTGAGTCTCCCATAGGGAGCCTTGCATATACAAGAGATTACATTGGCCTAACAGTATTTACCTTGTAAGCAAGTGCATTTTCTTATATATGCGAGGCTCCCTATGGGAGACTTGTATATATAAGAGAATGCACCTGCACAGGATCTTAAATGCTGCACCAGCGCAGCTCCTGCGATTAAAGGATTAGTCCTTTAGTGACCCCTTGAAATGGTATGATAAAGCTTATTATCTGGTCTTTTGTAACTATTTTCAGAGAACTCCATTGCATTGGGCAGCATCTTACGGGAATTTGGAACATGTGAAGATGCTTATAAAACAGGTCAGTAAACTTGAAAAAATTAACTTTGGATCAATTTCTTAGCATTGTTATGGCCCTAAAGTAGTTTTTTGGTGCAAATTTTGAACTCATTATCACAATGAATTTGATCAAACACTTGGTGATTTGATTAAAGTGATGTGAGACACTCCGGTATGGTGATCAAATAGAAATGGAGAATATATTCTTCTTTAAAGCAGTAATTTTTACAAATAGTATAAACAAATTGACAACACACACCATCATTCTTATATGTGAATTAAATGGAGTGACTATCGATGCCGAAGTCGTTTTTGTCAGTTTATCGCCGATAGATGCGTCCCGAATCGAGTAGTAAATATTTACAATTGAGCGTTGTTCTGACGATGTTTTCTATGGAGTGGTATGGTCGATTTGCTTCAAATTTTTGGCAATGTCAATAGACTGTTACATTCCTCCAGTTGTCATAGTGCCCAAACACTAACTTATAAGTTTCACGCACCCGAACAAGTAAATAACATGTCTTTAACATCTGGTCTATGTATCTTTCACAATGATATTTTGATAATTTTGAGAACCAAATTCTGAGGCCCAATTTAACTCGGAGATGAAAAATGAACCTAGGAATTCATCAATATACCAGTAATTGATAGTACCTATTGTTGATCAATATTTATGGTAAATCCATACACTCTGGGTTCATTTAGAGCGCAACATTTATGTGGTATTGAGATATGTTAATACCCCATAATTTATTTGGGGACATCCTCGGCTCAGAAACAAGTGATATGTCCCTGCTCTTTCTTCAGTTAACATTCATGAATTTTAGGTAGCACAGTAGCTCAAATATCAACTGTTTTAATTAATATGCAGTGACTGTATAAAAGCAGTGTTTTACAATTGTTGGTAGCCCATATATTTTGTTATATTATCTAAGTTGTGGATTCAAAATGAATGCTGATGAAAAATTGCAAAATAAACTGTGAAAATCATTCCTATTGATATTTGAAATGAAAAAAAGTAATGAACATAATTAAATTTAGAAAATTCGTATTGGTATTACACATTTTATTTTTAGGATTGCAACAAGATATGTCCTTCTGAGTTTTATTTTTTTTATTTTAGGATTCTAACATTGGCATTCCGGATGTAGAAGGAAAGACACCGCTTCACTGGGCAGCCAGTAGCAAAGATTCCCAAGCCGTTAAATGTGTTCAAGTTATCTTGGTATGAACATGTTACTAAAATAAGTTAACTTGAAGAAACTTTATTCAACATAATTTCCACCTTTGATGAAAATATTTTCTAACGAGACAAGTCGAATATAAGATTCATCTGCATCATGTTGATGTCAGTCACAAAAGCGATGATGTAAATTATGTCAGTTTTCTTGTGTGCATTGAAAGTTCAAGAATTTGTTGTTTGGCATAAAAATTCAATACAATTACTATATATCAATAAAATTCTCAATCAAATTATCGTAACCTTTCCATACTTAATACTCATTGACGAGTAGTTCACTTAGGAAATGTTCAGATAATAAGTTCCATCACACTCATAGCCTAAACTGATGGCCATAACACTCAAGTGCAGTTCTGTGTACAAATGTCACAGTATTGCTGAAGAGGTACAGTAATGCCCTAAATAATCTACTCCTTAACCACAGCAAAATTATGGGTAATTTAGTCGGAAATATGGCTTGTTGCTCACTGAGAGCTTTCCGATGAATGGCAACAAGCCATATTTCCAACTAAATCCTGAAAAATTACCCATAATTCTGCTGTGGTTAAGGAGTCGATTATTTAGGTCATTACTGTATTCATAAACAAGAACTATTATCAATTCTTACTTTGTACTTTTTCACAGGAGACGACTCCTAGTGTTATCAACTGGCAGGATTACGAAGGCCGCACAGCTCTGCATCTATCGGTCGCCGATGGCAACGAAGCTATTGTCAATGTTCTTGTAAGTATTTCCTGTGTCTTATCTCTCTCTCATATTGTTAAAATTTCTTCCCCTAAATGAATCTGACCCAGAGTGATGCTGATCTTGTTGACACCCAGTTGACCTTCAAATTTCTAACTGCACCAATTGAGTGTATGACATATATGTCAAAATCATAAACCCATCAATGAAAGTTACTTTCCTTACAAATGCTATCCTTTCTCACAAGTTAAATGTGCATTTATTTCATACCAATTGGTGGTGTGAGATGCATGTATGCAATGGAATCACAACCATTGAATACATATTGTTGTGTACCACGCTTTGAATATAAGCTGGAACAATTTCATCTTGACGTTGCCAAGCGTGATGACATATACATTACGTCAATGATCTGCTTCCGGTGATGCTTAAAAAATTACTGATTTTTCATCAGACATTAATCACATATATTGTAGTTATAATATCAATGGAGGCCAGTGTCAAGGATTGAACTTATCTCGCACAAGGTGTGGCATAAATACAGAACACAACTTGCATCATAATCTCAAATCTTTGGTCCAACTCGTTGCGGACTGTGCATAGTTAAATTTCACTTGAGCTGCGCTCTCATGAAATATATCTTTGAGCCGTCCGCAACTTATTCGATAAAAGATTCTCGCCCCCAAGTTTCGGGATAGCGCAGAAAAGGGTAAGACTAGTGCTTTATTTCCACTTTTGGTCTCGTGAGTTTGATGACTCAATTTTTACCAGGTAATTTTGCCATTTACCCGTGACTTCACCACAGTAGGGTTCTTTAACTTGCCATATTGTTGCACACGAGATAGCCATTAGCGTCGGCTCGCAATCTTACGGTGTGCCCATTATAGTGTCATCACTCGACATTACGCCATGAGAGAAGCAGAGGTACAAAATTTATCCAGCATGTTTTTCGATGTGTCTCTATATACTTTTGCTCCTGATATAATTTTCAGTGCATTGATCATGGCGTCGATGGACAATTTGTGATGCTCATGGTACTCGGAATGCAGATAGCAACACAATGTCTTATGTGTTATGTCTATGACTTTACCTAAGAACCAAATCTATTAATGTATAGGGCAAGGAAATTGCCAATCAGTCAGTTTGTCTAGTCCTTGATGGTTTTGAACTATATGAGTTCTCACTTTGCAACATCATAATATTTATATATCTTGTTTTCAGACATGTATTGAAAAATGTAATTCCAATGCTCTTGATAATATGTTCCGGACACCTTTACATTGGGCTGCTGTTTTAGGTGAGTCAGTTAAAAATATAATTTAAACTATTTTGTTGCGATTTATAATTAACCTGCTGACCCTACATGCTCCACTGGTTTCATCAATTTAATTTCTTATTATGATTTCTCAGAAGCAATACAAACAAAATTCTTCAGTTTGATTGAGCAAACTGTATGAAGCAGTTAAAGACATATGGTGGACTTATGACAATGAATAAAACTGATAAGTTAGTATCCGAACAATATCCCCATTGGAAGAATATAGCAATGAACCAACCACATCGACTGTAACATTTCAGAGAAAACAACATTTGAACTACGCACAAATATAAATATTTACTACTTTATTCGGGATGCGTTATTGGGCATAAACATTACGGCAATGATTCCGTGAATAATAAACACTGTGTGTGATTCGTTTGTAATAATGATGCTGTTTTCTGACTATTGGGATATCAAATACATGTATATATTTACACACTAAGTGTTGTCATCACTAAATCCAGCATTCTGATTGGTCGGCGCCCACGTGGCTAGTTGCAGTTATTTCTCGGTGAATGCGTAACGCCTCATAACACCAAGCTAATAACACCATCGATACGTCATTAGGTTTGGAAATACGAACGCGTAATGTTTTGGGCGCATTTGGACTCGCGCAGGATTGACTTAATACATCATCGGGTTTCAATATGAAGATAAATTGTTCCTATTAACTTTTGGCAAGGGTGCTATTGGGTATTTTGGGCTGATCTTGTCACGATACACTTTTCGATTTAAATATATTTACAAAAGTGACTTTCTCGCTAAATGTATATAAATATAAGGATTAACTGTCATGTGGACTATTTTTATGGAGATGTAACGGTGAGGTAAGTGGTCATAACTTGTATGTAAAACCCTTCGGGTTTTACACAAGTTATGTCCACTTACCTCACCGTTACATCTCCATAAAAACAGTCCACATGACAGTTAATCCTTATATGAAAATAACTTATATTGGCATGGTTATTTATTATTCCTTTCTGAACACCTCAGCGGTGTGTTTCACATCACTTTAATCTAAATGTGTTTGACATTAACGAATTAGTTTCCAATCCAATGACCTATATATAAAATCAATTTTGAATAAGACTTTTAATCATGTATAAAACTTATGTCGACTTATTGCAGACATTCTAACTAGACATGATATGTTAACCCTTTCTATACTAAATACTCTTTAAAGAGTAGTTATTTCTAGGGGAATGTTCAGATAATAAGTTCAACAAATGACCATTTCCCGCCAATGAATATGAATCCTTCTGTGCTTGTATTTTCTTTTCTTCTGGTTTGTTGTCTGTTCATTGTTTATCGCTCCAAATGAATAAGAGACCATTCCAATAACTGAACAGGAGAATCTATTCATTATATATCCAGTGTTAATCTGGTATTTTTGAATTTCTAGGACATTCCAAGATTGTTGGCATCCTTCTGGATAGTAGTGGAGACTATGCAAGTTCAGATTCGAACGGTGCCACACCACTTCACTATGCAGCTCAAAATAATTACAACGTATGTAGATTATAGTATCACATTATCTTAATGTTTGGTCATTTGTTGTATCACACATATTTCTGAGAATTACACGATTTCAACAATGCATTAACCCTTTCAGTGCCAGGTCGATTTTTGTATCAACCCATATACCCTGTGCCAATGCATTCTCTTATACATGCGAGTCGACCATAGGTCGCCTCCCATATATAAGAGAATGCATTGGCCTAACCTTTTATATTTTTTTTAACAATTTTTTACAATTTTAATAATTTATTCTTATATTCTTTAACAGACTTATTTTGTAGGTTTAGGGCCGATGAGATCGGCCCCTGACACTCAAAGGGTTAACAGCATGGGATCAAGAATGCATTTTAAAGTTGATCTCTCTACATAATTACAAATTCTATTACTAGTAATATTTAATGCTTGGCTGATATTCTTAGAACTGACTCCCTTTAGTTCGCCACCATATACACAAGGATTGCTACATTATTTGAGATATGTGTGTGCCAAATAATATTGCTTGTCTTGAACTCAGGCCTCAGAAAACCACACTGTGGTGATACTAAAACATATATCCACATTACAATCATGTTTGTTTTGTTTTCTAGGACACAGTAGAAGTCTTTCTATCAAGAAAGATTGTAACTGATGAACCTGATGTTGAAGGCAGGACGGCATTCATGTGGTCGGCCGGGAAAGGAGCTGATGATGTCATCAGGGTCTTTATAAAATATAATGTGGATATTCAACAAGTAGACAAAAATGGTGGAACAGGTGGGCATAAAATGTTTAACTTCAAATTATTTAAAAAAATGTTCAAGTGCATTGGCATGTATTGCCACATTTAGGTTGTTACCCTATACATGACAAATCTACCTTTCAACCAACATTTTCAATCTGATTGATCCCAAACTTGATATGGATATTCGCAGTGACCTTTGGATGAGAGCTATAAAATTTGAACAATTTTCAATCAAAAACATGGCCACCGGCAGCGATCTTGGATTTTACTCTTTACATGACTGAATCTTTTGGCACGCCCAACAACCAACATTTTCCATCCAATTGATCCCAAATTTGATATGGATCTTCTGGGTGACCTCTAGTTTCATCATCAATTCAATCTCTTAATTGTGTTATTTAACTTTCCTTATTCTTAATCCTATTAAATGCAATGCATAACATTTTCCTAATTATTCTGGCTCCAAGATGAACTACAGTGTCATTGACACTTTCACTTGAGGGCTTACTGTAGAATAAAACGAATTGTAGGATAATGCAAAGTAGAGAAGCAAAATTTAACCCTTCCATGACGGAGCTTCCTGTAATTTTGCGAAAACCCATGTGCCAATGCATTCTCTTATATATGCGAGTCTCCCATAGGGAGCCTCGCATATATAAGAGAATACTTTGGCCTAACAATATTTATCTTGACCTTGTAAGCCAGTGCATTCTCTTATATATGTTAGGCTCTATATGGGAGACTCATATATAAGAGAATGCACTGGCACAGGATATTTAATGCTGCACCAATGCAGCTCCCGTCATGAAAGGGTTCACTATACACCATTGCACCATGTATCTATTTCTTTTGTTTTATGATTGGATATATGTTATAGCAAAATTCTAGGAGCAACTCAACTGGCAATTGAATATTTATAGAAACAAGTTATAATTATATTTGATTTATTTACAACATCATCTATATTTTACCAAAATCAGAAGATGACATCACATTTAAATATTCCAAGTTTTTATTGGATGAATAGCTTTCGTAATTTCTTATTCTATCAGTATAGATTGAGGAAAATCATTCAGGAGCTTCCTGAAATTTTGTGAAAACCCTGTGCCAAAGCATTCTCTTATATATGTGAGTCTCCCATAGAATGCATTGGCATAACAATATTTACCTTGACCTTGTAAGCCAGTGTATTCTCTTATATATGCAAGGCTCCCTATGGGAGACTCGTATATATAAGAGAATTCACTGGCACAGGATCTTCAATGCTGCACCAGTGCAGCTCCCGTCATGAAAGGGTTAACAGACATTTGTGGTTGGTGCCTAAAAATTGTGTGTAAACCGGTGTAAAAACATTTTTTTGCAGTGCAGGTTTGGGGGGTGGTGGATCCCTAGATTTGCGATATACAAAAATAAAAAGCTGCTTAACTTCCTTCAATTTATTTTTCTACCCCCACCCCAGTTTTATAGTAATTTTATTTATGTTATAAATACCATAAGACACCCACAGACATTTCATTTTCTATGATTTTTCAATGCAGACCTTATATTAGTGTGGCATGTAAAATAACTTTTCTGATATGCATGGACAATAATGTGATGTTTTCAGCCCTGCATGCGGCAGCTGTATCAGGTCATGTGACCACAGTGAAGCTCCTCCTACAGCACGGATCCCAGTTGGATGCAGCTGACTTGTTGAAGCACACACCACTGTTTAGAGCATGTGAGATGGGACACACAGAGGTCGTACAGACGCTCATAGACTACGGGGCCCGGGTCGATGTCCTCGATCAAAATGGCAGATCTCCTCTGCATTGGTATGCACACTTCTTATACATATATTGTGTGATTGACTAGGCCGTCGTGTGTACAATTGTTTAAATTTCAGCTTTGTACCCCATATTGAGTAAAATATTTCTAGGCATACATTGTAACAATATATTTTGCGCGAATTGTGTAATGGTTTGATGAATGATGGTGGGTGTCCATCCATCTATCCATCTGTATGTCCGTATCACGAAGTAAGCGCGATAATTTTAACATGATTTGATTTTGACCAAATTTGAATCAAAGTTTCTCCTTGTGAATCTCTTGGATGAGTTAGAAAACCTGTCAAAAAAAAATGTTAACCCTTTACCCAACAAACCGGCCAAAACCGGCCAAATAAAGCTTCAACAGCCTAAAATATCTTCGGTCTGTCTCAATAGAACCATACAAATATGGATATCATTGGAACCGGCTCCTTGGCCACATTGTGATAGTTACAGTTATACCCTGTGCCAATGCATTCTCTTATATATGCGAGTCGACTATAGGTCGCCTCGCATATATAAGAGAATGCATTGGCCTAAAAAAAATCTTTTTTTAACACTTTTTACCATTTTTTCTTACATTCTTTAACAATTTTAGAATTTTTAATGTGTTAAGCCAATGCATTCTCTTATATATGCGAGGCGACCTATGGTCGACTCGCATATATAAGAGAATGCATTGGCACAGGGCCCTTCTGTTGGGTAAAGGGTTAAGGAGTTATGCCTCCTGTAATGTTTCCTGGCTCTCAATTTCACGACGTACCAATGTAATCTGATTTTTACCAAATGCGAATCATGGCTTCTAGTCACGAATCTATTGGATGAGTTAGAAAACCAGTCCTGCCAAAAATAAATGTTCAGGAGTTATGCCTCCTGTAATCTTTACCGGCTGTAAATTTCACGACGTACCAATGTAATCTGATTTTGACCAAATGTGAATCATGGCTTCTAGTCACGAATCTATTGGATGACTTTGAAAACTTGTCCTGCCTAAAACAATTTTCAGGAGTTATGCCTCCTGTAATCTTTACCGGCTGTAAATTTCACGACGTACCAATGTAATCTGATTTTTACCAAATATTAATCGTGGCTTCTACTCACGAATCTATTGGATGAGTTTGAAAACCAGTCCTGCCTAAAAAAAATCAGGAGTTATGCCCCCTGGATCAGGCCTCAGCCTAGGGGTTCAGAACAGGGAGACTTGAAGTCTCCCTCCAGGAAATTTAGGGAGACTTCAGGAAATTTAGGGAGACTTCAGGGAGAAGTGAGGAGACTACCAAAAATTTACAATTTTCAAATATCGCTTTATTTTATAACATCAATAAAAAAATTTAAAAGTTAAAATAAGAAATAAAACTAAAATATTTTGACTTTATCTGAAATTAGCGTAATTAATTGTTATTATACATTTAGCAGTCTGAATCATGATCAGATGTAGTTGGTGGACCCAACTAATCAAATATTCAGCCGTGCTCTGATAATTAACGTCCGATTTGCGGACTAGATCATATGATGCATGTAACTTTTTAAGTTTAATTTGGTCACGGCTGTAATGTGGGTGTCCGCTAAAATAAACAATAAGGACTAACTAACAAAGGAGTTGCTAAAGCTTTTATTAATTAATGGCCTCCCTTAATTAATGCCAACATCACTGGTATAATCCGATTAAAGCAAAACTTGACATTTATTTACAGCTACGGAAGCGCGGTCTCTTCAAAAAGTGGGACGCGGTCTCTTCAAAAAGTACGACGCGTTACCGAAACAAACTTCCGAACATACTCTGATAATTGCGTAATATTTTTTATATCTGAAAAGCGGGACGGCGGTCTTTTAAGTTAATTAAAACATTTATTTGTGACACTCACGATGGTCAGTAACAACACAGATGCGAACATATCGTGTTTTCAGCGTGTCAAAACATTCGTGATTAACATTCATTACCGCAAAGCGAACAAAGGCGACTGAATAACAACACAAAATAATAGATCATATTTTTATTTTTTTTAAACTTTGTCTCTGAATCGTCTGTTTCTTTTTGGGATGGCCGCCACAATTCATCTATATACGGACATGTCTGGGAAAAAAACTAGAATAAAAAAATAAATAAATAAATCCCCCTAAAATTGAAGGCGACTTCGATTTCGCCTTAGAGCGACGATAGGGCGAAGTCAGCGACAGTAAGGCGACAATCTCGCCCGAGTCGCCTTGTGAGCTGAGGCCTGCCCTGGATTGTTTACCGGGTACCTATTTTGTAATGTAAGTGTGATAATTTTAACAAATATTATCCAATTTCAACCAAATTTCGTTCCTGACTTCTACTCATGAATCTCTTGTTTTGTTATTGAATTCAAGACAATCAGAGACTCCAAACAAGTGTCCATGATTTATTTCCCCCAATAAAGTATCATTGGCACATTTTAAAACTAGTTTGCAGATACAATTCATCACGACAATTTTGTATTTAATTTATTTGAATCTGGAAAACGGACATGTTCGATCTCAGTTCGGATAAGTTTGTGTATACATATTGCAATTATTTTGTACTGATTATAATTTTTTTCGAAAATATTAGCTGCGAAATGAGGAATTTACTTTATGTAGCCTTATAAATCTTATCTTTACTTTCAGGGCTGCATTAGGTGGTCATGCTTATATCTGTCAAACACTCATCAAGTATGGAGTCGATCCCAATATCCAGGATCATTCAGGGTGAGTGCTGTTAGCCGTGTCCACTTACTTATTGTATATTGATTCTTTCCTTGAAATTGACCTTGTGAATTCATGGTTTGAAAACCAATTCTATATCCATTGCTAGATGTAGTTATATGCACTTCATGGTTGAATTAATTTTGTTTAAAATCAACACTGTAATTGTTATATTTACACAGTTTAAAAAATACTTTAGTTTATATCATAGATCAATATTTCGTTTACAAATCTACCAACATATTCTGACTACAATATGTGGTTTATTTTATTATGTTGAACATGATGTATATTTCATAGTATACCAAGTTCATTCATCACTTTTAGAGCCAGTACTTGATGATTGAGCCAAAGTTCTCATTCTGTTCATTAATTCATAGAAGTCACAACAACTCTCTGGATAACCCACATCAGGGACTAGCCTAGAGGGCGACTTGGGAGACAGGGACCAGCCTAGAGGGCGACTTGGGAGACAGGGACCAGCCTAGAGGGCGACTTGGGAGACAGGGACCAGCCTAGAGGGTGACCTGGGAGATATCTTCTCCCTAAAATTTGCCGCTTCTCCCTATCTTTGTCCCAGGTAGAAGTGACTTTCATATACCAGTATGCATATGCCCCAACAGCATATTAAATTATATTTACTGATAATAATGGTGTACTTACTCATTATAATGGTTTTATGAACGCGCTCTTGTGTTGCATAATACATATTTGATCACAGAAGGGTAATTTTGGGGTGTAAATTTAATTACAGCCATTGTTACTTCTCCCTGATAACAGTCCATTTCTCCCTAATAACCAAATAATGAGAAATATGAAACATCTAGGCAGGTCCCTGACCCACATACTATGATATAATACACTATGATTGTGAGATGGAAATAATACACTGGTAGTGATGTGGAAACATACAAAGACATGCTGAGTGACAACAGGCATCTGACTGCCTCTAAAATAATATTGAGACTAAAATAAAACTTTAAAGTTTGAGTAAATTTTGAATGCTTACAATTAGAGTAGAATCCCTCTAAGCGCGTGTCACAGAGGTTTAGAATCCCTCTAAGTGTGTGCGTCACAGAGGTTTCCTCACCTGTTTAACCCTTTTTTCACAAAATGAATTCTCCCATCTCTTATGACAGTGTATATTGGAATGGTCTATTATGCATTTGAAGGGATGTTCATATAATAAAATCAGATGAAAGACAGGCGAAATGATAATACAGTGCAGATGGATTCCTATTCACTGGTGGGAAATTGTCATTTGTTTAATTTATTATTATCTGAGCATTTCCTAAGGGAACTACTCATCAATGAGTATTTAGTAAAGAAAGGGTTAACTATTTATTTTGTCACATTGCCCTGCAGGAGAACGCCACTTCAGTGTGCAGCTTATGGAGGTTTCGTTAACTGTATGTCTGTCCTGATGGAGCACAAAGCTGACTCAAATTCACAAGAGAATGAGGTATTTATCTTAATTTATTCTGTGGTGCTCATCGAATGGGGTGTATGGGAAGTATGTAGGTACATATAGAAATCAGTCTAGATGCATGTGCATTTTTGGATATCCTTGAATGCTTCTTGACATTCTGATTAAAAATGTTCCATCTGGCTTCAGATAAAAAACACATTCCCTTCAAAGAAAGCTATTTAAAATGGAGTAAATGTGCTAAGTGCACAAAACAATGATTTGCAAACATATGAAATTCAGACTGAGTCTTAAGCAGTGATACATCATTTGAAAACATTGAAGATTTATTTCATTATCATCAGCTGTTATTTATGTTCTTGGAAATAAAAATTTATCTCAAAATTATCAACGAATCAACCATCTTCTCATCCATTTTAGAAGACTATTATATACAAACTGAGTTCTTTGTCCCCCGACATTCCGTTGTCCGAGCCTGTATTCTGTCAGTTTATGGTCAAATTTTTTTTAAACTTTGCACATATATCAACCAGCACGGGAACCTGTGCACCTGAGATTTTGAGTTCGGGCGGACTCATTTTGGCAGAGTTATTGCCGTTTTTAGACACAGAATCATACATCCTGGGAAGCATCTTTTGTCTGAGCCTGTATTCCGTCATTTTCCAGTCAACTTTTAAAAAACTTGGCACATATATTAACCAGCATGGGAACCTGTGCACGTGTTATTTTGAGTTCAGTCGAAGTCATTTTTGTGGAGTTTTTGCCATTTTTCGACATAGATTCTATAAAGCCTCTGCTCCAAATGAATCTACCGTATCGGAGGACTCTGACCTAGCGGCCTTTTATTTAATTTTATTTGACAAACATTTTTTGTAACCTAAGTTGAAATGTTTCCAAAAAATAGTCTATGTCGGTCTGGATGTGACATAGTATGAACATTAATACAAGTGTTCAACTTTAAGAGCAGTTGGATAGGACTGCCAACAATAACTAGCAATTCCGACTTTCCACTTCCATTCTTTTGCATGAGACTGCTCTAATTAAGTCATAACTGAAAGCAGATACTTATTTCCAACAGGGGGGTTATTGATTGTCATTCTGAGCTGTCTCTCTGTGAGCTTGTTGTATTTGAATTTATTGAATTTTTTATCCAATTTGGCAGCTCTCCACTGGAAATGTAATTTGACATTTTTCTCCCCTTTTGGGTTATGTCAACTCTCCACTGGGCATGTAATTTGAATTTTGTTCTCTCATTTTAGAGTATGTCAGCTCTCCACTGGGAATGTAATTTGAATTTTGTTCTCTCATTTTAGGGTATGTCAGCTCTCCACTGGGCTTGTAGCAAAGGCCATCTAGATGCAGTCAAACTTCTAGTGGAATATCATGCATTCCCAAACCATATGGAATTCACTGAAGACAGGTAACGCATCTACTAACATATGTTTTGTTTTGATTTTTTGTCAATATGAAAATTGAATCAGTAATAAAAATTAAATTAATAACCTCAGTTACGAAGTGAATGATATATTGGATTATATGCATCAAGTTTTGTGCTTATCCACAAGCCTGCATATACTGTGTCTTGGGGACATTTGCATAATGAGGTCCCCAGAGTGCAAATTTAGTAATGCTATTCCACTGTCAAATTCACCCTCTGGGAACCTCATTCTGCTTAGGCCTCAACTGCTATGTGAGACATAGGACATAGAAGTTCCACAGTTAAAGTTGGCGATGTTCACATCGATTATGCTTTTTATCTTCTGCAATTAGGGGATATAGCAACTGAACAAAACTGAAAAATGTAACTAAAATCATATCAGTGATATAATATTGTAATATTGCTGGGGAGAGGAACGATTAGTAAGTTAGGTAACTTGTGTTCCGATCCCCTGTAAACCCATATCCAAGCCTTGAAATAGTGTGTCTGTCATTTGCAGAATGAGGTCCCCAGAGGGTGAATTTAGTGATGCTTCCCCGCACTAAATTCACCCTCTGGGGACCTCATTCTGCAAATGACAGACACACTATTTCAAGGCTTGCCCATATCATCAGATTTATTCTCTTTATGTTGTATGTTTATATGTTTATATAATGGGACACAATAAATATGATTAAAGAAAAGTAACTGTCCTAGATTTAATTGACCAAGAAACGAATCTTCTTTTCTTCATAGGTATACTCCTCTGGACTATGCTTTGATGGGTGAATACCATGATGTGGCTCAGTATATGATTGAACAAGGTGCCTTGTCCATAACTGGTATCCAAGATATAGCTGCTCAAAAAGTCCAGGTAAATCGTAACTCTCTAGCATTTCGTCATCACTCTTATATATGGCATCCATTCATCACCATGGAATTTTCTTAACTCTTTCTTTACTAAAATACTCATAAATGGATGAATACTTCAATTGTTCATCACCATATGTCGGAAGTTGTGAAGTAGCGAATTTTCTTTTAATCGCCTTGGCCCTTGCTGATTCCACGATTTTGCTCAATCACGTGATTGTTTCTTGAAAGTATTCCCGTTACCTATACAAGACCCAAGCTTGGTTAATATAAGCAAACAATAAATAGCAAAAATCCTATGGATTTCCATTCACTCATTGATTTGTAGGGATTTGCATGTCAGAAAGTTACTAGTAAACTAACAAATAATTTGTCACTAATTTGGACTCATTTTTTTTTCAGTCTGCCTTTAGGGGCTTCAGAGTTAGGAAGACATTCAGTGAACGGAAGACTTTACTGATGAAACACGAACAGCTGAAGAAAGAAGCTGCCAAGTAAGATTTTTATTTAATATTCCTGTAGTATGTCCAGTAAAATTTGTATACATTGTAAGGCTTTATTGTCAGCGAGAAGCCGAGTTATTTTTTTATCTCTATAAAATGATTGTTGATGATATTGCAAATTAACTTATTATTATGGAAGTGACTATCCTTCCAAAGATGCATAGAAACTGATTTTTATTTGTGTACATGTATGATGTGCAGATAAAAACACTATTTGTAGGAATATATTTCAGATATCAATATATGTTTGGCCAAGCAAAATTTGATAAGTGAATAACTGTTTTTTTTTATTATGAATTTAATAATTTGGATTTTAATACCCGGTAAATGCTGGGCCAAGCAGTTGTTCCCAGACTTATTGCTGTTTTTAAAGACAGCCATCAGACTAATTGTACAATTGAAGTCAATATACAGGATCACCCTAGGGTGAAAGGTTACCACTCAGTCTGGAAGTATTACATTTACTAATAATACAACAATGGGTATGTAATAATCAAACCTTTAACCCTTTACCCAACAGAAGGGCCCTGTGCCAATGCATTCTCTTATATATGCGAGTCGACCATAGGTCGCCTCGCATATATAAGAGAATGCATTGGCTTAACACATTAAAAATTATAAAATTGTTAAAGAATGTACTGGTAAGAAAAAATGGTAAAAAAAGTTTTTTTTTTAGGCCAATGCATTCTCTTATATATGCGAGGCGACCTATGGTCGACTCGCATATATAAGAGAATGCATTGGCACAGGGCATAACTGTAACTATCACAATGTGGTCAAGGAGCCGGTTCCAATGATATCCATATTTGTATGGTTCTATTGAGACAGACCGAAGATATTTTAGGCTGTTGAAGCTTTATTTGGCCGGTTTTGGCCGGTTTGTTGGGTAAAGGGTTAAATAGTGTGTCTGACATTTGTAGAATGAGGTCCCCAGAGGGGTGAGTTTAGTGAAGCTATCCTGCATAGCGAGCTAGCATCACCAAATTCACCCTCTGGGGACCTCATTCTGCTTAAGCCTCATCTTCTGGGAAGTATCTATAGTCTCAAATTTTCATTGTTTTCAGTTACTTCTGTTTAGTTTGTATATCCCTTAATTTGCAGAAGTTAAAATGCATAATCAAGGTGACTAATGGATGAACATCACCAACTTCAACTGGGGAACTTCAATCTGATCCTAGGTCTCCCTAGGAGTTTAGGCCTAAAGTAAAATGAGGTCCCCAGAGGGTGAATTTGGTGATGCTAGCCCACTGCAGGATTGCGTCACTAAATTCACCCTCTGGGGACCTCATTCTGCAAATGACAAACCCACTATATCAAGGCTAGATTATAATATACAGTAATGCCCTAAATAATCGACTCCTTAACCACAGCAGAATTATGGGTAACTTATCAGGATTTAGTCAGAAATATGGCTTGTTGCCATTCATCGGAAAGCTCTCACTGAGAGCATTCCAATGAATGGCAACAAAACATATTTCCGACTAAATCCTGAAAAATTACCCATAATTCTGCTGTGGTTAAGGAGTAGATTATTTAGGGCATTACTGTTCAATGTATAATGATTTCCAGAAAACGTGCTGAGGAGGAGTACAAAAGAAGGGAGGATGTGAAGCATAAACAGGAGGTATCCGATAGAATGATGGCCGACCTCAATAGTAAGATCCTCCCAGAGAAGGAGGAGTCAGTGGAGACCCCTCCTGCGTCGCCCACATCCCGCAGCTCGAGGAAGTGAGTCACCACACCCTCTCAATGTGGTCACTGTACACAGCTGTATAATTATAGTGGTAATTTATGCTTTCACTCTTCTCTGCATGATTTATATTATTTACTAAAACTTTTTTTGGGATTCTCTGGATTCACATTGGAATGAAAATTGAGAATAATACATAAGACCGGGGATCGCAACCTGGTCAGGGTATTCTGATAAAAATCAGAACTTAGTTAACCCTTTACCCAACAGAAGGGCCCTGTGCCAATGCATTCTCTTATATATGCGAGTCGACCATAGGTCGCCTCGCATATATAAGTGAATGCATTGGCTTAACACATTAAAAATTATAAAATTGTTAAAGAATGTAAGAAAAAATGGTAAAAAGTGTTTAAAAAAGATTTTTTTAGGCCAATGCATTCTCTTATATATGCGAGGCGACCTATGGTCGACTCGCATATATAAGAGAATGCATTGGCACAGGGCATAACTGTAACCATCACAATGTGGTCAATGAGCCGGTTCCAATGATATCCATATTTGTATGGTTTTATTGAGACAGACCCAAGATAATTTAGGCTGTTGAAGCTTTATTTGGCCGGTTTTGGCCGGTTTGTTGGGTAAAGGGTTAATGCCCTAAATAATTGACTCCTTAACCACAGCAGAATTATGGGTAACTTTTCATGATTTAGTCGGAAATATGGCTACTTGCCATTCATCGGAAAGTTCTCGGTCAAATACTTCTGGCATTACTGGTCTTGCGTGCTAGTGGACCGGCGATAGCAACCTGGTCAGGGTATTGAACTATTCTGACAAAAAATCAGAACTCGGTCAGGTACCAAGTTTGTCAGGCTGAAAAGTCTCATTCGAGATCACTGCATACAGATCCGAATGCAAAATGCCGACTTCCCCCATAACAACATTTGTCCCGGTGTGTTGTCGTGGGTGCAGTATGCTGTCCGATCGGGCACGGACATTAATGGTTGACCCGTGTACAATCCTCGGATTGTGCACTTTAAAGAAGGCTACTAGAGTCATCGCAGGGTTATAAAGTTACTCAGTCGTGGTAGGTCCTGGACCAGTGCATCTATAACTGGAAGGTTCCTGCACTGCAATATCTACAGATATAGATACACAGAGGATTTCTAATTATTAGAGTCTCTATTCTATACAAAATTTATTATCTGAGTGCCAAGCTTTAGCAAGGCTAGAATCGAATTTAGTGGATGAGGTTAATGAATCTCATATAGAATTGCTACGAATTTGAGATCCTTTTTATCACATAATTAAATTTTAGCAAGGAAAAACAATCTTAAAACGACTGTGGTTAAACATAAATTAATATTGATTTCCTTATCACAACCAAAGAGGAAGTAAAGACACCTTCAAGAAAAAATGTAGTTCAATTTTAAATGTCTTTTCATGTTGACAAAATTGTTCAACCACTCTTATTACCCATATTTATCTCACAGTCAACACTAAATAGCCTAACACAAATTGAATATCATAATTATATTCTACGGGTAATTAACATAATAATAAAGTTCCCGCATTGACTTCGACATCATTGTGCTAAGCTCTTACGTCACTGCGCATGCCGATAATACACGTGTGTCTTACTAAAAATATGAGACTGGTTTTAGGGGTTATTTGTGTGATAATGAGAAAAATTGCAACTTTTGACATTGAGACTGAACATAGTTTTACAATCAACAATCTACATTGAATTGTAAACTAAATGTTCTACCAAATTTCTAGTATTTTCTTTGAAAATTGTAACTCTCATGGGTTGGACAGGTGAATTTCCAACTTTCCAAGATTAGAGTTTAAAAGGATTACTCTCCCTGGTTGTCCAGGAGGGTAGTTCCCCTCCTTAATCTAAAATAAATTCTACACAATTAATTGTTATATACATATAAATAAAAAAAAATCTTTTAGCAAAATTGAAGTTTCAAAACACAAACCATATATTACGTTTAATATTTTAAAAGATAGAGAAACAGAAGTGAGAAGCAGTTTTCATTAATGGTAGATATGGGTACATTGTGCTAAAAATATTCTACGACTGTGGATGGGTACAATTGCTAGAAATTTAAGACATTATATAATGTGACATAAAGAGATAATCTGTAGCATTTTGCAAATATTGCAGTCCTCAAAATTATTTCAGACAAAGCACTACACTCGTTTCATGTCCAGTTATTAATTAGTAAAATGTTAATTAAATCGAAATTCAAGAAAAATATGCTGTATGAATCACAAGGTGAACAGATCATACAGGATGCCCATGTTACCTGTTTCACCCAGATGATATCAACATTATCATGCATCTATTCCTGTGAAATTGACAGTAACAAGAAATTGTTGTTATGACATCAAACATGAAATACCGCTCTCTCATTGTTCCAATGTGAATCAAGCCGTGCCCCTGAATCACCAGGTTTACTACTAATGGAGGTTATATCAGTTGCTTGTTCTCTGTTTCGAAATTAGTACAGGAATATCAGTTTTGCTATACTATTTGAGCTGGTTTTAGAGCTTTTCTGTAAGTTGTTCTTACCAACAACTCCATGGTTAACTGAATTCCACTTGTCTCTTAAAATTCAGTCGGCTTCTGTATATTAAAAATAAAATTGTTTTGCCTGGTGATTCAGAATGTTTTTCTCTTGTTTTGTGCACACAGAATACTTGTCACTTATTCAGTCAGAATGTACATTACCACACAATCAATTCACTAGATATCGAAGATTTATTTACATGGAGATATTTCTTTCAAACATTAAAGATGTATTCATGGTTTATGAAATCAATTTTATTTCCCGAAAAATCATTGGTGTCCTTGTCTCCGTGTATGCATGGCTATTGCATGCATCTGCCCCAGATGGTTTCTGGATGATATCTTCAGTAAATTAAACAATATTTGGTATGTCAGCTTATTGGTCAGGGGCACAGGTCAAGTTTGAATACTTCTCACCTGTAATATGTGAAAAGTAGCTCAAGAATCTACTTGTCACCCAAGCCTGAGTTTAGTGTGCCTGTCATTTGCAGAATGTGGTCCCCAGAGGGTGAATTTAGTGACGCTATTCCGCATAGCAGGCTAGCATCACTAAATTCACCCTCTGGGGACCACATTCTGGTACATTTCGAGCCACAGTATTCTTTGTGCACATTCTATTATCACTGCTATACTTTTAATGGATCGGTATCAATGTCTGACAATGCTCTATCTTTTACAGATGTTGATAAAATGTGACTGGTTTGTGAACTTGTTATCTGTATCATGCTAGTTTATTGCGATGTGATGTACAAAGCGATAACTAGTAAACCAGCTCATGCCACCATGTCGTTCTTCGTTTATTGCACACCCGCGACTGTCGCCTGCAGAATACTAAAATTTATGGTAACACTAATTTACTTAATTATATAAATTAGTCATTTAGATAGAGTATACCACTTTAGTCTTCATAGTGAAGACATTTTCTGTTTGAGTTGACAACATCATTAAGAATATTGTCAACGTAATTGGTCTGTATTGTACAAGAAGGATTCTTTTATGGTTTTGATACCTTCTGTTTTTGCAAAAATAAAGTCATTGGTGTGCAATAAAAAAATCTCTTGACTCTCTCTCCTAAACTAGTTTTTCTATACTATAACAATAGGAACAACTCTATAAGACCTCTTCAGGAGCCTTCCACCTTTAAATACAGTCAATTCCGCTTTATTACATATGCTCAGCGCAGAGCATTTTTATTTCATTATCAGAGTATTCCAATGTCCGCGAATGGCTCATCCGGTGCTTTTAAAAAAAAATTTGAGTCATCGTTTATAGAGGTACTGCGCTGAATGTGATTGGTGAATTGAAATTATCGCCAACTTAAATGTAAATCTTAGCTTTTAATTGCCGTATTTTGGCACATTTCTAGTCAATAATAGTACAACTTAGTATTGCTTTATAAGCACAGCATTTTATTGGAAATCATTCCATTTATTTGTCATGTTTTGTTTATAATTTGATCAATCACTAAATGATTGTGTTAGATCACTTACAATGTATAGCCCAAGAAGGACACATCTACTTATGATGTGTAGCCGAGTAATTGTGTCGCTTATGATGTACAATGTATCACCAAAGAATTTTTAATACATTATGCAAATTACTTCTTCCAAAATATATCAAATACTCTGCACATAAGTTTCCTGAGTAAACTGTAATTCCAGATATCTGCCAAATAGAAGTCTCTACTGGAGAATTATTTCATATTTTGTTAAAATAAAAAGAATTTAATAAATGTTTTAGGTCAAACAGAAGAAAGTTTGAAAGTTCCTTTTCTTCACTTCTCTTCTTTTTTTTTTGCTTCTTTATTTATTTTTTGCCTCTTTCAAAAGCAATCAATTATTGTCCACCCTATTTAACTGTGATCTGTTTGCTCTGCATAGATTATTAAACCTTTCGTTACCAACATATTGCCTATTGGTTTGTGAGGCTAGAGTAGTGTTCAGACGAGTCTGTTGCATATATTGCATTGGTCTGTATGATGCGTTGACAGGATCCATTAAACCGTTCAGACATGTATGTACATTGCGTTATAATGCAGAGCTTCTGATTAATAATTGCAGGTAATAAATTTGGTATTGGAATAAATGCAATATTGCAATTCAATCTGTCTGTAATAAATTAGTTCTACAATAATGTCGAACATTTAAATCCCAACTAACTCTTTCTGACATAAATGCAAGTTGATTTTCCTTTGCTTCGAAGATGGCCCCTATGGCCATTTATAAATAAATATATATAGTATCTACAACGAGTCCCCAGTTTATAGCGTATTTTATAAAACGAGTCCAGTAATTAGGTCTGGACCGAGCCTTTGGCCAGGTCCAGACCTAATTTACTGGTCGAGTTTTGTAAATTCCGCTATAAACTGAGGACGAATTGTAGATTCTATTTATTACATGATCTAAAACCTTGATAAATCATACTTAAATCAACAAATGGGACGTGAAACTGACATCGGCTTCTATAAGGCCAGCGGTGACATTTCATGTAACTATGCATTGTTCGCCCTCGTAAAGAAATAGTCCCAGATAAATAAAAGACTCTTTCACGGATTTAATGGCATATATTTAATGAAATAACTTTTCAAACTCTTCATTTGTTAGAGTTTTGTTGGAAAAATAATGGAAGCCATAGTATTTCGAGACATAGAGTATGGAATGTAACCAGACGACAAACTGGAAGTCAACGGTCACCTGGTACTATTTCATGTTATGAAACGAATGTTTAATATCACAGTTTATAGACTGGGTTTATTGAATGGAATAGGGGTAAGATCATGTAATATATAACTGTATAAAATTTATCTTTCCTCTGCTGTGTTAACCCTTCCATGACTGGAGCTTCCTGAAATTTTGCGAAAACCCTGTGCCAATGCATTCTCTTATATATACGAGTCTCCCTTAGGGATCCTTGCATATATAAGAGAATACATTGGCCTAACAATATTACAACCTTGTAAGACAGTGCATTTTCTTATACACATGAGGCTGTCTAAGGGAGACTCGTATATATAAGAGAATGCACTGGCACAGGATCTTTAATGCTGCACCAGTGCAACTCCAGTCATGAAAGGATTAATTAACTGAATATATAACTGTAGAAAACTTATTTTGACTCTGCTTTGTTAATTAACTGAATATATAATTGTATAAAATTTATTTTGTTACTCAGCAATAGATGCAACACACATGTTATTAGTTTCTTCATACCTACTGTAGGACTTACTGACACTCTTAACCCTCTCATGATGGGAGCTAAGCTGGTGCAGCATTAAAGATCCTGTGCCAGTGCATTCTCTTATATATGCAAGTCTCCCATAGGGAGCCTCACATACTTATGAGAATGCACTAGCTTTCAAGGTCAATATAAATATTGTTAGGCCAATGTATTCTATTATATATACGAGGCCCCTGTGGGAAAATCTTAAGAAGCTCCAGTCATGAAAGGGTTAATGGTAGTGAGTAATCTCTTTACTTTATAACGATAGCTTTGTATTTGACTAAATTCATATTCACATTTGTTTGTTTTTTACATTGATTGTTTTAAGGCAACTGCAATTTAAAAGCCTGGTTCACAAACCCTTCCTACAACTTTTTCAATATTGTACAAAAAAATATAAAACTTTTTTTATATTATTGGTTATGATGACGCTGAATAATATATGAAGCATGTGGTCACATCAGGGAAGAAAATATTTGATGGCAGAGTCTTTTTTTGCTTTCACTTTCTTTTCCATTATTTTATACAGTTTTATGAGAAGAAATACCTCAACTTATTTTTATAATTTGAGTAAAATTTATTATATTAAAAAAATCTTCTGCAAATTGCCAATTGTTGTGGTGGTGCGTAATTTTATTTTTTCCTGCATCTACTTTTTTCAACCCGAATGTTGGTAAACGGTTGGTCTACATAGTGGTAAACTTAGAAAAATAAATTATGAAGATACCTAGAATTCAGGCACTTTCGTTGAACGAAGTGTCTCAATCTACCGTATCTTAAATATATCCATGAGACTTAAATCAACGACTGTCATTTAATTCTGTTGTCTCATTTTAGTTCATTACCACCATTCCAAATAATTAAATAAGCAGCTGCGCATGCGTCAAGGGTAGGGCTTACACGATATATGTAGCTTTCAATTCAATAAACCGTAAATATAAAACTGTTTATTTATAAACGCCAGGATTGACGTCACACGATACATTTAAGGTAGAGGGCTATACTATATCTACGGCGCTGTAAACATAACCATGGCATTTGTTGAATATTAATGACCGTCATTACTGTAAACATTATTGGTTCTCAGTGAATATAATCGACATGCTACCTTCCTCTCCCATTATCAGTTTCCATTGCATTTGAATTTTAATAGTTAGTTGATATTCTTTATTATCTTTTAGTAGCTCTTGTTGGGGTAGATTGTACCATGAATCTCTACTCTGGCTAATGCCCATAGAGGTCATTTTCCACCAGTACAAAACCTTTTGAAGTCTTGACAGGGAGCCTTATACTTGAAAACATGACGCGGGGAAAATATTTCTTAGTTATTACCTGTTCCTTGATAATGTACTTTACTATAGGATAGGATAATTTTTAGGATAATTTTATTTACAATATACACACATGGAAACTACAATTACAAATAAATATAATATTAATAGACTATACATGTATATTGCTAGGGGTGATATAGTCATGGCTGACTGTCTTCCTATCACCCCTGAATGTGGTGACAGATTATATGATGAAGATGGCCGAATTAATTCGATTGTTTTTAGGTTACGTTCATCGTGTGCAGACTGGGTTTTGAATATATAGGTGTTGTTAGGGCGATGGTACGAAAAGTGGTTCATATGTATGGGCACCTACTTGGTCGATATAATGAATGAATATACATGTGTGAGTGGAACCGAGTAGGAATAATGTGAGTGCATGAGGTTTTGGGATTTTTTTTAATTAACATGCATACTAGAGTGAATTTTGTTTTGTATTGTTTGTTTGTTTTGTTATCAGAAAATTATGTATCGTTTGTGCAATAGGTGAAGGTCCCAACTCGAAATTGCACAATTTAAGTGACTTTTTGAGCAATTATGGAATTTCTCCAGGTCCCACAAAAGCATGCAATCTCGAGCTGGGACGTTAAGTAGATTATTGAGGAACACAAATTAACAAATTAATATATTCCCTGCCTTGTTTGTTCAATGTTATAAAGTTCCCTGTCAGAACGGGTCAGAACATCAAAACAAAAAGTTCCCAGGTTTTGTACTGGTGGAATATGATATCTATGGGCATTTGCCATAGTGGAGATTCATGGCATGATCTATTGTTGGGGTAATCCAGTGTTTTTTCAGTCCATATATGTAATTAATTTAAATCAATTGAGTGTTTTAAATTTTGTGAAAATCTAGTAATATTATTTATTTATAGTCCACAATTTATGACATAACAAAATATCTGGACAAAAATAATTTCTATGGCATATCCCATGACCTAATAGGAATACGGGGGCATGATCATGTAAAGTTTGTTTTAATCTATTTCTCTCTCATATCTTACAAAATAAAAAATGAGTTAACTGCAGCAATTTAGTTTAATTTGTCTGGCAGGAAGAAAAAAAAGACAATAACAGACGAAGAAAAACTTCTGGACATTAAAGAAAAAACTTCGAAGGTGAAGGTCTATGAACAGGAGCGATTGAATTTGTTCCGCACTAAACAGTCAGCAGCCAGCATGATTCAAAGATCATGGCGAATGTAAGTTTTACAGTAATGCCCTAAGTAATCGACTCTTAATTACAGCAGAATTATGGGTAACTTTTCAGGATTTAGTCGGAAATATGGCTTGTTGCCATTCATCGGAAAGCTCTCCCCGAGAGCTTTCCGATGAATGGCAACAAGCCATATTTCCGACTAAATCCTGAAAAGTTACCCATAATTCTGCTGTAGTGAAAGAGTCGATTACTTAGGGCATTACTTTATGTCTATACTGCTATCTACAGTAATGTCCTAAATAATCGACTCCTTAACCACAACATAATTATGGGTAACTTTTCAGGATTTAGTCAGAAATTTGGCCTGTTGCCATTCATCGGAAAGCTTTCCAATGAATGCCAACAAGCCATATTTCCTAGGGCATTACTCTATATTTCAACAGTCACAGAAGATGTGGATCTAAAACAGTTAATTATGTTTAAGTCTTTCACAATGGGAGCTGCACTGGTACAGCACTAAAGATTCTGAGCCAGTGCATTCTTTTATATATTGGGAGCCTCACATATATATAAGAGAATGCACTGGCTTACAATGTCAAGGTAAATATTGTTAGGCCAATGTATTCTTTTATATTTGACTCAAATTAAATTAGATAAATAATAGTAGAATAAATCCTCATGCATGTATTGTGCATGAAAAGTGCACTGAAATCAAATACATGGGGATTAAATTATAAGAAATAACTTTTGATTTGATTGAGATTATGAGCTACACGTATTATAGAATTTGTCTTTAAACTTTTGGTTATAGCTGCATTATAACCTCTTCGCTGCTAAATGATGTTATGACGTTGTGTGCTGGGCTGTTGACATTATTGCCATTTTCCAGTGGGATAATATAACTGGAATATCACAAGAACCATAAAACTGACCCAGTTGAAAGGCTATTATCGTTCACAATCGTGGAACATGATACACTGTTTGAAACTTTGAGATACAGTTATTCCGATGCACAAATCTCTGAGTTCCAGTTATGCATAGTGATCTACAGATAGTGTGCTGAAGTAGGTCCGTAGTACCTACGGATCATATAGCACACGGCATGCAATTTTACGTCCGTAATAGTTAACGATGTCATAGCAGCGAAGAGGTTAAGTCGGCAAAGAGTTTTTTCTTCAGTATACATGTATATAGCTTCAAAATATACACAATTTTGTATTTGATATTGGTCATGTTGTGGAATATTTGTTGAGTCAAAAGGGGCCATAAAAGTGGTACTAGTATGTGTACACAAGTTATGAAAACTTATTGTTGTAACTGATATGTGTTGTTTCATGTTACAGCTATAAGAACAATAAAGTTGGTATTCTCATGACTGCTCGCAAAGCACTCCGATCTCGTCGACTGAGGGCTGGGCAGGACCAATGGAACAGACAGATGGCAGCTCTAACAATTCAAGTTGCATGGAGAAAATACAAAAGGTATGACAGATAGACCTTTATTACATGATTCTACCCTTATTCCATTCAATAAACCCATTCTATAAATTGTGATATTAAACGTTCGTTTAATAACAGGAAATAGTGCCAGGTGACCTTTGACTTCCGGTTTGTGGTCTGTTAACATTCCATACGCTACGTCTCAAAATACTATGGCTTCCAATATTTTTCCAACAAACTATCAGAATGAAGAGTTTGAAAAATTATGTCATTAAATATACGCCATTAAATGCGCCAAAGAGTCTTTATTTGTCTGGGACTATTTCTTTACGCGGCAAACAACGAATAGTTACGTGAAACGTCGTCGCATGCCTTATATAAGCAGATGTTAGTTTTGTGTCCCATTTGTTGATTTAAGTATGTTTTGTCGATGTTTTGGATCATGTAATAAATAGAATCTACAACTCGTCCCCAGTTTATAGCGGAATTTACAAAACTCGTCCAGTAAATTAGGTCTGGACCTCGCCAAAGGCTCGGCCCAGACCTAATTTACTGGACTCGTTTTGTAAATTCCGCTATAAACTGGGGACTCATTGTAGATCCTCTATTTATGTCATCATTGTAGTCCACTATGATGAATCGTGACCAGAATAATAATGTCTTTTCAATTGACATTGGGTGGGCAATATTTCACATTAACCCTTTACCCAACAGAACGGCCCTGTGCCAATGCATTCTCTTATATATGCGAGTCGACCATAGGTCGCCTCGCATATATAAGAGAATGCATTGGCTTAACACATTAAAAATTATAAAATTGTTAAAGAATGTAAGAAAAAATTGTAAAAAGTGTTAAAAAAAGATTTTTTTAGGCCAATGCATTCTCTTATATATGCGAGGCGACCTATGGTCGACTCGCATATATAAGAGAATGCATTGGCACAGGGCATAAATATAACCATCACAATGTGGTCAATGAGCCGGTTCCAATGATATCCATATGTGTATGGTTTTATTGAGACAGACCCAAGATATTTTAGGCTGTTGATGAAGCTTTATTTGGCCGGTTTTGGCCGGTTTGTTGGGTAAAGGGTTAAATAGAACCTCGTTCGATCCAACGTATTCAAAAGATTAGTGACATTATTGAAATCAACAATTAGTTATCAAGGCCACTTCGTGACTCAATTCATGAAAATAGCTGTCTGGCTAGAGACAATGGAATGGTTGTCATGGTTTCCCTTATGTTGACAGCTTGAGATGTAAACATGGTATCTATTGCATGGCTGTCTGACCAATCATGGACACTGTATCTTACTGGAGGTGGAACATACTGTTAACTTTTGACTCATTAGACCGGGTCCTACTATACGCAGCAAGTCCCTGGATATGCAGCAAGTCCCCGTTAAACGCAGCAAGTCCCTGGTAAATGCAGCAAGTCCCTCTAATTTAGGGTGGATTAGTGGTGTTGTTGATGAGTTTAATCAGTGTTTTATTATCCATTTGATTTATGATCTGTGGCAGTTGATTAGAGTTGATTGGAAATCTTTATCCCTTTATAATTATTTAAGATGGGTATATATTTGTAGATTTTTATATATAAAATAAAATAGTTTTTCTAAGTTTTATTAAGTTGCTATTTCTTTTATTCTACTCACTATTTAATATAATTTAATTAATATGATTTATATTTCTTTGTGACATTCCTGTTTTCACTGCGTAAACACATGTCGGTGATTAATTATCACTGAACAGGTGTTTGTTTTTGTAGGACAAAGGAACTTTCTGGGAGTTTCTCCTTTGAAGCTCATTTGAAGATTTGTTTGTTTTCTTAACCAGACTGAATAATTATCAACCAGTGTTATTTCAAGATTCAGCTCACGTCTGAGATGGCATTTTGTGTATTTAATCAAATGTATATAAGCTGCAACTAAGATTTCAGAAATCATAACCAATCTTAAAATTTATACAATGCGTCTTACTGATCCTTGTTTAATACCCTTGTGGCGTGTGTGGTATTCGATGTTTTAAAGATTGCATCGAATGTACTGGCTGTAAACAATGGACACATTACCAATGTGTTCCGATGACGAAACAAGTTTTCAACATGTGGTCAGAAGACTTGAGTTACATCACGTTTTACTGCAAATCGTGTTCTTTCAACAGCAACGGTGAATATGATGTGTTAAAAGCATTAAATATAGGTTATTGTTAGTCTATTCCTGCTATGATTTTAATAAAGAGCGTTTATTTCACTGATGTGAGAAAATATAATATGAAAGCATTAACCATGTTAATAATTAGCCTTTATTTGTTAGTCTATTCCTTACTTGTTTGCATTTAGCAATAAAAACATCTAAAAAAAAATCCAACTCTTAATTTTATCATTCAATGATTCAGTCCCACAATTCAGTCCAATTCCCTTCAATAATCTATCAGTATTATGATCAAATTAAAGCCCTTTGAAGCCCTTTGTAATCAGCGCCTCCACTGATTAAACATATCGTTGTGTAAACAAGCATGGCTAATCCGGCGTAATCAACTCTCGGTGAGAGGGACTTGCTGCATATACCAGGGACTTGCTGCGTTTACCGGGGACTTGCTGCATATCCAGGGACTTGCTGCGTATAGTAGAACCGATTAGACCAAGCCTTGAAATAGTGTGTCTAACATTTGTAGAATGAGGTCCCCAGAGGGGGAATTTTGTGATGCTACTCTGCACAGTGGGCTAGCATCACCAAATGCACCCTCTGTGAACCTCATTCTGATTAAGCCTCAACTGCTATGTGAGATCTAAGATCAGATTGCAATTCCCCAGTTGAAGTTGGTGATGTTCACCCATCAGTAACCTCATTAATGCATTTTATCTTCTGCAAATTAGAGGATATAGAAACTGAACCGAAGGGAAAAAGTAACTAAAAACAATGTTAATTTGAGATTATAGATACTGTGAGGGATAGCATCACTAAATTCACCCACTGGGGACCTACCTCATTCTTTAAATGTCAGACACTATTTCAAGGCTTGGATTGGCCTGAAAAATTGAATTGATAACTGAAATCGGATGAGAAGGAAGTAACTTTTGTATTGTTCACAAACTGCCCAGTAAAAAAAACGGAACAGAACAAGACAATGTAATTAGAAAAATACAGCACGAAGGATAGAATGAGAGACGTACTACATATAAACGTGGAGCCCGGGCATTCACGTAAATCCATGAATGTAATTGATCACCTGACAGGTCCGTGATTAATCTTTCTTCAATATGATATATCATTAACCGTGATAGAAAAAGGTATAGTGATGATACAATCATTTAACCCTTTGAGTGCCAGGTCCGAGTTTTGTATCGACCCATATACCCTGTGCCAATGCATTCTCTTATATATGCAAGTCGACCATAGGTCGCCTCGCATATATAAGAGAATGCATTGGCCTAACCCAAAAAAAAAAAAAAATTCATTTTTTTATTTTTTTTTACAGACCATAAATTAGGGCCGATGAGATCGGCCCCTGGAACTAAAAGGGTTAATGTATTGTTTACATACATTTTCTGATAGCGCGACAAACCCACGTGTCGTTCTGTGTTTTTACACACCCCCCGTCCTAGAATTCAGGCACATACAGGTCTTGTTTTATCATGCAGATGATGCTTTCATTTTATAGTTCCAGTTTCATGGCTGAGGGGAAATTCATTTATTACACGCTTGTTCCCAGAAGTACAGTGTTATTGCTGTTCCATATTTACAAATACGTATGGAACGTACGTTCTATACGCATCTCGTTGACGTAAAATGACGTACCTGACGTTCGCCTCAACCATGAAACCGGAACTATAAAATAAAAGTATCATCACACATGACAAAACACGCCCTCTATGTGCCTAAATAAACCTTCTAAGCTTGTAATTTTAATGCATGGATTCTAGGACGCGAAGCGTGTAATAAACACAGAACGACACAATGAGTAAATCGGTTTGTCGATACGGCACTCGTGCTGTCGCGGAAGGATAGAACTATTCTTCTATCCTTCCGCGACAGCACTCGTGCCGTATCGACAAACCCATTTACGCATCGTGTCATTCTGTGTATTTACGTCTTGTGACATGTTCCATACAGATTTGTAAATATGGAACAGCAAGAGCACTGTAATTCTAGGAAAAACATGTAATAGATATTCTTATACATTTATAATCAAATTTTGCTATCTTCTTCAGGAAGAAATTGCTCAAATCGGCACGCTCTCCAAAGAGAAATAAGCAAGTGAAGATGTGGGACCCAGATGTGATATCATCAAAACAGACTACAGTTGCTTGCCAAATATATAGTATGTACTCATTGAGATGTTTACAGCTGTTCCCATTGATGCTCAACTTGAAAAAGTCAACTTCAAGCTATTGCCATGGATTGGCATCCGTCGTTCGTGCGTGCGTGATGCGCATCCATCAACAATTTCCTTTAGCACACCCTACAGGTCATATCTGTCATACGATTGTCACCAATCTTCATACATATCTTCCGGTGACCTCTAGATGGAATTTTTCTGAAATTCATTAAAAAACATGGCTCTCAGCAGCCATCTTGGATTTCAAATTTGAATCCAAAAGCCTGCATTTATTGGAGAATTGTTTTGAACATTTACAGGCATGTTTAGGATCACCTCTAGATGGGAGCTATCGAATTTGAAAAAATTTCTATGAAAAACATGACCACCGGCAGCCATCTTTGATTTTACTCTTTGCATGACTAAATCCTTTGGCACACACTACAGGCCACCTCCCTCATCCGATCATCACCAAACTTCATTTGGATCTTCGGGGTGACCTCTAGATGGAAGCCAATATAATTTTTCTGAATTTCATTGTAAAATATGGCCACCAGTATGAATTTGTGCTGTGGCTCATTGTCTGCACAGATAAAGAATTCGGCTGAATCAGATTGAATCACGATTCTATACCAAAATCGAACTGAAAATCAAATCAGAAAAATAATTCCCGGATCGCAGGGCCCTAGAATAGATATTCCATTGTATCTTTTAAACTGAATGGAAAACTCCATTCAAGAATCAATTGGTTTTGACTATCAGTTTGATTGTTCATTTTAGGAGAGGCTACCACATTCCGCCCATGGAGCCCTAGCAGGAAGCGGACAGTTCGACCAAATTCTGTGAAGAAAATGCCGTCTGCTGCTTCCAAATCGTATGGCTTTGCATCAGAGAATTATCACCCGATAGCAGCATCACAGGGAGCAGTGCCCACAGTTAATAAACAAGGAAGTCCACAGATAAATAAAGCAAAAACACGCAGAAAAAATGAAACCGAATTCTCAGGTGAAATCTAGTCCCATTTAACCCTTTCATGACCGGAGCTGTGCTGGTTCAGCATTAAAGATCCTGTGCCAGGAACCTCATATATATAAGACAATACACTGGCCTAATAATATTTACCTTGACAAGTTGACCTTTTAAGCCAGTGCCTTATATATGCAGACTTGCATACAAAGTCAAGGTAAATATTGTTAGGCCAATGTATTCTCTTATATATGCGAGGCTCCCTATGGGAGAGACTCGCATATACATGTATAAGAGAATTCATTGGCACAGGGTTTTCTCAAAACTTCAGGAAGCTCCCTTCATGGAAGGGTATATTAAGATACACAATGTAAGAATGCAAGACAGCAATATATCTCCTCCATGGTCAATTGGCTGCCTTGAGTTTTATTTCTGCTTAAATTATGTTATACACAAGGCATTAATATCTCATAACATAAACATACTTAACAGGGAAAACGGTAAAACTATCAAGTACAAAATTCAATAAAAGGCTGAAATTATACACTGGAAAACACTGAAATGAGTAAAAAATATGATTGCAAAAGTCTCAACTTTCCAATTTATAAGCTAATCCATTTTCAATTGCAGCAAAATTTCTGAAGCTATGTAGTCTAAAATGAACCGCTGACTAAATTTCATAATGACCCAATGCCTTAGCTATAGCTATATGAAATATATTTAGAGTAAGCTTTTCAGTGATGTATTCAGCAGATGTATTTACTAATTTTGAATTTTTTCATATTTCACACCTATCTTGCTCTTTTAAGTTATCCAATGGTAATAAATTTCTTTTTCAGATGGAATGAAGAACCTACACATATCATCATCTAACAAGAGGCAATCAAAGCAGTTCTCTTATAACTTGAGGACGTCATGATGACTGTAGATTACTACACATACTTTTAGCATGGGAGTCAGGGGAGTCTCTGAACAGTATTAATTCATGAAACATTAACCTTTTCTTTACTAGATGGATTCTTCCACCAAATTAAAAAAGTGTACATCGGAATGGTCTATTATTGTTTTGAAGGAATGTACAGGTAAGGCAACACCAATTTTTAAGTCTGGTTTACGAACATGTGGGGAGAAAAAAAGTAGATGCAGGAGGGAAAAAAATAAAAATTAAAAAAAAATCCCCCCCCCTAATTTATATCAAGTAAATCGTGGAATTTGACATAAATTTGACAAAAATTGTGAAAAAAAATTTTTGAATGAAATTCTGAAACAAACAAGACATTTCTTGTCATGAAATACATGAAAATATGGATCTGTAAATGATCATAGGCAGAACCGGATGCGACAGCACATGAAAATCAGTACGCGTGTAAAAAAAATTGGGAGAAAAAAGTTTTATTTTTTTTCATGAAATGGAAAAAAAAGTTGTAGGAGGTGTTCGTAAACCAGACTTAAAAATTGGTGTCGCCTAATATAAGTAGACAACAGATAATAAAAGTGCAGAAGAAGTCCTATTTATTGGAGGGAAATGTTCAGATGATAAGTTCAACAAACGACCTATGGTCGTTTATTGAACTTATTATCTGAATATTTCCTAAGGGAATTTATCATCAATGAGTATTTAGTATAGAAAGGGTTAATAATTCTCATGAATCTTATTTTCACTTTTGCTTTTAAATTACCAAAATCAAAATCTTAGTTACTTTATCTCTAACTATTTGAACCATTTCAGCCACTTCAAAGCATGTGCCAAGTTTGAATGACAGAATATGGCTAAGGTAATATGCTACTCTTGTGGAAAGCATCTTGTTTGTATAATGAAACAAGAGCATCGCTAGGGCGTGGCAAAATACGCCCTTTCGAATTGTACTATCGCAAAATAAGATAATACTTTGAGCTTACATTTAAAGAAAATCTGATATACCCCTAATTTCAATGCCAAAATGTGGTCAAATTCTAAGTCGAAAAATGGCCATAACTCATGTAAAAATAATTAGACAGAACCTATATTCAAACTTGGCGTGTAGTTTTAGGTGGGAAATACACATACCAGCTTTGGTTCAGCTCAAATAATAAAAACTGGAGTTATCGGTCGGAAACCAAAATGTTATGAAATTGGTCAAATTCTAAGTTGAAAAAGGGCCGTAACTCATGTAAAAATAATTGGATGGAACCCATATTCGAACTTGGCCTGTATCTTTAGCTGAGCAATACACATACCAACTTTGGTTCAGATCAAATAATCCAAACTGGAGTTATCGATCGGAAACCAAAAATGTTAACGGACGGACAGACGGACGGACAGACTGATAACATAATACGACCTTTTTTCAAAAAGGGCGTATAAAAAGACTATGAATATTTTGAGCTATTCCTCATGATAGAATAACCAATGCTACAACGAAATCCAAAATATCGGCATTTTTTTAATGGAAATGATTCTATATATTTATAAACAAAATATATAGAGGATCTACAATGAGTCCCCAGTTTATAGCGAAATTTACGAGTGCAGTAAGTTAGGTCTGGACTGAGCTTTTGGATGAGTTTTGTAAATTTTGCTATAAACTGGGGACGAGTTGTGGATTCTATTTATTACTTGATCCAAACCTCCATACAACATACTAAATCAATAAATGGGACGTTAAAGTAACAGCGGCTTCTATAAGTGCTGCAATGACGTTTCATGTAGCGATGAGTTGTTTGCCTGTGTAAAGAAATAGTCCCAGATAAATAAGTCTCTGACATATTTAACCCTTTACCCAACAAACCGGCCAAAAACGGCCAAATAAAGCTGCAACAGCCTAAATTATCTTGGGTCTGTCTCAATAAAACCATACAAATATGGATATCATTGGAACCGGCTCATTGACCACATTGTGATGGTTACAGTTATGCCCTGTGCCAATGCATTCTCTTATATATGCGAGTCGACCATAGGTCGCCTCGCATATATAAAAAATCATTTTTTTCTTACATTTAACAATTTTATAATTTTTAATGTGTTAAGCCAATGCATTCTCTTATATATGCGAGGCGACCTATGGTCGACTCGCATATATAAGAGAATGCATTGGCACAGGGTCGTTCTGTTGGGTAAAGGGTTAATATTAGCACAGAAGGTTAGATCTTTTATTATAAGCTCAATGGCGATTTATTGAAAAAATTGTTGTTATATAAATTTTGATGACCCCCAGAAGGGGATGGAGAAGTTTTCTCTTTCACACAAGCTCGCATGTGCAACCAATTCACTTACATGTACAAATGTGATACTGGAATATTTCAATTTATTCGCGAATCAGTATAGTTATTCTTTACTGGTTATAATAAAAATCTATTTTATGTTGAAATTCGACACTATTATAGGGGAAATAAACGGAAGAATACGGGAACTATATTTCTCTATTCTGCGGATGGTGACGTGAACAGGCAGCGACCAGCTGTTGGCTTTGGTACATCGATTAAAGGCAATTGTGAGAACATTTATCACAGTAAATGGCAAATTGCTTTGAAACGCATATATTAAAAAAAATATCTAGTCTTTTTGAGTGGAAATAGAAAATTATGTCATTCATGAACGAGGCAAATAAACATTTGTCTCTCTCACGAATGACATTATTTTCCGTATCCACTCAAATACACCAAATATCATGTACATATAATAACCGTCAATCAGTTCAAGAGAAGGTTTCCATTGTTAGGAAATAAAAAAAAAAGATAATCGCTTCCATCACACAAGCAATGCTGACATGTTAGGATATCACTAGCTTTCAAGCATTAAGTTTCATACAGGGTAATCAGGGTAATGCGAGAATAAAATCTAGTTGTTTCTTATTGATTTGTGCGATTATTGTTTATTGTTATGAGTAACTTGTTAAGTTTGGATGTTATTCACATTCATTGTTAAATATCTCTCTACTATTTTCCTACTCACCATTTTCAAACTTTGTTGATGTATTTGATTAAAAGTTATTATTTTTCTTGAATCATGCATTTCATATTCTTTTACCTCCCCACCCCAATTAACAGATGGGACGTATCGTTTGTGGGCTTCTAAAAGGTTGTACATGTACCCCAGGAAAATCAAATTGTTGAGGAGACACACAAGATTTATTTATCTCTGGAACTAGAATTGGTATCTGCCAATAATTTTGCACCGGCCATAATACTTCAGATTGCAGTTGTTATAATAAATACACTTTCATATTCAATTATGTTCTAGTTGATGAGAAAACATAATCTTATTTGTGTTATACAACACTTTAGAAGTAAAAAATTTAAATCTTATCTGTGCGACATTTTAGTTTTGATAATTCCCTCTGTCTATTCTTCTTGAAAACAATCCAATCAGAATTATCCTATCGGGAATGGTTTCAGAAATAAAAATTACGACATTTCAGAATTAACGGAAATTTTTTGCGGGGTACGCAAATACAACATTTTAAAACGTGAATTTCCCTGAAAGGCATCGAAAAATGGCATTTATACTTGAAATATTGACAAGTTTTCTGATGAACTTATGTAATCAAACCTGTAGATTTAAAAAAATGCAATAAAAAGTTTTGTGCCAAAATGGCAGGTAAAACCTTTTAGAAGCCGCGCGATGATATGTTGAACATCAACATATGTTGTTCTTTTGGTTGCCTATTACATGCAAAAAGTCTTAGATAAAAAGACTTCAGAGTAATTGGAGGCAGAAAAGATGGTATCTGGAGAAGTCTGCCCAAAACAAAGTCGGCCCCAGAGAAGTTGACCCCAAGAGAAGTCGGCCCAGGTAAATTAAAGATTGCGCAAGTGAAGTCGGCCCAATTCTTTTTTTTTACTGCTTGTAAAGATGTTTATATAGTTTATGGTCGGGGTGTTTACATTACGCAAATGTGACCAACATTTCACCACATGGTGTCAAAAGGGATTATATCAACTTGTTGCATTCCATTTTATGTGACCATGTTTTGCGACATGGTGTCGAATGGGATTATATCACCTCGTATCATTGAATTTGCTTATCGCACACTGTCATGGCTTTTCGCAGATATGTCGATATGGTTCGTTAAAGGGGAATTTAAGACACAGGAAATATAATGTTACATCGATGGTTGCCTATTAGAAAAATAAACTTATTAAAAAATCCCATCACCATTTATCCGGGCTTTGGACTGGCTCATAAATAACTTGATGAGGCTGGTTTAAAGTTTTTTTTTCTTGGTTGGGGCGATGACGCCAAACTCGGTCGTAATCGGATGGTGTATATATCTGACGTCGACGAACATGCTTAGCAGGCAAATCAGGAGGTTGCTGAATGTTGTCCATTGACGGCCTGGTGGATTCCATAATCGGAAGGTCAGTTGTTACATTGCAATCACAATTGCATTGATTATTCACTTGCGAACACACATAACAGGGCTGTATGACAGGCATATTTGAAATTGAAATACAAATCTGTACCGGAAAAAAATTATCCATATATATGACACAAGGTATTAGACCAGATACGAACCCTCACACTTAGTCAGCCAATTAATCTATAGGCCTAAACAATGTCTCACCATAATTATAATGGGTGTCGCGCCAGAGGGATTTCCACATGGAAGTAGTCAGCGATAAAGATAAACGAAAAGTATTGTAGGGTTAAACGAGGTTTCCTTGACACATGATTATATGTTACCCAATTGAGTAAACATGCAACTAACTAGTGCATGACACCTATCATAGTACATGTATATGATATAGAAACACATACAACGATTATCAGATTTCATAATTGGTGACAACTGCATTTTAACATTAACGACGAGACAATTAATGGATATACATAGATATAATGCTAAATGTTAATGGCTGATCAGTCATACACAATCACACACATCACAATTCACACAGTCGATTGACAGTCGGACCTCCAGAGAGCTTGGATCGCCACCTCTCAGGATGAACTCACCACCGTTAATACCAATTAGTGTCACTAATATGCTGGACGCCATGCATGTCACGCCTTGTCTGAGCTGGTCACTTCATGCTCATAAAGGCGGATACCAGCTGGTTCTGGATTTTCAGGGCTCCCTACCGGACCGGAAAATACCAGATCAGCACGGAAACCACGACAAAAGATGAACAAAAAAAAGAAGAAAACACAATCAAGGAAAAAAAGAGATGCCGAGAGACTAGCGTGGAAAGAGAAGAAGGCGACGGATGTTACACCAGCCAGCTCCTCCCATGCAGTCGAGATCCCGACCCAGTCTGTCCAGGAGATGGAATCACCACCACCATCGCCTCTACGACCAGACGCGGACACCTCCGACTTCATCCCGAAGACTCCGGAATACAACGAGCCGGAGCCTGCCAATCCTATATCACCGGTAACCGAACAAGAAACAGATGCCACCCGCCTATGGAGAGAAAACTACATGAAAGAATCAGCTAAATATCACGCCAGCGTAGACGAAACAATTAAGAAAGCAGAAGAGACTAGAATAACAGCAATGGCAGCCTTTGATAAAATATATCCTCCGAAAAGTAAAAACAAGAAAAGAAAAAAGCTAAAAGCAACCAGCAAAAGCTAAACATCCCAACCTCACTTTGCCTCCGGTCAGCCTCCGCATCTGAACAACATCAACAGCCTCAACAATCGATTTTCATCGAACATATCAAGAAAGGGTGAATGGAATAGCACAATGCGTTCCGACCATCCTACCCGGCCTGCGGCCGGAAACTACACAACAGGCTGGGCCGACTACTCCAGGGCCGACTTTGTTTTGGGCCGACATGTAGATGGGGCTGACTTCATAGCGGGGCTTACTTCTCCTGTATCATATCACGTTCAGTTACTGATAATGAACTCACCAGAAATAAGCTAAATATTTCCATGCTATCAAACACTTATAAATTGAGCATACAAATATAGTACCACAATTTGGATCTCCATAGAGGGCTGACACCAGTTTGGGTCAGGGGTTTCTAAAATTGATGGAAACCTGTGATTATGGTAACCAACTTTTCAGCAATGATCAGCTAACTTAAAATAAATCTGATAAGGGCAGGTATAGGCCATTTGAATCTGTGATATTGCCATTATTATGTCAGAACTTCTGGCCCCTAAAACCCCAATTTGGGCACTTTAAAAAAAAAACAGTCAGCACCATCAAATTTCTAAAAGTCCCCTCAAAACCACCTTCAATATAAAGTGATAACCTATCCCAAAAGGAGCCCAGTTCTGAGACAGACTATATGCCATCAAGCACTTGGGTGTCCGCTTAAAATAATATCTCTGGTTACTCAGCCTTTTTCTTGTGACCAGAAAGAACAGTCGCTCAGTCACACACTGGCATCAACAATGCAGTTAGGATTTTTTCCACTCTTAATTTATCTATTGTCTGGCACATTATAAGTCTTCAAGGATCATAACTATATACATTGTATATACACATCGCTGACCAATCCTATAGTTGCATTATTATCAGGGGTCCTCAAAATAAATGATTTATAAAATGTATTGCCCTCAAATTTTGGGAATAGCAGTCTAGCCATGTGGTGAATACAAATTAGATAATTTCATAAATTTTTTATGTCTGCTGTTTGATCCTTAAAAGGACTGTTCTATTGCAGTTTCATCAGTGTTTGTTTCATGATATATTTTAACTACAGGCCGCATCTCTCATCCGATTGTCACCAAACTTCATATGGAACTTCAGGGGGAGCCATCAATATTTTTTCGAAATTCATTAAAAAACCCAGCCTCCAGCAGTCATCTTGGATTTCAAATTGGAATCATTTGGCTTACCCTGCAGTCTGCATTTATTGCAGAATTGTTTTGAAAATTTACAGGCATGTTTAGGATCACCTCTAGATGGGAGCTATCGATTTTGAATGATTTTCATTGAAAAATGTCACAGCCATATCTTGGATTTTACTCTTTGCACGACTTAATCTTTTTACACACTCTACAGATGACACCCCTTGTCTGAACATCACCAAACTTTATATGGATCTTTGGGGTCACAACTACATGTAGATGGGAGCCATCAATATTTTTTAAATTTCATTGAAAAACAATGGTAACCGGCAACCATCTTAGATTTTACTCTTTGCATGACAAAATCCTTCGGCACACCCTACAGTCTATATCCGATTGTCGACAAAATCCGTATGGATCTTCAGGGTGATCTTTAGATGGGAGTAATTGTTTTTCCCAAAATTTGTTAAAACCATTCCTGCCAGCAGCCATCTTGGATTTTACTCTTTGAATGACTTAACTCCATCGGCACAACCTACAGGTACATCCCTCATCCATTCATCACCAAACTTTAAATAGATTAGAACCAATTCTTTACCATATTCGATAACAAAAAGTTGCAGGCAAGTTTAGGATCACTTCTAAATGGGAGCCATATAATATGACTGATTTTGGATGAAAAACATGGCTGCCGGCAGCCATCATGGATTTTACTCTTTGCATGACTAAATACTTCAGCAGGCCTTTATGTTAAGCCAACATTAGAAACCAATTGATCCCAAACTGGAAATGGCTCTTCGAGTTGACCAATGGTTTTACTTAAACATTTAAACTTTCTGCATCCCTATTGCTGCATTGACTGTAATGGATGACATCATCCCCTCTCCAAGTTGAGGCTTGGTGTCCACATGCATTCAATACTCACTATGGTGATTGATTGATAGATTTTTATTTTGATAGCCACAACATCATACATACATCTACATTCTACAGTATATAGGGCCTACATTACAAAATATAGATACCTTGATAAGGCATAGCAGACAATTTGAGTGCAGAAGTATAACTATATACCGTAATATAATTGGCTTTTGAGGGCTGAACATAATTATCACTTTAGAAAAAAGAGTAGGTGTCATTCAGGTCGAAAATATGAAGATTAATGCACGAGTCTATCACAAAACGTCCCTTATCGGGACGTAACTTCCATTGTGATACCTGGTTTCCATTGTGGTCCCAATATGGTGGGTCTGTGTGATTATTCAAATAAAAGCCTGATGGTCGTTCAGCATGAGCCATATATGTTCCGTTAGAATCGTTACTTTCGTAGTATTCGGGAAAACCACTGTTCCATATTCCATCTTTTGTAAATTCATTCTATGTTTCATTCCATTCCAGATTTTGTCATTATCGTTTGCGAACAGGTTCCTGCGCATGCGCATTAGCGCATTCTTGTTAAAAAAAATCTCCGATTTGTCGCATGATGGTCTGAGTCAAATTTATTCCCATTATTTGGCATTATTTACCGATATAACAATGAATTCGGAATCCTAAGTGTCTACTCCTTTAAGCTGTTAGTTTGGTAAGTTTGAGTGTAATCGAAAATATTGTCGCGACAACTAACAAAACACGCACCAGGCAACGTGAGGGGTGTTTGGTGACTCCACAAAAATCAATCAAATGAAATTATGAATGGCTCAATTCTATTTTCATTGATGATTTTCGCGTCAAATTTTTCATGTAGTAGGCCTATAGTATCAGTATATATTTTATCTGGTAAAATTTTCTGAGAATACTGAATATATAAATGGTTGTTGTTGTTGTGTTCTGTGATTCTCTAGTCTAGTCTCTACTCTAGACTAGAGTAGACTCTATGTCTATCGTTGATTCAAGGTCCCAGCCACTGTCACTGACTGTCACTGTGGCTAATGGGGTCGTTGTCGTAATGTTTTATACATAGATGCACACCGTGTGCAAAAATGCATATGTATACATAATTTTAAATGCACACCAGTCTCGCGTAGTGACAGGGGTCATTGTCGTAGTGTTTTCTTCATAAATGCACACGTTTTGATATTTTTTGTAAGTTTATTTTCTTCCGTTCATCGACCAAACAACCATGCAGTTCTTTCCGTCCCTGTTTAATACTAAGAAAAATATGCGACCGATGACCAATCTTATTGCAGTTTTGATAATTGCGATAAAAGAATGCCTTTATGATTATCAGAACTTCGGAAGAAAAATAGTTATGAATTGAAGCAGACAGCAATTATTTACGGTAACGTTTCAATCTCGCGCCGACTGAGACTGGTGTGCATTTATGTACATAAATGCACACGGTGTGCATTTATGTATAAAACGTTACGACAACGACCCCATTAGCGTCACTGTGAGAGAGCCAGGTGCTGTAATAATTTGCTTGACCCTTGGCTTGGTACGTTAAACATGCTGTCCTCAGTGATTATATACACATATTCTCAAAATACTCTCAACCAAGTTGGAACCGCTGTGACTGCAGTGAGACTGAGACCGTGTTGAAAAATGACGAACAACGCAGTTCTAACTTCTATTCTAACTTACTCACTGTTACTGTTAATGACAAATAATGTTACTCTAAGTCTAACGCGGTTGTTATTTTCTAGGCTATTTCAGTGCTTGCCTATGATAATACGGTGGAGGTGGTCGTAAACGAAAAAGTGCCTTGGATTCCACCAGCGTTGGGGCATCTTTATGACGGCCTGACAGTGACACTGACAGGCCTGTTTTAATTGTCCGCCGAGCGATTTGACAGCCAGATATATTGTCATTTAATGTCTGATTTTTTTAATGTCTTGTTGGCTTTTAAAATTCATTGGTTTAATATTAAATATTAAACCAATGCATTTAAATTATAAGAAACTGGCCATATGCATAGGTTTGTTCTATTTTCCAAAGAGGAAAAAGAAACCCACAAAATTCAAGGACTTTGTTAGTGACAACATCGTGGAGAAACTAACCACAAATAACGAAAGTGTCTACGAACCAATTCATAAAAACACAGACCAATACGGATATTCCTTCTTTCCGAGGACTGTACTTGACTGGAACAAACTGGACAACAGCACAGTCAATGCCGCCGACCTAGAAACATTCAAGGCGGCTCTGGGAGAACAAAAATAACGCTCCTCACACCGTCCTGTAAAAGCCAGCTTTGGTCACTAGGACGTAACAACTACAGATACAGATTTTTTAGTAAGATCGTCCTCAATTTGTTGAGGTCGTCCTGTAATTCCAAGTCGGTAAAAAGTAGCATTATAGTTCCACAGAAGTGAGAATTAACACTCTCTGGTGGTGGTCACATGACTTCTTTATATAGAAAACAGCTTGGCTTTTATTTTTCTATAAAACAACAACAACAACTATAAAAATGCTACATGTAATAGATCGATCTAAATCCAGTTAGTTTGGGTCTTCTATTGTATTATTTCTTGTATATTCATATAACTAGATTGGGGAATTGGTAAATTATAGGTTTATTATGTACTTACGAATTTGATTCTGGTGGTTTTCCTGTGGGCTTTGATCGCTCTTTCGGTTATTCGCGACTGTTTTCGTTAGGGGTGGGAAGATACGCTAGTGCCACGATACGATACGTATCTCGATACACCGTTCGCGATACGAGTGCGTATCTAGATACATATATACATACTACATAGATACACTCCAGACATTGTTTCAGCATTTATAATATCGCCAGCAGTCGAAAACACTCTTTATCCCATTTACTAGGGTAGCTAACAAACCGAAGTGCTGCCAAACTTTAGACTTGTATTTGTCTGCGGGTTTGGGTTTTATAATGAATTTTTCCTGCGATTGCTGAGGAATCTCAAATGCTGGCTCCGTAGACGCCATTACATTTACAAAGCTTATTTTAAAAAAACGGATGTTGAAACTCAAGAGTTCAAGGACGATGACCACAAAATCGAGTAATCAAGACTTGCACAAAGAAAGTCCGTAAGTGATCATGCTTGAAATCACTTGTTAATAAATCACAAAACGCGGAGCTGCCAATGTAAGAGGAGTAACTCTAAATACAATGTACTAGATTCAGACCACTGGACTCGTAACTATACGAATTGAGTTCGAGTGACACGCGATTACGCGGTCAAAATGAAGGGTACCGCGGAAAGTACCGGTATATTTAGAAGGCAGTTGTGCGTCAGCTGCGAGCGCACGTGACATGTGCTTCCGAAAACGAAACGGGAAGTTATATATCAATTGTGCCATGTGGCGTAAATATGCACCGGCTCTAATCAAACACGCGATGCACGTGTGACGTGCAGCACGGACACATTATAGTACGTTTCATCACTTTCGCGCGAAGCTATATATGCACATGAAGTCTTGTTTTAACTTTGTTTTAGGACTGAAACTCTCGATATATCTTAATAGCCGATCAAGTGACTATGCTTTTCGAAGTTTTCGTACAGTAAACATTTATTATGAATTATACGTGTATCGCAATACGACGATATTTAAGGATTTGTATCGGTGCATGCATCGTATGTTACCGTATCGCGATACACCGGTGCATCGGTGTATCTTCCCACCCCTAGTTTACGTTTGACGTCACAGGATGCGACGCGAATTATCGAAAACCTGACGCTATCGAAAACAGGACATCCAACCATACCTGTCAAATAATAGTGCATGCATGTTTCAGTCAAAAATACAACCTTGCACTATTATAGGTTGTACATACTAATACTCGTATACTAGTAGTAAAATATAGTAGTGAAAATACGTGCACTATTAATTTCAACCAAAAATATGGCCCTGCACTATAATTCGGCCTGCACTATTGTTTGGCAGGCGAGAGTACAGCTGCAGCGCCCTAAAAAAAATTCCTAGAAAAGGCAACGATGTGCTCAGATCTATATTGTACTACCCCGCTGGACAAAACAAGTGTCCATTGGCACCGCGGTGTATTTGCCATTCGGTCGCGGTGTCAGAGTTTGTAACTGCAGTTGAGCACCGCGGCCGAACGGCAAGTACACTGCAGCCGAGCGGCAAGTACACCATGGCCGAAAGGCAACTACAACGCGGCCGAATGGCATGTACATCGTGGTTAGATTTCGGGTTTGTATCATCTTTTTTCAGTCTAATGAACGTACACCGCGGCAACAACACCATGGCCGAATGGCAAGTACACCGCAGCCCAACTGTTGTTAGCCAGTGGAGCCGCAGTGTAGTTGCATTTCGGCCGCGGTGGCAACGCTAACCGCGGTTAAGTGGACACTTGTTTTGTCCAGCGGGGTAGTTCTTTGCGATTTTGGTGATATACACGTCTGTAAATATTTATCACATTTGTGTTGTTTTACTGCGACTGCAGATGCTGAAATTGATTTTAAATCGCAGGTGGTATGAGCTGTGGAAAATCACTGGTGGAGTACCCACTGCGCAGGCCTTCAAATCCAACGTGAATCAGAATCATTATTCTCAATTTGATTCTTGTTAAAAAAGCCTTGATTCCATGTAGAAACACTATGTTTTGATTCTCGCAAAGTTTCATGGCTTTTAAGGCCTGTCATGATAAGACCTCAGGCATTTCATAGCACATCGTAGCTATTATCAAGCAATGCTTTTTACCTGGAAAATGGTGCCGTGTCCTGGGCAACAACATGTGCAAACAACAAATTCAGCACATTGGACTTCTTCAAAGGATACCCTTTTAATTGAGTTGAGGCAGGAAAGATAGTGTTTATATATATGTAATGCTTCTGCTCACTGCTATGCCAACAGAGAAGAGGGCCATGGTCCCGGCCACCGCAATTGCTGACTTTGTGAAAGCGGTGCAGAAATTGACGGGTAGAAAATAAAAATATAATTCATTGTTCAAACTTGTTCTACTTCCAAGTTCACATACAAAATAGCCTAGACTATTTAGTTTAGAAACTTGAGATACATATCATATATTTATAATATCAGAATGAATGCCTTTTTGTCTTTCCATATTTTCACACTATCTAGAGCACTACAGCACTTCAACTATAGTAGAAGGGTCTAACACCGCAGTGTCTGTGGGCTTGCCACTTTTCCCCACCTGCTATTGCCACCCATCTGTGATATAAATAATAAAATCAGTGTCTGCAGTGGCACTTATTCACGACCAAATTTCATTGTGAATATAAAACAATTAAACAGTGATTAATTCGGGACCTATTTTCTGTAACCTTGCGTAATCAGGCAGAGCTATCTCATATGATTCCAGAATCTTACTTTCATTTTCACTTTCAGTTCCATGAATGTAAATTCACTGTGTTTACATGTTTTGTGTATAAATTGTATTTCTGCTGAATTATATGATACTAGTACTGCGTTAAAAGGGACATTTATTTTAAGAATATGGGTATATTTACATGTACAAATCTTCAAACAAACAAAATTGCAATACTCAAGAAATTAAGAGTTCACTCTCTTACTAAGAGTCTTATCACTGTGCCTGGAAGACCGATGGAGTGGTAATAATAATAACAACATGATTTTGGAGGGCGTCATGGTTTATTAATGCCCTCCAGGAATGTTTATTGGCCCTCAGGCCTAACAATATTTACCTTGGCTTGTAAACCAGTGCATCCTCTTATATATGCAAGGCTCCCTAAGAGAATACACTGATACGTGATTTTTAATGCTGCACCAGCGCAGCTCCCGCCATGAAAGGGTTAAGACTGTAACTTGATGAATAAGTCATTGAATGGATATCTCAGACAGCTGCATGCAATATTTTGGGAAAAAGTAGTATCTCTCAACCTGTTGATATTTCCTGAATGGATTTTTATATTCAGTTATATAAAAATATACAATGGAATGATCGACTCTTCATTTCTAGGAATGTTCAGATCATAATCAGTCAACATGCGGAGAAACACCATGTGGCTGTTTGTTGAACTTATTATCTGAACATCCCTTGTGATTGAATTTTGACCTTAACTTCTGAACCTGCATGTCTGATTTATCCAAGCCTTGAAATAGTGTGTCTGTCATTTGCAGAATGAGGTGAGGTCCCCAGAGGGTGAATTTAGTGACGCTACCCCGCATAGTGTGCTAGCATCACCAAATTCACCCTCTGGGGACCTCATTCTGCTTACACCTCAGCAGAATGAGGTTCCCAGAGGGTGAATTTGGTGATGCTAGCCCGCTATGTGGGGTAGCATCACTAAATTCACCCTCTGGGGACCTCATTCTGCAAATGACAGACACACTATTTCAAGGCTTGGATTTATCCAATCAATTTCTTATTTCATCAATTTACAGTTTCAGGGGCGTTATCATATGCTGCATACTCAAGCTAAAGATGTACATGTAGACGATCACCTATGAAATAACAACGCTAAAAGAAAACAAAATTGTTAAGACAGTACATGTCTTGTTGGCTGATGACAATGATGGATATTATCAACAAAACTCCTGCAATTAGTTATTACGCTAGTTTTCACTTTCTGTGCATATTGACAAGATCTTTAGCTGCGATAGTGGACAATTCAGTCACTGGCTCAACGCAACCAAACCTACACGTTTCGAGCAGTGACGAAATTCAATGCTCATCGCTTGAAATAGGGCAGTATTTATGCAGTGAACCTGTCATCAGCATAGATACTCAACAAGCTGAAGGATGCCTGGAAGAGACACGGGTGGTAAAAGTTCAGTGCAGGCCCGCAGAAAACATTGTATGTGTTCCATATGGAGATGATAAAAGCATTAAATTCAATGGAACAATGGTTGGATTCTACAAATACGAACCATGTAAATGGACAAATGGTTATAATTTTGAAACTGCACTGTTGCTTTCAATATTTCTTGGGATGTTTGGGATAGACAGATTCTACCTGGGATATCCAGCCATAGGTCTAGTGAAGTTTGCAACACTTGGGTTCTTTTTTATTGGACAGTTATTGGACATATTGCTGATTGCGCTGCAGATAGTTAAGCCGTCTGATGGTTCAGAGTATGTGATGGACTATTATGGTGCAGGCATGGAGAGGGTAGTTATGGACAATCAGACCTACATAAAACCACAGGATTATTCATAGACATATTTTTTTCTGATCATCAATTTTCAATTCTGAATGTTGAATTCTATTTCCCTAATCTAGTATAGTTTCATTGCCAGATTGTCTGCCGATACAATGTTGGCAGCTAATAGCACTACTCAAGCTGGTGGACTATTATGTTGGAGGCGTGGAGAGGGTAGTTATGTACAATCAGACCTACATAAAACCACAGGATTATTCATAGACATATATTTTCTAGAACATCAATTTTCAATTATGATTATTGAATTCTATTCCATTGAGGACTACATTTCCCTTATCTAGTTTCATTGCCAGATTGTCTGCTGATACACTGGGTCATCGAGGTCCCCTCCATGTTAGTACCATGTGCCTTACTTACTGAGTCATCGGGACGGGAACTTAAAATATTGCCAAGCATAGTGTGTGTAGAGGAGACATTGCAACATACATGTAGCCCGTGTAGTTTGTGTCCAGCAGTATTGCGTGAACGATTCTTTTGACAAATATGTTTTAAGCCGTTTTTTGCTATTCTCCTCATATGACTTTTCCAAAAGGCCTCTGGTCTACCTGCGGGCATCTCACTTTGACTTGTTTTTGTCATTCTGGTGTGCCAGGTTTGGTGTTCACTTCGTTTGGACAACGTGTTACCTGGTCAGACACCCACTTAGCAAAAATTGCTTACACATAAAAACAGATTGTCTGCTGATACACAAAGTTGGCAGCTAGTAGCACTACTTCAGCTGATTTTACACACAAATTTACATGTTCTACTGGGATATTGAGAGTGGTCTTGTAAAACAGAATAAATTGCGTGTGCTACATTCTCAGGGGAGTGAAAATAGCATTCTTTTGAAGATTACACTAAGAAATGGTTAACATAATCAATGAATCTTTGTATAATAGAATTGGTTTGAGTCAGTAGCAAACCTGAAGTTAACTCTTTACCCAACAGAAGGGCCCTGTGCCAATGCATTCTCTTATATATGCGAGTCGACCATAGGTCGCCTCGCATATATAAGAGAATGCATTGGCTTAACACATTAAAAATTATAAAATTGTTAAAGAATGTAAGAAAAAATGGTAAAAAGTGTTTAAAAAAGATTTTTTTTGGGCCAATGCATTCTCTTATATATGCGAGGCGACCTATGGTCGACTCGCATATATAAGAGAATGCATTGGCACAGGGCATAACTGTTACTATCACAATGTGGTCAAGGAGCCGGTTCCAATGATATCCATATTTGTATGGTTATATTGAGACAGACCGAAGATATTTTAGGCTGTTGAAGCTTTATTTGGCCAGTTTGTTGGTTAAAGGGTTAAAGAAACCTTCTGGACAGCGCATGAACTTTCCATTTTTAGCTCAACTTGACAAAGTCTAAGTTTGAGCTATTGCCATGGGTTGGCGTCCGTCCGTCCAAAAACAATTTCCTTTAGCACACCCTACAGGTCACATCTTTCATCCGATCGTCACCAAACGTCATTTGGATCTTCGGGATGACCTCTAGATGGGAAATTGTTTTGAAAATTAATAGGCATTTACTTTATATTTAAACTTTCCGCATTCCTTATCGCTCTATTGACTGTAATGTATGACATTATCCCCTCTCCAAGTTGATCTGCAGTGTCATTGGTCAACACTCTAATTATTCTCAGAAATGTTCTGATAGCCATTGACATCAAATACTTTCACCACAACACTGCTTTGCCATAGTTACCGGTACTTCTAAGTTTCTAAGTCTTCGGAGCACAAACTGAATATATAACCATCAAAATTTCGAATACTGGAAATTTCACAGTCCTCCTTTAAAAACATGGATGGCCTTCGCAGTGGGTATGCTGTTAAAATAGTCACACCTGTTAAAACTGCTATTAACAGATAGAATATTACAATATGAATATAGACATATTTTATTCTTGTACCAATCATAAATCGTGTTAATAGTATGTTATTGTCTAATTCGTACTCTTTGAAACAAAGCCAGGTTCTGTATTACTTTTAGCTTTTGTTTACATAACAAGCTTACAAACTTGTATTTACGCGATATTTATGATTTCTATAAGAACGAAGTTGGTCTATAATTTAATATTCTTTTTGTTTATGGTCGTTTTAATGGATGGGATTACTTTAACAGAAATACATACCACAAAGGCCATCCGTGTCTTTAAGACAGACACTTATGTTCAACTGTTCAAAAGTTTCATTTCTGAATGTTGTGCTTACTGCTGCGTTGTGCTTGATATGCAGTAATGTGCTCCAGAAATCATGTTTTGATTCACCATTTGGCTCTATGATTTAAAATGATAATTGTGTAAGTGTTGCTACCAGTAATTGTATGTTTACTCATGTGCAATGTTTTAATTTCATCTACATATCAATGAAAAAAAATTGAAAATGAAAACAAAATGTTTGCTGCTTTCTTCTGCTGCCATGGCCATACTAGTATCCTGGTTTACTGGAACAATTGGGTCAAGTTCTTACCATGTCAGAGGAATACACAGAAAGTTCAATTATTCGGTGCTGCAAATATAAATACAAGTGTAAATTGCCCCCGTAATATAGTCAGTAGTTATTTGTTATTTCTCAGAACAAATTTCATCTAATGGTCGAGAGATTGTTTGCTGAAGTATGTTCATACACAGTTAATGTTATTGCACTTTGTTTGTCGTGCTGTAAGGTAAAACTCGAACCAACGGTTCTCATTTTACCATTGCTTAACCCTTTACCCAACAAACCGGCCAAAACCGGCCAAATAAAGCTTCAACAGCCTAAAATATCTTCGGTCTGTCTCAATAGAACCATACAAATATGGATATCATTGGAACCGGCTCCTTGACCACATTGTGATAGTTACAGTTATGCCCTGTGCCAATGCATTCTCTTATATATGCGAGTCGACCATAGGTCGCCTCGCATATATAAGAGAATGCATTGGCCTAAAAAAAAAATTTTTTTAACACTTTTTACCATTTTTTCTTACATTCTTTAACAATTTTATAATTTTTAATGTGTTAAGCCAATGCATTCTCTTATATATTCGAGGCGACCTATGATCGACTCGCATATATAAGAGAATGCATTGGCACAGGGCCGTTCTGTTGGGTAAAGGGTTAACAAAAAACTAGTGCAAAAACGTTAATCAGTTCACATATGATATTTGTGTCATTCTATCAATATTCTTAGGGACCGACGAAGCTTCGAGATTCGATTCGATTTTGAATCTTACGTTCAGATTTGATTCGATTCGAAAGCGGTCGTGTGATTCGGGATATTTCGAATCGTTGTATACAAGTCCTTTATCGCTGAGAATAGACTGCATTAATTATAATGAATGTTTTGTATATATAATGGCATTATATATACAAAACATTCATTATATCCTCAATACTTAATCTGAGGCTCCTTCCGTGACCAACTGGGACCTCCGTGGTCCAATGTGTACAGGGTAAGTTGTCCAATAGCCCACTGCTCATATATATATTGGTCCCAGCGCGGGATACTCATGGCAGGCCGGTGGATCACTCGTGCGACCTGGGTGGTATGTCTGTGGTGGTTTGCGTGTTTATCACGGTTGTACCATAATTGCAGCGCACGCGGCCAGTTTCCTCCACCACATAAAACCAGCAATGTCACGATTTTGCCCGGCCCCAGCTGCAGAAGCGAGTGAATTTCTTGTGGGACATATTTGTACATCGGTATTTGATATTCTTATACCAGAAAAGCCTATATTGCGTTCCTTTAAACATATTTTATTTGTATATCAAATAATACAAAATGGATTGGGGACAAGTTACAAAACTTACTTTGCCCCTCTCCCTATATTGCGTTACTCAGCTCAATCAAATAATATATATATTTTTAATTTTAAAACTTAACACGATATAAATATATTAAATAAACGTTCTGGGCTCCGACATGTCGTGTCTAAATCCGATCAACATCTTTATACAGAATATGTTATCCGGGAAATGGAATACGGATGACCATTCAGCTTTCATGACAACTCAATTGAACCGATGGACAGGCCCAAGTTGGGATACTATACATACTGTAATCCCGTTTGCCAAGTCACGATGCGCAATTTTGATATTGCGCGTGCCTGCTGTGCGCGACAGGGTGAAGCGTACATACGCAGAAGAGTTTCTGTTTGCAATGACTCGAATCAGACTCCATTGACTCCAACGTTCCAAACTGCTTACTTTCACGAACTTCACGCATAGTGGCAGTGTCACAAAATATGAAATGATGGCGTGCCATTCTCATATATTAAACTGTTTAAACCATGATTAAATATTGTTCATATTATGTCATATAAATTAAGTTTAATGAACCTCCTACGTAATCTGAGTTATCTCACTGACGTTATAAAATCATTGGACAATTGCCCCCATTTTTGCTCATACCCCCCAATGATCGGTACCGCCAATCTACTAAAGTGTTTGAAAAAGATTCGATTCGATATTCGATTCGATTTCGAATCATTATCGTGATTCGATTCGATGTTGAAATTGCCGATTCGTCGGGCCCTATATATTCTCTACCCTAAAATGAGACTCCTTTTTCTCAAGCCTATATCTCGAAAGATTTGATTTAACACGTTCACTGCCGACAGTGAGTTATCTCATACTTATTGCATGTAATTGAATGGGCAACAGCAGTGAACATGTTAAAACCATTGTGTTGGCTAAACAAAACTGAAAATAACGACATGTCTATGTCTTGCTTATTGGGCGTTTTTTCCCTGATAACATTAATACACAGAATGACACGAGTGTATTAATGGGTTTGTTGATACGGCACAAGTTCTAGTGCGGAAAGATAGAACAATGATACATGTATGTGCAGCTTCGTGTTCTATCCTTCTGCGATGGCACGGCTGCCATATCAACAAACACATTAACACATGTGTCGTACTGTGTTTATTACACGCCACCCATCCTAGAATCCATGAATGAAAAAATATGGCCTACAAGGTACATTCAAACACATGTATGGCTTGTTTTGTCATGGGGGAACTTCATTTACTTTGTGTGATTTCAATGGGATGCATATGGAGCATGTGTGGCATAGAGATTTGTAAATACGGTACATCGAGAACACTGTATTTTTAGGAACAAGCGTGTAATAATGTGATTGTCGAACACTATGTGTGCCTTTGCATATGTAGCTACATGCTTTCAAGTTATTACCAGATGCGTGTTCCAATATTTATACAGAGAACCATTATTAAGGGACTCATCACAATTGAGAGCTGTTTGAAAAGGAACAAGACGTAAAATGTGAGTTTTAGTGAATAAATGAAAAATATACATATGAATCATCCAACTCATAAAGTTTGGAAAATATGTATTCCACATATGATATATAAAGTTGTTTATTTAAATTTTCAGTTATTTATTTAAATTATTCATTTTTTTCTCTTGTTCTAATTCTATCAGCTGCCGTTTCTTGATAGTTTGAGCAAATTTGTTCAATATCATAATGAAATGTTTTCACAAGAACTATCAATGTAAAAAATAATGTACCTTAATTTCCTGTGGTGAAAATTCATATAAACTGTTACTTTTACCGCTATCTCGGTGGAATTGTTTTTGCATGGCATATATCAGTGTCCAACTTTGTTTCTTAATGTTAACATACTACTAATTCCTGATAGTAAAGCAGCACAATCAATGTCTAAATTTTCATAAATTTTGCAAATAGATGTTGAATATTAACTCTTTCTATATTAAATACTCATTGACGAGTATCAGTTGTTCCCTATTCAACAAATAGGTCATTTTGTTGGACTTATAATCTGAACATTTCCTACCAAAGAATATGAATCCTTCTGCACTTGCATTATCTTTTCATCATACTGTTGTCTTTTCATTTATCCTGAGAATGCCTCCAAATGAAAAATAGACCATTCCTATGTCTAATTTTATAACTGATGGGAGAATCCATTTGGTATAGAAAGGGTTAAACTTGTTAAGTGCTTGTACAAATACTTTGCTTATAAATAAGTTTTGTTCACTTGATAAAATATGCTGCTGTTTTATTTCAGAAAACAATCTGAAGAATTTGGAAACAAACTGTGGAGACTTAATATTCCACTTCAACTTGATAGCAAGAGAATGGGAGATTCAGTCAATGAAGACCATCAACCACATGTTGACAAAATGAGACCTATCAGATTGGCAGTTGAAGTTCAACATAGAGATGATTCTCTACAGCCCATCAAATTTTCAGTTGGAGGAATTCAGCCCCATGATCTTGCCACTGGACCTATTAAACTATCTGTTGAAATTCAATCTGAGAAAAGCGCCACTGAGCCAATAAGGTTCACTATTGGAGGTATTCCTCCTAACGGATCTTCAATAGAGCACATAAAAATTTCATTCGAAGAAATTCCACCGAAATATGTTGCATTTCACTCAAACAGATCGCCCATTGAAAAAATGCAATATATGATCAATAGAGTGGAACCTACGCCATTCTCAGAAGAAACTCAAAATGTTGGTGTAGATGGCGAGATACATGCAGAGCCTACTGACCGTTTCTCTAAAGACGTCAGGCATGAAAACAATAATTCAGCTTTTGTTGAGCCGCTGATCAAAGTTAAATTGGAGGATATTACGGAGAACCCTAACAGATCGTTTACTGATGAGTACCCGACTGAGGAGAGTGAACTGGACCAGTCAATTGATATTAAGTCTAATGATGAACTGGAGCAGGCAGTTAGTAATGAACTGGATCGGTTAGATAATAAAGAACGGGAGCAGTCAGTTATTAATGAATTGGAGCAGTTAGTTAGTAAAGAACGGCAGCAGTCATTTATTAATGAACTGGAGCAGTTAGATAGTAAAGAACGGGAGCAGTCAGTTATTAATGAACTGGAGCAGTTAGTTAGTAAAGAACTGGAGCAATCTAGTACCACCCACACCAATGAATCAATGCCAAAAATACAAAAGCAGTTTGTGTGCCCGCATTGTGACTTCATATCTATCTACGCTAGTTCTTTATCAAGACACAATTCAAGGAAACATTGTGCGAAGAAAAAAAAGGCCGCTCCTCTCATCTGTGAAGCTTGCGGAAAATCGTATACTTCAAGTTCTGGTTTAAGACAACACATCACATTCATACACAAGGAAAAGCCCAAATATGTGTGCAGCGTGTGTGAAAAGGGATTCATGGTTAAGTCAAGTTTGATTGGTCACATGACACATCATACAGCATCATTATTGTTAAGTTGTGAATATTGTGATAGGAAATTCAGATATAAAGAGACATTGCGAAGACATCATAGAGACTTCTGTAAGGGGATGCCGGATGAAGCAAAGCCTACAAAATTCATCTGTGAGTTCTGTTCTGCAGAATTCTATGACATGGCAATATTAACCGACCACAAGAAAGCTGTTCATGATAGGCTTAAGAGATTTGCATGCGCCTGTGGACAAAGTTATAGATGGCGTGGTTCCAGGTGCAAACACCGAATGAAATGTCCTGTGGCTATTAGGAACAAAGAATTATTAAATAAGTAGATCATGCCATGCAAGTTTAATGATGAAACTCTACTTTCGCTATGTCTTTAGAGATCATATTCCGCCATTCAAACTTTTTGAAGTTGTGAGTAAGAATCTTTATATAACATAAAAAATATAATGCAGGTGATAATTTCTTAGTTAATACCGGTACTTGTTCCTTTATAATGTATATCATAGAAGGTGAAGATCCCAGCTCGAGATGACATGATTTAGGTGACTTTTGTGAGTGATTTTTCTCTTTGCATCGCAAAGTCTACAATCTGTTCCCTGGTGGTCAATTCATGTTTAAGATCCTGCTGCTATCTTCACCGTCTATGAGGTACATTATTAAGCAATAAATATTAATTACTATTAATAACTACATGTACATGTATATTACATGTACCTGCATTACAAAAAGTTACCAGTTTGTGAACTGATGGAAGATGATCACTACTTTTCATCTTACTGTTGTCTGCTAATTTAGCCTAAACACCCTCCAAATGAATAATATACCATTCCAATGTATACTTTAGTAACTGAATGGGAGAATCCATTTAGTACAGAAAGGGTGTAAGAATCGGTCTCTCCAGTCTGGAGATTTGACTATTTTAACAGCAATTCTTACCGTTCCTTTAAACAAGATAATAGTCGACCATCTAACATGGAACTTAATAATTTCTATTCTGCAAAGAATTTGAGGCCTTTTAACACTGCTGACACCCATTCAATAACATGCAAAAAGTACGAGATAAACTCTTAGTCAGCAGCAAACATGTTAAACATCTTTGCCAGTATGGACAGAATGGTTTCATATTTGGTTTGGATGCTCCTTGGGTTTAAAAAAAAACTCATATTCCTTCAAATCGAGGTCAAGCAGTCTATTTCTTCATTCAATTTGAGATTTTATTGTTTAAAATAAAACATATATACATTTTCAACTCATTGTGGATAAGGAGTGAATCAGAAATCATTTTGAAAAATATGTATCTGGCAGACGTTAACTCTTTCTATATGAAATATTCATCATGAGTACCTGTAGTTCCCTTCAGATCAAGGCTTGAAATAAGTGTGTCTGTCTTTTGCAGAATGAGGTCCCCACAGGGTGAATTTAGTGACACTATCACGCATAGTGGGCTAGCATCACCAAATTCACCATCTGGGGACATCATTCTGCTCAGACCTCAACTGCTATGGGAGACCTAGGATCAGTTTGAAGTTTCCCAGTTGATGTTGGTGTTGTTCAGTCATTAATCATCTCGATTATGCATTTTATCTTCTGCAAATTAGGGGATATAGAAACTGAAAAGAAGGGAAAAAGGAAATAAAAACAATGTTAATTTGAGACTACAGATACTTCCCAGAAGATATTAAGGCCTAACCAGAATGTGAGGTTCCCAGAGGATGAATTTAGTGATGCTATCATGCTGTGCGGGATATAAACATATCTAAGGTCACACTCTGGGGACCTCTTTCTGCAAATGACAGGCACACTATTTCAAGCCTTGCTTCAGATAATAAATTCAATAACCAACCTTCATTTGTTGAATTTTATTATTTGAAAATTTCCCTCTAATACATAGAGGATCTCACATGAGTTTCTATTTTATACGGAATTTATCAACCGAGTTCACTAAATTCGATTTGAGCCGAGGTTTACCGAGGCTCAAATAGAATTTAGAGGACGAGGTTGATAAATTACGTATAAAATAGGACGAGTGTGAGATACCTTTTATCACATGATCAAATAAACCCGAAGCAACGCGAAATATTCATCGAAAACAACAATCATAAACTACAGCGATCGCAAGTTGTTTGAAGAACGCCGTGACGTCATCGCACGCGCTGATATTAAACGTGTCTATTACCGATAATTATGAAACAGCTTTTATGGCCAAATTATGTGATAAATTGGACTCCTTCTGAATTTTTATCTGTCTTAATTTTTCCTGAAAACCCCTGTACATGAATAATTAATAGACCATTCCAATGTATACTCTCACCTGCCGAATAATAGTGCATGCATGATTATTTAATAACAGTCAAAAATACAACCCTGCACTATTATTAGGCAATGAGACATATAGTGAAATTCCCTGCACTATTATTAATTTCAGCCAAAATACACCCCTGCACTATTATTAGGCAATGAGACATATAGTGAAATTCCCTGCACTATTATTAATTTCAGCCAAAATACACCCCTGCACTATTATTCAGCCTGCACTATTATTCGGCAGGAAAGAGTACTTTAATAACTGAGTGGGAGAATCCATGTAGTAGGGTATACAGTAATGTCCTAAATAAAATGACCCCTAAACCACAGCAGAATTATGGGAAATTTTTCAGGATTGAGTCGGAAATATGGCTTGATCCCATTCATCGGAAAGCTCTCAGGGAGAGCTTTCCGATGAATGGCAACAAGCCATATTTCCGACTAAATCCTGAAAAATTTCCCATAATTCTGCTGTGGTTAACCCTTTACCCAACAGAAGGGCCCTGTGCCAATGCATTCTCGTATATATGCGAGTCGACCATAGGTCGCCTCGCATATATAAGAGAATGCATTGGCTTAACACATTAAAAATTATAAAATTGTTAAAGAATGTAAGAAAAAATGGTAAAAAGTGTTAAAAAAAGATTGTTTTTAGGCCAATGCATTCTCTTATATATGCGAGGCGACCTATGGTCGACTCGCATATATAAGAGAATGCATTGGCACAGGGCATAACTGTAACCATCACAATGTGGTCAATGAGCCGGTTCCAATGATATCCATATTTGTATGGTTTTATTGAGACAGACCGAAGATATTTTAGGCTGTTGAAGCTTTATTTGGCCGGTTTTGGCCAGTTTGTTGGGTAAAGGGTTAAAGGGTCATATACTTTGGGCATTACTGTAGATTAAAGCAGTGGTCGATCTCTACAGTCTGGAGATGACAGTCATTGACTCTATTATATATGAAAACCTTATAACAATAACATGCCTAATGCATAGGTTATGCTTTAGCAGGTACACTATGTTCATGACCATCACACCATTAAGATGCTTTCATACATGACAGCATCTCAAATTGAAGAAGTTCACAAAAGAATTGATAATTGTAGCTAGAATATCGCTACTGACGTGGTTTGCTTCATGTTATGTTAGATAATGGTCGTCCATCTAAAATGTAAATCAATAAATTCACGCACAATCGTTTGCTAGGGTTGTCGTATATTCATTGATGGAACAGTCTATTGTTTGTTGATTGCTGATTGGTACGAAATTAATGGATGAAGGTGCGTTAGCACTCCATATTTTTCCTATATCTACACGGTTATGGACGTAAATAACTCGATTCTGTGGACTAGTCACTTGGGAAAGGGATTACAGGAAATTCAATTACCTATGGTAATGAAGACTCCCGTACTACCCTTGGGAGGGTGAAGTAAAGTTTACGTAGTATATTGTGTTTTCACGTATTGGGATTTGGGATTTACTGGTGCTCGCACTATATTGTATGTTCTATGCTCTCTGGGGGCAATTACTGTGGGTATTAACCTTTCTATACTAAATGGATTTTCCCACTCAGTTATAAAAGTATACATCAGAAATGTCTGTTATACCCCCCCCCCCCTGCAACGAAGTTGTGTGGGGGGGTATACTGGAATCAGCTTGTCTGTCATCTGTCCGTCCATGGACACAAATTCCGGAGTCCGGAGTTTTTCTCAGTCATTTTTTAATCATTTTGTGTGAAACAAGGGCACAGACATCAACGACCATGGGAACCTGCGATTATGACATCTGTCAGTCTTTTTTGGTCTGACAGACCCCCATTTTCATCTTAAATTTGTTGTTTGCAACATGTATAATTTTTTGTCTGAACTTTTATTCCTACATTTTGAGGTCAATTTTTGTTAAACTTGGCACAGATATTTAGTACCATGGGAATCTGTGCACCTGCAATTATGACGTCTGTCCGACTTTTTGGTGGAGTTATCAGGAGTTGTCCCCCTTTTTCGACTTAGAAAATTTTCGTAACTATGTATAATTTTGTCTGAGCTTTTATTCCTACATTTTTAGGTCAATTGTTTTAAAACTTGGCAAAGATATTTAGTACCATGGGAACCTGTGGGGTTAGGGTTGTGCACCTGCAATGGGGATCTGTTATTTTATTATTTAACTTAATATTTACTGACATGTGAAACATCTTAGTGTTTTAAAAACATGGCGGTTATCTTTAATCACATTTGGACAGTCCAGTCAAACCTCAAGTTAAAGTGATGTGAAACAGTCCGGTAGGTGATCAAATATAAATGGAGAATAATGTTGTTTAAATTAGTAATTTTTACAAATATTATATCCAAATTGACAACACACACCGTCATTTATATATATTAATTAAATGCAGTCACTCTCAATGCCGAAATCGTTTTCGTTAGTTTATCTCCGATAGATGCGTCCTGAATCGAGCTGTCCATCAATCGAGTAATAAATATTTACATTTGAGTATAGTTCAGACGATGTTTTCTATGGACTGGTACGGTCGATTTGCTTCAGATTTTCGGTGTTGTTAGTAAAATACTACATTCCTCCAGTTGGCATAGTGTCTGGCTACTAACTGATCAGTTTCACGCACCCGAACAAGTACATAATATGTCTTTAATCTCTGGATGGGTTGTTAGGAAAAATAAGCTTTTATTCCTACATGTTTAGGTAAAACAAAATTTAAACTTTGGCCCAGATATTTAGTACTTACCATGGGAACCTGTGGGGTTAGGGTTGTGCACCTGCAATGGGAATCTGTTATTTTATTATTTAACTTAATGTTTACTGACATGTGAAACGTCTTTGTGTTTTAAAAACATGGGGGGTTTACCTTTAATCACATTGGGACAGTCAAGTCACACCTCTAGTTAATCTCTGGATGGGTTGTAAGAAACAATAAGCATGAGAAGACAGATAATAGAAGTACAGAAGGATTCCTATTTTTTGCAGGGAAATGTTCAGATAATAAGTTCAACAAACGTCGACTGTCGTTGAACTTTTTATCCGAACATTTCCTAAGGGATAACTACTCATCAATGAGTATTCAGTATAGAAAAGGTTAACCCTTTCATGACTGAAGCTGCGCTGGTGCAGCATTAAAGATCCTGTGCCAGTGCATTCTCTTATATATGCTAGTCGCCCATAGTGAGCCTTGCAAAAATAAGAGAATGCACTGGCTTACAAGGTCAAGATAAATATTGTTAGGCCAATTTTTTCTCTTATCTATGCGAGGCTCCCTGTGGGAGACTCGATACATGTATATAAGAGAATGCATTGGCACATGGTTTTCCCAAAAATCCAGGAAGCTCCCGTCATGAAAGGGTTAAATAAGGTTTGCAGCATAGGAAGAGTACAATTATCTCAGACCAATTTTGGTAATGAAGACCTGCATACTACCCCTGGGAGGGTGAAATAAAGTTTACGCAGTATATTGTGTTTTCACTTAGTGGGATTTGGGATTTACTCAAACTGGTTCTATATTGTGTGTCTTCTATAACTAAGCTCTATATTGTATATTATCTGCTCCCTGGGTGCAATTATTAAATAAGGTTTGCAATGTAGAAAGAATGCAATTATCTTGGGATTGTTTTGGTCGGTTGGCGCAATAAAAATTGCCTTACTCTTGATAGCTTGTTCAGTTCATAGACCTACATGTACATGTAATATAAATACTACAAGAGGATTGTTGGAGGTAAATTTCGTAGAGACTGACGCTTATATTATTATATTGTTCTCATATCATCGCCGTACCTTCATCATCTGTCCACTGGAAGTTTACTTCCTCGGGTGCACTTGATTGTCGTTCTCTCCAGTCTACTTCATATGATCGATAATATGACATACTCCCTTTATTTATATTTTTTTTTTTATTTTTTTTTTTTTAGTTCTTTATGTACACTTCCATATAACTTAGCTACATGTTGATAGCAACATTCCCGCAGTGGAAGATTGCAAGCAGCTGTTTGCCAGATGCTCCTCGTTTGGTCAGGTTCAAGTTGAAGAGAGCCTGGACACCATCTAATAGTTATACACACCATAACGAGTTATGGGAGGTATATAGGAATCAGCTTGTCAGTTCGTCAGTAGATTGAGAATTTATTCCTATATTTTTTGGTAACTTTTTTAAAAACTTGGCCCAGATATTTAGTTCCATCGTAACGTGTGCACGTGCGATTATGAGGTCCATCCGACTTTTTGTGTGGAGTTATCGCCATTTTTCGACTTAAATTTTTTTCGCAAGATGCATAAGACTGGCTGCCATGGGTTTCTACTTCTTTTCTTTCTAAGCATTGCTTGATAGCCCACAATATCTGTTCTCAGACTTTTATCTTCTACCAAATGAGTTGAACGAACAGCATCTACTACACTGCAAAAATTACAATTTTACGAAAAATAATGGTACTTTTTCTTAACAGAATTGCTTTTCCCTACCAGCTGCAACATAGCAATACAGCAGGACCCACCAGCAACATAGCAAATTCACAGGACCAATTGACCAGGGGTGATATGATATCTCACACTTACTTTGAAAACATTTATTGCCAATGTTTAATTCAAATATGTTGACTCACTATATTGTATTTCTCTTATCTCATATTAAGATAATTATGGGAACAACCCCAATTCTTTAACATGTCTACCTCATTTGGCTCAATTATGTGCACATGTCACAGGGAGGGATGGGAAGGGTATTATTTGGTCCTATTGGGACACACCTCTAATTGCTATAATTTTGGGCATGACCAGCCAAGATATTGCTGGACCAATTATTATAAATTTGAAATTAATTATATATATATAATCGAAGTGTTTTGTTATACATGTACAACCAATTGCCTTTTGGCTTACATAGCTGGCCCTATGGAATCTATTTCACGAAATATTTGCAGACATACTACTATTTTTTTAACCCTTTACCCAACAGAACGGCCCTGTGCCAATGCATTCTCTTATATATGCGAGTCGACCATAGGTCGCCTCGCATATATAAGAGAATGCATTGGCTTAACACATTACAAATTATAAAATTGTTGAAGAATGTAAGAAAAAATGGTAAAAAGTGTTAAAAAAAGATTTTTTTTAGGCCAATGCATTCTCTTATATATGCGAGGCGACCTATGGTCGACTCGCATATATAAGAGAATGCATTGGCACAGGGCATAACTGTAACTATCACAATGTGGTCAAGGAGCCGGTTCCAATGATCTCCATATTTGTATGGTTCTATTGAGACAGACCGAAGATATTTTAGGCTGTTGAAGCTTTATTTGGCCGGTTTGTTGGGTAAAGGGTTAAACTACTTTTGATGCATTTTGGTGCTCAGTCTTGAGCTGTCTTTAGTTATAAATGTAATTGCTGTTATCTTTGTTGTGTATATAGACAGAGAACAACATGTATGAAAATTGAGAATGTTATCGAATGATTTGTGTATGGTACAATGTATAAGGATATAACTCATGAGATGCTCCATCTCTTCCCGTTAGCTCTTCCAACAGCAACAAAAATTTCCATTAAACTCATTTTGAAGACACATTTGCATTATAATTAACTCCCAAAACAGGAGATACATCTGCCATTAATCATATTTCACTTAAATTTGTTTTAAAATATAGATTTTAGATCAAAATATTAGCTGTGTAATGTTCTAAAAATAGTATCATTTCATGTTGCAGTTCGTGGCAAAAATAAGAAAAACTAATATTTCCCAATTTCCAGAAGCCGTGTAGATTAATCTCTCTGACTCAAATTTATTATTTTATCCATTTCTATACTAAATGGATTATCTCATGTCAGTTAAAAAGTGTATATCGGAATGGTCTATTATTGATTTGGAAGGATGTTAAGGACATATAAATAAAAGTGCAGAAGGAGCCTTATATTTATTGAGGGAAATGTTTTGATAATAAATTCTGTGGTAGTTTGTTGAAATTATTTTATGAACTTTTCCTTTGGGATACATGTAACTTCTCATCAATGATGCTTTAGTATGAAAGGGTTAAAGTTTCCTCCTAATAAATACATTAAGTTCAATAATAAATACATAAAGTTCAATAATAAATATATAAAGATCAATAATAAATACATAAAGTTCGAGGATGAGATATATAGGCTCGGACACATTTTTTCTTGTTTAGTTCGAAGTCACCTCGATATGGCATTCCAGCATTCTCCCTCAGCACATGTACCACTAGAAAGTGCTTTATTTTAAAACTATTTGCTAGGCTGTGCTGATCGAGATGATATATTGAATATATACTGGTATACATATATTAATTGATTGTAAATATATATACGTTCTCTTCACTATTGGCTCATTTGCTTGTGCAGACATGACTGTCTTAATGCCCATGTGTTGACATGTGTGGATGGGTTCATGAGGGCGAGTGTTTCCTTGTGAGCGGGTGTCTGAATGTTCTATTTTTAGGTTTAGTGTCATCATATGATCAAGTGGGGATTCCACTGAGATGCAACATTATATCTTTGTGTTTAATACATTATATACTGTATGTTCTCTGTTGATTGATGAATGAAGATATGGTATAATGTGTTTTTCATTATTGGGTCATGTACAACAATGCCCTAAGTAATCGACTCCTTATATATATATAACCACCGCCGAATTTTGGGTAACTTTTCAGGATTTAGTTGGAAATATGGCTTGTTGCCATTCATCGGAAAGCTCTCAGCAACAAGCCATATTTCCGATTAAATCCTGAAAAATTCTGCTGTGGTTAACCCTTTACCCAACAAACCGGCCAAAACCGGCCAAATAAAGCTTCAACAGCCTAATATATCTTGGGTCTGTCTCAATAAAACCATACAAATATGGATATCATTGGAACCGGCTCATTGACCACATTGTGATGGTTATAGTTATGCCCTGTGCCAATGCATTCTCTTATATATGCGAGTCGACCATAGGTCGCCTCGCATATATAAGAGAATGCATTGGCCTAAAAAAAACCATTTTTTCTTACATTCTTTAACAATTTTATAATTTTTAATGTGTTAAGCCAATGCATTCTCTTATATATGCGAGGCGACCTATGGTCGACTCGCATATATAAGAGAATGCATTGGCACACAGCCGTTCTGTTGGGTAAAGGGTTAAAGGAGTCAATTACTCAGGGCATTGTTGTAGTGTCAGGCCAAGGACCAGCCTAGAGGGTGACTTGGGAGACGTCTTCTCCCTAAAATGTGCCACTTCTCCCCATTTATGTCCCAAGGAAAAGTGACCTAGCTCTCTCCCATATACCAGTATGCATACTTATATGCCCCAACAGAATATTTGAAATAAATGTACATGTTTTATAAATGGTGTACTCAATCATTATAATGGCTTTATAATTGGGCTCTTGTGTTGAATAATAATCATTAGATCATAGAACAGTGATGTTTTTGGGGTAAATTGAACTTCAGCCATTGTGACTTCTCCCTCATCACAGTCCACTTCTCCCTAATAATCAAATAACAAGAAGTGACTTCTCCCAATTTTAAACCTCTTGGCTGATCCCTGTGTTAATGTATGTGGATGTGTGATCACGAGGGCGAGTGTTTCCTTGAGAGTGGGAATACGAGGACGATGAGTATTTCCTTGTGAGTGGGTGTGTGACTGTTCTATTCTTTTGGTTGAGTGCCAGAATATATATGCTCAAGTGCGGATTCCACTAAGATGCAACATTGTTTCTTTTGATTCTTTGTTTAATATATTATAAATGTACTAAGTTGATTGGGATAAATAAAAATAAATTGTGTTTTCCCTATTGGGACTTGTATTGTCAGGCTTTCTCACTATATTATATATTCACTTCTCCCTGGGGGAAATTAGGAAATAAGGTTGGCAGAATAAAGCTGATATGATTAGCTATATACAATTTTGATTGGATGATATGCTCCGTATGACTTTCTCAGGTCATTAAACCTATATGTAATCCATTATCTCAGAATAAAAAATATCAGCTAGAAAAGTAATAAGAAATATACATCCCATTAAGGTTCGTTATGTTTGCCACCACTACAAGCCCCATGAAGTTGGAGTCGGTATGAGACTGGATTGGCTGTTTATTTCTGTGTTCTTTTTTTCTATCTTTGATAAATCAGACATGAGTTGTCAAATCTACATTAAATTCAGTATGAAGATTGCCAATGATCTTCCATTCAAAAGAAAGTATTAATCTTTTTTCCTTTGCTAGAGTTATTATACTTTTTTTCGTATGAACATTTTAATTGTGTATGTTTGTCTGTCTGACATCAGATCTCAATGAAATTTGATGTGGATACTATCTAAGAGGGTTACTTTCAACAGTAATATCTCCACTCATCTGAATTTGTACCCCCCCCCCCCCCCCCCCCAGCCACCTGCTTTGATAACTCAACAATGGTTATCTGATTTCAATGGAAATGGTTCGGAGATGGAGAGGATGGCTTTCAAATAAGGGCAGGTACCAGCCTAGAGGATTCAAATTGAGGGATGTTATTTCTACCTATATGCTTATTAGGGAGAAGTTTACTTTTATCAGGGAGAGGTTATTATGGCTGAAGTTCAATTATAACACCCAAATATTAGCATTCTTTTATATAATAAGTACTATGTAATACAAGAACATTCTTATAATCCCTTTATAATCAGTGAATACACCTCTATAATCAGTAAATTAATACACTGTAATCAGTAATTACATAATTGTAATCAGCAAATACACCACTATAATCAGTAAATACATAATTATAATCAGTAAATACACCATTATAATCAGTAAATACACCACTATAATCAGTAAATACATAATTATAATCAGTAAATACACCATTATAATCAGTAAATACACCACTATAATCAGTAAATACACCATTATAATCAGTAAATACACCACTATAATCAGTAAATACACCATTATAATCAGTAAATACACCACTATAATCAGTAAATACACCATTATAATCAGTAAATACACCACTATAATCAGTAAATACGTCATTACAGTAATGCCCTAAATAATGGACTCCTTAACCACAGCAGGATTATGGGTAATTTTTCAGGATTTAGTAGGAAATATGGCTTGTTGCCATTCATTGGAAAGCTCTCCCCGAGTGGTTAACCCTTTCAGTGCTAGGTCCGATTTTTGTATCAACCCATATACCCTGTGCCAATGCATTCTCTTATATATGCGAGTCGACCATAGGTCGGCTCGCATATATAAGAGAATGCATTGGTCTAACAATTTTTCATCATTTGTTATTATTTTTTACAATTTTAATAATTTTTTCTCATATTCTTTAACAGACTTATTTTGTTGGTTTAGTGCCAGGGAATCTTACGTTTTTCATGGGCATCAAAATTATTACTATGAATACTTGGTCATAGTTTTGAGTTATAACATGCCCCTAAGGTTTTATCCAGTTTGTTTTTAAATTCGCTATAGCATGCTTAAGCATACCCCAAAAAAACTCAACCCAAAAAAATCTTTAAAAAAAACATTTTACAGACCGTATATTAGCCTTTATTAGGGCCGATGAGATCGGTCCCTGGCACTGAAAGGGTTAACCCTTTACCCAACAAACCGGCCAAAACCGGCCAAATAAAGCTTCAACAGCCTAAAATATCTTCGGTCTGTCTCAATAGAACCATACAAATATGGATATCATTGGAACCGGCTCCTTGACCACATTGTGATAGTTACAGTTATACCCTGTGCCAATGCATTCTCTTATATATGCGAGTCGACCATAGGTCGCCTCGCATATATAAGAGAATGCATTGGCCTAAAAAAAATCTTTTTTTACCATTTTTTCTTACATTCTTTAACAATTTTATAATTTTTAATGTGTTAAGCCAATGCATTCTCTTATATATGCGAGGCGACCTATGGTCGACTCGCATATATAAGAGAATGCATTGGCACAGGGCCGTTCTGTTGGGTAAAGGGTTAAGGAGTTGATTATTTAGAGCATTACTGTACTTTAGGTTTTATGACTTCTTTCCAATTACAGTCAACATCTTCCTTATAATGGATAATTACTTCCCTTAATTTGATACCTTTTAATAGACTGGTCACCCACGTGAAGTTAGTGGGTCATGTCATACTGGAATTTTTTTCTCAGAAACAAGATTACTAGTACTCATGAAAATACTTAGTGGGCCAAACATTCCTTTAGATTATTGGCTACGTCTCTCGACCAGCCCTCAGAACGTTACATGGTCCTCTTTTTAACATCTAGATGGGAATTTCACCTTTTTATGTCATCAACTCATCTCTTTCTGTCAAGTAAAAATAGGGTCTCTTCTTCCCCGAAACACCATTCCAACAACTAAAGAATCTTTAATTATCCCTTGCAAATGGGATATATAGAAATGGGTTCCGTCTGTCCATCCATCCGTCTGCCACGAGTCCAGATGTCTATCAAGTTGTCTGATATTTAGATGGAGCTTTTCAGAAAACTACTTAATTGTTAACCCTTTACCCAACAAACCGGCCAAAACCGGCCAAATAAAGCTTCAACAGCCTAAAATATCTTGGGTCTGTCTCAATAGAACCATACAAATATGGATATCATTGGAACCGGCTCCTTGACCACATTGTAATGGTTACAGTTATGCCCTGTGCCAATGCATTCTCTTATATATGCGAGTCGACCATAGGTCGCCTCGCATATATAAGAGAATGCATTGGCCTAAAAAAAATCTTTTTTTAACACTTTTTACTATTTTTTCTTACATTCTTTAACAATTTTATAAATTTTAATGAGTTAAGCCAATGCATTCTCTTATATATGCGAGGCGACCTATGGTCGACTCGCATATATAAGAGAATGCATTGGCACAGGGCCCTTCTGTTGGGTAAAGGGTTAAGCTAATACACAACCTGAAGGATCTATGCTATCTGAAGACCACTTCGTGCATATTATGTGACAATAATAATGTCAAAAAGATGATTTTATCATATTTTTATGGGAAATTTTGGGAAAAGCGTTCTCAGCAAGTATACAAATATACATATTGATTGCAAAATGAATAACCGCCATAAAAAGTACACGATCGGAACTAGTAAAAGGCTCGAATGACTATTTAATAGAGAGCAACACTTCTTAATGAATGTTAACAGAATGTTACTTGGAAAATTTTTAGCAACCATTTGGTGGTATGCAGGCTTGTCAAATAAAACAGGGGGCAATCAACTAGAAATAAGCCATATATTTGGTCACAGGGATTTGGCTATCGACCGATACCTAAAACTCATCTCAGTCCAGGGACCAGGCTAGACCAGATTGTAATGGCAAAGTGACTTCTCCTTGCATTAAAAAGAAGGTGAAGTGATTGCTCACTTGGACGAAGTGGGTGTTACAAAATTTAAATTGATCAGAAGTCACTATATAACAAAAATAGGAAAGATGGAATATGTAAGTTCAGATTATGAAACAATGGTTAAAAATATGAAGTCTTTTATGTTTAGCCTGAGCCCAAAGATTTATATGAGATACCAGATTAAGACATCCTTCGAATTAAGCAACATCAGAATATAAACCTCAGTACAAAGCTTGTGTATTATACAGATATGTATTCAGGGGATATACACCCGGTGAGATATACGAAGCTTGTGTATTATACATATGTGTATCAAGGGGATATACACATGGTGAGATGTACGTGGCTTATATGTATTATACACATGTATCCAGGGGATATACACAAGCAAAACATGTTCTTTCTTTTGTAACGACATGACATTGCTGGTGTATCCTCATGTCATGTTTTTGGGGCGATTGGTCATCGGTATCAGTTGATAACACAATCATTGGCTTATATGCACGCCGTGACCGTGTGATTAGAGAACGGGCATTTTCATTGACTGTATGGTCCATGTAACTATTATACCAGAAATGAACATTTTGTGAGAGAAAAACAATGGAATTAGTACGTGTTCAGCTGAGGTTGGGTTTGAGGTAAGAAAGCACGCCTTTCTTCGACATTGACCAACATTCATGAAATGCTACCCAACAGCAGCATCTCCCCAGCAATAAAACCGTTAAGCTCATTGTCAAGCTAACTCCCGAGGTCAGCAATTAGCAAATGATTACCCTGTCAACCAAGCATGCCATAGCATACAGTGTGACCAGCCGTGTATACACGAACTATGGAACAATGTACAAGCAATACTTAGCTTGTTCATTGCATGAGTATAAGCTTCGTACATCTCGCTGCTAGTTTCACACAATAAACCCCGACATTTATATCACTACTTAACAGCTTAGTGTTGAAAAAGTAGCATTTTTTCATGACTTCTTGATTGTCTTTTTCAGGCTCTGAAATCTGAGATGCTCTTTAAACATATCATGGGAAATTATGGCTATACATCGTAACATTCCAAAAACAAATTGATGTCCAACAAGGATAATGTCGAGTGGGAAATCTGAGGAGATTGCTGAGATACTGAAATTTGATCATTCTCCGAACTCCAGTCGGAGATTCAAGTTAACAACTGTTGGCAAGCCACCTGAGGTGAAACATAATGATTCCAGTGATTCAGTGAGTACCACCAAATGTTCTCTTAACCCTTTACCCAACAAACCGGCCAAAACCGGCCAAATAAAGATTCAACAGCCTAAAATATCTTCGGTCTGTCTCAATAGAACCATACACATATGGATATCATTGGAACCGGCTCCTTGACCACATTGTGATAGTTACAGTTATGCCCTGTGCCAATGCATTCTCTTATATATGCGCCTCGCATATATAAGAGAATGCATTGGCCTAAAAAAAATCTTTTTTTAACACTTTTTACCATTTTTTCTTACATTCTTTAACAATTTTATAATTTTTAATGTGTTAAGCCAATGCATTCTCTTATATATGCGAGGCGACCTATGGTCGACTCGCATATATAAGAGAATGCATTGGCACAGGGCCCTTCTGTTGGGTAAAGGGTTAATTTATAAGTACCATATGTATGCCTTATACTTTGATCACATGTTTAAACATTTAGATATTGAAAGAATAATCAGCCGTTCTACTATCCTAACTATTTGTCCCCCGACGTTTCCGTCGGAGGACTATAGAAACGACCCTCGTCCATCCGTCCGTCCGTGCATCCGTCCGTCCGTCCATCCGTGCATCCGAGATTGGGTACCTTCATGGTGTAATCAACTCCTCCTACAGTTTTAAACGTAGAGATTTGAAACTCTGGGATATTGTTCCTAACATGTTGGTGATTTGCAACATCTATATAGCTAATCAAAAATATAATTTTTTCCATATTTTTGGGGGGGTTTTCGACTGAGAAAATTTGGAACATTTTTGCCTTTTGGATGAGATTGGGTACCTTCATGGTGTAATCAACTCCTCCTACAGTTTTAAATGTAGAGATTTGAAACTCTGGGATATTGTTCCTAACATGTTGGTGATTTGCAACATCTATATAGCTAATAAAAAATATCATTTTTTCCATATTTTCGGGGGGTTTTTGACTTAGAAAATTTGGAACATTTTTGCCTTTTGGATGAGATTGGGTACCTTCATGGTGTAATCAACTCCTCCTACAGTTTTAAATGTAGAGATTTGAAACTCTGGGATATTGTTCCTAACATGTTGGTGATTTGCAACATCTATATAGCTAATAAAAAATATCATTTTTTCCATATTTTCTGGGGGTTTTTGACTTAGAAAATTTGGAACATTTTTGCCTTTTGGATGAGATTGGGTACCTTCATGGTGTAATCAACTCCTCCTACAGTTTTAAATGTAGAGATTTGAAACTCTGGGATATTGTTCCTAACATGTTTGTGATTTGCAACATCTATATACTGTATAACATTGTTGCAAATAGTATCCTTCTAACAAATCCAATCATGAAGTTTACCACTCGAGTCGGGGGACATGTGGTCTGCGACCTTTTATTTTAGCTTAACTTGACAATTGTCCTTCAACAATTTCCTTTGGCACTTCGCACACCCAACAGGCCACATCCTTCATCTGATCATCATGAAACTTCATATGGATCCTCTGTGTGATCTCTTGATGGGAACTAACCATTTCTTCTGAATTCTATTAAAAACATGGCCGCCATCTGATCATCACCAAACTTCATATGAACTCAGGTGTGACATCTGGATGGGAGCTTACCATTTTTTCCGAAATTTTGTTAAAAAAAAAAATGGCTGCCAGTGGCCAGCTTGGAATTCACATTTCAATCCATCGGTGAACTCTCCAGCCCACAGTTATGGGTGAAATGTCTTGAAATTTTACAGGAATGTTTGGGATCACCTCTAAATAGGAGCTATCAAATTTGAACATTTTTAAATAAAAAACATGGCTGCTGGCAGCCATCTTGGATAGATCTTTTGCGACATTCTACAGAACACATCACTCATCTGATCATCACCAAACTGCGTGTGAATCTTCCTGGTGACCACTAGATGGGAATTTTTCCGAATTTCGTTGAATAACGAGGCCGCATGCAGCGATCTTGAATTTTATTCTTTGCATGACTAAAACCTTTGGCACACCCTACAGGCCACATCCATGATCCGATTGTCATCAAACTACATAAGGATATTTGGTGTGACATCTAGATGGGAGCTTACCATTTTTTTTCTCCAAATTTAGATAAAAAACTTCTTGGATTTCACATTTGAATCCATCAGCACACCCTGCCGCCCACAATTATTGGTTAAATGTTTTGAAAATTTACAGGCATGTTTAGGATCACCTCTAAATGGGAGCTATCAAATTTGAACGATATTCGATCAAAAACATGGCTTTGCATCAACAAATACTTTGGCATGCCTTACAGCCAACATTTTTATCCAATTGATCCCAAACTTCATATGGGCTCTTCGGGTTGACCTCTCGTATTGTTCAAACATTTAAATTTTCTGCATTCCTTATCACTCCATTGACTGTATTAACCCTTTACCCAACAAACCGGCCAAAACCGGCCAAATAAAGCTTCAACAGCCTAAAATATCTTCAGTCTGTCTCAATAGAACCATACAAATATGGATATCATTGGAACCGGCTCCTTGACCACATTGTGATAGTTACAGTTATGCCCTGTGCCAATGCATTCTCTTATATATGCGAGTCGACCGTAGGTCGCCTCGCATATATAAGAGAATGCATTGGCCTAAAAAAAATCTTTTTTTAACACTTTTTACCATTTTTTCTTACATTCTTTAACAATTTTATAATTTTTAATGTGTTAAGCCAATGCATTCTCTTATATATGCGAGGCGACCTATGGTCGACTCGCATATATAAGAGAATGCATTGGCACAGGGCCCTTCTGTTGGGTAAAGGGTTAAAAAGTATTACATTATCCCCTCTCCATGATGAGCAAAGTGTCATTGATACTTTAATTTGTTGACCCTTAGATAGCTGAAGATCCAATTTCAGTTACCAGTCGACTCTTTTCTGGTTTGTTTCTGCCAGGCCATGGACCCGGTGTCGTGTTCATGTACCCTGTGTTAAGTTATCAGACGGACATCCCCCTTTGCCATAATGGCATAAAGCATAAAACAACTGTTAGCAAGCCACCTGAGATTAATATAATATTTCATCGCACATCGTGGAGTGGAAATCATTTGTCTCGACTGTGACGTCTAAAGTGAATTCTGTTAATATATGGTTATCAGTATGCTCAGTTGGGTAAAGCATGTGATATGATTAGAGTAGTTATCGTGGTGAAAAACGATTGAGTTTTTTAAAATGGTTTTTCCCGGGCCCACTTCGTCATTGTCAGTGAAGGAAGTTTCGGAAATATAAAAATTTGTCACACCAGTTTAAGTGAAAATTTCATTTGTTGAAAATTATTTAACTGCTGGATCATTACAACTGATTAAATCATGGTTGTATTGCATGTCTGCTTCTGTAAGGGCACGTGGGGCCAAAATTTTATTTTGTAAATTACTGTTATTAATGTATGCTGAAAATTAATATATACTACATTTTTTTTATTATCGACAATTCATTATTAAATGGTTAGCTGCCAACCTGGTGTGCGTACGTGACCTAAGCTAACTGGTGTGTTATGTGTTGTATTCACTGTGAGTGGGGTCGAGACGCATAATGAGCCCATGACTGATTCAGTGAGTCTCGCCATATATGTTCTCTACGTGTCAATATGTTCTGGCTGAGAGTGTGTGAAGCCATTATTTACCATTAGTTCTTTAATCACGAGCGTTTGATCCTTCTAGGGATTTATTATTCTCACTTGAGAAAGATCTCTACATCGAAAGCTCATGATCAAAGAATTAACAAGTCTGTTAAGGTGCTACTCACTCTCATTTTAACCCTCACTATACTGAATAGATTCTCCCATCAGTTATAAAAATATACATTGTAATGTTCTATTATTCATTTGGAGGGATGTTCAGAAAATATGAGCAGACGACAAATAATAGAAAATGCAGAAGGAAACCTATTCCTTGTTTGGAAATGTTCAGATAATAAGTTTGACAAAGGACCAATGGATTAGCTATTAGATGTAGATGAAACAACACATGATATCTACAGAATATGTGTTGAGTATCACTGTTAAAAGCAAAAACAGAACATTTAAGACCCAATAAACATTTTACCATAGTATAATCAATTATAAACTGACAATGTATTCTGGCTCGGTTTGTACCAATCAAACATGAAGAACAGCATGAACTTGCCTCATATTTGGTAGCAAATAATGTTTCCCTATATTACAACTGATCAACATCATAGTAATTCCAGGGGCGCTGGAAGCATCCAAGGCAGGGGGGGGCAGAGCCTACAAAAAGGGCACTTTTCCGCAAAAAAAGGGCATTTTCTCCGCAAACTCAGGAAAATAACCATAAATTCATTGTGGCAAAAATCCCTATTTTAATGGTATTTGTCGGTTTTTATGGCCGTTTTGTGATAAAATTGACAAAAAATTAATATTCCTTGTGAAATTGGTGGTATTTGGACCAAAAAAGTCACATTTTGCTATAAAAACACGAGATTAAAAACACAAAAAGCATTTTCTGTCTCCAGAAAAAGGGCAAGTCCTGCCCCCGCTCGCCCCTCTTGGTCAAGGGCAGGGGGGGGGGGGGGTCAGCTTCCCCCTCTGCCCCCCTCTTCCGGCGCCCCTGAGTAATTCAGCAGGACCCACCAACTCATCGATAATTAGAAGGAACACTTAACCATTGGTGGTCAAATAGAGAGTTGTTCTTTTACCTTCAAATGCAGAATCATGTGGCTACATTTTCTGCTGGTTCAGTATACATTTCCATGGTAACCATGCTAAAAAGTAGATCCTCCCATAAAATGGCTGCTGTTATATTGTATTTCTCATCACAATCAAGTCTGAGTTTAGTGTACCGCTATACTTAAAGTAATTGACCACCAGCAACGTGGTGTCACCCCGTTAATACTGCGGTACTATACCGCGGTATCCTCCAATACCGCGGTACTGATACCGCTTGTTAACGTATGTGGGAGTAAATACCTCCCCTCAAAGTGTTCCATGAAAATCACTGCTGTATTCAAAAAAATTAATGCGGTGCCCGCTAAAAGACCGCGGTATCATCGCCCAATACCGTAATTCCACTGCCATGACCGCCTCGATACAGCTACCGTTTATTACCGGTATCACCGTGGTCATGACCGGGGTATCACCCCGTTTTTCTGGTCAATTACTTTGAGAATAGCGGTACCTGTCATTTGCAAAATGAGGTCCGCAGAGGGTTAATTTAGTGACGTTATCCCGCATAGCGCGCTAGCATCACTAAATTCACTCTGGGGACCTCATTCTGCTTAGGCCTCATCTTCTCTGAAAAGTTTCTTTATTATCAAATTTCTACAGAAAGTTCTTCACATAGATTCTATTTCTTTTTGTTTTTGTATATCCCCAAATTGGCAGACGACGCATTGCATACTCGAGGCTCCCAATACATGTATTCACTATTTGGAAACTGCAATCTGAGTCTATGTCTCCCATAGCAGATGTGAACTAAGCAGAATGAGGTCCCCAGAGGGTGAACTTGGTGATGCTAGCCCGCTATGCAGGATAGCGTCACTAAATACTAAATTCACCATCTGGGGACCTCATTCTGCAAATGACAGGCACACTAAACTCAGGTTTGATAACAATGACTGGCCTCATTCACGGATAACTAAACTACAGTAATGCCCTAATTAATCGACTGCTTAACCACAGCAGAATTATGGGTAACTTTTCAGAATTTAGTCGGAAATATGGCTTGTTGCCATTCATCGGAAAGCTCCCCCATATTTCCAACTAAATCCTGAAAAGTTACCCATGATTTTGCTGTGATTAAGCAGTCGATTAATTAGGGCATTACTGTAGGACACAAAGTCCGGCCTTCGTTACCACTTACAAACAATCAATTAATGCATTTAGCAGCTAATTAATTAGGATAATGATTAGTGATTAATTTACAGTCAGCTTCGTGTCCTGATTATTTGTTACTACTGATTATGATAGATAGGAGGTGTTCGCAACAAAGACGTGTCAATTTATAATTCAGGAAATGTTTTATACAGGGAACCGCCTCTATGAATTTTTTTTTCGAAAACTGGAAAAAGTGTCTCTGTTTTCATTTTCAGCGTCACTCCAATAGTTTTCAATTTTTACATTATTCAAATAGAAATGTAGTAGTTTTATGCAAAATTATTCTCATAGCAAAACAGTGTCTACATTCAATTTCTATCGATAGAGATATGACTGAATATCTGGCCTGAGCAAAATATGCCTGTGTTTCTGGTGACATGCAAGAAAAAAATAGGGGCGGGTGGGTGGCTTTTCATTTTATTTTATTTTTTCATTTTCTGACTTCTTCTCCTTGTTAGCTCAACTTTACTTTGTAAAGTTTGAGCTATTGCCATGGCTTTGTCGTCCGTCGTCCGTGTGTACGTGTGTGCGTGTGTACGTGTGTACGTAAGGCGTCAACAATGCAGTCTACAGGTCGTACCTTTGGTCGGATCATTATTAAATTTGTCATAGCTGTTGACATCAACATTTAGACCAGAATGTTTAATTTTGGGGTCATTCGGTAAAAAAACATGGCCGCCAGTGGCCATCTTGCATTTCAAAATTCAATCCATTAGCACGGGCTACAGGGCGTACTGTTTGTCTGATCGTCATGAAATTTGTCATGGATGTTAATATTGACATGTAGATGGGAACGAGTAATTTTGGGGTCATTCGGCCCAAAAACATGGCCGCCAGCAGCCATCTTGGATTTTACTCTTTGTATGACTAAATTCTTTAGCACCGGCTACAGGTCGTACTTTTAGTCTGATCATCATAAAATTTGTCAAGAATGTTAATAATGACATGTAGATGGGAACGAGTCATTTTGGGGTCATTCGGCCAAAAAACATGGCCGCCAGCAGGCATCTTTGATTTCACTCTTTGTATGACTAAATCCTTTAGCACGGGCTACAGGTCGTACCTTTAGTCCGATCATCATAAAATTTGTCATGGCTGTTGAAATTGGAACGTAGATGGGAACGAGTCATTTTGGGGTCATTCGGACAAAAAACATGGCCGCCAGTGGCCATCTTGGATTTCAAAATTCAATCCATTAGCACGGGCCACAGGTCGTACTGTTCGTCTGATCATCATGAAATTTGTCATGGATGTTAATATTGACATGTAGATGGGAACGAGTAATTTTGGGGTCATTCGGCCAAAAAACATGGCCGCCAGCAGCCATCTTGGATTTTACTCTTTGTATGACTAAATCCTTTAGCACGGGCTACAGGTCCTACTTTTAGTCTGATCATCATAAAATTTGTCGTGAATGTTAATAATGACATGTAGATGGGAACGAGTCATTTTGGGGTCATTTGGCAGAAAAACATGGCCGCCAGCAGCCATCTTTGATTTTACTCTTTGTATGACTAAATCCTTTAGCACGGGCTACAGGTCGTACCTTTAGTCTGATCATCATCAAATTTGTCATGACTGAATATCTGGCCTGAGGCCAAAACAAAATATGCCTGTGTTTCTGGTGACATGCAAGAAAAAAATAGGGGCGGGTGGGTGGCTTTTCATTTCATTTTATTTTTTCATTTTCTGACTTCTTCTCCTTGTTAGCTCAACTTTACTTTGTAAAGTTTGAGCTATTGCCATGGCTTTGTCGTCCGTCGTCCGGGTGTACGTGTGTACGTGTGTACGTGTGTACGTAAGGCGTCAACAATGCAGTCTACAGGTCGTACCTTTGGTCGGATCATTATGAAATTTGTCATAGCTGTTGACATCAACATTTAGACCAGAATGATTAATTTTGGGGTCATTCGGTAAAAAAACATGGCCGCCAGTGGCCATCTTGCATTGAAAAAAATTCTGAAATTCATATTCAGACTAAATGTTTGAACTTAATACACGATTTGTGATGTTTGTTGATAAATTACTGTTTTGTTTACTTGTTTTATTTTCAACACACAAAGTTTAGTTATTGGAGAAATATCAATAATGAATATATATAAGAACAAAGTTTTATCAGTTGCTCCGTGTTTTTCTTATTCAGGTGATGTTTTACAAACTTTAATATTTTTGGCACATTTACCCACTGTGAGTGCAATCGGTCCCTTTAATGTCACTGGAACATTCCTATACAATCCAGGACTGGCAAGCCCCCCCCCCCAAATCCTATATGGTTATTATAATGGGGGGTATACTGTTTTGCATCTGTCTGTGCGTCCGTTCTTGCATCCTTCTGTGCATCGATACGTCCATCTGTCTGATGTCTGTTCAGGTCATAACTTAAACAGTAGTGCTCGGATCTCAATGAAATTTGGTATGGATGAGGTATGAGGACATTCAATAGAGTGTTCAATCGCTTTTGATATTTCTGTTCTAGAGTTATTCATCTTGTTTATCTGGAAATGTTGGCTTTTTGTCCATCCAATGTCTGTTCAGATCATAACATGAATAGTAGTGCTCGGATCTCAATGAAATTTGGTATGAATGAGGTATGAAGACATTCAATAGAGTGTTCAATCGCTTTTGATATTTCTGTTCTAGAGTTATTCATCTTGTTTATCTGGAAATGTTGGCTTTTTGTCCATCCAATGTCTGTTCAGATCATAACATGAACAGTAGTGCTTGAATCTCAATGAAATTTGGTACGGATGTTTACAACTATGAGGACATTCGATGGAGTGTTCAATTGTTTTGTTCAGGTTTTTCCTTTCTAGAATTATTCATCTTTGTTTATCTGGAAATATTGGGTTTTTTCCTTCTGAGCCAGTCTGAGCAGATGTCTCAACCATATACATGTAGGTTGTCAGATCTTCATGAATTGTTATGGATATTCACCACTATGAGGACATTCAATGTATTGGTCTCTGCCTGAGTATCCTGGTTATAGGTATGCCCACACTAGGCGATATGACACATGTGGGTATGCACTGGACTATCTCTTGTTGAATCATAGAATTCTGATTAAGGTACAAAATGCTATTCAGACTCTTATGACGTTTCTCTGATCACTTCAATCCACATAGTAAATGAATATGTACACGCCTGCAAATAGTGTGTCTGTCATATGCAGAATGAGGTCCCCAGAGGGTATGCGAATGACAGACACACTATTTGCAGGCTTGAATACGGAGAAGTGAAAATAAAGATACACCTAGGCTAGGCTTTACATGCATGTTGCGAACATCATGTTGATATCAATTTGTTGAATTGTTTCCAATAAATAAAAATGGGGCAAACCATTTGAGGATTATAACAGGCCAAAAAATGATATACCTGTGTTTCTGGTGACATGCAAGAAAAATATAAAGGTGTCTTTTCATTTTATTTTCAACTTTGCTCAAAATAAATATGAATACCCACCCCCACCCCCCCCCCCCCCCCCCCCACCCCAGACTGCTTCTCCTTAATTTTAATTTTCTATAAAATAATAAAACTAAGTAATTAGAATATAGTGTAATTTATTGTTTTATTGAATAAAACATGAACAAATAAGTTTGATTCGGCTGGGACCTAATTTAAGCGTGGTGAAATTTCCGGTTTAACAGTAAATGCGATGTATCCGTTTACAAGGAAATGAATTGGTTTACATGAAAAATTAAATCGGATCCATACTAATTTTGCAAAATCAATAAAATGAAAATGGTTGGGGGCACCGAAATAGGGGTGGGTGGGTCACCAGAAACACAGGTCTTTTTATACCCCCCGCAACGAAGTTAGGGGGGGTATACTGGAGTCAGCTTGTCCGTCCGTCCGTCGTCCGTCCGTCGTCCGTCCGTCCGTGGACACAAATTTGTCCGGAGTTTTTCTCAGTCATTTTTTGATCAATTTCCGTGAAACTTGGCACAGACATCAACCATCATGGGAACCTGTGCACCTGCGATTATGACGTCTGTCGGACTTTTTTTTTTGGAGTTATTCCCCCTTTTTCGACTTAGAAAATTTTCGCAACATGTATACTTTTGTCCGAGCTTTTATTCCTACATTTTTCAGTCAATTTTTTTAAAACTTGGCACAGATATTTAGTACCATTGGAACTTGTGCACCTGCGATTATGACATCTGTCCGACATTTTTTGGTGGAGTTATCCCCCTTTTTCAACTTAGAAACTTTTTTTGCAACATGCATAATTTTGTCCGAGCTTTTATTCCTACATTTTTCGGTCAATGTTTTTGAATCTTGGCACTGATATTTAGTACCATGGGAACCTGTGCCCCTGCGATTATGACGTCTGTCCGACATTTTTTGTGTGGAGATATTCCCCTTTTTCGACTTAGAAATTTTTTCGCAACATACATAATTTTGTCCAAGCTTTTATTCCTACAATTTTCGGTCAATAGGTTTAAGATTAGGGTTATGGTTGTACACCTGCAATGGGAACTGTTATTTTATTATTTTAACTAAATGTTTACTGACATGTGAAACATCTTAGTATTTTAAAAAGGGGGGTATCCGTAGTCCCATTGGGACAGTCACACCTCTAGTTTATTTTGGCCTAATTATGGATCATTGAGTTATAAAGTATTTAAACCAGTATTGATTCTAGTCTCGTCTCTTGGGGACAAACTGAAGTTTTATTTAATAGAGACAGAATTGTCCCGTTCCTGATTCTGTAATTGTTTCCTGCCCACACTGCTTCCTATGTATTATTGCCACTCAAGAGTAGAGATACTACATTTTTCGCTCTAAGGCTAGCCTGACATCTGACATTATATTAGGCATGATACGTACGTGCAGGATGTGAGACCCAGGTCGACACTGCCCACATGAACTATTCATTGATTTCTCATTTTGAGTTCAGAGGCAAGCCTCAGATTAATGTGTCTGTCCTTTGCAGAATGAGGTCTCCAGAGGGTGAAGTTAGTGATGCTATCTCGCACAGCGGGCTAGCATCACCAAATTCACACTTTTGGGACAAAATAATCTTTCCAGAAAAGATGAGACCTAAGCAGAATGAGGTCCCCACAGGGTGAATTTAGTGATGCTGGCCCACTATGCGGGATAATGTCACTAAATTATTCCCCCCCTGGGGACCTCATTCTGCAAATGACAGGCACCTTATTCTCAGGCCTGATCAGAGGTTCCGATTACTTCAGGCAGTTCGTTACTTGAGACTGATTCAAGTTTTCCATTTGGGTGTCATGCAGATGGTGTGTTGTAACTTGTATGGTAGAATTGATTCTCGATTCTCAGCCAAGCTTTGAAATAGGGTGTCTGTCATTTGCAGAATGAGGTCCCCAGAGGGTGAATTTAGTGATGCTACCCCGCATAGTGGGCTAGCATCACCAAATTCACCCTCTGGGAACCTCATTCTGCTGAGGTGTAAGCAGAATGAGGTCCCCAGAGGGTGAATTTGGTGATGCTAGCCCGCTATGCGGGGTAGCATCACTAAATTCACCCTCAGGGGACCTCATTCTGCAAATGACAGACACCCTATTTCAAGGCTTGTAATCTCAGCTAAGTTAACCCTTTCATGATTGGAGCTTCCTGAAATTTTGCGAAAAACCCTGTGCCATTGCATTCTTTTCTATATCAAGTCTCCCATAGGGAGTAGAGCTGAAACGGTTAGACGGATAACCGGTTATCATCCGGTTAGCGACGTAACCCTGGAGCATGGCATAATGTCGACATAATTAGTGTGAGAGAAGTCCGCTAGAAATTAGCGGTTAACCAGTTGAAATCCGGCCAACCCCAATGGTTAACCGGTTAGAAGAATGGGTCAACCGTTTCAGCTCTAATAGGGAGCCTCGCATATCAGAATACATATTCGCCTTGACCTTGAAAGCCAGTGCATTCACTTATTATATGCAAGGCTCCATATGGAAGACTCACATATGTAAGAGAATGCACTGGAACACGATCTTTAACCCTTTCATGATGGGAGCTTCCTGAATTTTTTGCAAAATCCCTGTGCCAATGCATTCTCTTATATATACGAGTCGACCATCATAATTTGATAAATGTTATTTTAAATTATAACCTACAACGAACTTGAACAAAGGCCGCCCATCCCTTTGACAATTAGGAAATGTTCAGAACTTCAGATAATAAATTCAACAAACGACCTGTTCAGCATAGGTTGAACTTATTATCTGAACATTTCATAACACTTAACCCTTTCAGTGCCAGGGGCCGATCTTATCGGCCCTAATTTACGGTCTGTAAAATCGGCCCTGGGTTGAATTTTGTTTGGGTATGCTTAAGCATTCTATAGCAAATTTAAAAACAAACTGGTTAAAACCTTAGGGGCATGTTATAACTCAAAACTATCACCAAGTATTCATAGTAATAATTTTGATGCCCATGAAAAACATAAGATTCCCTGGCACTAAACCTACAAAATAAGTCTGTTAAAGAATATAAGAAAACATTATTAAAATTGTAAAAAATTGTAAAAAATAATAACAAATGATGAAAAATTGTTAGGCCAATGCATTCTCTTATATATGCGAGGCGACCTATGGTTGACTCGCATATATAAGAGAATGCATTGGCACAGGGTATATGGGTTGATAAAAAAATCGGACCTGGTACTGAAAGGGTTATTAATAGAAATCCTTCTGAACTTTTATTTATCTTTAGTATGCCTGTCATCTGTTTGTATTTCCTGGACATCCATCCAAATGAAGAATAGACCATTCCAATTTATACTATTATAACTGATGGTAGCATCCATTTAGTAAAGAGAGGGTTAAAAGCTAACGACGGCATTGATGGTTGAGTGGGAAAATTGCAAAAGTGTTTAAGTGTACTGTTCAACATACAGCCATAGGCTGTTAAACCCTTCCTGACTGGAGCTTCCTGAAATTTTGCAAAAACCCTGTTCTAATGCATTCTCTTATATATGTGAGTCTCCCATATGGAGCCTCGCTTATATAAGAGAATGTATTGTTCTAACAATATTGACATTGACCTTGTAAGCCAGTCCCTATGGGAGACTCACATATATAAGAGAATATACTGGCCAGGATCTTTAATGCTGCACCAGCGCAGCTCCCGTCACGAAAGGGTTAAGAATATTGTTTAACATACAGCATTAGGCTGTTAAGTGTGGCTGTTAAGATTGAAAAGATTTATACTAATGGCCAGCATCAAAGGACATTCACTTGATGTACACAACACAGAGGAACACAACACACAGCCTCTATGTATCCCAGATGTAACAAAATTTTGGAACATTATTTGGGTTTTGAAATCCAAACAAATTTCAACTTATCCTTAACCCTTTCAGTGCCAGGGGCCGATCTCATCGGCCCTAATTTACGGTCTGTAAAATCGGCCCTAAAAAAAAAAAAAAAAAACATTTTTTTTTTTTTTGGGTTGAATTTTTTTTGGGTATACTTATGCATGCTATAGCGAATTTAAAAACAAACTGGATAAAACCTTAGGGGCATGTTATAACTCAAAACTATCACCAAGTATTCATAGTAATAATTTTGATGCCCATGAAAAACGTGAGATTCCCTAGTCTGTTAAAGAATATAAGAAAAAATTATTAAAATTGTAAAAAATAATAACAAAGGATGAAAAATTGTTAGGCCAATGCATTCTCTTATATATGCGAGGCGACCTATGGTCGATTTGCATATATAAGAGAATGCATTGGCACAGGGTATATGGGTTGATACAAAAATCGGACCTGGCACTCAAATGGTTAATTCGACCATCTGTTTGTTGAACTATTAGCTGAACATCCTACAAATGAACAATTAAAAATGTTTCTTTTCCTGTTGTCTGCATAGCTGAACAACCCCATAGATGAGTCATTCCAATGTATATTTTTAAAAACTTAAAAAGAAAATCCATTAGTATTCAAAGGGTTAAATCTTTACCCAACAGAACGACCCTGTGCCAATGCATTCTCTTATATATGCGAGTCGACCATAGGTCGCCTCGCATATATAAGAGAATGCATTGGCTTAACACATATTAAAAATGATAACATTGTCAAAGAATGTAGAAAAATATTATCCAAATTGTTAAAAAATGTAAGAAAAAATGGTAAAAAGTGTTAAGTGTTTTTTAGGCCAATGCATTCTCTTATATATTTGAGGCGACCTATGGTCGACTCGCATATATAAGAGAATGCATTGGCACAGGGCATAACTGTAACCATCACAATGTGGTCAATGAGCCGGTTCCAATGATATCCATATTTGTATGGTTTTATTGAGACAGACCGAAGATATTTTAGGCTGTTGAAGCTTTATATGGGCGTTTTTGGCCGGATTGTTGGGTAAATAAGGTTAATCTCAGTGTTGTGTGTCTTGTGTTGGATCGAAACTTCTGACATGAACCATAATTGATTCTATCCTTATTAGAATTTGAGAGGTTCAAATTTCATCTTCAAACATTTGCTTGAGGCTAATGGTTTTTTTGCATAATCAAGTGATTTGCTTGGCAGTACAGTGTCTTAAGCATCCTTGGAAACCTTCATAGTCATGGGTTCAAAAAGTGTCAGCATCGGCTTTCGGGCATATTAATTTTCTAGAGATATGCTCTGTCAAATCTCGCCTTGCACAGTTAAATTTCCAACCTTTGCCATTTGGTGATGAAAATAGGGCTCTGCTAAATGGGGGATTTCATTATGATTCGAATCCCGAATTGAATTGTGAATTGCATAAAATCTTAAATCGTATTAAAGGGCATGAAATTTGTGGCGAACAGAAAAATTATGGTGTCAATAGGTCCCCCAAGCCAGCAAATAGTGTGTCTGTCATTTGCAGAATGCCTAACAATATTTATTTTGACCCATGTAAGCCAGTAGGCTACCTATGGGTGACTCACATATATAAGATAATACACTGGCACAGAAACATTAATGCTGCACCAGCACAGCTCCTGTCATGAACCTCATGGAGGGGTTAAAGGTCCACTTAATTTTTGAACACCCAGATCACATTATATAATATATATGCCATATTATATTCCATTTGAAAGAGGAAGCTCCAAAACTTTGTATTTTCAACTTATTCGATGTAATAAATTGTGAACATGTTGTTTTTGTTGACATATCGACGTCTGTTATGTATAATGTGCTAAAGTTTCTGCACAAAGTCGATTATTTAGATATAGAGTTATTTCCCTTCCATTAAAAATAAACTACAGTTTGAATTCTGTTGCATTCTGGGGGCCATAACGGGGGAAATGATTTTATGATTTCAGCTATTTTCTATTAATCTATGCCGTATGGGCACCTTCTGAGACACAGACATTCCAAATGCTGATGAATTATAGTATTTTAATCATATTTTATGGCATAGATTGTTATTATGCCCCCACTTTCGAAGAAAATGGGGGGGTATACTAGATTTACTGCGTCTGTCCGTCCGTCCGTCCGTCCATCCGTCATGCTTTCTCTGTCCGTGTGTCCGTCCGTCCATCCGACCTCATAACTCGAACAACTATGAACCGATTTCAATAATGTTTTGTATGCAAACTCCTTAGGACTGCCTCTCCGCATGATGCTAATTGCGGTTCGGTCCGACTTTTTTTTTTTTAAGTTACACCTCATTTTTTAACAAATATGAACCAATTTGAATAATTTTTTCTGTACAAGCTTCTTGTGACACAATATCGATATTATTAGTCTGAAATTTTTCTTTAAAGTTAAAAATCTTTTTTGTTGGGTTTACAGATAATGCGGGTTGAATTTGCCACGGTGGGGGTATGCTAGCACTCGAGTGCACACCTCTTGTTAAAACCATATATCAAGGCACTATAAAAAATAAACAGTGACTCAAAAATTAAGTTGGCCTTTAAAGAAAGGGTTAATGAACCAAAAGAAAAGATAAAATCCTCATTTAAAGAATAAAGTGATAATGTCAGAATCGTTGTTCAAACATCGCATTATGTGAACAAGAAATCCAATTACAATTGATCGTTGTTCCCCTGATGTTTGACTGTTCGTAATTGATTGATACGCCTTCATAATGGTTAAATGGGATTTGGCCTCGCCAATGAAATATTGATGCTTTGTTATTTTCGGATATTGATCAATTGTTTGTTTAATCAAGCATTAATCAGGGAGTGATGTATATTCAAACACCAATTGGAGGCTACCATGTAGATTCTAAATTGTTGATTTAACCTTTTTTTATTCTAAATACTCATTGATGAGTTGTTCCCCTAGGAAATGTTCAGTTTATATGTTCAACAAATATTTGTTGAAGTTATTATCTAAACTTTTCCCACCAATGAATATCAATGCATTCTCTTATATATGCAAGTCTCCCATGGGGAGCCTTGCATATATAAGAGAATACATAGGCCTAACAATATTTACCTTGATCTTGTGAGCCAGAATTTAATAATTAATGAAATGCTCATGTCTGGATTCTCCCATTCAGTTATAACAGTATACATGTACATTGGAATGGTTTAATACAAGTTCAGCAGGAGTGACTTCGAGATCGGTCGCAGCTAGATTTGGGATCTCTAAGTTACGTCACGTTTCCACCAAATCCTGGTTGCGAGTTCCCGTACTACCGATCAAATCCAAAATGGCGGCCACTAAATAAATGAAAAAGGCAGACAATGATTGAATGAATGAAAAAATTAATCTGTAGTTGATATGTGTAGATTTTTATCTTTGGGTTCGATGGCTGTTTTAGGAAAATACTTATCTATCTAATTATATAAAACTATTTTTGGAAAGTTGGAGTTTATAGTTAATTCCGAATGTCGATGTTTTTTTCTTTTTATATGCCTAGGCCATATAACCGATCGTATATACACACCTAGGCCTATATAAACTAATAATGTTTATTTATATATAAAATATACAACATTGGGTCTGATCAACCCTATAAAGGTTATGATACCAGACCCTCAAATTCGACGATTAAATTACAGGGAATTCATGTTGTTTGTATTGGATACTGAAAGTGGCATTCGTTGTTCGAGATTCCTCGGATATGGATATGCGCAGACTTATATTTCCGATAGCGGCTATGACCGAAGCTGCAGCCGATCTCGAAGTCACTCAAGGAGTCCTTAGTGGATTAATTAGTGGGAAATGTTTAGATAAGTTGAGAAAAAGACCTATGTCCTATTTGTTGAAATTGTTATCTGAATGTTTCCTAAAGGAACTCATTGGTTAGAAGTTAGTAAAGAAATGCTTAACTGAATATATAACTGTAGAATATTTATCTTCAGTCTCCTTGGTTAACCCTTTCATGACTGGAGCTTCCTGAAATTTTGCGAAAACCCTGTGCCAATGCATTCTCTTATTGGCCTAACAATATTAACTCGACCTTGGAAGCCAGTGCATTCTCTTATAGACGTGAGGTGCCCTATGGGAGACTCGCATATATAAGAGAATGCATCGGCACAGGGTCTTCAATGCTACACCAGTGCAGCTCCCGTCATGAAAGGGTTAACTCAACAACTAATCCCTGTGAGCAGACCTGTACTTTTCAATGCATCCATTCATATTATCTGTCCCATTATAATTCATTGGTTTGTAACCAGATTGACTCAAAGGGTGTGGCTATATTGTAACGCTATGGGAAGAGAGGAAGCAATATTAGGTGTATGTAAATATATCAAGGTTAACATGTCGTAATATGAGCCTCATAGGATGTACAAAGAGGACCATGTTTGCAAACTAAATAAAAAAACTGTCTTAAAAGATAGAAATACATGTACACCGTTTCCAGCAACTTTAAGCGACTTGGGAGTGGGCAGTGTACAAATTTATGCTGAGCCATTATCCTTGGGCCTAATTGGCATAAGCCCCTTGAATAATTTTTTACTTTGACAGAGAGCAGTGATTGGCGTAAACAAATGTCTGTACTTTGACTTGTTCATACAATTATTCACTAGAGTTATGCTCCTTGATTTGCACACACAAAACATCCGATTTTAACTATTTTTGACTTAAATTGACCATTTTCAACCGAAAGGCAGACCATGACATAGTGAATGTGAGTAAATAAGCTTCTACCCTGATAGAAATACCCTGAGAATATTTGATACAGAACAAAAGTTATCGTAGCAATTTCAAAAACTTTTCATGCACAGATAACAAAATTCAGTTGAGAGAAATTGTTTTATTTTCTTATAACCAAACACACAGAGTTGGCCAGCACTGATACGAAAATAATGTTACCCATCCAAATTTCTTACTTTTAATTGTGAACTTTTACAGATTTATAAAATAATTAAACCATCAAATCAGTAATGCCACACTTAACACAGGCTACACTGACATTTATGTCCCCCAGATACTAATTTTCCTATTATTCAGATGCCCTACAACACTTCAAAAAGGTGTACTGCTATGGTGCTACTAAGTAGAGGAATTACACCCAGACATAAATAAGCAAGAAAACCAATGTCAGAAATGGTATAACGAACTCAAGATCATATGTGACCCGCCATATCAAATCCAGTCGTAAGTCGGGATTTTTTTTACCCTGTGCCAATGCATTCTCTTATATATGCGAGTTGACCATAGGTCGCCTCGCATATATACATGTAAGAGAATGCATTGGCCTAACAATTTTTGATCATTTAAAAAAAAAAAAATGTTTCTTAAAATTTTTAGGACATAAAATAAAAAACATCCATTACCCAGCAGGGAGCCCCACACATATATAGAAGCATATAGAAGAGTGTCGTCTGCTCATGTTTGTCTGGGGCTCTGTATGGGTGAAATTATAAAATTGTTAAAGAATACAAGAAAAAATTATTAAAATTGTAAAAAATTGTTAGGCCAATGCATTCTCTTATATATGTGAGGCGACCTATGGTCGACTCGCATATATAAGAGAATGCATTGGCACAGGGTAAAAAAGTACTGACTTATGACTGGATTTGATATGGCGGGTCACATATATTATATACCCATGTTTGTAATTATAGAATATAAAATATATTGGTTTCGCAAATGACCAACTCAGAATTCCGTTAAAATAACAATAACAACCAGCACCTAATTAACGAACCGGTGGCCGACTCGGCCTCTCCGACCACAACCCTCAGTGGGCTGCAGAACGATAAATGTCTATAGCAGTTGAAATATAAGACTTACAAATTATCTTTTTCATTTCTTTTATTTGTAATTGACATAATAATGTAAAGGACAATAAATGAAATTGAAATTCCCAACTACACCTTTTACCGGACTCATCCTCTGGGTCGCGCAGTCCGACTTTTAAAACTGTCCCAAATTTCCCAATATCTATAAATAAAACCCCTAGCATAAACTCCAGCGCCCAGCCGAAACAAGAATTTTGACATTAGTATACACGCGGAGCACGTAATGACATGGAGACCTCTTTCATTTATGTTTTCTTTTCCGACCAATGTCGAACTTTGAGTTTTGACACAAAATGGTTAACCCTTTCTATACTGACAACTCATTGATGAGTACATGTACAGTAATACAGTAATGCTCTAAGTGATCGACTTCTTAACCACAGCAGAATTATGGGTAACTTTTCAGGATTTAGTCGGAAATATGGCTTGTTGCCATTCATCGGAAAGCTCTCGGGGAGAGCTTTCCGATGAATGGCAACAAGCCATATTTCCGACTAAATCCTGAAAAGTTACCCATAATTCTGCTGTGGTTAAAGAGTCGATTACTTAGAGCATTACTGTAGGACTCCTTCCGTACTTTTTGTATCATCTGTCATCTGCTTGTTTTTCATGAAGACACCTCCAGAAGAATAATAGACCATTCCAGTGTAGACTTTTATAACTGGAAGAATCCATTTATTAAGGAAAGGGTTAACTTTCTGCTCTGAGAGCTGCTTCATTGTTGCTCATGAATTATCAAGTATTATTTTTCTGACTGTTGTAAACTTTTCTCTAAATTGGTACAATGACCTCACTTATTAATATCAAGTTCTGAATATTTCTGTTTGATGTCAATAAAACAATATCTGCATCTGTAGCAATACCTCCCAGTAACCAGTTTGGCTTTTAATATTTTATGTTACATCTGATTTCATTTGATAATTTGCTATACTCCCATAATAAAATATGTTGACACAGCCATCTGACACATGATTCATGCTCCTATCATGTGAGCAAATCTTGACAATTAAATTCTCAGCCCTTAATAACTGACAATAGTAAAATCACTATGGCTACTGGCCTGTTTAATAACCATTATAAATTTGTAATGTTTTTATGGAGCTAGATCAGTGGCAAGGTAGTGGTTTTCTGAACCCTGACCAATCCTTAATTGAAATAGTGTGTCTGTCATTTGCAGAATGAGGTCAACAGAGGGTGAATTTAGTGATGCTACCCAGAGGGTGAATTTGGTGATGCTAGCCCGCTATGCGGGGTAGCATCACTAAATTCACCCTCTGTGGACCTCATTCTGCAAATGACAGACACACTATTTCAAGGCTTGACACTGACTTACTCCCAGTAGTCAGCCACCCCATGTCCGATAATTGTATAGCAATGGTCCAGTGATTAGTATGTTGGACTTGTCTTTGCTGTTAACACCTCAAGATGATTTCGCAGCCTGTGGCTGGTCTGATGTGAGTTTCATGAAAAAATATTGTTTGAAACTACAGGGCTTTATGTTCTAATTGTATGGGGGGGGGGGGTAGAATGTAAAATATTGCTTGCAGGACTCCAGGCGCATAGAATTACGAAAAGCTTGAATGCTGTGTAAGGCATTTGTGTACAGCTCTTTGTAAATATTGAACAAAGTGCCAACAATTATGGTGCATATGTTTCAACTCAAATACATTGTCTTAATAATCTATATGTATTTGGGCAATATTATTCAATTAATAAGTTACATAATTTTGACGGTATAGAATGTATAATCAAATCATCAATATGATGAAATAACCGTATTCTAATTAATTATGTACAGAGCATTACATGAGCTTCTAACCTTGGGAATTGATCAGGTTGCTACTATGAACGGCACCTGTATCCCTCAATATGAACTATGGGCTTGTTTCGATCAATACGTGTTATGATCATGCAGATATTTTAAGGTGTACACCACATGGATACATTGTTTATTCCGTTGAGAAAGCAATCAATGGTTTGTAGTGTCAGTTTGAATGCTGAATTTCATAGTAAGACATCCGGTACATACATGGATTATCCTTGGCAGTACAGGGGGCTCAATACAGGACTGGTTCCCAAGGCCAAAAGTAGTCTATTTTCAAGCCTGGAAATAGTGTGCCTGTCATTTGCAATTGAGGTCCTTAGAGGGTGAATTTAGTGACGCTATCCTGCATGGGAATCTCATTCTGTTTTGGCCTCAACTGCTATGGGAGACCTAGGAGCAGATTTAAATTTCCCAGATGAAGTTGGTGATGTTCACACATTATAGTCACCTCATTTATGCATTTTATCTTCAACAAATTAGAGAATAGAGAAAAAGGATATAGAAACAATAACTCAAACCTATGTTAATTTGAGACTATATATAGTTCCCAGAAGATGAGGCCTAATTAGCAGAATGAGGTCCCCAGAGGGTGAATTTGGTGATCTAGCCCCCTGTGTGGGATAGCATTACTAAATTCTCCCTCTGGGGACCTCATTCTACAAATGTCAGCACACTATTTCCAGACTTGCCTATATTTCCTCATTGCTTGTTTAACCCTCTCTTTACTAAATTAATTCTCCCATCTGGAGGGGTGTTTACTGTTTAGGAAATGTTAGCAGATGTCAGACCGATGAACAGATATACATATAATTACTTAAGTGAAGAAGAGAAATGTTTAGATAATAAGTTCAAGAAACAACCAATCTTATTATCTGAACATTTCCTAAGGGACTACAGTAATGCTCTTAAGTAATCGACTCCTTAACCACAGCCGAATTATGGGTAACTTTTCAGGATTTAGTCGGAAATATGACTTGTTGCCATTCATTTGAAAGCTCTCCCTGAGAGCTTTCCGATGAATGGCAACAAGCCATATTTCCGACTAAATCCTGAAAAGTTACCCATAATTCTGCTGTGGTTAAGGAGTCGATTAATTAGAGCATTACCGTACTTGTCAATAAGTATTTAGAAAAGAAAGGGTTAATATTTACCAACAGTCTGGTTACCGTTAAGACTTTATCTCATGCAGATATTGAGAATGGAAATCCTTAGTGATGTTCCGATAATCAGAATCGGAATCGGCCATCGGCCAATAATAGCCCATCAGATATTAAAGTGATGTGAAACACTCCGGTATGGTGATTAAATAGAAATGGAGAATAATCTTGTTCAAAGGAGTTATTTTTACAAATATTATATCTAAATTGACATCACACACCGACATTCTTATATATTAATTAAATGCAGTGACTGCCGATGGCAAAATCATTTTCGCTCGTTTATCGCCGATAAAAGCGTCCCGATTCGAGTAGTAAATATTTACAATTTAGCGTAGTTCAGACAATGTTTTCTATGGAGTGTTACGGTCGATTTGCTTGAAATTTTCGTTGATGTTAGTAGAAGGCTACATTCCATCCAGTTGGCATACCAGCTGAATACTAACTTATCAGTTGCATGCACCCGAACAAGTACATACATGTAATATGTCTTTAATCGTACCTTGCAGTTAGTTGAACATCGGCTTTTACCGATTGTCAAAACAAAACGAGAGGCCGATCACGATCGGCAGATGTTAACCCATCCCTTGGCGATAAAAATTTAATATGATCGGATAAATGAGAGTTTTGGTGTTGAATTATAGAGTATACTGTTATGTACTATTATAGACAAATGTACATAACACAAATTATTGGAATTTATGGGTCACTGGCATTTATATAAGAGAATGCACTGGTACAGGATCTGTAATGCTAAACCGCCACAGCCAGCAAGTCCGTGGGTTAAATGTGTAGGTGTGCCCTGGACATGGAATACTTGGGTTAAGAGAGTCCAATTTAAGTTTACAATAATAATGTGTCCTAGTATACAGATAAGCAACCTCACCACTGACCCATTAATATCAATTATATAGCACAGCTGTCAAAAAATCACAATGTTTATGTTGAACACTGACCTCTATTAAACCAATAACAATTATAATGATATCAGACCATCTGAAGATATAACTCTGCAGCACAGATGTCCAAGTCTACTGTTAATATCATGTGATGTTTATTGTTGAATCTTTATTTTAAATTAGATACCACAGGCTTCTTTATCAGATTATTTGCACATTGGCATAAGAGACATCAGAAAATAATATAGCTTTATCAATAGCTACTAGTAAGTAGTCCAAATGACCGATTTAATCAAATTTGGTGTGGTGATTCGGGGTACCCTTGGCAGAGTTATAATGGTTATAATTGTTTTTAATTATTTAAAAAAATTAAAGGGACACATTGGAAATCTTTTTATCAACTTGTATCATAATCATCAATATCTAAATGAAAACAAATGACAATGTCAATGACATTTTTTTTATTATTATTATAAAAGTTAAAAATATTTATTTTTTTAAATCGATTTTTTTTCTTCAATTTTTTTCTTCGAAAAAGGGTCATAACTCCTTTAAAATAAATCGGATCAAACCCATATTCGAACTAGATCTGTATTTTGGGCTGTGAAACTCACATACCAAATTTGGTTCCAATCAGATAAAAAATGTTTGAGTTATGGCAGAATGTGTGAATTTTAAGTAGAAAAAGGGCCATAACTCTGTAACAAAAACTCGGATCAAACCCAAATTCGAACTCGATCTGTATTTTGGGTTGATATACCCATATACATAATTTGCTTCTGATTGGATAGAAAATGTTTGAGTTATCGCATTACACGTGAAGTGTCTACGGACGGACAGACGGACGGACGGACGGACGAACGACGAGTGGTCAATCCGGACAACGACACTATGTTTACCATACATGGTATGGGTAAACATAAAAACGTCCTAGTATCTAAGCGCTATATGCACGCTTTAATAAAAGTACACAATACAACCATAATATTGAATGTAAAATGCAGTTGTAACAACCTAAACAGAAGTTATTGGCATCATCTGATATGGTTATATTTAAGCATGGCAATACACCTGCCCTACATATCCCGTGTAATATGAAGTTATTGGTTCAATTGCGTGGACACGAAATAGATTCCAAGAATTTAAGAAAGCTTTAAACAGCTGATCTTATTACAATGTACTGGTAGTTTCCTGTTGAGCACATGTCATGATGTGACGTCACATGCTGTGGCAATAATTTGAAGCATGCATTGAATGAAATAGTACAGTCGCGATCAGAACTGTCTTCAATAACGACCAAAGTGAGGCGTGGCATAATTAGCTTTTTCGTCTGTAGAGGACAATATGGTGAAGTATAGTCCCAAATTACACTGTTTTTTTGTTTTTCGCTCCGTGAGTCGCCATTGTTATAGTGATGCTCTCATTACAAGTTACGGCATTCACAATGAAATATTCTTAGCTCCAGGTTGAACTCGGAGGCGGTCGAGAGAAACAAAAATTGAGTAGGCGGAACTATAAAAACTTCCCAGTTATAAAGACAAAAGGTGTGACCGATGGGAGGTTGGGAAATCTCAGACAAATATGACAGCAATTATTATCCATCAATCTAAATTTAGTTAATAATCATCGCCATTCCATACATTGTCGCAACTTACAAGTATTCAATCAAGACTTGTATACCGCATGCAAGTGTTCCCCATATGGTGATAATGTTATTCTGAGTCGGCACCTTTGATCTCTTTGTCAAAACAACTACCGGTATACATCAAAGGCAGCGTACAACTGATGTCGGCTGAAATACTTTCGCGGCAGTGCACTGTGTAATATACATGTACATGTATATATCTTTTTGATGTATTTGGCTTTGAAACTATACAGGGATATGGAGTGCAATGGGTGTATATAGGTCCATTATGGGAACAAACGCACAATATATATATAAACATCGGAATCCGAATCGGAAAAAATCGGCCGATTGTGCTTCCAGTTATCGGAAATCGGTCCGATGGGCTTTTTCATTATCGGAACATCACTAGAAATCCTTAACCCTTTCATGACTGGAGCTTCCTGAAATTTGTGAAAACCCTGTATCAATGCATTCTCTTATACATGTCTGTGAGTATTCCTATATATTTTTATACGCTCTTTTGAAAAAAGTCTGTCCATCCATCTGTCCGTCTCTCTGTCTAACCGTCCTTTAACATTTTTGGTTTCCAATTGATAACTCTTGTTTGGATTATTTGATCTGAACCAAAGTTAGTATGTGTATTTCCCAGCTCAAAATACAGGCTAAGTTTGAATATGGGTTCCGTCCCATTATTTTTACTTGATTTACAGCCTTTTTTCGACTTAGAATTTGACCGTCTGTTAACATTTTTGGTTTCCGACCAATAACTCCAGTTTTGTTTATTTGATCTGTACCAAAGTTGGTGTGTGTATTTCCCAATAAAGATACAGGCCAAGTTCGAATATGGGTTCTGTCCAATTATTTTTACATCAGTTACCGCCCATTTTCAACTTATAATTTGAACGATTTCATAACATTTTGGTTTCTGACAGATAACTCCTGTTTGATAATTTGATTTGAACCAAAGCTGGTGTATGTGTTTCCCAGCTAAAATTACAGGCCAAGATCGAATATGGGTTCTGTCCAATTATTTTCACATGAGTTACAGCCATTTTTCGACCACATTTTGGCATTTAAATTAGGGCAATATCAGATATTCTTTGTAAGCTCAAATTATTATTTTATTTTGCGGTACTAAAATTCGAAATGGCTAAAGGGCATATTTTGCCATAGCCTAGCGATGCTCTTGTTCTATATATTATCAATATTATATCGTCACAAGCTTCATAGCACATTAGCAGGACCATTCGACCTGGGTGTGTCTGTTGAAATCTTCATGTTAAAGTGATGTTAAACACTCCAGTAGGGTGATCAAATAGAATAATCTTGCTCAAGTAGTAATTTTTACATATATTATTGTGAAATTGACAACAAATACCGCCATTCTTATATATTAATTAAATACAGTGACTCTCGATGGCGAAATCGTTTTCGTTAGCTTATCGCAGATAGTTGCCACCCGAATCGAGAAGTAAATATTTACAATTGCGTGTAGTTCAGACGATGTTTTCTATGGATGGGTAAGGTCGATTTGTTTGAAATTTTCGGCGATGTTACTAGAATGCTATATTCCCCCAGTTGGCATAGGGCCTGAATACTAACTTACTAGTTTCACGCACCCAAATAAGTACATAATATTTCTTTAAACAGATAGCATAGTTGGGTGATGGGCTCACCACCTTGGGCGGCAGCTCTATGGATCTACTCTGGTTGCTGGTATGAGAGAGTGGTACTGACAGACAATCATGTTTTTTGAAAAAAGTCTGTCCATCCATCTGTCCGTCTCTCTGTCTAACCGTCCTTTAACATTTTCGGTTTCCAATTGATAACTCTTGTTTGGATTATTTGATCTGAACCAAAGTTAGTATGTGTATTTCCCAGCTAAAAATACAGGCTAAGTTCGAATATGGGTTCCGTCCCATTATTTTTACTTGATTTACAGCCTTTTTTCGACTTAGAATTTGACCGTCTGTTAACATTTTTGGTTTCCGACCAATAACTCCAGTTTTGTTTATTTGATCTGTACCAAAGTTGGTGTGTGTATTTCCCAATAAAGATACAGGCCAAGTTCGAATATGGGTTCTGTCCAATTATTTTTACATCAGTTACCGCCCATTTTCGACTTATAATTTGAACGATTTCATAACATTTTGGTTTCTGACAGATAACTCCTGTTTGATAATTTGATTTGAACCAAAGCTGGTGTATGTGTTTCCCAGCTAAAATTACAGGCCAAGATCGAATATGGGTTCTGTCCAATTATTTTCACATGAGGTACAGCCATTTTTTGACCACATTTTGGCATTTAAATTAGGGCAATATCAGATATTCTTTGTAACCTCAAATTATTATTTTATTTTGCGGTACTACAATTCGAAATGGCTAAAGGGCATATTTTACCATGGCCTAGCGATGCTCTTGTTCTATATATTATCAATATTATATCGTCACAAGCTTCATAGCACATTAGCAGGACCATTCGACCTGGGTGTGTCTGTTGTAATCTTCATGTTAAAGTGATGTTAAACACTCCAGTAGGGTGATCAAATAGAATAATCTTGCTCAAGTAGTAATTTTTACATATATTATTGTGAAATTGACAACAAATACCGCCATTCTTATATATTAATTAAATACAGTGACTCTCGATGGCGAAATCGTTTTCGTTAGCTTATCGCAGATAGTTGCCACCCGAATCGAGAAGTAAATATTTACAATTGCGTGTAGTTCAGACGATGTTTTCTATGGATTGGTAAGGTCGATTTGTTTGAAATTTTCGGTAATGAATCGAGAAGTAAATATTTACAATTGCGTGTAGTTCAGACGATGTTTTCTATGGATTGGTAAGGTCGATTTGTTTGAAATTTTCGGTAATGTTACTAGAATGCTATATTCCCCCAGTTGGCATAGTGCCTGAATACTAACTTACTAGTTTCACGCACCCAAATAAGTACATAATATTTCTTTAAACAGATAGCATAGTTGGGTGATGGGGTCACCACCTTGGGCGGCAGCTCTATGGATCTACTCTGGTTGCTGGTATGAGAGAGTGGTACTGACAGACAATCATGTTTTTTCCGAGGAATGACCTCGTGTTTGTATATAGCATGGATAGTATCCCCACAGGCAACAAAGTCTGGATAAAGTGTGTTTGACATTTGCAGAATAAGGTCCCCAGACGGTGAATTTAGTGACGCTCTCCCACAGAGCAGCTATAATTACCAAATTCCTTTTCTGGGAAGTATCTATAGTCTCAAATTAACATTGTTTTTAGTTACTTTTTATATGCCCTTTTGAAAAAAAGGTTGTGTTATGTGGGTTCTGTCCAATTATTTAAACAAGAGTTAATTACGGCCCTTTTTCGACTTGGAATTTGACCGTCGTTAACATTTTTGGTTTCTGAATGATAACTCAAGTTAGTAATCTTTGATTTTAACCAAAGTTGGTATGTATATTTCCCAACTAAAGATATAGGCCAGGTTTGTATATGGGTTCTGTCCAATTATTTTTACATGAGTTACGGCCATTTTTTGAGTTAGAATTTGACTGAATTTTGAAATTAGGGGTATGGTATATCAGATATTCTTTGTGAGCTCAAATTACAATAATGCCCTAATTTATCGACTGCTTAACCACAGCATAATTATGGGTTAATACATTGGCCAAACAACATTTACCTTGACCTTTTGAGCCAGTGCATTCTCTTATATATGCGAGGCTCCTGTGGGAGACTCACATATATAGGAGAATGCACTTGCATATGATTCTTAATGCTGAACCAGCGCAGCTCCGGACATGAAAGGTTTAAGTTTGAATATTATGAGTCGCTTTAAACCTAAAATGTCAGGAATGCAATTATTAATGTGAATTGTCCCTAAAATTATGCAGTAAACATTGTGTACACTCACTGCATCAGCAACACTTTAATAGTCCATGCACAGCTACCCGTATCTGATTGCTTTATTGGTCTTTAATAATGAGTTAGCTCCCCGATTTTTTAATTTGGTGATGCTAGCCCGCTATGTGGGATAGTGTCACTAAATTCACCCTCTGGGGACCTCATTCTGCAAATGACAGGCACACTAAACTCAGGCTTTATCCTTTTGCCCTGGTTCTCATGCCATATCAACAAACACATTAACACACTCATGTCCTTCTGTGTATATATTTATCAGCCTATATTTTGATCACCAGAACGTGACAAAGAGACTAATAGGCTTAATTTATGCTGTAAACCTTGTGTATGCACACTGGATCAGAGATTTAATACTTAATTTAAAGTTTGATTATTATGATTCCCTAAAAGTCAGGAAGGCTATTAACCCTTTACCCAACAAACCGGCCAAAACCGGCCAAATAAAGCTTCAACAGCCTAAAATATCTTCGGTCTGTCTCAATAGAACCATACAAATATGGATATCATTGGAACCGGCTCATTGACCACATTGTGATGGTTACAGTTATACCCTGTGCCAATGCATTCTCTTATATATGCGAGTCGACCATAGGTCGCCTCGCATATATAAGAGAATGCATTGGCCTAAAAAAAAATCTTTTTTTTAACACTTTTTACCATTTTTTCTTACATTCTTTAACAATTTTATAATTTTTAATGTGTTAAGCCAATGCATTCTCTTATATATGTGAGGCGACCTATGGTCGACTCGCATATATAAGAGAATGCATTGGCACAGGGGCGTTCTGTTGGGTAAAGGGTTAATGTGAATCAAAATAATGCAGTAAACATTGTGTACACACACTGTGTCGGAGATAATACTTGGCTTAATTTAAAGTTTGAATAATATGAGTCGCTTTAAATATAAAAAAAATCAGGAAGGCAATTAATGTGAATTGTCCCTAAAATTATGCAGTAAATATTGTGTACACACTGCATCAGCAACACTTCAATAGTCCAAGCACAGCTACTGGTATCTGATTGTTTTATTGGTCTTTAATAATGAGTTAGCTCCCCGAATCCCGTTGTTGACCGTTTATTATATAAACCGAGCTGAGACAATCATAGCCACATTGATGTTATTCGCTAGAGATTGGATGAGCACTCGCTAGTCTACTGCACCTAAATAATTTAACCACTGTTGAATCTATCCTGGGATACTAATCACGACCTATAGTTCTTCCCTGTCAGTTGTTAGTTCTTTCTGAATGTGATTGGATCATTAAGTTGTGTGTTCATTTGTTTGTTTCTTTACATGGATTTTTAATGCCTGAGGCAGATATTTATCTTCGTCATGATGAGTGTTGTGACCGAGGTGAGATGCATGTATTATTAAGTTTAATATAAAAGCTTTTTATTTGGACATCTGACCTTTATTGATATACATTTTAATTCTGAAGTTATTTACATTATTTCATGCCTGCTTGTTCGCAGTAATGTTCATGGTGTATGGTTTTAGTATATACATCTCCATATGACTCCTGACATACAGTAATGCCCTAAATAATCGACTCCTTAACCACAGCAGAATTATTGGTAACTTTTCAGGATTTAGTAGGAAATATGGCTTGTTGCCATTCATCGGAAAGCTCTCACTGAGAACTTTCCGATGAATGGCAACAAGCCATATTTCCGACTAAATCCTGAAAAGTTGCCCATAATTCTGCTGTGGTTAAGGAGTCGATTATCTAGAGCTTTACTGTACATCTCCATATGACTCCTGACATATTATGGTTGTGTTTGTATTTGATTATTTCATCCTATGGTTCTCCCTTGTGAATCTCAATCTAATAAGTGTAATGGGTTTATGAACCTGCATGGGACCAGCCTAGAGGTTTCAAACTGGGAGAAGTCGCTGCTCCCTGTTTTGTTATTACTAATTAGGGAGAAGTGGCCTGTAATCTGGGAGAAGTAACAATGGCATAAGTTGAATTCACCCTTCTATGAATCCACTATGTGTCATGTAATAGAAATCCATTTACAAATCCATTATAATCAGTAAATTTACTTTAAATAGGATGTTGTGACATGCATACTGCATGGTATATGAGAGAGAAGTCACTTCTCACCAAGACAAAAATAGGGAGAAATGGCACATTTTAGGGAGAAGATGTCTCCCAAGTCACCCTCTAGGCTGGTCCCAGTGTCTCCCAAGTTGCACTCTAGGCTGATCCCTGTCTCTCAAGTCGTCCTCTTGGCTGGTCTCTGTCTCCCAAGTTGCACTCTAAGCTGGTCCCTGTCTACCAAGTCACCCTCTAGGCTGGTCCCTGTCTCCCAAGTTGCACTCTAGGCTGATCCCTGTCTCCCAAGTTGCACTCTAAGCTGGTCCCTGTCTACCAAGTCACCCTCTAGGCTGGTCCCTGTCTCACAAGTCACCCTCTAGGCTGGTCCCTGTCTACCAAGTCACCCTCTTGGCTGGTCCCTGTCTCACACGTCACTCTCCAGACTGGTCCCTGTCTCCCAAGTCGCGCCCTCTTGGCTCAGGTCCCTGTCTCTCAAGTCTAGACTGGTCCCTGTCTCCCAAGTCACCCTCTAGTCTGGTCCCTGTCTCCCAAGTCACCCTCTAGGCTGGTCCCTGTCTCACACGTCACTCTCCAGACTGGTCCCTGTCTCCCAAGTCACCTTCTTGGCTGGTCCCTGTCTCACACGTCACTCTCCAGACTGGTCCCTGTCTCCCAAGTCACCCTCGTCGATTCGAATCTCGATCATATTCGATATTTCGGAATCAAGTTGAAAATGAAAGCGTTTGTTCACCAGTACAGAAGGGGAATAAGATTAGTTTAGTAAACTAGATCATTTAGATCGCTTTGTGTAAGGAAAATGGTCCATAGCCGATGATCATATTCATGTTGTCCCAACAACGTTCAACACAGAAATGACCGCAATCGTATTTCCTGTACAATTTAAATGAAAGGCACGGGCGCCGCTGAAAACACATCGTTTTTTAGCCAATCACAACGATTATTTACGCAAACAATTTACCAGAGTACTCCATGCAAATAAATCGAGTACGCCCAATACGAATTACACCACGAGATGTTTTCTCACCTGAGACCGAAAAAGCGCAGTATTTCGTTGACTATTCAGTCGAATTGTGACCATAAACTTTCAGTCGTATTACAAAAGAATTAAATACACGGTGTATCGGTGTGTATGGTCAAGTTGTACCACAAAAAACTGATTGTAGGACTCCGCTACGCGTCGTCCTACAATCAGTTTTTTGTGGTACAACTTGACCATACACACCTCTACACCGTGTATTTATTTCTTAAGTAGATGATGAATGAATAATAGTTGTATGGCGGGGATCTGACATCAATCACAATGCTTATTAGGGTCATTTCAGGTCGTGTGTGAGATAGAGATGGGCGGTTAACCGTGGAATCAGTTCGGTTTCGGTTGTCGGGAAAAACCGGAAATGACAACCGTGGTAAGTTGGGAAAACCCGTTGTTTCGGTTGTCACAACTTCCTGTAATCATGGCAGAACACGACGAACAAACGAGTCCTGTGTGGAAATATTTTTCAGAGAAAGATAAGAAATCTAAGTGTGCCGCCTGTAATATATGCAGAAAGGAGTTCGCATGGTGAAATCGCGCGACGAATTAATTACGTTGCTTCCGTGTACACCTATTTTCGCCGTAGTATTTACTAGTAAACACAACACAAGTCAGTTTATTTCTCATGTTATTTTAATCATTAAGGCCGTACAAATACTCTGAAAGGTGAATTTGATAACGAGGATACGATATCAAAAGGTATCAATGATTGTTACCCGCATTCCCTATTAGTTTTTATCACTGTTTGGATGTTAAATCGTCAAATATATTTGTGCGCCGTTGATTAAAAATGTTATGCCGGAATCGGAGCCGGAATGAATTATACCGTTTGTCGATAAACTGTTGAGAAATAGCACTCATTCAGGTGACTTGTATTGGATGCATGTATACTGTATAGTGTGTACAATATTATGTTCCCTAAATATGGTAATAGGCATATAGCCAGATAATGTGATTGAGAGATTCTAGTCATGTTTTATTTTCATTTTGTTGTTTATTTCCAATTTTATTTTTCAAATCATAACTATACACATATATCTAGTCACACACATTAGTTTTATGCCAATATAAATGATCATTATATTATTTCACACTTATGATCATATGATGCTGAATTGCAGTCATACACAATACACAGACTCACTTGCATTCTAGCACTGCCACTCGACATGGACATTAACAATATACATGTAATAGTAACAATATGATACATAATTTAATATTATAAAAGGACATGTACCTCACAAGTTATGGTGATACAATTGGTGTGTTTTCTTTGTAATATGATGAAGCATAATTAGATTTTGTTCACATTAGTAATTTTTATTAATAAAAACCGAAACCGAAACCGAGACTCAACTCTTTTTCCACAACCGAAACCGAAACTGAAACCGAGGCAAAATTTCACAACCGCCCATCTCTAGTGTGAGAGCGCTTACATACTATTAAGTTATGATATTCCTGAGAATTTTAGACGATCATTATTTGGTAATATTATAAATGTCTATAAATAGATAAATGTTATGGCTATGACCTGTCCTCTCACAAGGAACGACTCGAAACTCTGATATGGACTATGGTAATTCCATTGACTTAATTATTCTACCGCAAGCATGCAGTCCAACATATTTCCGGTTTAGTCTTGGGGACAGCTGCTAATCAGCTATACAGTTTTGTGGGATTATGTCAATGTCAGATATACCGGTAGATCTCTTTGACATGCGAATCAGTATTTGACAAGGTGAAATCCTGGATGTGTTAATTAAGCAACATGCTGTATTTATGTATCAATACATCAATATTATCACACTCAATCATGTGTCGCTTCCAGAGGTATTCATACTGAGAGCTACAATTAATATCTTAAGCCACCCTCTTCCCCCCAAAAAAATATCTGTGATACGGGCAATAAAATAAATTTCTAGATTTACGTCCAACTTTTTCAGAAAAATTGGGCGGGAGGGCAAATTTTATTTTTTTATATTTTATTCTTCTTGACATAAATGGTCATGGGCAGTTCTGGATATTGAAGCAGTGTCCTATCTAATATAATGCAAGGTGATTTAGATTGTCCAATTTGATCAACATAGACATATTAATGAGTCATTGAAATGTAATTTGATGGTTATGGCATGAGAAAAAAAGTTTACATAAAAGATATCAAAATAAAAAAAAATGAGGTGGGGACTGAAATTAGGGTCGGGAGGGGGTGTAAATCAAACAATGTTTTTATATTAGCCTAACTGATATCAATGTACTTACATGTGTTGTGATATCAATGTGAATGAATGAATGCTTCATTGCATAAGCTACCATTTAAGGTAAAACAATGCAGAACATATCTACATAATATTTACATTGAGTGTGGATGGCCGTCCACATTTTACACAATATGTCAACAATGACAAACAATGCAATGCATGCCATAATTTAAAATTAGCACCTTTCTAAAAAAAAAAAACAGTACATGCACATAAATCATCTCAGCTGCCCTTTGCATTACAAAATATGTGTTATGTATTATCTGTCTCTAATATGGACAAATTAGTTACTATACTATTTACAGTAATGCCCTAAATAATTGACTCCTTAACCACAGCAGAATTATGGGTAACTTTTCTCTCCCCGAGAGCTTTCCGGTGAATGGCATCAAGCCATATTTCCGACTAAATCCTAAAAAATTACCCATATATTCTGCTGTGGTTAATTAAGGAGTGAATTCATTATTTAGGGCATTACTGTAGGCTTTGTTCTTCGATCAAAGAGTTGTAGGTGATCACATTTATTACACACTGTGAGCCATCAATGCCACAAGCTGATTATGAATTGCCTTCAACATGATGAGAAAAAGATACCAGGAGATTTATTATTTGGCAAACCAATAGTGCATTCAGTCATAAGGCCATAATGAGGCAGGCATGCAAATAGTTTATCTATCATTTGCAGAATGAGGTCCCCAGAAGGGATAATTCAACCTCTGGGGACCCCATTCTGCTTAGACCTTTTTCACACTTTAGAAATGAATCATCACGTTTCTTCACACAGCTACCCCGAGGAGAGTACGCACATGAATAACAGGATTCTTCAACACATAATGAAGCTGAGAAGTTTATTCTTCCTTGGAGCTTTCCGATGAATGGCAACAAGTCATATTTGCGACTGAATCCTCAAAAATTACCCATAATTCTGCTGTGGTTAAGGAGTCGATTATTTAGGGCATTACTGTATCAATGTACTTTCATGTGTTGTTCAGCATGTCAATCTGATTTAACCCTTTCTCCACCAATTGGATTATTCCACATAAATAATTATTCAAATGGTCTATTATTCATTTGGAGGGGTGTTCAGGAAAGATTAGCAGACGACAGTATGATGAAAAGATAATACAAATACGGAAATATTCATATTCATTGGTGGGAAATATTCAGATAATATGTTGAACGTGGTTAACCCTTTGAGTGCCAGGGGCCGATCTCATCGGCCCTAAACCTACAAAATAAGTCTGTTAAAGAATATAAGAATAAATCATTAAAATTGTAAAAAATTGTAAAAAAAAAAAAAAAAAAAAAAAAAAAATTTGTTAGGCCAATGCATTCTCTTATATATGCGAGGCGACCTATGGTCGACTCGCATATATAAGAGAATGCATTGGCACAGGGTATATGGGTTGATACAAAAATCGGACCTGGCACTCAAAGGGTTAAACTTATTATCTGAACATTTCCTAAGGGAACTACCTTTGTACATACTTGTCAATGAGTATTTAGTATAGAAATCTTTAAATATAACCTTCTCAGTAAATAATAATATATTTGCACCCTTTACTAGGAAGTAAACGTGCATCACTGCAGTTTTAGGTTCGCACACTTTTGCCCGAGAGCAAATTTCTGTGGTAATACCAATCTATTTGTGCACTTGCTCAATATGCCGGTCAAATTTATATAAGGCCATTTAAAAACGGAAATAGTTTACACCTTGTATGAGGAAGTGAAATAATCACTATGAGTCAGTGCATTACACATTCAAATATAATATCTTTGTGATGACAAACCATCTCATAATTTGGGTAGGTTCGATGTATACAGTAATGCCCTAAGTAATCAACTCCTTAACCACAGCAGAATTATGGGTAACTTTTCAGGATTTAGTCAAAAATAAGGCTTGTTGCCATTCATCGGAAAGCTCTCCCCGAGAGCTTTCCGATGAATGGCAACAAGCCATATTTCCGACTAAATCCTGAAAAGTTACCCATAATTCTGCTGTGGTTAGAGGAGTCGATTAATTAGGGCATTACTGTACCTCCTTCCAAATTACTTGGACAAAATTTGGAAGTTCGATTGAGCCATGTTCGTTAGATATGATTTACTTAAGTTTTAAATAGAGACCCATTTTAACTCTCTCTTACTAAATACTTATTGATGAGAGTTCCCAATGTATACTTTTATAACTGATGGACAAATCAGGAAGGGTATAAAATCGCAGATATCATTGGGAGCCCATCAGTACCTTCAGCCAAAGATCATGTCATGAATCTCTACACTAGCTACACACATAGAGATCATATTCCACATATTCAAACCCGGAGACTGTTTGAAGATCTGACACTCTCTGACTGGGAACTTCAAAACATTAAAAAATGCGAGGATGGTCCTCCAGGGAGGTATATATACTCAATCACTTGAATATCCTAAAAATGGTCTATCGCTTTCGATAACAAGTGTATCTTCATCAGGACCAGGATGGCGTGGGTAGATGTGGATTTTGCCTGTCCTTTTATACTCTAGGTTGATTGAGCGTGAATTTGATTGGTCAAAGGGTAGATGTCGGGTGTTTATGGACACAGAAGAGGTCTCAGGTCTCAGGTGCGGGTATATTGCGTGTATGTGGTCCCTTGCGATTCCCGATAGTGTATGCGGGTAGTTTGTGCGGGATGTCGCTTTATTCATCGTAATATATTTTTTAGTTAAAATTTCTTAACCCTTTCATGACAGGAGCTGTGGTGATGCAGCATTAAAGATCCTGTGCCAGTGCATTCTGTTATATATGCGAGTCGCCCATAGGGAGCCTCGCATATATAAGAGAATGCACTGGCTTACAAGGTCAAGGTAAATATTGTTAGGCCAATGCATTCTCTTGTATATGCAAGGCTTCCTATGGGAGACTCGCATATATAAAAGAATGCATTGGCACAGGCTTTTCGCAAAATTTCCAGAAGCTCCAGTCATGAAAGGGTTAATAATGTATGTCATTGTAGGTAGGTGAAAGTCCCAGCTCTATTTTGCAGAATTTAGACAACTTTTGTGAACCAATTTTGTTATGCATAGTTAAAATCATGAAATTTCCTCAGGTACTCAATTAATATTTATCGCATAATTGGCTAATAAAAAATCATGTAATCTCAAGCTGGGATCTTTACCTAACATGAAATGCATCATTGAGGAACAGGTTTAACTTAGAAATACTTTTATCTGCATGTTGTTAAGTTCCCCATCATAACTTGTCATAAAATCAAAACATTCCCAGGTGCAGGGGCGTAGCAAGCAAATTTTATTGGGGGGGTAAAACCATTCATCGCGAATGGGGGAGAGCACAAGAGGAGGTCGCCCCCTCTCGATGGGGGGGTCCCGGGGTCCTCCCCCGGGAAAATTTTCTGACATTGGAAGCTTAAAGTGACTCTCTGATGGCTTCTGACCCATCTGACATTGTTTACCCACCCACTACATTATCATAGATTAGATCAACAACATTCTTATCATTTATCAATTGTAATTTCATAAAAAGGTAGGCCATTGAAAGTTTAATGAACAAATAGGTATATGGGAATTCATGTTGTGTTATTATCTAGTCATTAATGATGTGAAATTACTTCCATAACTGGGATCAGATATTCAGAAAGTAAATATGTCACAAACAACCATGAGAAAGTAGACTACATGGATACACACATCACCATGGGTATGTATCGTGGTGTATTTATCGTGTGGGTATGAATAGTGTAGGTATGTATAGTGGGTATGTATAGTGGGTATGTATCGTGGGGGTATGTATACTGGGTATGTATAGCTTGGTTATGTATAGTGGTGGTATGTATTGTGTGAGTATGTATAGTGTGGGTATGTATAGTGTGGGTATGTATAGTGTGGGTATGTATAATGTGGGTATGTATAGTGTGGGTATGTATAATGTGGGTATGTATAGTGTGGGTATGTATAATGTGGGTATGTATAGTGTGGGTATGTATAGCGTGGGTATGTATAGTGGTGGTATATATTATGTGGGTATGTATCGTGTGGGTATGTATAGTGTGGGTATGTATAGTGTGGCTATGTATAGTGTGGCTATGTATAGTGTGGGTATGTATAATGTGGGTATGCATAGTGTGGGTATGTATAGCGTTGGTATGTATAGTATGGGTATGTATAGTGTGGGTATGTATCATGGAGGTATGTATGGTGTGGGTATGTATCGTGGGGGTGTACATTGCCGCGATCGTCGGCGATTCATTAGTTTGCCAAATATTTTTACTAACCTTTGGAAAATATTGGGGCGTAAATACCCCCTTGCCCCCCCCTGTTCCTACGCCCCTGCCCAGGTGGATGGAGTATGCTCTCTACTGGTGTAGCCAGAGTAGAGATTCATGACACGATCTACTACTTCAGACGAGGCCTGAGTACAAGGTGCCTGTCATTTGCAGAATTAGGTCTGCAGAGGGTGAATTTAGTGACGCTATCCCACATAGAAACTTAAGATTCTATTTCTTTTTTAGTTTTGTTTCTCTATACATGTGTATACATATCCCCAAATTGGCAGATGACACATTGCATAATCAAGGTTTCCAATGGGTGAACATCACAATATTCACCATTTGGGAACTTCAATCTGAGTCTAGCTATGTCTCCCATAGTAGATGAGGTCCCCAGAGGGTGAATTTGGTGATGCTAGCCTGCTATGCGGGGTAGCGTCACTAAATTCACCCTCTGGGAACCTCATTCTGCAAATGACAGGCAAACTCAGGGTTTATAATTCTTCAGACATACATGTATAGTAGTTGCTATTAAAGAAACATACAAATATTTATTATGTCTAAAGGCACACACCTACAATAAAGTCATGCACCTACAGTTTGATGTTGTAAGATGTCATCGCTATAAATTTAAACAGGATTTGCACTGCATGCTCCGAACATAATGAAAAGCACACAAGGGTAGGTATGTTTGCACTGAAATTAATTGCTTTATTTTTATTCACCGAAGTGACGTCCTTGTTAGCAAGAGAAGAGTTTGGGACAACATTGCTGGGACATCTAATCATTAGTCGCTACTGTTTAAAAGGCCATATCTTCAGTGTTAACTTTTATCCTATTTGTTTGCTTTTGTTTAAGAAACAGCATCTCCGTTATTAACCCTTCCATGACTGGAGCTTCATGAAATTTAGCGAAAAAACCTGTGCCAATGTATTCTCCATAGGGAGCCTCGCATATATAAGAGAATACATTGGCCAAACAATATTTATATATATAGCAGATATGGCACAGTAGCATGTTATATATACATGTACGTCTCTGAAACATGCCGAGCATTGCTCTTTGAACATGTCTGGGACTATACAACACACAAGACGCCTATTTTTAGAAGCAAATGTATTAGTTTTGAGACAGTGCACTTACATTTGCTTCTAACAATATTTACATTGTCCTTGAAAGCCAGTGCATTCTCTTATATACATGTATGTGAGGCTCCCATAGGGAGAATCGCATATATAAGAAAATCAACTGGCACAGAATCATAGCGCAGCTCCCTTAATAATGAATGGGATAAGAAACGGTGTCTCAGTTATTAGGTAACTTCTTACATGTTGAGGTATATAATCACTAATTTATTATCTGAATACAAATATTGGAAGTCTTAACCTCTTCGCTGCTAAATGACGTTATGACGTCGTGTGCTGGGCTGTTGATTTTATTGCCATTTTCCAGTGGAAAAATATAACGGGAATATCACAAGAACCATAAAACTGACTCAGTTGAAAGGCTATTATCGTTCACAATCTTGGAACATCATACATGTATACTGTTTGAAACTTGGAGATACAGTCATTCCGATGAACCAATCAATTGAGTTCCAGTTATCGTTAATGGCCTACTGCTAGTGTGCTAAAGTAGGTCCGTAGTACCTATGGACCATATAGCACACGACGTGCACTTTTACGTCCATGATAGTTACGGACGTCATAGCAGCGAAGAGGTTAAAGTCTCATGACGAGAACAGCTTCTATAAATTCATATTACAGTACTGCCCTAAATAATCGACTCCTTAACCCTTTACCCAACAAACCGGCCAAATAAAGCTTCAACAGCCTAAAATATCTTCGGTCTGTCTCAATAGAACCATACAAATATGGATATCATTGGAACCGGCTCCTTGACCACATTGTGATAGTTACAGTTATGCCCTGTGCCAATGCATTCTCTTATATATGCGAGTCGACCATAGGTCGCCTCACATATATAAGAGAATGCATTGGCCTAAAAAAAATCTTTTTTAACACTTTTTACCATTTTTTCTTACATTCTTTAACAATTTTATAATTTTTAATGTGTTAAGCCAATGCATTCTCTTATATATGCGAGGCGACCTATGGTCGACTCGCATATATAAGAGAATGCATTGGCACAGGGCCCTTCTGTTGGGTAAAGGGTTAACCACAACAGAATTATGGGTAATTTTTTAGGATTTAGTCGGAAATATGGCTTGTTGCCATTCATCGGAAAGCTCTCAGATACAGTACTGCCCTAAATAATCGACTCCTTAACCACAGCAGAATTATGGGTAATTTTTTAGGATTTAGTTGGAAATATGGCTTGTTGCCATTCATTGGAAAGCTCTCAGATACAGTACTGCCCTAAATAATCGACTCCTTAACCACAGCAGAATTATGGGTAATTTTTTAGGATTTAGTTGGAAATATGGTTTGTTGCCATTCATTGGAAAGTTCTCAGATACAGTACTGCCCTAAATAATCGACTCCTTAACCACAGCAGAATTATGGGTAATTTTTTAGGATTTAGTTGGAAATATGGCTTGTTGCCATTCATCGGAAAGCTCTCAGATACAGTACTGCCCTAAATAATCGACTCCTTAACCACAGCAGAATTATGGGTAATTTTTTAGGATTTAGTTGGAAATATGGCTTGTTGCCATTCATCGGAAAGCTCTCAGATACAGTACTGCCCTAAATAATCGACTCCTTAACCACAGCAGAATTATGGGTAATTTTTTAGGATTTAGTTGGAAATATGGCTTGTTGCCATTCATCGGAAAGCTCTCAGATACAGTACTGCCCTAAATAATCGACTCCTTAACCACAGCAGAATTATGGGTAATTTTTTAGGATTTAGTTGGAAATATGGCTTGTTGCCATTCATCGGAAAGCTCTCAGATACAGTACTGCCCTAAATAATCGACTCCTTAACCACAGCAGAATTATGGGTAATTTTTTAGGATTTAGTTGGAAATATGGCTTGTTGCCATTCATCGGAAAGCTCTCAGATACAGTACTGCCCTAAATAATCGACTCCTTAACCACAGCAGAATTATGGGTAATTTTTTAGGATTTAGTTGGAAATATGGCTTGTTGCCATTCATTGGAAAGCTCTCAGATACAGTACTGCCCTAAATAATCGACTCCTTAACCACAGCAGAATTATGGGTAATTTTTTAGGATTTAGTTGGAAATATGGCTTGTTGCCATTCATCGGAAAGCTCTCAGATACAGTACTGCCCTAAATAATCGACTCCTTAACCACAGCAGAATTATGGGTAATTTTTTAGGATTTAGTCGGAAATATGGTTTGTTGCCATTCATCGGAAAGCTCTCAGATACAGTACTGCCCTAAATAATCGACTCCTTAACCACAGCAGAATTATGGGTAATTTTTTAGGATTTAGTCGGAAATATGGCTTGTTGCCATTCATCGGAAAGCTCTCAGATACAGTAATGCCCTAAATAATCGACTCCTTAACCACAGCAGAATTATGGGTAATTTTTTAGGATTTAGTCGGAAATATGGCTTGTTGCCATTCATCGGAAAGCTCTCAGATACAGTACTGCCCTAAATAATCGACTCCTTAACCACAGCAGAATTATGGGTAATTTTTTAGGATTTAGTCGGAAATATGGCTTGTTGCCATTCATCGGAAAGCTCTCAGATACAGTAATGCCCTAAATAATCGACTCCTTAACCACAGCAGAATTATGGGTAATTTTTTAGGATTTAGTCGGAAATATGGCTTGTTGCCATTCATCGGAAAGCTCTCAGATACAGTACTGCCCTAAATAATCGACTCCTTAACCACAGCAGAATTATGGGTAATTTTTTAGGATTTAGTCGGAAATATGGCTTGTTGCCATTCATCGGAAAGCTCTCAGATACAGTACTGCCCTAAATAATCGACTCCTTAACCCTTTACCCAACAAACCGGCCAAATAAAGCTTCAACAGCCTAAAATATCTTCGGTCTGTCTCAATAGAACCATACAAATATGGATATCATTGGAACCGGCTCCTTGACCACATTGTGATAGTTACAGTTATGCCCTGTGCCAATGCATTCTCTTATATATGCGAGTCGACCATAGGTCGCCTCACATATATAAGAGAATGCATTGGCCTAAAAAAAATCTTTTTTAACACTTTTTACCATTTTTTCTTACATTCTTTAACAATTTTATAATTTTTAATGTGTTAAGCCAATGCATTCTCTTATATATGCGAGGCGACCTATGGTCGACTCGCATATATAAGAGAATGCATTGGCACAGGGCCCTTCTGTTGGGTAAAGGGTTAACCACAACAGAATTATGGGTAATTTTTTAGGATTTAGTCGGAAATATGGCTTGTTGCCATTCATCGGAAAGCTCTCAGATACAGTACTGCCCTAAATAATCGACTCCTTAACCACAGCAGAATTATGGGTAATTTTTTAGGATTTAGTTGGAAATATGGCTTGTTGCCATTCATTGGAAAGCTCTCAGATACAGTACTGCCCTAAATAATCGACTCCTTAACCACAGCAGAATTATGGGTAATTTTTTAGGATTTAGTTGGAAATATGGTTTGTTGCCATTCATTGGAAAGTTCTCAGATACAGTACTGCCCTAAATAATCGACTCCTTAACCACAGCAGAATTATGGGTAATTTTTTAGGATTTAGTTGGAAATATGGCTTGTTGCCATTCATCGGAAAGCTCTCAGATACAGTACTGCCCTAAATAATCGACTCCTTAACCACAGCAGAATTATGGGTAATTTTTTAGGATTTAGTTGGAAATATGGCTTGTTGCCATTCATCGGAAAGCTCTCAGATACAGTACTGCCCTAAATAATCGACTCCTTAACCACAGCAGAATTATGGGTAATTTTTTAGGATTTAGTTGGAAATATGGCTTGTTGCCATTCATCGGAAAGCTCTCAGATACAGTACTGCCCTAAATAATCGACTCCTTAACCACAGCAGAATTATGGGTAATTTTTTAGGATTTAGTTGGAAATATGGCTTGTTGCCATTCATCGGAAAGCTCTCAGATACAGTACTGCCCTAAATAATCGACTCCTTAACCACAGCAGAATTATGGGTAATTTTTTAGGATTTAGTTGGAAATATGGCTTGTTGCCATTCATCGGAAAGCTCTCAGATACAGTACTGCCCTAAATAATCGACTCCTTAACCACAGCAGAATTATGGGTAATTTTTTAGGATTTAGTTGGAAATATGGCTTGTTGCCATTCATTGGAAAGCTCTCAGATACAGTACTGCCCTAAATAATCGACTCCTTAACCACAGCAGAATTATGGGTAATTTTTTAGGATTTAGTTGGAAATATGGCTTGTTGCCATTCATCGGAAAGCTCTCAGATACAGTACTGCCCTAAATAATCGACTCCTTAACCACAGCAGAATTATGGGTAATTTTTTAGGATTTAGTCGGAAATATGGTTTGTTGCCATTCATCGGAAAGCTCTCAGATACAGTACTGCCCTAAATAATCGACTCCTTAACCACAGCAGAATTATGGGTAATTTTTTAGGATTTAGTCGGAAATATGGCTTGTTGCCATTCATCGGAAAGCTCTCAGATACAGTAATGCCCTAAATAATCGACTCCTTAACCACAGCAGAATTATGGGTAATTTTTTAGGATTGAGTCGGAAATATGGCTTGTTGCCATTCATCGGAAAGCTCTCAGATACAGTACTGCCCTAAATAATCGACTCCTTAACCACAGCAGAATTATGGGTAATTTTTTAGGATTTAGTCGGAAATATGGCTTGTTGCCATTCATCGGAAAGCTCTCAGATACAGTAATGCCCTAAATAATCGACTCCTTAACCACAGCAGAATTATGGGTAATTTTTTAGGATTTAGTCGGAAATATGGCTTGTTGCCATTCATCGGAAAGCTCTCAGATACAGTACTGCCCTAAATAATCGACTCCTTAACCACAGCAGAATTATGGGTAATTTTTTAGGATTTAGTCGGAAATATGGCTTGTTGCCATTCATCGGAAAGCTCTCAGATACAGTACTGCCCTAAATAATCGACTCCTTAACCACAGCAGAATTATGGGTAATTTTTTAGGATTTAGTCGGAAATATGGTTTGTTGCCATTCATTGGAAAGTTCTCAGATACAGTAATGCCCTAAATAATCGACTCCTTAACCACAGCAGAATTATGGGTAATTTTTTAGGATTTAGTTGGAAATATGGCTTGTTGCCATTCATCGGAAAGCTCTCAGATACAGTAATGCCCTAAATAATCGACTCCTTAACCACAGCAGAATTATGGGTAATTTTTTAGGATTTAGTCGGAAATATGGCTTGTTGCCATTCATCGGAAAGCTCTCAGATACAGTAATGCCCTAAATAATCGACTCCTTAACCACAGCAGAATTATGGGTAATTTTTTAGGATTGAGTCGGAAATATGGCTTGTTGCCATTCATCGGAAAGCTCTCAGATACAGTAATGCCCTAAATAATCGACTCCTTAACCACAGCAGAATTATGGGTAATTTTTTAGGATTTAGTCGGAAATATGGCTTGTTGCCATTCATCGGAAAGCTCTCAGATACAGTAATGCCCTAAATAATCGACTCCTTAACCACAGCAGAATTATGGGTAATTTTTTAGGATTTAGTCGGAAATATGGTTTGTTGCCATTCATTGGAAAGTTCTCAGATACAGTAATGCCCTAAATAATCGACTCCTTAACCACAGCAGAATTATGGGTAATTTTTTAGGATTTAGTTGGAAATATGGCTTGTTGCCATTCATCGGAAAGCTCTCAGATACAGTAATGCCCTAAATAATCGACTCCTTAACCACAGCAGAATTATGGGTAATTTTTTAGGATTTAGTCGGAAATATGGCTTGTTGCCATTCATCGGAAAGCTCTCAGATACAGTAATGCCCTAAATAATCGACTCCTTAACCACAGCAGAATTATGGGTAATTTTTTAGGATTGAGTCGGAAATATGGCTTGTTGCCATTCATCGGAAAGCTCTCAGATACAGTAATGCCCTAAATAATCGACTCCTTAACCACAGCAGAATTATGGGTAATTTTTTAGGATTTAGTCGGAAATATGGCTTGTTGCCATTCATCGGAAAGCTCTCAGATACAGTACTGCCCTAAATAATCGACTCCTTAACCACAGCAGAATTATGGGTAATTTTTTAGGATTTAGTTGGAAATATGGCTTGTTGCCATTCATCGGAAAGCTCTCAGATACAGTACTGCCCTAAATAATCGACTCCTTAACCACAGCAGAATTATGGGTAATTTTTTAGGATTTAGTTGGAAATATGGCTTGTTGCCATTCATCGGAAAGCTCTGATACAGTACTGCCCTAAATAATCGACTCCTTAACCACAGCAGAATTATGGGTAATTTTTTAGGATTTAGTCGGAAATATGGTTTGTTGCCATTCATTGGAAAGTTCTCAGATACAGTAATGCCCTAAATAATCGACTCCTTAACCACAGCAGAATTATGGGTAATTTTTTAGGATTTAGTCGGAAATATGGCTTGTTGCCATTCATCGGAAAGCTCTCAGATACAGTAATGCCTTAAATAATCGACTCCTTAACCACAGCAGAATTATGGGTAATTTTTTAGGATTTAGTCGGAAATATGGCTTGTTGCCATTCATCGGAAAGCTCTCAGATACAGTACTGCCCTAAATAATCGACTCCTTAACCACAGCAGAATTATGGGTAATTTTTTAGGATTTAGTCGGAAATATGGCTTGTTGCCATTCATCGGAAAGTTCTCAGATACAGTAATGCCCTAAATAATCGACTCCTTAACCACAGCAGAATAATGGGTATTTTTTTAGGATTTAGTCGGAAATATGGCATGTTGCCATTCATTGGAAAGCTCTCACTGCCATATTTCCGACTAAATCCTTAAAAATTACCCATAATTTTGCTGTGGTTAAGGAGTTGATTATTTAGGGCATTACTGTAACACTTTCTATACTAAATAATCATTGACAAGTAGTTCCCTTATGAAATGTTCATACGTCGATTGTTGAACTTATTTTCTCCAACCAATGAATATGAATTCTTCTTCACTTTTATCAGTTGTCTGCTCATCAGTTGTCTGCTCATATATCCTTAACCCTTTACCCAACAGAACAGCCCTGTGCCAATGCATTCTCTTATATATGCGAGTCGACCATAGGTCGCCTCGCATATATAAGAGAATGCATTGGCTTAACACATTAAAAATTATAAAATTGTTAAAGAATGTAAGAAAAAATGGTAAAAAGTGTTCAAAAAAGATTTTTTTTAGGCCAATGCATTCTCTTATATATGCGAGGCGACCTATGGTCGACTAGCATATATAAGAGAATGCATTGGCACAGGGCATAACTGTAACCATCACAATGTGGTCAATGAACCGGTTCCAATGATATCCATATGTGTATGGTGTTATTGAGACAGACCGAAGATATTTTAGGCTGTTGAAGCTTTATTTGGGCGGTTTGGTCGCTTTCTTGGGTAAAGGGTTAAAGAATATAGTAAAATATATTAAAATTGTAAAAAATTGTAAAAAAAAAAAAAATTGTTAAGCCAATGCATTCTCTTATATATGCGAGGCGACCTATGGTCGACTCGCATGTATAAGAGAATGCATTGGCACAGGGTATATGGGTTGATACAAAAATCGGACCTGGCACTCGAAGGGTTAACATCCCTCCAAATGAATAATAGATAATTCCATACTTTTCTAACACTTTCTATTTTATATACTTTAAATTATCTTTCGTTTGGCTGTTGTCTGCTCATATATCCTAAAACATCGCTCCAAATGAATAATAGATCATTCCAATGTATACTTTTATAACTGAGTGGGAGAATCTATTTAGTATAGAAAGTATAAAGTATACTACATACCATATCCTCTAATTAATTCTCTACAATTTACCTCCCCCCCCAGCAAATTTATAACTCAGATGTTGGCTCATTGATGAACTATGCTGCCTGCTCCTCATTAGTCAACTAATAATAACATGTTAATTTGAAATGATATATGATACAAAAACTATATTGATGGAGGCTTCAAACCTATTATTTTATTAGCTAATCAGCATTTACTATAAGTAATAAATGTAAGTATTATGTAATATTGTTTACATTAATGCCCTAAACAATTGACTCCTCAACCACAGCAGAATTATGGGTAATTTTTCAGGATTTAGTCAGAAATATGGCTTGTTGAGAGCTTTCCGATGAGAGTACGCACATCTTAAGATAAATAACAGGATTCTTCAACACATAATGAAGCTGAGAAGTTTATCCTTCCTGAGAGCTTTCCGATGAATGGCAACAAGCCATATTTCCGACTATATCCTGAAAAATTACCCATAATTCAGCTGTGGTTAAGGAGTCAATTAATTAGGGCATTACTGTATTTATATGATGTCCCTGTAATCCCACGACATGTATATACATGTATATGGGATAGACCTTTAAGCTGGTTATCTATTTATACGATGTCCCTGCAATCCCACGACATGTATATACATGTATATGGGATAAACCTTTAAGCTGGTTATCTATTTATACGACGTCCCTGTAATCCCACGACATGTATACATGTATATGGGATAGACCCTTTAAGCTGGTTATTATTTTATTGGCATGCAATGCGATATGGGATATTTTAATAGTTGGCTACCATTTGACAAATTACAAGTTCTGATCCGACTGCATGACGGAGGGATTGGGCACTTTCCAATTTATTGATCAACCACTGTCTCAATTTGGCCGTTTAGGATTGGGATTATAGCTTCAATCGTCTGCCTGACGGGAGAGAGGCTATATTTGTGCCTGCACCCACTTAAATTTCTGGAATTGATCCATATTCCTGGCGCCCATACTGATGTTGGTGTGATTAAATAACGATGTTGTAAACAGAATCTCACTTTTAATGTTGAAGGGTAAACTTCTTAGCTTCATTATGTGTTGAAGTATGGTGTTATTTATCTTAAGATGTGCGTACTCTCCTCGGGGTAGCTGTGTGAAAAAATGTGATGACTCAGTTCTAAAGTGTGAAAAACTTACATCCTCGCAACTTGTAAGAATGTGAAGGTGCCAATATTTCCTTCTTATCCATGAAATGAAATAATACCCTTTTATTCTTGGCCAAATTACATTATAAAGTTTGGCTGTTTTATTCAGTTTGATTCTTTGATTCATGGCACCTACCCAACAATTCTGTCTTTATACTGTCATTTCAATGAAGAAAAGATGCTGTAGAACTATAAACAAGCCTTGAAATAGGGTGTCTGTCATTTGCAGAATGAGGTCCCCAGAGGGTGAATTTAGTGATGCTACCCCGCATAGCGGGCTAGCATCACCAAATTCACCCTCTGGGGACCTCATTCTGCAGAGGTGTAAGCAGAATGAGGTCCCTCTGGGGACCTCATTCTGCAAATGACAGACACCCTATTTCAAGGCTTGACTATAAAGGTAATAAATGGCAATAATATCATAAAACACCTCAAAATAAGTAAGTTCCCACCTGACATATATCGCTATGTACAGTAATGCTCTAAATAATCAACTCCTTAACCACACACTGAGAGCTTTCCGATGAATGGCAACAAGCCATATTTCCGACTAAATCCTGAAAAGTTACCCATAATTCTGCTGTGGTTTAGGAGTCGATTATTTAGAGCGTTACTGTATCTCAAGGCCTATTGCCAGGAAATTTATGATCAGTATCATGACCAATGAAGAGAGATAATCTATATATAATGCATGGATTGTGTCTGTGTCTGATTTGTCGCAAATCAATATTTTTGGCAATGTCAGGGGAGTTATTAGTTATAACTAACATCATCTCTTTGTGGTTAATGTATTTGTTGCATGTGGGGGGACTGGGGGGGCTTGAACAAGCCTTGAAATAGTGTGTCTGTCATTTGCAGAATGAGGTCCCAGAGGGTGAATTTAGTGATGCTACCCCGCATATCGGGCTAGCGTCACCAAATTTACCCTCTGGGGACCTCATTCTGCTGCTTACACCTCAGCACGTGATTTCAACCAAGCAACATACTCCATTCAAGCCCTGAAATAGTGTGTCTGTCATTTGCAGAATGAGGTCCCCCAGATGGTGAATTTAGTGATGCTACCCCGCATATCGGGCTAGCGTCACCAAATTCACCCTCTGGGGACCTCATTCTGCTTACACCTCAGCAGAATGAGGTTCTCAGAGGGTGAATTTGGTGATGCTAGCCCACTATGTGGGGTAGCATCACTAAATTCACCCTCTGGGGACCTCATTCTGCCAATGACAGACACACTATTTCAGGGCTTGAATGGAGTATGTTGCTTGGTTGAAATCACGTCATGTGATGTTGCGCGCAAGCCCCAAATTGTTTCCATATTGTATCGATGAATCTTGCAATGCCCTACATGAATGTGATTGAAATTGGGTGCTGAATACTGAATATAACCCTTTTCATGATGGGAGCTGCGCTAGACTCGCAAGTATAAGAGAATGCATTGGCATAGGGTTTTTGCAAAATTTCAGGAAGCTCCAGTCATGGAAGGGTTAAGGATGTTGATTGTGTTTCGTTCCTTGGAGTATACAGTAATGCCCTAAATAATCAACTCTTTAACCACAGCAGAACTTTTCAGGATTTAGTCGGAAATATGGCTTGTATTCAGGGAGAGCTTTCCGATGAATGGCAAGAAGCCATATTTCCGACTAAATCCTGAAAAGTTACCCATAATTCTGTTGTGGTTAAGGAGTTGATTATTTAGGGCATTACTGTATAAGCATGCAAGTCGGTATGTTATTTTTATGTGTGGTGTGTTTTTCCACACAAAATGTCAGACCAACTTGCATCCATACTCCATGTAACGCAAGCAAATTAACATCCATTTCTTTAATTAATCAGAAGATATTAAAATCTTACTTGTAAGTACATGTACATTTTCTTTCTTCAGGAGGGGAGTGATGATAGTGTATCGTTGCTTAGTAACCAAACAGACCAGTTAGCCCAGTCCGCTGCCAGTACTACACTCACGAAGAGCACTGGACGCAAGGGGCGTAAACATGAAGAATGGGATATCATCGAGGGTCTCAAGAATAATCAGCAATATCCAACGAAGCCCGACAAATATAATGGGTACATGATGAAACGAAGGAAGTGGCCCATGAAAGGCTGGCACAAGGTAATTTCAACATCCATCTTAGTCCAAGAATCCTTCGACGTAAACTAGTTGGTCAATCAGTTGGGATAATTAAGAAATAACTCTTGTTTTAATTAAGGTTATGCAGTTATAACAAGTTTGAAGACAAATTCTATGACGCTCGTAGGATTTAAAAGTAAATTTGTCTTCAAACTTTTCGGTTATAACTCATAACCTTAACCCTTTCAGTGCCAAGTCCGATTTTTGTATCAACCCATATTTCCTTGATCATTTTTCGAATTTATTGATTATAATAATGTGATACATTGATGGAAAGAGCTCTAAGAGCTCTTACATTGATGGAAAGAGCTCTATAAGAGCTCTTTCCATCAATGTATCACATTATTATAATCAATAAATTTGAAAAATGATCAAGGAAATATGGGTTGATACAAAAATCGGACTTGGCTCTGAAAGGATTAATCGAAACAAGAGTTATTGCTGATAATTTAATCTGTCATTTCACAGGAGAATCACCGTCAGTAGAAGGTAGAAGTAAAATGAGCATAAAACAGGTCTCTCAAACATAGAATTATCGATTGATTAAGTGGTGTCTCAAATTTGTCGCTTTTGATTGGCTAGTGTGCACGCAATGATCATGCAGTCGGTCAACCGTAGAAGCTCTCTGTTTTCATGGTAGATTTCAACTGTAGTTTGTTAGTTTCAAATTTAATTTGAAAATGTTAGCACGTCTTATTGATTTCTCTGGTAACTTGTGCACTGCAGTAGAAAGGTAGTTCATGTATTTAACCCTTTACCCAACAGAACGGCCCTGTGCCAATGCATTCTCTTATATATGCGAGTCGACCATAGGTCGCCTCGCATATATAAGAGAATGAATTGGCTTAACACATTAAAAATTATAAAATTGTTAAAGAATGTAAGAAAAAAAGGTAAAAAGTTTTTTTTTTAGGCCAATGCATTCTCTTATATATGCGAGGCGACCTATGGTCGACTCGCATATATAAGAGAATGCATTGGCACAGGGCATAACTGTAACTATCACAATGTGGTCAAGGAGCCGGTTCCAATGATATCCATATTTGTATGGTTCTATTGAGACAGACCGAAGATATTTTAGGCTGTTGAAGCTTTATTTGGCCGGTTGTGGCCGGTTTGTTGGGTAAAGGGTTAACAACCTATTTCGATACCGGGAAAAATTAAAGCGAATATTTTATTTGGATTTATTTATTATTTTTGGTGCAAATGGACGACGTCACATGGCTAATTTCCACAAGTGTCAGTACCTAAAATGAGTTCGCAAGCCAGGCTTTTTGACAAAATCCCACCTCTTGTTTAGCACATACTGAGAATGCAAACATTGAGAATGCATTTCCCCAACTGCACAATTCGGCGGGGAATACTGTCGTCTGCGACTGCTTGCTGTCATTCATGTGGAAAGCTCTCAGGGAGAATAAATAAAGCACAAACCACCATGTGCAGGCCATAAAATCCAACAAGGATCAGAATCATAATTCTCATTTTGATTCTCGTAAAAAGTCTTCATTCCCTGTAGAAACGCTATGTTTTGATCCTCGCAAAATTTTATGGATTTTAAGGCCTGATGTGGCTTTATCATCAACATGAACCAATTGATAAAAAGTTTTATTTTTTCACCATATAAGGAAAAATAGTTGTACGATGGGTATGTAAACCAGACTGTTAAATTTTTGTCGCTTAAGGTTCATGGACATATAAATAAAACCCTATTAATGCGTCTGTTAAGTCCACTAAAGTAGATTATGTTCTAAGATACAATGTATATACAAGATTTGCTTGAAATTGTTGGGAATGACATAACCAATTGTGATTTAGGTGGCACTAGCTATAATTACTTTTACTTATAGCATGGGGAAACATTATAAGTCTCCCTTATGTCACCTCCAAATATGTTGACATCAGTACAGTAATGCCCAAAGTAATTGACCACTTAACCACAGCAGAATTATGGGTAATTTTTCAGGATTTAGTCGAAAATATGGCTTGTTGCCATTGATCGGAAAGCTCTCGGCGAGAGCTTTCCGATGAATGGCAACCCTTCCACGACTGGAGCTTCTTGATATTTTGCGAAAACACTGTGCCAATGCATTCTCTTATATATGCGAGTCTCTCATAGGGAGCCTCGCATATATAAGAGAATGTACTGGCTTACAAGGTCAAGGCAAATATTATTAGGCCAATGTATTCTCTTATATATGCAAGGCTCTCATATATAAGAGAATGCAGTGGCACATGATCTTTAATGAATGATGCACCAGCACAGCTCCCGTCATGAAAGGGTTTATTGCAACATGACGTTTTTACAAGTCTCCCTGATGTCAACTCTAAATATGTTAACATCAGTATGTTGTGATACATATCTAAATTTACGATGTTATTCCGACGTGATGTTCAGGAGTTGTGTGTGAAAGAAGGATTCTATCGGCTGTCAGACCAAGCTTGATTCTATTCAGGACACAATCACGATAATTACTTTACTATAGTATATAAATGTTTGCATATAGAGAGAGGAACCCCCAAGTGACTCAGTTAGTGAGACAAATAACACATTAGACCATTTTACGTTGTCCAGTGATGGCAAAGCTGGCCACATTACAGAGCCAGTCTTGAGATATTGTGTCTGTCATTTGCAGAATGAGGTCCCCAGAGGGTGAATTTAGTGACGCTATCCCGCATAGTGGGCTAGCATCACTAAATTCACCCTCTGGGGACCTCATTCTGCTTCGGCCCTCAACTTCTATGGTAGATCTAGGATCAGATTGAAGTTCCCCAGTTGAAGTTGGTGATGGTCACCCATTGGGCACCTCGATTATGGATTTTACCTTCTGCAAATTAGGGGATATAGAAATTTCCCAGATGGGAAAACGTAACTAAAAACAATGTTAATTTGCTACTATAGATATTTCCCAGAAGATGAGGCCTAAGCAGAATGAGGTCTCCAGAGGGTGAATTTGGTGATGCTAGCCCGCTGTGCGGAATAGCATCACTAAATTCACCTTCTGGGGACCTCCTTCTACAAATGACAGACACAATATTTCAAGGCCTGTTACAGTGACTGCTGCCCACTGAACGTGTAATTTCAAATTAATAATCTTGGGGGGAAAAACTTGAATCATCCGACAAATCATATTTATAAGTAGTCGTAGGTTTATATTTCCTGAACATCTCTCCAGATGAATAATAGACCATTCCAATGTATAATTATACGCCCTTTTGAAGAAAAAAATTGTTGTATTATGTAATCAGTCTGTCTGTCCACTGTCGATCTAGCTGTCCGTCCATCTGTCCATCAGTTAACATTTCTGGTTTTCCGATCGATAACTCTGGTTTGGTTTATTTGATCTAAACCAATGTTGGTGTGTGTATTTCCCAGCTAAAGATACAGGCCAAGTTCGAATATGGGTTCCATCCAATTATTTTTACAGGAGTTTTTCGACTTAGAATTTGACCGATTTCATAACATTTTGATTTCCGACCGATTTAAACTCCAGTTTTTATTATTTAATCTGAACCAAAGCTGGTATGTGTATATCCCAGCTAAAACTACAGGCCAAGTACAAATATTGGCTCTGTCTAATTTAGCTTCACATGAATTACGGCCATTTTTCAACTAACAATTTGACCGCATTTTGGCATTGAAATTATGAGTATATCAGATATTCTTCAAATGTATGCCCAAATTATTATTATGCCCCCGATCTCCGATGGAGATTTGGGGGTATATAGTGGAGCCCTCCGTCCGTCCGTCCGTCTGTCTGTCCGTCCGTCTGTACGAACGTTTCAACTCATAACTTTGGTTTCGCTAACTTAATTCAGTTGATCTTTGGTATGCTAATAGACCAGCCAGGGGGACAATATTTTCCCCATAACTGCGGTTTCGTCCGCCCATTTTTTCCAGAGTTACGCCCCTTTTTGGACTTGGAAAATTCAGTTTTCTGTGGCATACAAACGTTTCAACTCATAACTTTGGTTTCGCTAATTCAATTCAGTTGATATTTGGTATGCCAATAGACCACCCGGGGGGACAAGATTTCCCCATAGCCGTGGTTTCGTCCGCCCATTTTTTCCAGAGTTACGCCCCTTTTTGGACTTAGAAAATTCAGGTTTTCTGCTACTTTTTTTGGTTTCCAGATGATAACTTGATTTTGGATTGTTTACTCATGAATAACATAACTTTACAAAGTGCCATTTAATAAGCATTTGCACAAAAATAAGAAAAATCCTCTCTGATTGTACAGTCGGGGGCGTTACCTCCGCCCAGCGGTGCACTTGTTTTATTTTGCGGTAGTACAATTCAAAATGGCTAAAGGGTGTATTTTGCCACGCCCCTATTGTTGCTCTTGTTTTATAATCAGGGTTCGCGCTGCCACTTGCCAAATTTGCCAATGGCAAAAATAATTCACATTTGGCAAAAAATATTTTCATTTGGCAAAAGTTTTGGCAAGTTACTTTTTAACTCTTTCACTGCCATGAAGCACCACAGAGATATACTGCCCAGCATACTATACATGTACATGTAGCATATTGCTGCTAAATACGTATGGATTGGGTAATTCTCAATAACTTTTGTATCGGCTGAGCTATTTTCATGAAACTTGGTATGCATGTAGGTATTGGTCTGGGGAATCGAAAACACTCACCAGTACACCATTGTCACGTGACCACGATCACGTGACCACAAACAAGATGGCCCCCACCCCAAAATACAAGAAAATTTCAGTATTTCTCAATAACTTTTGTATTTGTAGAGATATTTTCATGAAAGTTGGTATGTAAGTAGGTATCAGTATTGGAAATAGAAAATATGTTCTAGTCCACCAGTGTCACATTTCACGTGACCACGATCATGTGACCACAAAACAAGATGGCCGCCATCCCGAAATATAAGATAATGTTAGTATATTGCTGCTAAATACATTTTGATTGGGTATTTCTCAATAACTTTTGTATCTGTAAAGGTATGTTCGTGAAACTTGGTGCACAGTTCGATATTGGACTTGCGAATTGAAAACACTTCCCAGTCTGCCAGGGTCATGAGATCGTGACCACATGAGGGTCACGAGACCGTGACCACATGATCACAAAACAAGATCGCCGCCACACCGAAATATAAGAAAAATTCATTATTTTCAATAACTTTTGTTTCTGCAGAGATATTTTGACAAAATTGGGTATGTAAGTTGGTGTTAGTATTGAGAACCAAAAACAAGTTAGTATATTTCTGCTAAATACTTATACAATAACTTTTGTATATGCAGAGGTATATTCTTGAAACTTGGTATGCTGGTAGGTATTGGTCTCTTTGTAATGGAAAACACTTCCCATACCAGGAGGGTCACATGACCGCGACCACTTAATCACAAAACAAGATGGCCGACATCCCGAAATATAAAATAATAAACCGGGAGTTTCTTGTTACAAAATTGATTACATCACATACACTGTTTTCACAGAATAATATATAGTTACTTCCCATGGATTGATGTTACGGACGAAGGTGTCAGGATTCGACTCAAGTCGCGATCGGCCGTGTATGGGTAATTCGACTCAAGACGCGATCGGCAGTGAAAGAGTTAATTCCTCAAGAAATTTGAAAAATATTGGTAAATCAATACCATTCATTTCAGGAATCTATCACAATATAATTATATTAGTGGTGTTTTATAACCTCTAGGAAAAGTTAACACCTTTATTAACCCTTTACCCAACAAACCGGCCAAAAACGCCCATATAAAGCTTCAACAGCCTAAAATACCTTCGGTCTGTCTCAATAACACCATACAAATATGGATATCATTGGAACCGGTTCATTGACCACATTGTGATGGTTACAGTTATGCCCTGTGCCAATGCATTCTCTTATATATGCGAGTCGACCATAGGTCGCCTCGCATATATAAGAGAATGCATTGGCCTAAAAAAAAATCTTTTTTTAACACTTGTTACCATTTTTTCTTATAATATTTTCTACATTCTTTGACAATTGGATCATTTTTAATGTGTTAAGCCAATACATTCTCTTATATATGCGAGGCGACCTATGGTCGCCTCGCATATATAAGAGAATGCATTGGCACAGGGCCGTTCTGTTGGGTAAAGGGTTAAGACGCAGTTAATCTGATAGCATTAGTATTCATAGGTGAGGGTTACCCGTATTAAGTGTGGTGGTGGTGTTTACGTAGCTACTACTCTTGTAATGTGCCCTTCTGATGAAACGACCATTCTACAATTCTATTGTTCGGTGATTGGTTTATTGTTGTATGATAAACCACAAAATAAGACTCAATGTTGCAGAAAAAATATACTATCAGAGGATAGCATTTGGCAAATTCTAAATGAATTTGGCAACAAATATTTTCATTTGGAAAATTATTTGGCAAAAGTATATGTTGGTCCAGCGCGGACCCTGTTTATAATGGAATGGGAGAGTCTATTTAGTAAAGAAAGGGTTAAACTCAGTTGGCTGTGAGACAGCTGTCTGCTAAGAATTATGGTCTTATAATTGCCAGTCTTGACAGTTGTCTTAGTTCTTAGCATAGATTGCCATTAGGAAAGCAACACATCAATGTCATATAATTAGGAGCTAATTTCCTTGAGAACAGAATTATACCTGGTGAGAGTTCATTAAATCACCAGCAGAGTGGGTTTCAGTTATAGCCTGTTATTGTTCCTGCTGGTGACAATAATGTACCGGTAAGCTGATTATGCGGGTTCAAAAGGAAGCCAAATGTATAAAGGGCACTCCCAGCTTGATTGCTTGAGAGAAATGGGTCATATTCAAGTCTGCAAATAGCTTGTCTGTCATTTGCAGAATGAGGTCCCCAGAGGGTGAATTTAGTGACGCTATCCCGCAAAGCGGGCTAGCATCACTAAATTCACCCTCTGGGGACCTCATTCTGCTTAGGCCATCAACTGCTATGTGCGATCTAGGATCAGAATGAAGTTCCCAGTTGAAGTTGGTGATGTTCACCCATTGGGCACCTCGATTTTGAATTTTATCTTCTGCAAATTAGGGGATATAGAAACTTCCCAGAAGGGAAAAAGTAACTAAAACCAATGTTAATTTGATACAATAGATACTTCCCAGAAGATGAGGCCTAAGCAGAATGAGCTCTCCAGAGGGTAAATTTGGTGATCTAGCCCACTGTGCGGGATAGCATCACTAAATTCACCCTCTGGGGACCTCATTCTGCAAATGAGAGGCACACTATTTGCAGGCTTGGTCATATTAGTAGGGCTGCAACGATTCATTGTGAATTCATTGTATGTGATACTTACCCATATACGTTGTGGGGCTCCCTGTGGGTTAATCTGGCCAGTCGTACTTACCCATATACGTTGTGAGGCTCCCTGTGGGTTAACCTGGCCAGTCGTACTTACCCATATACGTTGTGAGGCTCCCTGTGGGTTAACATGGCCAGTCGTACTTACCCATATACGTTGAAATCAAGTGATGTCTGAAGATGGGCTAGTGTAAAAAATCAATACCTACAATTATCTCTCAAGTTTACATGTATAGTACGTATATTTGACTCATCTAGCCAACAATTAAAGTGATGTGAAACACTCCGGTAGGGTGATCAAATATAAATTGAGAATAATCTTGTTCAAAGTAGTAATATTTACAAATATTATATCCAAATTGGCAACACACACCACCATTCTTATATATTAATTAAATGCAGTGACTCTCGATGGCGAAATAATTTTCGTTAGTTTATCGCCGATAGATGCGTCCCGAATCGAGTAGTAAATATTTACAATTGAGCGTTGTTCAGACAATGTTTTCTATGGAGTGGTACGGCCGATTTTAGTTAGTAGAATGCTATATTCCTCCAGTTGGCATAGCTAGCGCCTGGATACCAACTAATCAGTTTCACACACCCGAACAAGTACATAATATGTCTTTAACCAATTTTGCGAAAACCCTGTGCCATTGCATTCTCTTATATATAAGAGAATGCATTAGCCTAACAATATGAGACTCGCATATATAAGAGAATGCACTGGCACATGGTTTTTAATGCTGCATTGGTGCAGCTATCGTCATCAAAGGGTTAAACTCAGTTTAAAATGAACTCTACCTCCAGTTATAAATTTTTGTTTCTGATAATTCAGGCGGTATTCATTTGGAAACACTTATTTAGTATATCATGATATGTATCATATCGTTGATCATGTATCATGATTCGTATCGTATCGTATACATATTAGTATTTTTGCTTATACTCCCAACATGACGGTACCGCATAAATGTGTTTTCTGGATTTTGTCAACATCCTACTCAGGTTGTCCTTTATTTTATTAGGGGTTGGACTTATTGCGGTACCTATTTCTTTAGGACTCCGCTTGGTTTGTTGAAGAGATTACCCGTAAAACAGTTTATTATTTCAAATGGACTCTCAGGCATGGGCACTGAGAGCCGTGTATTTATTTTCTATTAATAATATATATTGTCACATTAATAAATATAGATAATCTGTATAAAATTATAAATGAATAAACACTTTTAGATATGGGTAATATTGAGAAACAAAGGTGAGGGCTTTAAAAGGCCCGGCATGTATATCTGAGGTTGAAGCTTGTGGTGAAACAACGAGCTGAAACCAGAAATGTTGAGACCTGGAAACCTGGGTTGAGAAAAAGTTGTGAAAAACCCTGTCTCCAGAAATGACGGAGGGTGGGTAGGAAAAGACAAACATGTGTGTAAAATAAGGGAAGTGTACAAGGGTTGATAAATTGTCAAGTTCAAAATTTTTGTTCCCGAAAAACAAACCCGACTGCCCTGTACGAAATTCTCTACGCAAAAGATAGAGTTAGGATTAATTCATTCATCCTCAATATTGTCCATTTCTCTAACCCCAATTCTGATTGGCTGACCCACACTGAACTACATCTTCGTGTCATCGATTGGCTCTCATCGTTCTGACCTTTATTACTACGGCCTTGACCTTATCCCTACTGTTGTTTACCTCAGGACACAACACATTATGGTTTTCTTCTGTGCATAAAGCCAGCTATGGTGCCTTGCCCCAAGCTGTGTATTATACACCGCTGGGAGCATTATTTGTAATAAGGACGAAGCCTCCCTGTTAGTATCTGATTGTTTGCATGACAAAAGCTTACATTTCATCAATTTCACATTTGGACAATCTGTTTTTATTATGCCCATTTTTCACAGAATAAAAAACATCCATAGATATTCTGGAACCTTTCCAAACAGTACCCTCCATAAACCTAATCCCGCCCTACACCTAACAAATTTGTTATTCCCAAATTAAGTCAAGTTTTGTACTCTGAACAATGAACAACAGTTTTAGTCCATAATGCTGTACAAATGATATTTTAACTCCGACATTCGAATACATTTTCATTTGGTGACATGATCATGTTTTCATACTGTTGTCTTTCATACAGATCTTATTAGTGATCATTTGTTCGGTGAATGCTTTGAACGAGGTAGTAATAATAGGTGTCTGATTAAATATAACCCAGTGTTTTTTCACCCATTGAATGATTAACTGAGAATTCAGGGGAGGTTGGCAGTTTGTTATGATACCAGTTTAGCCGCTAAGTTTAAACTACAGTAATGCCCTAAATAATCGACTCCTTAACCACAGCAGAATTATGTGTAGCTTTTCAGGATTTAGTCAGAAATATGGCTTCTTGCCATTCATCGGAAAGCTCTCATTGAGAGCTTTCCGATGAATGGCAACAAGCCATATTTCCGACTAAATCCTGAAAAGTTACCCATAATTCTGCTGTGGTTACGGAGTCGATTATTTAGGGCATTGTAGTATCATGACCACTGAACAAAACAAACACTTTCCATAAATACGCAGTACATATGGCAATCGTTAAATAATTTTTTCCAATCTTACTTCATTCCGGTTTCAAATTGTCTATTTTTGATGTAGCAAGCGATGTCAATGGTCCTTACTTTAGCATGTTTCTGATAGAGTTTCGTGGACATTTTTTAGTAGTTTAGTAACAATTTTAGGTGGACAATTTTTTATTCAGCAAAAGATTACATTGAATGATAATAGTATTGGTAATTTTCAGCTTGGAATTGAATTTATCAGGTTGATTTGTATCCAGTTTTAGCTTGCAAGTTTTTTGTGTGCAATTAATCGCAAATCAGTTTATCTGCAGTTCGTATTTTCAATGGGTGTCAACAGTAGATGCATCTATTAAAAATGTTTTGTTATGTCTCGATAATGGGGACATTCCGATCTGATCATGAACCAATTTTTCTATAAACTGAACATCTCTCTATACCAGACAAATGGATGGTGAGAGGTTTGGAGAGCTTTTACTGTACTGGATTCATTCACGCAGATATCTCAGTTTATCGAATGTCAATAAAAATTGGTTTGACCCATCCATGACTGGTGCTTCCGGAAATTTTGCCACAACATGCACTGTGTCAATGCATGCATTTTCTTATATACAGTAATGCTCTAAGTAATCGACTCCTTAACCCTTTACCCAACAAACCGGCCAAAACCGGCCAAATAAAGCTTCAACAGCCTAAAATATCTTCGGTCTGTCTCAATAGAACCATACAAATATGGATATCATTGGAACCGGCTCCTTGACCACATTGTGATAGTTACAGTTAGCCCTGTGCCAATGCATTCTCTTATATATGCGAGTCGATCACAGGTCGCCTCGCATATATAAGAGAATGCATTGGCCTAAAAAAAATCTTTTTTTAACACTTTTTACCATTTTTTCTTACGTTCTTTAACAATTTTTAATGTGTTAAGCCAATGCATTCTCTTATATATGCGAGGCGACCTATGGTCGACTCGCATATATAAGAGAATGCATTGGCACAGGGCCCTTCTGTTGAGTGCTAGGTCGATTTTTGTATCAACCCATATACCCTGTGCCAATGCATTCTCTTATATATGCGAGTCGACCATAGGTCGCCTCGCATATATAAGAGAATGCATTGGCCTAACAATTTTTTTTTTTACAGACTTATTTTGTAGGTTAAGAGTTATTCTTATTATTTTCCTTTGTTTATTTGGAAGTGGTGATGTTTAGTCTTGTGAATATGGATTCTGTCCTGACCATACTTCATTTTCTCACCATTTTGATCATTCTTATCTTTTAGTGAGTTCTGATTGATGGTTATGTAATGAAAAATCTGTGTTTTGAAAATAGAAATTCGACGACATGTAATCTGATCGTCGGAATATTACTGAGTTGTGACAGAATATTACTGAGTTGTGACAGAATATTACTGAGTTGTGACAGAATATTACTGAGACGTGACAGAATATTACTGAGTTTTGACAGAATATTACTGAGACGTGACAGAATATTACTGAATTGTGACAGAATATTACTGAATTGTGACAGAATATTACTGAGACGTGATTATTATTGTGATGACCCATTCAAATTCTACGAAAGGTAATCTGATCGACAGAATATTACTGAGTTGTGACAGAATATTACTGAATTGTGACAGAATATTACTGCGTGATTATTATTGTGATGAACAGTTAAAATTATACGAAAGGTAATCTGATTGACAGAATATTACTGATAAGGTCACTCGTAATGTGACTGCTTTGTCATACCTAGATGCCAAATTCAGTAATGCCCTAAATAATCGACTCCTTAACCACAGCAGAATTATGGGTAACTTTTCAGGATTTAGTCGGAAATATGGCTCGTTGCCATTCATCGGAAAGCTCTCAGTGAGAGCTTTCTGATGAATGGCAACAAGCCATATTTCCGATTAAATCCTGAAAAGTTACCCATAATTCTTCTGTGGTTAAGGAGTTGATTATTTAGGGCATTACTGTAGGTAACTAGCTTGAAGTGCCTGTAAAATGGCAGCACGCATTAGACTCGGCATTAATTACTCAACAACTGGGGTAACAGACATTTTATGTACTAAGAGTCCATTTACCTATCATTGGTGTGATGGTAGCTCTATCCACAACAGGATAGAGCATGAATACCTCTGAGATACACATTATGCACACTACATACTTCACAATCTTTCCCTGTCATCTACAGAATACCATTTCTACAGAGTTCCAGTCGTATCCCTTGGGGCCATCACTAAGGTCTCTCTTCATAGAATATCACTTGAAAGTATAATAAGTATTATTAATTCTGTCTAGACATTCATGAAGTGCTTACGGTCGCTGTAAATCCTGTATATCTGAAGCCCTTGATCTGTGTTTTGCTTCCTACGTAACCTGAAGTTCGGTAGACATACGCTATTGACATCGTTTTCTCATTTAGACGTTGGTATTGACATCGTTTTCTCATTTAGACGTTCTATGTGTTCTATGTTAACTGGTATGTTTGAAGTAGTAATCTCTTTCCGACGGCATGTAGACTTGTTCATATTAGAAGCCTGTTCAATTTACTCCATGTCATTGGGCTTTTTGAAGCCTGTTTAATTTACTCCATGTTATTGGCCTTTTTGAAGCCTGCTTAATTTACTCCATGTCATTGGGCTTTTTGCTATGGCAAGGCTTTCATCAAGATAAATGTTAACAATGTGATTTACTTCTCGCATAAGCCATGCTCATTAATTTCAATTCATTGACATGATTATCCGAAATTAATGTGTTAACCTTTCGAAAGCTTGCTTTTTTTGTCAGCTACCTTTTATTTCCCTGATGTTCGGAAACCTACCAATATAATTGCTGTGACCTAATCAAGATGAATTGCGTCTAATTAAGATGAATTGCGTCTACAAGTCGGCATGAAATGAAAACGAATCAGTCCCTTTAGATGCAAATCTTAACCTCTTCGCTGCTAAATGATGTTATGTCGTGTGCTGGGCTGTTGACGTTATTGCCATTTTCCAGTGGGGAAAATATAACTGGAATATCACAAGAACCATAAAACTGACTCAGTTGATAGGCTATTATCGTTCACAATTGTAGAACATCATACACTGCTTGAAACTTCGAGATATGGTTATTCCGATTCACCAATCTCTGAGTTCCAGTTATGTACAATGGCCTACTGCTAGTGTGCTGAAGTTGGTTCATAGTACCTACGGACCATATATCACACGGCTTGCACTTTTACGTCCGTAATAGTTACGGACCTCATAGCAGCGAAGAGGTTAAAGATGGTCTATCTCTTCCTTAACAAGTTTTATATGTGTCCTGGGTATAAAATAATAAATATGAATTGAAGACCTCTGTCCGGAAACGCTTCTATCATTTAACATTGAATTTATTTCTAATTTTCTGGTATAAAACATACTCTCCCCTGCCTAATAATAGTGATGGCCGAATAATAGTGATGGTGCACATTTTCGGGTGTTATTAATAATAGTGATGGTGCCAAATAATAGTGATGGCGCACAATGATGGCATTTTACCATATTTCTACTATAAATGAAGCAGAATGTAGGCCTTAATTAAATTAGAGTTATCTTTCTTATGTCGCACATCGGCTATTTAAAATCCGACATAAAACTTAAATCCGACATAAAACGTAAGTTGTGGTTAATAATGTGGAACTGTTGCCAAGTCATCGCATTCATAATTAAACTGTGCTTTGAATACACGGACATGTTATTGTATTGCTTTATTGCATAGATTTAAATACATGTTCCTGTGTACACAGTACTACACACAGAAGCTACTGCGGTGTCGTAACTTTCCATTTATAGCCAAAACCAGTCACGCATGTGTGCACACGACTCACAGCTTCTGTGTCTTCATGATAGCGCATAATTGGGTCACGATAACAGTATTGTTTGGAGAAGTCGGCCACGTCAAGTTAAATTAGTTCATCAGTTGTCACTCAGATTAGTTTCACTGATTATTTTATAATATAAGCCTGGTGATGTGATTTTAGCATTAAGTCCCGTTTTGATAGTAGAAGTCGGTTCCGTCCCAACGATAATTAGTTGTCACTGTGTGATTATAAGCTTTGATGAGTTGTAATTAACTGCGATAATCCGTCTGTTTATACACGGACATCATGATCTAGAGGCCTAAATCCTGTTAGGAATGAGATTCTCCCACATTCCTGTCAACTTGTCAAGTGCACTTCTATTTTTTTTAGTGAGCTGCACGTTTTTTCTAACTTTTTGACTGAAAATTCCGCGACTTTGCAAGAACTTTAAATAATCGTGATGGCGCCTAATAATCGTGATGCTGTCGTATTTTTCTTTAAATAAATAAACGTAGAATCAATTTGTGACATTTTACGGCTTGCGACAACATTCGGAGTGTAGCAAGTGGGAGAACTCTACCTGAGATCGCCTGAAAGTTTCATGACGGTCTGTTCTAAAAATAGTAATGAAAAAATGTCCCAATTGTTTGTTGCATTATATATGAAACTAGCTGGTATACAGACATACAGACATACAGACAGACAGAGGTCTTCAAAATATATAGGAGATAATCGTTATAAAATCAATGTTAATTGATATAAGAATTTCCAGACAGGTGACTTCGTCTCATATTTATTATTTTATAGCGCGGAAACTTTATACAGTAATGCCCTAAATAATTGACTCCTTTACCACAGCAGAATTATGGGTAATTTTTCAGGATTTAGTCTGAAATACATGTATGGCTTGTTGCCATTCATAGGAAAGCTTTCCGATGAATGGCAACAAGCCATATTTCCGACTAAATCCTGAAAAATTATCCAATTGCCCATCCCTTAACTTGCATGCATGTATACCAATAAATGCTGACGTTGACTCCGAATGGACTCTGGCATGGCTTGATGGCAATGATAGTGTTATCATTATTGGAGAATTGAGAATACTCCATTCATCATAGACAGGGTTAAACTGGTAGTTATGTGATAAAGTCATAGCCACTGAAAGTGACTTAACCCTTTACCCAACAGAACGGCCCTGTGCCAATGCATATATAAACACATAGGTCAATGCATATATAAACACATAGGTCGCCTCGCATATATAAGAGAATGCATTGGCTTAACACATATTAAAAATGATAAAATTGTCAAAGAATGTAGAAAAATATTATTAAAAATGTTTAAAAATGTAAGAAAAATTTATAAAATTGTTAAAGAATGTAAGAAAAAATGGTAAAAAGTGTTAAAAATTTTTTTTTTTAGGCCAATGCATTCTCTTATATATGCGAGACGACCTATGGTCGACTCGCATATATAAGAGAATTCATTGGCACAGGGCATAACTGTAACCATCACAATGTGGTCAATGAACCGGTTCCAATGATATCCATAATTGTATGGTGTTATTGAGACAGACCCAAGATATTTTAGGCTGTTGAAGCTTTATTTGGGCGTTTTTGGCCGTTTTGTTGGGTAAAGGGTTAAAGCCATAATCAAATTATAAACCTATTTGTAGCAATTTACAATGTGTTATTTTGCTTTAGGGAGTTGTTTTGATCGATTAGTTTCTTAGTAAATCTCACTGCTCATCTCCCATGGTCACTGTACAGTAATGACCTAAATAATCGACCCCTTAACCACAGCAGAATTATGGGTAACTTTTCAGGATTTAGTCGGAACATCATACACTGCTTGAAACATCGAGATATGGTTATTCCGATTCACCAATCTCTGAGTTCCAGTTATGTACAATGGCCTACTGCTAGTGTGCTGAAGTAGGTTCATAATACCTACGGACCATATATCACACGGCTTGCACTTTTACGTCCCTAATGGTTACGGACCTCATAGCAGCGAAGAGGTTAAAGATGGTCTATCTCTTCCTTAACAAGTTTTATATGTGTCCTGGGTATAAATTAATAAATATGAATTGAAGACCTCTGTCCGGAAACGCTTCTATCATTGAATTTATTTCTAATTTTCTGGTATAAAACATAGAATCGGATATTACGGACCTCATAGCAGCGAAGAGGCTAAAGATGGTCTATCTCTTCCTTAACATCGGGGAGAGTTTTCCGATGAATGGCAACAAGCCATATTTTGACTAAATCCTGAAAAATTACCCATAATTCTGCTGTGGTTAAGGAGTCGATTACTTAGGGCATTTACTGTAGGTGACATGGTCAGCTAAATAAACACACAGATCTCAATAATTAACCTCTGATAGAAAATAGTACATGTTTTAAAATCTGATGGTTACAATGCTGGCCACTTTAATCAATAATGGAGTTGCATGTTATGCCTGCATATTGTAGTAATTCGTATTGTAGTGTCCCTCATCAGTCAGCTAATGAAGTTACTTTATGTTCCCCTGGGTTTCTAGTCCTCTGGTATCCTAGCATTGTTCGTGCTCAGTATAACTCATCTGGTCCAAGCCTGCAAATAGTGCGTCTGTCATTTGCAGAATGAGGTCCACAAGATGGTGAATTTAATGACAATATCCCGTAAGGTGGGCTAGCATCATCAAATACACCCTGTTGAAACCTCATTCTGCTTATGCCTCAACTGCCATGGGTACCTAGGATCAGAAGTTCCCCAGTTGAAGTTGGTGATGCTCACCCATTAGTCATTTCGATTATGAATTAGGGATATGGAAACTTTGCAGAAAGGGAAAAGGTAACTAAAGACAATGTTAATTTGAAACTATATATATATTTCGCAGAAGATGATATCTAAGCAGAATGAGGTCCCCAGAGGTTGAATTATCCCTTCTGGTACCTCATTCTGCAAATGATAGACACACTATTTGCATGCTTGCCTCATTATGGCCTTTTGACTGAATGCACTATTGGTTTGCCAAATAATAAATCTGCCCGTATCTTTTTCCCATCATGTTGTAAAGGAAGGCAATTCATGATCAGCTTGTGGCATAGATGGCTCACAGTGTGTAATAAATGTGATCGCGTACAACTCTTTGATCAAAGAACAAAGCCTACAGTAATGCCCTAAATAATCGACTCTTTAATCACAGCAGAATTATGCGTAATTTTTCAGGATTTAGTCGGAAATATGGCTTGTTGCCTTTCATCGGAAAGCTCTCATTTCCGACTAAATCCTGAAAAATTACCCATAATTCTGCTGTGGTTAAGGAGTCGATTATTTTGGGCATTACTGTATGTTGATTGCAAATTTTCAGGCAAATAACGTTCTCATTTTCTTTTCAGAGATTTTTTGTCTTGGAGAAAGGAATACTGCAGTATGCCAAGTCACCGAATGATGTATGTACTTTTATATCAAGTTCACCATATTTCGCTTGATTGTTTAATGAATAGAGCATGGCTTTTAGTTGACTATGCAGGTATAGTGCCCAGCAGGGGGGGGGGGGGGGGGGGGGTGTTAATATATAAATAATTATACCCACCCCACTGGGCACTATACCTGCATAGTCAGTGACAAGACATGTACTATTTATTATATTTCACCTAAGTATTTGAACTTGTAGTATGCATACCACATAACTGTGTCCCATCTAGTTGGCATCAACACAAACAACCAGATTGTTCAAATTCCATCAAAGGGAATTTAATAGATATCTAGTACAACACTTTACTGAGAACACTATAAGTTATGGTGGATTGACAGTAATATGGTGTGACATTGAAGGTTTAGAGTTCAACCGAGTCAAAAAGTGACTAGGTTGAAGCCGTCAATGTCATGCCATATTACTGTCAATCCACCACAATAACGTATATGTTCTGCCAACAGTGATGATCATTCACAGCAATTTGATATTTATTCAAGAATTATCAGCACAAAATGTCAAAAATTTCTATCGATCTCTCGATATGTGTATGTTGTTCAAAATAAAGGATGTCATGAAAAAAGCCAGAGAGAGGCGATTAAAAAGTTGTTTTTGTTTCCCTTATGTTGATGGCTAAAGTCGTAAACATGGGATATGTTGTTCTGCTCTCTGGCCAATCAATGACGCTGTTTCTTACTAGAGGCAGAGCTTATATGATTATCTACTTATAAATAAACAATTTAAGAGAAACATAATCTTGTTCAATAAACCAAAAAATATAGTATTTTAAGTTTTATTTTGAATGCATGAAAACCCGAAACTGTACCACAAGGTAAATAGAATATTGCCTCTTCGCAAGTTAACATCGTTCCTGTGAAAAAATTGTCACATTATTGTTTTAATTTCATTTGGACATGCCTCAAAATATTGGTGGATACATTTCCGTACATATTTTCTCGAGATGATGGTCTCTGTTCATTACTTTTTGCATGCAACTTTCATATAGTATTGTGCTATGTTTAGCACGATACTATATATAGGTATAGTAGTGTGCTAAATTTAGCACAACACTATACAATATAAGACACAACTCTCAGCCAATCAGAAAGTGCCATTTCTGGGTGAGGTGAAATATTCCTTTATATATAGACCTTAGGTGACTCCGGTGAGCCTTGTGGGGTCATTGTCACGTGGCATCAATCACATTCGTAGTTAGCTTTTCAATGGCGATAAATTTTGTAGTCAGTTTTCAAATATCGTTTCATCACGTGATATGCAGTGGACGACTATTAAAGTGATTTGAAAACCTCCAGTAGGGTGGTCAAATAGAAATGGGGAATAATCTTGCTCAAAGTAGTTATGTTTACACATATTTTATCCAAAATTGACAACACACACCGTCATTCTTATCTATTAATTAAATCAAGTGACTCTCGATGGCGAAATCTTTTTCATTAGTTTATCGTTGATAGTTGCGTCTCGAATCCAGAAGTAAATATTTACAATTGAGCATAGTTCAGACGATGTTTTCTGTGGAGTGGTAAGGTCAATTTGCTTGAACTTTTCGGCAAGTTAGCAGAATGTTACATTCCTTCAGTTGACATAGCGCCTGAATACTTACTTAACCCTTTACCCAACAAACCGGCCAAAACCGGCCAAATAAAGCTTCAACAGCCTAAAATATCTTCGGTCTGTCTCAATAGAACCATACAAATATGGATATCATTGGAACCGGCTCCTTGACCACATTGTGATAGTTACAGTTATGCCCTGTGCCAATGCATTCTCTTATATATGCGAGTCGACCATAGGTCGCCTCGCATATATAAGAGAATGCATTGGCACAGGGCCGTTCTGTTGGGTAAAGGGTTAACAGTTTCACGCACCAAACAAGTACATAATATGTCTTTAAAAAGTGGACATCGTTAGCGACAAAGTGGTGGCATCCTCTGATTCTAAGAATAAAATTCTAGAAAAGATACATAATTTTTTGCGCATTTCTGCATTATGCGACATTGATTCTAAACTTGTACTGTACAAAGCTCTTTAATTCTGTTGTTTCTTTTGTGTTCCGATTGTTTGTATTTTTGATACTGCTTTTTTTACTCGGATTGTCACATTATTTTACTAAACATAACTATTAGAGGGAGATGTCACATAAGCCACATATAATTTACTTAATGTTGAAAAGGAAACAAACATCTTATTAATTGTGAAATTAATAATCATTTAATTGACACAAAAGCTAATCATTGCAGAACTTCTTTGTGTTCAAATTTGTAATCTTATTTTTGCAGATTGAGAAAGGAAAACTACACGGTGAAATTGACATAGGCCAATCAGTTCTAGCATTTAAGAGAAGGAGGCAGAGGATCGACATAGATGCCGATGATCTTGTGTATCACTTGAAAGTAAGTCTAATTTTCATAAGTTAACCTTTTCTACACTAAATACTCATTGACGAGGAATTCCCATTGGAAATGTTCAGATAATAAGTTCAACGAACTTATTATCTGAACATTTCCCACCAATAATAATGAATCATTCTTGTATTATATTTTTGTATGTCTGCCATCGCCTTTTATTACATTAACTCCCCTCCAAATGAATAATAGACCATTCCAATATATATTGTTATGGGAGTGGGAGAAACCATTAGTATAGAAAGGGTTAATATCATAATTTTTTACAAACCTCAGTGAGACGATAGAATTATTAAGAATTAGCTGTCCTCGGATATTATTCTTAATACTATTATTCAAAGGCAGTGTTCACACTGGCCCTTAATTTTCTTGAGCCACCACCTTAGCCATTTGTGAATGTTTTTGAGCCACTTTTCATTTACTTGAGCCACATTTTTTCAACCCATATTTTGTGGAGCCACTTTGATTTAATCCTTTCAGTGCCAGGTCAGATTTTTTTATCAACCCATATACCCTGTGCCAATGCATTCTCTTATATATGCGAGTCGACCATAGGTCGCCTCGCATATATAAGAGAATGCATTGGCCTAACAATTTTTCATCATTTGTTATTATTTATTACAATTTTAATAATTTTTTCTTATATTCTTTAACTCATTCAGTGCCAGATTTTATCGGCCCTGGCACTCTACAGACCGTAAATTAGGGCCGATGAGATCGGCCCCTGGCACTGAAAGGGTTACATTTAAACATATTCAAAGAACAACACAAGCTAAGTAACTCAAATGTTTATTCTAATTTAAAATAACAGGTTCTGGTAGGTAAAACAACAAAATATTACAACAATATTAATAATCAAACATTGAAAATTCTGCGAGATTTTACATCTGCCCATTTATTAAGTGCTTTACCAAATTTAAAGTCTAACATTGGAGCCTAATGGAGGGCCTTCATTTGCAATTTTCATTAATAAATTTAAATGTGGAACAAAAAGTCTGTTTCGCCGTTTATCTTTGATTAAATGTTGGTACAAGAAGGCCCTCTCACATTCCACAGTCGACACGGGCACACAATATAATGTTTATGCAATGTCTGATATAGGTAGGATATGTGTCCTTTCTTTGTTTCACTAATGTTTGGCGATGTGAAAGCAATACAACGAATGTGTGTTTATTTCGAGTAGAAGTAGGAATCCCATTCATTGCATGCAATACAAATTACAACCAGCCGCTGTTGCATAAGCCTAGAATCAATGGACCTATCCGTACGTCCCGCCCACCTGTAGACTGCATGGTTACTGTTACTACGCACCACAAGCCATCTCAATTTCACTATCTCTTCAGTGCTAAAATGGCTTCCGATGAGAAAGGACTGTGTTGTTAAACGCCATGTAACACGATAATATAGCTTCATTCTGAATATCACGATTTTCAAGATACCTTTGTGTGTATATATGCATCTTGTAAAAGTGACTGTCATTAGATATAAACAAAAATAGAACCAGTTTTTAAACAAAAAACCAGGTGTGACTGTTAGGTAGGGTCCTGCGAATTGGAGATTTTGATCGAATCGAATATCGAATCGAGTCTACGTAATCGAATCGAATATCGAATCGAATATCGAATCGAATCATACCTGTGTGTTGCATTCTCAATTAGGCATTTAATGTCAATGATTAGTCGATTTGAGAAACGTTCTATGAACTTCCATGAAATTCCATCATAACTTGTGTGGCGATCAACCGTCGTTCCCGATACTATTAACTTCAATTGAGAATTGTTGAGAGAAAACGACGATTAGATATATAACCACTAAACAGATTATCGGAATTAAAATCACACGCAATTTGTAGAGTTTGCATGTACATGCACAATTGCAAATAGGCACTCGGAAACACCCGTTTTTATAAACTTGAAGATGCAACAACAGTCACAGGGTAGCCTGTTTATGTAGTGCTGGATGATTTATATACCACGTTGCGTTCATCACACGTGTAAGTTTCTGCACTTCATGTAGCTTTTATCATGTTTAAAATAAACGATAAATTGTCAAGTTTCAAGGAAAGCTCCGAAACTGAAAGTCAACTTCAAAAGAAAACACCGCCACATGCACTCTTCGACGCCGGGAGCATGTGTTGTTTACATTCTCGGCGATATTACAGAACAAATGTCGACCACGACGAATGCGGAGGATGGCAAAGTTACATTTATTTTATTGTTAAATACACTTATTAAGTAACTTGGTCGTAACATATATCAACATACCATGCATAAAATCATCTGGCCAATATCCATATGCATTCATACTTCGTTCGAAAGACGAATCACTAGAAAAGGGGTTAGCGGTCTACTCCATTGGTACCTCGTGTGCACGGTTTTAGACAAAACGGGAAAAGTCGCGTGCGGCGATCTGAATAAACTGTTTTTGTTGTACAATTTGCACAAAACTGGATCGAGATAATATCCATGGTAACTCGAGTAATGACCAATCTGGACAATGCTCTTAAGCATCTCATCGCTATTATAATGTACGCGTGTCGTCGGTCCATCGGCGATCTCTGAGCTTTTGGCTACCATGTTCAAAGCTAGAATTCAGATGTATTTAGTCGTCCTATAGTGGCTAATTACTGGCTATACTTATATTTAATAGCATGTGAACATTCGCGATGTACAATAAGAATTATAAGGTGCATATATTCATAATTTTCGGGAATTATATGGCACAGAAACAGCGAAGATCGACGTGTGTACTTTTCCGTAAACAGCTTACTTTTTTGTCAGTGTATATTCGAAATTTCGAGTTGGAAATTTCGAATCGAATTCGAATCGAATTTGATTTTCGAATCGAATCGAATATCGAATATTCGCAGGACCCTACTGTTAGGCCACTTCCGATAACCAACAAAGATAGATGTTTACGATGAATGAAACGGTGTAAATGAAGCCATTATGAAACTTCAATATCAAATAGCAAATTTAATATCGAAGCTATGCTAATGGTTCACACCTTGATGAAATAAACCAAACAGAGGTGTACATGTGGTAATTAATCTATAATCCCTCTTTTGTCTAAATAAATATAACGATATCAGTTTACCACACCACGAGCGCCCTGAATGAACCCTGGTGACATCAGGCCGGATGCAAAGGATTATCAAATAATGGCCTTTTAAAATCCACATCCTATTTTGCCGTCAATAAAGTACATTAAAGAAAACGCTGACTATCATGGAGTCAGTTACATGTTGCCACATTGAGGCAACAATGGCACAAAGTGAACTTATTCGGTGAAGGTTGCGTGTACATACACAGCGAAGCACGTGCAATGTGTGAAATTTCGTGTAATTTTCTTTACACGTACATTGTCGGAGGAAGCTTTAGATTCTCAAATGGATTCAGTAAAACGTTCGCAGGACTAGATCCTACAGGTTAGTGTGAATAGCAGACATTTGAACTCAATATTACCACGATGTTATAACAGCAACAAATGTATACATTTATAACGAAAAACACTTCACATAAAACATGTATACTCGCGGCACAATTAATATTCATAACGCATCATCGATCGGGCGTACTATTTCCACGTTTTAGTTAGAAATCTGTTATATATAAATATTGAAATTTAAATAACACTAGGATCCGAGTGTGGTCGTTGGCATTGTTTAATCCAGCGTAAATAGATGTCTTAGTTACTTTTTTATTTAGGAAACCGAACTAAAACATGTATAAATATCGTTCGTCACCCGGACATGTTCCCCATGCCCATTTCAACACCATTGTAGCTTTTTAAGACATATTTTGCTCTCGTGTTCGTAAATTCCCTATAGCTTACAATGGTAGTTAGGGACACGCTTGTGGTGCGATTCATATCACTAGGCAGGCATATGTCGCTTCCGGGTTTAAGCTATCGGCTCATTGGCTATAATTGAAATTGGGGCGGTACCTACGGATAGGTCCATTAGCGAGTGCTTTCATTCAGACTGTCAACATAATTGTTAAACTTAATCTGTCCCACGGCAGTTAATTTAAAAGCCACACACCCAAATTCTTTGAGCCACTTTCTTTAGCCACTAACACATTTTGTTGAGCCACTTTCGCAAATTTCTTTCGGAATTTGCAAAATTTGCTCACTGCAGCGTGAACACTGTTCAAAGGGATCATCTGTAGACTGCAATGTATTGAACTAGACTTGAAATAGTGTGTCTGTCATTTGCAGAATGAGGTCCATAGAGGGGGAATTTAGTGATGCTATCCTGCACAGTGGGCTGGCATCACTAAATTCACCCTCTGGGGATCTCATTCTGCTTAGGCCTCATCTTCTGGGAAGTATCTATATAGTCTCATATTAAAATTGCTTTTTAGTTACTTTTTCCCTTCTGTTCAGTTTCTATATCCCCTAATTTGAAGAAGTTAAATGCATAATCGAGGTGACTAATGGGTGAATATCACAAACTTGAACCGGAGAACTTCAATCTGATCCTAGGTCTCCGATAGCAGTTGATGCCTCAGCAGAATGAGGTTTCCATGGGGTGAATTTGGTGATACTCGCCTGCCGTGCAGGATAACGTCAATAAATTCACCCTCTGGGGACCTCATTCTGCAAATGTCAGACACACTATTTCAATTCTTGCTATAGCATTTTATATTACAATTGAGTTCCCCATTATCTTGTTGATTTGTTAAAAACAACGTATCTGGTCATAATATGTGCCTAATTGAGGGAGCAATCTAGCCTTGAAATAGGGTGTCTGTCATTTGCAGAATGAGGTCCCCAGAGGGTGAATTTAGTGATGCTACCCCACATAGCGGGCTAGCATCACCAAATTCACCCTCGGAGGACCTCATTCTGCTTACACCTCAGCAGAATGAGGTTCCCAGAGGGTGAATTTGGTGATGCTAGCCCGCTATGCGGGGTAGCATCACTAAACTCACCCTCTGGGAACCTCATTCTGCAAATGACAGACACACTATTTCAAGGCTTGCATGTTCAGAAATCTGAGGTCAATCTTAAGGCTTGAAAACATGTATCATCTGGTCATAATATGTGCCTAATTGAGGGAGCAATCTCTGTGCATGAATGAGTACCAAAATGAGAAAATATACGGCAAATGAAAGTTTACAGCCATAACAAAAGTCTTTGATTTTCGATGAATAAGAATTCAATTGTTCGTCAGAAAACATTTGGCAGCTCCTGAGAATTTCAATTGGCAAAACATTTTGCAGAAGTATTTTTCTGTCCAACTCGGACCCTGCTGTGTGCATATTATTATTTATTATATACTTGCCCATGAATTATAAGGTTTTAGCAGTGAGATATAAGTGATATCCCACTAGTGAGATATCGATATCTCACTGGTATTATTGCGCCGTATGGATCCTCATGTGTATAGTCAGGTTATACTTCATAGTGAATGATTTCCTGCACACATTATGTACTGACATTCATTGGGGGCCATCGGCAAGTAACGAAAGTATATAATAAATACAAAATCTATTTTTTTTGGGCGTAATGTGTCATTCTGATTTATTGACATTCATTGGGGGCCATAGGCAAGTATCTAAAGTATATAACAAACAGATGACAAAAAATTTGAATTTTCACTCGTGGCTAAAGCCACTCATGGAAATTCAATGTTTTGTCATCACTCATGAGATATAACCCATATCCAATGAAAAAGTGTGGATATCCTCTATATACTTTTTTAGAGTTTTAGAGTGACTATTCATATTATTATATACTTTGAGTTTTAGAGTGACTATTCATATTTCAATATGTGTTTCAACTTCCGTTTCACACAATGATTATTATTTTTTATATAGATAAAAGATCGACGCCTGTTTGAAGAATGGTTGCAGAGGTTGAAGTTTCACCGACTCTATCGACAGCACGAGATCGCATACGGTACAGCAGACTCACCAAGACTAATAAATGCTCCTTCTGTCAATGACAACTTTGTTCCAATCGGCAACCTACCAGGTAAAACTAATGAATATACAGAAGTTACTATTGCTGAGAGCTTTCCGATGAATGGCAACAAGCCATATTTCCGACTAAATCCTGAAAAGTTACCCATAATTCTGCTGTGGTTAAGGAGTCGATTATATAGGGCATTACTGTAGTTTAACCTATGAACAATATATAAGTATTGGGAATTTATTAACCGAAACAAAAATCAGTCTAATCATTTTATGTAGGCCACTGACTGAAATTTGTTTACCGCAATCAGACATTCTGCCTATAATTTTGTGCATGTATAGAAATATCCCGCACTGTTTCGTCAGAGATAAACACCTGACAGGATATAAAGGTCCAGTTAACCATTTCTATACTGTCATCTCACAGAATACTATAAAACAACTGGCAGTCACTCAATTATCCATTAAGGTTCCTTCTCTATAATTTAATCATAATCAATCCATGGAATGTTATAAAACCATTGATTGTCATCACATTTAGCCATTAAAGATACGGGAGGCGTTTGCGGTGGGTATGCTGTTAAATATTCATTCACCTCCGTCAAAAACCACAATAAACAGAAATAATAGTAAAATATAGACAGTCCTTGTTCTTATACCAATCAGAAATATGGCATAAACAGTATGTTATTGTCAAATGTTTTTCCTTTGTTATGTAAACAAAAGCAAAAAATGTTACAGAACCTGGCTTTTGTTTAGATCCGGATATGGTAAACATAAAGAGCTTTATTTGTTACTGTTTTCCTGATATGGAAATAATAAAGAGCGTTTATAGCATTTGTGTGTGATTAACCAATAGAATTGCGCTGTGTTATGTAAACAGAAGCAAGGCTCTTGTTTATGTACACCATCATACATCTTGACAACAATATATTATTTACGCACTGATTATGTTTGGCATATGAACAAAACTATATATATTTTGATATTCCTTCTGTTGATGGCAATTTGAACAAATATGAATGCCGCCCGTGCCTTTAAGGTTATTTCTTGATTACTAATTTATAGCAGCGTTGAGTGATATGACTCCTCTTATTCCGCATTCCTAAAATGTACATGGAAACTATTCAATACTTCCTACGATATAAAAGGGAATTTCGATGTTGCATCAGAATTCCTTTGGGTAGGACTGCCCTGCCAATAACCTTACAACTAATTATCCCTCAGTACTTCAGTTCATAAGAGAAATCAACAAGACTCGACTAATATTTTCCAATGAAAGTGGAAACTAACAACTACAGCCGAAATATCAGAAACACTGATCAGTGAGTGCATACTGTCCACTAGCCAATCAAAAGCGACGAATTTATAATGCCACTTGATCAATCGATAATTCTATTTGAGTCACATCATGTCAGTTTCAACTTTAGGCCTATGTATTGTTTTCGTCGGATTTAATCTCAAGTTTTACGCTTGTTTTACTTCTAGTCTTCTACTTACGTTGGTTCTCCTCTGAAATGATGGATTAAATTATAAGAAATAACTCTTGTTTCGATTGAGGTTATGAGATATAACCAAAAAGTTTTTAGACAAATGGTTTTTTCGGGGCCTGTACTTTGTGTTCGAAGTTGTATTTTGTATGACTTCAATGCATCTTTCTGGGACATATAATGTTCATAGAAAGGTATTTCAAGTATTTATCGACCTGTTTCGATTACGGGAGAAATTCAAATGCGAATATTATTAGGTGTATTATGGACCGCAAACCACCAAGTGGCTTTAACCCTTTACCCAACAAACCGGCCAAAACCGGCCAAATAAAGCTTCAACAGCCTAAAATATCTTCGGTCTGTCTCAATAGAACCATACACATACGGATATCATTGGAACCGGCTCCTTGACCACATTGTGATGGTTACAGTTATGCCCTGTGCCAATGCATTCTCTTATATATGCGAGTCGACCATAGGTCGCCTCGCATATATAAGAGAATGCATTGGCCTAAAAAAAATCTTTTTTTAACACTTTTTACCATTTTTTCTTACATTCTTTAACAATTTTATAATTTTTAATGTGTTAAGCCAATGCATTCTCTTATATATGCGAGGCGACCTATGGTCGACTCGCATATATAAGAGAATGCATTGGCACAGGGCCGTTCTGTTGGGTAAAGGGTTAAACATCGCTCCATAGATTGGCATAGAATATAATGTATGACATTATTATCCATCTCTCCAAGTTCAGCTACAGTGTCATTGACACTTTCAGGTTTCTTTTATTGTTATAGTTAGCTCCCTGATCAGCAAAACTGAGAGCTACAGTAATGCCCTAAATAATCGACTCCTTAACCACAGAAGAATTATGTGTAATTTTTCAGGATTTAGTCGGAAATATGGCAACAAGCCATATTTCTGACTAAATCCTGAAAAATTACACATAATTCTGCTGTGGTTAAAGGGGTACTGTACACTAAATCCGGCCATTTATGGGACCATCTTATTTTATACTGAACAGAATATATGCAGCAAATGAATGAATTTGAGCCATGGATTAGTGCAAACTACACTCATATGCTCTATGAATGATGCAAACAACATGGCAATTATAATGAAAATGAATTTATGGCTGGAGTTATAAATTCATTTTCGTTATAATTACCACGTAGTTACCATGTAGTTTGTATCGTTCATACGGTAAATGGATATATTTTCCACTCATCCATGGCTCAAATTCATTCATTTGTTGCATATATTCTGTTGAGTATAAAAGGAGATTGTCCCAAAAATGGACGGATTTAGGGTACAGTCCCCCTTTAATTAAATTAAGTTTTCTACTTATTGAGATTTACTACTCTGATGATCTGATAATTCATTTCAGGTACCTGCCGCTACCCAGAAGGAGGTCTTGTTCGCTCTGGCAGCATGAAAACTCACAGCTTATCGATGCTTGCCGGGACGAGCCAGGGCAGAGTTGCTGCATGGTTGCTTGATTCAGCTGGAATAGAACATTGCGAGAAACGTGAGTAACTTATAAAGATGCAGTTGGGGTTCCCGGCCTTAGATACAAGTCTGGATTTAGTGTGCCTGACATTTGCAAAATGAGGTCCCCAAAGGGTGAATTTAGTGATGATATTCTGCACAGCGGGCTAACATCACTAAATTCACTCTCTGGGGACATCATTCTGCTTAGGCCTCATCTTCTGGAAGTATCTATAGTCTCAAATTTTAACATTGTTTTAGTTTCTTTTTCACTTCTCTCATTTGCAGAACGAGGTCCCCAGAGGGTGAATTTAGTGACGCTACCCTGCACAGCGGTCTAGCATCACTAAATTCACCCTCTGGCGACATAATTGCATGAATTTGTCCGAGCTTGTATTCCTACATTTGCAGGTCAATTTTTTTAATCTTGGCACAGATATTTGACACTATGCGACATTGCTGTCCTGCGATTATGAGCTTAGTTTGACTTTGTGTAGTGGAGTTATCCCCATTTTTTCGACTTAGACATTTTTCGCACATACTAGTACATTATTTTTTTTCCAAAAATAAGTATATTAATATTGCTACCCTTAACCCTTTCTGTACTCTTTGACAAGGAATTCTCTTCGCAAATGTTCAGATAATAAGTTCAACAAATGACCATAGGTTTTTTGTTGCACTTATTAACTAAACAAGCCTTGAAATAGGGGTGTCTGTCATTTGCAGAATGAGGTCCCCAGAGGGTGAATTTAGTGATGTTACCCCGCATAGCGGGCTAGCATCATCAAATTCACCCTCTGGGGACCTCATTCTGCTGAGGTATAAGCAGAATGAGGTTCCCAGAGGGTGAATTTAGTGATGCCAGCCCACTGTGCGGGATAGCATCACTAAATTCCCCCTCTATGGACCTCATTCTGCAAATGAAATGAATGAATATGAATCTGAACTTACCATCAAATGAATAATTATAATGGACCATTCCAGTGTATACTTTTATGAGTGGTGAATTCATTCAGTATAGAATGAGTTAATGTAGCCCATTTGCACTGCGGGAGGTAAGACAGGCTCACCTCTGGTTTGAAACAAGCCAATGTGTGTACTATGGCATGACTGATCGTGCTCTTATTTATGTACATGTATACATCATTATTTTGATTCTTATACAGAGTTTTGTGATGTTCAGAGTGAACTATGTGATCTTCAGGACCAGCTCGATTCCTTAGAGAAACTGCCGATATCAAAGGATACTATTTTTGAGGTTTGCTTCTTATTTGTATTGATTTCGCATGTGGTTTGATCCCATCCCCCCTCAGTGTCCCCCTATGTAATCATTGAACTTAACCACCAAGCATGGATATGGTGTGTCTGACATTTGCAGAATGAGGTCCCCTGAGGGTGAATTTAGTGACGCTATCCTGCACAGCGATCTAGCATCACCAAATTCAGCCTCTGGGGACCTCATTCTGCATCGGCCTCACCTCCTGGGAAGTATCTATAGTGTCAAATTAACATTGTTTTTAGTAACTTTTTCCCCAGTTTCTATATATATCCCTTCTAATTTGCAGAAGATAATTTGTATAATCGAGGTGACTAATGGGCGAACATCACCAACTTCAACTGGGGAATTTCAAACGGATCCTAGGTCTCTTGTAGCAGTTAAGGCCTAAGCATAATGAGGTTCCCAGGGGTGAATTTGGTAATGCTAGCCCGCTGCATGTGATAGCGTCACTAAATTCACCCTCTGGGGAACTCATTCTGCAAATGTCAGACACACTATATCCAGGCTTGTCACCCACCAGATGTTTGCATCTCCACGGTGATTACTTAAAACACTTAAAACCACACAATGATTCTAATAAATAAAAAAATATATTTCAGGCTTAAAATTTGTGATCTATTCTGGTGTTGAATGTGCATTTCTTATGATCAATATTTGGGTATGGAATTGATTTAATAATCACAATAGTCAGTGACTATCATGTCAATGATTTATCAGGACCACTATGAGAATTGCTTCATTAGTTTTGGTTTATCTCTTTATTTCTGTTGAGCCAGTATACTTAAAGATGCTCCATCCATTTTGACACCCCAAATTACAGTTACATGAACTTCAGAGTCAAAATAATCAACTTCGATCAGTAACTGCCTTGAAAACAATTCAATATATCAGATATATTTAAGAATTTGATACCATAGCTGAATATATTTGCGTGTAGAAATAACTCATGTTTCGATTAAGGTTATGAAGGTAAACCGTAAAGTTTGATGACAAATTCTATAAAGCGCGTTATAGTAAATTTGTGTTAACAATTTACAGTTATACCTTCATAACCTTAATCGAACCATGAGATCTTTGCGAGCAACAATTAAAATCGGTCACAAACAGACATCCAGTTGCAGAGAAACTTTAATTTCTATGTTTTCTTTGCATAGTAAATTGAAAACAATGTTGGCATTTTTCCAAACACATATGATGCTGATTTCCACGCACTGGAAGAGTGACTGATGAATAACCTTAATGGCTAATTAAGCGAGAACCAATTGTTTGGCAGCATTCTGTGAATAAAAGCTTATTGTAAAATTATTTTTATTTAAAGATGCATAATCCGAATTAACGCTCGCAAATTACTATTTCCTTGGCTTCGGGGGGGTAAAAAATATTTGATTCGAGTCGAGGAACCCACCCATCAAAGCTCAGAGTGATCAGATATCGATGTTTGAAATGATTATTTTTCACCACCGATAATTTTAAGTGTACCAGTAAACAGTCGACGAGAAGACTTTCTCTGACCAAATTTGCGGATGAAGATGGATAACTCTAAAATCAAGCGGCTTTTTTGTGTCAGATATTTGACAAACCGGCAAAAATTTTGTTCAACAAAATGTTGATAAATAACAGGTTTTGGGCAGTTTTATACTATAGTTGACTGCGGTTAGCATTATTTTTGGGCAATTACTCAATTCTGATAACTGAAGCGGCATTTCAAAAAATGTTGTTGTTGTTGGAATCTGATATGGGGACCGTCGAATCGGATTGAGTACCTTTAACCACTTCTGATCTCGATAGCAGTTTATTAAGATTTTCTCTGTTGCATCCTTGATATGGGGATCATCGAATTGGAGGCGGTATCTTTAAGTATAATCCTTAGTTGTTTCTTGCGCCAGGAACCTATGAGCTTCATGGTTGTGATTGTTTCTTGCGTTGACACGTTCGCTATGTTTATTATGTTTTCTTCCTGAATTTATCCCCACCTATCCATTCTGACCAATTTGTCTCGTGTCTAAACCCAATTTCAGACATTAAGTTTATAGTTTCCATTTTCAAAAAATATCAGTGGTTTAGACAGAAAACCCTTCATTTATAATTAATTGAATTGAATGATATCTGGCATTATAAAAGCATCGACAATAACTAAATAAAATATTGATACTATCGATTATTTTATGGTTAATAGGAAGATTTTCTTAAATGTTATAACTATTTTATAGAACATTGAGGAGAATTTGTTATGATTTTTATGTGAATCAAATATTTAATTTAAAAAAAGCTGCCCTCCAATAGAAATTGACCACTTGATGACAAGACATTTCAGACCATATTTTTTTTACCATATTTATGCTCATTGTGCATCAAATTTGTTATATTTGCATATCTGCTAAATAGTTCATGCATGACTAACAGGAAGAGGGATTTTATTTTATAACATGCTTCATGACAAACTCTTATCAATACATGTTTATACTGCAATTAATATTCCTAATTCCGTTAATTCACAGTTTGATCATTGATTAGTGGTTCCCTTTATTATTTGCTCAATGGTGATTTATAAAAAAAGTCATTGTTAAATAAATTCTTATACCCCCCAGAAGGGGATATAGAAGTTTTAATTTTCACACCAGCTCACGCGTGCGACTGATTATTTGCGCTGCCGGAATATTTCTAAATAGTAGAGTTATCCTTTTCTGTTATTATTATAGTAAATAATAAAAATCTATTTTATATTGATATTCGACAATGATGAGGGTAATAAATGGAAGAATACAGGAACTATATTTCCATATTCTGCGGACGGTGAAGTGAACAGGCAGCGATCAGCTATTGGCTTTGATACATCGATTGAAGGCGATTGTGAGAACATTTATCGTTGTAAATGGCAAATTTCTTGGGAAATGTGTATAATAAAAAGAATATCTAGTGTTTTAAGTGGATATCTTCTCTTTATCTGCTAAAATGTTGGCTTTGTTCACCGACAATAGACCACAGTTCGAGCTACACTGCCTAAACTCATTTTACGTCAAGTGGGGTCAAAGAGTTGCATTTAAAACTGCATGGCACCGGTTGTTATGTGCTGCTATTGTCCTGTTACAAGTGTGGCGTGTCCTCATTATGTGCTGTATGTCACTAATTTTATTTGAAAACTAATATGTGACCCGCCATATCAAATCCAGTCGTAAGTCGGGATTTTTTTACCCTGTGCCAATGCATTCTCTTATATATGCGAGTCGACCATAGGTCGCCTCGCGTATATAAGAGAATGCATTGGCCTAACAATTTTTTATCATTTTTTTAAAATAAATGTTTCTTACAATTTTTAGGACATAAAATAAAAAACATCCATTACCCTGCAGGGAGCCCCACACATATATAGAAGCATATAGAAGATTGTCGTCTGCTCATGTTTGTCTGGGGCTCTGTATGGGTGAAATTATAAAATTGTTAAAGAATATAAGAAAAAATTATTAAAATTGTAAAAAATTGTTAGGCCAATGCATTCTCTTATATATGCGAGGCGACCTATGGTCGACTCGCATATATAAGAGAATGCATTGGCACAGGGTAAAATAATCCCGACTTACGACTGGAATTGATATGGCGGGTCACATATATGCACCTGATAGTTTATAAAGTGATAATTTCATCCTCAGATTGCTCTCACATTAAAGGCACAGATGGCCTTCATGGTGGGTATTGCTGTTAAAATAGTCACATCCGTTAAAACTGCCAAAAACAGAAAGAATATTAAAATATAGACAGTCTTTGTTCTAAAACAACTCATAAATATCGCATAAATAGTATGCGGTTGTCAAGTTAGGATGCTTTGTTATTTAAACAAAAGCCAAAAACTTTACAAAACCTGGCTTTTGTTTACATAACAAAGTGTATAAACTTGACATTAACATACTATTTACGCGATATCTATGAATTGTATAAGAACAAAATATGTCTATATTTTAATATTCTTTCTGTTTATGGCAGTTTTAACGGGTGTGTCTATTTTAACAGCATACCCACCATGAACGCATCATGCCTTTAAACGTCCATGAAACTGATAAAAATGCTTGTCTTTTTGTCTGGCAATAAAATTTGCCCTGTAATCCAGGATCGTTTGCCCTGGGCAATCAAAATTTTTTTGGTATTTTTGTATGGTGATACTACTGTGATAATTCAGGTCTCCTTCACTTCCTTGTCTGAATTACAGCCCTTCACTTGGTGTTAAAGCCCCATATTCATGCATAAAAATATTTCATAAAGTGTCTCTTGTCCACTTGAATTTCTTTTTGGATTGTATTAATAGTGGATCAAAGGGGAGCAGAAATCCACAAAATTTATTTCAACTTTGCTTCTAAGAGTTATTGCCCCTGATGTTCATGTGATATATTACGTTATTCAGGCTGATTCAGTCTAATTTATCCCAGCATATTACTGGCAGATAGCTTTACTTCTGGAATGCCGATTTCGGGAGATTGATCTTCCAAATTCGGGGGACCTGGTTAAAATTCGGGAGATTTTTTATAACTAAAATATTTTTAATTTTACACAAATTATTACCAAATAACAACATGTGGGTAACAGCATAACAAAATTTTAACATATCAGTTCAACGTGAACAATAAATAACTGCCGTACATCAAGGAAGAAATGGTCGGGGAAATTAAACAAGTCTTCTTACTGGACACCAACACTCTCAATAAGTAACAGCCTTCCTTTGACTCTTCTCCGTGCTACTCAAACTACATTGATTTTTCCAATTTGTGTGTGGCGTGACTCTGCCCACTTTCTCTCTACAATTTCCTGATCAGGTTTTAGAGAATGAAAAATTGTCATCATACAATTCCCCAAGCAGGCATAATGTTTTCAAATGAGCCTATTCATCAGCTGTGGAAATCATAATTCTTCTGTGGGAGGTAAATTCTGTGGAAGGTAGTGATTTGCACTATAATTTCCATTTGTGGGAATGGGCTTTTGCACTTCATTATGGGAAAAAACTTCATTTTATGGTGTTTCAGCTCTTTTTTGTTTCATGTTATATGGACTCGAATAATGGAGTGGTGGCTTTCACACAGTCTCAATAAATTGAGTCTCCACTGCCTGACACCAGCTTAACTTTCATAGAAAAATTGCAGTTTTGATATTTGACAGAGAGAGTTCAGAAATTGAAGTATCAAGCTCAAGTCTGCACGATTTAAGAAATGGATGTTGATTTGCTTGCAAAAGTGCTCCACACATAACAAATGTCAGACCAATTTGCGAGCAAACTCCAATATTTACACTCGCACATGCATTTGCACTGTGGAACAAGAATACAGGATGTCGGTCAGTCAAAATTATGTCACATGACGTCACACGCTGGCCCCTACTTGTTTCCATGTTGTATAGACACAAATTGCAAATGAGTTACGATAATAACGTTGGAAATAAGCGATAAATGCTCTTTTAATCTGCCAGTTGAGTGAAATATAAGTAATGGCTGTTGATTTTGTTATATTCTGAGTTTCAGTTTGGATGCAAGTTTGTCTCACATTATCTAACACAAATGATTTCGCCATCAAGAGTCATTGCATTTAATAATATATAAGATTGACGTTGTTTATCATCAATTTGGATTAATATTCATAAAAAATAACTACTTTGAGCAAGATTATTCCTAATTTCTATTTTATCACCCTACCGGAGTGCTTCACATCACTTTAAAGCAAATTGGGGCTGGCGCTCGATGTCACATGACATGATTTCAACCAACCAACATACTACATGCAAGTTCCACAGCATAAATACATGTATGAGTGTAAATAGTGTAAAAAAACAAGCAGAAGAAGTTCTTGACCAAAGATGTGTGTAGAGTACATGTATGTTATTAGCAAGGCATGAAGTGGTACGTGGTCACTCACAGTCTCACATTTAATATTCCTGGCACTATTAGATTGTCTATTCGGATGCAAATTGCATTGGCAAATTATTTGAGTTGGCATTAAGAAGTCTTGTTTTGTCATTGATCAACCAAGTAATTATTGCTGTGACATCAAATATGAATTACTGTAATTTTAAATAATGAGAGGAATAACACTAATGGAATTGCTGAGACCTTAGGTTGTTGGTTGGTGTGCGGCAACCAGAGGCATAATTTATTGAGGCTGGCTTTTGCATGACAAACCAAGGTAATAGGGAGGTTTAGATTGTAATATGGCAAACTTAAAACTTGGGTTACTATTAGCTACCGACTGTCGTCTGATTCACTTGATCGATAGTCATTGCCATTTTGTAGAAACTGAGGGCAACAGGGACCAGCCTAGAGGGAAAACTGTGAAGCAGGCACCAGCCTAGAGGGAGACATCTCTCTAAAATGCGCTCTGGCTGGTCCCTATGGGAGGCCATTTTCACATTTATTAAGTAATTGGACTTCAGCACAATTAATTTGCGCTTAAGTACAATTAATTGCGCTATGCAAATGAAATTCAATTGTGCTTAACAGCTTAAGCACAATTTCAATTGCGCTTAATGTAATTCTTTTAATATTGTGGGCAGCAATTGTGCTTAAGCGCAATTAAAAACTCTGTAATTTCAATTGCGCTTAAATTTCAATTGCACTTATTAAGCGCAATTATTGATCATCATAAACAAGACCCCTTTAATTCTTATAGAATAGCCTGCAGGATGACTATCTGACCAAACCTGATTATGAACCTTGTTCGATCTTCGAGAAGTGAAAACTTGTTATGGCTATTGCGCTTAAGTGCAATTCAATTGTGCTTAAGTCCAATTAATTAATAGATGTGAAAATGGCCTCCCATAGGTCCCTGTGTACTGGACTAGGTAGAAGTGACTTCTCTCTATTTGAACCTCCAGGATGGTCCTTGGTGTGGCATTTACAATCTAGACCTCTCTGACAGCACTTTGCATGTTAACCTGCTTTACTCACTTAACCCTATATTATTCTTCTTTCTGGGATTTTTATACAGTTTCCTGATAACTTAGACTCTTCCTTTAAGAAGAGAATTGGCCTGAGGCCTCTTAGGAAGAAACATCAACGTGCCGGGAGCAGCCCTATGCAATCCAAGAATGTAAGTCTTATATCAGGGTCTAGATCATGTCATGAATCTCCACTCTATAACTACACCCGTAGAGATCATATATGCCCTGTCACTAACTCGTGGCCATACAGTAATGGACTAAATAATCGACTCCTTAACCAGAGCAGAATTATGGGTAACTTTTCAGGATTTAATCGGAAATATGGCATGTTGCCATTCATCGGAAAGCTATCACTGAGAGCTTTCCGATGAATGGCATCAAGCCATAATTCCGATTAAATCCATAAAAGTTACCCATAATTCTGCTGTGGTTAAGGAGTTGATTATTTAGGGCATTACTGTATTGGATCTCCAGGCCAGGTTCTGTGGTTTAGTGCAACAGGTCAAAGTTCTTAAGAAGTAATTCCGTATATCGGGGACCAGCCTAGACCATATTTTCAGGGCGAAATGACTTCGCCCTACTATCAAAATAAGGCGAAGTGGCCGTTCTATAGGGCGAAGTGAGTCTCCAAAACTTAAATTGAACAGTACTACGACAGGAGTCGCTATAGAACGAAAATAGGAGAGATGTAATATGTCAATTAAACTTATGAAACAATGGTTGAAATATGGAGTCTTTATGTTCACTTCATGACCCTAATAACTATTAATAATACCCAAACATAATTGTGAGAGGATAGCAGCATTTTATATCGTAATTGTGGGAGAATGACAAGATTTTATTTCATATTTTTCGGGTTTTTTAAAATGCCAACAATATTTATCAAACCGAAACGAAACAAAATCATGAACACTTTCACTGCGCTCTATTAGTAATCCCGTTTGAAAATTTAATATGCTTCACAAATGAATTTATTTGAAAATTTCTTTACTTTAACCAAACTCCATAGAGGGAGTGATGAACTGACACATTGTGAGAGCTGTGAGTTGTAATCTTCATTGTAAGGTGTGGTAATCACGGTAATCTAAAAATCACAACAACCAGATTAACACTTGAGGCCCGACGATGTTTTCACAGCTGCCAGTAATCAGACTCCGTTGTCAACATGCTTCCAGATTGGAGCAATACAGGTGTTAATTGTTTTACAACACCCTGATAGTGGAGTATTGTGTGCAATCACTGTTGACAGTTGTAAATTATCATAAATTATTTGGGGAATTTTGCCGATTTTCGTCAGTCAACTTTGGAATTTTCAGGGCGACTTAAACTTCGCCCGACTGCAAAAATAAGGCGAAGCGGACGGCGCTAGGGCGAAGAAGTCGCCCACGTCGCCCTCTCGACTGGTCCCTGCCGTATATGGAAGTGATGAATATTCAAAAGCTCCATATATGGAAATGCTACTCCATAACTTTGGCCTGTGGCACTAAAATCACAGAACTGGGGCTGGAAGAATCTCTGAAATCACAGAATGGGCTGTATGAATCCAATACGGCCATGACTTCAGTGATTTTGCTTATTCCACCAGTGCAAAACCTGGGCACTTTTTGATGTTGTTGTATAACATAGAAAAAATAGTGCAGGTAAAATATTTCTTAGTTAATACCTGTTCCTTAATAATGTGCTTCACTGTAGGTGAAGGTCCCAACTAGAAATTGCACGATTTAAGTGAATTTGTGAGCGATTTTGCTCTCCATCACTTACAATTATGGAATTTCTCCCGCGTAATTAATTCAATGTTTATTGCGATATCGGCTCACAAGAGTCACAAAATAGCATGCAATCTCGAGCTAGAACCACCCCTTACTGTGAATTAGATTATTGAGGAACAAGTATTAACAAAGTCAAAGAAATATATACCCTGCCTTGTTTGTTCAATTTTATAATGTTTCCTGTCATAACAGGTCAGAATATAAAACATTCCAAGGATTTGTACTTGTGGAATATCACCCCATGCATCCGGATATGCTCGTAGCGGAAGACATGCCCGTAGCGGAATAACCACATGGCCCGCGATCTGCACACCATTCACAGTTAAACACATGTTGCACCGAAACCAACACATACCAGTCGTTGACGGTGGTGGTACTATTTGTGGCTATAATTTACCCAACTGTACATCAAACTTCTTTAAACATGGACGCAGTTTAATCCTATTTTATAGCGAAGTTAGGCCAAACTTTTGCATTTCTTACATAAAATTACGATTTTTGTGGTAACAGCCCAGACAATATAGTCTTTGCATACATTGCTATTTCCGCGGATATTCCCTTAATATAATAGACAACATTTTCAGTCATGTTTCTACATTTTTCATAGTAAAAATTTACCATATATGCAGGTCATAGCAAGAAAATATGGCATGTCTATAGCAGTGGTTTTACGTTTGCTATAGACATGCCCCAAAATCAAGTGAGTGCCTCCATGGAAACTAATTTTTCGGGCACTAATATGATTGACATCGCAAACATGTCCAGTTCATTTTGAAGCTAAGATATCATACTTTGAGAGACTGTATGTTATATAATGTGTCAATGCAAGGATTCATTAAAATTTGATAAAACTTATATCGAGTAAGTATTTCAGGTCATAATTTTCGTATAAAACCCGATTACCGAACAGTAATATGCAAATTGCGGAAACCACAACCGCTCATTTCTGTAGACCGATTATCGCTGTTAACGTTTAAAACAAAATCAAGGTAAAGTAAACCGTGTTTTTATTAAATAACTTACGACAACTAAGGACGATGTGCAAATTGCGGGCCATGTGGTTATTCCGCTACGAGCATGTCTTCCGCTACGAGCATATCCGGATGCATGGGGTGAATATGATCTCTACGGGTGTAGCTATAGAGTATAGATTCATGGCATGATCTAATCAGGGTCTGTAACATAGGTCATATTAGAGAAGTGAATTCAGCCATACAAGTCTGTATCAATCATATAGGGATTGGAGAGATAAACATTTTAAGACTTGTTACTTTAATGTTGCGAGCTTTCGGCTGTACATTCGACCATTTTCGAGCTAATAATGTGAAATATTATTAGCTCAGAAAAGCTCGGAGCATTAAATTAAAAAATCTTAAAAGGTGTGTTTCTTCAATTCAATAACACAGGTGACAGGTGACAAGTCACTTAACCCACTGAGCATTCCGGAAAAATTCCAACCTGATCTTTGTGGGAAAAATATGATTATTAACAGGTCTATCATATTTCAGATTTTAACTATTATAATAAGATTATTGTCATTTAAAGAATTTGATGAAAGAGGATAGGATGAAAAATTGGATATCACAGAAATTATCGGAAAAAATTTGGTGTTGAATGTCAATCAATACGAGATATTTTTTGTAAAAATAAATCACTTTGATGTGAAAGTCTCTACGATGCCTTATGGTCCATATAAGAAATTCTAATTATTTAACTACTGCCAAGAAATTTTATAAAAATTAAAAAAAAATGCGTTATGTCATGAATTAAAATAGCCTCAAAAAGGCTTATGTCATTATCAATTAAAATAGCCTCATATAAAATGCTGCAAAACAAACTTTATACATAGCTCATAGCTAACATGCAAACGTTGCAAAAAATAATGCCAGGGAAACAAAAAGACCCCTCCAAAAAATACATCAGGGACATTATATAAGACGCTGAAAAACCAGTCAGTTCACTATTTAATGAGGGCGAGCACATTGTTAATATTGTGTCATACAAGTCCTACAATCTGATCCAGATATTGAGAAAAACATTCAACGTCTGCGAAAATAGAATTTATTTGGAAATTCCAACCTTGGACTCCATATCCAGAGGGTTATACAGGTCAGACTTCTTTTGGTGTCCGTTATTATTAGCTTTTATCTGAATCCTGTTCATATGCTGCAGTATTGTTCATAGATCAATGTGGTTGTGTATCATGGTGTACTATCCCCTATAGTTTCAGCAACAACAAATAAACAGAAATATTGGATTAGGCCAATATAAAAAACAAGCTCGATTCTTATCCCCTCCTGTCAGTATTTTTTTGCCTCTCAAAAATTTTTATAAGAAAATTTAGTTGGAATTAATTTTCACAAGCCTTTATCAACTGTAAAAAACTCTGAAATTGACTGTTCTTGCAGCCATACTTGATCAAATTAAGTATCATCAAATCCTTTGGTATATTGAGAAGTAGTCTACCAAATTGTTGAACTAGCCATGTCAGGCCACATGCATGTTTGGCATGAATAAAAAATAAAATTTGCCGCCTGCCCTTATTTTCCAAATAAGTTGGATGGGAATTTAGCAATTTATTTATGTAGCCCTATTTAACTTTAATAGTTTATGTCTTGATGTGCCAGACCTGATTAATAAATGAATCTTCAAAACCATCTTGATTCATGGTGTGAATATTATCATTGATTTGAAGCACTGTCTAAATTTTCTATGAATCATTAATATACTGATTTCACACCTAAATTTTCATCAAAAAAGCAACAAGACATATGTTGGAGACCCTGTATATATTTAATGTCTCATTTAAAATCTGACTTCAATTAGCATGGAACATTTTTCAACATCTGGTATTTGCACTTATCAGGTAAATAATGGTCTTCTTACCATGAGTAGGCTGACTGCTGATTGCAATTTTAAAGTTATTGTCCCCTGGAATTTTTTTTCAGGGGACTATAGAAATGAGCAAAGTAATTTGAAAAGTATTCAACATAATATGTGACCCGCCATATTAAATCCAGTCGTAAGTCGTGATTTTTTTACCCTGTGCCAATGCATTCTCTTATATATGCGAGTCGACCATAGGTCGCCTTGCATATATAAGAGAATGCATTGGCCTAACAATTAAAAAATTTTTTTTTTAAATAAATGTTTCTTACAATTTTTAGGACATAAAATAAAAAACATCCATTACCCTGCAGGGTACATATATAGAAGCATATAGAAGAGTGTCGTCTGCTCATGTTTGTCTGGGGCTCTGCATGGGTGAAATTATAAAATTGTTAAAGAATACAAGAAAATATTGAAATTGTAAAAAATTGTTAGGCCAATGCATTCTCTTATATATGCGAGGCGACCTATGGTCGACTCGCATATATAAGAGAATGCATTGGCATAGGGTAAAAAAAATCCCGACTTACAACTGGATTTGATATGGCGGGTCACATATGTTATAAATTAGTTTGTGACCTTCATATAAGAATGTCCCGATCAAATTCAAATTTGGATCTTGTTGAACAATTTTCTGGCAGAGTTATGCCCCTTTTAGACATAGAATTTGCTGATTATTTGTTGATGATGATAACTCAAGTTATGATTACCCGATAGCTTTCAAATTTAGTTTGTGGATGAATCACTTAAAACTATAGTTCCAGTTCGAATTTGGTTCAGTCAGACTATTTCTGACAAAGTTGTGCCGCTTTTTCGAATTATAATTTGTTGATTATATTCTGGTATCGAATCAAATATGTTAACAACAATTACAACATAGATGGTTGTAAGCAAAGTTTTAATCAATGATTGTTCCCTGAATAAAAATTTTCATTTCTAATAAGGCCACTGGCAAATAAAGCCACCTTATTTGGGGGATATGTGCCGCAGCGGACTTTTATTATTTATTTATACAGTGCAATAAAGTAAATCCAGTCTGTGCAAAACCAAGGGTTGGAAAATGAGAACTTTGTCGCTCATTAAAGGCCCACTTAATTTTCGAGTCGCCGATTATTTTTTTTATAGTGACTTGATATACAGTTTTAATAACAATCTATACCATAAAATATGATTAAAATACTATAATTCATCACTATTTGAAACGTATCAGAAGATGCCCACAGAGAAATAGAAAACTGCTGAAATCCTAGAATGACTTCCCCCCCCCCCCTCTGGCACCCAGAATGCAACAGAATTCAAACTTTTTCAATGGAAGATGAAGAACTCTATCTTTAATATATAGAGTTATTCCACCTGCATTGAAAATAATACTGATTTTTACTTCAATCTTGATGACATAATGCATTGGAAACTCAATAAAAACAACATGTCCACAGTTTATTACACCTGATATAATACAATATTTTGGAGCTTCCTCTTTCAAATGGCATATATTTTACATAATGTAATCTGGGGTTCGAAAATTAAGTGGGCCTTTAAATGTTTCATTTTGTTGAGAAAGTTGAAAACATATTTGTGGTTTGGAAAAATAGGATCTCTATCTATTGAGTGGTAATTCTATACAAAATTTATAAACGGAGTGCACTAAATTTGATTTGATTCGAGTTGAGCTTTAGCGATGCTCGAATCGAATTTAGTGGACTAGGTTAATAAAATTTGTATAAAATTGCGACAAATTGATATCCTTTTTATCACATAATCACATTTTAGCAAGGAGAAACGATCTTGAAATGGATGGGGGTTAAAAAAAATTATATTTATTTCCTTATCACAACCAAAGAGGCAGTAAAGACACATTCAAGAAAAAATATAGTTCCATTTTAAATGTTTCTTTTCATGTTGACAAATTTTTTCAACCACCCTTATCACCCATGTTTATCTCACAGTCAACACTAAATAACCCAAGACATATTGAATATCATAATTATATTCTAATTAACATAATAATAAAATTGATCAATATCATTGCGCAAAGCTCTTACGTCACTGCGCGTGCCAATAATACACGTGTGTCTTACTAAAAAACATGAGGCCGGGTTTAGGGGCTAATTATCGGATAAATATATTTTTTGCGAAAAGATTTTACATTTTTAATGATTCATTGTTTTTATATATACATTATATTACTTATTGGTTTATTGCCAATTTCCTCTTACAGTAATGTCCTAAATAATCGACCCCTAAACCACAGCAGAATTATGGGAAATTTTTCAGGATTTAGTCGAAAATATGGCAACAAGCCATATTTCCGACTAAATCCTAAAAAAATTCCCATAATCCTGCTGTGGTTAAAGGGTCGATTATTTAGGGCATTTGATTCTACTTTGCAGCTTTATTTTGGCATCCACTCGGAGACCTCTTTATAAACTGCATGTGAAATTTTTGCACTTATATATCATCGCATGTATATACAATCTACAAATATGCTAGCATGAGCAGGCACTCTTTTCATTTTCTCAAACAGCCTGTGCTCAAAACAATTCTCTCCCAAGTTTGCCACCACTTGGTCTATATTGCAAATGGTCTCATGAATAATAATAATAATAATAATAATACTAAGTTGCTATAACTAAATACTGCTCACTGATTAATGATTGTAGTATATTGAAAAAAAATCTATATAAAGCTTGCTAAATATATTGGCAAAAATAGTTGATCATCAATACAGATGATATATCACTCGTCAGATAGATAGAGAGAATGATGTAGGAAGTAAGATATTTTACTGACGGACTGACTGACTCAATCCTTATTCTGTATACAAGCCATCAAATAGTGTGTCTGTCATTTGTAGAATGAAGTCCCCAGAGGGTGAATTCAATGACGCTATCCCGTAGCATCACCAAATTCACCCTCTGTGAACCTCATTCTACTTAGGACTCAACTGCTTTGTGAGACTTAGGATCAGATTTAAGTTTCGTAGTTGAAGTTGGTGATGTTCACCCTTTAATCGCTCGATTATGCATTTTATCTTCTGCAAATTAGGGGATATACAAACTGAACAGAAGGGAAAAAGTAACTAAAAACAATGTTAATTTGAGACTATAGATACTTCCCAGAAGATGAGGCCTAAGCAGAATGAGGTCCCCAGAGGGTGAATTTGTTGATGCTAGCCTGCTGTGCTTAATAGCATCACTAAATTCACCCTCTGGGGACCTCATTCTGAAAATGACAGATTTGCTGGTTCGTCTGTATAGGAAATATATTTGAGTTTATTTTACTATCGCTTATTGTGTTTATGCTGCATCATCCTGCATGTATTATTGAATATATATTGTGGCTGAAAGATGGTGATTATGTCTTTTCCTTTCCTTTCAATGCGCATGTGAATTTATGCAAACTTCTTATCATAAAATATATATTAATTCATCAGGGAAAGGAAACTTCAAAATATATGTATGGTGATGATTTTTTGCTATTAACCCTTTGAGTTCCAGGGGCCGATCTGATCAGCCCTAAACCTACAAAATAAGTCTGTTAAAGAATATAAGAATAAATTATTAAAATTGTAAAAAAAAAAAAAAAACGTTAGGCCAATGCATTCTCTTATATATGCGAGGCGACCTATGGTCGACTCGCATATATAAGAGAATGCATTGGCACAGGGTATATGGGTTGATACAAAAATCGACCTGGCACTCAAAGGGTTAATATTGTTAGTCTCTTGTTGAAACAATTTTTTTTAACTGAGTTCACATTTATGATTATCATCTTACCGATAAACAGTTTAAGAGAAACATAATTGTCGCAATAATATCTTGAACTCTAGTTCAATAAACCAAAATGCATAGTATTTAAACCTTTCATGACTGGTGCAGCATTAAATATTATGTGCCAGTGCATACTCTTATATATGTGAGTCTCCCATAGGAAGCCTCGCATATTAAAGAGAATGCACTGGCTTACAAGGTCAAGGTAAATATTGTTAGTGTATTCTCTTATATATGCGAGAATGCACTGGCTTACAAGATCAAGGTAAATACTGTTAGGCCACTGTATTCTCTTAAATATGTGAGACTTGCATATATAAGAGAATGCATTGGTGCAGGGTTTTTTGCAACTTTCAAGAAGCTCCAGTCATGAAAGGGTTAAGTTTTATTTTGAATGAACGGGAAGTATACTGCAAGGTGAATTCAACTGAATATTGCCACTCTGCAAGTTGACGTCGTTCCTGTGAAAAAAGTGTTCTCAGAAACATTTTAATTTCATTTGGACACGCCTCAGTAAATTGGTGGATACATTTCTATTTATATATTCTTGAGATGTTCATTTCTTTTTGCATGCAAGTTTGGTATACTATAGTATTGGGCTACCTTTGGCATGATACTATCCAATATATGACACAGCTTTCGGCCAATCAGAAGGCACCATTTCTGGATGAGGTGAAATATAATATAAATGTTTAATATGAGATTACTGTGGTCAACTAAACTGAATATCCGTGACGCGATTTTTTCAGCATCTTTTGGGCGAGGCTCTCCAATTCCCTCCAGTGAAGTAGGTAACACTAGGTACCTATTTTGTTTAGGTACTGCTTTGAGCAGGAAAATTGTGCAGTTTGTTAATTGTTATTTATTGATGCATCTTGCACTTAGTTACCTCAATATATATGAGAGCAAAGTATGCTATTCAGTATTCATTCATGGCATTTTCAAAATTCAAGATGGATGAAAAATTATTTCTTAAATACCTAATAAAAAAATTCCTTTTAATGTTGTATCTTCCTTATTTTGATGGTCTTAAAATGCTTGAGAATGGAGAGGATGTTACTTTTTCCATGGTTTGTATTAACCTTTTCATACGTGAGCCATAAAGATCCTGTGCCAGAGCATTCTCTTACATATATATATGCGAGTCTACAATAGGGCACCTCGCATATATAAGAGAATACATTAGCCTAACATTATTTACCTTGACCTATAAGCCTGTGCATTCTCTTATGTATATATCCGAGTCTCCCATATGGAGCCTCACATATATAAGAGAATGCACTGGCTTATAGGTCAATGTAAATAATGTTAGGCTAATATATTCTCTTATATATTCAAGGCTCCCTATGGGAGACTCGCATATATAAGAGAATGCATTGGAACAGGGTTTTCGCAAAATTTTAAGAAGCTCCAGTCATGGAAGGGTTAATAGCAGTGACATAGGAATAGGAAAAACATTCTCAAATTGCTAAATAAAATCTTTTTGAATAGGCTAGCATCTTTACAGTGAATTGGATACCTTGTCACTTAAGTAGCTAATATGAACCTAATAAACTTGTTATAATAAATATTTTTGGAGAAGAGTTTATGTATAGATAAAGACAGAAGTAAGCTGTGGATACAATAGTAGGTGGCTTTACAGCGCTATGGTATAGCAGTTTCTGAAAACTATGAACAATTCAAATCATTTAACAAATCGGGATTTGTAGGGGATGTAGTCAAATACATGTAAATCTTTATTTTCAGTGCTATTAATTAATAAACTATGTCATTTCATATAATTATTTTCAGGGTAGTACAACACCTCCCGTCACATCTGAGAGAGTTCTACATATCAGCTCATCTAACCCGAATCTCGTCAATCATGAAAACGTATTCCTGAGGCAAACTAGCAACAGTTCCTTGTCCCCGGTCAGTAGTCAAATCATTGAAGAGAGAATAGAGGATATGAAACTAAGGGAAAACTATGTGAAGAATGGAAAAAAAGGTGAGCATAATTAATTCTTTATACAAGATTCCAAGCCTGTATTTAGTGTGTATGACATTTGCAGAATGAGGTCCCCAGAGGGCGAATTTAGTGATGTTATCTCACATTGTGGGCTAGTGTCACCAAATTCACCGACTGGGAACATCATTCTGCTGAGGCCTCAACTGCTATGGGAGACCTAGGATCATATTGAAGTTCCCCAGTTGAAGTTGAAATGTAAATTTGAGTCTATAGTTACTTCCCTCAAGATGAGGCCTAAGGCAGAATGAGGTCCCTAGAGGGTGCTAGCCCATTGTGCGAGATATCATGACTAAATTCACCCTCGGATGTCCTCATTCTGCAAATGTCAGACACTAAATCCAGGCTTGCAAGATTCTGATCTAAGGTCACCCAAAGTAAATTCAGTGAGAGAATTAAAGGTTGGTCGATGAACTGCGGACATCAAATTATCTAATACATCTGGGTACACCTGACACATTATTTCCTGTTATACAATGACCATTGTACATCATTATTATAGAATGGGTTTAATGAATGGATTAAAGTGATGTGAAACACTCCTGTAGGTGATCAAATAGAAATGGAGAATAATCTTGTTCAAAGTAGTTATTTTTACAAATATTATATCTAAATTGACAATACACCGTCATTCTTATATATTAAATAAATGCATTGACTGGCGATGGCGAAATCGTTTTCATTAGTTTATCGCCGATAGAAGCGTCCTGATTCGAGTAGTAAATATTTACAATTGATCGTAGTTCAGACAATGTTTTCTATGGAGTGGTGCGGTCGATTTGCTTGAGATTTTCGGTGATGTTAGTAGAATGCTACATTCCTCCAGTTGGCGTAGCGCCTGAATACTAACTTATCAGTTTCACGCACCCGAACAAGTACATATTATGTCTTTGAGGGTCGTATCATGTAATAAATATCTTTAACAATTTTCCAGCTCTACAACATCTGAAGTCATTGTATCGAATGATAAACACAGAAAGGGAGAGAATGAAGCGGGCGATCGATGAACAAGCTCCAGCCAATCAGAGCGCTGCTGATACTATCACTGCTTTGAAACAATCTCTTAACGAAGTGAGTTTAAAATTACCCTTTCATGATGGGAGCTGCGCTGATAAAGAATTAAAGACCATGTGCCAGTGCATTCTCTTTTATATGCGAGTCTCCCATAGGGAGCCTCACATATATAAGAGATTGCACTGGCTTACACGGCCAATGTAAATATTGTGAGGCCAATTCACATATATAAGAGACTGCACTGGCATAAGTCATCAAGGTAAATATTGTGAGGCCAATTTATTCTCTTATATATGTGAGGCGCCCTATGGGAGACTCGTATATATAAGGGAATGCAATGGCACAGGGTGTTCTCAAAATTTCAGGAAGCTCCCGTCATGGAAGGGTTAAATGTTAAAATAATAGAGATGTTTTTTCAATCTATATTTAATGAATAGTTTGTGCGAAGTTTTATGTACTATTTCTTTGAAACCAAGCAAAATTAAACAAGTCATTTGCTATCCAAGTTCAGTTTATAGTTAGGTTTAATAATTAAGACAGATTTTCTTTCTGTATGACAAAAGTGTGCACAATGATGCAATTATTTGTGTCAATATGAGAATTTGGTCGCATTTTAAGTTATATTATATGAACTGAAAATAAGTTAGGCCAAAGTAAAAATTATTTGTAGTTTGGGTTTCCCTACTGACCCTATTTAAAATCCCCTACCCTAAAGTTTTTTTCATGGTTTTCAAAACATTTCATAAAGCACAATAAACACATTTCAGCATCTCGGAATAAGTTGATTTCTTAGTAAAAGTTTTGTGTAATATCAAAATTTATACAAAAATAATCAAAAGTAGTTTGATGTCAATCTTGCAGAGTAAAATACGCACATGAAAAGTAATAAGTAAATGTCAAAATAAAAAAAATAATTAAAACAATAAAATTTAAAGCCTACCTACCGACCGTATTTTTGTTCTGGGTTCTAACGCAAACCAGACATTTAATTTTCTTTGGCCTTGCATCTTAATGTTGCTATTTAAATGTAAATGTTGTGTTTATTTTGCAGTTACATGACTAGATGTAAAACAACGATTTATCCCTTTCATGAATGGAGCTTCCTGAAATTTTTCAAAAACCCTGTGCAATGCATTCTCTTATATATGTGAGTCTCCAAAAGGGAGCCTTGCATATATAAGAGAATGCATTGGCCTCGCAATATTTACTTTGACCTTGTAAGCCAGTGTATTCTCTAATATATGCGAGGTTCCTTATGGGAGACTCGCAGATATAAGAGAATGCATTGGCACAGGATCTTTAATGTTGCAATTTTAATATGTGAGCATTTTGAACTTCTGAATTCTCTCAAGGATTGTCCTTTGAAAACCAATGATTGATTTCATAACACCTACACATAAATTATAGATAATAATTTCAGAAACTGTAAATTTTACGAGAGTTGAGTTATGAAGGATAAGAATCTTGAGATTACAGTCATGTGGGATTTTTCGCGTTTTCATAATGAAGAGGATACATAATCAAGCCTGCAAATAGCGTGTCTGTCATTTGCAGAATGAGGTCCCCAGAGGGTGAATTTAGTGATGCTACCCCGCATAGCGGGCTAGCATCACCAAATTCACTCTCTGGGAATGCTAGTGGGCTAGCATCACCAAATACACCCTCTCGGGACCCCATTCTGTTTAGGCCACATCTTCTGGGAAGTATCTATAGTCTCAAATTAACATTGTTTTTAGTAACTTTTTTTCCTTTCTGGGAAGATTCTAATTATATCCCCTAATTTGCAAAACATAAAATGCACAATCGAGGTGATTAATGGGTGAACATAACCAACTTCAACTGAGGTACTTCAATCTGATCCTAGGTCTGCCATAGCAGTTGAGGCCTAAGCAGAATGAGGTTCCCAGAGGGTGAATTTGGTATGCTAGTCCACTGTGTGGGAATGCGTCACTAAATTCACCCTCTGGGGACCTCTTTCTTCAAATGACAGACAAACTATTTGCAGGCTAGTACATAATACCTGAGATCTTTCCTTATTGTCCCATTGTTTTATTTAAGGCACTGAAGCAGAATGCTGACCTGAGAAACAGACTGAGCGTGATACGAAACCAGACAACTATCTCAGATTTACCAATGGTCTCGTCACCACCAATGTCACCTATGTCACCCGTGCTTTCAGAAACACTTCAAGTAAGATATATAGAATACAACCGTCATAGCCGAGAGTTCCAAATTTTTACCATGAATCAAATTATGGTTTTAACCAGGCCCCACGCTAGGAGGCGACTCGGGTGGCCGAAGTCGCCCTCGGATGTCCGCAAGGCGAAAACGAAGTCGCCTTCCAAATTTGACAAAACTAGCTTAGGATTTACGGTAATTTTACCGGTGAAAATTTGACTGTTTTGCAAAAAAATATATATCTAGTCTCAACTGTTCCAACGAGGCATTTTATTTATCAATTATACATGGTGTACACTATCCACATATTCTAATCAGGTTGTGTGCTTTTGGAAATGGCAAATTGCTCTGAGCAACGAATTTTATGATGAGCTACTGGTTCGTTTTAAGGAGACTGGAATTTAGACCTTACTTTGTTCCATCGGGTCATTTTGTAACCGCAAATTGTATAGCCATACATGGTCACCACCGCTCATGCAGTAGCCAATGTGAACAAATAATACTGTCTTTGAATTTAAACTAAAACATATCTATGAATTTTCAATTTTACAAAAGTAGTTTGTGTCGGACTCAGTTTCCCAATCCAACTTTTTTACTTTTTGGAATTGCTTATTTATTATGTTTACAAACAAGAACACCTGCTTGCTTACTATTAAACACAGAGGTTTGAATGTGCATTGGAAGTACTTAATTTAATGTTCTTAGTTAAATCAAACATCTACATAATAAACTATTACTATCCAAACTCATTTAAAAGGATTAATTTGTGTCAAAACTATGTGTTTGCAAATTACAATTGTTGTCAATCTATCGCTCAGGCCACGTGCTCGTATATACGTCTGTCAACGGTTGCAAATTAATTGCATGTAGGCCTACTTTGTTACAATGCAGGTATTTAAATAACTTGCTGGTGTATATTATAATCTCAACTGGTCTCTGTTAAGAACACAATCACTACCAACAGTATTGTGACACAGCTATCAAACTCGTCAAGTTTATTGCTTTAATCGGCTTATTACTGATCATACGGTCGTGATGATGGTATTCAACAATAAACTCTTTCAAAGCAAAATTAAAAGCTTTTACACCTCCTTAATTAGTCCTTATTGTTTATTTTAACAGACACCCACATTACAGCAGTGGCCAAAAGCTATTTCCAAAAAATTTAAATTTATAATAACAATTCAGATATTAAAAGTTATGAAGTCAACAATTAATTTCTTCAGATAAAGTCAACAGTTTAAAAAAACATTATAGTTATAAATTAGTTAAAATTTCCGATTATCGATCTATACAGGTGCTATACTTGTGTTGTATCTTGCAAAATATGTTTTATATTGTTGTTTTATCTTATTTATTGATGTTATAAATAAAGCGAATTTTGAAAATTTCTCCCTGAAGTCTCCCTAAATTTCCTGAAGTCTCCCTAAATTTCTTCGAGGGAGACTTCAAGTCTCCCTGTTCTGAACCCCTAGGCTGAGGCCTGGTTTTAACCTTAAAATGCCTTTACTGGTCTGTCCGTCCGTCTGTTCTTCCATCTGTTCCCTTTTTGGTTTCGGGATAATAACTTTAGATAATCTCAACTGAATGAAATGAAATTTGGTATGTGAATTTACTAGCACAAAATACAGTTTAAGTTAGAATTCGGGTTCTACCTGCCAACTTTGTTGGAATTACCATGGACTTATTTTGCCATGCCCTAGTGATGCTCTTGTTTTTGATTTGTTAAGTAAAGAATCCTTGAAGCTATGAGGAATGTGGAGTCACATGTAGCGGTAAATTCATTGTGACTATGGCTGTTTGTTGAACTTATTATCTGACCATTTCCCAAGAGAACTACTCGTCAATGAGTAAAGAAAATATTAAATGGTACTAATTGTTTTGTAGTTTTTCTGTCTTCAAGGGGAGCCTTTGACCAAACCTGTAAAGAGTGTGTCTGTCATTTGCAGAATTAGGTCCCAATAGGTGAATTTAGTGACGCTATCCCGCATGGCGGGCTAGCATTACTAAAATCACACTCTGGGAACCTCACTCTGCTTAGGTCTCAACTGCTATGGGAGACCTAGAATCAGATTGAACTTTCATAGTTGAAGTTGGTGATGTTACCCATTAGTCAACTCGATTATGCATTTATCTTCTGCAAATTATAGAAATTTCCCAGAAGGGAAATAGTAACTAAAAACAAGCAGAATGAGGTCCCCAGAGGTGAATTTGGTGATGCTGGCCCAATGTGCGTTATAGCGTCACTAAATTCACCCTCTGGGACCTGATTCTGCAAATGACAGACATACTATTTGCCTGCTTGACTCTGAGAAGGATATGTTTTAATTTACTATGCTGACCCCATCATGGCATTTTCCAGCCTCCTCCCACGAGACATAAACTGCAGCAGTCACTATCATCGGAGAGCTGTTCTGTAGCTGAGTTTTACGATGCCGAGGAATTCCACGAAAGTAACAGTGAATCTACATCCGAGGTTTGTGTCTTCTTGCTACTATTTAGCTGGTTGCAATTTGAAAGGTTAATGAAAAATAAATATAGGATCTACAATGAGTCCCCAGTTTATAGAAAAATTAACAAAACAATTCCAGTATATTATTAAGTCTGGACCGAGCTCTTGGCGATGTCCAGACCTAATTTACTGGAAAAGTTTTTTAATTTTGCTATAAACTGGGGACTCGTGTAGATTTTATTTATTACCTGATCCAAAACCTCCATAAAATATATGTAAATCATTAAATGGGATGTGAAACTAACAATGGCTTCTATAAGGCCGGCGATGACATTTCAGGTTTGCCCACGTAAAGAAATATTCCTAGATAAATAAGAATCTCTTTAACGTATTTAATGTGGTAAATCTAATGAAATAAATTTTCAAACTATATCAAGACACATCTTCTTCATTCCTTGTCCCCCGATTCGGAATCATATATGCGCACAATAATACATTTGGATACACCAGGCACTATTTCCTGTTATACAATGACTGCTGTATATTATAGAATGGGTTTAATGAATGGAATATGGGTTTGATCATGTAATAATATGATTGATATTCCACTCGGTCCAACTTATAGCATAACTGCTATCTTACACCCTGGCAGGGTTTGCGCTGGCCCAGAATATATCTTTGCCGATATTTAGGTTTAGGCAACATTGAGTCTTCTGATAATTATGTTTTGACAATCAGTTAATTATTAATAATTCTCACCTCCCATGTGTCATAAAAATTAATAAACCAATCCCAAACAATAAAATTTTAAAAGGATTGCTTCATCGAAAGAACACATTGAAACAAAGAGGTTTAGATATGTAAACATCGCATGCATTATTAGCTCAACTTTACTTTGTAAAGTTTGAGCTATTGCCATGGCTTTGTCATCCGTCGTCCATGTGTGTGTGATTCGTCAACAATTTCCTTTAGCACGGGCTACAGGTCGTACCTTTGGTCGGATCTTTATAAAAAATTTCATAGCTGTTGACATTGACATGTAGATGGGAACGAGTCAACTTGGTGTCATTCGGAAAAAAAACACATGGCCGCCAGTAGCCATCTTGGATTTCAAAATTCAATCCATTAGCATGGGCTACAGGTCCGACTATTCGTCAGATCATCATGAAATTTGTCATGGATGTTAATATTGATATGTAGATGGGAACGAGTCATTTTGGGGTCATTCGGCCAAAAAACATGGCCACCAGCAGCCATCTTGGATTTTACTCTTTGCATGACTAAATTGTTTGGCACGGGCTACAGGTCCTACCTTTGGTCGGATCATTATGAAATTTGTCATGGATGTTAACAATGACATATAGATGGGAACGAGTCATTTTGGGGTCATTCGGCCATAAAACATGGCCGTGGGCAGCCATCTTGGATTTTACTCTTTGCATGACTAAATCCTTTGACACAGGCTACAGGTCGTATCTTTTGTCGGATCATCATGAAATTTGTGATGGATGTTAACAATGACATGTAAATGGGAACGAGACTTTTTGGGGTCATTCGGCCAAAAAAACATGGCTGCCAGTGGCCATCTTGGGTTTTACTCTTTGCATAACTAGGCCTTTCAACTTAACACATTCCTAATCACTACTCCATTGACCGTAACACATGAAATTATTCCCTTTCCAAGTTGAGCTACAGTGTCATTGACACTTTCATATATAATAATTCCACTTGTCGATACTCTAAATGCTATCAAATGAACTACATCTTGATGGGGGTGTTAACTTTTCCAAATGGTATAAGCCAGCACTAATTGTGCGGTTTTCCTGAAATGAAAGTATTGAGCGACCAATAGTTTCAACTTATTTACGGAAAGTCACTTGCCAAAAGTTTTGCCAGATGATAATATTTTTTGCCAAATGATAATTATTTTTTGCATTTGGCAAACGTCAGCATGAACCCTGAACCCTGGTATTGAATTGCATCTAAATTGTCAGTAGTGAGAGCAAGTTAACATGAATATGATGATTATTACTTTGGTAGGGTCAATACTTGATAAATCCAAATGGTTTCATCTGACGAATGTGAGTTTTGATATATTTTGGATATATAATCATATGTATTATTTATGAGACACAATTCTAGTGTTAACAATGAGAAATTATTTTTGATCTTATTGCAGCCATCAGATGAGGATGATGTCTCAAGTGATATCTCAGAAGAAAATGATACTGATGTGAATCAAGCACTTAGTGGTAAATATACATCTTTTACCCAGTACTGTAGTAGCATGTGGTCCTTTGTAGAGGCTTATGGTCCAGTGGTACTAGTATCCAGAACACTGGCAGCAAGTCGTCCTTTGTAGTGGCATATATTGCGGTTATCCCTTTAGCGTTCAGAGCGCCCTGCTGTGTAGCATCCTGTAATCCCTAGAGAGCCCTGCTGCGTAGCATCCAGTAAGCCCTAGAGACCCCGGAGTTTTGCATTTTTTCTGTCAGGTTTCTTTTATTTTATAGTTAGCTCCCTGATCAGCAAAACTGAGAGCTACAGTAATGCCCTAAATAATCGACTCGTTAACCACAGCAGAATTATGGGTAATTTTTCAGGATTTAGTCGGAAATATGGCAACAAGCCATATTTCTGACTAAATCCTGAAAAATTACACATAAATCTGCTGTGGTTAACCCTTTCAGTGTCAGGTCCGATTTTTGTATCAACCCATATACCCTGTGCCAATGCATTCTCTTATACAGTCAATTCCAGTTAATTGCATATCGTTTAAATGCATATTTCGGCTATTTGCATAAAATATGCATGCACCAAACCATTTTCTCATAAAAAGACTATTTTTTAATCGTTTATTTGCATAAGGGTCGGACACTATTCCGTTTTTATGCATACGAAAATCGCCAAAAATGTTGATGAGAAGGGGTAAAAAGTCACCTCATGGTGCCGAAATTATAGCAATTTGTAAAACTATTTACCTTGAAAAACGTATTTTATGGGAAAACTTAATACAAAGTTGATGAAGATGACCATCGCGAGCGAAGACAGCAATTTTCGATTTCATAACACACGTGGTTTTCTATCTCTTCTCATTAACAAGCTTCTGTTGACACACATTTCCTGTATGTTTCCATATTTATTTTTGAATTCCATGATTTATTTAAATTTGTATATTTATTTGGTTGTTTGTTGAGTTTGTAAACGTTTGTAAAAACCTGAAGTTCCAGTTGCAATTCTGAGGATTCAAAGTGAAAGGAAGATTTTCCCGGGAATTCCACCAACAAGGAAGCCAATTACTAAACCGAAACTAACGTGCTTTTCTATTTCTTCTAACATGCTTCTGTTCAAACATTTCCTGTTTCGAAACATTTCAATCTTAAAATCTCATTCTAACGGCGTATAGCTGAAAACGCGGTAAACATGAGTCGCTTGCACGTGCAAAGCACGCCTGTCCAACAACTGTACTGTAAAAACATTTTTCGTGTTCAGTGACAAAGTCGGTATGTTCCTACATGTGGCCAAACACAAAGAACTGGCTTCCTCGTTATGTAAACACACAGTGGGTATAATAATGGGACAGAAGGGGAAACTTGTCATTCAACAACCATGTTTTCCAAACTACGTCAACGTTAGACACTCGAAACAAAAATAAAGGTTATCGACATTAATATTTTTAAACTACATTTTGTTCACGTTTTACAGTATAAACACGTGCTTTTCCATACCAGCAGAAATACAACTGTCTTTTGTCAGTACATTTTGTACTGTTAATTAATTACACTTACTGGCTTTTGTTAAACATGCAATTAGTCGCTATTGTAACATCCTCTATGTGGACAACGGATCACGAATAAAGCACCGGGTTTAATATTTTCCTAATCGGATTAAGTCTGAACATTGATATAAACTATAGACTATAGATACGGGAATTACCGACAATAATTTAATGAATAGAAACATGTTTACATATTTAGTATGGAAATAACGGGATGGCTTATCATTAACTGAACAACTGGTTGACATCACTGTTTGCCCAAGTTAGACACAAAGGCTAAAACAACACTGTCTTTGTTTCTCATCCCAACACCATGTGTGTCGTGTTTATTCAATGATTTCAACTCATTAGTGTAACAATGGTTCACTATGATTTATTCTCGGGTTTTATCCGACCCGCAGCTCCCGATGCAGAATCTGATGATGACGCTGAATATACCGTTCCGATAATGCCCATGCAGGTGACCGAGGGAATCAGCAACAAGTAATTGTTGTATTTGCTGTTTTTATCATGTTCGTTTAAATACAAATCCATTCTGTAATAGAAATAACAAGGAATGTGTTTGGTCTGGCCTCCCATACAATGTATTTATCTATCTATAAATAGATAGGGAATAGAAATTATGGGATGGGAGAAATTAAACAACACGTTTCGAAATGGGGTTTTTTCTTAATGTTTTTTGTGTGTGATAATGATGGTATGTAATCATTTTATACATGTAACAACAAATAAAGATGTTAATGAATCAGTTTATTGACATAATAGTAATTTACAACAAGGTATGAGATGAAAATATGATACAGCAATCTAATGATTTCGCTATTTCGCCATTTCGTGGTACTACGTACTGTACAAACTAAACAATCTTAAGAACCTCAAATGGGGTGATGGGGTGATTTCGGCTTTATGCATATTCGGTTATATGCATGGGAAAGGCCATGCACCGACGCTATGCAATAAAGCGGAATTGACTGTATATGCGAGTCGACCATAGGTCGCCTCACATATATAAGAGAATGCATTGGCCTAACAATTTTTCATCATTTGTTATTATTTTTTACAATTTTAATAATTTTTTATTATATTCTTTAACAGACTTATTTTGTAGGTTTAGTTCCAGGGAATCTTACGTTTTTCATGGGCTTCAAACTTGTTACTATGAATACTTGGTGATAGTTTTGAGTTATAACATGCCCCTACGGTTTTATCCAGTTTGTTTTTAAATTCGCTATAGCATGCTTAAGCATACCCAAAAAAAATTCAACCCAAAAAAATCTAAAAATAAAAAAATTATTTTTTATTTTTTTAGGGCCGATTTTACAGACCGTAAATTAGGGCCGAAGAGATCGGCCCCTGGCACTGAAAGGGTTAAGGAGTCTATTATTTAGGGAAACACTGTAACATAATATTCTAATCTCCTTATTTCAGCATCAGATGAAAGATTAAGTTCAGAAGGTTCATTTCAAACTGGGCGTCGATCTCAGCTTCCAGTGCCTCGACCTGATACCGGTGACATCAGTTTATGGAATCTACTATATCGTAACATAGGGAAGGATCTCAGCCGCGTTGCCATGCCTGTTACTCTCAACGAACCCCTTGGCCTAATACAGGTAATAATCGTAGTCTTTTCTCATCAGTATGTGTACTTAGATAATTTATGTGGGTCAGTCAAGAGTTCTGATCATGAAAGAACAAATTGAATAATTTTTATTTTACTATTCAAAGTTATACGGTCTTGGTCTTCCACTGTAATGGAAATATTCCTGGAAGAAATGATCTATAGTTAATAAATAGAGCATGCATGTCATAGTGCCCAGTGGGATGGGTATAGTTCACAACTCAAAGCAGAGTCAACAAGAGGTACACTGTCGCGTGGCATTTGCCCCGACCGTAGCAATTCGGATTAAGCATGGACGAGGAGGTCTATATGACCATTCCAAAAGAAGTTCGTACTAGAAATTCCGAAACCCAAAAACATGCGATCCAGAAACCCAAAAACAAGCAAAAATTCAAATTTTCTAAGTTGAAAAAAGGTTCATAATTCTGGCAAAAATCATCAGATCATGTACCCAATTTTGCACTTGACATGTATTTTCATATAACTGATCAACAAAAATACGGGATTTGCAATCGTACCACCAAAGCTCATGCTATCATCTGGAAACCCCAAAAAACAAGAGAAAAATTTAATTGTCTAAGTCAAAAAAGGGCCATAACTCTGATGAAAATGGTGGACGAAACCCACCCTATGCATGTAGCTGTTCCCCCATGCTGCTCTATCATCATACCAAATATCAGCTAAATCTGCCCAGCGGTTGCTGAACAATAATGCAAAATGTTTGTACGGACAAACAAAATTCAAATTTTCTAAGTTGAAAAAAGAGCCATAACTCTGGCAAAAATAATCAGATCATACCCAAATTCGCACTTGACATGTATTTTCATATAACCGATCCACAAAAATACGGGATTTGCAATCGTGCCACCAAAGCTCACGCTATCATATGGAAACCCAAAAAACAAGAGAAAAATTGAATTTTCTAAGTAAAATAAGGGCCATAACTCTGGTGAAAATGGGTGGACGATACCCGCGCTATGCATGTAGCTGTTCCCCCATGCTGCTCTATCACCATACCAAATATCAGCTAAATCTGCCCAGCGGTTGCTGAACAATAATGCTAAATGTTTGTACGGACGGACAAAATTGAATTTTCTAAGTCAAAAAAGGGCCATAACTCTGGTGAAAAAAGGTGGACAAAACCGCGCTATGCATGTAGCTGTTCCCCCATGCTGCTCTATCAACATACCAAATATCAGCTAAATCTGCTCGGCGGTTGCTGAACAATAATACAAAATGTTTGTACGGACGTACAGATGTTCGGACGGAGACGTTGACTATATACCCGCCGACTTCAAGTCAGGGGCATAACAATAACCACCCCACTGGGGACTTTACCCATGTAGTCAACAACAAAACATGCTCTATTTATTATATTTCACCAAACAATTTGAACTAGCAGCATGCTAATTACATAACCATACCATACCAACACCAATTGCTGGACTGGCAAAATTTTCTTCATAATACATTAAAAGAAATCATGTACAACTTGTTTTACTGAAAACAAGGATGACCCATTTACAAGTTGACGTCTTACCTGTGAAATATTTTTCACAGTAAGGCCAAACAAAAAAGAGTTTTGGTTCTCGGGCAATTTGTTTTTCAAATCAATGAGGGAGGGAGGGTTTTATTTTTATTTTTTTATTTTTTCGCACATAGTAAGCATGGACAAAGATACCTTCCCCTGTCTAGTAATAACCAAAAATGTAGAGGGAACTGTTATGCATATAAACTCATTTAATCTTATATAAAAATAACATTGTACTACAAGTGTATGACTGGGATTACCTAAGATTATATAATGCCCCTGTTATTATTGTCTAAAAACTGATCTACTTCATGTTGTAAGCCTGCAAGTCACTTTTTAACACATTACTTGTTAGAGCTCAATGTACACTAATATTCAACACATATCTACTATGGACATGTTTATAAAATAAATAAAAAAGAAAATAAAAAAGAAAATTTAAAATTCATTTTTTCGCAAGTTTTTTTGTCATAAAATCAGGTATTGCAATAAAAAGGCCTAATGCGGCCCTTTTTATTCAATGCGGCAGGGCCTGAGAACCCCATTTTTTTTTTTTGGCCTAATGTTTTAATTTTATTTTGACACACATTAGTAAATTGGTTGATACATTTACATATATCTCGAGATTGTTGCCTCTGTTCATTTCTGTTTGTATGCGAGTTTTGTATAGTATTTTGCTAAATTTAGTACGATGCTATACAAGCATAATTATAGTGGTGTGCTAAATTTAGCACAACACTATACCATTTTGGACACTGCTCTCAACCAATCAGAAGGTGCCATTTCTGGGTGAGGTGATATATTAGCTAATACTGTCAGACCTCAAGTAAATACATGCAAGCACTAAATAGGACATTATGTACAACTATTCACAACTCAAAACAATATATTTACATATCAATGAACAAAACTCACACAGATAAATCAAGGTAATTCTTCTCTGCCGGTCCTGGTTCGGAATGGGGTGGGGCTTTGCTTCTTGCTTTGGTGGCATCCACCTCATGCACAGTAGGCAAACACCTACTGTGCATGGGCATATATTAATCTCACAAACTCTACAAATGCTCTTCAGTGGAATCACAGCATTCAAAAGTGGGTTGAAGGAGAGGGCCGACGGCCCATTCAAATCTTCCTGGGTATCATCCCAAACTCCAAACTTGGCTTGGCCTCAAGTAAATTATTTTCTTCATAAATGCACACCAGTAGACAACATCATTGCAGAGCATATCAGAGATGTGCCAGTTGTATCTTCACTTTGTCATTTCATTGTCTCGGCTGCTTTGAAAAATGTTAAAATGAAAAAAGACAAAAGATAACTGATTTTGATTATTTGAAATATCTTCATATATTTGTTCGATATTTTTCTCCATACAAAAAATAATTAATAAATATTTCCTCACTGGACTGGTATATTGTGGTGCATGCTCAGAATATAACACTCTTATGATCATAATAAAATGTGTAATCAACTCTTTTGGATCTATTTTCAGAGGTCCTGCGAAGAATTAGAGTATACTGAACTAATTGATAAAGCAGTTGAACTTGATGACCCATATGAAAGAATGGTTAGTATATGAGTTTATATTGAACAGGGAATGCCCATTATGTCACATACCAGAAGCTATTGTAGAGAAAATTGGAAGTCTGAAGATATTCTGTGACTTGTATTCTTGTTGCCACAACAAATCTTTTTGGAAAATTTTTATTTATTATTTATATAGGAATCGGCTTGCATGTCCTTCTGTCCATCATGTCCGAACTTGTATTTCTTCATTTTCTGGTAAATATTTTTAAAACTTGGCACAGTTATTTTGTATCATGGGAACCTGTGCACCTGCGATTATGAGGTCTGTCCAACTTTTTTTAGTGGAGTTATCCCCCTTATTCAACTTTTCGCAACATGCATAATATTGTCTGAGCTGGTATTCCTTGTGTTAACAAATATGTTAATATGGCTACACATATTGTAGCCGATTGCACTACAGGGAGTATCCTTAGTCCCATTAGGACAGTCCCACTTCTAGTTTTTTTTCTGGGAGTTCATTGTCTGTACAGTTCTTGTTCACTTCTTCAAGATAGGTCAGACAATATCTGACTTTCTATGGGTCGGTCCCTATTCTATTGTTTTAACTGTGATATTTGTTTGTTTCTTCTGGTTTTTCTTACAAATAATTATCTGCCACTTCTCCAGATTACATATTTTCCTCAAGATTGTGAAATTGGTCAATTAATAATATGTTAACCCTTTCATGACAGGAGCTGCGAAGGAGCAGCATTAAAGATCATGTGCCAGTGCATTCTCTTATATAGGGAGCCTTCATATATAATAGAATGCACTGGTTAACATGGCAAATATTGTTAGGCCAATGCATTCTCTTATATACATGAGACTTCCAATGGCAGACTCACATATATAAGAGAATACATTGGCACAGGGTTTTCGCAAAATTTCAGGAAGCTCCAGTCATGGAAGGGTTAAAAACTAGAGAAGGTATGCTATGGTTGATTTGTTTCATTTCAGACATATATTGTTGCTTTTGCCATGAGTAGCTATGCAAGCACATATTATAGGGCCGGAACGAAGCCATTTAATCCTCTGTTAGGAGAAACATATGAATGCATCCGAGAGGACAAGGGCTGGCGGTTCATTGGTGAACAGGTAAGTTCAACTTCTAAGCAAGTCGGGATATAGTGTGTCTGACATTTGCAGAATGAGGTCCCCAGAGGATGAATTTAGGGACGCTATCCCGCATGGTGGGCTAGCATCACTAAATTCACCCTCTGGGAACCTGATTCTGCTGCGTAGGCCTCAATTAGTCATGTAGTTCTTGTAGGAATTTCGTTTGTTGAACTTATTATCTGAACATTTTCCACCAATGAAAATAAATCATACTGTGCTTGTGGTATCAGTTCCTCTGTCTGTCATCTGCTTACACTTACTAAACACCCCTCTAAATGAATAATAGAACTTTCCAATGATTATCTTTATATTCTGAATTCTCTAGTAAAGAAAGGGTTAGTCTGGTGTATATTTGGTATATGGATTTTAAACAATGGGAACTTATTATCTGAACATTTCCCAACAATGAATAAGAGTCCTTCTGCACTTGTATTATCTTTTCATCTGTTTGTCATCTGCTAATATTTCCTGGTCTTCCCAGCAAATGAATAATAGACCATTCCAATGTATAAATTATACTGAATGGGAGAAGCCATTCAGTATAGAAAGGGATAAATTGATGCCTGGTTCATTTTTTCAGGTCAGCCACCACCCACCGATCACAGCCTGCTATTGTGAATCAAAAAACTTTTCTCTCTGGCAAGGTAAGGACATTTCTTTTGTTAACCCTTTACCCAACAGAAGGGCCCTGTGCCAATGCATTCTCTTATATATGCGAGTCGACCATAGGTCGCCTCGCATATATAAGAGAATGCAGTGGCTTAACACATTAAAAATTATAAAATTGTTAAAGAATGTAAGAAAAAATGGTAAAAAGTGTTAAAAAAAGATTTTTTTTAGGCCAATGCATTCTCTTATATATGCGAGGCGACCTATGGTCGACTCGCATATATAAGAGAATGCATTGGCACAGGGCATAACTGTAACTATCACAATGTGGTCAAGGAGCCGGTTCCAATGATATCCATATTTGTATGGTTCTATTGAGACAGACCGAAGATATTTGAGGCTGTTGAAGCTTTATTTGGCCGGTTTTGGCCGGTTTGTTGGGTAAAGGGTTAATTATTCTGGGACGTATATTGCTCATAGAAGTCAGTTTAGGTATTTATCGACCTATTCCAATACGGAGAAAAAACTTAAAGCGAATATTGTAAGGTGTATTTTGGAGCGGAAACTGTCATGCGGCTCTAAATTTTAAACATATAACGTTACAATTCAACTCATATCAATATATCCAAATGAAAAATCTACCTTAAAGGTACTCAATCCAATTCGATGATCCCCGTATAATCTGATTCCAACAACAACAATATTTTTAGAAATGCCGCTTCAATTATCAGAATCGATTAATTGCCCAAAAAAATAATGCTAACCGCTGTCAACTATTGTATAAATTTGCCCGAAACATGTTATTTATCAGCATGTTGTTAAACGAAATTTGGCCTTATTATCAACACAACGCCTCTTGATGTTAGAGTTATCCATCTTCATCCGCAATTTGGTCCAAGACCATCAGCTCGTCGACTTTTTACTGGGCCACTAAAAGTCTTGGTAGAAAATAATAGATTTCAAAAATTGATACCTGATAACTTTGAGCTTTGATAGGTGGTTTCCGCAACACGAATCAAATATTTTCTACCCCCGAATCCAAATAAATAGTAATTCAGGGGGCGCTTAATCGGATATGCATCTTTAAGGATTGTTTTTTGTGTAAGGGCCCTGTCTTAAATACAGTTAAATTGAGTTAATCATTTGCATTGAAATTTAAAATATGTTTTATAATATTTTTTAGATGTCCGAATCAAAACAAAGTTCTGGGGTAAATCGATGGAGATACAACCTGTGGGATCTGTTAATCTATACTTGCCAAAGTAAGTACCTTCAAAAATCGTTTGTTATTATATACTCAAAGTATCCACGATGCAAGTGTACCAAATAAATCTACCATTTTAAACCTTACACAATGGAGTATCCTTATCCATTGTTCCCACAGGGCCTTATCCCTTTCGTTACTAAATGCATTCTCCCATTCAGTTCTCAAAGTATACATTGGAATAGTCTTTACGAAATATAAGCAGATATCACTCGGTGTGGATACACATTCAAAGTAAACAGCGAGGTAGTTGAATTTGCGGAACAAATCAAAAATAATAATTATGGCATAAATAAAATACATGCATAGTAGCCAAAATTGCCAAAAGGCTTGTGGTTAAAACCACAATTCCTCCTGTGGTGAAAATTCTGTATTCTCAACTACTATGGGTGTATTCTATATATCTCATCAGTGTCTGGAAAGAAATATTGAACTTTCATGAGCGGCTGCAAGCCGCTCGTAAAAAAAAATTTATTGCTTTCCAAACACTGATACCAGACACCAGAATATAATTTGATGTTTCTTTCAAGACACAATGCGTTGTTTAAGGTATTCAAACAAAAACTGTAGGCTTTCTTTTTATTATATGTACCTTATTAATGCTTAAAGTTGCTAAACTATATAGCATTTTCACTTTTGATAGAATCGTATTTCACTGTAGATTCTAAGAGATACATACAACGATTTACTTTTCGGTAATTTTCTGCTATTTTTAGGCAAGCACATAATGAATGCTCTTTATTGTTAAGTATCCACAATTGATCCAAAATGTTACTGTATGTGGGTTTTGGAGTAAAATTCCCAAATATCAATTAATTTCTTTTAAACTTTTCAGATTCAAGGAATCTTATAAATGGAATAAAATTACAACATGTGTTCATAATATGCTCGGTGGTCAACGATGGATTGACCATTATGGTGAATTACAGGTGTCATGCGGAGATATCGTATGTAAACTCACCTTCACAAAGGTAAGACCATAAACAAATTGTTTTATTCTCAGCAGGGACCAGCCCGGAGCCTTAAAATGTCTATGTCGACATTCTACTTCTCAGCTATGATGGCAACACAATAATGTGTATATACATGGGGTGGTGTTGAGATGGGCAGGGAGATGTTACTATAAGATTGAAACAACAATTGTCGCTCCCATTGAGTTGCGATATGACTCTGGTCTTGTATGCGGCCAACTAATCAAGGAAGCAACGATCATATTATATATAACATATTCCATATTATATACCATTTGAAAGAGGAAGCTCCAAAACACATTGTATTATCAACTTATCCGGTTGAATAGACTGTGAACATGTTGTTTTTGTCAGGTACCGACGTGTGTTCTGTGCTTAATTATAACCCCCGCAACGAAGTTAGGGGGGGGGTATACTGGAGTCAGCTTGTCCGTCCGTCGTCCGTCCGCGGACACAAATTTGTCCGGAGTTTTTCTCAGTCGTTTTTTGATCAATTTCCGTGAAACTTGGCACAGACATCAACCACCATGGGAACCTGTGCACCTGCGATTATGACGTCTGTCGGACTTTGTTTGGTGGAGTTATCCCCCCTTTTTCGACTTAGAAATGTTTTTGCAACATGTATACTTTTGTCCGAGCTTTTATTCCTACATTTTTAGGTCAATTTTTTTTAAACGTGGCACAGATATTTAATACCATGGGAACTTGTGCACCTGCGATTATGACGTCTGTCCGACATTTTTTGGTGGAGTTATCCCCCTTTTTCGACTTAGAAATGTTTTTGCAACATGCATAATTTTGTCCGAGCTTTTATTCCTACATTTTTCGGTCAATGTTTTTTAATCTTGGCACTGATATTTAGTACCATGGGAACCTGTGCACCTGCGATTATGATGTCTGTCCGACTTTTTTGTGTGGAGTTATTCCCCTTTTTCGACTTAGAACATTTTCGCAACATGCATAATTTTGTCCAAGCTTTTATTCCTACATTTTTCCGTCAATAGGTTTAAGATTAGGGTTAGGGTTGTGCACCTGCAATGGGAACTGTTATTTTATTATTTTAACTAAATGTTTACTGACATGTGAAACATTTTAGTATTTTAAAAACAGGGGGGGGTATCCTTAGTCCCATTGGGACAGTCACACCTCTAGTTTCGATCTGGTCTGTATTGGCCATCTATTATCCTCAATAGAAGGGGATTAACTCTATCTCTTAGTTGTGAATTATGATGCATTCTGGGTAAATAATGGCAGAAGTCTTTGTGTGAATTTGGGAATCTCTATCACTTGGTGGACACTGCTAGGCCACAGATGTTCTGTATTCCAGTAGAATATGTAATTATATTTGTGGTTCCTCTTCCAAATGGTATATAATATGGAAAATGTTGTATGTAATGTGATCTGGGCATTAAAAAATTAAGTGGGCCTTAACATTAAAGATTGGAGAGTCGCAAATAATTAGCTATTCACTTCATTGCTCTGCAATACAATCTTCTATGTGCTGTGTTAAATCCTGGTAAATTGGTTCATGATGTACTTTAAAGCTTGTATCATAATGATGATCATTGTTTTCTTTTCAGTCGGGTCAGTGGTCATCAAAGAGGCATGAGGTGCATGGACTGATAAAATCTCCACAGGGCCATGCTGTGAGGCAGCTGTTTGGGAAGTGGACCGAGGCACTATATAGCGGTCACTCACCCTCGTCTCGCTGTATATGGAGGCCAGGTAAGGCCCTGCACTTTACAGCTACTATTTTTATGCTATGCTACGAACGAACGAAAGCCGTAAAATGTCCCAAATTGATTGTATGTATATAATACCAGAAAATTATAAATAAAATAAATATTAATTGATTTCTGGACAGGGGTCTTCTATTCATATTTATTATTTTATAACCAGGAAACAATATAAAACTTGTTATTATGCTCTACAGTGAAATAGCTCTAAACAGTCGGGAAATAAATGGCGTATCAATCGCTTGTCCCAACGAGCTAATACCAACATGTTATTTCCTTTTCGTATTAGCCTTCATTATGTTGCTATCGATTACGTAAATGAGGTCATCTACTTTTAACCCTTTACCCAACAAACCGGCCAAAAACGCCCAAATAAAGCTTCAACAGCCTAAAATATCTTCGGTCTGTCTCAATAACACCATACAAATATGGATATCATTGGAACCGGTTCATTGACCACATTGTGATGGTTACAGTTATGCCCTGTGCCAATGCAGTCTCTTATATATGCGAGTCGACCATAGGTCGCCTCGCATATATAAGAGAATGCATTGGCCTAAAAAAAACATTTTTTCTTACAACAATTTAATAATTTTTTCTTACATTTTTATAATTTTTAATATGATAAGCCAATGCATTCTCTTATATATGCGAGGCGACCTATGGTCGACTCGCATATATAAGAGAATGCATTGGCACAGGGCCGTTCTGTTGGGTAAAGGGTTAAGATGGTGATAGTCCGTACTGATCTCTTATGGGAATGCACATTATAGAGCGATAGTGAGCTTCATGTAGTGTTTTTATCTAGAGCCAGAGAAGAGTCAATCAGTTGGCAATCAGCTGTTTCATTTTCGTCTATATTTAATTCGGCAAAACAATCACCTGAGAGAAATAATTATAAATTGAAATAACCAAACCGCATATAATAAAAAGGAAACCTATGGCTTTTGACTGAACACGAAAATTATCATGAGTGGGTACAAGCAAATATTGATTCTCTTGTACCCACTCATGATAATTCTCGTATTCAGTCAAAAGGCGTAGGTATCCTCTATTTATTGGAAGAGATAGACCATCTTTAATATAATTATTTGCAAGTAAAGGCCGAAAAGTTTGTGTTCATATGATTAATATGGCACAGGTTAGTGAATTACAAGATCCTATTGATTTATAATATCTTTTGACTTTTCAAAACTTTACCTCTTTGGTAATTTTCCTTAAATTACAATTTTTTAGGATTCTTTGATTTTAATTATCTTCTTTCGACCTGTACGTTGCAAATTACTTTTCAAAAATCTATTAAGCCGCTCCGGGAACTTGCTCTCCGACTCTAAATTTTATGCCAAGAACACAGTATCTGCATGTGATTCGGACCTGACCCTAATATATTCCCCCTTATTTCATATACTTTGCAGACACTCTCCTCTTGTTCTTGACATCCATTACATTTTTGCATCACCAATATTATATGGGTAAACTTATATGACGAATATGTTTAAACCATTTTTATACGCCCTTTTTGAAAAAAGGTCGTATTATGTTATCAGTCTATCCGTCCGTCTGTCTGTCTGTCTGTCTGTCCGTCCGTCGGTCTGTCCATCCGTCTGTCTGTCCGTCCATCCGTTAACATTTTTGGTTTCCGATCGATAACTCCAGTTTGGATTATTTGATCTGAACCAAAGTTGGTATGTGTATTTCCCAGCTAAAGATACAGGCCAAGTTCGAATATAGGTTCCGTCCAAATATTTTTACATGAGTTACAGCCCTTTTTCGACTTAGAATTTGACCGTAATTTAACATTTTTGGTTTCCGACCGATAACTCCAGTTTGGATTATTTGATCTGAACCAAAGTTGGTATGTGTATTTCCCAGCTAAAGATACAGGCCAAGTTCGAATATGGGTTCCGTCCAGTTATTTTTACATGAGTTACGGCCCTTTTTCAACTTAGAATTTGACCAATTTCATAACATTTTGGTTTCCGACCGATAACTCCAGTTTTGATTATTTGAGCTGAACCAAAGCTGGTATGTGTATTTCCCAGCTAAAACTACAGACCAAGTTTGAATATAGGTTCTGTCTAATTATTTTTACATGAGTTATGGCCATTTTTTCAACTTAGAATTTGACCACATTTTGGCATTGAAATTAGGGGTATATCAGATTTTCTTCAAATGTAAGCTCAAAGTATTATCTTATTTTGCGATAGTACAATTCGAAATGGCTAAAGGGCGTATTTTGCCACGCCCTAGCGATGCTCTTGTTCTTTCTTACTAAAACCTCTGTTGACTAACAAAAAGGCCTCTGGTCAACCTCCCAGTGCATTACTCCGACTTGGTCTCTCATTCTAGTGTGCTAGGTTTGGTGTTACTTACTCTGGACTTGTGTCACCTGGTCAGACATTCACTTACCTGCAGTCCTTCCCACGAGGAAAACACAGCGAGAGCACTTATTAGCTCTCGCAATTCAGAAGACGGGTGTAATTGCAACCGTAATATAATTGTAAGTTGTGTTTTTATAAAACAAAATGTCATTGTGGGATAGACGTACAGGTATGTCCAGTTACACTTCCACATGCCCATAATTTAACTGAGATGTGAAAGGTTCTAAATATACCTTCAAATAGTTCAATATTGAATCAATGATTACGGTGACTTTAGATATTTTGACAAGAGAGACGAGTGCGAAATTGAGCACCCGTGATTTAAAAATTGCGAGTGCATACGGGTGTGAGAGCAATTGCTCCCGTCTCCTGGGACGTCTACTGTACCTGTATTGGTTACACATAAAAACAATAATCATGTGGCTCATTTTATTCTTTCAGGGGCTATGCCAGAAGACCATGAGTTATATTATGGTTTTTCTCGCTTTGCAATAGAACTGAATGAAGTAGAAAAAGACCATCAAAATCTATTACCACCAACGGATTCACGATTCAGACCAGATCAAAGGTAAATAGTAGCACGAGCCCCCGGGCTTACTGACGGGTGTTACAGTAATCTATTACCACCAACGGATTCACGATTCAGACCAGATCAAAGGTAAATAAGTGTACTCGTAGCACGAGCCCCCGGGCTTACTGACGGGTGTTACAGTAATCTATTACCACCAACGGATTCACGATTCAGACCAGATCAAAGGTAAATAAGTGTACTCGTAGCACGAGCCCCCGGGCTTACTGACGGGTGTTACAGTAATCTATTACCACCAACAGATTCACGATTCAGACCAGATCAAAGGTAAATAAGTGTACTCGTAGCACGAGCCCCCGGGCTTACTGACGGGTGTATACAGTAATCTATTACCACCAACGGATTCACGATTCAGACCAGATCAAAGGTAAATAAGTGTACTCGTAGCACGAGCCCCCGGGCTTACTGACGGGTGTTACAGTAATATATTACCACCAACAGATTCACGATTCAGACCAGATCAAAGGTAAATAAGTGTACTCGTAGCATGAGCCCCTGGGCTTACTGACGGGTGTATACAGTAATCTATTACCACCAACGGATTCACGATTCAGACCAGATCAAAGGTAAATAAGTGTACTCGTAGCACGAGCCCCCGGACTTACTGACGGGTGTATACAGTAATCTATTACCACCAACAGATTCACGATTCAGACCAGATCAAAGGTAAATAAGTGTACTCGTAGCACGAGCCCCCGGGCTTACTGACGGGTGTATACAGTAATCTATTACCACCAACGGATTCACGATTCAGACCAGATCAAAGGTAAATAAGTGTACTCGTAAGCACGAGCCCCCGGGCTTACTGACGGGTGTATACAGTAATCTATTACCACCAACAGATTCACGATTCAGACCAGATCAAAGGTAAATAAGTGTACTCGTAAGCACGAGCCCCCGGGCTTACTGACGGGTGTTACAGTAATCTATTACCACCAACGGATTCACGATTCAGACCAGATCAAAGGTAAATAAGTGTACTCGTAGCACGAGGCCCCGGGCTTACTGACGGGTGTATACAGTAATCTATTGCCACCAACGGATTCACGATTCAGACCAGATCAAAGGTAAATAGTAGCACGAGCCCCCGGGCTTACTGACGGGTGTTACAGTAATCTATTACCACCAACGGATTCACGATTCAGACCAGATCAAAGGTAAATAAGTGTACTCGTAGCACGAGCCCCCGGGCTTACTGACGGGTGTTACAGTAATATATTACCACCAACAGATTCACGATTCAGACCAGATCAAAGGTAAATAAGTGTACTCGTAGCACGAGCCCCTGGGCTTACTGACGGGTGTATTCAGTAATCTATTACCACCAACAGATTCACGATTCACACCAGATCAAAGGTAAATAAGTGTACTCGTAAGCACGAGCCCCCGGGCTTACTGACGTGTGTTACAGTAATCTATTACCACCAACGGATTCACGATTCAGACCAGATCAAAGGTAAATAAGTGTACTCGTAGCACGAGCCCCGGGCTTACTGTCGGGTGTATACAGTAATCTATTACCACCAACAGATTCATGATTCAGACCAGATCAAAGGTAAATAAGTGTACTCGTAGCACGAGCCCCCAGGCTTACTGACGGGTGTATACAGTAATCTATTACCACCAACGGATTCATGATTCAGACCAGATCAAAGGTAAATAAGTGTACTCGTAGCACGAGCCCCCGGGCTTACTGACGGGTGTATACAGTAATCTATTACCACCAACGGATTCACGATTCAGACCAGATCAAAGGTAAATAAGTGTACTCGTAGCACGAGCCCCGGGCTTACTGACGGGTGTATACAGTAATCTATTACCACCAACGGATTTACGATTCAGACCAGATCAAAGGTAAATAAGTGTACTCGTAGCACGAGCCCCCGGGCTTACTGACGGGTGTATACAGTAATCTATTACCACCAACGGATTCACGATTCAGACCAGATCAAAGGTAAATAAGTGTACTCGTAGCACGAGCCCCCGGGCTTACTGACGGGTGTATACAGTAATCTATTACCACCAACGGATTCACGATTCAGACCAGATCAAAGGTAAATAAGTGTACTCGTAGCACGAGCCCCCGGGCTTACTGACGGGTGTATACAGTAATCTATTACCACCAACGGATTCACGATTCAGACCAGATCAAAGTTAAATAAGTGTACTTGTAGAACAAGCCCCCGGGCTTACTGACAGGTGTATACAGTAATCAATTACCACCAACAGATTCACGATTCAGACACATTGACAGTTATTGAGAGACAGGCATCTCTAACGTTAAAGAGGGACTGTATACTAAATCATAAACTCATTTTCATTATAATCACCATGTTGTTTGCAATGTTCATAGAGCTCATTAGTGTATGTATTTTGCACTCATCCATGGCTCAAATTCATTCATTGGTTGCATATATTATGTTGAGTATAATAGGAGGTGGTGCCATAATTGGCCGGATTTAGTGTACAGTACCACTTTAACTCTTCCAATGACTGGGGGCTTCCTGAAGTTTTGCGAAAACCATTCCGTGCATGCGTCGACAATTTCCTTCGGCACCCCCCCCCCCCCCCCCAGACTGCATCCCTTATCTGATCTTCACCAAACTACATATGTAGCTTCAGGGTGACCTATAGACGGGAATTTTTTCCGAATTTTGATGAAAACATGGCCGCCAGCATGATTAGAATCACCTCTAGATGGGAGCTATCAAATTTGAACTATTTTCAATGAAAAACATGGTGCCGACAGCGATCTTAGATTTTACTCTTTGCATGACTGAATCCTTTGGCGCATCCTACAGATCACATCCTAATCTGATCATCACCAAACTTCCTATGGATCTTAGGCGTGAGATCTAGATTGGAGCCTCGGCCTCCTATTTTGATGGAAATTCATTGAAAAACATGGCCGCCAATGTCCATCTTGGAATTTACTCTTTGTATGACTAAATCCCTACAGATAACTTCCCTCATCCAATCATCACATTTCAAAGACTTAAAATATAGTTGTAGAGGCAATTGCAAATGTAAATAATGCAGACAACATTTATTTAATCCTCTGTATTCATGCTGGATACAGATCATTGTAAAGCCCATGAGCACCTGTGCCTGGATATAAGACTAGAAAATATATTATTTTATTACACACGTGATTTATAAGGATTTCTTGGTGAATTAAAAGTGATAATGTCACACCTGTGAATTACGTCACCGGTGAGAGCACGCGATTTTTGACAGTTCCGCCCTACGCCGGAACTATTTTCACTTTCTACGGCTCAAACATGGTTGAAGTTGAACAGAAACGAACTGCCAACGATGATGCAGAAGCAGTTAATAAACCGGTAAAATGAAGAAGAATCTTACCTATTATCGACTCCGATGATCCGGACGATGTCATATTCCAGTCAAATGAACTATAAAAAATTCCATGTGAACAATAAATTTATCCAGTTCCATGCTGAATTTCCACGTGTTACTCTTCGAGTGTTTGTTTACGTCGATGATTAAAATATCGTCCCTTCGAAACTTAGTTTTCTACTTTTAGCACAATTTCCTAACATTTCCTGTATGAATCAACATTATTTACACACACCATCAGAATCTTCACAATATCCCGTTCCAAGTGCCATGATTGTTCGGTCAGAATAAACACAATTTTAACAGAAAATATCCTGTAATTTCCGAAACTTTAAAAATGAATCGCACCAAAGTGAATCAAAATAATGAGGTCAATCGGTATTGTTACGTCACAATTATTTAAATTATGTGTCCATCCGCGTAACTGCACGCACAACTGTACGTTGTTGTTCAAAATGGGAGAATCAGCTAATCTGGGCTTATTTGTCACATCTTCTCTTTAGAATTAGCAACTTTTAGTGGTTGAAAGTGTGTAATAAACAGAATAATCAATTGGTTTCGATGATTACGTGACATAGTTCACTTGGGTAGCTCCGCTCACTCGGGTTTTACCAGGCCCGGCTCACTCGGGTTTTACTAGGCCCGGCTCACTCGGGTTTTACTAGGCCCGGCTCACTCGGGTTTTACTAGGCCCGGCTCCCCTCGTCAATTATGTCACGTAATCATCGAAACCAATTGATTACTCTCTATATATTACTATTATTACATTGTAGACTTCTGGAAGAAGGAAGGATTCAGGACGCGGAGAATGAGAAACATAGGGTAGAACAGCAGCAGAGAGAACGAAGGAAGCGGATGGAACAACAAAAACAAACCCATGTGCCTAGGTGGTTCCAGTAAGTTCTAGATACGCCATTTTGAAGAAAAAAACAGGAATATTATGTTATTGGTCCATCCATCTGTCTGTCCATTGACTCAACTTTGTCTGAGGTTTTATTCTTACATTTTTCAGTCAATTATGTTTAAGCTTGGCACAGATATTTAGTACCATGAGAACCATGCGATAATGAGGTACATCAGTCTTTTTTTGTGGCTACAATCGGGGGTATATTAGTCCCATTGGGACAGCCCACCTTCAGTTTTTACTGAGTTTGCAGCTAAATTGTAGCTACAATACATCATAGTTGTCCTCCGAAAAAAAAATTCGGGGGACTATTAAAATAGCCGGTGTCCATCCGTCCGTGCGTGCATCCAAAAATGGTTTCCGGATGATAACTTTAGTTTCGGTTATTAGATCAAAAGCAAATTTCATAAGTGAGTTTATCAGACCAAAATACAGGTCAAGTTCGAATATGGGTTTGCTCCGCCCATTTTTGCGAGAGTTATGGCCCTTTTTCGACTTAGAATCCTGTCAATTTCTGGTTTCCGGATGATAACTTTAGTTTGTGTGATCATATCTGAATCAAATTTAGTATGATAGTTTATCCACCATTTCAGGGGACACTGGTTGGATTGTTCTGAAATTTAGTATCGGATTTAGGGTCCTTGTTATTTTTTTCAGAAAAGCTGATGCCCCCAATGAAGCCACTTTTTCGGGGGACACTGTGGCCGGATGGCCTTTTATTACCTATATAGTATAAATGAATCTGAAAGTTGGATTGGGGAAATGGGTCTGTTCGATCTCACCTGTATTAAAAAAAACAGTTATTTCATATTGATTACGAATTATCCCTAAAATTTGAATACGAATAATAAGGATACATGAGTGATATTTCGGGACCATGCTCGCGGGCCTGAGAAATAGGTATTTAACTTTGTATGCCCTTATGCAGTATGATCATTATTATTATATTTACATTTAAAAATGCATTAGACAGTAAATTAGTTTCAATACGCTTTACAATAGCAATACAGTTTAAAACAAAGAGATAACACAATGTGGAGAATAAAAGATATGTGAGTTTAAAAGAGGCCAAGGAGAATTAAAATACTACCTAAAAACAGCTACGTACACAGCTAAAAAGTAAAAAAAAATCATGAATCTAGAATCTATGAAAAATTAGTGAAATGGAAAATAAGTGCAAATAATGTAAATTAGGCAACTGAAAACATACAGAAAAAGATATGTTTTCAGCAACGTTTTAAAACATTCAACAGTGTGACACCGCCTAATGTTCATTGGCAGTTTGTTCCATAATGCGATGGACACTTTCTGGAACCATAACTTTCCATGATTATTGTTCAGTTTGCCTCCAATGGTATTCAGGTGGACTCCGGTGGTGTTGGACTGAGTTATTCCTCCCGATCTCATCTGAAACATGTCCGTGATATAACCACGAGTATGACACTAACACGGAATGTTCTTCTATTTATTTCCAGGAAAATCATAGTAAATGGTAACGTGTCTTATGACTATGGAAACAACTACTGGGAGGAGAGGAAGCAACCTGGTTTCAGCAGCACGGAATTCACAAAAATATACTGAATTCCATTCAATGTTCTGCAACCAATTGAATCTATACACAAAATATTTTAACCTGACCTTGTAGTGCAATTGCGAAAGTGATTGAAATATAAATTTTAGTAAGTTACAAGAATATTATCTTTTATCATATTAAAAACAAAAATCAAAACAATTCATGTACACATTGTGTGTTAACCCTTTACCCAATAGAACGGCCCTGTGCCAATGCATTCTCTTATATATGCGAGTCGACCATAGGTCGCATCGCATATATAAGAGAATGCATTGGCTTAACACATTAAAAATTATAAAATTGTTAAAGAATGTAAGAAAAAATGGTAAAAAGTGTTAAAAAAAGATTTTTTTTAGGCCAATGCATTCTCTTATATATGCGAGGCGACCTATGGTCGACTCGCATATATAAGAGAATGCATTGGCACAGGGCATAACTGTTACTATCACAATGTGGTCAAGGAGCCGGTTCCAATGATACCCATATGTGTATGGTTCTATTGAGACAGACCGAAGATATTTTAGGCTGTTGAAGCTTTATTTGGCCGGTTTTGGCCGGTTTGTTGGGTAAAGGGTTAAACCTTTCAGTTTCAAGAAATACGTTGGATTCACCTTTAATAAATGTGATCTCAGTAGTTTCAAATGTTCGTCTTAACAGCAACATCTAAAGTGAAAGGAAGAAGTGTTCGGGAAAAATTATTATAGAGCAGACCAGAGGATCCCCACCGGTGAAAACACTGCACTAGTGAAATAGATGAAGAGTCTTGTGTTGTGTTCTGCTTTTTTTCAAGCCTGGAAATAGTGGGCTAGCATCACTAAATATACTCTCTGTAGACCTCATTCTGCTTAGGCCTCATTTTCTGGGTAATAACTATAGTCTCAATAGCAGCATGGAATTCACAAAAATATACTGAATTCCATTCAATGTTCTACAACCAATTGAATCTATACACAAAATATTTTAACCTGACCTTGTAGCGCAATTGCGAAAGTGATTGAAATATAAATTTTAGTAAGTTACAAGAATATTATCTTTTATCATATTAAAAACAAAAATCAAAACAATTCATGTGCACATTGTGTATTAAACCTTTCAGTTTCAAGAAATACGTTGGATTCACCTTTAATAAATGTGATCTCAGTAGTCTTAACAGCAACATCTAAAGTGAAAGGAAGAACTGTTCGTGAAAAATTATTATAGGGCAGACCAGAGGATCCCCACGGGTGAAAACACTGCACTAGTGAAATAGATGAAAGAGTCAGATTTGTGTTACTGCTTACTTTCAAGCCTTGAAATAGTGTGTCTGACATTTGCAGAATGAGGTCCCCAGAGGGTGAATTTAGTGATGCTATCCCGCACAGTGGGCTAGCATCACTAAATTTACTCTCTGTAGACCTCATTCTGCTTAGGCCTCATTTTCTGGGTAGTAACTATAGTCTCAAATTAACAATATTTTTAGTTACTTTTTCCCTTCTGTCCAGTTTCTATATCTCCTAATTTGGAGATCTGATCCTAGGTCTCCCATAGCAGTTGAAACATAAACAGAATGAGGTTCCCAGAGGGTGAATTTGGTGATGCTAGCCTGATGTGTGGGATAGCGTCACTAAATTCACCCTCGGGGGACATCATTCTGCAAATGTCAGACACACTATATCAAGGCTTGCTTTCTGGGAAGAGGAACTTTATCACTATTTGCTGGCACACATTCTTCAAGCAATAAACCAGATGCAGTAATGCCCTACATAATCAACTCTTTAACGACAGCAGATAGCTTTCTGATGAATGGCAACAAGCCATATTTCCGACTAAATCCTGAAAAGTTACCCATAATTCTGCTGTGGTTAAGGAGTCAATTATTTAGGGCATTGCTGTATACAATTTTATTTTTCTGTGTTTATGTTACAATTCTCATGATTTTACTGCTCATACAAACTAAAAACACTTGTCCATGATCCAGATGATATCACTATCGTTTATCCTTTGAATATTCGACTCTTGTTTGCATAGTTTTCTGGCCATTTAAAAAACAAGTTATTAGAAATCTGCACTTTTGTTTTGTGAAAGTAGAGTCTGTCATTACTAGGACTGCACAGCATGGCAATATATAATATTGATAACATTTGTTAAACCTGTGATATTGTTATATTTTATGAAGTATATCTGTATATCTGCATGATGTATGTTGTTATGTTTGAAGGTACATTTAACAAGATAGGGTTAATAATCACATTTGGTCTATTGTTAACCCTTTCATGACTGGAGCTTCCTGAAAATTTTGTGAAAACCCTGTGTCAATGCATTCTCTTATATATGCCAGTCGCCCATAGGGAGCCTCACATATATAATAGAATACATTGGCCTAACAATGTTAACCTTGAACTTATAAGCCAGTGCATTCTCTTATATATGTGAGGCTCCATATCGGAGACTCGCATATTTAACCCTTTACCCAACAAACCGGCCAGAACCGGCCAAATAAAGCTTCAACAGCCTAAAATATCTTCGGTCTGTCTCAATAGAACCATACAAATATGGATATCATTGGAACCGGCTCCTTGACCACATTGTGATAGTTACAATTAGCCCTGTGCCAATGCATTCTCTTATATATGCGAGTCGACCATAGGTCGCCTCGCATATATAAGAGAATGCATTGGCCTAAAAAAAATCTTTTTTTTAACACTTTTTACCATTTTTTCTTACATTCTTTAACAATTTTATAATTTTTAATGTGTTAAGCCAATGCATTCTCTTATATATGCGAGGCGACCTATGGTCGACTCGCATATATAAGAGAATGCATTGGCACAGGGCCCTTCTGTTGGGTAAAGGGTTAACAGAATGCACTGGCACATGATCTTTAATGCTGCACCAGCGCAGCTCCCGTTATGAACCTCATGGCGGGGTTAAGATTTTATTTCAATTTTATCATTTTAGTAGTTTTGAGAAAAGAATTGATATTAAAATGATACCAACGTAAACCCTTTAAATTGGCATTTTTCTTCTACGGCATTACTTTAGAATAACATGAAATTCTATATTGGCTTCTACGACTTTTTCCACAGCATTGCTGTTTGCCATACTAATGTCGAAGGCTGCCAATGTGTTAAAAATTATTTTATTCTCAGATTATATTGTTGTCTGCATTTTTTTTAACCTGCCTGCCATGTCAATTGAGGTCTTTTCCGATGGCATGCGATGTACCCATATTGCATTGCCAAACTTCAGTAGCTAGCTAATTCAGCAGCCGTGGCAATGACGATTCTCACGAATCGCTTGCATCTGCAGCTTACGGTTGCTAGGAAATAAGACGTCTGCAGAAAAAGTTTAATTAGTTTTACAGCGCTTGTCCTTTTGCTACAATACACCGGAGAACGTACATTCTTTTCGATTCTTTTCACCTTTAATTATGAAAATTATGACAAATGTCATGCAAACTGAAAAACAGTTTAATAATAATTGATGAAGTTCTAACATCATGAGGTAAATAGAAATTTCAGTACGTTATGATTTGATAACAAAAATGTTGTTTGAATATAGGCTATTTAACCTGATTTATACTGAAAGTATGGGCAGATATCAAAATTAGAATTTAAAAGAATTTTTATTGCAGCAAGCGACCGGCTCAGTTTCTATCTGTGCACATTCCATTATCACTTTTGTCTAACTCGAAATGTTATTTATGTACATGTATGGACATTTTGTTTTAGTCTCAATCTCAATGATCTCATAATTTTGTTTTTCAGAACAAATTTCGGAAAAATGGACCGAAAAAATTCAGAAATTACCTAAAACTTGGCTAAAATAGTTTCTGGCCAGCGTCAACCCTGAATCAGAGCTAGTTATATTATCTTCAGTAATCTTATAGTTATGATTAGGTTATAGTGAGACCTATCACACATTCCATGCTGTATACTCTTATTATTCCACACCTGTTGGCACGTGGCACATGTACAGTAATGCCCTAAGTAATCGACTTCTTAACCACAGCATAATTATGGGTACTTTTCAGGATTTAGTCGGAAATGTGGCTTGTTGCCATTCATTAGGAAAGCTCTCATTGAGAGCTTTCCGATGAAAGGCAACAAGCCATATTTCCGACTAAATCCTGAAAAGTTACCCATAATTCTGCAATGGTTAAGGAGTCGATTACTTAGGGCATTACTGTATTCAATGGAATACCAGCCAAATACTAGTAGTGGATTTATTTATATAAACAAATTAACTATGAAACGGACTGGAAATGTTTGTGTTAACAATTTCACTAATTACGAAAACATATTACTATTTTCTCACTTGCTGTAGACATAATCCATTAAGTTATATAACTAATGTCTTAAATTATCAGTCACTGATATCCAGAAAGACAATAATATTACATTTTGCCTTTTACAATATAGCCGAAAACTTCTCTATCAAACATGTTGCACTTGTCAGATCTTATTAATCAAACACAAACTACCAATTGCCATCATCAATTTCTGTTTACAAAATAATGACTCCTATCTACTGTATACACCAGTCAGTAAGCCCATTCCCGAGAATAATCCCAGTGTTTGTTTTTGCTCCCAATAAAATCATGGGATGGTCCTCGTAGATAAGCCTACCCCAATTTTTAGAACTTAACCCTTTACCCAACAAACCGGCCACAACCGGCCAAATAAAGCTTCAACAGACTAAAATATCTTCGGTCTGTCTCAATAAAACCATACAAATATGGATATCATTGGAACCGGCTCCTTGACCACATTGTGATAGTTACAGTTATGCCCTGTGCCAATGCATTCTCTTATATATATAAGAGAATGCATTGGCCTAAAAAAAATCTTTTTTTAACACTTTTTACCATTTTTTCTTACATTCTTTAACAATTTTATAATTTTTAATGTGTTAAGCCAATGCATTCTCTTATATATGCGAGGCGACCTATGGTCGACTCGCATATATAAGAGAATGCATTGGCACAGGGCCGTTCTGTTGGTTAAAGGGTTAAGAGAGCAAGTATACATTGATAAAAATAGCATTACTCCAGCTAATTTCCATTGCAACCTCACTAAATACCACCTGTTGCATTGTGATTCACAAAATTTTGTATTACCATATATAAGATTATCTTAATTTAAATATTTATCTAACATGATAAAACGGGAAACAAATTATTTTCAATAAATAAAATAATATACATCATGATTCATAGAAAACAAATTAGATTTAATAAGCACTATGAATGCAAACTGAGATTTTGCATGTGGGGGTCCTCGAAGGTAAGCCCTGTCAAGTGTTTGTGTCAAAAAGTTGACGTGCCCCCTGGGCTCACTGATGGGTGTATACAGGTATGCTTCATTTCACATCAATCTTATTTTAGAGATTCTGTATTTTAATCTTGCTTGCTATATGTAGAATAAAATGCCCTTTATATCAACATTCAATGTAACTTAATATTATTCTTGAATGCTATTTGGCATGGTTGCTAGCACGGCGCAGTCTCTTTAAAATTTGATTATACAGTTTAATATCTCTATAATTTTCTAGGAAGGAAGAGGGTTTTTTAAGGTCATATGGTTTCAAATCAAATTAATGGGTGACGGAAAATTCCGATGAAACCTGGAAATGGTGATATTTTAATTAGCAAACTTTTTCTGAACCAAGTGGAAACACGAATTAGCTTTTGTTTTGAGTTTATGGTCTCGTGGATGTGTTGACGAGTGACAATAAAAAAAACTCAACGATTAACAACTTTTCCAGAAGATTTCAGCTTGAGTGTTTAAAAACACATTAAAAAGTTCCCGACAAGCAGCACATTTAGATTTTGGCTGGCAATAGCTGTCACTAATGAAACAGTGCATAGCTTGCTACAAACTTGGAAACCACTGAATGCAAATTCCAGTTATATAAAGGAAATTTAGATATGTGAACTGAAAGATTATAGTCAGCTTTATAAAGAGCGTCGCCCAGGTGATTATTATTGCTTTTATTTACGGTGATTGACCGAATGTGATTAACAGAGTATATCGCGACATCTACCTATACAACAGAAATATTTTTATATAAAATGCTTAGAGCTTGTTATTATGTATAGTCTTTGTTCATGATGAGGTTGAGTTATATATATTGATGATGTAACTTATTGCTTACCATTAAATGAATCAGTTCAATGCATCGGCTTCTATTACTATACTTCATCCCCTGTCACCTTTCAGGCCTGAGAATAAGGTGCATGTCATTTACAGAATGAGGTCCCCAGAGGGTGAATTTAATGACGTTATCCTGCATAGGAGGCTAACATCACTAAATTCACCCTCTGGGGACCTCATTCTGCTTGGGTCTCATCTTCTCTGGAAAGTTTCTTTATTATCAAATTTCTATAGAAAATTCTTCACATAGATTCTATTTCTTTTTATGTTTACCCATACCATAGTATGGTAAACATAGTGTCGTTGCCCGGATTGACCACTCGTCGTTGGTCCGTCTGTCTGTCCGTCTGTCTGTCCGTAGACACTTTACGAGTAATGCGATAACTCAAACATTTTCTATCCGATCGAAACCAAATTTTGTATATGGGTTTCTCAGCCCAAAATACAGATCGAGTTCGAATATGGGTTTGATCCGAGTTTTTTTTAGGGAGTTATGGCCCTTTTTCAACTTAGAATTCATGCATTCTGCCATAATTAAAAAAAAATTCATCTGACCATAACCAAATTTAGTATGTGAGTTGCTCAGTCCAAAATACATATCGAGTTCAAATATGGGTTTGATCCAATATTTTTTAATGGAGTTATGGCCCTTTGACATAGAAATCATGCATGTTTCGATAAATCTACAATTTTTCAACTGATAGGAACCAAATTTTGTATGTGAGTTTCTCAACTCAAAATACAGGTCGAGTTCGAATATGGGTTTGATCCGATATATTTTAATGGAGTTATGGTCTTTTGATTATTTTATTTATGGCTAAAATATATCAAAGATACCCAGTTGCACTGTCCAAATAGAATCTAATAAATCAGGTTTGAATTTCTCTTCTCACACAGAGTTAGTATCCAGTTACAATGCCATGAATTGTCTCTCTGTCTTGCATTGAGATAATTAACTACTAGCATGTGTTGGCCATATCATATACTATCTCTGTATATACTTTATACTCTATAAAGTATCTCTGGCCATATGCTGGGGATAGCATAGATGGAATGTTTCTACTATATATTTTATATGCATGGTTATTTAAATTCCATCTTAAAGGCATAATCTGGTTTCATTGTTTAATAGCATTACTATTGGAGATTAATAATGTGATTGTGTTTAGTAAATTTGTTGGACATTAATTTCAATTGATTACAAATGTGAATTGAAATATTAAAGGGGCACACCAGGTTTGATATATTTTTCTTGTACTCTGCAAGTACACTTTAGGCATAATGCGATAACTCTAACATTTTCTATTTGATCGGAACCAAATTTTGTATATGAGTTTCTCAGCCCACAATACAGTTTGAGTTTGAATATGGTTTCGATCCAATTTATTTAAAGGAGTTATGACCCTTTTTCGAAAACAAATTTGAAAAAAATAATTTTATTTTTTTTATTTTTATGTTTTATAATAATAATAATAAAAAAAATGTCAGTGACTCTTTCATTGGTTTTCATTTAGATATTGATGATTATGATACACTTTGATAAAAAGGTTCCCAATCTTTTTTTTAAATAATTAAAAACAATTTTTTTTAAGTTAAACCAATTTGAAAAAACTAACACAATTAGGTTGTGGTGGTTTAGCATTACCGATCCTGTAAGAGTGTATTCTCTTATATAAATGCCAGTGACCCATAAATTCCAATAATTTGTGTGATGTAAATTTGTCTATAATAGTACATAAACAGTATACTCTATAATTCAACACCAAAACTCTCATTTATCCGATCATAGTAAATTTATATCGCCAAGGGATGGGTTAACATCTGCCGATCGTGATCGGCCTCTCGTTTAGTTTAGTTTCTCCATATCCCCAAATTGGCAGACCACACATTGCATAATCGAGGTTCGCAATGGGTGCACATCACAATATTAACCATTTGGGAATTTCAATCTGAGTCTGTCTGCCATAGCAGATAAGGCCATGCAGAATGAGGTCCCAAGAGGGTGAATTTGGGGATGCTAGCCCACTGTGCAGGATAGCGTCACTAAATTCACCCTCTGTGGACCTCATTCTGGAAATGACAGGCATACTAAACTCCATCTCCTGTCCACGTTAACCCTTTATGTAGTGAATACCCATTAACGAGTAGTTATCCCTTAGGAAATGTTCAGATAATAGGCTAACCCTTTGAACCCGACTGGCCGCTTTTGCGGCCAGACAGAAAACGTTCATACACCCGACTGGCTGCAAAAGCGGCCAGCAGCATTCAGTGACATCATAAACCTATGTAGCATGTGTATACATGTTATAACCATTGGTATATCCACTTATATCTATGTAAATGATCCCAAGGAACTTCAGCAGTGCATTGCATGTGTATGAGTTTGTTGCTGACTAGTCGGGGTAGAAAAACATGCGCACAGCGCAGAATTCAACAAACGTACATTATTTGAAGCGATTCGGGTAAAGCTCTAAATTGTTGCGCGGTTCGAAGGATTGTAGAAAGACACCATTTCGATCACTCTTTTTGGTTTAAATTAGTATTGCATACATAATCAGTGTTCTGTCATATGTGAGGAAGGCGCACGCAGTTTCTTTGAGTCGATTTGTTTCGCGCATGCGCATAGGATAAAATGATAAATGTATGGATTTTTGTGAAATTATACAATCACATCAAGGATCTCCATAGTACATAAATTTGCGTTATACAGCTGCACGTTTTAACATTGCACCAGAGTAGTACTGTGAAAATGGGTTGCATGGTCACAATACTATCTAGTCCGATCTACTTGCGCGTGCACATTACAAACACGTGGTCAAATCGTGCATTATTGAGCAATTATGTCAAGTTAAGACTCGTGGCACCATTTGAACATGACCATCACCGTGCCCTATAGGCGATGTCTAAAACGGGACGTAATGCCATTGAATGCACAGGGAACTGGTGTCATTCGATCACTTCGGCTATATGCTTAGCAACCATTGATACCGTTAAATACAAACTACATGTAGGTTCAATCTTCTGACCTAATGTATCTCCAGTTTCACAATAGGGTATTGACTGCATAGAAAATGCCGTTTCTTAGCGCGGAATTATACGACGCTATAATTGCATTATACTTTCAGTTCCGGGTAGTTGCTTAGAAACCGTTACCAGGGAGTGATCGTGTGGCAAAGTATGCTTTAAAGTGGGACCAGTCCGTGTTGTTTAGGACATATCTATTCACATTCAACAGCTATCAGTGCATGTTAATCAAGTTGTTGGGCGTGGCTAACCATCTATTGTGTCCAATGGTGGCCAGCACACGGATTGTGCGTCGTCGTCAAAACACGCTCAATGGCACATTTCCAGTTTATTGCATTATGTGGGATCAATTGTGCTCCAAGTCGGGCAGAGCATGCGAATAGTTCTTTACCAGAATAAATCTCGTCTTCGACTCGATTGATTCTGGTAAAGAACAATTCTTGTGCTCTAACCCTTACTTGCACACCAGCATAATTACTGCTTAAAGGGACCCAAGGCAATCACGGTGGGTAAATGTGCAAAACAAACAAAAACAGTCTAAAAACATCACCAAAAAGAACATGGAAAAATAGATAAACTTTGTTTTTATATTAAATTTTTTTTGCTCTCCAATAACGAAATAATAATTGCTGACAGCGTATTAAGTTCAAATATTTTAGTCTACTATGTGTAACAACCCTTGACAGTTGGAAGCAAAGTTTGATTCAATGATTGTTCCCAGAATCAAATTTTTCATTTCTGAAAAAGCCACCGACCAAATAAAGCCACAATATTCAGGGGATGTGCAGCCTAGAGGCCTTTTAATTTAAGTTCAACAATGACAATAACTGATGGAGATGGGTGGAAGAAACTGACAGTATGCGGATAACCTTTACCCATTATAAGAGAAGTGGAAGGAATGACAGCATTTATCATTTGAGATAATATTTATTAAATCATTTGACTAAATTTCTCTGTACACTGGATGAGAATACTACCTACCAATACAATGAATAGTTTATAATTTACAAATATATAATGTTAGTAACTCATGCCCACACACATATATGCAGCCAGAAACTTCTAATTATGTGTCAGTGCTTAACCCTTTACCCAACAAATGGCCAAAACCGGCCAAATAAAGCTTCAACAGCCTAAATTATCTTCGGTCTGTCTCAATAGAACCATACAAATATGGATATCATTGGAACCGCCTCCTTGATCACATTGTGATAGTTACAGTTATGCCCTGTGCCAATGCATTCTCTTATATATGCGAGTCGACCATAGGTCGCCTCGCATATATAAGAGAATGCATTGGCCTAAAAAAAATCCTTTTTTTCTTACATTCTTTAACAATTTTATAATTTTTAATGTGTTAAGCCAATGAATTCTCTTATATATGCGAGGCGAGCTATGGTCGACTCGCATATATAAGAGAATGCATTGGCACATGGTCCTTATGTTGGGTAAAGGGTTAAGCTTCAACATAATGGCTCAAACAGTTTGCTCATACCTCAACGCATGGACTGCAAAGCATACCTCAATGCATGGACACAAAGAAAACATACCTCAACGCATGATTATTTGTAGGACATATCTTGCTAATTTAACCCTACCATGACATGAGGTGTGCCGATGCAGCATTAAAGATCCTGTGCCAGTGCATTCTCTTATATATATGAGTCTCCCATAGGGAGCCTCACCTATATAAGAGAATGCTGTGGCGGACACGGTCGAGGTAAATATTGTTAGGCCAATGAATTCTCTAATATATGGGAGACTCGCAAAAACAAGAGAATGCATTGGCACAGGGTTTTCACAAAATTTCAGGAAGCTCCAGTCATGGAAGGGTTAATAAGGGTACGTCTTGGTGGAATGGCTGGGTTTGGTCAAAATTACACAAATCGATAATCACATTAAACTGGACCGATTTCGAAAAAGCGGTGTGGATGAACGGAAGTACACTAATTATTTGTACGGATTTTCGTAGTGTTGTAATTCAAGGCAGCGTGTTATTATGGTACAGTGGGCGACACCACTCGGTTACCAGAAAACCATTTTATGAAGTTATAACAACAAAACCATGGAGATTTCAACATCAGGGTATGACCGGTGACAACTGACGGTATTAAAGAGTCCAGGTTCAGTTTGATTTTATGCCAAGACACTGACGAATGGCTGTTTGAAAACAAATCTTGCTACGAAATTTAGATGTTCGTCATAGGACTGTTTAAAGTCTGTACCATTTCAAGGAAAATTTGAGGGTTCTGCTTTAAAACTTTATAAATTCTGTGTGATCATTCATGCATTGCTGTATTCATTTTACAGACAGATGGTTACATCACTCTACATTGAAATTCTCTCAAGTAATGAAACAAATACAGAAGAATGAATGATCCTCCATGTACTGACCAATGAGAGAAGCAGAATGAAGGATACACCATCTACTAGCCAATGAGAGATTCACAATTTAATATTTCATTACCCTAGAAAATTGGAAAACGATCCTTTGTCTCAGAAGTTTTCAATTCTTCATATTACAGACAATCTTTTAAAAGTTAATATTGGTATATTCAAATCTGCTCTATTGTATATTTGTGAATGGTAGATAACCAAGACTCAATTCACGATTGACAATTGAGGAACGAGAACAGGCAATGAATAGATGAACATGTTAGCAGGTTATGGTTTTTCACTTCCCAGTGTTGTCGGGAAGTGAGAATCCAAACTCACAAACATGAAGTCGCTGTGTTCTGAGGCCAGTTCTCAGTGTTCAAATTTTTTTTCGCAGTGAAGATATGTTGTAAGTAATTGAAGAGCTGAAAACCTGAATACATCTTTAGAAAAAAAAAATCAAATCTGAGACACAAGTCTCAACATTTGCCTCAACATAGATTACAGAATGAAATTAAGATTAAGAATTAATATTTAAAAATAATTTATGTATTTTGCAATATGATTATGTAATAGTTTAACCCTTTACCCAACAGAACGGCCCTGTGCCAATGCATTCTCTTATATATGCGAGTCGACCATAGGTCGCCTCGCATATATAAGAGAATGCATTGGCTTAACATATTAAAAATTATAAAATTGTTAAAGAATGTAAGAAAAAATGGTAAAAAGTGTTAAAAAAAGATTTTTTTTAGGCCAATGCATTCTCTTATATATGCGAGGCGACCTATGGTCGACTCGCATATATAAGAGAATGCATTGGCACAGGGCATAACTGTAACTATCACAATGTGGTCAAGGAGCCGGTTCCAATGATATCCATATTTGTATGGTTCTATTGAGACAAACCGAAGATATTTTAGGCTGTTGAAGCTTTATTTGGCCGGTTTTGGCCGGTTTGTTGGGTAAAGGGTTAAATGAAAATTAACCATAGAAATATGGTGCAAGGATGTGGTGTCCATCTACGAGCCACTATTTATAGAGCAAACAATGATAGGCAAGGATCAAGCCTGAGTTTAGTGTGTCTGTCATGTGTAGAATGAGGTCCCCAGAGGGTGAATTTAGTGACACTATTCCGCATAGCGGGCTAGCATCACCAAATTCACCCTCTCGGGACCTCATTCTGCGTGGCCTCATCTGCTATGGGAGAACTAGACTCAGATTGAAGTTCCCAAATGGTGAATATTGTGATGTACACTGATTGGGAACCTCGATTAGGCAATGTGTCATCTGCCAATTTGGGGATAAAGAAACTAAACTAAAATAGAAATAGAATCTATGTGAAGTAGTTTCTATAAAAATTTTCATAATAAAGAAACTTTCCAGAGAAGATGAGGCTTAAGCAGAATGTGGTCCACCAAGGGTGAATTTATGTGGGATAGCATCACTAAATTCACCCTCTGGCGACCTCATTCTGCAAATGACAGACACCTTATTCTCAGGCCTGGCAGGGATGTGGTATCCATCTACAAGCAACTATTTATAGAGCAAACAATGACAGATACATCACGTTCAATTCGGAGGTAGATTCAATTGTTATCAATAAGATGAATATCCCAATGATTAAAATCCATATCCCAAATATACACTAGACTGATGTGAAAACAGCCTGTAAGCAAGCCTTGAAATAGGGTGTCTGTCATTTGCAGAATGAGGTCCCCAGAGGGTGAATTTAGTAGCTACCCCGCATAGCGGGCTAGCATCACCAAATTCACCCTCTGGGGACCTCATTCTGCTTACACCTCAGCAGAATGAGGTTCCCAGAGGAGGAATTTGGTGATGCTAGCCCGCTATGCGGGGTAGCATCACTAAATTCACCCTCTGGGAACCTCATTCTGCAAATGACAGACACACTATTTCAAGGCTTGCCTGTAAGACAAGATACAAACAAAATACTAGACTTACATCCCCTCAATTTTATTTATTTGAATCATTTCGATACTTTTTATTATTTTCATTATAATTACCATGTTGTTTGCATCGTTAACCCTTTACCCAACAGAACGGCCCTGTGCCAATGCATTCTCTTATATATGCGAGTCGACCATAGGTCGCCTCGCATATATAAGAGAATGCATTGGCTTAACACATTAAAAATTATAAAATTGTTAAAGAATGTAAGAAAAAATGGTAAAAAGTGTTAAAAAAAGATTTTTTTTAGGCCAATGCATTCTCTTATATATGCGAGGCGACCTATGGTCGACTCGCATATATAAGAGAATGCATTGGCACAGGGCATAACTTTAACTATCACAATGTGGTCAAGGAGCCGGTTCCAATGATATCCATATGTGTATGGTTCTATTGAGACAGACCGAAGATATTTTAGGCTGTTGAAGCTTTATTTGGCCGGTTTGTTGGGTAAAGGGTTAATAGAGCACATGACTGTATTTTGCACTAACCCATTGCTCAAATTCATTCATTTGTTGCATATATTCCGTTGAGTATACTAGATGTTCCGATAAATGGCAGGATTTAGTGTACAACACCCCTTTAACAGTCAATGACCCATTAATCAGCCTTTTTTATTTTTTATTAAATTGGACAACCTAAATCACCTTATATTATATAAGATAGGATACTGATTCAATATATAGAACTGACCATTGCCATTTATATTAAAAAGAATTAAAAAAAAAAAAATCGTACTCCCAACCCATTTTCCATAAAAAATTGATGTAAATCTAGCAATTTATTTATATTGGCGTAAGACAAGATATTCTGAAGAACAAGAACATATACCAGCAATAATAGAGAATAATAAATACTTGTTCAAATTAATACTAATCAGGTTAAGGAGAAGGAAATATTTTACTTTTTTCAACCAGAGATAAGGACAACTCCCCAAAATTAAATTGTCACCAATTTACAAATGAATTCTAAGCATAAAGGGGAACCAATGAAACGGTTTTATTCTCACTTTTGACAATTCAATGGATGAAAAAGTAGAATTTTGTCTTATTTCTAAGATTATAAAAGGGAGATAATTACGGTTGGAAAATGGGTGTGTAATACAAATATTTCAACTAATCACTTCTCACTTATAAACTATTATGGCAAAATGATTTCTATCAATTTGAAACATCTAGGCTGGTCCCTGGAACACAGATCTTGCGATTTGTCCAAAAAGATGTAAAACAGTAATTTGAACCAATTCCAGACAATCACATTGGGCCTGCTCATGCAGCAGGGCCAAGTACCTACATCGCCAATCAAGTATCATAACCCAAAGCACCAATCAAGTCTCGTAACCAAAAGCGGAACCAACGTCACAAATCAAGTCTCTAACTGAAAGCAGAACCAACATCACAAATCAAGTCTCGTAACCCAAAGCAGAACCTACGTCACCAATCAAGTCTCTAACCGAAAGCAGAACCAACGTCACCAATCTGGTCTAGTGGTTTTCATATTTAATTTGTTTAAAACATATATAAACATCTGTCTGATAGGATAAATTGGTGGTACATGAGCTGTGGAAATTCACTATGTACATTCAAATATCAGTAATCGTTAAAAATCATATTTAAAATTGAAATTTACAAGGTAATTAGGTATGGATTGTGAGCCGATTTTGAATATCAAACACACCTCAACCATTTAATAGATGTTCGTAAAATGCACATAATCAATTTCACTTGCAAGTACAATAACTCCTGAAACAAATATCTGGCTCATTCATGGCAGGAATTCCAGATAGAAGCTACCCTAACGTCAGAAGCGATGGTTTAGAGATTACATTAGTGACGTAGGTTCCCGAATGTCTGAAGTGATGGTTTTGAGATTACATCAGTGATGTAGGTTCCCGAATGTCAGAAGCGATGGTTTAGAGATTACATTAGTGACGTAGGTTCCCGAATGTCTGAAGTGATGGTTTTGAGATTACATCAGTGACGTAGGTTCCTGAATGTCAGAACCGATGGTTTTGAGATTACATTAGTGACGTGGATTCCTAAACGGTTCAGAGATTATTATAGTGACGTAGTTTCCTGGCTCTTCATGGCACATTATGACAGAAATATGATTTAAATTCATCCTGATTAAGAATCAACTGCTACTGAATAGGTCAATTTAATACAAAAAATTAAACAAATTAATGATAAGGTGGTGCCCATAAAATGAGTATGAAATGTGGCTGCTAAGTTAACCCTTGCGAAAACCCTGTGGCAATGTATTCTCTTATATATGAGAGTCTACCATAGGGAGCCTCACATATATAAGAGAATACATTGGCCCAACAAAATTTACCTTGACCTTTTAAGCCAGTGCATTATGTAAGCGAGGTTCCCTATGGGGGACTTGCATATATAAGAGAATGCACTAGCACATGATCTTCAATGCTGCACCAGTGCAGCTCCCATCATGAAAGGGTTAATAGGTACGAAAAAATGAATGAGTATTCATAGAGGATGTAGAACATTGACAATTAATTTAACTATCAGTTAATCCTCCTCTCAAAAAAATTAAACAGGAAAGAAAAAAGTTTAAATCCTATTAGCTGCAACTAAATAACATTAGGAAAAATATGTACCTATTATTTATAATGTGAGATTACAATGTAATTAGTTTCAATCTTTATTGTATATTTAAATTTCTTCTGAGATCCAGAAAATCTGTGATAATAATCAGTGTGCTAAATGTTCATAGCTTGTCAGAGTTTACGTCATTTGACAATAACAGTATCAATGACGAGAGATGAACTGCTCAAGTCAGAACTAATATTTTTGTAATGTGTTGTGGTTTTAAGGAGTGTTTCGACAAATCCATTACATCTGTTGTGCTTGCTCATTGCATTGATATTGGAATACAGGCATTACCAAAAAGGCATTTAGAAGGCTGTGATGCATCTGTTGTGTTTGTAATTATGACAATAAAGATTTAGATTTTTGGATTTGACAGGTTTTACATTGTCGTAGAAATAAATTATAACATTTATTAAAGTGATGTGAAACACTCCTGTAGGGTGATCAAATATAAATTGAGAATAATCTTGCTCAAAGTAGATATTTTTTTACGAGTATTAATCAAAATTGACAACGCACACCGTCATTCTTATATATTAATTAAATGTAATGACTCTCGATGGCGAAATCATTTATTTTAGCTTATCGTCGATAGTTGCCTTTAGTTGAGCTTAGTTCAGGCGATGTTTTCTAACGAGTGGCACGGTCAATTTCAACAATGTTAATAGAATGCTACATTCCCCAGGTTGGCAAGAGCGCCAGGGTACTAACTTATCATTTTCACCCATCCAAACTAGTCCATAATATGTCTTTAACAGATAGATTGATTTGCTATATTGCATTTATTCCAATAAGTTGTAAGCCCCAATGGGAAGCTCTGTGTTATAATGCAACTGACCTGTGTCAACGGTTTAATACAAACAACAGATCATGTCATCGTCATGGCAACAGACCAATGCAGTCATCTAAATGCTACTTTAACTGCCACATGACTGAAAAGTAGCATTCAGACGAATCTGATGCACCAGTTGCATTGGTCCAAACGTTGCGTTGACACAATCCATTTTCTGCATTATAATGCATGTACACACACATGTGAACAGTTTAACACAGAGCTTCCGATTAATAATTGTAATTAATAAGTTCGATATTGGAATAAATGTAATATTGCAAATCATACAAGTTGATTTTTCTTCGCTTCGAATACAGCGACAATCTTTTATTTTATGGATTGAAAGCAAGAAACATCATGACACCTGCCATATATTACACTGAGTTAAAAACAGAATCTCTCCATTGCGTGCGTTAACGGAGACAACATAATGGACACATCGCAGCCATCTGAACACCATAGTGTTAATTAAATTTCAATGTAATGAACGTAATTAACTCGTCTGAACACCCCTTAACCCTTCCATGACTCCAGCTTCCCTGAAACTATGCGAAAACCCTGTGCCAATGCATTCTCTTACATATGCGAGTCGCCCATAGGGCGTCTCACATATATAAGAGAATGCATTGGCCTTGTGAGCCAGTGCATTCTCTTATATGTGCGAGGCTCCCTATGGGAGACTCGCAGATATAAGCGAATGCAGTGGCACAGGATCTGTAATGCTGCACCAACGCAGCTTCCGTCATGAAAGGGTTAAGGGGTCTCTGGGAAAAAAACCACACACACGAGGAGATACCACTGACATAGGCAGTCCTTCGGTTTTGAGGAGATACCACTGACATAGGCAGTCCTTCGATTTTGAGGAGATACCACTAACATAGGCAGTCCTTCGATTTTGAGGAGATACCACTGACATAGGAAGTCCTTCGATTTTGAGGAGATACCACTGACATAGGAAGTCCTGCGATTTTGAGGAGATACCACTGACATAGGTAGTCCTTCGATTTTGAGGAGATACCACTGACATAGGTAGTCCTTTGATTTTGAGGAGATACCACTGACATAGGCAGTCCTTCGATTTTGAGGAGATACCACTGACATAGGTAGTCCTTCGATTTTGAGGAGATACCACTGACATAGGTAGTCCTTCGATTTTGAGGAGATACCACTGACATAGGCAGTCCTTTGATTTTGAGGAGATACCACTGACATAGGCAGTCCTTCGATTTTGAGGAGATACCACTGACATAGGTAGTCCTTCGATTTTGAGGAGATACCACTGACATAGGTAGTCCTTCGATTTTGAGGAGATACCACTGACATAGGCAGAACTTTGATTTTGAGGAGATACCACTGACATAGGCAGTCCTTTGATTTTGAGGAGATACCACTGACATAGGCAGTCCTTCGATTTTGAGGAGATACCACTGACATAGGCAGTCCTTCGATTTTGAGGAGATACCACTGACATAGGCAGTCCTTCGATTTTGAGGAGATACCACTGACATAGGCAGTCCTTCGATTTTGAGGCGCACAATTGCTCTTGCACGCCATAGTACAATGCGCGCTAAAAGTGGGCGTGGCACTTTTGGTACACTTTTTGGTACAGTGCGCACTAAAAGTGGGCGTGGCACTTTTTGGTACACTTTTTGGTACAGTGTGCGCTAAAAGTGGGCGTGGCACTTTTTGGTATATTTTTGGTACAGTGTGCGCTAAAAGTGGGCGTTGCACTTTTGGTACACTTTTTGGCACACTTTTTTGTACATCTTTTGGTAAAAATGTGCGCTAAAAGTGGGCGTGGCACTTTTTGGTACACCTTTTGGTACAGTGTGCGCTAAAAGTGGACGTGGCACTTTTGGTACACTTTTTGGTACACCTTTTGGTTGAGTGTGCGCTAAAAGTAAGTGTGGCACTTTTTGGTACCACTTGTTGAACACTTTTTGGTACATCTTTTGGTAAAATGTGCGCTAAAAGTGGGCGTGGCACTTTTTGGTACACCTTTTGGTACAGTGAGCGCTAAAAGTGGGCGTGCCACTTTTTGGTACACATTTTGGTAGAGTGTGCGCTAAAAGTGGGTGTGGCACTTTTTGGTACACTTTTTGGTACAGAGTGCGCTAAAAGTGGGCGTGGCACTTTTTGGTACACCTTTTGGTACAGTGTGCGCTAAAAGTGTGCGTGGCACTTTTTGGTACATTTTTTGGTACAGAGTGCGCTAAAAGTGGGCGTGGCACTTTTTGGTACACCTTTTGGTACAGTGTGCGCTAAAAGTGGGCGTGGCACTTTTTGGTAATGTGTGCGCTAAAAGTGGGCGTGGCACCTTTTGGTACACTTTTTGGTACAGTGTGCGCTAAAAGTGTGCGTGGCACTTTTTGGTACATTTTTGGTACAGTGTGCGCTAAAAGTGGGCGTGGCACTTTTTGGTACATTTTTGGTACAGTGTGCGCTAAAAGTGGGCGTGGCACTTTTTGGTACACTTTTTGGCAATGTGTGCGCTAAAAGTGGGCGTGGTACCTTTTGGTACACTTTTTGGTACAGTGTGCGCTAAAAGTGTGCGTGGCACTTTTTGGTACATTTTTGGTACAGTGTGCGCTAAAAGTGGGCGTGGCACTTTTTGGTACACCTTTTGGTACAGTGTGCGCTAAAAGTGGACGTGGCACTTTTGGTACACTTTTTGGTACACCTTTTGGTTGAGTGTGCGCTAAAAGTAAGTGTGGCACTTTTTGGTACCCCTTGTTGAACACTTTTTGGTACATCTTTTGGTAAAATGTGCGCTAAAAGTGGGCGTGGCACTTTTTTGGTACACCTTTTGGTACAGTGTGCGCTAAAAGTGGGCGTGCCACTTTTTGGTACACTTTTTGGTACACATTTTGGTAGAGTGTGCGCTAAAAGTGGGTGTGGCACTTTTTGGTACACCTTTTGGTACAGTGTGCGCTAAAAATGGACGTGGCACTTTTGGTACACTTTTTGGTACACCTTTTGGTTGAGTGTGCGCTAAAAGTAAGTGTGGCACTTTTTGGTACCACTTGTTGAACACTTTTTGGTACATCTTTTGGTAAAATGTGCGCTAAAAGTGGGCGTGGCACTTTTTTGGTACACCTTTTGGTACAGTGTGCGCTAAAAGTGGGCGTGCCACTTTTTGGTACACTTTTTGGTACACATTTTGGTAGAGTGTGCGCTAAAAGTGGGTGTGGCACTTTTTGGTACACCTTTTGGTACAGTGTGCGCTAAAAATGGACGTGGCACTTTTGGTACACTTTTTGGTACACCTTTTGGTTGAGTGTGCGCTAAAAGTAAGTGTGGCACTTTTTGGTACCACTTGTTGAACACTTTTTGGTACATCTTTTGGTAAAATGTGCGCTAAAAGTGGGCGTGGCACTTTTTGGTACACCTTTTGGTAAAGTGTGCGCTAAAAGTGGGCGTGCCACTTTTTGGTACACATTTTGGTAGAGTGTGCGCTAAAAGTGGGTGTGGCACTTTTTGGTACACTTTTTGGTACAGAGTGCGCTAAAAGTGGGCGTGGCACTTTTTGGTACACCTTTTGGTACAGTGTGCGCTAAAAGTGTGCGTGGCACTTTTTGGTACAGTGTGCGCTAAAAGTGGGCGTGGCACTTTTTGGTAATGTGTGCGCTAAAAGTGGGCGTGGCACCTTTTGGTACACTTTTTGGTACAGTGTGCGCTAAAAGTGTGCGTGGCACTTTTTGGTACATTTTTGGTACAGTGTGCGCTAAAAGTGGGCGTGGCACTTTTTGGTACATTTTTGGTACAGTGTGCGCTAAAAGTGGGCGTGGCACTTTTTGGCAATGTGTGCGCTAAAAGTGGGCGTGGTACCTTTTGGTACACTTTTTGGTACAGTGTGCGCTAAAAGTGTGCGTGGCACTTTTTGGTACATTTTTGGTACAGTGTGCGCTAAAAGTGGGCGTGGCACTTTTTGGTACACCTTTTGGTACAGTGTGCGCTAAAAGTGGACGTGGCACTTTTGGTACACTTTTTGGTACACCTTTTGGTTGAGTGTGCGCTAAAAGTAAGTGTGGCACTTTTTGGTACCCCTTGTTGAACACTTTTTGGTACATCTTTTGGTAAAATGTGCGCTAAAAGTGGGCGTGGCACTTTTTGGTACACCTTTTGGTACAGTGTGCGCTAAAAGTGGGCGTGCCACTTTTTGGTACACTTTTTGGTACACATTTTGGTAGAGTGTGCGCTAAAAGTGGGTGTGGCACTTTTTGGTACACTTTTTGGTACAGAGTGCGTTAAAAGTGGGCGTGGCACTTTTTGGTACATCTTTTGGTAAAATGTGCGCTAAAAGTGGGCTTCGCACTTTTTGGTACACCTTTTGGTACAGTGTGCGCTAAAAGTGGGCGTGGCACTTTTTGGTACACCTTTTGGTAGAGTGTGCGCTAAAAGTGGGTGTGGCACTTTTTGGTACACTTTTTGGTACAGTGTGTGCTAAAAGTGGGCGTGGCACTTTTTGGTACACTTTGTGATACACTTTTTGGTACATCTTTTGGTAAAATGTGCGCTAAAAGAGGGCGTGGCACTTTTTGGTACACCTTTTGGTACACATTTTGGTAGAGTGTGCGCTAAAAGTGGGTGTGGCACTTTTTGGTACACTTTTTGGTACAGAGTGCGCTAAAAATGGGCGTGGCACTTTTTGGTTCATCTTTTGGTAAAATGTGCGCTAAAAGTGGGCTTCGCACTTTTTGGTACACCTTTTGGTAGAGTGTGCGCTAAAAGTGGGTGTGGCACCTTTTGGTACATCTTTTGGTAAAATGTGCGCTAAAAGTGGGCTTCGCACTTTTTGGTACACCTTTTGGTACAGTGTGCGCTAAAAGTGGGCGTGGCACTTTTTGGTACACCTTTTGGTAGAGTGTGCGCTAAAAGTGGGTGTGGCACTTTTTGGTATACTTTTTGGTACAGTGTGTGCTAAAAGTGGGCGTGGCACTTTTTGGTACACTTTGTGATACACTTTTTGGTACATCTTTTGGTAAAATGTGCGCTAAAAGAGGGCGTGGCACTTTTTGGTACACCTTTTGGTACACATTTTGGTAGAGTGTGCGCTAAAAGTGGGTGTGGCACTTTTTGGTACACTTTTTGGTACAGAGTGCGCTAAAAATGGGCGTGGCACTTTTTGGTTCATCTTTTGGTAAAATGTGCGCTAAAAGTGGGCTTCGCACTTTTTGGTACACCTTTTGGTAGAGTGTGCGCTAAAAGTGGGTGTGGCACCTTTTGGTACACTTTTTGGTACAGTGTGCGCTAAAAGTGTGCGTGGCACTTTTTGGTACATTTTTGGTACAGTGTGCGCTAAAAGTGGGCGTGGCACTTTTTGGTACACTTTTTGGTAATGTGTGCGCTAAAAGTGGGCGTGGCACCTTTTGGTACACTTTTTGGTACAGTGTGCGTTAAAAGTTGGCATAAAAGTACCACGCCCACTTTTAACGCACATTGCACAGCCCACTTTTAACGCACAATGTACCAAAAAGTGTCACGCCCACTTTTAACGCGCATTGTACCAAAAAGTGCCACGCCCACATTTGACGTACACTGTACCAAAAAGTGCTACGTTGACTTTTAACGCACACTGTACCAAAAAAATATCACGCCCACTTTTAACGCACACTGTACCATAAAGTGTACCAAAAAATTGCCACGCCCACTTTAAACGCACATTGTACCAAAATGTGTACTAAAAAGTGCCACGCCCACTTTTAATGCACAATGTACCAAAAAGAAAAGTGTACTAAAAAATGCCAGGTCCACTTTTAACGTACAATGTACAAGAAAGTGCCATGCGCACTTTTAATGCACACTGTTCCAAAAAGTGTACTAAAAAGTGTAACGCCCGCTTTTAACGCACTGTACCAAAAAATGCCATGCTCACTTATGACATACATTGTACCAAAAAGTGCCACACCCACTTATTTTTTTTGTCGTCCGCCAACATACGATACCAAAAATAGCTTAGTGATGCCGCACTCAAATACAGCCATTTACGGAGGAATTTTCCAAAAGTCTGAACCCACCCGAACGCTATCTCTCCGTTGGCCGGGTTACTTTGAGAGTACAGCGGTCAAAGTTTGCACATCTTCACTACATAGTCCGAGCGAAGTGAGGCGCTGAAAAAAATTGTTTTTTGTCGTCCGCCAACATACGATACAAAAAATAGCTTGGTGATGCCGCACTCAAATACAGCCATTTACGGAGGAATTTTCCAAAAGTCTGAACCCACCCGCACGCTATCTCTCCATTGGCGGGGTTACTTTGAGAGTAAAAGTTTGCGCATCTTCACTAAACCAATTTATTAGAAAAGCAGAATGATGACAAAACTGAAATCAATTTAAAAACAATTGCTTCCGTTCGAACCTATGTTTTACCTATGGACTGTAGTTTAGATAAACTTGAGAGTCCGAATCCAACTATTTTCCCCTCACTCAAATACGAGTAAAGCAGTTTATTAACCAAGGTATATATGCAACGCATTTGACGTGACGTTGCATGAGGATAAACAATTTACATAACAAGTAACTATCAATGCGGGGTCAGTAATATACCGGTACTCAATTTAATAATTACTGACACATGTACAAGTAAATTCCCCATATTTAGCCGTCAACATCATCATAGAGAGCTCCGTTAACGCAGTCGGTAAAGTGAAATAACCCTTCTGCACCAGTGACTGACCACCGCGCCGTCAGTTCGAATCCCGGTGGATCGAACAAAATCGCAAAACTGGCTGAGTGTGCCTGTCTGAGTCAGAAAGTGTGCCTGGATGGATACTTCAAGAAACGACTCTCCCTAACGCCGCGTGCTAGACTTTCTTGTGTTATCCCTGGTACTCTGTACCAAAAAAATCAATCAATCAACTCGCGTTCGTTTGATGATGATATTATGAGGCAATATACATGTAGATCAATTTGTTCCCGTTCCAATATACTCATGAATTTTTTTTACAAGTGCTCATTTGATGTAAACGCCATCTTTTTCATCTTATATATTTCATCATTATATTGTTGTCCTTTGTGGGAAAATTTCACCCATAATTGTATGTTATAACAATGCCTATAGGAAGTTTATGGGATATGAATGGAGCTGTAGCGCAAGTGGGATGTACGCCAGGGATGTTGTGAGCTCTGTTCCTATGTTGATAAGAAAGAGTGTGTATGGTCTGAGAGAACGTGTGACTGAATCTGACAGTACACTTTTGCATGCAATTCCGATTTATTTTATGAATCTTATCTTTTCAAACATTGGAAAGACATTCTGTATTACATATAATTGACATTTCTATCATATGGGCCATTTGAGCCTGAATTAAATAAACTATACATACAAAATAATAATAATAGATGCACCATGTTGGCCATCATCTCGGTTGATTGACGTATGACATGTTTTTTCCAAATAAGCGTTTCTATGTCGTTTGGTGTTAAAACGATTATTCCATCGACCAGAGCATACACGACTTGATGGAAATCGAATTTGTCAGCCCCGAAATCGGTCTTTAACTATATAAAGTAAACGTTGTGCGAATTGAACTCTTAGAGGCTATGACCTTTAGCCACTGCTAATCAACAATTACCTTCAATTTAATCAAAGTAATTAACTCAAATATATAGCTATAGTCAATATCATCGCGAATAACAAATTTCTCATCCCTTCGAACCCTTTCATACAAATGCGCAGTACAAGATTACTACACCAACACGCATATGTTGGAAGCCATTTAGGTTACAGGACACCAATTATTCTCCATAGGCGACAGTGTTAACGTCCGGGGCTATGCTCGATTCATTGTGAATTCAGGAACTTTCTAACTTAGTCAATTTTGAAGAATGGCTCTTCGGACCCAATTTGACCCAAAATAATTAATAGATACGTGTGGGTTTTTCCACCTTTAAATTTACCGCTTTTGATACTGCCCTAAGGTGACACTCCACAGTTTCTGCAGGGATTGATGCAAAAATAAGGGGGGCATCAATTCAATAAAAAATAACTGAAATGTGATCCAAATATTTTGGTACAGAATTGTCATTTTAATGGGGGTAGCAAGAGTTATGCCCCTTGATTGTGTGCCTGAAAAATGAAATTTTGATGCAAAAATGGCAAAAATAAGCGTATTTCTATGGTATAGCCGCCTATTTTGTCGGGAAGAACACTGTTTCCTCACAATAATATAAAAAAAATTCAAACTTCTCACCACTGTAATTTAAAAAAAAAAAATTCATGCAGATGACAAATTTTAGGTGCTAAAAAGTCACGCTGGTGTCTGGAGCCACTGTTTCGCAGAAATCGCTACTACTTCATACTGGTGGGGTCACCAGAAACAATATTTTTCAAAACTCAAAGACATCCTCTAAAAATCCACAAATTCGTAACTAACCTTCTCTCAATAAACATACCACGCCCATGGTGACAGAAAACACTGGTACTCTATTCTAAGAAATTTACCCCTACTGATCATTCGAAACTGTGGAGTGTCACCTAATTTCGCAGAAAAAATCATCACCAAATTTTCAAACATACCCCCATTAAATGCCAGGTTAATTATTTCACCCACTCTCTATCAATATTCATCTAGGTATAATATTTCCATGGTGGCTTTGATTTTTTCTTGTTTTTGCATTAATTTTGTCCCAATCATAATCAACCATTCAGCTGCCAGATGTGATTTTATGCTGACTTGAGTGTGGGTGACAGCACACCAAGGGGGGGATAATTTTTTTTATAATTGGTGTACTATAACCTTTAAAATATTTCTCCTCGCCAATTTTTTTAACACATGATTTTATTTTAACACAGGATTTCTCCAATATTATCACGATATATTATTCTTCCAGGACGGACGTGCATTATTCTGTATTTTAATCTTGCTTGCTATATGTAGAATAAAATGCCCTTTATATCAACATTCAATGTAACTTAATATTATTCTTGAATGCTATTCGGCATGGTTGCTAGCACGGCGCAGTCTCTTTAAAATTTGATTATAATCTTTCAGTTTAATATCTCTATAATCTTCTAGGAAGGAAGAAGGTTTTTTAAGGTCATATGGTTTCAAATCAAATTAATGGGTGACGGAAAATTCCGATGAAACCTGTAAACGGTGATATTTTAATTAGCAAACTTTTTCTGAACCAAGTGGAAACACGAATTAGCTTTTGTTTTGAGTTTATGGTCTCGTGGATGTGTTGACGAGTGACAATAAAAAAAACTCAACGATTAACAACTTTTCCAGAAGATTTCAGCTTGACTGTTTAAAAAAACATTAAAAAGTTCCCGACAAGCAGCACATTTAGATTTTGGCTGGCAATAGCTGTCACTAATGAAACAGTGCATAGCTTGCTACAAACTTGGAAACCACTGAATGCAAATTCCAGTTATATAAAGGAAATTTAGATATGTGAACTCAAAGATTATAGTCAGCTTTATAAAGAGCGTCGCCCAGGTGATTATTATTGCTTTTATTTACGGTGATTGACCGAATGTGATTAACAGAGTATATCGCGACATCTACCTATACAACAGAAATATTTTTATATAAAATGCTTAGAGCTTGTTATTATGTATAGTCTTTGTTCATGATGAGGTTGAGTTATATATATTGATGATGTAACTTATTGCTTACCATTAAATGAATCAGTTCAATGCATCGGCTTCTATTACTATACTTCATCCCCTGTCACCTTTCAGGCCTGAGAATAAGGTGCATGTCATTTACAGAATGAGGTCGCCAGAGGGTGAATTTAATGACTCTATCCTGCATAGGAGGCTAACATCACTAAATTCACCCTCTGGGGACCTCATTCTGCTTGGGTCTCATATTCTCTGGAAAGTTTCTTTATTATCAAATTTCTATAGAAAATTATTCACATAGATTCTATTTATTTTTTAGTTTAGTTTCTCCATATCCCCAAATTGGCAGACCACACATTGCATAATCGAGGTTTGCAATGGGTGCACATCACAATATTCACCATTAGGGAATTTCAATCTGAGTCTGTCTGCCATAGCAGATAAGGCCATGCAGAATGAGGTCCCCAAGAGGGTGAATTTGGGGATGCTAGCCCACTGTGCAGGATAGCGTCACTAAATTCACCCTCTGTGGACCTCATTCTGGAAATGACAGGCATACTAAACTCCATCTCCTGTCCACATTAACCCTTTATGTAGTGAATACCCATGACGAGTAGTTATCCCTTAGGAAATGTTCAGATAATAGGTTAACCCTTTGAACCCGACTGGCCGCAAAAGCGGCCAGCCAGAAAACGTTCATACACCCGACTGGCTGCAAAAAGCGGCCAGCAGCATTCAGTGACATCATAAACCTATGTAGCATGTGTATACATGTTATAACCATTGGTATATCCACTTGGTATATCCACTTCTATCTATGTAAATGATCCCAAGGAACTTCAGCAGTGCCATGCATGGTGCATGTGTATGAGTTTGTTATGTAAATGATCCCAAGGAACTTCAGCAGTGCCATGCATGGTGCATGTGTATGAGTTTGTTGCCGACTAGTTGGGGTAGAAAAACATGCGCATAAGCACAGCGCAGAATTCAACAAACAAGCTCTACATTGTTGCGCGGTTCGCAGGATTGTAGAAAGACACCATTTCGATCACTCTTTTTGGTTTAAATTCGTATTGCATACATAATCAATGTTCTGTCATATGTGAGGAAGGCGCATGCAGTTTCTTATTTGAGTCAATTGTATGGATTTTGTGAAATGATACAATCACATCAAGGATCTCCATAGTACATAAATTTGCGTTATACAGCTGCACGTTTTGACATTGCACCATAGTACTGTGGAAATGGGTTGCATGGTCACAATACCATCTAGTCCGATCTACTTGTGCGTGCACATTACAAACACGTGGTCAAATCGTGCATTATTGAGCAATTATGTAAAGTTAAGACTCGTGGCACCATTTGAACATGACCATCACGTGCCCTATAGGTGGTGTCTAAAACGGGACGTAATGCCATTGAATGCACAGGGAAGTGGTGTCATTCGATCACTTCGGCTATATGCTTAGCAACCATTGATACCGTTAAATACAAACTACATGTAGGTTCAATCTTCTGACCTGATGTATCTCCAGTTTCACAATAGGGTATTGACTGCATAGAAAATGCCGTTTCTTAGCGCGGAATTATACGACGCTATAAGCTATAATTGCATTATACTTTCAGTTCCGGGTAGTTGCTTAGAAACCATTACCAGGGAGTGATCGTGTGGCAAAATTGCTTTAAAGTGGGACCAGTCCGTGTTGTTTAGGACATATCTATTCACATTCAACGGCTATCAGTGCATGTTAATCAAGTTGTTGGGCGTGGCTAACCGTCTATTGTGTCCAATGGTGGCCAGCACACGGATTGTGCGTCGTCGTCAAAACACGCTCAATGGCACATTTCCAGTTTATTGCATTATGTGGGATCAATTGTGCTCCAAGTCGGGCAGAGCATGCGAATAGTTCTTTACCAGAATAAATCTCGTCTTCGACTCGATTGATTCTGGTAAAGAACAATTCTTGTGCTCTAACCCTTACTTGCACACCAGCATAATTACTGCTTAAAGGGACCCAAGGCAATCACGGTGGGTAAATGTGCAAAACAAACAAAAACAGTCTAAAAACATCACCAAAAAGAACATGGAAAAATAGATAAACTTTGTTTTTATATTAAATTTTTTTTGCTCTCCAATAACGAAATAATAATTGCTGACAGCGTATTAAGTTCAAATATTTTAGTCTACTATGTGTAACAACCTTGACAGTTGGAAGCAAAGTTTGATTCAATGATTGTTCCCAGAATCAAATTTTTCATTTCTGAAAAAGCCACCGACCAAATAAAGCCACAATATTCAGGGGATGTGCAGCCTAGAGGCCTTTTAATTTAAGTTCAACAATGACAATAACTGATGGAGATGGGTGGAAGAAACTGACAGTATGCGGATAACCTTTACCCATTATAAGAGAAGTGGAAGGAATGACAGCATTCATCATTTGAGATAATATTTATTAAATCATTTGACTAAATTTCTCTGTACACTGGATGAGAATACTACCTACCAATACAATGAATAGTTTATAATTTACAAATATATAATGTTAGTAACTCATGCCCCCACACACATATATGCAGCCAGAAACTTCTAATTATGTGTCAGTGCTTAACCCTTTACCCAACAAACCGGCCAAATAAAGCGTCAACAGCCTAAAATATCTTCGGTCTGTCTCAATAGAACCATACAAATATGGATATCATTGGAACCGGCTCCTTGACCACATTGTGATAGTTACAGTTATACCCTGTGCCAATGCATTCTCTTATATATGCGAGTCGACCATAGGTCGCCTCGCATATATAAGAGAATGCATTGGTCTAAAAAAAATCTTTTTTTAACACTTTTTACCATTTTTTCTTACATTCTTTAACAATTTTATAATTTTTAATGTGTTAAGCCAATGCATTCTCTTATATATGCGAGGCGACCTATGGTCGACTCGCATATATAAGAGAATGCATTGGCACAGGGCCGTTCTGTTGGGTAAAGGGTTAAGCTTCAACATAATGGCTCAAACAGTTTGCTCATACCTCAACGCATGGACTGCAAAGCATACCTCAATGCATGGACACAAAGAAAACATACCTCAACGCATGGACTGCAAAGCATACCTCAATGCATGGACACAAAGAAAACATACCTCAACGCATGATTATTTGTAGGACATATCTTGCTAATTTAACCCTACCATGACATGAGGTGTGCCGATGCAGCATTAAAGATCCTGTGCCAGTGCATTCTCTTATATATATGAGTCTCCCATAGGGAGCCTCACCTATATAAGAGAATGCAGTGGCGGACACGGTCGAGGTAAATATTGTTAGGCCAATGAATTCTCTAATATATGGGAGACTGGCAAAAACAAGAGAATGCATTGGCACAGGGTTTTCACAAAATTTCAGGAAGCTCCAGTCATGGAAGGGTTAATAAGGGTACGTCTTGGTGGAATGGCTGGGTTTGGTCAAAATTACACAAATCGATAATCACATTAAACTGGACCGATTTCGAAAAAGCGGTGTGGATGAACGGAAGTACACTAATTATTTGTACGGATTTTCGTAGTGTTGTAATTCAAGGCAGCGTGTTATTATGGTACAGTGGGCGACACCACTCGGTTACCAGAAAACCATTTTATGAAGTTATAACAACAAAACCATGGAGATTTCAACATCAGGGTATGACCGGTGACAACTGATGGTATTAAAGAGTCCAGGTTCAGTTTGATTTTATGCCAAGACACTGACGAATGGCTGTTTGAAAACAAATCTTGCTACGAAATTTAGATGTTCGTCATAGGACTGTTTAAAGTCTGTACCATTTCAAGGAAAATTTGAGGGTTCTGCTTTAAAACTTTATAAATTCTGTGTGATAATTCATGCATTGCAGTATTCATTTTACAGACAGATGGTTACATCACTCTACATTGAAATTCTCTCAAGTAATGAAACAAATACAGAAGAATGAATGATCCTCCATGTACTGACCAATGAGAGAAGCAGAATGAAGGATACACCATCTACTAGCCAATGAGAGATTCACAATTTAATATTTCATTACCCTAGAAAATTGGAAAACGATCCTTTGTCTCAGAAGTTTTCAATTCTTCATATTACAGACAATCTTTTAAAAGTTAATATTGGTATATTCAAATCTGCTCTATTGTATATTTGTGAATGGTAGATAACCAAGACTCAATTCACGATTGACAATTGAGGAACGAGAACAGGCAATGAATAGATGAACATGTTAGCAGGTTATGGTTTTTCACTTCCCAGTGTTGTCGGGAAGTGAGAATCCAAACTCACAAACATGAAGTCGCTGTGTTCTGAGGCCAGTTCTCAGTGTTCAAATTTTTTTTCGCAGTGAAGATATGTTGTAAGTAATTGAAGAGCTGAAAACCTGAATACATCTTTAAAAAAAAAAAATCAAATCTGAGACACAAGTCTCAACATTTGCCTCAACATAGATTACAGAATGAAATTAAGATTAAGAATTAATATTTAAAAATAATTTATGTATTTTGCAATATGATTATGTAATAGTTTAACCCTTTACCCAACAGAACGGCCCTGTGCCAATGCATTCTCTTATATATGCGAGTCGACCATAGGTCGCCTCGCATATATAAGAGAATGCATTGGCTTAACACATTAAAAATTACAAAAATTGTTAAAGAATGTAAGAAAAAATGGTAAAAAGTGTTAAAAACAGTTGTTTTTTTAGGCCAATGCATTCTCTTATATATGCGAGGCGACCTATGGTCGACTCGCATATATAAGAGAATGCATTGGCACAGGGCATAACTGTAACTATCACAATGTGGTCAAGGAGCCGGTTCCAATGATATCCATATTTGTATGGTTCTATTGAGACAGACCGAAGATATTTTAGGCTGTTGAAGCTTTATTTGGCCGGTTTTGGCCGGTTTGTTGGGTAAAGGGTTAAATGAAAATTAACCATAGAAATATGGTGCAAGGATGTGGTGTCCATCTACGAGCCACTATTTATAGAGCAAACAATGATAGGCAAGGATCAAGCCTGAGTTTAGTGTGTCTGTCATTTGTAGAATGAGGTCCCCAGAGGGTGAATTTAGTGACACTATTCCGCATAGCGGGCTAGCATCACCAAATTCACCCTCTCGGGACCTCATTCTGCGTGGCCTCATCTGCTATGGGAGAACTAGACTCAGATTGAAGTTCCCAAATGGTGAATATTGTGATGTACACTGATTGGGAACCTCGATTAGGCAATGTGTCATCTGCCAATTTGGGGATAAAGAAACTAAACTAAAATAGAAATAGAATCTATGTGAAGAAGTTTCTATAAAAAATTTCATAATAAAGAAACTTTCCAGAGAAGATGAGGCTTAAGCAGAATGTGGTCCACCAAGGGTGAATTTGTGCGGGATAGCATCACTAAATTCACCCTCTGGCGACCTCATTCTGCAAATGACAGACACCTTATTCTCAGGCCTGGCAGGGATGTGGTATCCATCTACAAGCAACTATTTATAGAGCAAACAATGACAGATACATCACGTTCAATTCGGAGGTAGATTCAATTGTTATCAATAAGATGAATATCCCAATGATTAAAATCCATATCCCAAATATACACTAGACTGATGTGAAAACAGCCTGTAAGCAAGCCTTGAAATAGGGCGTCTGTCATTTGCAGAATGAGGTCCCCAGAGGGTGAATTTAGTAGCTACCCCGCATAGCGGGCTAGCATCACCAAATTCACCCTCTGGGGACCTCATTCTGCTTACACCTCAGCAGAATGAGGTTCCCAGAGGAGGAATTTGGTGATGCTAGCCCGCTATGCGGGGTAGCATCACTAAATTCACCCTCTGGGAACCTCATTCTGCAAATGACACACACTATTTCAAGGCTTGCCTGTAAGACAAGATACAAACAAAATACTAGACTTACATCCCCTCAATTTTATTTATTTGAATCATTTCGATACTTTTTATTATTTTCATTATAATTACCATGTTGTTTGCATCGTTCATAGAGCACATGACTGTATTTTGCACTAACCCATTGCTCAAATTCATTCATTTGTTGCATATATTCCGTTGAGTATACTAGATGTTCCCATAAATGGCAGGATTTAGTGTACAACACCCCTTTAACAGTCAATGACCCATTAATCAGCCTTTTTTATTTTTTATTAAATTGGACAACCTAAATCACCTTATATTAGAGATACTGATTCAATATATAGAACTGACCATTGCCATTTATATTAAAAAGAATAAAAAAAAAAAAAATCGTACTCCCAACCCATTTTCCATAAAAAATTTGATGTAAATCTAGCAATTTATTTATATTGGCGTAAGACAAGATATTCTGAAGAACAAGAACATATACCAGCAATAATAGAGAATAATAAATACTTGTTCAAATTAATACTAAGCAGGTTAAGGAGAAGGAAATATTTTACTTTTTTCAACCAGAGATAAGGACAACTCCCCAAAATTAAATTGTCACCAATTTACAAATGAATTCTAAGCATAAAGGGGAACCAATGAAACGGTTTTATTCTCACTTTTGACAATTCAATGGATGAAAAAGTTGAATTTTGTCTTATTTCTAAGATTATAAAAGGGAGATAATTACGGTTGGAAAATGGGTGTGTAATACAAATATTTCAACTAATCACTTCTCACTTATAAACTAATATGGCAAAATGATTTCTATCAATTTGAAACATCTAGGCTGGTCCCTGGAACACAGATCTTGCGATTTGTCCAAAAAGATGTAAAACAGTAATTTGAACCAATTCCAGACAATCACATTGGGCCTGCTCATGCAGCAGGGCCAAGTACCTACATCGCCAATCAAGTATCATAACCCAAAGCGGAACCAACGTCACAAATCAAGTCTCTAACTGAAAGCAGAACCAACATCACAAATCAAGTCTCGTAACCCAAAGCAGAACCTACGTCACCAATCAAGTCTCTAACCGAAAGCAGAACCAACGTCACCAATCTGGTCTAGTGGTTTTCATATTTAATTTGTTTAAAACATATATAAACATCTGTCTGATAGGATAAATTGGTGGTACATGAGCTGTGGAAATTCACTATGTACATTCAAATATCAGTAATCGTTAAAAATCATATTTATAATTGAAATTTACAAGGTAATTAGGTATGGATTGTGAGCCGATTTTGAATATCAAACACACCTCAACCATTTAATAGATGTTCGTAAAATGCACATAATCAATTTCACTTGTAAGTACAATAACTCCTGAAACAAATATCTGGCTCATTCATGGCAGGAATTCCAGATAGAAGCTACCCTAACGTCAGAAGCGATGGTTTAGAGATTACATTAGTGACGTAGGTTCCCGAATGTCTGAAGTGATGGTTTTGAGATTACATCAGTGATGTAGGTTCCCGAATGTCAGAAGCGATGGTTTAGAGATTACATTAGTGACGTAGGTTCCCGAATGTCTGAAGTGATGGTTTTGAGATAACATCAGTGACGTAGTAGGTTCCTGAATGTCAGAAGCGATGGTTTTGAGATTACATTAGTGACGTGGATTCCTAAACATCTGAAGAAACGGTTCAGAGATTATTATAGTGACGTAGTTTCCTGGCTCTTCATGGCACATTATGACAGAAATATGATTTAAATTCATCCTGATTAAGAATCAACTGCTACTGAATAGGTCAATTTAATACAAAAAATTAAACAAATTAATGATAAGGTGGTGCCCATAAAATGAGTATGAAATGTGGCTGCTAAGTTAACCCTTGCGAAAACCCTGTGGCAATGTATTCTCTTATATATGAGAGTCTACCATAGGGAGCCTCACATATATAAGAGAATACATTGGCCCAACAAAATTTACCTTGACCTTTTAAGCCAGTGCATTATGTAAGCGAGGTTCCCTATGGGGGACTTGCATATATAAGAGAATGCACTAGCACATGATCTTCAATGCTGCACCAGTGCAGCTCCCATCATGAAAGGGTTAATAGGTACGAAAAAATGAATGAGTATTCATAGAGGATGTAGAACATTGGCAATTAATTTAACTATCAGTTAATCCTCCTCTCAAAAAAATTAAACAGGAAAGAAAAAAGTTTAAATCCTATTAGCTGCAACTAAATAACATTAGGAAAAATATGTACCTATTATTTATAATGTGAGATTACAATGTAATTAGTTTCAATCTTTATTATATATTTAAATTTCTTCTGAGATCCAGAAAATCTGTGATAATAATCAGTGTGCTAAATGTTCATAGCTTGTCAGAGTTTACGTCATTTGACAATAACAGTATCAATGACGAGAGATGAACTGCTCAAGTCAGAACTAATATTTTTGTAATGTGTTGTGGTTTTAAGGAGTGTTTCGACAAATCCATTACATCTGTTGTGCTTGCTCATTGCATTGATATTGGAATACAGGCATTACCAAAAAGGCATTTAGAAGGCTGTGATGCATCTGTTGTGTTTGTAATTATGACAATAAAGATTTAGATTTTTGGATTTGACAGGTTTTACATTGTCGTAGAAATAAATTATAACATTTATTAAAGTGTTGTGAAACACTCCTGTAGGGTGATCAAATATAAATTGAGAATAATCTTGCTCAAAGTAGATATTTTTTTACGAGTATTAATCAAAATTGACAACGCACACCGTCATTCTTATATATTAATTAAATGTAATGACTCTCGATGGCGAAATCATTTATTTTAGCTTATCGTCGATAGTTGCCTTTAGTTGAGCTTAGTTCAGGCGATGTTTTCTAACGAGTGGCACGGTCAATTTCAACAATGTTAATAGAATGCTACATTCCCCAGGTTAGCAAGAGCGCCAGGGTACTAACTTATCATTTTCACCCATCCAAACTAGTCCATAATATGTCTTTAACAGATAGATTGATTTGCTATATTGCAGTTATTCCAATAAGTTGTAAGCCCCAATGGGAAGCTCTGTGTTATAATGCAACTGACCTGTGTCAACGGTTTAATATAAACAACAGATCATGTCATCGTCATGGCAACAGACCAATGCAGTCATCTAAATGCTACTTTAACTGCCACATGACTGAAAAGTAGCATTCAGACGAATCTGATGCACCAGTTGCATTGGTCCAAACGTTGCGTTGACACAATCCATTTTCTGCATTATAATGCATGTACACACACATGTGAACAGTTTAACACAGAGCTTCCGATTAATAATTGTAATTAATAAGTTCGATATTGGAATAAATGTAATATTGCAAATCATACAAGTTGATTTTTCTTCGCTTCGAATACAGCGACAATCTTTTATTTTATGGATTGAAAGCAAGAAACATCATGACACCTGCCATATATTACACTGAGTTAAAAACAGAATCTCTCCATTGCATGCGTTAACGGAGACAACATAATGGACACATCGCAGCCATCTGAACACCATAGTGTTATTGTCTAATTAAATTTCAACGTAATGAACGTAATTAACTCGTCTGAACACTCCTTAACCCTTCCATGACTCCAGCTTCCCTGAAACTATGCGAAAACCCTGTGCCAATGCATTCTCTTACATATGCGAGTCGCCCATAGGGCGCCTCACATATATAAGAGAATGCATTGGCCTTGTGAGCCAGTGCATTCTCTTATATGTGCGAGGCTCCCTATGGGAGACTCGCAGATATAAGCGAATGCAGTGGCACAGGATCTGTAATGCTGCACCAACGCAGCTTCCGTCATGAAAGGGTTAAGGGGTCTCTGGAAAAAAAAACACACACATGAGCACCACCTGAACAGCCCATAACAGTCACGCCATTTGAAGCATTTTATAGTAACAAAATTTGGCACAAATTAAAAAGTCAATCATGACATGTCACAATTACGCACTCTTAATCTTGAAATGAAAAAACAAAAACGACATTAAAATTTTCAAATAAAGTTGTTCTTTAACAGATTTCATAACTTTGTTATTTTTTTTATATATCATAAATTTTTTTGCAGATCTTTAAAGAATTCAAACTACCCAGACTAGATTACATATAATTATAACACCGCAATCAAGAAACTAAAGTGCATTAGAACCCCTCCCTCAACACTTACAATGGTCCAACCAACTCCATATCCATGAACCAAACCAAAGCAAGCATTCCATAAAACAAAATGACCACCAAATAAGCACTTCACAAATATCTCAGTTAATTCATTAAGCCCTTGGCTGTGATGACATTCTTAATTGTTAATTATAGGTGATCATTATGTTAATAAACATTACTATTATCTAGAAAGTCATCACTTAAAACAAAATTTCCATTGATACTATCAATGTAAAAAAATTCATAAAAACAAGTTTTCCAAGATTAAATCCCACCAAAATAGTTTTCCAAAAATACAACATTTTGTGAATTTGGCTCCGGTGCTCTGATCCAATACAAAGCTCAGTAAACTAATATTAGAAGCTAGTGAATTCTATAATTAATTTACCAGGTTTAACAAACCCTCTGTTCAAGCAATACCCATACATTAAAGTACAAGTGACACAATATGTTGCATGACACACAAATCTGAAAATAAGGCTCATTCACACCATAAATAGTATCAATCACGGAGGCCACACAAATTAAATTTCCCATTTCTCAGGTCCGCGCTCATGGTCATAGGACGCCACACGTGCAACCTTTTTATTCACATTCTATCTGAAAGATTTTATCGATACGAAATTATTCCGGTACCTTTTTATATAAACACGCACGTAATTGAGATCGAACAGACTGTTTAATCAGTTCAGATTTCCGATTCAATACTGTAATTGGTAAATGTGTTTAAACATTTGTTGTACAAGTGATGCATTTTGACTACAATCTCTGTAAAAAATGTGTATCATACATGACGTGACATATGTGTCGGTCATACATGACATAGCAGCCTAGCTATAGCCTAGCATCACTAAATTCACCCTATGGGGACCTCATTCTGCTTAGGCCTCATCTTCTCTGGAAAGTATCTCTATAATTAAATTTCTATAGAAAGTTCTTCACAAAGATATCTTTTGTTGATTAGTTTCTCTATATTCCCAAATTAGCAGACGACACATTCCATAATCAAGGTTCCCAATGGGTGTATTCACCATTTGGGAACTTCAATCTGAGTCTATGTCTCCCATAGTAGACGAGGCCATGCAGAATGAGGTCCTCAGTGGGTGAATTTGATGATACTAGCTCGCTGTGCGGGATAGCGTCACTAAATCCACCCTCTGGGGACCTCAATCTGCAAAATGACAGGCACAAAACTCAGACATGATCTGTTAGGGGAAATATTGGCCATAAATAAATTATACCCGGAGTTAGCTGATGCAGAAGTGGAATACTTCGTGGGCATGTGCCCCAGAAATTTTTGGCTGTGAGAAACGGAAAATGACTTTGCATGGCCTATCAAATATGTCTATGAACGTAAGCTTTTGATCTCTGAAACGTCAGATAGATAATTTTATAGGAATAAACTACGATGCTATTCGATTGTTGCAGTAATGTTGGAGTAACATTTGATGTGATTTATCAAAGATGAATAGAAAAAGAATATTCTTTTGACAGTCTACAAAACAGAGTCAATCTTTTAGCAGAATCTTTCAGTCAACATACCATGGTACAAGACGATGAGAATTACATATAAATATTGTTCAGGCCAAAACAATATATTCCTGTGTTTCTGGTGACATGCAAGAAAAAAATAGGGGTTGGCGGGTGGGTGGTTTTTCATATTATTTTATTTTTTCATTTTATTTTCAACTTTGCTCAAAATAAATATGAATACCCCCAGACTGCTTCTCCTTGTTTTTAATGTACTATACAATAATAAAACTTAAGTACATAATATTAGAATATAGTGTAATTTATTGTTTCATTGAATAAAACATGAAAAAATAAGTTTGATTCGGGTGTGACCTAATTGAAGTGTGGTATAATTTCCAGTTTAACAGTACACATGATGTGTTCGTTTTACACAGAAATTAATCGGTTTGAATGGAAAATAAAATCGAATGCACACTAATTTTGAAAAATCAATAAAACGAAAACTGTCGGGGGCGCCGGAATAGGGGCGGGCGGGTCACCAGAAACACAGGTCTTTTTTATTTTGGCCTCATGTATAACTATCCCAATGTGTAATTCTCACTTGAGAGATACCACTGACATAGGCAGTCCTTCGATTTTGAGGAGATACCACTGACATAGGAAGTCCTTCGATTTTGAGGCGCACAATTGCACGCCATAGCGCACCTGGAATTGAAAAGTATCTCGCAAAAAGGTACACGCCACACGATCTTGGTTAAGTTTACTCAATGTTTTAATAAAATGCAAAACAGTAATGGTTGGGATCAAGCCTTGAAATAGGGTGTCTTGTCATTTGCAGAATGAGGTCCCCAGAGGGTGAATTTAGTGATGCTACCCCGCATAGCGGGCTAGCATCACCAAATTCACCCTCTGGGGACCTCATTTTGCTGAGGTGTAAGCAGAATGAGGTCCCCAGAGGGTGAATTTGGTGATGCTAGCCCGCTATGCGGGGTAGCAGCACTAAATTCACCCTCTGGGGACCTCATTCTGCAAATGACAGACACACTATTTCAAGGCTTGCGCACAATTGCTCTTGCACGCCATAGTGCACCTGGAATTGAAAAGTATCGCGCAAAAAGTTACACGCCCCACGATCTTGGTTAAGTTTACTCAATGTTTTAATAAAATGCAAAACAGTAATGGTTGGGATCAAGCCTTGAAATAGGGTGTCTTGTCATTTGCAGAATGAGGTCCCCAGAGGGTGAATTTAGTGATGCTACCCCGCATAGCGGGCTAGCATCACCAAATTCACCCGCTGGGGACCTCATTCTGCTGAGGTGTAAGCAGAATGAGGTCCCCAGAGGGTGAATTTGGTGATGCTAGCCCGCTATGCGGGGTAGCAGCACTAAATTCACCCTCTGGGGACCTCATTCTGCAAATGACAGACACACTATTTCAAGGCTTGCGCACAATTGCTCTTGCACGCCATAGTGCACCTGGAATTGAAAAGTATCGCGCAAAAAGTTACACGCCCCACGATCTTGGTTAAGTTTACTCAATGTTTTAATAAAATGCAAAACAGTAATGGTTGGGATCGTCGGAGAAACCATAGCCTCAAAGGTTATACACTGGAGTGTTTTTTAACCCGTAATGGTCTGTGTGTACTGTTCAATGTGTGTGTTTCGCACACAATCAAAGATATTATCAATAGAATCAAAGAGACAACGTTGTTAAAACAATCAAATATATTACATAATCGCTCAATACTGGTAAGCACGTGGTAATAGTTCCGAGTTACAATTGAACAGGCGCCTTACGAAAAAGGAAAGAGTAAACCGTACGGATTACCAACTTGCCATTGGCCAGGGAATATATTCCCAAAACAATCACAGGAAGAAAGTTTTTGTTGAAGCAAACCAACAATAAACATTTTGTTTGAAGATCTATTTTAGTAAAATAGCAGAAAGCAATGTTTTCTGAGTGTATTAAACTATTATAGACATGTTAACATGCACATGCATCAGTTATTATTTATTTGGTGCACAAAGCGAAATTGTGCACCTTGATCCAAAACTGCGCACCAGCGTTTTAAAAATCAAAGGACTGCATAGGCCATCATTGTAAGAGAGCTTTACCACAAGGGGGTGACCTTCCAGTGTTAAAAGACGCCCCTTGGACTACATGTATATGATCATGATACTCTTACGGTTCAAGATTGTTTAGATCAAAAGAATAAAAGTAAATTTAATTCACAATTTTTAGAGATATGCTAGCATAAAACACAATTGCAGTTAGTTATATTGATGAGGAGCACATTGATGATGCCAAACAATCACAGATTTGCTCATCGCCAGTCATATCAAAGCATATGTCGCTCATCACCAGTCATATCAAAGCATACGTCGCTCATCACCAGTCATATCAAAGCATACGTCGCTCATCACCAGTCATATCAAAGTATGAGTTGCTCATCACCAGTCATATCAAAACATACGTCGCTCATCACATGACATATCAAAGCATACGTCGCTCATCACCAGTCATATCAAAGTATAAGTTGCTCATCACCAGTCATATCAAAACATGCATCGCTAATCATCAGTCATATCAAAACATGAGTCGCTCATCGGCAGTCATATCAAAACACGAGTCACTCATCGCCAGTCATATCAAAACATGCGCCACTCATCACGGGTCATAGCAAAACATGAGTCGCTCATCGCCAGTCATATCAAAACATGAGTCGCTCATCGCCAGTCATATCAAAACATGAGTCGCTCATCGCCAGTCATATCAAAACATGAGTCGCCACTCAAACCAGCAGTCAATCATTCTCATCCAAATGTACAAGATTTAGCCCTTTTGTTTGAAAATTTACACAGAACTGTACAAATTGCGAGATAATTTACATAAAAATAAAATATACGTCTTGATGAGAAGCAACATTGATGCTAGTCCGATGATAACAGGTATGACGGCGGCTTCATGTGTTCCAAGTCTTTTATTTGTTGCGATAAAAATAAAATTCTGAAAAAGAAAGAAAAATTCATTGAAATAAGGGTGTTGAGATATTGCCCGAACCTCAAAAGATGGTCAGGTAGCAAACACAATTTCCAGCAAATTTGGCCAATTTGGGAGGGGATTCTGTAATTCAAATCTGTGCCGAGCCATTTTTTTTTGGCATATATCCAATCAAGCATTTTATATTTTTGACAGAAATGATAGATGTAAACAATAGTCTCTAATTGGGCTTCTTCGTACAATTTGTCACTGAGTTTGTCCCCTTGACAAAACGCATATTTTACCCATTTTTTTAAAACTAAAATTTACTATTATCAACCCAAAAGCAGACCACACAGACTGAATGTCAGTAAATAAGCTTCTTCTAACTGATAGAGCTATGGTAGACCTGAGAAATATTTGAAAAAGAGAAAAAGTTTATCATACCATTTTCAAAATATTTTTGCCAGCGCAGATGACAAAATTCAGGGGAGAGAAATCAGGCTATTTTCCTATAACCACAGAGTTAGTCTGCACTGAATACAAAATCATATTTTGAGTCAGCAGCAAAAAAATGGGTCGGTCGCAGGCCTTTAGATTAGTGTAATTTAGGCACATCAGGACGAAACATGGTTCAGAACGGCTGGTAGGAGGATAACATTTCAAAATTTAGACTATAAAACTTTAAGTCCTTGCACTCAAGTGTCAGAGAATTAACAATTCCAGGATAATTTTTCATTTATATCAATATGAGAATCGACCTGTCAGTGTTTCTCAGTGCTACAGGTATATAAACTCCCATTCTCATTTTTTTTTTGGGCACATTTCCATATTTTGGGCACAGCGTTTACCAACGTGAGTTCGGGGGAATATGAAGGCCTGATTGGTTGTAAGAAGGGAAATAAACAATCTTTTAATTATGTCCATAAAAATTCAGCATTGGAGAATGTAATTGTCTTGAAATAGTTCACGCTTACCTCTGGTCGTGAAGAGTGGACTGAATTTCACATATTCGAACAAGAGATCGTGCCTTCTTCAATTCAACAGAAACTTGACTACAATGTAATGCACCAATATTGATTGCCTCCTCTCGATAGTGATTTGCCTGAAACAATTATTTTTACCATTAGTTTTCAATTTATATAATTCAATTAGTCAGGATAAAATGGGAGATGCTATTATGAATTGTACACAAACAAACAATAGCAGTGACACTAAATTGTAGTATTGGAAATGTTATTATGGGCGGACGCTGAATTTTCTAAGTCAAATGGACATTATAAAAAACAAAGTATGTTAATAGGGTTTGTTGTACCTTTATGAAGTTCATTTAGGAAAACTCACACACCAAATTTGGTTCCGATAAAATGACCCAAACTAAAGTTATCATCCGGAAACCTCAAATATTGAAAATTCTAATTCGAAAAGAGCTATAAGTCAGTAAAAAATATTGGTGCCGCATTAAGATCCTGTGGCAGTGTATTTTCTTATATATGCAAGTCTCCCATTGGGAGCCTCTCATATATAAGATAATGCACTGGCCTACAAGGTCAATGTAAATATATGCGAGGCTCTCTATGGGAGATTCGCATATATTTTAAGGCATTGGCATGGGGGCTGACTGCGCCTAAAAGTATGCAGCTGGACATTTGCAGAATGAGGTCCCCCAAAGGGTGAATTTGGTGATGCTGCCAACATAGCAGGCTAGCATCACTAAATTCACCTTCTCAAGACCTCAATCTGCTTAAGCCTCATCTTCTCTGTAAAGTATCTTCATAATAACAAATTAACATTTTTTTTAGTTTCTTTAGAAACTTTACGATTTTGGAACTTAAAGGGGTACTGTACGCCAAATGTTGTTGTTGGTTTCTATAGTCTCCGAGTCTGAGAATAAGGTAACACTTTTTTCATTATTTGAAAGTCTGTTGAGTACGAAGTAGTGTTACGGATGACAAATTTACCGGAATGCAAAAATACAAATTGTCGTTGTCGAGTAATTTTTGTACAGTTTTCAACCAAATGAATCAAATAAAAGTTATATTATAGGCATACTAGTCCCATATAATCATTTAAGTTATTGTATCGTCGCTAGTCAGTGAGTGGCTTGAGTGTTCTCCCCGTATCATCATAATATTTTAAGCGATCGTGTGTGCGATCGGTTTAACAAGCCAGTATCCCTCATTTACTTTATTTGATTACGCAAATTCGTAATTTAATTGACGACATTTTATGGCTCCAGTCATAAATTCAATTTATATCAAATTATTAACTTTTAAATTATTAAATTTTAAGATAGCCTATTAACCTGAGCGTTTACAGAATACATCTTCGACTCAAATTACTTATGTTTCTATATATTATCGATATTAGATCGTTGTTGTCACCGGAAATTTAATGAAAATGGCGTACAGTACCCCTTTAAATCTGAATCTAGGAGATGAAGCCATGCAGAATGAGGTCTCCAGAGGATGAATTTGGTGATGCTAAATTCACTGTTTGGGGACCTCATTCTGCAAATATCCAGCACCATAATTTCAGGCCTGTGGATGGGGACCGGATGAGGGGTAATGTCGCAAGAGTTATACTCGTCCTTGACCTCGATCAATGGTATACTCATCTATAATCTCAAATTGACTCCACCCACCCCTCATGTGCAATTTGACTTATATATCAAGATGTTCCACCCACTTTTGTGTTCTACAAACCACCTCCATCTACCAAGTCGTTGGCATGTTTCGGCAATCATGTGAACAAGGGATGGATGTAATGGTCTTCTTCTTCTTCTTATTCTCTCCTATCTCCTGTCTACTACCCTGTCTTCTTCACCTACTGTCTCATCTTTCGTAATTTATCTGGCAGTTTCCCTTTAATATTTAGTTACTACTTATTTTGTATGCTTATGTTATTTCATTTGTCATATGTTATGTTACTTTGTTCAGCCTACATAATTGGCTACGGCAATCAGCATTGCCGAAGCAATTTGCTGAAGCAAACTGGGCCACGGCATACTGTTGCCGTAGCAGATTGCCGAAGCCAAACAATCTGAATTAACCCTTATTCCAACGTATCGTCTTTTGACGTCTTTTGTTGTAGCGTCCGTATCGTCTTTTGACGTCTTTTGTTGTAGCGTCCGTATCGTCTTTTGAAGTCTTTAATTTTTGCGTTTTCAACACTCGGATTTGAGACTCGAATAAAGAGTAATAATGATGATTTACATTGATTGTGTTTTGTTCTGCTGGTGGTTAAGATCATGAAGGGCACATATTAAATCCTTTCTTCCTTTGCTAGGCTTTAGATTTGCAAAATGTTTACTTAGAATACTGTTTTGGCCGACAAAATGAAAACAAACGAAATAGAAACACGTGGTTTCGACGAAAACGAAAGTTGTTGTCAGAGACGCTTCCTTGTTGATTGCGTTATGCGTGGCCGCGAGGGTAAATCTATGTAAAATATGACAACTTGAAATTGATATTTATATTGGATTATGTATTATTTCTTAAGTGGTGATTTTATATTTCCAAATAGTGCAATATGAACATTTCCCCAGCCGTAATTAAATCGGCCACAGCTAAGCAAAATATCAGCGTGACAGTTGCGGAACTGGCCATTGGGATGTTTTTCCTGTCGAGTTCCATTATGATTGTCACTTCACCCGTGAAAAAAGATTTTTATAATAATATTTTTTTTAATGGACTAACATCATAATGCAGGCACGTATTTTCCACCTTGCCTTCCTAAATATTAAAAAATGTTGACATAGAGTATGTTCTCAGTCTCGTATTGGCTGACAAAATGAAAAAAACGAAACAGAAACACGTGGTTCACTGGTAGCGAATTTTCTACGAAGACGAAATTTGATCAATATTTAATGTAGGTGAACTTCTCCACAAACCAAATGTTGGGAAACATATTCATTTAGTGTCACAATTGTTGTTTAATTTGAGAACTCGAACATTGCAATTCCATATTGATGACTCAAAGTGGATCTTTCTGCTTTTATTGCACAAATTTACTCTGCGAAATCAGGTTATGTCGGAGCATCGGAATATTATTTCCGGTTGTAATGTAACTACGGACGCGGCCGTTGTTGTGCTATCGGCGGGATTCTGAACACATAATTAAAACTTTTTTAAATATATTATCTACAAATTTAGTATAATAAATTGATGAGATATTACTTTTATATATCCATCTGTTCAAGATTTCAAATATACCGCGCAAAAGACCATCGACCCTGATCGATCGAGAAAGAAATCAATAAAAAAAAGTCAATATCTCCTGGGTTGACATCAAGTCAGCCCAATGCGGGTGCTTCTAAATAAAGGCGAGTTTACAGTTGAGTTGACATGCAGATATCTCAAATTCATCTTGGGAAACTTCTTTGCGTGTATGCATATATAATTACCGAGTATAAAGTAATAAGGTACTTATATCAACGCAATGTCGATAAAACAAAGAATATCCCAAGCGACACATTCGAGCACCTGCTGGCGACGTCTCAAGTTAGCCCACTGCCATTTCGAACAATTCGCGCTCGTTTTCTGTCATCTAATTAGCATCAATGGGAAAACTCCACCCCTAAACTTGAGCCAATGAAATCAGTTCAAACTTCTAATCATTGATGTCATTGGTTGTCAATGAAAACATTCTTAGAATCAACAAAAAGTGACCTTTGAACATGTGGTTTTTGCACGAAAATTTACAAACTTTCACAAAGCAACGTGACGTAATTGCTAATAATTTGCTCTTTTATCGGAAGTCTTTTTACGACTTTTGTCAAATCATGGTTTATATGATTAATGCACATCAAATATAAAGACATTTGGTTTAATTATTTTATTTATAATACGCTTTTTTGTTTTCAAAAATCATGAATTATTTTTTTTTCAATCAGGACACGAATCCGTGGGTAAACAAACTTAAAGGACATACTCGCATAGGCATACCGTAAATTTGCATAAAATGTCATTTTTGACTCACATGTGTGATAAAATGAAGATAAACGGTTGTTTATATGCACAATATTTAGTTCGTCTATTGGTTTATGTTTCCATTATCTTATTCACAGATGACACTTATTATATAAAGTGAAAGCTTGTTTGTTGTTGCATATCGGATGATACACATGGCACATATACCTGTGGCCAGTATTGGGAAACACCCAATGATATTATAACGTCAAATTCCTGTTGGCTAACGTAATTACCTTCATACCTGGTGACGTTGGCTATATGACTGGTTTAACTACATGTGCTGTTGGGAAAAGGGTTAAGAGGGCTGCTTTGTTTGGAGAGGAGGGAATATTAAGTGCCTTGCGCACTTGTCCTCCAATCCATTTGCTATATTTATGAGCAATCAAATATGTTAAACTAAAAAAACCCGAAAGAGACCCGCTAATTAGTTGTACATAACGTGACTGCCAATTATGAGGTGAAGGTTGAGTATAGCTGTTGCGACATTACCCTCTACCGTGGATAGATAGATAGATCTTTATTTGTACAATAATATACGATACATTGACAAAGTAGTGAACAAAATTGTATTATTGCACAGGAGCAGCATGACCTAGATGGCCGTCTTCCTGTTTCCCCTGAATGATAAGTGCAATATGAATATATCATAGCGTGTATAGAATTTGACACAGACTATTTGGTATTTGGATGGCCGGTTGGTGCCTACTAATATTTTATGTGATAATTTTAATCAAGGCTGGGTTAAATTTTGAACAATACTTTACTATAATAGAGATTATTTTTTATTTTTTTTTTGGACAAGTTTAAGAGTTTGTAACAAAAATAGTGAGGTTGTTGCGACAGTCCTGTGTCACATTCGCAGACAGCACCGTGCATGTGACACATGGCTATCTAGGATGTTCAGGGTAATAACTGGAGTGAATAATATTTTGAGTTAAAAAGTTAAGTGGATGAGGGCTGACTGTTGTTGAAGGAACACTTACTTGTCTCTCTGCATGTGCAGCTGGCCAGCCAAGAACATGTCCAACTAGGTTTTCATTAACATAATTAGATAATGAGGGAGTGAGACCACCTGACGATTCTTTGGGTCCCGCTGCCGACAGACCAACAACGTTACTACTGAGTGGAACGTCAGCTATACCATCCAGACTGCCAATACTGGAAGTTGGGCTTTGACTGTAGAAAAGAAATAAGATGAAAATTACTCCATGTGAAATAAATAATTTAACCCTTTCATGACGGGAGCTGCGCTGGTGCAGCATTAAAGATCCTATACCTGTGCATTCTCTTATATATTCGAGTCTCCCATAGGAAGCCTTGCATATTTAAGAGAATGCACTGGCTTACAAGGTGAAAGTAAATATTGTTAGACCAATGTATTCTCTTATATATGTGTAGCCCATATGGGAGACTCGCATATATAAGAGAATGCATTGGGAAAATTTCATGAAGCTCAGTCATGGAAGGGTTAAATGAAAGCTGTTTCTGGTTGGGCTTTTACACTTTAGGTAGCTAGGTGATATCACAATGTCGGCTTCAATAAGGAAATACTGCCCAGGGATATAGTGAAAATACAAATTTATGAGTGAAGAATATCAATTAATTAAATTCAAACATGTATAAATATCAATATTGATTAACCCTCTCTATACTAAATACTCATTGACGAGTAGTTATCCCTTAGGAAATGTTAAGATAATAATTTCAACAAAAGATGTTTGTTGAACATATTATATGAACATTTCTCACAAATAAATAGCATTCCTTCTGCAATTTCTGTCATCTGCTTATTTTTCCTAAACATCCCTCCAGTTGTATACTTTAGAAATTGAGTGGGAGAATCCATTTAGTATGGAAAAGGTAGACAGATGAGGTACGGGTGATCGGGGTCGCATGCAAACAAATTTAGGAAGACATCTCCTTTAGTTGGCTGTAAAACAGTTTTTAAAATCTTCGTGAGAATTTATCCCCCAAGTCACAACATCAGCTGAGGCAGGGTTTCCGCTGCTTACGGCAAGCAGGCTGTCCAGCAGCCTCATTCCCCTCCCAAACCTTGACTTAATATTGGCCACAAAATAACCACAGACCTAGCTCAGCCCACTTTTTACACAGGATGAGTGATCACCGCCATGATGATTAACAGATTGCAAGGAATCCTGAACTTGGTGCCTGAATAAGACATGATCAATAGCACGGACTACATGCATAGTTGTCTATACCATCCTGGGTAATGCTGTGTCAGCGAATGTTTAGTAGTAATCAGCCTTTCATATTTTAAAATCGCTTAAATTGCTACTCTTATAAAAGTCGTATCAACTGTATATTGGTGTTACATGCTTTTAGCTCATCAACTTGAGATCAAAGAAAGACGATCTGTTTTAATTTGGTTTCTACAGGAAGCTTCAATGTTCCTGCTTGTTATCTCAAATGCAAGGAAATGACTACTTTTCAGTGATAAACATCCAAATTTCCTCCCGACAGGCCCCATTCCCCCCAACCCCTAGCGGAAACCCTGGCTGAGGGCAGGAATGAATTTTCATTAATTAATTAACCACTGGATAACTGAACAATCAAAGATGGATAGTTAATTCAACTTACTTGATCCCCATTTTGTTTTTAAGGATGTTCAACTAATAAGTTCACCAAACAGCCTCACATTGTTTATTGAGGCTGTCTTGAACTTATTATATGAACCACAAGACATAAATAAAACAAGAATTCATATCAGAGATGTGTGGTCGAGATGCAGTAGCTACGTAAAAACATGGGCTTGAATTGAAAATGCATTAATCGTTACTGGCTACCAATTAATCTAAATGAACTAATTAAGAACTCCACCAAAAATACAAGAGGTGGCCGGTTTTTTAACTCCATCAAGACAATGTTGAACAAGTCCGAATATCAAAATTGGTTGATATTTGTTCAAGTCATCATGCTAGCGCCATCTGAAGACGCCCGTATTCCCACGAACTGACCTCGCCAAACTATTGGTTGAGTATTTTGAAAAACTTGTCCAAAACTAATTGTATCCAATGGTGTTATTATAACTCATGCTATCTGAAAATCCCAACATATGAAGAATAGATCTTTCCAATCTATACTTTCAGAAGTGAATGGGAGAATCCATTCTATTATGAGTGGGATGTAGGATACATACCAGGATCTATCACTGCGCTCCGACCGTGGACTCATATCTCCTAATCGATCCTCACCATCACGAAGATGCGTCGGCAAAGAAGAGTAATTTGGTCTATGGTATTGTTGAGGTTGTGGACTCATAGTATTTTTCATCCTTTGATGGGGTTGAGAGTCAATAGCACTGGACCTTGATGGGGTTTGACTAATTGTAGCTGAAAAAAAGATATTAATATTTCATTCAGTATTTTAATTAATTAGATTTCCCCTAATCAAATTAAATTTCATATATGTAAGAGAAATGTATAATATTTAAGAAAGGGATGTTTTTTTTCCGCAGCATTTTCATTTTAGATAACCTCCAGGTCATTTGCCTCAAATTAGCAAGCCTGATCTACTGTTTCAAAAATAATTTCTCACAACTATATCAGCTATAATAACAACTTACAGCTCAGTTTTTGCTGGGCAAAATTAACTTGCCGGTTGATGGCCTCTTGGAGTTTCTGAAGTGTTTGGAGTGCTAAAAGAAGAAACAGAGCTAGTTAATAAATAAGATTAATTGAATTCCACTGCGCAAAGATTCCAAAAGAATATTTCTATTTTATTGCAGAATGCTTCTGGTAGGCATAACGAAGAATTAATCAGTTTATCATTAATTGACATAATTCAAAAGAAATTAATGAAAAGAAGAGGCATACAGTAATGCTCTAAGTAATCAACTTCTTAACCACAGCAGAATTATGGGTAACTTTTCAGGATTTAGTCGGAAATATGGTTTGTTGCCATTCATCAGAAAGCTCTCGGGATTTAGTTGGAAATATGGTTTGTTGCCATTCATCGGAAAGCTCTCAGGAGAGCTCTCCGATGAATGGCAACAAGCCATATTTCCGACTAAATCCTGAAAAGTTACCCATAATTCTACTGTGGTTAAGAAGTCGATTACTTAGAGCAATACTGTAGTTGCTATCTAGTTAAACTCATTTGTTCTACTTTCAATTAGATAGAGAGCATAAACAATTTCAAAAGTGACAGCAATAGTTTTCCATTATTTGACGACAAATGATAGCAGAAAGCATTTTTGTTCTCTAAAAGAATCTTAGACAAATAAAAGTAATAAGAGTATGAGGTTTAGCTAAGACACAAACATGCTAAAGACAATAATTGAGTTAATATGTATTTTGTTAGTAAGGAGAAGGACCATATTTTAGTTAATATGGACTATAATGCCCTAAATAATAGACTCCTTAATCACAGCAGAATTATGGGTAATTTTTCAGGATTTAGTCGGAAATATGGCTTGTTGCCATTTATCGGAAAGCTCTCCCCGAGAGCTTTCCGATAAATGCAACAAGCCATATTTCCGACTAAATCCTGTAAAATTACCCATAATTCTGCTGTGGTTAAGGAGTCGATTATTTAGGGCATTACTGTATTTAGTTATGTTAGTTAGTTAGTACGGAGAAGGTGAAACCATGAGGACCCACAGAGACAGAAGTTCATTATTTTCCTAAAAATAATGTCATTGTTTGACAATTATTCAGTCCATATTTAATTGGATGAGGAGCCTAGTTTATGTTCCACATCATACACTGTGATGCCAATGAAAGGAAATTCTGGAAAAATAAGTAAACCAGTTTGTTCTATCAACTTAAAAGCCGAAAAATAGGAATCTTGAAAGACTATTAGTCTGCTGCTAAATAAATGAATGCAAAATTTTGCAGCACAGAACAAATCAGATATGGATATCTAATAGAGAGAAAGCGAGAGATCTATCAAAAATGTTTTCATGGTTACAGACCTACATTAAGGTTAAAACAACAAATTAAAAAACAAAATCTAATTCTACTTCTCCTATGATTTTATCCCAAGTTACTGGTAAATATTTGTCAGAAAACACACATGACATATAAATTTGGCTGATAAATACAATAGTACTGCCATTTTGTTTACTGTAAAATTCCACATCTTCAAATTGTCGGTGTTTAGACAATAAAGATGAGCTTCTTTAAGGTAAATAGTTCCGCAGTAACAGAAATTTAATAGCCTGGTTTACAAAACCATCCTACAAAACCCTGAGTGCATCTTTAACCCTTACTATACTAAATTGATTCTTCCAATCAGTTACAGTTATATAAAAGTATACATTAGAATGGTCTATTATTCATCTGGAGAGGTTTTTATTTTAAATAAGCAGACGACAGATAATACATGTACAGAAGAAGCCCTATTTATTGAAGGGAAATGTTCAGATAATAAGTTCAATAAAAAAAGTTTGTTGATCGTTTGTTGATCTTATTATCTGAACATTTCCTAAGGGAACTACAGTAATGCCCTAAGTAATCGACTCCTTAAACACAGCAGAATTATGGGTAACTTTTCAGGATATAGTCAGAAATATGGCTTGTTGCCATTCATCGGAAAGCTCTCAGTAGTACTCGCCAATGGGTATTTAGTATAGAAAGTGTTAATTAAAACAGCTGCGAAAAGACTACCAAGTCAATAATTTCTACGATGTATGAAACAGAAAGTTTGAGTACACAGATATGAAGCTACCAAGTGATTAAACAGCGAACGAGGAATAAACTTGAGGACAATGACAAGAAAACTATAGTGTTAGGGTACTAAACACATTGTATTTACACTGCTACCATAGAGAAAACTAAAGAGTCAGGGTACTAAACACATTATATTTATACTACTACCAAAGAGAAAACTATACTGTCAGGGTACTAAACACATAGAATTTATACTATTACCATAGAGAAAATTACAGTAATGCCCTAAATAATCGACTCCTTAACCACAGCAGAATTATGGGTAACTTTTCAGAATTTATTCGGAAATATGGCTTGTTGCAATTCATCGAAAAGCTCTGTGAGAGCTTCCCGATGAATGGCAACAAGCCATATTTCCGACTAAATCCTGAAAAGTTACCAATAACTCTGCTGTGGCCAAGGAATCAATTATTTAGGGCATTACTGTATAGTCAGGGTACTAAACACATTATATCTATACCACTACCATAATTTAACTGATGATCTACAACATTAAACTGATTGCTAAGATTGATGCATGTATTAAGCAAAGAGTTCTGATTGCAGTTTTCTGATGGTGTTAATAGCAATGGAGAATTCAAAGAGTTATTTTGCAACATGAATTCACTGACATTTGAGCTACATGTATATGATTTAATAGTAATATGATGTGATTACAAGCAAACATTTATACAGACTCAGGAAGATGATGAGTGAGAATAATGCCCAGTGGTAACAAACCTGATTAGAGCGTGTCTGTCATTTGCAGAATGAGGTCCCAAGAGGGTGAATTTAGTGACACTATCCCGCATGGTGGGCTAGCATCACCAAATCCACCCTCTAAGGACCTCATTCTGCTCAGCTCTCACTGCATGAAATTGCAAATTTGAAAAAGACTAAAAGGGACACCAAATAATTAAACGATCAGGCCTTTTCCCCCCAATTCTAACCTGACCCACATATTGTGCCAATTCCAAACAAGGTTTGGTGGTTATCAAGGAATCCTAGCGGGAAATATTAGCCAAATACAAAGAAAATTATTGTAAAAATGATTGGAGCCAACTTAAATTCAAACTTGACCTTATTACATATTCAGACACATGCATACCAGACGACATGTATGATTTCCTTAAGATTATATGATGCCATGCTGAAGAAACTTAAGATGGACACTGCTGATTTCTATGGGGTCTGAACTTCCTGATGTTTCATTATGATGACAAAAAAAAAAAACATAATCTGGAGTTCCATGATTATTGAATGGGAGTGTTAGTAAGGAAAAATCCAAACATTTAGTCAAAGCTCTAGATGATTCATGTTGGCATGGAAACCTACATGAGTCAATATTATATTGCTAAAGCCACCATCACCACAAAAGGCAATTTGAGAAACAAAAGGAACATTCAAAAGGAGTACCAAGTGCCTAGATGAGAAGGCAGATTTTATATGTTGATACTAGTACATGTAAATAAAAAAAATAAAAAATAAAATAAAATAAAAAAATAACATGCCATTGGGTACAACATGTTGTCAAGGCGTGAATTTCAAAGATCAAATTAGTATTTTCTTTGTCAAAAGTTGTTTTTGTATGGAAGAATTTTCAATCAAATCATTATAACTTTTCTTTCATAGTGACGTCCACATGTACTTCTAATTCTAAGTCTTCTACAGTATTTCTCAGTTGAATTTTGCTTCAAAAGGAAGATTTTTTACAAAAGAAAGCTTTGGCTTTATTGAGAAAATACAAAATCTTTAACAAAGGGGCTACCGGTATATTAACCCTTTCATGAATGGAGCTTCCTGAAATTTTGCGAAAACCCTGTGCCAATGAATTCTCTTATATATGCGAGTCTCACATAGGATGCCTCGATTATATAAGAAAATGCATTGGCCTAACAATATTTACCTTGACCGTGTAAGCCAGTGCATTCTCTTATATATGTGAGGCTCCCTATGGGAGATTCGCATATATAAGAAAATGCACTGGCACATGATCTTTAAAGCTGCACCAGCGCAACTCCCGTCATGAAAGGGTTAAATGAAATTATAGGTATTCCATAAGACTCCATTTTGAGTTCCTTTTGTTCTACAATCCCTTAGGGTCCATCATGAAAGTATGGTCTACACACTCTTTTGTGCAATGTCTTGATTGGCGTCAGCACCAATATTAGCAATCATCCCTCTCAAGCTATCAGCACCTGACACGGCTGACGACAGCGTCTGGTTAATGTTGCCAGTGGCCGACGACATCGGTATTCCGCCTGACATTGAGGCCGGAGTGCCAGCACTGTACGCCGGCATCGAGGACGATGAACTCGGGTACATATTTGTTGGAGTGCTTCCTGGGGATATATCCATATCTCCAGATTCTAAAAATAAAAGGCAAATAATGAGGTTCCCAGAGGGTGAAGTTGGTGATGCTAGCTAGAACAAGCCTTGAAATAGTGTGTCTGTCATTTGCAGAATGATGTCCACAGAGGGTGAATTTACTGAAACTATCACATAAAGTGGGCTAGTATCACCAAATTCTCCCTCTGGGAACCTTATTCTTCTGAGGGTGCTGAGGGTGCTGCTTTGGGAGACCTACGTGTAGTATCAGATTGAAGTTCCCCAGTTGAAGTTAGTGATTTTCACCAATTAGCCACCTTTATTATGCATTTAACTTCTGAATATTAGGGGATATAGAAACTGAACAGAAGGGGAAAAAGTAACTAAAAAATTTCCCAGAAGATAATTCCTGAGCACAATGAGGTCCCCAGAGGGTGAATTTAGTGATGCTCGCCCGCTGTGCGGGGTAGCATTACTGATAGTAAATTCACCCTCTGGGGACCTCATTCTACAAATGTATGTCAGACATTGTGGACAAACTATGTCAAGGCTCGCCTGAGAAAGAGAGGCACTAGAAATCCTTCCTATTCAAGCTAAGAGGAATTAGCATTTTAACCCTTTCATGATGGGAGTGTCCTGGTACAGCATTAATGATCATGTGTCAGTGCATTCTCTTATAAATACAAATCTCCTTTTGGGAGCCTCGCACATAAAAGAGAATACACTGGCTTACATGGTCAAGGTAAATATTGTTAAGTCAATGTATTTTCTTATATATGTGAGGCTCACTATGGGAGACTCACTCACATATATAAGAGAATACATTGGCACAGGGTTTTCGCAAAATTTCAGGAAGCTCCAGTCATGGAAGGGTTAAGACCAGTATATAGTTTGTTTCCGTGAGTTTTTGAGTGTCGGCACTAAGTTCATTATCCAGGTCCTGGTGTAGCACTCTATTACAGTAATGCTCTAAGTAATCAACTCCTTAACGGCTTAATCACAGCAGAATTATGGGTAACTTTTCAGGATTTAGTCGGAAATATGGCTTGTTGCCATTCATCGGAAAGCTCTCCCCGAGATCTTTCCGATGAATGGCAACAAGCCATATTTCCGACTAAATCCTGAAAAGTTACCCCTAATTCTGCTGTGGTTAAGGAGTCGATTACTTAGAGCATTACTGTATCTGACATGTCACGTTTGGTTTCCTGTGGTCCGGTAGATAATAGATTATGTCTGGGGTATGAGCTTTATCAGGGGATGTGCTTGCAGATAGCCCCATGATGTTGATTCCGTTAGAAAAGTACAATTCAAGAAAAGGAGCTAGTACATGTAGATTAAGCCTAATTTCCTTTGCCGTTTGGTTGCACATAGGCCATGATGGCTTTGTATAGATTTATATTGTTCGATGATATGAAGACTTGTGTGTATTGCGTGTTGTGAGTCTGTGATCCAGTTTGGTCTCGGTGTTGACTTTGGAGTTCTCGGTAACAGTGGTTTCGGAATTACTCTCTAGTGGAAAGTCTAGTCATTTACAGTAATGCCCTAAATAATCGACCCCTTAACCACAGCAGAATTATGGGTAATTTTTCAGGATTTAGTCGGAAATATGGTGTTGCCATTCATCGGAAGCTCTCATTGCATGGAAAAATCTCACCCTTAGGGGCAGATATTTGGTCTCAACACTCAGCAAGCCTCGTGTCTGGTTCAAATATCTGGCCCCCTGGGGGGAAATTTTTCCATCCCAGGTCATGATGGATCATATTAATCTCTTCCCGTCATTTGCAGAATGAGGTTCACAGAGGGTGAATTTAGTAAAGCTATCCCGCATATCGGGCTAGCATCACTAAATTCACCCTCTGAGAACCTCCTTCTGCATGGCCTCATCTGCTATGGAAGACCTAGACTCAGATTGAAGTTCCCAAATGGTGAATATTGTGAACTACCCCCATTGAGAACCTCGATTATGCAATGTGTCATCTGCAAATTTGGGGATATAGAGAAAATAAACCTTATAAAGAAATAGTATCTATGTGAAGAAGTGTCTATAGAAATTTAATAGAAATTTTCCTGAGAAGATGAGGCCTAAGCAGAATGAGATCCCCAGAGGGTGAAGTTAGTGATGCTGGCCCTCTATGCGGGTATTGCAGCGGGATAGCGTCACTAAATTCACCCTCTGGGAACCTCATTCTGCAAATGACAGACACTATTTTAAGACTTGTATAAAACTCTTCTTAACCCTTTCTTAATCGACTTCTTAACCACAGCAGAATTATGGGTAACTTTTCAAGATTTAGTCGGAAATATGGCTTGTTGCCATTCATCGGCAAGCTCTCAGTGAGAGTTTTCCCATGAATGGCAACAAGCCATATTTCCGACTAAGGGGCTTGTTACATGAGCCGGGACAACTCAGTTTGCTGGGTGCCTCGGTCCTTTGTGCTTTCTCACTAAAATAATGGTTTGCTGTTACATTGACCGAGTTAACTCGGCAACCCGGGATAACCCATCCCGCCTAACCGGGACAACTCGGTTAGCCGGGACAACTCGGTCCATGTAACAGCGAGTCATCCCGGCTAGAACATGAAACGTTACACGATTCATTGTGACTTTCATTACGTCAGCCAATAGAATGTTCGCGTCATGTGAGTCAACGACCACCCACTTTATGCCGTGACTCTGTGATTGACAGCTAGTTTTGTGCACGTCAAACCGAGTTGTCCCGGGTGACCGAGTTGTCTCGACTCATGTAACAGCGCGACCGAGTTGTCCCGGCTAGCCGAGTTGTCCTGGATCATGTAACAAGCCCCTTAATCCTGAAAAATTACCCAATAATTTCCTGTGGTTAAGGAGTCGATTATTTAGGGCATTACTGTATATATTTACTAGTCAATGTTGAGTAGTTCCCTTAGAAAATGTTCAGATAATAAGTTCACCAAACGACTAATGGTCATTTGTTGAACTTATTATCTGAACATTTCCCACCAATGAATATGAATTCTTCTGCACTTTTATTATCATTTCGTCTGGCCGTCATCTCCTCATATATCCTTAAAGGATTACACCGGTGTAATTTTTCTCAGTCATGATCAATGCCCGTTAATCCATTGAGCACATTGCCGAAAAGATTTTTGTGATAGGCCGCCCGTAACTTAAGTTATGCGTATTTATACGATTGAATATTCCATTATGGATTATGCAGTCTGAATGGTTATGCATGCGACTTCCCATGGCTTGGACTGCTAGCGACACCAGCATCATAGCAGGGCCCCCCCAACATCATAGCAGGACCACACCAGCATCATAGCAATTAAACAACACTCTTGATATATTGAAATTGGCGCTGTAAAGGAATGTGAAGGAAATGTAGATGGTGGCATGGCGCAGGTTTAAGGGTTTTTTATGGATGGTGCGATTCCTCTTGGGACTTAGAGAATTTTTGCGACAATTTCGTTTGTGTGATACAGAGATGTGGTGACATGGGTTTGGATTGTACCAGTTGATAAATAAAGTTAGAAGTTTTTGTTTTCAAGTCGGTGTAAGTTGGAAATATAAAAGCTGGTGCAACCCCCCCCCCCCTTCTAAACAAAGCGCAATAAGTCTTCCAGATATAGTAATGTTATTCTAATTTTGGAATAATTCTTTGTACACAATACCGGTATATCTAAAAGGTGTGCAAGGAACTGTTCATCAGTGAGAAGAAAATGTAATAAAATATCCAAAACAAATCTACAAAATACAGGTCTACACTATGATTACACGATAAGAAGTGAGGGCCCAAAATACAGGTCTACACTATGATTACACGATAAGACGTGAGGGCCCAAAATACAGGTCTACACTATGATTACACGATAAGAAGTGAGGGCCCAAAATACAGGTCTACACTATGATTACACGATAAGAAGTGAGGGCCCAAAATACAGGTCTACACTATGATTACACGATAAGAAGTGAGGGCCCAAAATACAGGTCTACACTATGATTACACGATAAGACGTGAGGGCCCAAAATACAGGTCTACACTATGATTACACGATAAGAAGTGAGGGCCCAAAATACAGGTCTACACTATGATTACACGATAAGAAGTGAGGGCCCAAAATACAGGTCTACACTATGATTACACGATAAGAAGTGAGGGCCCAAAATACAGGTCTACACTATGATTACACGATAAGAAGTGAGGGCCCAAAATACAGGTCTACACTATGATTACACGATAAGAAGTGAGGGGCCAAAATACAGGTCTACACTATGATTACACGATAAGAAGTGAGGGCCCAAAATACAGGTCTACACTATGATTACACGATAAGAAGTGAGGGCCCAAAATACAGGTCTACACTATGATTACACGATAAGAAGTGAGGGCCAAAAATACAGGTCTACACTATGATTACACGATAAGAAGTGAGGGCCCAAAATACAGGTCTACACTATGATTACACGATAAGAAGTGAGGGCCCAAAATACAGGTCTACACTATGATTACACGATAAGAAGTGAGGGCCCAAAATACAGGTCTACACTATGATTACACGATAAGAAGTGAGGGGCCAGTCATAGGACACTTGAAATAGAGGAGTGTTCAGTTTTGCTTTATTAACCCTTTACCCAACAAACCGGCCAAAACCGGCCAAATAAAGCTTCAACAGCCTAAAATATCTTCGGTATGTCTCAATAGAACCATACAAATATGGATATCATTGGAACCGGCTCATTGACCACATTGTGATGGTTACAGTTATGCCCTGTGCCAATGCATTCTCTTATATATGCGAGTCGACCATAGGTCGCCTCGCATATATAAGAGAATGCATTTGCCTAAAACAAATCTTTTTTTAACACTTTTTACCATTTTTTCTTACATTCTTTAACAATTTTATAATTTTTAATGTGTTAAGCCAATGCATTCTCTTATATATGCGAGGCGACCTATGGTCGACTCGCATATATAAGAGAATGCATTGGCACAGGGCCATTCTGTTGGGTAAAGGGTTAACCATGGCCGATCTGATCAGACCTAAAATAGTCCACCTAGAAAGAAATACATCAGCGGTATCTACAGGGTTCATAGTTTCAGGCAATACTAGTAAGGAGTAGGGCTGCAGCAATACACTTGGTCATGATACGATATGAATCACGACACATGATCAACGATACATATCACGATACACTAAATTAGTGTTTCCAAATGAATACCGCCTGAGTTATCAGAAACAACAAGTTTATAACTGGAGGTAGAGTTCATTTTAAACTAAAATGGAGTTTAATTGTTGGCTAGATGAGTCAAATATACATCATACTATACATGTAAACTTAAGAGATAATTGTAGGTTTTGCTTTTTTACACTAGCCCATCTTCAGACATTACTTGGATTTCCTGTATCGCGATACACATGACATAATACAAGCTCATTGTTAAAATAAAATGCCATATAATGAGATTAAAACCTGTGCTATTTTAACCCTTTACCCAACAGAAGGGCCCTGTGCCAATGCATTCTCTTATATATGCGAGTCGACCATAGGTCGCCTCGCATATATAAGAGAATGCATTGGCTTAACACATTAAATATTATAAAATTGTTAAAGAATGTAAGAAAAAATGGTAAAAAGTGTTAAACAAATTTTTTTTTTATGCCAATGCATTCTCTTATATATGCGAGGCAACCTATGGTCGACTCGCATATATAAGAGAATGCATTGGCACAGGGCATAACTGTAACTATCACAATGTGGTCAAGGAGCCGGTTCCAATGATATCCATATTTGTATGGTTCTATTGAGACAGACCGAAGATATTTTAGGCTGTTGAAGCTTTATTTGGCCGGTTTTGACCGGTTTGTTGGGTAAAGGGTTAAATTGATCTGATAGGTCTTGGCAATACAACAGCTGAGATCTATATGTAGTAAGGGTTTCATCACAACGATTACAGTGCTCAACAACATCAGTTTATACTGTAAGTACTGGTGTAAGTCAAGAACAAAAACATACATGTACTAGTATAGTCCCAGATGCATGAAACTTGTGTAAATTATACATGTATGTGTATCCACAAGATAAACAGATAAACTCATGCAATACACAAATATGGCTTTCAGGGTTCGTGCTGCCGCTTACCAATGCCAAAAAATATTTTCATTTGGCAGAAATTTTGGCAAGTGGATTTTTAATTTATGGAATATAAAACCTCATCAAATTTAAAGGTGGATAATTCGTTATGTGTGCCGATTTACAGACAATACAAAGGAAAACACAACCAACGAATGTATCAACATAGAGTAATGCCCTAAATAATCGACTCCTTAACCACAGCAGAATTTTGGGTAATTTTTCAGGATTTAGTCGGAAATATGGCTTGTTGCCATTCATCGGAAAGCTCTCAGTGAGAGCTCTCCGATGAATGGCAACAAGCCATATTTCCAACTAAATAACTGAAAAATTATCAATAATTCTGCTGTGGTTAAGGAGTCGTTTATTTAGGGCATTACTGTTGTGTGGTCAGCACTTTCATCAAACAGTTAATCGACGTTGGTTAAAATAGGACAGTAGGTAAAAAACCCGATGTTCTGTAAAGTTTTTTGATTGAGGCTGGAATAAGTAATTTGTAACAGGCTCTCAATGTACATGTAGATACCGTCACATTCCATTTAACAGGCTCTCAATGTACATGTAGATACCATCACATTCCATTTAACAGGCTCTCAATGTACATGTAGATACTGTCACATTCCATTTAACAGACTCTCAATGTACATGTAGATACCATCACATTCCATTTAACAGGCTCTCAATGTACATTTAGATACCGTCACATTCCATTTAACAGCAAAAGGCCATTATAAAATTGTTTGTACAGTTAATCCCCCTTTGTCTGTGTGGATCATATGGACGCAGTCATTGTTACAATGCATATTACTGGTGAAATTGTATACCAAATATTTATGGAATGGTGACGGATTAATTTGTGGCTCGTTGTTGCAACAAGGATAGAAAAAAATATTCTTTTGTTTTGTTAACACGTTCACTGCCAACTACGATTTATCTCATACGTTTTACATGTAATTGAATGGGCGTCGGCAGTGATCGTGTTAACTGCCGAAAACTAATGGGTATTGGGTAATTCCATCCTGTATGCCAACATGGGATTAAATGTTTTGCCGATAGTAGTTGATAATTTAGGTATGCAGGAGTGATGGTTCTACCAAAATAACTCGTACACGACAGCTGTTTTATCACTGGTGCCGGCTACGAGTTATCTCATAGGTAATAAATATTAACTTATGATGACTCAGATGACGTAGAGTGCTAAACAGGTGCAGCATATCGTGTATAAGACACAGTAAATGAATTTATAAATAGACACTGGTGCACTCTACGTCATCTAAGATGTCGCAAACGTAATATTTATTGATCTACATGTACAGTAATGCCCTAAATAATCGACTCCTTAACCACAGCAGAATTATGGGTAATTTTTCAGGATATACCGGTAGTCAGAAATATGGCTTGTTGCCATTCATTGGAAAGCTGTCACTTAAGAGCTTCTGCTGTGGCTAAGGAGTTGATTATTTAAGGCATCACTGTATGAGATTGACATGTATGGCACACCTACGGCATTGCTCCAGAAACAGGATTATACCCCGCTACATTTTATTTGTTAACTCATCTTATCTTCAAATTAATTTTGTAAGTCAAGAGAGTTGAGAACAATGTGATAACAATCAGTGATTGCCAGTTCACAATGTACATGCATACATGTATTACAATGTACATATTTAGCTATCTATTCCAATGAGTGGTGTTCTGTTTTAATCTGTGACACATGCTCATGCGAAGTTGATGCACAACATAGAAGAATGTCAATATTGATGTGATTGTGTTGGTGGAAATTAACAACTTAGTCAGGAAAATAATGAAAATATTGCTAGTTATTTATTGGCTGCATATTTCTGATTGATATTATCATGTTAACATAAGGATAGTGTGTAAATTGAATGAAATAGTATGAAATTGAATGCATGACTATATGTTTTGTATCTTCAAGTTAATTTGTAAATAAAGTTATCTTAAAAAAAAATAATAATAATTGGCTGCATCGCTAGATGATTATGTGGAATTAAAATGATTTTATAATACTTAGTTTAGAAAATATATTGTATTATCAAGAAGATTATAGTTGCGACCTAATGATTGAAGATTCTACGGTATTGCCTTTTGCCATTGTTAATTTTGAGGCCTGAAAGTAGTCCTTGATATTGCACCATCTGTGGCAACTCCAGGAACGTGAATTCCATGGTAGCAACATTTGGCTTACTACATGCTACTCAGGCTAAATAAAATAATACCTGTGTTTAGGGTAACCACCCGCCCCTCCCAAAACGGACTGCCTCCTCTGGCCTCCTCACCATTTTATAATTTTTTCCCCCAATTTTTCTCAGATTAATTTTTTTTTTCACAACAACAGTCATTATTTCATCATTTTATGCAGCTGAATTCCATAAATCGCAGTAGGAAGTGACCCCACATTCCAGTCCCTGTACCCTGGAATTTGTGGTCACCAAATGGTCGAAATGGTTAAGTCGAACACACGGATAACTCGAAGTAAACCAACGGTCCCTTGCGATTCGACTTAACAAAGTTTAACTGTATTAAGTTTTCTGTGCTAATCAAGAATATTAGTCCAAACTCTGTTTGGTTTTAGAGCACTGTAGACCCAGGCCTCAGCTCACAAGGCGACTCGGGCGAGATTGTCGCCTTACTGTCGCTGACTTAGCCCTATCGTCGCTCTAAGGCGAAATCGAAGTCGCCTTCAATTTTAGGGGGAATTATTATTTATTTGTTTTCTTTATTTTTTTCCCGGACATGTCCGTATATAGATGAATTGTGGCGGCCATCCCAAAAAAGAAACAGACGATGCAGAGCCAAAGACCCAAGTGTTTAAAATAAAAAAAATAAAATATGACCTATTGTTTTTAAATTGTGTTGTTATTCCGTCGCCTTTGTTCCCTTTGCGGTAATGAATGTTAATCACGAATGTTTTGACACGCTGAAAACACGATGAGATGTTCGCATCTGTGTTATTACTGACCATCGTGAGTGTCACAAATAAATGTTTTAATTAACTTAAAAGACCGCCGTCCCGCTTTTTTTTTTTTAGTTTTATTTGATCTTTTTAAATTTTTTATTGTCAGATGTTATAAAATAAAGCGATATTTGAAAATTGTCAATTTTTGGTAGTCTCCCCACCCTGAAGTCTCCCTAAATTTCCTGAAGTCTCCCTAAATTTCCTGGAGGGAGACTTCAAGTCTCCCTGTTCTGGACCCCTAGGCTGAGGCCTGTGTAGACCCATATATTTTGTTATTACAGGACTAATTCCACCAATATAGAAAATCAGTGTGTCTGGATCTTAACATCACCACACAAGTTATTGTGCACATAGATGTTTCAAAATGAAGGGACTGCATGCGATTTCATTCAGTAGCGAAGAGGCCAAATACCCAATGTGGTTAGATATCCATACCCTCTGTAGAGCAATTTGGAAATAACCTTTTCTGGAAGGTAAATCTATGTCATTTATGAAAACGATTCTTGGCCTTGCTGGAATTGGTGGCAGCTGTGTATGATAAAACTATTTGTGAAGGTATCCTACCGAAAAATTAGCCTATTTTTAGCAGTTGACCAGCAATACACAATTGGTTAAAAGATATTCAAATCAGAATTAAAAATGTACCATGGTAAATTTAATGATGTGGCATGTTTGATTCCAAATGTTGCCATGGCATTTCCCACGGCATTGTTTATTGCCCTGACCAATTTCGAGGACTGATTAACCCTTTACCCAACAAACCGGCCAAAACCGGCCAAATAAAGCTTCAACAGCCTAAAATATCTTCGGTCTGTCTCAATAGAACCATACAAATATGGATATCATTGGAACCGGCTCCTTGACCACATTGTGATAGTTACAGCTATGCCCTGTGCCAATGCATTCTCTTATATATGCGAGTCGACCATAGGTCGCCTCGCATATATAAGAGAATGCATTGGCCTAAAAAAAATCCTTTTTTTAACACTTTTTACCATTTTTTCTTACATTCTTTTACAATTTTATAATTTTTAATGTGTTAAGCCAATGCATTCTCTTATATATGCGAGGCGACCTATGGTCGACTCGCATATATAAGAGAATGCATTGGCACAGGGCCCTTCTGTTGGGTAAAGGGTTAACCGTTTCATGATGGAAACTGCGCTTATGCAGCATTAAAGACCCTGTGCCAGTTCATTCTCTTATACATGCGAGTCTCCCATAGGGAGCCTCAAATATATAAGAGAATGCACTGTCTTACAAGGTGAAGGTAAATATTATTAGACCAATGTATTCTCTTATATATGCGAGTTTATAGGGAGACTCGCATATATGAGAGAATGCCCTGGTACAAGGTTTTTTTTATAAGGTTAACACTTAGTCTTACAGACAGGAAATGCTTCACTATTTCCAAAGACATATAACAAGTTGGACTACGTCCAGCGTACTATTATTGTAGAGTTTGACATGCAACAATTTGTCCGATTCGTCATTATTTTTTTATGCAGATAGTTCTGTTCTATATTATGAAGTCACGAAAACTCAAACAGACCACAAAAAATAAGATCAGTCAGATTTAGTATCAACATATTATTATTATTATTATTATAATATTTATATTTATTTATAATAACAAATATATTCTTTTGTTCTTGTTTAATGTGATTTGAATGTTCTATTGATCAATTGTGCATTGTTGTCAACCGCTGAAAATAGACTAATTTTTCGGCAGGGTACCTTCACAAATAGTATTACCATATATAGCTGCAAACAATTCCGGCAAGGCCAAGAATCATGATATAGATTTACCTTTCCAGAAAATGTTGGTATCAAATTGTTCTACAAAGAGTCGGGGCATCTCGAAAACTTTTGGATTTGGGTGCTCTACTACAGTATTGGGAGGGCATTGTGATGTAACACAGTGCTAGCCCTGTTAATTAACAGAAATTTACCTAGGCCAGGAATGTTTGCTCAGCTAAAAAGCCTCTGATCCGCATAGTTGCATGGTCTACATATATAACTTCAGTTTACAATTGGAAGTTGGTTCATTATCATGCCATACATGGCAAACTTTTATTGGGTCTGGTTTAAAACTGATGATTATCAAGGTAATCTTAGTTATCTCAGTGGTCCTTGGCATTGAATTCTGCAGACTTCCACAGTGCAACATTAAGACAATGTCTCCAGCAGTTTGTTTCAATTTTGCACATAACATTGACAGGTTCGGAAATTTGCCTCGGGTAAAAATAGCTGATAAAATTTAATTTTGTCATGGCATTTGCATCGACTCAGCTGATAGCCAACGCTAATTAACCAGACTGCAGTACTGATTAGTGGGTTGATTTATAGTCTGAGTGCAAGTTAGTGGAGGTGTAAACTATTAAAAAATAATAACAATAAATTCGGATCAAATCGTCCCAATTTGAAAATAATCTGTGTTTGCGAGTTTATATCTCTACTTTGATAAATAAAAAAAATAAAATTCAAACTATTTATTACACATATCCTACAGTAATTTATTTCAATGTGTGGAGCATTTATACTACCAGTGATGTGCAGTTTTGAAATTCCATTTCGGTTTTGGTTTCAATATGCTTTTTGTAGAAAAACCAGATTTTGATTTCGGTTATGGTTTTACTCAATACACCAATCGGCAATGACTATACATAGAGCAGATTGTATAATATATGCATATGACATATTTCCAGCCATTTTCCAGTGATTTCTAGTCTATGTGGCAGTACTCTTGTGTGCCAAATAGAAGTGAAGGGTCCGTGGGTGGAATATAAGTTCAGGGTGGAAATTTCTGAAAATTTAATAATAGTGCAGGGCGGAATAGAAGTGTGCTTACCGCGTGGTGGACACAGAAAAATTTATATCATGTGGAAGATGGACATTTTTCAATATTTAATAATTTGAACAATTATTTTTGTAGACTTGGAATATAAAGCAAGTTTTTGCAATTGACGTGCTTAAAATTGATACATGCAATGGAAAATGTAAACTTTGTCATCTACATGCCCCATGTGTGCAACATCTCAATTGAAAAATCCACATTTTCTTGTAATTAAACTCTTTGTATAGCATTTGTTAATTAAATTTAGAATAGAGCCATTCATTTTTTGTTAATGTGCAGACCCGAATAAGCATCGGGCAGGGTGGATTTTCCCCATAAAATTAATACTGTTAGCTTTATTTGGCACACAAGATTATGTGCCATTATCACCCGTATGACATCTAAATGTTCCAAATTGAAACAACTAATGGTGGCAAATAGCAGCTGACAAAAGTGTGCACTAACCACACATCTTGTAAAAGTGATATTTAGAAACACAAGAAGAATAGGTTTTATACAATATATAGGTTGTTTGGTTTTGAAATAAAACCAAAACAAAAACCTAGAAACCGTAAAAACAGCACATCACTAAAAACAATGCATGACTACAATCATTGAGAGTAAATTAGTAGTAACATATCTTACCTTCTCCCCTGCGATGGTTATGAGACTTAATCGGTGTGGTATTCGTCCTTATTCCCTCACCGTCCCGTCTAGGCTTCTTATACATAGAATTATCCATAGAAGGGTATGGATAACAACTGTCCCTTCTAATAGGAAAATTATCCTTAGAAGACAAGTCTGAATTAGTCCTATGAGTTGATTGGCTCGAATATCGTTCGGAGTCCTCTGATTGGCTAAGTCTGTGTTTAGCCTCGTATGCAGTCTGTTTTTCTGATGATTTTGTATAACTGGAGCTTTTGTATCTATCGTTTTTGTCCATAGTGGAATGCCTGGATCTCTCATCTGGAATAAATTCAACAGGTATAATTAATACTGTACTAGCAGCCAGATTGAAAAAAACAACTAAGCAAGAAAAATACAAACAAAGATGTGAGAAAATTACTCAAAATAGTCTAACAAACTCATTATTGACACAAAAACTTGTGATGAAGCATTTCAAATTGGGTACCAAATACCACTGTTTTCATTGATAATAAAACACAGTATTGTTCAGCAAGCATAAGTGTTGAAAAGATTGATATTAATTTTGAGTACTTCAAATATAGTACTGGTAGTCTTTATAACTAAAACTCAATATTTTTGTGCACTGAAAATTTATATAAAAGATAAAAATGGGCATGCAAGTTAAGATTGTCTTGCATTAAGGCTGATTGAAAATCACTTCAAACCATCTCTCAAATAGGTAAGCTCTGAAATTCACAGCTGGATCACATCATCATGAGATATTGGACTATGGGATGTCATCAGGCTCTTTTAGAATATTTTTTTTTATCACAATATACCCCTCACCAACAAAAATAAAATCCACAAAAAAAACTGTAATTTAACAATGGTTACTGCACCTGGTATTTGCTTATGTCTTGTATCTTTTGCTCTTTCTTGCTTATTTCCTTGCCTGAAAAGGGTCAATAATGAGGGTGAATTCAGCAGGTAGAAAACACTAATAAGAGTGAACTCAGCAGGTAGAAAACACTGAGCATCTAAAAGATTCTGATTACAAATTGAGGATAGATAGCAGGCTTTTAGTTTTTTGCGATAACATTGCAATTTCAGCTTGATGTATAATTTTTTTTATAATAAACTAGCTCACACTGGTTCCCTTCGGCTTCGCACACATTTTGATCTTAAGCAGAGCCTTTATTCAGTAATGGCCCATGTGTGCTCCTCACGCACAATTTGATCATTTTAAACATTTTGCTTTAACGTTTGTTAATAAATAAATGGGTTTTTTTTTTTTCAATTAATTTTTTCTCAGATTGAAACCCTTGCTCAATTTGACAATGATAGGGTACCCCAAATAACCACACAAAATTTGACTGAAATCAGTCCAGGGGTCTGGGAGAACAAACAGATCCTACTCTTTTATATATATATAGATTCAGTCATTTTTATGGGCTTTTCACAGATCATGGGTGCATGGAAGTAAATTTCATACAAAACACACTATCCTACTTTACTCTAGCTTGATAACTGTTTGCATTAAAGCAATAGAATGATCATTTTCAATTCTGTGTTCAAAGAATTTCAAGCAGGCAAAATGTTTGGTAGTAGGAATTGAAAATTATGCATTTAGATGTCATGCAGCATACTCTTGAGTGCCTAATAATCATATCTGTACATTTATTTTTTTCCTGAAAAAAATTTGCACCTGTACAATCCTTATTTGACCCTGTATACATGTTTATTAATGTTCACCATGTCCAATATCATATGTGAACCTGGGGTTCACCTGCCTATTCAATTTTCAGTATGAACCACAGGTGTGCTCTAAAACTGTTTATAAAGTTAAAACTGAATTTAGTGTCTTACATTTGCAGAATGAGGTCCCCAGATGTTGAATTTAGTGACCTATCCCGCACAGCGGGCTAGTATCACCAAATTCACCATCTGGGGACCTCATTCTGCTTAGGCCTCAACTGCTACATGGGAGAACAAGGATCAGATTGAAGTTCCCCAGTTAACAATGTTAATTTGAGACTATAGATACTTCCCAGAAGATGAGGCCTAAGCAGAATGAGGTCCCCAGAGGGTGAATATGGTGATGCTAGCCAGACTTGAACACGCCATTAATGATGTTTGAAATTGAAAAAGAGTACAAATTGAAAAAAAGAGTAGAAGATTACTCACGATTCTGGCCAATCAGACGGTTTCTCCCACTGTGATACTTCAGTCTTACAGTTGTAGTAATAACGCTTTCCTGATGAACTAATATGCTCAGACCAATCTCCATACACTTTGAGGGCTGACTTCTGCAGCTGTAACAGGAATAATAATTTATTAGACTGCATTCCGCTTTAACCCTTTCAGTGCCAGGGGCCGATCTCACCGGCCCTAATTTACGGTCTAATTTTTTTTTTTTTTGGGTATGCTTAAAGGGGTACTGTACACAAAGATAGGCGATTTTTTTATTTACTCCCATTGAAATAACTTTCAAGTTAGATTGTGTTCGTGTTATATGAGTTTCGTATAAACCTAATTTAGCGAAGAAAATATTGATCTTGGAAACAAAAATATTACGATTTCAAACTACGCGCCATGTTTTTGACCTTCACCGGAGAAGACGCAGGTCGCAGGAAGAACCGGAAGTTCATTGCTCACAGCTTCGATTGATGCATTCAATCTCTTCCATCGAACAATCTCACTCCCTATAAAATACTTGACGCTTTATGACTCTTGTTTCTTTCTCCTTTTTTTCCGAATCGGTTATAACGGGCCTTCTTTTGCAGGTAACATGTTTTGTTTGCAACTCAATAATGTTCGCGAACGGCCGTCGATAAAAGACACGCAACATATGCGATTTCAAGAACGGTAACTCGTAATGGCATAATTCTCCATTTTATGACTCCAGCCATAAATGAATTTATATAAAATAATTCAATTTAACTTTTACGATAGCCTGTTAACCGGAACGTTTTCAGTAGACATCGTCGACTCAAATTAGTTATTTTATAATATAATATTCATATTAGATCGCTATTGTCACCGGGAATTTATTGAAATTGGGGTGCAGTACCCCTTTAAGCATGCTATAGCGAATTTAAAAACAAACTGGTTAAAACCTTAGGGGCATGTTATAACTCAAACTATCACCAAGTATTCATAGTAATAATTTTGATGCCCATGAAAAACGTAATATTCCCTGGCATTAAACCTACAAAATAAGTCTGGCACTGAAAGAGAGTAGAATATAAGAAAAAATTATTAAAATTGTAAAAAAAATAAAAAAAATAATAACAAATGATGAACAAATTGTTAGGCCAATGCATTCTCTTATATATGCGAGGCGACCTATGGTCGACTCGCATATATAAGAGAATGCATTGGCACAGGGTATATGGGTTGATACAAAAATCGGACCTGGCACTCAAAGGGTTAAACAGACATGGTCCATTTGATTCTTCAAAGTTAGGAGTAAGTAATTTAATTATACAGCACTGTTAATCATCGGCTGAGCTGAGGCAAATGGATAAGCAAAAAGAAATTTTGTCGGCTATATTTTAGCCGAGGCAATATTTTAGAATCTGCAAATGTTTTTTGCAAAATTAAAACAACATGCAGGCATTGTCTGTGTTGCAATTAAAATTTTAAAACAGAACCAACCAAAGTCTGTTTTAACAATGGACCAACTTCCAATTATAAGCTGACAAAGTTAGCTTATTATTTTGTGTTATACCTCAGTTCTGTGGTCTCGTTCCTTGGAGTTAGATTTGGCAGACTTGTCATTCCCATTGTGGTTATCATTGGTGGAACGCATGGAGTAGTTAACTTTCCTCTCTGACATGTCCCCTGATCCTACGAAAATAAAATCAGAATGCAATGGTTAGAGAATATAGCCAGATTCTGATAGTTCATATCTACTAACATTTCACAAAAGGTTAAACAAACAGCAGGCCTTAAGATTCTACGAGAATCACCGAATCGATTCTTGTAATGATTCTCGCAAAACTATTCAATTTTCAGAGCTTTATGACTAACTTGATTCAGCAGTTGATTCTCGCAAAATTAAATGTATTTTGAGCCCTGAACAGTTAAGTCAACAAATATTGCTGCAGACCCATGAGGTTCAGCGTTCATATTTGACATATAAATCGATTCAACACCTTAATTACAATGTCTGAATAATAGCCGTGAACTGTCGTAATGCCCCATGCTTGCATGGCATCCAGTTATTAGTTTATGTTCATTTTTTTTTAATCATTGGACACCACATGACAAAAATAATGCCATTGAATAGAAAGCAGACATAATTGATGCGGTATCGCTGTCTGTTTCGGTACATATAGTATATTGTGAAAAATATCAAGGAGTCCCAAATCAATCAAAACATAACTGAGTTCTCCATTCAGCAAAACCTCGACATTCTCCGAACCGTGTTTTGCCATACAATCAAGGGCCAAGGAGATAATTAATATAGTGTTTGACTGAGTGCATGATACAAATTTATCGCAATTGTGGTAGTGTGGCGAGTGAAGCATATACACAGAAATTTAAGTTTAGGTGGGGGGGGCAATAGCCGCCTCAAAATAACAACCCTATATTATACATTTTGCTAATAATATAAGATTTTTTGCACCAATTAAACTTTTCACACAGACATTTCAATAGAATACAAATTCCACTATTAAATAAAATATATGAACTAGATATATACAAAGGGTCTTCACAACGTCCTCTTAATCCACCATGTAACTAGATGTAAAATCAGTCCTCAAAATTAGAAGAAAAACAAATTCCCACGGCCAATATAATGTTGAGGCATGTTAGATTTCACATTTTGCCATGGCATTTCCCACTGCATTGCTTATTGACGTGGCCAATTGTGAGGAATTTAAAATTACCACCAAAATAGAACATATCAGTTTTACATCAATGAAGAACATACCTTTCTTATTTCTGTCTTTACTCTTCTCAATATATGAAGATTTGTGGCTATATCTGGGACTGATATGCCTGTCAGGGCTGTCAACATGCTCTCGGCTATATGATAATTCTCGCATTCTGTCATAACTTTCTCTGTAATTCTTATCTGGGTATCGGGTATTCTGGAGAAAAAATTTAGACATTAATAAACTTTTAGAGTGTATATCCTTAACCCTTTCCTGAATGGAGCTTCCTGAAATTGTGCGAAAACCCTGTGCCAACGCATTCTCTTATATATGTGAGTCTCCCATAGGGAGCCTCACATATATAAGAGAATACATTGGTCTAACAATTTTTACCTATATGTGAGGCTCCCTATGGGAGACTTGCATATAAGAGTATGCACTAGCACAGGATCTTTAATGCTGCACCAGTGTGACTCCCGTCATGAAAGGGTTAAGTAAATATTTGATGTGCATCGGCTTAATAATATGTACATTCTCCTCAAACTGATTGTTCACCGCTGGAGCCTAATTTTATTAGCCACCCCCCCCCCCCCCACCAGTGTGTGAAAGTTTCCATGAGTCACTCTAACTCCCAGAGATGCAGTGAATCAGAAACATCTCCTTGATATTTTCCAAGTGAGTTAGAACCTGCAGAGTTGGAAAAACACTTTGTTCGCTGTGCCTATACAGACATCACATGTGTGGGATACCCTCCAATATTGCTGCTTGCAGGTGAGTGCTGGAGTGTCGCGGTCGAATAATGGCTGTCCCGTGTGCTCCATATGCCACAGGTAATACATGCACATCAAACAGGGGGAAAGAGGTCTGACAAAACTCAAATGCCAGCCGTGAAATAAAATGGTGAAATTGTCAAAAAGCAAACTATAATTGTTCTGGTAGTACATAATATGCAAGATCAGTGATTTGATAGTGGCGACTTAATTTTGATTTTTCATTTGCTACTCCCAACTGAAATGTTTATACGCATACTAGTACTTGACATACAGTGGTCAGTGGGACAGTACCATATGCCATGGCATGTCCAGACTGCAGCATATACCGAGCTGGTTATTTGTGGAAATAGTCCATCCTGATATTAGTGTAGTCAAATGCTATAAAACTGCTACATAGTAAGTTGTATTTTATAATAGTTAAATGGAATCTTCCAGAAAAGAAGGTCTGGAAGCTGCTGGAAGCACAAATAAAATGAAGTCAAATTCATCAATAAAAGTTTCATATAAATATACCAGATGTCTAATTGTTATTCACCCATGGAAGCATTTAGTGATGTTCCGATAATCGGAATTTACCATTAGCCGATAATATTAATAGCTCATCGAATTAACATCGGACCTCGTAGTTGAACATCGGCTATCGGCAAAAATAATATTTTTGAATAACTAAGCGCAATAGGCAAGCTTTAATAAACGTACACCCTGCAGCTGTCATAGTGAGTACAACAATCAGTTGTAACAGTCAAGAGAAGCTATTGGCATCATCAAAATAGTGTACATGGACATCATATAGTAAAAGTTGAGCATGCCAGATCACATACCCGACATAAACTCAACCGGATGGACACGAAAGACACACGGAAGCTTTAAAATGCTGAGTGAGCTGACCTCATCACATAGTTTCATGTTGAGCACGTGCTATGTGACGTCACGTGCTGTGTCAAGGCTTACACAAATAAGTTACAAGTGCACTGAATGAATTAGTAATCGCGATCGGAAATATTTTCAATAACGACCACATATTCTGTTAAGTACTACATACTATAGGCAGAACTAAAAGTGTGCAACTTGCTAAAGATAATGGGCATGACCAATGTGAAATCTCGGACATATATGACAGCTATTATTATCTTCCATTCCGTACATTGTGGCATATAAGAGGCAACTTACAAGTAGTCAATCATTAACTCAAAAACATAGACAATGCAATGAATGCATGCACGTGCTTCATGTGTGGCCATAACATTACTCAGTTTGCCAAAATAACTATCGAAGGCAGCATGCAGTGGCGTTAGCGAAGTAATATTGCGACAGTGTGTACATCTTTCTTTGATAAATTTGGCTTTTAAAGTGCACCGCAATAGGGGGGGTTCATAGATTGTATATGGTATAGTAACAAATGCCCAACATACACAAACAACGGAATCGGCCGATTGTGCATCCAGATATATGAAATCGGGCTGAGGCCTTTTTATTAATGGAACATCACTAAAAACATTGAAATACACAGCAGGATGGACAAAGATACATGGTAACATTTTGAAATTTGATGGCGAAAATCAAGAGAACTTATGCTCAAATGGTCTTGATCAGCAATAGCCCATCAACCGTTTGCCCACCATCGACCAATACTGATATCTAAAATATAATGGCAGGTTCCATATACAAGATAGAAAGACTGAGTAATCAGCAAACAAATGTAAACGATTGTCAATGAATTGATTCACTGTTCGCTACATACTAGTATACAAAGAACAGACCAAAATCACCAAGAATGGCCAGATAATGGCGATTTGTGTTGTTAATGCAACCAAACAGCAGCGGTCTTAATTCAGATTCCTGGCTTTGGCAATCTGCTACGGCAACACCTGCCGTGGCCCAATTTGCTTCAGCAAATGAATTTGGCATTGCAGATTGCCATAACCAATTATGAGGACTGAAACAGTGGTGACAAAATTACTATTACGCACTAACAACATGGCCCAAGAATATAATCAGGAGCGCAAATTAAGGAATTTTAGTTTTACCTGCACAGCCTTCATAATTGGCTACGGCAAGCAGCATTGCCGAAGCAATTTGCTGAAGCAAACTGGGCCACGGCATACTGTTGCCGTAGCAGATTGCCGAAGCCAAACAATCTGAATTAAGAGGGCTGCCTGCATGCTCTTTACTTCACATCTAAAATTTTCACCTGACACCAAACTTGTATCAAATAGTTAAAGACATATTACAGACTTGTTCGAGTTCGTGAAACTGACAAGTTAGTACTCAGGCGCTATGTCAGCCTGGGGAATGTAGCATTCTACTAACATTGCTGAAAATTTCAAAGAAATCCATTATACAACTCCCTACTAGTACTGTAGAAAACATTGTCTGAACTATGCTCAATTGTAAATATTTACATCACAATTCGTAATTAATATATAACAATGGAAGTGTGTGTTGTCAATTTGGATTAATATTCGTAGAAATAACAACTTTGAGCAAGATTATTCTCCATTTCTATTTCATCACTTATATTCCAGATAGTGCTCTGACATGGTTTTTACCATATAATTTTATTGTGTTTGATAAATAATTTATTCACAAAAGTCAAGGGGTCTTTTTAACTAGATATTTTATCTACCTATAAGTTACTCCTAAACTTTAATAAGTTGAAGTTTTATTCTGAAAAACCTGATCTAGTTGCCTCTGGTACTAAAGAGTGTATATGTATTTGCATCCAGATTGTTGAGCTCTTGTGAACAGTGAAGAAACAAGAACTGATCTACACTTGATTGTACAAATATTGAATCTGACTTAGTCTTGAATATTTACATGCACACACCAAGGTGTGTACTCAGGTCAGCCATTAATGTCCGCGCCCAATTAGACAGTGTACTGCACCAATGGCAACATACCTGGGCAAATGGTGTAATGGGGAGAAGTCGGCATTTTGCAATCGGATCTTTATTTAGTGATCTCTAATGAGACTTTTCAGCCTGACAAACTTGGTATCTGACTGAGTTCCAGTGCTGGCCTTATGAAAAATCTGCAGGGGCTAAAATTCGCCCGCGCCAAAATACTTTGCAGGGGCTAAAATATTTTGCAGGAGCAATTTCTGTTTTATGGGGTATTTATGTTGTAACATATGAAATACCAGTAAACTGACATATGTCATATTGCATATAACTTATTACTCTTGAGTGCCTAATAAACATACATGTACGATTATTAAAATCGAGGTAAAATTCCCACCTGTACGATCGTTATTTGGTCCTGTACGTTTATTAAATTAACCAAAAGAAATAATTCACCAATCTTAAATTGTGTTATTCATAGATAAATGAACTCCGATTGTTGACAGTGATCGGCACACTATAGATTCACATACCTGGCTATCCATCGAAACTATTTCTGTCACATGGCATCAGTAAACCAGTCAGATGGTGTGTTTTGTTGGGATGTATCATGTATGGTACTAATATTTCCAGTCTGTACGTTTATTCCGCCCTGTACTATTATTCAGTTATGCGACATTTTCCAACCTGTACTATTATTCCACCCTGTACTTTTATTAGGCACTCAAGAGTATGTGGTAAGTGATAATATTTAAATTTAATTAATTTATAATCATATATTAATTGTGAAATTATCATTGAATGTTGTATAACTTATTAATGTTTAAAAGTACTTTTATAAATGTTATACCATGTCTTGCATATATGGTATTGTTGTGTTTCAATGTTCCTTTATGCCTGATCCAAGTGACCTAATGGTTAACCAGAATCAATCAATCATTATAATATATTTATATCATATATTGCATGCTGTTATACTGTATAATACATGTATGAGGTGACATCATGGTAAGATATTATTGTAAGTTAACCAGAATCAATCATTATGCCATGCATATATTGTACATACATGTACATGATATAATGTTTGTGTTTGTTCCTTTATACCTCAGTGACCAAGTTACCTAACCAGAATCAATAATATCATGCATTTATTTGTTCCATACTTTTATCTATATAATCCATCGGTACATTCGCGGCTTCCGTACATTTGTGAAATTTCGTCCACTTCTATCGCGTCAAAACATACATTATTCCGTACATATCATAAATTAAATCACTTCTATGTTTGTATCATCTCATAACCCATCCGTGCTATGTATAAATCACTCATTTCATGTAATTAATAGCACGATATCGCGATATTTATTCTTTGTTTTCGTCACTTCATTCACATCATTTGTTTACATGTCAGCGAGCACTGTTGCGCGATTGGCGGATTCCTTCGTAGCCCCACCCATCGCTGTCAACAGCGCTCATCAAACTTCCTTGTAGGTAAGGTATGATTTGTGGGAAGCACTGCACGTTCACAGTTAGGTCATGTAATCGTCAGTCTGTCACTGTTGACGGGTGTGTAGCATGGTTTGGCCTAATTAGATATACCGGTGGTAGCCGACTGTTAACATAGCATGTGTCTCCTGCTTCAAAGATGCGATGTCGCATTGCCTTATATGTTTTCAAATGGATAACTCATCAAAATTACGACTGCAAAAGTATGTTGGGTAGTGAATGTTGCGCGAGCGATATATCGCCCACGCCAAATTGAAATTGCGCGGGCGACAAAATCGCTCGCGCCATATTGCCAGGCCTGGAGTTCCGAATTTTGTCAGAATACTCTGACCAGGTTACGATCCCTGGTCAGCTAGCACGAGAGCCCAGTATGCTAACTCTCGGCTACCGACTTCCCCGTTTGGTCTAACTATAATAACTGACACAAGTAACAAGAACAGCATGACACCATGTTCGCTGATTTAGATTGTCACTCTGAAAATCAGGGAGTGAGAGTCCAAACATGCGAACATGATGTCAGTGTTCTCAGTTTGTTCTTGGTGTTCAAAATTTTGCCGATCACATCTTGGTGGTCTACCATTTGCAAAAAACGCAAGCTAAGGTTAAAAACGGAGATTCGAATACACCCACGCCACGATGTTGATGAACCTGTTCTGAATCTGATCATTTGAATTTTCAAGTCTTGATAGTTATTTCTGTTTTAATTATTAAATTGTCCATTTAGACAGCTCTATTAACATTAATGAAACAGTGTTTTGACGTGGAATTGAAGTTGGAATTGAAACTTGACTTCAGACAGTTCAATACTAGTGAACATTGGTTTGTTGACAACCACATCACCAATACCTACCGGTAACAGATGGGCGTCGTTTCTCTCTGTATACCTGAAAATATAAGCAAAAAGAAATTAGATTGGTTTCCGGGAAGCTTACAAATGAAAATAAAGTAAGATTACTTTCAATTTCGACAAAATTTGACAACAAAGATGGCGGATTTCTGATTGAACTCGACAGTCAAAAAATTTGTGTCTAGAAATCGTTTTGTTTACCCATCATTGTATCTGTGATGTTCCCTTGCATGCATTACCATTAATGCTCAATTGTTAGAATGTGCGGCGGCATGCACAATCTATGCAAAGGGGCTTTAATGGTGCTAATTGACAGCTTATTTTGCAGTAAACTACTTCGACGCCATGACATATACGGGTTTCCGGAAATCCGATAAAAGCCGAAAAATGACGGAACATTTTTTGGCCTTATTTTAATTTATTTTAACCCACATTATACAAATAACCATTATAGTGATTATTAATGTAAATGACATACTTTTTATATAGAATTAAATTGTTATTTATTTTTTATTTTTATAATTTTCTATCCAGGCATCTTCCGGAATTCCCTTTAAGGTATCCAGACGCGTCTATAATTAACATATAAGATATCCAGACGCGTCTAAAAATAACTTAAAAGACACGTTCGGGTATTTCCCCATCAGGGGGCAATTTCAACGAGAATGACTGAAGACGTAAGATTTTCCTTTTGATATAAAATATACATTCGTTTTTTTCTCTCATATATTATTTGTGATATAACCGACATTGCAAATATTACTAATTTAAAATATCACTAAACAGTAAATTATAGCTGATTGATTGGTGCTAGTATTACTAGTATTACTATTACTATTAGTGATAACTTTCGCAAATGAAAATTCACTGTTGACATTTTTTCCCCAGACAATGTCAATGTAAAAAATGTAAAAACCAGCCTTGGTCACTAGGACGTAACAACTACAGACAGACAGATAAACAGACAGACAGATTTAGTGCAAGATAAAATCATCTAGTCGGGGTTGGTCATATCAGCCCGTTCCCCAGACGGCCAGAGAGTACCTCCTGGTTCCATTTGATGATAGTCTGTGGGAAGAAGCTATATTTAAATTAGTTCGTGTTTTCCGCACTCAGACTGTAGGTAGTCCCCTGCGAACCGTTCGAGGTTCGGTTCGGTTCGAAACTGCTGTGACGATGAGAATGAAGCTGTTCGGCAGAGTAGTGGATGGGCTGGTGCCGGCTATTCGATCAAAAGACATACTAATACCAAAAAAGAAAGGAAGGAAAATAAAGGCGAAAAAGTACCCAGGCTATATAACATCAAACCCTGTTGAAAAGGAGGAGTGTATTAACTCTAACTCCATCGAAAGGATACGAGCTAACACGGCACAATTTAGACACTCGTTCTTTGTTCGAGCTATCGAGGAGTGGAACAGCCTGGAGGATAGCACATGCGAGGAAACAACGGATAAAACAGCATAGTCCTCCCACAGCGCAAATACAGTCGAGAGGCTCCAGCGCTGAAACACATACAGATACAGATGATTCGGTCCGAGTCGAAACCTTAGACGGGATTCGTTTATATCAAACCTTTTTGTTAGTCCCGCAAAATGAGCAAATTTTGCATACTAGGAATTGTTTATTGTAATGCGGGTCCCAGACAGTTGAAGCGTATTCAAATTGTGATCGAAGGCTGCTGCTTTTACTTCTGGGTTAGTGCTGGACTGTTTCCCGATTAATCGACAATACCCGGTTAAAATTTCAATATTGTCAGAAATATTGTCTAAACTAAAAAAAATCGTAATATCGTCGTCAATCAGTGGGTACCAGCCGATCATAACGTGTACAAAGAAATAATTTAACTCAAGCCTAAATCGAGTTATTTAAGTTTTAAAATCCCAGCGTAACATCCACGTGTGCAATAAAAACACACACAATAGAAAAAAGGGTTAAATCGGGAGGGAGGCTCCGGGAGCATTGGGCTTGAATCAAGTACGGTCCACATTTTGTGTGTTGATTTAGAATCATCGTTCAATACTAATTCCCGTGTCCTGATTTTTTCAATATTCAATCATCATATTAAACAACGTCCAGAACGACTGACGAAATTACATGTAGGGAAGGGAACCCATAATACGCGCCCCTTTCGCTCACAATATTACACAAACCCTCCAACTTCCCTGTGTATTATTAATTACAAGAGAATTCACCAAAATGAATCGATGACTGATCGGGTGATAGATCGATGAATGTCAGTTATGCCACGCCCCTTCCTTCAGCACAATGATCCACCATCAATCATAATAATAAATGGGCCAAGTTACTGCCCTCTTATCGTCTACATGTAGAAGAAATCAATCACTGCGATTGGTTAAAACCAATTGATTGAATTAGAGCTTCAAACCCGCCCAAAAATACATGGTGCCCTTGCTTGACCGAATTCCAAAGATTATGTACTACGCTTGTTTGAACTTCGCTGAAAGACTGACCCTCATTGTCAAATTTGTCTTGTCAGTAAACCACATTTCCATTTATCAAGCGACTCGAGTGTCATCAGGAATAACATATAAATTTACTCAACATAGTAGAACATCCCGAGTTAGTAGAACATCCCGAGTTAGAAGAGGATACTATATAGTATGGAACGGTTTTAGTTTTGCCATAGATGAGATAATGGTTTTACTAATTACCGGTATAAACCAGAATTTGTCAAGTCACCGGACCAAAATTGTCTGAATAGCGTAATTTAACCAGTAAATTTACTTTTTATTCCGAATATCGATCGAGCATGAGGTTGTCACTTGTTGAGTGGTTGTGTATGTTATTCCCGACGTTAACTTGTTAAAATTAATGCCAATGATGTGTTTCTATCGAATAGTGACAAATTGTTTTCAGTCTCCAGTATCTGTTTTAAATAAACGCGATTACTAGTATATCGTAAACCGCGGTTTTAATTTCCAAAAATTGCGGTTTTTATTTTTGTTAATATCGTCCAGCCCTATTCTGGGTCACATCTGTACATGTTACGCCTAATGTAGCCAAGAGTTCTGTTTGCCTTATTTATGGAATTGGTGATATGAAGTTTCCATGTTAGACTGCTGTTCAATTCTACACCCAAATAGGGATGATGATCGACTGGAGAGGTCTTGTTCCAGCAGTAAAATTTATTGGTGTTTTTCCTCTGGAGATTCTAAGTGTGTGGCATTTCCCCAGTTTAAACTTCATTTGCCATTTCTCTGCCCATTCTACTAGTCAAGGTCAAGGTCGGTTTGAAGCTGGACTTGGTCTTGCTTTGATCTGATGTGTCGGAACAACAAACAATCATCGGCAAATAACGTGAGATGGCTGTTTCTGTTGATGTTTTGGTCAATGTCATTTATGTAGAGAAGAAACATAACTGGTCCTAGTATGGTTCCTTGAGGGACTCCTGAAGATACTGTGTCTGGGTTCTTAACCATTGTAGTAGGTCTTCATCAATGCGGTAGTGTTGAAGTATCAGGAACGATCTCTAATGTGCGATGCAGTGTCAAAGGCTTTACTGAAATCCGATATCGGTATCTGCGCCTTCTCATTCTGGTCATAGTAACTTTGAAGTTCGTCCATGGTGTTGATCATTGTATCTCGGAGGAATGTTTCTTCATAAAGCCATGTTGATATGTGCCCTAAGGTTTTGCATGCATGTGAGTGACACAGGTCAATAATTTGATGGCTGCGATCTGTCATCTGGAAGTTTTCCTATTTTTAGTGAGCAGTTGAAGATGTTGTATAGAAAGGGTGCTATTTTGCTAGAACATTCTTTCATTATCCTCGTTGGGATCTGATCGGGACCAGCCACCTTGTTTGGGTCGAGTTTCCTGAGCAGGTCTCCCACTCCAAAAATGTCTATTGTTGGTATTCTGATAGTTTTGTATGGTTTCTCCCCTGATGATAGCGTGTTTAAATTACCCTTCGTCTGTGAGAGAGACCGGCAAACATCTGGTATGGTACCCATATTTTCTTCCATGAATACACTTTGATACTGTTTGTTCAGCTGGTTTGATGAGAGAATTTGCTTTACTCCTTCTTTCTACTGCCAGATCAATCAACGTCATTAATGGTGGTATGTTGATGGAATCATTTTTATTTATGACCAGAAACGTTTCAGGGCTGTCTTCAGGTTTTAGATTTAGAACCATTTTGATGTATTCTTCTTGTGCATTATTATCCAGTTGTCTTCATATCGTATTCCTCAGATGCCATGTAGGCAGACATAGGGTGTATTCAAATCTGTGTTCTACATAATAGGTTTGCCAGTTTAGCGGTACATCAAACACACTAAATCACTGAGGCCTTGAAACTTGTGACAATGTTTTATTGTCTGTCTCGAGTCAGAAAGATTGCCAGTTAACAACATTTAACTGCATGTGCTTTTGATTCAAATTGATTGATGTTTTGGTAAATAATGACTGAAGATGGTGGAGGTGCTTACATGTTTGATGGAACCATCCTAACCAGAGTGCTCTATGGCGGGATTTGTATCTGCTGTCCCAGGCAAAAATCATTTATGATTTTATGTGGGACATTGCGGGTGTTTTTATTAAAGTTCAACTTCTGAAAAAGATTGAGTTTGTTTGGCAAACTGAAATTGATTCAAATGGATTATGGAGTGATTCCATAAGGGAGTCAAACAAATGTTGAGGAAATCTTTCAAGTGCCATGGAATGTTAAATCCCTTTTGCCAGGATTTTGGGGAATATAAACTACTAGTAAACCGTTTTTGTGACCAGGGTATCAGTTCTTTGCCAATAGTACTTTGCAATTTAAAAGACAAATTGACACATAAATTTGTTCTCTTTATCCCATACTTGTTCATACTTGTTACGGGTGTATTCGAATCCGCATTCTTGATTGTTTTACGATTGACAGGATACGAATACCATGAACAGGTTGGTTTTTTTTTTAGATTTTTTTTTTTTGGGTATGCTTAGGCATGCTATAGCGAATTTAAAAACAAACTGGATAAGTCCTTAGGGGCATGTTATTACTCAAAACTATCACCAAGAATTCATAGTAATAATTTTGATGCCAATGAAAAATGCAAGATTCCCTGGCACTAAACCTACAAAATAAGCCTGGCACTGAAAGAGTTAAGTAGTTTTCTGTGTACATGTAGGGAAAGGATGGTCAGATTAAACCTAGATTCAGTATCATACAGACGATTAAGAAGCGATCTGATACAAGCCTGCAAATTGTGTGTCTGTCATTTGCAGAATGAGATTCCCAGAGGGTTGTATGCATGGTGGGCTAGCATCACCAACTTTATCATCTGGGAACATTATTCTGTTTAGGCCTCAACTGCTATGGGAGACCTAGTATTAGATTGAAGTTCCCCAGTTGAAGTTGGTTTGTTTACCCATTACTCACCTCGATTATACATTTTATCTTCTGCAATTTAGGAGATATAGAAACTTCATAGAATCGAAAAAGTTAACTAAAAACAATGTTAAAGGTACTCAATCCGATAAAACTCCTCTCAATTACTATTTCAATGGCTTTGGGGGTCAAAAATATTTGGTTCGAGTCGAGGACGTCACCCATCAAAGCTCAGATTTGTTTGATATCGATTTTAGAAATCTATTATTTTTCATTATCGGGAATACTTTCTGGCCCAGAACTCAGTCAAAATTGCGTTATTATTACCTCTTGATTTTAGAGTTATCCATCCTTGTCTGTTTGAATTGTGTTTTGGTGTACACATCTCGCGCAGGTTACGAAACTGACGGCAATTATTAGTACTCATCTCGAGAAACTAACAAATTTCAAAAATCAATATCTAATAACTCTGAGCTTTGTTTGATGGGTTCCTCGACTCGATTCAAATATTTTTTACCCCCAAAGCCAAAGAAATAGTAATATAAGACCCTCTGATCGGATTGTTGTTGTTGGAATATGTTGAGATGGGGACCCTCTGTTCGGATTGAGTACCTTTAATTTGAGACTATAGATACTTTCCAGATGAGGACTAAGCAGAATGAGGTCCCCAGATGGTGAATTTAGTGATGCTAGTCCACTGAGGGGTAGCGTCACTATATTCACCATCTAGGGACCTCATTCTGCAAAATTACAGACACACTATTTCAGGCTTGCTCAACAACATCTACAACATTGATGTTTTTTCAAAAGAGCTCCATTAATAATGATATTAACCCTTCTATGACTGAAGCTTCCTACAATTTTGCAAAAATCCTGTGGCAATGCATTCTCTTATATATTCAAGTCCCCCATTAGGCTCCTCACATATACATGTATAAGAGAACCAATTGTCTAACATTGTTTACCTTGACCGTGAAAGCCAGTGCATTCTCTTATATATGTGAGGCTCTCTATGGGAGACTTGCATATATAAGAGAATACGCTGGCACTTGGTCTTTAACCCTTTCAGTGCCAGGGGCCGATCTCATCGGTCCTAATTTACGGTCTGTAAAATCGGCCCTAAAAAATGTTTTTAAAATATATTTTGTTTTTTTAGATTTTTTTGGGTTGAATTTTTTTTGGGTATTCTTAAGCATGCTATAGCGAATTTAAAAACAAACTGGATAAAACCTTAGGGCATGTTATAACTCAAAACTATCACCAAGTATTCATAGTAATAATTTTGATGCCCATGGCACTAAACCTACAAAATAAGTCTGTGAAAGAATATAAGAAAAAATTATTAAAATTGTTAAAAATAATAAAAAATAATAACAAATGATGGAAAATTGTTAGGCCAATGCATTCTCTTATATATGCGAGGCGACCTATGGTCGACTCGCATATATAAGAGAATGCATTGGCACAGGGTATATGGGTTGATACAAAAATCGGACCTGGCACTCAAAGGGTTAATGCGTTGCTCCCATCATAAAAGGGTTAAGAAGTAACTTTTACACATAGAGTAATCATTTCATGGAACAACCTCCCGGACTTCATTGTTCAAGCACCCACATTGGGCGAATTTAAATCGCTATAGGCGATTATTTTTATGACAAGACATATGAGTATGGTGAGAGATAACTCAAGCATGTACAGTAATGCCCTAAATAATCGACTCCTTAACCACAGCAGAATGATGGGTAATTTTTCAGGATTTAGTCGGAAATATGACTTGTTGCCATTCATTGGAAAGCTCACTATTTGGAACCAAAAGTCAAATGTTATGTTAAAACCCAGCTCCTTTGTTCTACCTCGACTTCTAATTCTCCGAATGGGCACTTTATACCATGCATTATACCACAAGTCGACATTCGTAATTTCGGCCAATTTGGCCGGTTACTTCATGTGACTTTTTCATCTGACGTGTGTGTCGGAATAATGATATGGAGGATTTATGTAAATGTTAGCCCAAACTACATTTCCAAGTAACGATGGTTTTGTTGTTTATTTTGAGGAATAATACCGCGTCAGATGAATTCAGCCCAAATATGTTAACAGTTGTCGTGTAAAACATTCGGCAGTAAGTTAGCGTTATTTAGTATTTGTGGGTGTCCTTTAACATGGGGGAAATAGACTACTGCGCTTGAACGAGCATGTGAATTGTCGTTTTTAATGTATAGCAACTTTATAATCAATAACAGAGGCATTCTCTGTCAAATAAGGTCGCTCTATTTACGATACCAATTGGGGAACTTTGTAAATTAAATTACGCGTAAACTTAACCTGCTGCAAATAGAAAAGGTGTCTGAATCGGCGTACTCGCCCCAATCGGGCGTGCCAACTCGGAATAAAAGGCCAACTCGGAATAAAAGATGCATACGGGGTGTGTTATATGGCGTTTGGTCCGTTGTTTCTCAATGAATATTATTGAAATTTGGTGTATATGTCCGGGCTGGGACATGGAATACAACAACGTTTGAATTGTTTTTAAATTTACAAATTTGTTGATTTTATTCATTTAGTTTTCATTCTGAAACACACTATAAAGTGTATATAATATAATAACGAACACGAGACATACATAATTTATAAACTGTTAACAAAAGATATCAAATTCAATACATGACAAAGATGACTCAGTGGAGTTTATAAAGTGAACATAAAAACATTGAGGTAAGAATCTTTTTAAGGAATGCAACTTTATTTAATGATAATAAACACATAAATTAAAATAACAAACATGAGACATACATGATTTATAAACTGTTAACAAAAGATATCAAACTCAATACATGACAAAGATGACTCAGTGAAGTTTATAAAGTGAACATAAAAATATTAAGGTAAAAATCTTTTTAAGCATTACTAAACCGCTTAGCACAGTCCACTTCACTCATCCGATCATCACTAAACTTCATATTTATCTTGATATTGATCTATCAGATGAGAGCTATCAAATATTTTTTTAATTTTATAGGAAAAAATGGTCGCCAGCGGCCATATTGCATTTACGTTATATGTTATCGCGTCATGTCGATATCTAGTATTACTTAGAAATTTCACCTTTCCAGATTCATAATTGCTCCATTGACTGTAACAGATGGAATTATTCCCCTCTTCGGATAGAGTGTCACTGAAACTTTATTTTGTCAGACTGTCTGTATAGTCACTGATTATATATGGCAATAATCTGTAATAAGATGTAGCACTATTTTATTTTATATTTACATGCAGTGCTGTTTTTATACAACAATTCTAATCCCCCCTAGATCATCATGTGATCGACCATACATCGCGCGAGGACCTGGTTGAATTAAGGGGGGTTTTATGGATAACTTCTGTCCTCAAGCTAGATTATACTTATGACATTTAATGGCATGTTCCTAACGTGGAGGGTTAGATATGCTTGAGACACCACCACTCTTCAATTCACACCAAGTTATCAGCTGTCATATTCGGATATTAGAACCCATAGCCATGATATATGGTTTATTTTGTGTATACTAGTAATATTGTTATTTTCAGTACCTTTATATACCAGTACTGTGTATAACAATGCATATACATTAATCCATGTATACATGTATATTGATTCAACGGATTCAGTGGTTTTGTCCATCAGTCTATCAAATTTGCGGGGAAAACATGGCCACAAGCAGTACACCCTGTTAAATTTCGAATTTGAATCAATTGGCGCACCCTGCAGCCAGCTTTTATTGGAGAACTTTTTCTCATGTGGATAGTTTGGGTCACCGCTAGATGTGAGCCATGTTTTGTTCTCAAGCTGTCCTTGTGAAGACATCACTGCCAGCGGTGATCTTGAATTTTACTATTTTTATGGCTAAATAATTTGGTTGATCCTACAGACGACACCCCTTGTCCGATCGTCACCAGATTCCACAATGATCTTCTGGATAACCAGGGTGAGAGTAATCTAATTTTCCCGAATTTCGTTAAAAAACATTACCACAGGCAGCAATTTGGTATCTTACTGTTTGATCCTCTTTTGCGTGACTGAATTGTTTAGCAACTGTACAGTCATATCCCTCATCTGATAGTCACCACACTTTATATTGATCTTCGGGCTGACAACTAGATGGGAGCTATCGAATGCTTTGAATTTTTTTGGAAAACATTGTCGCCAGCAGTCATCTTCTATTTTGTTTTTTATATACATGTATATCTCTTCATTCGGATAGCCAGTATTACCTAGGTACTTCAACTTTCCGCATTCCTGTCATCATTTGAAATATAAAAATTTACCTGATACCATGCACCCTTCAAAATTTGTTTCGTCGTATCTATTTTAATGACCCGTATGGTAATATTGATTCAGATATATTTGTCAAACATTTCTTTGTACAATATACAGGTATTTAGTTTGTAACTAAATCTAGAAATATATAATAGTAGCTGGTGGACCCTACTTCGTCCGGGATGTTCCCCTCTGATTTTCGGAGAATTGCGCGATTTAACCTTGAATTGACCATTTTAAAGGTGAACGTCATGTCGGGTCACGATTTGACCCGTCCAAAACACTCCCCGGACAAAAGTCACGACAAAAGTACCCGTCGAAATCCGCCCGGCTTTACCCGATTTGACCTTGAATTGACAATTTTGAATGTCAAGATCAGGTCAGGGTCATAATTTGACCCACCCGAAACACTCATGGGACAAAAGTAACAGTAGGTATTATATTTCGTTGAAAAACTTCGTTTTACCAGATTTGACCTTGAATTGATCTTTTTGAGTGTCAAAGTCAGGTCGGGATCAAGATTTGACCCGTCCAAATAGTCCAGAAACATGCCTACATCAGCACGTTCGAGAACATGGTTCCACGTGAAATTGGACCCGTCCATATTGCTCCCGGGATCGAAGTAGTCCTACACACAAATTTTTAGTCGGATCGGTCAAGGTCCAGAAACATGCCTATGAGCGAGGTCAAGTTGACACGTTAAATACCAAATCCGAGTCGGATCAGTCGAGCAGCGTTAGAGTCTATAACACATACACACATGCATTCATGCATACACACATACATACAGACAGGTGTTCCAAAATGTATAATCGATAGCTACAACAATTCTATGGTAGATAGTTCACGGCCGACCTGATGCATGCATCTTAGTTTTCTTGTATAGTATGGCCATGTCTCCCAATACGTGAACAACGAATTATGGGACCTCAGGTCGGGCTTTATTCAAGAAATAGTTCGCTCCTAACACATGCCCACAATAACAAACATCTGCATAGTTCTTATAAACCCCAAGTAATACAATTCCTTGTCAGAAAAGGCAGCATGTTAATTTGCATACCATTTGTATCTATTATATTCAAATATAGCACGTCATCATAATAGAGTTACTGATCTTCTATGCAGAACGATATTACTTTGATAATTTGCGAGTCAAAACTATCCTAAATTGCATTTGTTCCCAAAATACAGTTAATTGCATTGACAGTATATATTACATATAAATATAATATGTTTTATTTACAGCGAAAACAAATATTTTATTATACATTTGCATGTATCGATGTTTAATTTTGAGCAAAGCTCTACTGGGCACATGTACAGGTAGAGTAATTCTCTAAATAATCGACCTCTTAACCACAGCAGAATTATGGGTAACTTTTCAGGATTTAGTCAGAAATATGGCTTGTCGCCATTCATCAGAAAGCTCTCAGGGAGAGCTTTCCGATGAATGGCAACAAGCCATATTTCCGACTAAATCCTGAAAAGTTACCCATAATTCTGCTGTGGCTAAGTGGTCAATTACTTTGGGCATTACTGTAGTGTGTCTGTCATTTGCAGAATGAGGTCCCCCGAGGGTGAATTTAGTGATACTACCCCGCATAGTGGGCTAGCATCACTAAATTCTTCCTCTGGGGACCTTATTCTGCTGAGGTGTAAGCAGAATGAGGTCTCCAGAGGGTGAATTTGGTGATGCTAGCCCGCTATGCGGGGTAGCATCACTAAATTCACCCTCTGTGGACCTCATTCTGCAAATGACAGGCACACTATTTCAAGGCTTGTCAATGGGCATGGTTTTGTTCTCAGCTGAGGACTATTTTGTTTTCATAAACATTCTTATGTCTCATTTATCAAGATTTATCAGAATAATTAATCAGTATGAAAATATAGTTCATCGTTGTATATTTCAAACCAGTGTTTTAAGTCAGTTAACCCTTTACCCAACAAACCTGCCAAAACCGGCCAAATAAAGCTTCAACAGCCTAAAATATCTTCGGTCTGTCTCAATAGAACCATACAAATATGGATATCATTGGAACCGGCTCCTTGACCACATTGTGATAGTTACAGTTATGCCATGTGCCAATGCATTCTCTTATATATGCGAGTCGACCATAGGTCGCCTCGCATATATAAGAGAATGCATTGGCCTAAAAAAAATATTTTTTTAACACTTTTACCATTTTTTCTTACATTCTTTAACAATTTTATAATTTTTAATGTGTTAAGCCAATGCATTCTCTTATATATGCGAGGCGACCTATGGTCGACTCGCATATATAAGAGAATGCATTGGCACAGGGCCCTTCTGTTGGGTAAAGGGTTAATGGACTCGTGACTGAACATTCAGAAACTAAATAGATCCTAACACATTCTACGTATGTTTTCTTTTCAGGAATCTGATGTTTTTGAAATAACAGACTTCACAACTGCTTCTGATTGGGAAAGGTAATTTTTTTTATATATGATAGATATTTGTGGTAATGGTTTTATATATGGTAGATATTTATGGTAATATTGTTAGTTTTGAAAAAAATTCTCATTAGAATTTTTTTTATTAAAAACTTTCTGAGAGTCGTCAAAAGTATTTGTAATTTATTTCATTCATATTTGGGATATTGATCTTTCATAACAATATCTCAAGCATGTTCAAAAACCAGATTTGTCCGATCCTTTTTTAATTCGTTTATTTTGAGCAATTTTAGGATATTTTATATCTGTTAGCGTGATAACCAATTTTTTTTACCTGAGTTACGGCCCTTAGTGTGTATATTTTTAACAATTATGAACGTTAGCCCTATCACTAGAACAAACTTCAACCAATTCCATTCATATTGGGTATATCAATCTGTCACTTGGTTGATGAATATGTTGATTGAGTTCAAACACCAGGTTTGTCTGATTTTGTTTTACCTGAGTTATGGCCCTTACTTCTGAGTTATGGTTCCTTAGTTCGTTCATTTTTAGAGATTCTTGCTCAAACAGATTCACTCTTATGGGCAAAACAACTTGACGAGAGTAATCTGTGATGCACAACCATTGTCAATATATTAGTTAAATGCTGCATTTGTTCAGTAGCCAAAGTGCCTGGGTAATCACTTGCCAGTGTTTTTCCCACTGAAATCTGCGGAAAAATAAGTACATAATATGCAGGCCTGTAACACTGGTATGTATTTAATTTTTGAAAGATGTTCATTTTCAATGAGTTAAAATGAGATTTTTTCTATTTGCTAGATTTATTGCAAGGATAGAAGAAATTCTGCATGAGTGGAAACTGGTCGGTCGCTTAGCACTTCCAAAAGCCCCAAAGGTAAATATTACTTAAGATAAGATATTCTCACATGCCCTTGAATTGAGTATTTCCTGGTAGAACAGGACCCAAGGTACTCGCAGTGGGTAAATGTGCAAAAAATATCAAAGTATGCGCTCTGTCTAGACTATTGAGACCAAAAAGTATTAGCGTCTGTAGTAGATAAATCCCATGTTTTTCCCGTTTTTTTTATGGAAAGGTGTGCTACATTATACTGCTCATCATATTGTATCACAATTTAGGATCTGGATGATTCAGATTCGGTACTCACTACTTTACTCTGGTTCATGTATTATTTGTAATAAGGAGTATGCGCTTTGTCAATATTGGCAGAGACCTAAACCTTGCCTTGGTTTAACTTACGTTTTTTTTTGGAATTATTTCCTGAAGTTTCTACGAGAATCACAGTAATATACATGCTAGAATCTGTTGCAGCACTAGTGAAACAAATTGACAGCTATAAGACCAGATACAGGACACAAAACCAAGAAAACCAGGCTACTGGCTACCAGTTACCAGCATAAAAACAGTCTACGAAACTGGCTATGGCTAAAAAAAATGGCTACATACAGTAGCACCTACAGTAATGCTCTAAGTAATCGACTTCTTAACCACAGCAGAATTATGGGTAACTTTTCAGGATTTAGTCGGAAATATGGCTTGTTGCCATTCATCAGAAAGCTCTCGGTGAGAGCTTTCCGATGAATGGCAACAAGTCATATTTCCGAGTAAATCCTGAAAAGTTACCCATAATTCTACTGTGGTTAAGAAGTCGATTACTTAGAGCATTACTGTATATAAGGGTACTCATTGTTTGCTCATCACACTTCCAAACAGAATCTTGCTGATTGCATTTAGCCAGTCCGAGTGCCTTACGAATAATTTATTCATATATACTCATTCTCCAAGTTCTTGATTTCCTTCTACTTTATAGTTTATGTACCCTATTTTTATAAAATTGATCTTATTTCACACGAACCCATTTTGAAGGCCTTGGGATTGGTTCCCTTTGAAGAACTGCAAAAACTAAACATTTTAGGACACCTGATGTTAAGCAAACCTTGAAATAGTGTGTCTGACATTTGCAGAATGTGGTCCCTAGAGGGTTACTTTAGCGACGCTACCCTGCAAAGTGGGCTAGCGCCAGTATATTAATAAGGACAAGGTAGAGGGACTGATATATATAACAATGTCTTTTTAATGTGTTAGCACGAGAATTCGAATCTTCAATTTTAACAGGAAAAGTTTTAAACGAAAAGAACAAACTTGGTTCGTAATAAAAATAGGTATCTCTGAGTAGGTCACTCAAGTAGACATTGCCGGTATAACTGCAGTGTCACATTAAACACACACTATGGCCAGTGTTCGCGCTGTCGGTAGCCAAATTAGCCAATGGCTAATCTTTTTCGAATTTGGCTAATACAAATTTCACTTGGCTAAACTTTTGGCTAAACTTTTTTTGAACCCAAATGGAGACTGAAAGCATGGAGCCAGAAAGCTAATTAATGAAAGCGCTCAATAGATCGACATTCAAGACGAAGTTAAAAAGGTGACGAAAGTATTTCATTATTTTCGTACTTATGTAATATCGTACAAAGGGAAACCCGATCGACAACTCTATAAATCAAGCGATCACAAAGTGATATGCAATCATCTTTAGTTTTCACAAGACGGACATTCAAAGACGCATGGACATTAAACCGACCATGGTTGAGTTATGACAATGTGAAGAAAGCAATGTTTTGTAAAGTGCATTGACGCCGGTATATAAGCAATTTCTTCGTAACAGGCTGTTTTAATCTGGCGAAAGATTACGTCACTCTGCACGAAGCAGCAAAAGGTCATTATTAATTTTTACATTTAATCCCCTAATCCCCCATTCAGCCCATTGTCTGTCTGGTCACCCACGGCGCGCCTGCACAATGCATGTTTATGATGACATTGTATTTATGACGGTCGAGGTTTATGAGCACCAAGTGTAAGACAATAGCTTACTAGTAATCAGCCAAATGTGAATCACGACAGATATTTTGTGGCTATTTGTCGTCAATACCGATAGGCCTACAGTCAAAATAATCATATGCATGCTTTTATGACAGATTGCAATTTGATAATGGCGTAACAATATTAAGTTATTAGTTTCCAGATGTCCAGATGATATTAAGGGCAATCCCGGGTTACCCCCCCCCCCCCCCCCCCCCCCCCCCCCAATCACTCTTTCACATAAAGATTAATAATTTTTTAATAAATGATATATATAAAAATACTTCTAGTTCATCAAAATTATTTAAATTATTGTGTATTTTACCTGTGTCTGTTAGATTTTACGTTTTAGTCATTAATTGTGAACCGACCAGAAAACAATGATTTAATTTGGCCAAATTTTTTTTTAATTTGGCCAAAAAACATTTGGCTAAAGTTTTTTTCATTTGGCTAATAAAATTTTCATTTGGCTAAACTTTTGGCTAAAGTTTTTTTCGGTCCAGCGCGAACACTGACTATGGCGTAGCATCAATAAATTTACCCTCTTGGGACCTCATTCCTCTTAGGCTTCATCTTCTGGGAAGTATCTGTAGTCTCAAATTAACATTGTTTTTAGTTGCTTTTCCCCTTTTGTTTTGTTTCTATATCCCCTAATTTGCAGAAGATAAAATGCATAATCGAGGTTACTAATTGGTGAACATCACCAACTTCAACTGTGGAATTCAATCAGTTGAGGTCTCAGCAGAATGGGGTTACCAGAGGGTAAATTTGGTGATGCTAGCCCACTGCGTAGGATAACATCACTAATTTCACCCTCTGAAGACCTCATTCTGCAAATATCAGGCACACTATTTCAAGCCTTGATGTTAAGGATCAAGTGTTCTGAATACAATACAATTATACTAAACAACCTTATATTTAGTTCCATTTTCAGAATGGTCCAATTTAAATGGAATTTTTTTAAAGCATATACCTATGACTGAAGAAATTGATTAGCAGTTGACAAGTATATGACCAATTATACAAACTTGTTATTGGCAAGCCTGCAAATAATGTGTCTGTCATTTGCAGAATGAGGGACCCAGAGGATGAATTTAGTGATGCCATCCCACACAGTGGGCTAGCATCACCAAATTCACCATCTGGGGACCTCATTCTGCTTGGGCTTCAACTGCTGTGGGAGACCTAGGATCAGATTGGAGTTCCCCACTTGAAGTTGATGTTTCACCCATTATTCACCTCGATTATGCATTTTTTTCTCTGCAAATTAGGGGATATAGAAACTTCCAAGAAGGGAAAAAGTAACTAAGGGTGAATTTGGTGATGCTAGGCGGGATAGCGTCACTAAATTCACCCTCTGGAGACCTCATTCTGCAATTTATGACAGACACACTATTTGCAGTCTTGGTTATAGGCATCTTCTATCATGAGCGTGAAGTTATTTATTACCCGTATGTTCTGGACTACATGTGTTTTCCTCACTCTAACAGCCCTCTTAATTCAGATTGTTTGGCTTAGGCAATACGCTACGGCAACAGTATGCCGTGGTCCAGTTTGCTTCAGCAAATTGCTTCGGCAATGCTGATTGCCATAGCCAATTATGAAGGCTGCTCTAATCATCATCATATATTTTACGGAACGAGTCTGACCGACTCTTAGTTCCGGTGCTTACATATTATACAAAAACAATTGATTTACATGTTCATGTGAAGTCTGTTTGATATTTTATACTGGTGAAATGATAGTCCACTCATTCCTTAAATTGGTCCAATGATTCGGCATTAACTGTTTTGCTAGGAAGAGCATTCCACACAGGTCGGATTCACTGGGTGAAAAAGTACTTTCTTAGGTCTCTAATACTGCGGTCGAGCATAAGTTTTTGATCATGTCCCCTCGTTGCTGTATAAGTCACAGCAGGAAATAGCGTATTGTGGTCGATATTATAATGTCCCCTTTTTATCTTATACACCTCTATCAGGTTGCCTTCGTGGTATTTTAGGGACATAAGATCTGGGGTAATGAGCCGGTGTTCATATGGATATTTCCGCAGCCATGGGATCATGCGGATTGCGCATCTCTGTACACTTTCTAATGCCCTCGAATGTTTAAGCAGGTGAGGGCTCCATGTGCAGTCACCATAATCTATTATTGGCCGCACCATTGAAGAGTAAAGTCTCGTGAAAGTATCTGAATTTAGTTCGGTGAAATAGATTTCATCTGATAGATACACGGAAGACATACTAAAATGCTACATCTGACATTGCTTCACTTCTTCAAATCTGAAGAGAAAATATTATTTTTTTTACCTGTGTACTGTATACACTAGTATATGATAATTATATCCTTAACCCTTTCATGACAGGAGTCATGCTGGTGCAGCATTAAATATCATGTGCCAGTGCATTCTCTAATACATGGGAGCCTGCCATAGGGACCTTCACATATATAAGAGAATGCACTGGCTTACAGTGTCACGGTAAATATTGTTAGCCCCTGTGGGAGACTCACATAAAAATGCATTGACACAGGGTTTTCGCATAATTTCAGGAAGCTCCAGTCATGGAAGGGTTAAGGCTATCAATATTGATTACTGTTTGATCGAAATGAATGCTCTCTCACATTTACAAATTTGTAAATATCTCAAGTTTTGATTTTTACATGTGCATATGATAATTATATCCTTAAAATTTGTACTGCTGAACAATATATGTATCTTTAACTATTTTGTTTTATTCATCATTTTATATCAATTCACCAATTTCCACAGGGTGAATTCACAAACAGTACATGGGTGGAAAAGACTGAAGATATACAGTTCGCTGATTTCAAATTTGTCGCTGTTTACCATTCCCTGAAGTTAGAAACTATCACCAGTGATTATGACAGAGAAGACAGAGAAACAAGTGAGGAAGAGAAAGAAGAAGAAAAAGGTAGAGTATATCATACATAGAGCATCTACAACGAGTCCCCAGTTTATAGCGGAATTTTCAAAATGAGTCCAGTAATTATGTTTGGACCGAGCCTTTGGCGAGGTCCAGACCTAATTTACTGGACAAGTTTTGTAATTTCCGCTGTAAACTGGGGACAAGTTGTAGATTATATTTATTACATGATCCAAAACTCGACAAAACGTACTTAAATCAACAAATGGGACACGAAACTGACACCGGCTTCTATAAGGCATGCGATGACATTTCACAAAACTATGCATCATTTGCCCTCGTAAAGAAATAGTCCCAGGTAAATAAAGACTCTTTGGCGTATTTAATGACGTATATTTAATGACATAACTTTTCAAACTCTTCATTCATAATAATATGTTGGAAAAAATATTGGAAGCCGTAGTATTTTGAGACGTAGCGTACCAAATGTAAACAGACGACAAACCAGAAGTCAAAGGTCACCTGGCAGTATTTCCTGTTATTAAACGAACGTTTAATATCACAATTTACAGAACGTGTTTATTGAATGGAATAAGGGTAGGATCATGTAATAAATTTTGTTAATGTTCTACCAGCTAAGTTTTTTAGATGATTCAATAATATTTAACAACTTCAAAGCTCATCTGACATTGAGTATGATCCGGAATCTCACCTTCATAATGAGAACGATGTGGAAAATCAATATATTGTTCAAATGTTTAGTATGACCTTCATAAATTAACAAGATGTATTACATGTATTGACCTTCTTTTTGTGATCAGTGAAATGCATAAGATGTCGTTATACTATTATCAAGGATATTTAATGGCGATTACGCATTTTATGCCATTAAAAGATTCAAGGTCCAGATTCAGGGCTCTGACTATCAGAAAATAGTTCAAAATACATGCTTTTTAGGCTTGTCCTGTTTCATAGCAGTTAATAGTGATAAAACTTCATAAATAACAATTTTAACCTGGTGTTCTGGAAACACGAACAGGTGATCCAACATGAAAATAGTTCACATGACCACGACCAATTTTGGGCTATCTTCCACCAACTATAGTCTATAATAAAAATACTGCTTTGTGGATTTTAATACAACTTTCATTAATGAAGCAGCATAGATAATACTTTGAAAATAAAAGTATAGATTGTCTGTTTAGACTTTTCAAAATGGCACAGGTTCATGATAGCCCCTAAGACACCTCCAATCTTGATAGCCTGACATCAAGTCATTAAAGTGATGTGAAACACTCCGGTAGAGTGATCAAATAGAAATGGAGAATAATCTTGTTGAAAGTAGTTATTTTTACAAATATTATATCTAAATTGACACACCATCATTCTTACATATTAATTAAATGCAGTGACTGCCGATGGCGAAATCGTTTTCATTAGTTTATCGCCGATTCGAGTAGTAAATATTTACAATTTAGCCTAGTTCAGACACTGTTCTATGGAGTGGTATTGTCAGATTTGCTTGATCTTTTCGGTGATGTTAGTAGAATGCTACATTCCTCCAGTTGGCGTAGCACCTGAATATTAATTAATCAGATCCACGCACCGAACAAGTACATAATATGTCTTTAATATCAATAACTCTGTTTACAAACTTGTGGACAAATTAATGCACTAAACCATCAACTGTGAAGGAACCGAGCACTGACATTCGGGTCTGCATCTTACTAATATGAATATTGATATTAAATTATTATGTATGGTCCCTCCCTTAACCCTTTACCCAACAAACCGGCCAAAAATGCCCAAATAAGGCTTCAACAGCCTAAAATATCTTCGGTCTGTCTCAATACCACCATACAAATATGGATATCATTGGAACCGGTTCATTGATCACATTGTGATGGTTACAGTTATGCCCTGTGCCAATGCATTCTCTGATATATGCGAGTCGACCATAGGTCGCCTCGCATATATAAGAGAATGCATTGGCCTTACATTCTTTAACAATTTTAGAATTTTTTCTTACATTTTTTAACAATTTTTATAATATATTTCTACATTCTTTGACAATTTTAGAATTTTTAATATGTGTTAAGCCAATGCATTCTCTTATATATGCGAGGCGACCTATGGTCGACTCGCATATATAAGAGAATGCATTGGCACAGGGCCGTTCTGTTGGGTAAAGGGTTAAACAAGTGGTGGTATATGGGTATGGGTGGAATGACAGCACAACATCCACCATTTCTCTTGTTGCCAATTCTTCAAAATTGACCAAAAAATTAACTACAGTGGCATTGATACATCAATTTCAAAAGTGTTATTCTTCATTTCAACAGAAACTACTCCAACAGTTTTCCATGACATGATGAACATGGACAATGATTTCCCATCAAAAGCACATTGTCTGTGTAGATGGTAAGTTTTGTATCACTGCAATATTAACTCCGTTGTCAGTGTTTACTCTGCACACACTGTGTGGGGTATCCTTAGTGAGTTCACTAATTTCAACCCATGTGATAATAAAGATAGGATGTTTGCAGATTATTTCCATTCCAATCAGATGAAATGTTCTCTGTCCCTTCTTCCAGAACATAATACTAGTATGTGTGATGTGTTACATTCCAAATAAGTTGTCCACTCGATGATTAATGGAAAGGCTTCTGTATTCATATATTGAAGCAAGTTTGCCAATGTTTAGCAGAAAAGTTTAACTCTTTCTTTACTAAATACTCATGAGTAAGCAATTTGTTAAACTTATTATCTGAACATTTCCCACCAATGTATAGGAATACTTGTCACTTATATTATCTACAGTAATGTAGGAAATATGGCTTGTTGCCATTCATTCACTCAGTGAGAGCTTTCCGATGAATGGCAACAAGCCATATTTCCGACTAAATCCTGAAAAATTACCCATAATTCCCACGCAGTTAAGGAGTCGATTGTTTAGAGCATTACTGTATTGGAATGTCTGTCATCTGTTTTTGTAACGAAAGGTTTAACAAATAGTCTAAAACTGAACATTCCTGCAAATTAATCATAATATACTGATATTTTGATTTCTGCAGTGATGTTGGAAATTCTTTCATGATTATAACACTGTTACTGGTCATATTTTCAGATTGCATCTTTTCATTCATAAGGTACACAATCCGATTTGAAGGTCCCCGTATCATCAGATTCCTACAGCAATATTTCTTCAAAAGAGGCTGTAGTTATCAGAATTGATTAATTACCAAAAAATAATGCTAACCACCATCAACTCTGGTATAAAATTTTCCAAAACGTGTTATATATCAACATTTTGTTCAATGCAGTTTGGTATTAAGAGTATATGTCGGTCAGGCTCGTCGAATATTTGCTAGGCGGCCAAATATTCCAGGTGGTGAAAAATAACAGATTTCAAAAATCGATAACTGGTAACTCTGAGCTTTGATGGGTGAGTTCCTCGACTCAAATCAAATATTTTTTTACCCCCAAAGCCACAGAAATAGTAATTTAGGAGCATTAATTTGGATTCTGTTTCTTTAAATTTAGGTTTTTCTACTTGCAGGTATGGGTTACAGGAGTTTATTGTCATCTCCCCTGCTCAGGGGTTCAATGCTATTGACAATGAGAGTCGATGTAAAGTGATTCTCAGCTCAATTTCTATCGCATTAAACAACACAGGCTGGTAGGTTCACTTTCCCAACAATCTATACTCTATTACATTAAAGTGGTAGGTTCACTATCACAACAATCTATACTCTATTACATGCGTATTGTGACCATGGTCTTCTGTCCATCCGTCCTTCTGTCTGTCTGTCCGAGCAGATATTTAATTTCTGAATGGAATGCCATCAATAAAAAACATTGAAGTGAAATTTTTATTTCTGAGATAGGTTTGTTGTCACAGATTTATGCCGGTATTATAAATGCTGCATTTTGATCCGATAAATCAATTTCAGTTGTCTATTTTCTTTACCATAGAGATCATATGCCATGTGGCTCTTTTCTTCATTAGATAACTCAACTATATGGATTATTTAATCTAAACTAAATTTGGTTTATAGAGTGTCTATAAGGAGATCTTTCAAAATGTGTTTCCAATTCAGAATTGATCACTTAGGATGTTGAAATAAAATGTATGTGTTCTCAGGCAATTAGATCTCAATTTTGAGATGAGGGTGGGAGGGCATTTATTTATATTTTTTTTCAAAATCTGGAAAACATACTCTAGAAACAAACCAAAATATTTTCATTTTTCATATCTGTTATTTCTACAAGAAATGTTGAAAAAAATGTTTGACAATGCTTTTTAAAAGAACATTTGAGTGACTAGGGAGGTGGCTGAGAACATAACATTTTTATTTATTTGATGAGGCCCTCTTTTGGGTGACAGGGAGGTGCATGAGAACACAGTATTTGTATTTATTTGATGATGCCCTCTTTTGGGTGATGAGGGAGGTGCCTGAGTGACGAGGGAGGTGCCTGAGTGATGAGGGAGGTGTCTGAGTGACGAAGGAGGTGCCTGAGTGATGAAGGAGGTGCCTGAGTGACGAGGGAGGTGCCTGACTGATGAGGGAGGTGTCTGAGTGACGAGGGAGGTGTCTGAGTGACAAGGGAGGTGACTGACTGACCAGGGAGGTGCCTGAGTGATGAGGGAGGTGCCTGAGTGACGAGGGAGGTGCCTGAGTGACAAGGGAGGTGCCTGAGGGAACTCAGAATTTTTATTTAATGGCCTTGCGTTAATTTTGTTCTTGTTGATGTTTCAGTGCTGTGCCCATGTTTATACAGATACAACAGAGTTGGAGGAAGATGTATTCTGGTTTGTGTGTGTTATCTGGATCCACAATCGAGCTTGATATGGCACATCTGAAGAAAATACCAAAAAGCTTCATGCATTTATCTGGTCTGCTCGACGTCTTCAAATCCAAACTGGTATGTCTAATACATATAAACTTTTCTGTTTTCTATTTTCTGTTTATTGTTTTACTTTACTTTATTCTATTTATAATATACACTTGTTTTATTTTTTTAATTACAAGGAATTTGGATAAGTTTAATAAAAAAAAATTCACAGAAAGGGTTATATAATTTTTCTTACAAAAAATCACCCAATCATCCACTTGCGTTCCATGCGAGTCACCATCAAAATCGCCCCCACCTTAATGTAGGCATCTAATCTGTTGACTGTGTCTCTGGCAAATCGTGCTGTTCATTCACCATCTGCAACCACTGATTGTGCTCTATGTATTCTAAGATGGATCCATATGGATCGCGCGCATGTGAAATGACAGAAGGACCATGCTATATGCTCTTGATTGCAGGGTACGACTGTCACTCCATCTCCACCCGTGTCAGTGTCCATCAGATTCACATACATCCTCAATGATTGGTGTGCTTCACCGTGGCCTCAAGAACCTCCAAGTGAGTCAATCAACCAGTGCTTTGTTCTATTTATGGTCTAAGTTTTAACACTTTGAATTTCAGAGCTAAAATTATTTGAGGTACTGCAACCTGGTGCATAATAAATCAAATTCTACATTTTTTGAATGAGAAACGGGTATTGTTTATGAAAAATAACTTTACTGTCATACTACTAGAAGTCGTGGGAAGTATATTTATATTTATATTTAAGCTGTTAGGCCTAACAAAATTAATGTTTTGTTTCACAGTCATGGCAAACTCAACTTAACTGTTCCATGACTGGAGCTTCCTGAAATTTTGCAATAAACCACAAGCCAATGAATTATCTTATATGCAAGTCTCCCATAGGGAGCCTCGCATATATAAGAGAATACATTGGTCTAAAAATATTTACCATGACCTTGTAAGTCAGTGCATTCTCTTATATATGTGAGGCTCTCTATGGGAGACTCTCGTATATAAGAGAATGCACTGGCGCAGGATATTTAATGTGCCACCAGTGCAGCTCCCGTCATTAAAGCGTTAAACCTGCGCATTGGAGATTTATATTGAACTACAAACAAATTTGTGTTGATACAACCCAGAAAGAGAGCTTGCAGTAAATACAGATCTCGGAGACTCACAATGTGTTAAACAGACATGGCTCATTCGAACCTCCAATTTGTTTCAACCTAACTTGTAGCGACGAATACGATAGGTCGATAAATAAACGAACTATTGATATACCGGCTTCATATGCTCTGAAAAACACTTGCCAAAGTCAATCCATTTTTCAGCCAGTTTCAACTTTTCATGAGAAGTCAGACAGACGCTCTTTATTGCTACCATATTAGGAACAGACTACCACGGAATAATCTTTTCTGTTCCATGTCCTGCAAATGGCTGTTTTGTGTTTGGGACCCAAACACCGTATTCACAGTTGTATTTTTCATTACTTCAATGCGTTTTTTTGTGTTACATTATGCTCGTAGAAAGGTAGTTCAGATATTTATCGACCTATTTCGATACTGAGAAAAAAATCAAAAGCGAATAATATTATTTGTATTTTGGAGCGCAAACCGCCATGTGGCTTTAAGACCCTTTATTACATTATCCTACCCTTATTCCATTCAATAAACCCATTTTCTATAAATTGTGATATTAAACATTCATTTAATAACAGGAAATAGTGCCAGGTGACCTTTGACTTCCGGTTTGTCATCTGTTTACATTCCGTATGATACGTCTCAAAATACTATGGCTTCCAATATCGTTCCAACAAACTATAATAAATAAAGAGTTTGAAAAGTTATGTCATTAAATATACGCCATTAAATACGCCAAAGTTTCTTTATTTATCTTGGACTATTTCTTTACGCATAGTTGCGTGAACCATCATCGCATGTTTATAGAAGCCGATGTTAGTTTCGCGTCCCATTTGTTGATTTAAGTATATTTTCTATTTAACTAATAAATAGTAATGTAATTATAGCGGAATTTACAAAACTCGTCCAGTAAATTAGGTCTGGACCTCGCCAAAGGCTCGGACCAGACCTAATTTACTGAACTCTTTTTGTAAATTCTGCTATAAACGAGTTGTAGATCCTCTATTACATACCCATTGTTGTATTGTCACTTAAAGCAATGGCTTTCAACTGGCGGTAATTTGCGACAGAAAGCCCTAGAGCGATCCTGATATTTTTAGTGTGGCAAGCTACGTCATGACATTACTACAGGTGACGTAATGAGAATTTATTATTTTTGTGATGCCAAAATTGTTGCAAAACAATGAATTTCATTGAAACAATTTCTCATAATTAACAGTTTCATTTGTGATTGGGGATATGTAATAAATATAGAACTGCACAGTTTTGGGACAGGGAAGTGATTATCGCACTTGAGCATTTTGGTTGTTGGGGGTATCCTTGAAACACTCTTTTGCGATAATCACTTCCCCGTCTCAAAACTGTACGGGTCTATGTGTGTATGAATCGAAAATTAATACTTTCCAGGTATGGCGACAATATGTGATGGAGAATTTGGGGTTATAGAATTTGGTGTCCTACCATTTGGAGCAGATGAAGATCCTATAAGGTATGTACTCATATTTCTTACTTCATTGCTTCATCTCGTCATATTTAGAAGAAAGAAAAGAAACTTCCTTAGATAAACTCCTTCCATATTTTGCATTATATTATTTGGGAACATTAATCTTTTTTATACTGCAGATGCATCACTCCTATTTCATTATCACCCTGCGCAAAATTCAATTAAAAAAAATGTTCATATTTGATGTCAACACTGAATCAGATCGGCGATATATACATCGAATTGAGTATTCGCTGATCCCTATTTACGATCTTTCTTATAACTGTAGATTCATGTGTATACTTTCCTTATATTTCACAGTGAACTCCATCTATCCTGCACTTGGCCGAGTTTATCAGAAGAGATGATTGTCGAGAATGAGTACTATTCGTGAGTATTATGTTGTTTCTCTAATTAACCCTTTACCCAACAGAAGGGGCCCTGTGCCAATGCATTATCTTATATATGCGAGTCGACCATAGGTCGCCTCGCATATATAAGAGAATGCATTGGCTTAACACATTAAAAATTATAAAATTGTTAAAGAATGTAAGAAAAAATGGTAAAAAGTGTTAAAAAAAGATTTTATTTAGGCCAATGCATTCTCTTATATATGCGAGGCGACCTATGGTCGACTCGCATATATAAGAGAATGCATTGGCACAGGGCATAACTGTAACTATCACAATGTGGTCAAGGAGCCGGTTCCAATGATATCCATATGTGTATGGTTCTATTGAGACAGACCGAAGATATTTTAGGCTGTTGAAGCTTTATTTGGCCGGTTGTGGCCGGTTTGTTGGGTAAAGGGTTAACAAATGGATTAAATAAATGGATAAAGTGAAAGGATATAAAGGTATACATTGGAGCGGAATATTATTCATTGTAATTCAAGCTGAATGGATGGACAATTTTGAATGGAGCGCGGTGTCATTGACAATGTAACATATATCATGTACGTCATGGCTGCAGCCAGGAGTCACGTAAACGAGTTCAATCGGAAAGTAGTACGCTATTGATACTGCTAACTGGAAAAAAGTTTTGCGGGCGTTGTTGCAAGTAGATATTTGATCGCCGAATAAAGAATATCTCACTTCATAGCATGTAATGCTGATAAAAAGTAACTTTTATGAAGTCTCTTTAAAATGGTTGGTGGATTGAATTTATTATGTAGATAAACTTACCATGTTTTGTTGGATAATCAAGGATTCATGCTCGAACCCCCAGATATCCAATTCAACAGTTTGATATGCAAAGACATAGATTTCCTAGTTAAACATTTGGGGGGATCTTTAGGTAATATGTTCAACAAACAGCCTTATGTTGATATGATTTACATTACAGTGACCTTGACCCCTTACAAGCACCTCAGTGGTGCGTGAGAGTTCATATGACTGAGGATCCTAAATGCTTGATGGGTAAGTTTACTTAGTGCTACCCTAAAAATAAAACATGAATAGATTAATTGTAATGTATTGAAACCTCTTTTTTCCTTTAACATAGCTTCAATGATAAATGCTACATGACTTTTGTTATTATATTTAGATGAATAGATACAATTTTTAATCTCGACAGTTATTATTAAATCTATCCAGTTTCAGTGATTACTTGCCATTGGAAAACAATAATGCCTATCTACCTACCCACTCATTCTTGAAAATTTAGGTATTGTCAGGAAAACAAAGATATTTTTAATATGGCCTTTGTTAGAGATAACTGTGTAATAAAAATATATCAATCAATGGCTATTCATTGCAATGCTTATTATAGGACAATATCTACAGAGGATACTCAAGTCTGCCTACAGGAAAGAGTCAACAAATGATTTACTCGGACAAACTTTTGCTGAAGCTGCAGAGAAAGGTAACAAAAATAACAGACTATCATTTTATAGTGACTCAACTGGTCACTCCACGACTGGAGCTTCCTGAAATTTTGCGAAAAAGCAAAAAACCTGTGCCAATGAATTTTCTTATATATGCGAGTCTCCCATGCAGCCTGGTTAATTAGCGTCGGCTAGTTTTATTTATATTATATCAAGTCAAACTGATAGTTATTTCATGATTAAAATCACAAGATTAAATTTTTTTCTTGAAAATGTGATATTTTTTTTTTTTTTTAAATGTTTGCTATGGAAGTTGGTATTATTTATGGTATTAGAGCAATTTACCTGGAATAAGGTACCACACTGGTTATGTAATAATTCACTAGAGATCTACAATGAAGTGTATATCAACACAAAAATAATAATAATGGTGCTTATATAGCGCTTATCTCGTAACATAGGGGACATTATTACCCCAGCTGTTGAGTAATGATGAGTCTTGTGCCATTTAGGCTTACCGAACAAACCAGGTCCCAATTTCTCTCCTAGCTACGACGAAGCGAGCACAGTAAAAGTGACCGTATCCAAGAGTTGCAACTTAGCGCAAGGTTTGAACTGTACGACCTGACAACCATATACGTCATTAATCTGCCAAGCCACTGTTGTGAGAACCCAATAATCCACCTGTAGGCTGCGAACTCATCTCGATGTGTTGACTGCGAAGACAAGTCCGACATGCTAACCATTAGACCTTGGATCTCCCCAAAATAAGTGATATATCTCCAGGTGAAAATATGTGTCTTTTCAGATTCAGTAGAGAATATAGGACAAGCTTTGCAGAAACTGACAGAGCCGTCCATTGGTTATAACCTACCCTCCATATCATCGGTTGTGTCGCAAGCTTCTTCGAAGCTGAACATCAAAGCAGACGACGGTCCACTCTCTGCCAAGCTTCTAAATATGGTCCTGCTTGTGAGTATAATCTATGTTAAGTGCCTTTGAATCGATGGCAGGAGGACTATAAGGCCTGCAAATAGTGTGTCTGTCATTTGCAGAATGAGGTCCCCAGAGGGTGAATTTAGTGATGCTATCCCACACAGCAGGCTAGCATCACCAAATTCACCCTCTGGTGACCTCATTCTGCTTAGGCCTTAAGGAGCAGAAGCAGAATGAGGTTCCCAGAAGGTAAATTTTATGATAGACCGCCATTCGGGATAGCGTCACTAAATTCACCCTCTGGGGACCTCATTCTGCAAATGACAGACACACTATTTGCAAGCATGAGGACTATTAACCCTTCAATGACTGGAGCTTCCTGAAATTTTGTGAAAATACTGTGCCAATTTTCCCGATAGGGAGCCTCACATATATAAAAAAGAATGGCCAACAATATTTACCTTGACTTTGTAAGCCAATGCATTCTCTTATATATGCGAGGCACTCTGTGGGAGATGCGCATATATAAGAGACTGCACTGACACATGATCTTTAATGCTGTACCAACATGCTCCCATTATGAAAGGGTTAACCTTCTCCATTTTCAAATAGAAGAGAATTGATTGTGTTTATGTGATAAGTCATTACTATGTGGTTTTGGTAGGACAAATTCTATTCATATAATAATATCTATTAATAGTTCCTGTTTCCTGATGCAAAGAAGATTGAACATGTTGATACAAGTGATGTAGTGTCTGACGACTCGGATAAAGAGAATAATGTGAGAGAAGATGTAAAGGTATGTTTCATTGTTCAAGACTTTAACCTTTCCATGATAGGAGCTTCCTGAAATTTTGCGAAAACCCTGTGCCAATACATTCTCTTATATATAGGGAGCCTCGCATATATAAGAGAATGCATTGGCCTAACAATAGTTGTCTTGACCTTGTAAACCAGTGCATTATCTTATATATTAAAGGCCCCCTATGGGATACTGGCATTTATACCATAATTGCTTATGCTATTGTGTGTATAATGTTCACCAATTTTGTAAACTTCATCTTTACACCCTACTGTGGGTATACAGCTTCCTACTGTGGGTATAAATTTCTACTATGGACAGCTATGGATGTAAATGTTCAAACATAATTTCATGTGTTAAACGTGTATACCCATAGTAGAACTACATCCTGGTTAGCAAAATAGTTCTTATGTTACATTCGTTTAAAATTGGAGATTGTCACGATATCAATTAGATATGAGGAAAATTGCTTGCATTTCAATCAAATGTAGCATTCTAGTGTCATATGAATTAGGAAACATATACGAATGGTAATATCAAGTGACAGATGACTCAGAAACAGGCTGACATAATGACGTAACTGTATGCATCACTACGCATGATGCACATTCCTTATAGCGTCGTGTTTGTGTCTCGGTGAGGAGACATTAAAAGTAAACAGCGGATTAGTAGATTTCGCGCAAAAATAAAAAATAATAGTTATGGCATAAATAAAATACACCCATAGTAGCCCAGAGTACAAAATTTTTACCACTCGTTGTATTGTGGTTTTAACCACTCGCCAAAAGACTCGTGGTTGTGGTGAAAATTTTGTATTCTCGGCTACTCTGGGTGTATTCTATATATATAAGAGAATGCACGGGCACAGGTTCTTTATTGCTGCACCAGTTCAGCTCCCATCAGGAAAAGGTTAAATAGTGTGTCTGACAGCGGGCTAGTATCACCAAATTCACCCTCTGGGAATCTTATTCTGCTTAGGCCTCAACTTCTATGAGAGAGCTAGGATAAGATTGAAGTTCCCCGGTTGAAGTTGGTGATATTCACCCATTAGTTACCTCGATTATGCATTAATTCTTCTGCAAATTAGGGGATATAGAAATGTGTAACTAAAAACAATGTTAATTTGAGACTATAGATACTTCCCAGAAGATGAGGCCTAAGCAAAGTGAGGTCCCCAGAAGGTAAATTTGGGATGCTAGCCCGCTGTGCTGGGTAGCATTACTAAATTCACCCTCTGGGGGACCTCATTCTACAGTTGTCAGACACACTATTTCAAGTCTCTTTTTATCATCACCTCTTATTTATTTACTTAAAGATACGAAAGGTTTTCACGATCGGTACAGCTGGAAAATTATATCAATTTTTTTAAACCAATATAGTCAAGACGAACATGAAAAAATAGGAGGAATTTGTTCTTATCAATAACCGTCCATTGATAAGATTCTGCATGCTGAAGCCACTGTTTACACACATTACTGTAACCATGAAGCCAGTGTTGTGTTTTCAGCAACTAACAACAACTCTAAAATACAAATAGCATCAATCACGATCAGTTGTGGTGTGCTGTGTATTTCCTAAGGTGGAACATAGATCGACTGATACTAATTTGTAGGAATTTGCATTAATATTCTGGTAAATACCATAATGAGTAAAATTTGGACACTTCAATAAACTGGTATGATTTTAGGTAATATACCGATACAATATCATTCATACCAGTTGTTATTTATTAGTTGAACGGCGAAATACCAATAACTTGATATTGACGTTGTGAACGCCTTGTGTGGCTTTAAAGCTGATTATTTGCTCACTACTCAGATTTTATTCTTGTAGATTGTGGAAAAAGCTGATCTTATTACAAAATATCAATTGAATCACGAGGAATACTACCTGTATTTACTTTACATGTATTAAGAAAGTCTATTCAAATCATTCCAATAGTATATTTCAATGAGATTATATTGTTGTTGGAACATTTAAGTTTTACTGTCACATCAAAAACAAACTTTTTCAGGAGTTTACAAAACAGATGAAGTCAGCACCGTATGATAGCCTAACATATAATCTGTCTGTATGCATGTGTTTAATCAACTACAACCATGGTGGACTACGAGCAGTCGCCCATATGTGGCAGGAATTCGTCCTTGAGATGAGATACAGATGGGAGAACAATGTTCTGATATCCGGGTAAATTCAACATTTATTTAACCCTTTCTATACTATTTTAAACTACTCATTGACAAGTAGTTATCCCATAGGAAATGGTCAGATAATAAGTTCCACAAATGCCCATTTTCCTCCAATAAATATGATTCCTTCTGCACGTTTATCATCCGATCGTCACCGAACTTCATATGGATGTTCACGGTGACCTCTAGATGGGCGCAGTACATTTTTGGATCTTCATCTTTATTTACTTGGATGTCGCAATTTAATTCATCGACACACCCTGCAGCTCACATTTATTTTAGAATTGTATTGCAAAATTACAGGCATGTTAAGGATCGCCTCTAGATCAATGAAGCTATCAAATTTGAACAATTTTCTATCAAAATCATGGCCGCTGGCAGAATTGTTTTCCGTCTGGCTTGATAACTCCAACAAATATGAACCGATTTCAATATTTTTGTATACAAAGTTGCTTTTTGTGATTTTAAGACTGATAGAACGCTAACTCAAAATGTATTGGTGTGCTAGTTGTCTGTCAGGAGATTTCTCATGCAACTTTCTTTGATTCGTCACAGCATAAACGACATCAGAATTAAACTTCTTCAACTGAGCATTTTGCTGATTTTGGGGTTTCCGGATGGTCACTCCAGTACCTACCTGCCCCATGTTTGAATTTGCACCGTGGGGGTATGCCAGCACCAGCGGTGCAACCTCTTGTACTATTTGCATGACTAAATCCTTTGGCATGTTCTAAATGAACTTTTTCCATCCAATTGATTCCAAACTCCATTGGGATCTTTGGGGTGACCTTCAGATGAGAGATATCAAATTTGAAAAATTTCTATCAGAAACATGGCTGCCGACAGCCGTGTTGGATTTCACTCTTTACATGACTAAATTCTTTTGCACACCCCACAACCAGTATTGTCCCCCGAAAAATTAATTTGTGGGGGACTATAGAAACGGGCTCCATCCGTCCGTCACTTATGAGTACCTTCGTGGTGTAATCATCTCCTCCTACAGATTTCATCCCAGAGATTTGAAACTTCAGAATATTGTGGCCCATATATTGAAGATAAAAAATTATTTTTTGACGGAGTTATTAACCCTTTTCGACTTTGAAAATGTCAACACTTTTTTTAATTTCTTTAATAAAGCGGCATCGACTTGCCACGTTTTCGGGGGACACTGTGGTCGACTGACCTTTTATTTTTATTCTGATTCATCCCAAACATAAAATGGCTGTCTGGTTTAACCTCTAGTATTACTTAAACATTTAAACTTTCTACATTCCTTATCACTCCATTGACTGTAATATATAACATTATCCCCTCTCCGAGTTGAGCTACAGTGTCATTGACACTTTCATTTCAAGTAAAATGACTTATCAAATACATTTAAACACTTTCCTTTCAACAGAGTGGAAGAAGGTCCTCCAAACCTAGGAGCTTGTCTGCTACACCAGAAAATACAGGTTAGTTAACACCATTTTAGCTCAACTTGACTTTGTCAAGTTTGGGCTATTGCCATGGGTTGGCATCCGTCTATGAAAAATATGGTCGTAAGCAGCCATTTTGCAGTTTACCCTTTTGCATGACTATATCCTTTGGCGCACCATACAGACCACACCCCTCATTTGATCATCACCAAACTTCCTACGGATCTTCGGGATGACCTCTAGAGGATAGCCATCAATGTTTTCTGAAACATGTTAAAATAACATGGTGCCAGCAGCCCTCTTGGATTTTAAATTTGAATTCATTGACACACCCTGCAGCCCACATTTATTAGAGGATTGTTTTTAAAATTTACAGACATCTTTAAGATCACCTCTAGATGGGAGCTATAAAATTTCAAAGATTTAACTATTTGAATGACTAAATGCTTCGCACACGTTACAGGCCTCATCTATCATCCGATCATAACTAAACTTCATATAGATCTTCGCGGTGACCTCTAGATGGGAGTTTTTGAATTTTTTCAAATTTATTTAGAAAATTTGGCTGCCAGCAACCATTTTGAATTTCTCATTTGAATCCATCGACACACCCTCAAATCCACATTTATTGAAGTAATGTTTTAAATGAAAACAAATTCATTAACTCAATACAATCTCTTCACTAAAACTGTTTGACTTTCCTTACTCTTTCATTCTATTGACTGCTCACCATAAGATTAATGCCTCTCCATGTTGAGCTACAGTGTCATTGAGACTTTCATTTATTCAACTTGATTGGTAATACATTGACAACTGAACTTTGATGCCAACTTTGAATTATTATCCATACTCAATTTCAGTTTAACATTGATTAAAACAAGGTTTTCAAGTAAAAACCTGCTCAATCTGTTTGCTCAAAATGTTTAAATGATAAAAATGTGCACAAAGTGCACAAATGGGCCACCGCTGCATAAAGGCTCTGTTTAGGATCAAATGTGCACGAAGCACAGGCACATCCGATGCTGAATAAAGGCTGTTTCAACTAGTTTTATATATTTATCTTCTTTTACAGATGCTGAACTGTTGTATTCAACGAAAAATTCGGAGAGATACAAATTTTGGTTATTCAATTGAGCCCAGGGATTCACCATCAGAGGATAATCCTAGTTATATGTCCTTTGAATCTTGTTCACCTTCTAGCCCAAAATATCTCCATAGACAATCCTCTCAATATGAAACAATAGCATCAAAAGCTGCAAGCATTGACAGTTCTAGTGAAGAGGAATTCTACGAATGTGATTCTTCCGCAGGCAGTGGAGATGCTGCATCAAATTCAGAATCTACTGCTGATTTGACATCTAACTCCGAGCAGAATGATAGTGAAGTGACTTCTAAGAAAGCTGGTGCTCAGGGTGAGCTGCTATCGTCGGAGAGTAGCTCATCACTGAGGAACTGTGTTATTCATAAGCCTGTTGGGAGATTAGCTCCCTTTGGAGATTTAAAGCTACTAAACTGTGATGAGAAAATGTACATTCCAATAACGCAGGAACCCGCTCCCGTATCGGAAGACATGCTGGAAGAACAAGCTGAAGTACTCACAAAGTAAGAGTCTATTTTACAATTCAATGTTATAATAACAGGGACATCGCCAGAGTGTCCATTGGGGTTTGAGGTGTGTCCATCCTAATTTACTGCCAACATTGATTGAACCCAGTTATCCATTGACACTGTCTTAGATAACACCATAGTTACTATTAACATCTGTATTAATCCGATTTCAGAGCATATTCACACCTGAGTGTTGATTGCAGACAGCTGTGAATACATCATCAGGTGTCCACAGTGACTTGTGATTTTGAGATTATCAACTCTACACCTTACGTCAGATCATCACCCCTTTGTTAGCTCAACTTACTTTGTAAGTTTGAGCTATTGCCATGGGTTGGCGTTCGTTGTCTGTGTGTGCGTGCGTGTGTCAGTCAACAATTTCCATTGGCGCGGGCTACAGGTTGTACCTTTGGTCTGATCTTTATGAAATTTGTCATGAATGTTGACATTGACATGTAGATGGGAACGAGTCATTTTGGGGTCATTCGGCCAAAAGACATGGCCGCTGGTGGCCATCTTGGATTTCAAAATTAAATCCATTGGCGCGGTCTACAGGTCGTACTATTCATCTGATTGATCATCATGAAATTTGTCATGGATGTTAATATTGACATGTAGATGGGAACGAGTCATTTTGGGGTCGTTCGGCCAAAAAACATGGCCGCCAGCAGCCATTTTGGATTTTACTCTTTGCATGACTAAATCCTTTGGCGCGGGCTACAGGTCGTAGCTTTGGTCGGATCTTCATGAAATTTGTCATGGATGTTAATAATGACATGAAGATGGGAACGAGTCCTTTTGGTGTCATTCGGCCAAAAAACATGGCCGCCAGCAGCCATCTTGGATTTTACTCTTTGCATAACTAAATCCTTTGGCACAGGCTACAGGTCGTACCTTTGGTCAGATCATTATGAGATTTATCATGGCTGTTGACATTGACATGTAGATGGGAACGAGTCATCTTGGGATCATTCGGCCAAAAAACATGGCCGCTGGCGGCCATCTTTGATTTCAAAATTAAATCCATTGGCGCGGTCTACAGGTCGTACTGTTCATCTGATCATCATGAAATTTGTCATGGATGTTAATATTGACATGTAGATGGGAACGAGTTATTTTGGGGTCGTTCGGCCAAAAAAACATGGCCGCCAGCAGCCATCTTGGATTTTACTCTTTGCATGACTAAATCCTTTGGCGCGGGCTACAGGTCGTAGCTTTGGTTGTATCTTCATGAAATTTGTCATGGATGTTAACAATGACATGTAGATGGGAACGAGTCCTTTTGGGGTCATTCGGCCAAAAAACATGGCCACCAGCAGCCATCTTGGATTTTACTATTTGCATGACTAAATCCTTTGGCGTGGGCTACAGGTCATACCTTTGGTCTGATCTTTATGAAATTTGTCATAAATGTTGACATTGACATGTAGATGGGAACGAGTCATTTTGGGGTCATTCGGCCAAAAAACATGGTCGCCAGCAGCCATCTTGGATTTTACTCTTTGCATGACTAAATCCTTGGGCATGGGCTACTAGTCGTATCTTTGGTCTGATCATAATGAGATTTGTCATGGATGTTAACAATGACATGTAGATGGGAAACGGGTCATTTTGGGGTCATTCGGCCAAAAAACATGGCCGCCAGCAGCCATCTTGGATTTTACTCTTTGCATAACTAGGCCTTTCAACTTTCCACATTCCTAATCACTCCATTGACTGTAACACATGAAATTATTCCCTTTCGAAGTTGAGCTACAGTGTCATTGACACTTTCATTTAATGTTGTAAAGACCAGAATAACTTTGAAAGCAAATTCATTTTTGCAACATATTAATATCTGTACCCAGGTTAGGCACCTTTAATGGGTGAGAATGTTCAAGATTTTGTTTTGTTTAGCATTTTTTTCGTATTCATAAGCATTGTGTAATTTTAATTTTTTTCGTATTCATAAATTAAGCGGTTGTAAAAATGCCGTTCTTCCAAAATTATTATATAGAATGCTACCATTCTCTCAGAATTATGTTTGGACATTATTCATAGTTATTAGAGTGATGATTTGAACATAAAGTTTCCAAATTTGAACCATTGTTACATCATTTTAATTTAAATATTACATATCTCCTATTTTCGTTATATAGGCGACTAAAGTGCGGGCCGATTTCAATTTTGCCAACCCATTTCGCCCTGGAGAACGCCCACTTCGCCTTATTTTTGTGACAGGGAGAAGTCACTTCGCCCTGAAAATCAGATCTAGGCTGGTCCCTGCTAAATACTGGTTGTTAAATCAAACTTAAAACAATTTCAACCTACTTTTGGCCTGAAGTCTGAAAATTTCACCAATTAAATCTTCAGTTCAGCCTCTCAACTTTTCCATGATAGTCAAGTTTAATTAACCCTTCCATGACTGGAGCTTCCTGAAATTTTTCAAAAACCTGTGCCAATGTATTCTCTTATATATGCGAGTTGTCTATAGGGAGCCTTGCATATATAAGAGAATACATTGGCCTAACAATATTTACCTTGACCTTGTAAGTCAGTGCATTCTGTTATATATATGAGGCTCCCTATGGAAGACTTGCATATATAAGATAATGCACTGGCACAGGGTCTTTAATGCTGCACCAGCGCAGCTCCCGTCATGAACCTCATGGAAGGGTTAAACCTATTTTATTGCAGGTTAGGATCAAGTTCCGAAGGATCTCATTTACGCGCCCGGATGCAGAGCGCTTGTCTTCTCTCTGACATGGAGTCTTTCAAGGTATGTTGAACCCTTTATTTACTGAATGGGTTCTCCTGTTCAGTTAAACAGTATATATTAGAATGGTCTATTATTCATATGGAGGGATGTTATGGATATATGAGCAGATGGAAAGATAATACAAGTGCAGAGCATCGAAAATTTGACCATATGCACACCTCGATATGCCATACTGACCACGGGCATAAAAATTTGTGTCCGTGTTTTCCCTGTGGAGTTACTGCCCATAAATAGGCATTCAGCTAACTGATTGTACTCGGCTGTTCTCCCGTATCATTACAGATTACTGAATTTGGTTTTCACAGTCATGCTGGTCATTGTCAGCTTAATCAAGAACTACTTAAACTTCCTAAAAGCATAACCATTTCTTTACTATAAAATACTCATTGACAATAAAAAGTTTGACAAGCAATTCCCACCAAAGAATATGAATCCTTCTGCACTTGTATTAGCATTTGTCTGCCCTTATTACCTGAACATTCCTCTAGATAAATAATAGACCATTTAGTAAAGAAATGTAATAAAGTATCCCACAAAAAAAGATTTATATGGATCAGTCTATATGAAATTTGAAACTAAATATTGTAACTACAATGTCGTTCAGACAATAAAGTTGCTGTTGATAAGCTTACTATAAATAACAATTTTGGTTTTCCCACTTCCATAAAATGTCATCAAACTATGTGCACAGACACAGACATGCGCATTGTCAGCCATTAGCATAGTTTAACACATTGTAGACTGAAAAATGCCATCGGAAAATGCATTTTCATTCCTATTTGGGAAAGGTATACATGGATAAGGAAATAAATGTGTATGATATGTATTAGAAGGGAATACAGAGTAGTTTTTAGGGGAAAGTTCAGAATACTTCCTTGAAAATGCCTCACCCAGTCCTCAAAAAGTGCTTTAAAAGTGCTTATTTTTTATCCCGAAAATCGTGTACAATCCCTGACACTACTTCTGGCAAACTGCGCGCCGTTGGTCTTGAATGGGACCTTCAACATTCTCAGCTATCTTTATATTTGTATTATAAGCTGCTTAATTTAACTCTACAAAATCATACAGTAGATTTGTTGAGCTCAATGAATTCTTTCCAATAATGTATCCACTTTTATTTCCATTTTACTAACTACAAACATATAAATAGACATTTTAAATGACAGTCTTATGTTTTGTTACAGGATTAGTTAGTTATATTCTCTTTCTTCAGGCTGCTAATCCAGGATGTTGCTTAGAAGATTTTGTGAGGTGGTACTCTCCAAGAGATTATGTGGAAGAAGAAGAAGACGAAAATGGTGAAAAAATTAAAGGTATAGGACACTTTATATATGTTAACGAAAAATCGCTGGACTTTTAGAATGGTTGACACTGATTTGAAACTTTTGAGAAAGCATTTTTTCACCCCAGAATGGAACAGTTCAAGAGAAGTATTCCCTTCTTAAAATTGTTTGAAGAAGAAATTGGATTTTCTTTCATTCTTTAATTTTCTGTGGAGATCCTGAAAATCCTAGAACATCTGTCAATTGTAAATCAAAAGAGGTTATTAGTCGGGGATGACTTGGGAGATAAATTCTTCTTAAATTGTGTCATTTCTCCCTCTTTTTCTAGTTATCATGGAGTCCTTACTCATTACCGGTATAATAATTTTATAAATGGGCTCTTGTGTTGCGTAATAATAAATGGGAATAAAATAAAGTAACACCATTTAAGACTCATTTGAGTTTTTAAAAAACACGAGCTTTCGGCTATCTAGTAGCCTTTATCAAGTATGAAGTGAACAAAACATAATACTTCTTGGATTATAGAATGGTGATGTTGGGGTGACTTCTCCCTGATAACAGTTCACTTCTCCCTAATAACCAAACGGGGAGAAGTGACTTCTCCCTATTTGAAACGTTTAGGCTGGTCCCTGTTATTAGTATCATCCTCATAGCTTGAGCCAAGATATACTGTCTTTCAGGTCACTTGAGCACGAGGATGCAAATCCCAGGTAACATGTGGTTGGAGGTGTGGCAAAGTGCAAGGCCAGCATCAGCGAGACGGCAAAAACGACTTTTTGATGACACAAAAGAGGGAGAAAAGGTTAGCTTCTGACAGCAGAATTTAATGTGATTTAGATGTCATCTAATATTTTTCAAGAAATTAGATTTGAAGAAGAAATTTCTTTATTCTTTCTTAAGTGAAGTTTACTTGAATGAGCAATATAGCTAAAAACGCGGAGTTAAAATGAACAAATGTATAATTTATGACCAGTCCTTACCATGAGGTAAACACAACAAGAGCACTTACTTGCTCCCGCAATTCTGAAGACGTTCACTGGACACTGTTATTGCACCCATAATATAATCATAAGAACTTTGACTTTTTCTCATTCAAAATGTCATCATGGGATAGGTCTACGTCAGACCTGTTTAATGCCTAAAAATCTGTCAATGAGATTCTGCCCCTTCAGTCAGGGAGATTTGGGTCTTGTCAGGGAGTTTACAAATTGCAGCCAAAAAGTTACATTTTCACTATTTCTTCCTTTGAAACATTGTGGGTAGTGATTTTAAAGCAGTTAAATGTATTTAATCTTCCCTTTTCAAAGGATGAATTAATGTAAATGCACATTTCTGATCACACTTGAATGTATTTATTCAAATAAAAAAAATTGAATATTTTTTTCTTTGATTATTTATTTAATAATATCATTGTATAGCGTTATAACATTTAAAACCAAGAAAATTCTTCGGCCCACGAATCCCTATACTTTGAGTCATATCGGCGTAGTTTCGATGGACTATCAACAACTTCGTCACTGTCATTTCGGTAACGTTTCGCAGAATTAAAATACCAGACATTTCTAAATTTTACACCAGAATTAGTAAACTAGAATGATTTATTGCGGAAATAAACCCAACCCCAGTATATATATCGTGTGCATTTATTACTAACACGCCATGTTTGGGTGCTTATAGTAATTATTGATCCCAAAGAAAACAAACTGCCATGCATTCAATTAAGTTCTTTTGAAAGAGTGCGATTCATTAGTCGCGACAAAGAAGAGGCCAGTGTCTACTCCGGTTATCAATGGAGCACACCTGATCTCGGCAAATCTCGTTCACATGTGGTTTCAATTGTAAACACTTCCGCGTTCTGAGAATTTTGACATTAAAGTTTTTGTTGTTGTTGATTTGATTGAAACCGTGAGATTACAAGCTTAATCCGGGAGTGCGAGAGATGAGGCCTCAAACCGGTAGTCTCCTGCATGATCCGGGAGATTAAACAGGTCTGGTCTACGTCCAGTAACAATCTAAATAAACCTTCAAATAGTTCAATATTGAACCAACGATTATTGTCACCATAAGCATTTTGACATGAGGGTCGAATGCAAATTTTTCAATTAAAACAGGTTGTCTGAATAAATTTCCCAACTTTGAATTAAGCCGATGTGCGATTGAATCATACTTTGCAATTCCTCTGTTTACATTGTTGTCCCTAGAAATGATGGTAATTCCGGTGGGAACCGCATAACGATTCAGATTATTTTTAATCTGAGCAGGCTTCAAGTTTGTATGCATGCATCAAGCTATGTAAATTTTTGATTTTACACCTGGACGACTGACCAATCAGTGCTGCGGAATTTGAATTTAGCTGCTGGGTAGCTTAAAGGCACAGACGGCGTTCATTGCAGAAATATTCATATTTGTTCAAATCACCATCAACAGAAGGAATATTAAAATATATATAGTTTTGTTCATAACCCAAACATAATCAGCACGTAAATAGTATATTGTCGTCAAGATGTACGATGGTGTACATAAACAAGAACCTGCTCGTGTTACAGAAGTTTTGCTGTTTACATAACACAGCGCAATTCTATTGGTTAATCACACACAAATGATATAAACGCTCTTTATTATTTCCATATCAGGAAAACAGTAACAAATAAAGCTCTTTATGTTTACCATATCTCGATCTAAACAAAAGCCAGGTTCTATAACGTTTTTTGCTTTTGTTTACATAACAAAGGAAAAACATTTGACAATAACATACTGTTTATGCCATATTCCTGATTGGTAAAAGAACAAAGTCTGTCTATATCTTACTATTCTTTCTGTTTATGGCGGTTTTTGACGGAGCTGAATATTTTAACAGCATACCCACCACCAACGCCCGCCATATCTTTGATGCGTGAATTAGAATGAAGAATAGACAAATGAGGAACAGACTTTTAGAGTGATCTTATGGGATTTGAATTGATGGTGTAATGCATGTTTGTGATAATTTTCAGGTTCTACACTACCTATCGGCCATGAAGCCAGCCCAGGTTATTGTGCAGCTGATGCCCATGTTGGTCCATGCAAGTCTGTGTAGATTGTCTGAACATGGTAAGAGATAGGTGATCATTCACTTCACTTAAGTCTCCAGTTGAGCTGGGAGCTGCTCTGGTGCAGCATTAAAGACCCTGTGCCAGTGCATTCTCTTATATATGCGAGTCTCCCATAGGGAGCCTAACATATATAAGAGAATGCACTGGCTTACAAGGTCAAGGTAAATATTGTTAGGCCAATGCATTCTCTTATATATGTGAGGCTCACTATGGGAGACTCGCATATATAAGAGAATGCATTGGCACAGGGTTTTCTCAAAATTTCAGGAAGCTCCAGTCATGGAAGAATTAAGACTCTTAATGGTGCACCAGCCCAGCTCCCGTCATGGAAGGGTTAAAATAAAATGTCGTTTCTGAAATATACGACTGATATTCACTCATTCGGTGTGCAGTTCCCTTGTGGGATTGGAATTCAGACTTGTTGTCCCCTGAACAAAATGAGTTGTTCAGCTCTCAGACGAGTGTGTTAACCCTTTCTATACATGATGGATTCTCCCATTCAGTTATAAAAGTATCCACTGGAATGGTCTATTATTCATCTAGAGGGGTGTTCAGAAACATTAGGCAGATTACAACATTTCCTGAGGGATAACTACTCATCAATGAGTAGTTAGTATGGAAAGGGTTAATCACCAATTTTAGTTATTACCCTTGTCCTTCAGCAATATGTCCGTCGCTGATTTTGGAGTCATCAAAGGAGTGTATGGAAAGTAGTAATCACTCAGAATCACTGGGAAATTAGAAATTTATTTGAAATGTTACGTTATCTGAATTATTCTAGATCTACAGCCATTGTAAGGCATATGTTTACATATTAAATATGACTGCATGGTATTGAATATCCATTATCTATTTCACTTGTTTCAGGCATTTAGTATATAAATTAACATTTTTGTTTTCTCTTCATTCAGAGAATTCAGACGTTCCAAAGTTGAAAGTTCTCATTGAGCAGATAAAGAACAAGTCGAGAAAAATTACAAGGTCTCCCCATCCTGATGCCAAGAAATATGAAGTAATCACTCATTATTTATATTAAAGTCACACATTGTTATAGTAATTATTCAAGAAATATGAAGTAATCACTCACTATTTATATTAAAGTCATACATTGTTACAGTATTGAACAACTTTTGATTGCAATCTGCATCCTGCCACTCAGCTTCACGTGATGTCCACAATCTGCACTACTGGCCATACACTTAGTAATTTGTAAATCATATTCCCTTTGTTATTTCTGATAAGAAGACATTTTTATTTCCATTTATTTTAAAACTATAAACTTGGGTTGTACAACAGATTTATTATGTTTAAATTGTATTACACTTAATCATGACAAGTCATTTTTCATGCCTAACAATATTTTTTTTATAATTCGTGAGTAAACACATAAAAGCCTGCCTGCTGGGATTTTTTTTTTGTAAGCAGTTGGAATAAATACCTGCCTGCTCAGTATTTTTGTATGTAAAAAAAAATATAAACACCTGCATGCCCGTCTGCCCATTTTGACAATAAAAATGTCAGAGAAACAGATAATCAACTTTGTTTGGCCTAAATGATATGCTCTTTATTTCAGGATGTCATTCGTATGATAACTCTGGCAGAGACAGTCATTGCCCGAGCGAAGTCACTAAGATCTAAATTCACTGAGGACCTACTAGAGCAGAGGGGTGCGGAGAAGGAGCTGGAGCATTTTGTACAGAGTTTACTTCAGCAGCCTGAAGTGTGTATACGAGGAGGACCATGTGGACCCGCTGGTGGAATCATCCACAAACTCTTTCTTTCTCAGCAAAAGGTGTGCTTTTACCTCCCATATAACATCCACACAAACCTCAAAATTACAAAATGCGTGCTTTACCTCCCATATTTATAAGACCTAAAAAGAAAATAGTGATATCTCCAATAACCCACCCCTCCCTAGCCCAGACAACTGCCCCTACTCATTTTATTGACATTCTAAAACTAAATGGTCGCAAAAACCGAAACAATAAACATCTTGTTTATAGATCTCTGCTTGAACTAAAACTTCTGATCAGTAACCGATCTGCATTATTTACACAGGAAGTCTGTGTTTTTAGATGGTGGTGCCCTTGTGTATAAGGGCCGGTTCAACAGGCAGTTAATGTCATGATCGTTTTTTATTAAAAATACTACCAAAGCTTCTATATCCCTCCCAATACCCTCATTGTGTCATGTTATCATTTGTGCTGCCATGGGTATTCAGAATGAATCTTATGGATGTTTAAAAAAAAAAAATTTAAAAGGTGTGCTTTTACCTCCCATATAACAAGCCTGCAAATAGTGTGTCTGTCGTTCGCAGAATAAGGTCCCCAGTACTAGCCCGTATTAGTAAACGATCTTGGCATATCATTACGCATCCAATCATACATATGATCTAACTTTCATGTTCATATCCCCATGGCCACTCAAGTCAATTTCCACATTTCTCAGGCCCGTGTGCATGGTCCTGAAACCCTGCATGTACAATCTTTTTATTCGCGTTTGATATTTTGGGAAAATATAATCGGTACAAAATAACTGGTACATTTTTACACAAACTGCACGGAAATGAGACCCGCTTTCCGATTCAATTTACATCTGAAAACAAAATTAAAAATGTGTCAATGATACTTTGTTGGATGATTGTTGATGAAATAAATTGCATGGTATCATATCAATTAATGTTTATGCACATATTTTTGGCATGTAATGGCCACAGACAACTGAAATTAAACCAAGATCTAGCCCACGCCAGGGACCAGCCTAGAGCTTTCAAATTGGGAGACGTCACTTCTCCATGTGTGGTTATTAGGGAGAAATGGACTGTTAGCAGGGAGAATTAACAATGGCTGAATTCAAATTTACACACCAATCTCACCCTTCTATGATCCAATAAGAGTTATGCAACACAAGAGCCCATTTTAAAACCAGTATTGCGAGTAAGATCACCATTATAATCAATATATATACTTTAAACATGCTGTTGGGACTTATGCACACTGGTATATGAGAGAGAAGTGACTTCTCCCTGGGAAAACAAATAGGGAGAAGTGGCACATCTTGGGGAGAAGATGTCTCCTACGTTGTCCTCTACGCTGCTCCCTGGTCCACGCAGGGGTGGAATGCTTCATGCGTCTATTTTGGCCTGAGAAATTGATTTTGCATGGCCCAAACCTAAAAAATAATAGCCTGTCATGCCGGCTGACAGATTGAAATCTCCTGAAAATAATATTGTTTCTGTCTGGAATTATATTGTACCTGTCATTGTGATAGAAGCTAAGCCAGTTGATGATGAACGATAGAAGTTCCAGAACCAGAGCTAGCAATCTGTTTGAAACTCAAGAGTAATGAAGAAATATGAATTTGTCATGAAAACAGGATTGTACTGTTGAAAAAACTATTTTTAAGTAAATTTTGTGTTGTTCTTTAGAGGTGTTTCCTGTGGCACAGTGTTTATTTCATACACACTCGAGTTTATTATATTAGGTGTATGGTATTCCACGAGATGTGACTTAATCTATTTCTTCGATATATTTCAGGCATCCATGCTTGAAGAGGAACAGTTTAAGCCACCAGATCTGGATAATAACAAGCCAGATGTACCTGACTTTCCAGTGCCTTCCGCGAGAGAGTATATCTTGCGATCCATTGTTCCGAGACCAGCTCCATATTCGAAGCATTTACCACAACGATTCTACTGTGTTCTTCAGGAGAATGATATTCGGTTAGCTGGTGCTTTCACAGAGGATTCCACATTTCAATGAGCATCTTTAATTTTCCCCAACTCAGTTATAAAAATATACATTGGAATGGCCCATTATTCATATGTAGGGGTGTTCAGATAATTTGAGCAGACGACAGCCCTTCTGGGAACCTCATTCTGCAAATGACAGACACACTATTTGCAGGGACAACCCAACCCGATTGACCCGGTACAACCCAACCCAGGACAACCCGACACAATTAAGAATATAACGTTCTCAACTTTATTTATAAGATTAAAATATATGGGAACAGATGATAGATACTTGTAGTTGTGATACATTTTCTACAATGGAATGGAAAATGGTATATGCTTTAGTGACGTTGTCACCCCAGAGAGCGAATTTAGTGACGTTACCCCTCACAGAGGGCTAGCACCAAATTCATCCTCTGGGGACCTCATTCTGCTTAGGCCTCCTCTTCTCTGGAAACTATCTTTATTATCAAATTAACAAGTATTTTAGTTTCTTTAGAAACTTCTTTAGAAAGTTCCTTTTTCAGTTTAGTTTCTCTATATCCCCAAATTGGCAGACGGCACATTGTATAATCGAGGTTCACAATGGGTGCACTTCCCCATCTGAGAACTTAAATCTGAGTTTAAATCTCCCATAGCAGATGAGGCCATGCAGAATTCCAGAGGATGAATTTGGTTATGCCAGCCCTCTGTAGAGGGTAGTGTCATTAAATTCACCCTTTGAGGACCTCATTCTGCAAATGTCCGGCACCATATTTTCCGGCCTGTTTGTCTTTCAGTACATGAACACTTCCCATTGGCTGTTTAAAGGCCCACTTAATTTTGAACCCCCAGATTACATTATGTAAAATATATGCCATATTATATACCATTTGAAAGAGGAAGCTCCAAAACATTGTATTATCAACTTATCCGGTGTAAGGAACTGTGGACATGTTGTTTTTATTGAGTTGCCAACGCGTTTTGTCATCAAGATTGAAGTAAAAAGCAGTATTATTTTCAATGCAGGGGGAATAACTCTATATATTAATGATCGAGTTCTTCCCCTTCCATTGAAAAAGTTTGAATTCTGTTGCATTCTGGGTGCCAGAGGGGGGGAAGTCATTCTAGGATTTCAGCAGTTTTCTATTTCTCTGTGGGCATCTTTTGAGACACAGATATTTCAAATAGTGATGAATTATAGTATTTTAATCATATTTTATGGCATAGATTGTTATTAAAACCCTATATCAAGGCACTATAAAAAAAATAATTGGCGACTCGAAAATTAAGTAGGCCTTTAAAGATGGTCCATTTGTTTCATGCCACGTTTACCGAAACATTGTGCTTTACATGTCAGAAAACAATTATATGATTAGTCACTGCATCCCACCACATGACTCCCAGCCCATCCCAGACCATCTCATCAACCACCCGAAATTTCTTTGCATTTTCTTATTATAATTGCTGTTTGTGGACACCGTCTTTATAATTGTCATCAAGTTTCTATTTGTGTCTCCTTTTCAATCATTAAATTATTAATGTCTTTGTAATGTTGTTTGTTCTTATCTATTAAGTGTCAATTTCTATGTTAAACTTTTCAACTCGGTCTTGTTCTCTGCTGTGGTTTAAATTTGAATGAGTATGTTTTACTTTAAATTTTTTTAATTATGAGACATCCACATCTTTCATGTGTTCAGAAATTCCTTCCATTCAAAAAATCATATTGGGCATATTCGAATCAACATTCTTAGTTAACAGATTAACACTGAGAACAGGTTCTGATCTGAACACCAGGAACTGACCTGGAAACATGGTGACATCAGGTTTGGCTTCTCAGTCTCTGAAATCTGGGGAGTGAGAATTCTGACCCACAAACCCATTCCTGGTCTGTTCTTGTTTCGTTCCTGGTGTTTGAAATGTCACTCATGGACCACGTCTTTGATGCCTACTATTCACAAACACACAAGAAGGCATATTCAAATTCAAACATTTTAACCCTACCATGAAAGGTCACTCGCGGACGATGTCTTTGATGCCCACTCTTCACAAACACACAAGAAAGCATATTCAAATACAAAAAATTTAACTCTTCCATGCAAAATTTTGTGAAACATCTGTGCCAATGCATCTGTTATATATGCGAATGTCCCATAGGGAGCCTTGCATATATAAGAGAATACATTGGCCTAACAATATTTAGCTTGCCCTTGTAAGCTAGTGCATTCTCTTATATATGTGAGGAATGCATATATAAGAGAATGCACTGGCACAGGATCTTTAATGCTGCACCAGCGCAGCTCCCGTCATGAAAGGGTTAATAGGGTAAATATGTTCATACTCATGTTCAGCTCAATAGAACGACATGAAAAATTCATTGATCATTGTAAAGTACCCAAATATGTAGATCACACATTGGTTTGGAATAGACATACATATAAAAAATTTATTTGTTAGATATCAAATTGTTTTGAGTTGTCAGTTGCTGACTGATCATGCTTTCATACTTGTTAAATATCAACCCTATTTAGTATATAGTCACTTATGTAAGCTATATGGTTGAATTGCCCCATTCTATAATCACTCATGGTTACCTTATATACTCACTTCTCAAAATTCTTAGGTATCGTTACACTATCTTTTTGGGGTCATTGGCCATTCACAAAAACTTATATTTTAACACCAATTTCGACACAGGTGTTGGATTTACTGAAGTCAGACATTGCTCATAAAAACTCTGATCACTTGGTTGAGTTGTCTATTTATGAGTCCGCTTTGTTAATCCTGTAATTTGTGAAGTGGTTCAAAACTTTATCACAGTGAGAACCTCTGATATGGAATGAACAAAACAATTTGGTGAATTGTGTAAATTATTATGTGCTATTTATGCAGAAATAAATCACTCTTTTCAAGGACCACTTCATCAATTTGGTTTCACATAGTGTTCATCTATAGCATATATTATTTGATCATGCACATATTTCCTAGTTTACTATGTAAATCTATTCTGCATATAGGCTGTGAACTAGTATAGGAGGTAGCAACCTCACTAGCTTATATATTAGCCAGGTTCAGCCACATGTATGTGCAACCTATGCCATTACCAACAGAGGTCACCTGACTTGCATGATAATAATAATGTATAGCATTTTTAAAGCGCCTTATCCCATGTCAAACCATTTATAAGTTTTATGTCCAACTTGTAGTGAAGATGAATAATCAAATATTTTGATAACTACAGTAGTGCCCTAAATAATCGACCCCTCAACAACAGCAGAATTAAGGGTAACTTTTCAGGATTTAGTTGGAAATATGGCTTGTTGCCATTCATCGGAAAGCTCTCAGTGAGAGCTTTCCGATGAATGCAACAAACCATATTTCCGACTAAATCCTGAAAAGTTACCCATAATTCTGCTGTCATTAAGGGGTCGATTATTTAGGGAATTACTGTAAATGAGTGATTAACGCTGATTAACGCTGTGGAGGCAGAGATTCGACTGTGCAAAAAGATCTTAATTTGATTGAAGCCAATTGAGCCATCGCTGGTCACATTGTGGGCGATTGTTCTCGCCACCTGACTATTATTTACAAGTTTCATTAGATGTTGGCCGTTATCTGAAACAAGGTTTGACGACGTAAAATCATCTTGCTGTTCCTGCTATTCCATCTCCATAGCAATACCATAGTAACACACGTTAAAAGTTAAACGTACATGTGGCTGAAACTGGTTATTATCGAGCTAAATTTTCCTTTTGTACATTCACCCACATCTAAATCAGCTACAGTGTCTATGCAACAGTTTATATTAAAAGAAAGAATGTTGGTGGGGGGTAACAGTTGAAATAATTTATTCAGGGTTCCAGACCTCCAATGGGGGCTGCACTGGTGCAGCATTGAAGATCCTGTGCCAGTGCATTCCCTTTTATATGCGAGTCTCCCATAGGATATTATAAGAGAATGCACTGTCTTACAAGGTCATGATAAATATTGTTAGGCTAATGTATTCTCTTATATATGTAAGACTCCCTATGGGAAACTTGTATATATAAGAGAATGCATTGGTATTTTTGGCACAGGGTTTTCGCAATATTTCAGGAAGCTCCAGTCATGAATGGGTTAAAATCTAATTTGAGATGGCTATGTATCTGATGTTGACATGTCCAAACTCGGTTAATTTCAGTTCCAATAAAAAGCATAACCCTCATGTGTGTGAAGGATAAAAGTTTGTTTCCCAACTTTTTATTGTTGTGTTTCTGTTGTCTCATCTAACAAGTATCCTGAGAATCGGAAGACACACAAGGTTTTCTCCTCTGTGTCATACAATCTGGGTAATTTGGATGTATTCGTTCAATATTTCCTTTTATGATTTAACATGGGACTTGTGTAAAACTTTGAGGCAAACAATTTCTACCACTTCATAAATTGACTTTTAGTTTTTAAAAATTTCACCCCAAAATAAAAATGCATGAAATAGTTTGTTTAAAACAACTGTTATAATTCTGGCTCTATATAAACAGTTACACTATCCAAATAAGTTGCCACACTAGAATAATGTTTTAAATATTAATACATTTTCTAAATTTATAAGCAACATTTTCTATGCAGGCATTTTAATTGTTATGCAGCATTAACAGTGTTTAGTGTAATCATAAACTGTTGAAAGGTTAGATGTTTGTCTCCTACTGTTCTGTCTACTATGGTTGTGAGACACGGAGTAGTGATATTTTTCCACGTCTCTTTTTCTTCCTTGATTATTATATGACTATTGTTGATATCATGTATAAGATTTCAATAATAAATATTTACTGAATTTAATCTGTTATGACTGGGTGAGTTGTTATTTTATCAAATAATTCAATATGTGCAATAAAAACTCATAAAAACATTGCTTTTTGTCATCCCTTTGGAACATTGCATTGTTATAGTCCTTGATTTGTGGGTGGTGTATAATGGAGTCCGCTTTCACTTCATATGTTGGCGGACACAAAAATGTCCAAAATTTTATTCCTTCATTTTCTGGTTACAATTTTTAAAACTGAAAGAAAATGGCCATAAATATTTACTACGATTGGGACCTGTGCCCTCCACAATCGAGGTATAAAACTAATTATTTCCAGTTTCTGCAATTCAAAGTAGATTATCATATTAAGTTAACATCAACATAAGCTATTGTCATGGTATTTTCTCTTCATCCATTATGGTACATGTAGTACATATGCATGCATGTCTACAATTCCTTTGGCATGGGCTACAGGCCCATTTCTTGTCCGATCATCACAAAATTTCCTAACCATTTCTGGGTTGACTAGATGAAGGCATGGGATTTTTTTGCCATCCACTGAAGCTGAATAGGTCACTCTCACCGGTTTTCTGTGATAAATTACCCAGGTTCCTGAAATTGTGATAAAGTTACCCAGGTTGGAGAGGATTGTGGTAAAGTTACCCAGGTTAAGAATATTTCATGTTTAGCAACAAATTATTCATTTTTTCGATCAAAATGACGAGCTACAGTACTAATATGTCTTAAGTGTGCTTAATAGGGGCGGTTACTTGCCAAAACTGAACAGTATTTCCCTCAAGTCACTTTTAAATCAAGTTCTTATTGTGAGATTTGCTTAACCTGGGTAACTTTATCACAATTCTCTCCAACCTGGGTAACTTGATCACAATTTCAGGAACCTGGGTAACTTTATCACAGAAAACCGGTGAGAGTGACCTATTCAGCTCCACTGAAAAGCATGGCAAACACTCACTATTGGTTACTCATAATTCTGCTGTGGTTAAGGAGTCGATTATTTAGGGCATCACTGTACTTTCTAACAAGTAGTTCACTTGGGGAATGTTCCCTCAAAATAAATTAATAAGAATCCTCTCTTCTTCAATTATTATCAGAACACACATCCAAATGAATAGTAGACCATTTTAATGTATACAGTAATGCCCTAAGTAATCGACTCCTTAACCACAGCAGAATTATGGGTAACTTTTCAGGATTTAGTCAGAAATGTGGCTTGTTGCCATAAATGGCAACAAGCCATATTTCCGACTAAATCCTGAAAAGTTACCCATAATTTCTTCTGTGGTTAAGGAGTCGATTAATTAGGGCATTACTGTAACTGAATAGGAGCATCCATTCAATAATGAAACAATTTCTCATATGAACTACATCCATTAATTATTAACAAAAAGTCATAAATTCATTTTCATTATAATTACCATGTTTGGATCGTTCATAGGGCACACAAGAGTATTTTGCACTAATCCATGGCTCAAATTAATTCTTTTGTTTCATATATTCTGTTGAGTATAAAAGGAGATGGTCCCATAAATGGCCAGCTTTAGTGTAGAGTACCCCTTTAAACTCCACTGCAACACAGCTTTCCCTTGTAACAGTACAGTAATGCCCCAATTAATCGACTCCATAACCACAACAGAATTATGGGTAATTTTCGGAAAGCTCTCAGGGAGAGCTTTCCGATGAATGGCAACAAGCCATATTTCCGACTAAATCCTGAAAAGTTACCCATAATTCTGCTGTGGTTATGGGGTCGATATTTAGAGCATTACTGTAATTGACTATTTAAAGGCCCACTTTATTTTTGAATCACCAGGTCACATTATATACAACATATTCCATATAATATACATTTGAAAAAGGAAGCTCCAAAACATTGTATTATCAACTTATCTGATCGAATAAACTGTGAACATGTTGTTTTTGTCAAGATACCAACATGTGTTCTGTGCTTAATTTTGATCTAGTCTATAATGCCAGTTCATTATTCTCAATGGAAGAGGAATAACTCTATCTCTCATTTTTTAATTATGATGCATTCTGGGGTAAATAACAGGGGAAGTCTTGGAGTGAATCTGAGAATCTCTATCACCTGGTGGACACTCCAAGGCCAGTGCTGTTCCATATTCTGGTGGAATATATATAAGTTTGGTTCCTCTTCCAGGTGGTATATAATATATAACAATTGGGTAGATATGCATAATAATGCACTAGTAAGTAATTGTGCTTAAGCGCAATTGAAATGCGATTAAGTGAAATTTAATTGTGCCTAAGTCCAATTATTAATAGATGTAAAAACTGCCTTCCATTGGTAAGATATTGTCAAAACTACAAATATAAATTGGAAAGTTAAACTGAGTTAAATATATTTTTTTTGTCATTATATTACACAGTGTATTAAATGTAACTTTTCCTTCTTAACAGAATCTGGGAACCAGGGACACTGAGAAACAGGACACAACTCTTTTTTATGAAATATAACTGAGGTGCTGTTCGCACATGTGCTCACTTGTGTTGAACTTTGTCAGGGGAGAGAACTCGTTTTCAAAATGGCCGCGCCCATGCTTTGTGGCTATTTTTCGGGACATTTTCTACTTAGATTATCCATGTTTATTCATATAGAATTTAATCTCTCTTAGTTATTAACTATTTTTTCTTATCAGTAAACCATTAGAGACTATGAAACTTGTGAGCAAATTATCTTCTGCATGTTAAGAACGAAGTCTCCTATTTTCGTTGTAGGGCCTATAACTTGAACAAACAATCCAATTTCATTCTCAGCTTTTTGTATTTGTGTCAACGCAGCAGCCGTTTCCGAATGTATATCTTGAATATGACAGCACAATATACTTACTACTTAGTGCTTGATTTTAGAATTCCTTGTTCAGTCAATCAGTGGTTGTTCGACAACAGTGGCGCGAAAGATGTTATCACCGAAACTTGGCAAAAGCTTTGCAGAGTTCTGTATCTGTAGAGTTTTCAGTCAAGGGGCCAATGCTGGCTATAGTGGCACTGGGATCGAGTAGATCCACCGCCCAATTTGTCTAGGATTAAAATAATTTATTTCACCGAATTTGTGACTTCTGCGCCACGGTAGGGAACTTTAACATGTGCACATTGTTGCACATGGGACAGCCGAATCGATGGTGCTTGCTCAGTATAATGACATTACGAGAGGAGCGGAGGTACAAAATTCTCCCAGTACATGTTTTTTTTCAATTTTTGTCTGAGATTGTTTTGCTTCTGTAAGGCCTAAAAGAAAAAGACGTTTGTTTCCGCTAACCCGACCGACCCTATTTTAAACCTCCGACCCTAAACTTTTTATTGCCATTGCAAAAAAAAAATTGGACCAAAACAAAACAAAACAAAAAAATTATTTCAATTTTTTATTTTATTTTTCAATTTATGTCCCAATTCATATAAAAACAAGATGCAAAACATTAATATATTTATATATATTGCCATAAGAAATTTAAGTTTACAAAAAGATTTAAGTTCAACATCTGTGAAAACTTCAAATAGTTTGAGTTCAGGTTTGTTATCATTCAGACTTCAGTATTTCAATCAAATACAGTACCAGGAACATTAACAATTTGATCAAATCAACCTGGTTATCAGGTGGGATCTCATAATACCAAATGAAAAATTAACATAGAGATTAGTACTATAAATAGTAATTACTAACTTAATAGACATTGTTTCTGTACTACATGTAGTATATTATGTATGTGTCTCACTTGAATTTTATAAAATAGCCTATTATATGAATTAGAGTGATAATGGTAAGTCTCATTTCAAGCAGGATAATCATAGTCCATTGAACCAAAAGATATCTGACAATATCTTATAAGCATTTCCAATCCATACATATAAAACAAGAGATCGACTGTTGTACGGTGCATACCCTCTTAGCGCATACCGCCTGATTTGGGCATATCTATAACTTATGATTGATATACTCAGACAGATGGACCCAAAAAATCAGCATTTTCATGTAAACAAAGATGAATAACTATAAAACAAAAAACCAAAACAAAACAGTTGAATGTGCCATTAAATGTCCTCATAGTGGTGAACATTCATTGAGATCCGAGCATTACTGTTCAAGTTATGACCTCAGAACAGACGTCGGATGGACCAAACAGCCAACATTTCCAGATAAACAAAGATGAAACACTCTAGAATGGAAAATCCGAACAAAACGATGAAACCCTCTATTTAATGTCCTCATAGTAGTGAACATCCAAGTACTACTGTTCAAGTTATGACATGAACAGACATCGGATGGATGTACGCACGGACGGACAGGTGCAAAACAGTATACCCCAAAAAAAAAAATTCCAGAGTTATGCTTGAGAAACTTAAAATTGACCTCTCAGTAAAATTCAAAATACTGACTCTGCCCTAGATTAGCTCTAAATGCAATGGATTTTCACAAATTTTCCAGGGTGAGAACCCCCACCATCAACATGGGGGGGGGTCACCCCTCCCAACAGTTGTCGCCAGACCATATGGGAAATATTAGGATTATCAAAGACTATATTAGTATATAGACTTGTATACATGTAAATATTAAAGCATATGTAAGATTGAATTGGAGTTTATATCATCTGGGTTAACATGATTGGGGCTTAGAAGTGCATAGTTTGGGTTATTGACAAGTATTATACAGTTATTTTTTAAAGATACTGGGAAAAAAAAGTTAACAAAAAAAAAAAAGTTAAGCCGACCTACCTACCCTAATTTTTTTCAGCTCGTTAGCGGAAACAAACATATTTTTTTGTTAGGCCTAATCAATCTTTGATCGTCGCATCAATGGTTGATTCGTGATGTCTATGGTACTGGGGATGAAGATGGCGACACAAAGTCCGACTGATAGGGAAGTCGGTAGCCGAGAGGTAGCGTACTGGTCTCTCGTGCTAGCGGACCGGGGATCGCAACCTGGTGAAGGGTATTCTGACAAAAATCAGAATTCGGTCAGATACCAAGTTTTTAAGGCTGAAAAGTCTCATTCGAGAATAAAGATCCGAATGCAAAAGTGCCGAATTCCCCATTACAACATTTGTCCAGGTATGTTGTTGTGGTGCAGTACGCTGTCCGATCGGGTGCGGACATTAATGGCTGGCCCGTGTACACGCCTCAGTGTGTGCACATTAAAGAACGCTACTGGAGTCACCACAGGGTTATAAAGTTACTCGGCCGTGGTAGCACCTGGACCGGCTCATAATTGTCAGTAAATGACAGCGAGCTGTAATGTGAAGAAGAAGATACTATGTCGGATTCAAACCCTCGAAGGTGTAGCTCAGCCCACAAACCAACTGAGCTCTCCACTCCACCATGTTATCTTACGTGGAAATGTTGACATACCAGATAATCGTCTGCACCGTTCTGCATACACTTTGTTTAGTTGTAAATATGTTTATTCTTGCAGTCCTACCTCATTGAATCATTACATGAATATGTTAATATATGTAAGCCTATAATTTAAATACGCAAAAAAAATAGGTGAATATAAAATTTCCAATGTTGTACATATTCTGGGGAACTAACAGACATTTGTCTCGAAGCTGTGTGTGCTATATACATGTACTACCATACTCTTGAGTGCCTAATAAACATACATGTACGATTATTAAAATCGAGGTAAAATTCCCACCTGTACGATCGTTATTTGGTCCTGTACGTTTAATAAATTAACCAAAAGAAATAATTCACCAATCTTAAATTGTGTTATTCATAGATAAATGAACTCTGATTGTTGACAGTGATCAGCACATTGTAGATTCACAGACCTGGCTATGCATCGAAACTGTTTCTGTCCCATGGCATCCGTAAACCAGTCAGATGGTGCGTTTTGTTGGGATATATGGTACTAATATTTCCAGTCTATGTTTATTCCGCCCTGTACTATTATTCAGTTACGCGACATTTTCCAACCTGTACTATTATTCCACCCTGTACTTTTATTAGGCACTCAAGAGTACAGTAAGTAGAATTTGAATCATCCCCTGAGCATGCAATGACTGAAGGTTCAATTTTATCACTTCTTCAAGAAATTGCAATCCTATTACTGTTGTATAACCACAGTTTATGAGAGTTTTGATATTAGAGAGGTTTAGACTGAAAACGTCAAACTCCGCACATCAAGATGCAACAGACTATAATATTCGCAACCCACGTGGCAGGAAATTGTGTCCGATGGAAAATAGAGAATTATATTTACATGCGGGGAAACAAATCTCAACGACAATATCCATATGTATGGTACATGTAAAGCATTTAATCATGGTTAGATCTTTCGTGTTGAGATGCTTCTAAGAAATACACATATTCTATCATGGAGGGGCACGAAAGCACGTCTTCATATTCACAACCATGCATGGTGTGACACTAGTCAAACAGTCTAAGTTAGTTATGCATTTAAAACACACAACCAAGTTGATTCTTTCTGAAGTACCGGGTAAGCAAGTCATGCAAAGCTAGTCCAAGTCTTCTCGTACTAAAGCCGGCTAAGATATTGGGATGGAGGTGCCGGTCTTTAGTCCGAGTTCCAGGCCCATGCATTCCTATGACACGACTTAAGCGTTAGTGACCCGCTCAAATAAAACCACAATTATATGAAACAAAATATCACAATTGCGACAATAAACGGTTATTTTCCGCAGAAGACATGCTATTTGATCTGAAACCCACATCAGTTGTGAATTGAAAGCGGTAATTTAATGCGAAAAGAGACATTTACCGCAATGTTTACAAATTTTTAAAAGTATGCGAACTCAGTTGACCTCGCGAACTGTGTTCGGCATTTTCCGTTGAAAATATTCCGTAGATTTTCGACTGACAACGCAAATTACAATGAATTCTCCATTGTAATCGTAATTATGTGTGTCAATAAATAAAAAATAAATAGATTAATTAAACATTGAAGATATAAATGTAATACATTAAATAAATTACGGGGAATTACAACCCTCTCAAAGTTTAAAACAGTGTAAACACAACGAACATTAGAATAAATAATATGGTGCTACATTTCCCACATTTGGTGGACTTCAGCGAAATTAAGATATATACTAAGCGAACAGAGCAATATACTACTCTTGTTAAGCACACAAAAAATCAAACAAAATTTGTATAAATTTTTAACCTTAAGTTTGAAAAGTCCCACTAAAACGGAAGAACTATATTTCGAAACTGTGTGATTCGGTTCTCCGATTATTTTATCAACACAAAAGTCAAAATGCACATGGATGAAAATCACACGCATGGCAAGTCAGACACAAGAGTTCTAATTTGCTCCAATTTTGACAAGTTGCTTGCGAAAATTGTCAACAAAACTACCTTTCTGATCCTCCATTATGTCATTAAGTTTTTAGTGCGGGAATTGTTCTCAAGGCACATTGGAAACTGGACTTTGCGGCGATCGGTTTTCGCTATTTTGTTCGGAAAACCCCGCGCTATATATAGAAACGGAAACTAGAATACTCAGAACAAACACCGGACAATGCCGAAGTTCTTCGGAACCTGAGTTCGGCTTTCAGTTTAGTAAACAAACAGAAAAAACAACGATGTTTGTGGCAATCAATCGGAATATTCTATGTGTAATTTAACATTAAAGTTAGATTATTATACACCATTCTGACCATAATATGTCACTCTTTCCGACGTATATAGCATCATGTATTGCTTTGTTAGGTAAATCGAGTAAAATACACCACAGATTCCCGCCACAGATCCTGGGCGTAACTCGTGTCATAAGAAGGCTATGCGCGCGATCTCGGACTAAAGACCGGCACCTCCATCCCAATATCTTAGCCGGCTTTAGTACGAGAAGACTTGAACTATGTCAAGCAAGCAATAAGTCAGTACTTCTTTCAAGTTCAATTTCAGGATGTCCATAAATATTTATTAAATATCAGAATGATAAATTGTATCATATAAGCACACAGTTGTGTTATATTCGATGTATATTTTCTTCGAGGTTGTCTTTTATATATACACATGTATCATCAGAGATAATTAAGAACTGAAACTGTCGTCAGATCCAAGACTTTTACGAAAATATTTCTGTCAGTTTTGAATTCGCGCACCAGGGTGTGCGAATTCAAAGTGCGCAAATTCAAAACTGAGCAAAAAATAGTACTGCGCAAATTTAAATATGAGTAAGGTATGAGATAACTCGTAGCCGGCACTCAACATGTTAAGGCCTGATAATTGCTCTGCACAATAACATTCACATGTTGAAGAACCCAACTTTTGCGAAGAAGTCACAGGTAAAATGGCAAAATTACCTGCTCAAATTGGAGTCATTGAACTCATGGGACCACAGTGGAAATAAGGCACTTGTATGAGCCTTTCTTGTGTTATCTTAGGCCTTGGGTCTGAATAATCTTACTCAATTTATATCAAATGTGATTTGTACATCTAAACTCGTTGTCTTCCATGGTAGACATGTCTGTCAGGAAACCCAAGCAAGCCATGCTTTGTCCTGCACTTCAAAGGTGTGACACTGCTGCTGGACTGTGGACTGGATGTTTCACAGCTTCACAATTTTCTTCCTTTGCCACTCGTACAAAGGTGAGTAGATAATAATAAGATATTGTTACTAGTGCTGCTGAGTTGGTCATGTTGACATGTTTCTGTGATTCTGGTTCCCAGGATATCGAAACATGAATTAGAGACTCAGGATCTCGAAACATGGATTAGGGCACCCAGGATCTTGGAACATGGATTGGGGTACCCAGGATCTCTCTAAACATTCATTGGGGCACCCATGATCTCTTATACGTTAATTAAGGTACCCAGGATCTCTAAACATGGATTACTGTAGGGTACCCAGGATCTCTTATACATTAATTAGGCTACCCATTTAAACATTAATTTGGGTACTCAGGAGCTCTTATGCATTAATTAGGGAAGCGACAGTAATGCCCTAAATAATCGACTCCTTAACCACAGCAGAATTATGGGTAATTTTTCAGGATTTAGTCGGAATTATGGCTTGTTGCCATTCATCGGAAAGCTTTCAGTGAGAGCTTTCCGATGAATGGCAACAAGCCATATTCCGACTAAATCCTGAAAAATTACCAATAATTCTGATGTGGTTAAGGAGTCGATTATTTAGGGCATTACTGAAGGATCTCTTACATTAATTAGGCTACCCAGGATCTATAAAGATTAATTTGGGTACTCTGGATCTCTTATACATTAATTAGGGTAGCTAGGATCTCCAAAATCTCCCCAAGTAGACAGGACGTCGTAGGAATAGATAAAGTGCTGATCATCTGCTTCAATTCAATAACGAATAACAGCAAATTTACAGTTTTTAATTCATTCATGTCCATTTTTCACCATAACTCACATGCATTCACTGTTGTCATCCAAAGTACTGCTTGTCGCCATCCAAGTTACGGAATGAGAAACAATCTAGCCAATTTTGCTTGGAGGAAAAAGAAGCTAATTGTAAGATTAAAGATATCATTATTTTAAGTACAATTTTACAAATGTTTTGCAAGCTCTGAGAGGAAAATTCAATAGTCTGCAAGGTTTCATTCTTTGTTGTTTCATTATTCATCTGTTGGCAGCTCTGTGTCAGCCTTAACACCCAGCACAAGTACTTAAAATATAAATTTTCATACTTCATACATGTTTGAAAACTATGTCTATATCACCAAAATTTTCCTTATAGTTCAAAATGGAGGGAATTGCCAAATTGGGTTATGACTGAGGAATCCGAACAATTGAAAGAATTGGAGAAGGTAACAATATAAATAAATGTATATTTATTTAGTGAACATTATGGGATGCAGGTTTAGCAGTGGTCAATGGTCAGAACTTAATATTATGGAGCAAATGTTGAAACCTAGTCTGCTTTAACCCTTTCATGAGGGAACTGTGCTGGTGCATCATTAAAGACCCTGTGCCAGTGCATTCTCTAATACATGTATATGCAAGTCTTCCATAGTGAGCCTCACATATAGAAGAGAATTCACTTGCATACAAGGTCAGGATAAATATTGTTAGGCCAATGTATTCTCCATATACAAGGCTCTGTATGGGAGGCTCACATATATAAGAGAATGCATTGGTACAGGGTTTTATCAATATTTCAGGAAGCTCCAGTCATTGAAGGGTTAAATGACATACTACTCTTAAATTTTTCTCATATTAAATGTTGACTATAGATTAAGGAACTAAATACAGTGAATATGAAAATCAATTAATTTAGTATCCAAAAATATTTTCACTGGCAGACTATAGTGATCAACTAAGAGTTTTGAACATTCCAACCACATCGACTGTGCCATTTCAGAGAACACAGTGTTTGAACTACACACAAATGTAAATATTTACTACTTTATTCGGGATGAATAATTGGGTGTTAAACAAACGGCAATAATTCTGCCAACAAAAGTCACTGCATGTAATTCATTTATGACAATGATGCTGTTTTATGACTATTTGGATATATAATTTATGAAAATAAATTTGTTTAGCATGATTATTTACTATTCCATTCTGAACACATCAGTGGAGTGTTCCACATCACTTTAATGATCAAGCCTGGAAAAAATATGTCTGAAATTTGAATGAGGTCCCCAGAGGGTGAATTTAGTGTTGCTATACTGTACAATGGGCTAGTATTAGCAAATTCACTCTCTGTGGACCTCATTGAGGCTCATTCTGCTTTGGTCTAATCTTCTGGAAAGTATCTATGGTCTCAAATTAACATTGAAACCTAAGCAGAATGAGGTTCCCAGAGGGTGAATTTGATGCTAGCCCACTGTACGGTTTAGCGTCACTATATTCACCCTCTTCAGACCTCATTCTGCAAATGTGAAACAAAATATCCAGACTTGGTGAGCATATCTGATAAAATGTATTTTTATTATGATGTTGATTCTTTTTTCAGTCAGGTGAAATTAAAGAATGTGGCAGGAGGCCCTTCATTGATGGATCCCTAGAATTCTGTACACCAGAGGTCAGTAAATAGATAAACGAAGTTAATCAAAATCCTCACAAGTAAATGTAAATTGGTGTTCTTTGACTTACTACAAATCGCATTCATCTGTGATTTTAGTCTCAACAAATATTTGGCCATCGGTACATATACGAAAGCCAGTTCACATTATTTCATTCTGATTTTAATTCTATTTGAAATATAATAATCTCTATTATTGCCTCAATCTGACAAGCGATATTCATGGTTCGGTACCCATCTTTTGTACTTATGTACTATTGTGAAATATTATAATGTCAGTATTTTCCATATCATACCAACTCCTTTGGATAATATTTGGTAACGTAGCTTTCAAAAATGTGCCAAAATTGTTTTAGTGTAGATATTTTGATTGCAAAGCTAATGTTGTTACAAATTTTTTAATATGTATATCCCACTTACCACCATTTCAGCTCAACTTGATGGATCTATCACAGGTCGATGCGATTCTCATATCAAACTTCAACTGTATGCTTGCTTTACCATACATCACAGAATATTCAGGGTTTACTGGTATTGTGTATGCTACAGAACCAACATTACAGATCGGCAGGTAAGTTCATGGACAAGCCTTGAAATAGTGTGTCTGTCATGTGCAGAATGAGGTCCCCAGAGGGTGAATTTAGTGATGCTATCCCACATGGTGGGCTAGCATCACCAAATTCACCCTCTGGCAACCTCATTCTACATAGGCCTCAACTGCTATGGGAGACCTAGATTCAGATTGCAGTTCCCTAGTTGAAGTTGGTGATGTTCACCCATTTAGTTACTCGATAATGCATATTATCTTCTGCAAATTAGGGGATCTAGAATCTGAACAGAAGGGAAAAAGTAACTAAAAACAATATTAATTTGATGCTATAGATACTTCACAGAAGATGAGGCCTAAGCAGAATGATGTCCACAGAGGGTGAATTTGGTGATGCTAGCCCACTGTGCGGTGTATCATCACTAAATTCACCCTCTCGGGACCTCATTCTGCAATTGTCAGACACACTAAATCCAGGCTTGCTCTCATCAGATCTAATCCTGGAGTAATGTTTGAAGTCAGGTTCACTCTGTCCGTGACCAATGGCCATTGTTTTTCGAAAATGGCAAAAGAAAATTTCATTTAGTCAAAAAAATTTCAAGGAAATATAGTCAGAATCACCTGTTAAATTAAAAGATTGTGAAGCACTTAATTTGTTAACAAGTAATAGGTGGTTGCTCGACTGTATATGAATAACAATTTATCAACAGATGCTCACGTATCAAAACTATGATTATTAGCTGCCAGATCAGTTATAATTTATAAGTTTAATAGATTTTGCTGATTATTTTGTTTTCTGGATGATAACTCAAGTTATGATTATCCGATAGTTTTCAAATTTATTATGTGGATTAAGCACGTGAAAATTCAGGTTGAATTGGGTTTGGTCCAACCATTTCTGATCGAGTTATGCCCTTTTTTCTATTTATAATTTGCAGATTATTTTGTTGACCGGATGTTAACTGGAATAATAATTGATAGAATTTGATGAAACTTGGTATATTGTCATAGAATTTTTTATTTTACATTTAATTTTAAGATACTCTTAGTAAATCATAATATTTTTACATTCATAGGCAGTACATGGAAGAGCTTGTAAAATATACAGAGAGGACACCAAAGACAAATGTTGCCTCCAAATGGAAGAAACAAGATGTATTCAAGTAAGAAAACAACTAATATGCAACCAAATCTCTGATGGAGACATAGTCACCACTCTTTGTTCATCTTGTGTTTTTGTCTATCATCATTTCTTTAGAGGTGGTCTGCCTCTTCCCAGCTAGTTTGATATAGAATCGAGGGTATTAAATAATAGTTATAAATCAAGGACAAGTCTTGAAAAGCTTTTATCAATTTTATTTAGAATTTCTTGATATTCATGGGACAGTTTTAGGGGCTATTTTTAGAACAGAAAACTGCATGAAAATGCTCAGAGCGTACCAGGAGAGAGAACTCTATCTTGTTAGCACCCTCAAACAAGAAAAATTGCAGATCAGCTAAGAAATTTTCTGCGAATTACGATAGAAAATAACTTTTTTATTATGCCTTTATTGAAAAATAAAATAACCCATCTTCAGTTTTATCTGTATTTTATTCAAGAAGCCGCTATTTATTGTCTTGAAATCAGGATTTATAAAAATTATGTTGTTGTTGTAATTGTGGCCTGGAAGAGTTAGACCATCTTTAAAATCACATTAGACCAAATCTCTGGTGGAGATATAGTTACCACTATTTGTCCAGTTATATATTGTGCTGTGTGTCCACCGTGTGCTTTGGTGATGTGGAACACTCTGCTCGGGTGTCCAGAACGGAATATCAAATAATCGCACAAAGTTGTTATTTTCCTACATTTGATAACGATCACCCAATATCACCCAATAATTTATCCCGATTAAAGGGGTAAATATTTACAATCGTGTGCAGTTCAGACGTTATGTTCTCTGAATTGATTGGAGATTTTGACAATCTTAGTTGGTTGCTACATTCTTCCGAGATAGTGTTTTGGTACAAAATTACTAGTGATGAGCCAACGATTTGAAACAACAATTGGGAATCGGCCTATTATGGCCCATCAGATGACAATCGGCTCTTGGGTTTCAACATCGGCATTACCGATTATCTAAATGATAATCAGATGCTTGTTTTTCTTCAATAAACTGTGTTAAATACGACAATTTTTTTTAAATTAATGACCAGTAAACATGGGGAAAGTGTTACCAAACACAAACTTGATATACAGCCATGTCCTCTTCAGAATACCCGGGTCTATGTTTGAACAATATATTACAGCAGTGATCGCCGGGGAAGTACGTGACACTTTGTGTCGAGCGAGGATGACGCCATGTTAACATGATTGTGCATATCTTGATAATTGATCAATTATTGGCATACCGGAACAGTCATTTCAGTCAATTGATTTCACTAGCATGGTGATTTACACAAAGGGTAGACATTCTCATGATAGGTAACTTTATAGTTTGTCAACATGTAGACATTTTGATTTATGTATGTCAGACTATCAAAATGTATACATACGCAGCGGCAGTACAACAAAGCTATCTATATACGCAGGGACAGTGTAACACAGGTAGAAACCGAAAGTATCTGTCAGGTGATGCTTAATTACGCAGTTGACTGCACTATTTGTTCTATTAAATTGAGCATAATATAACAAGTGTATTAGTTGTCAGGATGCATGAATAAAAACTGTACTAGCATCAATAGTCAGATATTAAAAAGAAATTTATTTTACTATCTGTAAGTAATCTTTTTCATCGATATAATACGTCGACAACCACCAAGACCCTTTGTGTTTACTCTATCTATTATAAGGCATCTAAGAAAGGTAACTCTAGTTGGAAGAGTCAAGGGAATATAACAATGGCTGCCGAGTGCCGACAAGCCCCTCTCTACAGGACATGCAGCTGTATTTGTTCACAAGTCCACCCATACCTACCTTTATACTTACCCAAACATATACTTATGTACACTGGTATATTACTGCTGTTGGGGCTTCCAAATCTAAGTATTATATAACATATTCTGGTATATAATTATTACAATAATCGGAATCGGCCGATTATGATCTGAAATAATCAGCAATCGGCGCAAGGCTCTTTTTGATAATCGGCTCATTACCATAACTTACCATTTTTGTATTCTGAAATAAATCCATAACATGTCTTTTAACTTTCTACCACTTACATGTGTTTTCACATTTTAGAGTGAGTCAGAACTTATTTTAAGTATAAATTTTGAACCATACTGTCTATAGTAGACTTTGAAGCACATCTCTCTCCAGTCCAGCGATTCTCTTAACATTCATTTACTGTCTTCTTATATGCTATTTTTCAGGAGCATGTTAAGCATTATTTTTTTGGCCTTATAATTACTGATTATTACGGCTTGCTGCCTGCTCCACTGAAACATGCTATCAGGCCGGCTGCATGGAAGCAATGCTACATCTTACATGATATCGAATCTTATAATTACTGATTATTACAGCTTGCTGCCTGCTCCACTGAAACATGCTATCAGGCCGGCTGCATGGAAGCAATGCTACACCTTACATGATATCGAATCTTATAATTACTGATTATTACAGCTTGCTGCCTGCTCCACTGAAACATGCTATCAGGCCGGCTGCACGGAAGCAGTGCTACACCTTACATGATATCGAATCTTATAATTACTGATTATTACAGCTTGCTGCCTGCTCCACTGAAACATGCTATCAGACCGGCTGCATGGAAGCAATGCTACACCTTACTTGATATCGAATCTGGTCTATCCAGAGTCCAGACAGTCGGATACAATCAGAAAATAGTAAGCTTATGTTTTATATAAAGCAAGCCAGAGTCCAGACAGTCGGATACAATCAGATAATAGTAAGCTTATAAAGTCAGTCCAGACAGTTGGATACAATCACAATCTTGTGTTTTCTTATGTAAATTCAGCCAGGTATAGGATGTCCCGCCTGGAATATTACAAGGTAATCATAGGAAATGTCCCACTTTTATGCAGTTTATTTAAAGTGAAGTGTCTTGTTCTACATTTTATTTGAATTCATTAAGAAAAAAAACCCCAGTAAAATATAGAGAACACCTACAGTTTATGTTTGAATTTTCACAAAGAGCGAGTGAACATTCAATATTTCTTTCCATACACAAATTAGATTTTTCAGGTATTCAAACAATAACTGTAGTTGTTCTTTTTAATATATGCATTAATTAATTAATAATATGTATTAATTCTTAAAGTTGCTAAATTATGCAGCATTTTCACTTTTAATAGCACAACAAATTAAGCAATACACAGAAAGCAACACCTGGTTGATCCAAATTTCTGACTCTGATCAGCTGATAGGTAGCAAACCAATGAAATAACAAAATCGTATTTCACTGTAGCTTCTATGAGATAGAAATGGTGATTTATGTTTCGGTAATATTCCGCTATTTTATAGGCTAGCATACAATGAAAGCATAAAATCTATCTTTGGTTAAAAAAAAGGACAAAGCAATTTCAACAAATTATTTTCAGTTAACATTCTCTACTAAATAGATGAGTAGTTCCCTTAGGAAATGTTCAGATAATTAGTTTAAATCTTTCTGTACTAAATACTCATTGACGAGTAGTTCCCTTAGATAATGTTCAGAAAATAAGTTCAACAAATGACCATAGGTCAAGTCATTATAAATGACCATAGGTCAGGTCATTATAAATGACCATAGGTCAGGTCATTAATTATAAATAACCATAGGCCAGGGCATTTACTGAACTTATTATCTGAACATTGCCCATCAATGAATATGAATCATTCTGCTCTTGTATTATCTGTTTTTCTCTCTGTCATCTGCTTTTATAACTTGAACAACCCCTCCAAATGAATAATAGACCATTCCAACATGTACTTATATAACTGGTCGGGAGAATTCATTTAGTAAAGAAACGTTAAACAAAACTTCATAATTTTAATATCTCCAATATGTACCTATCTCGCTGTCTTGTGCTTATAGCAAGCCTGCAAATAGTGTGTTTGTCATTTGCAGAATGAGGTCCCCAGAGGATGAATTTAGTGATGCTATCCTACACAATGGGCTGGCAACACCAAATTCACCAGCTTTTCCATCCGTCGTTGGTCCGTCCGTCGTCCGTCTGTGGACACAAATTTGTCCGGAATTTTTCTTAGTCGTTTTTTTTATCAATTTCCATGAAACTTGGCACAGACATCAACCACCATGGGAACCTGTGCACCTGCGATTATGACGTCTGTCCGACTTTTTTTGGTGGAGTTATCCCCCTTTTTTCGACTTGGAACATTTTCGCAACATGCATAATTTTGTCCGACCTTTTATTTCTACATTTTTTGGTCAATAGGTTTAAGATTAGGGTTAGGGTTGTGCACCTGCAATGGGAACTGTTATTTTATTATTTTAACTAAATGTTTACTGACATGTGAAACATCTTAGTATTTTAAAAACACGGGGGGGGGGTATCCTTAGTCCCATTGGGACAGTCACACCTCTAGATCTGCTTAGGCCTCAACTGCTATGGGAGACCTAGGATCAGATTGAAGTTCCCCAGTTGAAGTTAGTTTTGTTCACCCATTAGTCACCTCAAGTATTTATGTTATCTTCTGCAAATTAAAGGATATAGAAACTTTCCAAAAGGGAAAAAAGTAACTAAAAACAATGATAATTTGAAACTATAGTTACTTACCAGAAGATGAGGGCTAAGCAGAATGATGTCCCCAGAAGGTGAATTTGGTGACGCTAGCCCACTACGGAATATCATCACTAAATTCACCGTCTGGGGACCTCATTCTACAAATGACAGACACACTATTTGCAGGCTTGGATACTAGCGTGACAAAATAAATTCAGACTTAATCATTTCCATTGAAGTGGGAGACTTCCATCTTTTTTATGGTCATTATTGTTGCTCCGGAAGCTTATATCTTGGGTTATATTATTATTTACAGTTCTAGTCCTATCGCCTATATTATATGTTGGCTTGGACTTTATATGCTGCTTTGAGGTATTTCATTTTCAGACTATTTGCACATCGATGCTGAATTTGCTCTATGGGTTTGGAAATATTTCATAGTTTTTTGGGTATTTGTAAGATTACTCAAATGAGTCGTAGCATGGACATTTATGACAATTATTTGACTGGTATTTATTAGATATGTACATGGTTATAAACACTTGATTGGAGCGATTCAGGTCTCTGATTATGAATCACATGCTGGCATTTCACCCTTTCTATACTAAATCATCATTGATGAATAGTTCCCTTATGAAATGTTCAGATAATAAGTTCAACAAAAGACCATACTTCGTTTGTTGAACTTATTATCTGAAAATTTCCTCCAATAACTAGGACTCCTGATAACCCATCCAGATGAATAATAAACCATTCCAATATATACTTTTATAAATGATTGGGTGAATCCAGTCAGTGTAAAAAGGGTTAAGTGTTGTTGAGTTTACTGTCACAACCATATTTGTTAATCTCTCCCCTTTCCTCTCACTTTTTTTTTTTAAGTTTTAGTTTTATTGACTTCAATTATGTTATTTTCAGGATATATTTGGTTCACTTAAAATCACAGCTTGCAGTTCCGGATTCTGCCTTGGAGGATGCAACTGGAATATATATTCTGAGTTTGAGAAGGTATGGATATCTATATTCTGAGTTTGAGAAGGTATGGATATATATATTCTGAGTTTGAGAAGGTATGAATATATATTCTGAGTTTGAGAAGGTATGGATATATATTCTGAGTTTGAGAAGGTATGGATATATATTCTGAGTTTGAGAAGGTATGAATATATATTCTGAGTTTGAGAAGGTATGGATATATATATTCTGAGTTTGAGAAGGTATGGATATATATATTCTGAGTTTGAGAAGGTATGAATATATATTCTGAGTTTGAGAAGGTATGAATATATATTCTGAGTTTGAGAAGGTATGGATATATATATTCTGAGTTTGAGAAGGTATGGATATATATATTCTGAGTTTGAGAAGGTATGGATATATATTCTGAGTTTGAGAAGGTATGGATATATATATTCTGAGTTTGAGAAGGTATGGATATATATTCTGAGTTTGAGAAGGTATGAATATATATTCTGAGTTTGAGAAGGTATGGATATATATATTCTGAGTTTGAGAAGGTATGGATATATATATTCTGAGTTTGAGAAGGTATGGATATATATTCTGAGTTTGAGAAGGTATGGATATATATATTCTGAGTTTGAGAAGGTATGGATATATATTCTGAGTTTGAGAAGGTATGGATATATATATTCTGAGTTTGAGAAGGTATGGATATATATATTCTGAGTTTGAGAAGGTATGGATATATATTCTGAGTTTGAGAAGGTATGGATATATATTCTGAGTTTGAGAAGGTATGGATATATATATTCTGAGTTTGAGAAGGTATGAATATATATTCTGAGTTTAAAAAGGTATGAGTATTTCTATGAGCTTCTCACTCGTATTATCTGTAGAAGTGGACTTCAGAAACATCCCTGCACAATGTTGACAATCAGCCCACATATCATCACAGTGACTTTTTGTTTGTTGGTTTAACCCTTTACCCAACAGAACGGCCCTGTGCCAATGCATTCTCTTATATATAAGAGAGTCGACCATAGGTCGCCTCGCATATATAAGAGAATGCATTGGCTTAACACATTAAAAATTATTAAATTGTTAAAGAATGCAAGAAAAAAATGGTAAAAAGTGTTAAAAAAAGATTTTTTTTAGGCCAATGCATTCTCTTATATATGCGAGGCGACCTATGGTCGACTCGCATATAAAAGAGAATGCATTGGCACAGGGCATAACTGTAACTATCACAATGTGGTCAAGGAACCGGTTCCAATGATATCCATATTTGTAGGGTTATATTGAGACAGACCGAAGATATTTTAGGCTGTTGAAGCTTTATTTGGCCGGTTTGTTGGGTAAAGGGTTAATGATAATTATTTGAAGATAGAGTAGGAGGATGGAAAAAAATTTAAAATAAAATTAGTTTTGAATTTTTATTTTGTTTTTCATTTGATCAATTAGGTAGGAAGAAAAAAATCTTAAACTGTATGTGATACATATTATTGTTAGATTTAACCGTGAATGGAGGATTTTGGTGAGTATGTTAAAATATTAATATAGTATTCTATAGTGCTGCAATTGTTCAGAAAGCTTCGTCTGATTTGTGTGCAAGGGAATTTCTGAAAGATTATACCCAATTAAAGCGAATTATAGCTAATCAGAAATAGTTTTACATAATATTCGGGCTTTGTTGATACTCAATAACTATTATTACTATAAAAAAAAAATTTGCTATAAACCCCATTAGACTTGGATGTAATATAACAAATACAATTGCAAATTTTATTTTTTTCTACTCTGCTGTTTTATTTTGGTGGGGTGTTACAAAAGTCCCTCCCTGTCGGTCGACTCGGTGTTGTTAAAAGTCCATCCAGCAAGTCAAATCACCTGTCTCTTCTGAAACATTTTGTGACCCCCCACCAAAAATAAAAAATAAAAAACAAAACCCAACAAATAGTCAGCAAATGGTGTAATCTATGAGAAATTGCCTTCGTACCCACTATACTGTGATCATTACTGGATCTCGCATCCTATATACACCCTGTATATTTATTTTGTTTTCTATCCCACAGATATCTTATGTATCAGGAACTTCAACACTGACAACACATCCCAAGGTAATTCTAATCTCTTTAAAACACATCAATATAAATGGTACAGATTAACCCTTTCTATTATCTTTTGCTTTTTATAACCTGCTAAGTTGTCTCCTGTTGAGGTATTAAGGTTGAGCAAAAGTAATCTTAAAAACTATAATGACATGTTTATGTACCAGCATTGCCTCAAATCTTTGCACATATTTTGGGAGTAACCTGAATTTAGCCTCTGAATATTTCGAAGTCGGGATATAGTGTGTCTGACCTTTGGGTAACATGTATCCAGACTTGAATATTATTCAGCTCATTCTACTGGTCTCTTTAGTCATTGAACAGCTTTGTTACCGTATTAACCATCTACCCACAACTCTGGCTGTTTAAAGACATTATGTCAGTGCACAAGCTGGATGAAGCGGGCCGATATGGAACCGAACAAACCGACTAAAGTGCTGGATAGAGTTAATAATCATTATGTGATCACTCAGATCCAAGAGACACTACCCCCACCAGTGACAGCCCTGCCACTACTGCATGGAATATTTAAATGACAACACATGAGTGGGTTATGATCTCAGCTTTAATGAAATTATAAGCTTGTCCTGCAGATAGCCCATACGCATGGAAAACCAATTAAGCAGAGCCTTCGCTCTGACGAGAAGCCGAAGCAGAGAACGCTGAAGAAATACTGCTGTACAGCGCAGCCATGAGCATGGCCCGACGAGCTAAGGTACGATTCGGAGCCGGCGCCCAAGAATTGCTATGAGGCGCCCTAAGCAATAAGCACACACGGCCACCAGGGAGAAGCCCAACGAGTGCGACGCAGGAATGGCAGTAGAGACCACTGGACAGCCCAACTCCCTATGGCTAAGCACCATGGTATGGGCGGGCAACACCAAAGTTACCCCTGCAGGACGCACCAAAGCTGGATCAATGGCACTGATGACACAGCACCTGAAAGGGAAAACAAACAGCAGCAACGAGATGCAAATACACAGGGCCCTAGGCCCAAAACAAAACAGGCATCACAGAACAATGAATATGGCGTGCCACTCGGGACGCCGAACAAAGCGGGGCATGGAGCTCCAAGGGGGGAGGGAGGGAGCGCGATGCGTATAATTCAAAAGTGAATTGCTTTCTCAGTTACCGGAAGGAGGCAGCATTCCGGGCGGATGTAAAATGCGGACTTTAAGTTCGGCCGATACGGAACGGATCGTACCGAAAAACCGGAATGTCTGCCGGATGACAGGATCAAAGAACCACATAAATCACCCCGAACCTTATCGGCCCTGGGTGCATTATGTGATCACTCAGATCCAAGAGACACTACCCCCACCAGTGACAGCCCTGCCACTACTGCATGGAATATTTAAATGACAACACATGAGTGGGTTATGATCTCAGCTTTAATGAAATTATAAGCTTGTCCTGCAGATAGCCCATACGCATGGAAAACCAATTAAGCAGAGCCTTCGCTCTGACGAGAAGCCGAAGCAGAGAACGCTGAAGAAATACTGCTGTACAGCGCAGGCATGAGCATGGCCCGACGAGCTAAGGTACAATTCGGAGCCGGCGCCCAAGAATTGCTATGAGGCGCCCTAAGCAATAAGCACACACGGCCACCAGGGAGAAGCCCAATGAGTGCGACGCAGGAATGGCAGTAGAGACCACTGGACAGCCCAACTCCCTATGGCTAAGCACAGGCCTGGAATATTACACTCAGGCTACAGATCGAGAGCACTCTCAAATAAGCATAAGATGACTGCGCAGTCATAAACATACTAAGCTACTATTGATAAGCCACCCATCAAAGTTACCAGACAGGTTATAACGCTATGGCGACACTACCACTACCACTATCTGCAGGACTGCCATAGAGTGCGCAGCACTCCCCCAAACCAGGAGCTCCATGCCCAAATACATCAATGAAACAGTTAAACCACCGGGAAAACCATAGTGTCAGATGCCAGGAAGGTCTCCAGGGCGCCCTGGAGACTATTCAGATAGATATCGTTGCCGACGGGGGAGAGATGGATCCCATCTGAACGAAACATGCCCTTATCAGAAGTGCAAATGTCTGGGTGCTTGATGCCACGACCCCCGTGATGCAAGACGAAGCCCAACATGCGTTGGTTAAAGTCCCGGCGCTGGCGAGCACCAATACTCGGGCGATGGGCGTTGTGCCAATAGCGGCGCGGGAACACTTGTGACCAAATAAGGGTGCAGTTTCCTGCACATAAGAAAGTTCCCGCTTAACACTGGCACGCAAGTCACGGTACCCACCGGCTGTGATGTCGTTAGAGCCAAGCTGGATGATGATGTGGGTAGGATGCCGAGACTGCGGACAAGCGGCGAGCTCCCGGTCGAACGTGGCGTGGAAATCGCCCCAGAGCATCCCACGAGTGCCGATCCATCTAACAGAAGCGCCGCGGCTGGACAGCTGGAGATGTTGGCCAACAGGACGCCGCACAGCACGCTGGTGAGCCCAGTAGACGTGGGACGAACCCAAGACCCAGATAATGGCTACTGAAACGAGACTAAGCAGATGTTGAGTGGATGTATCGACGACAAACATCAGACCGCCAACGACCCCGGTGTTGGATGGCATGGTAAGGGGTGCCCAGATCCGCCAGATAGGTAGCACCACCCGAACGAAATGAATGCGGCGTGATATATTGTCGAGAGCCGGACGTACGCAAAGCCTGATGGAGCACGGCCCGAAACTGCGCGACTGTGAGCGGGGTCTGAGCCTGGTGAGAAAGGAACAGTCCCGACCGGGAGCCGCGAATGACAAGAAATGTGGTGGCCGCGCGCAGCGGGCAGATATGTGGATCAGTCGGCAGGCACGGAATGCGAATATGAGCGGGAGGACCACATTGGTTCGTTTTAGAATGCCGGAGCCAAACGTCAATGGCGGAGCCGCACAACGAGACATCGCGAAGAAATATAGCATGTCCAAAGTCGGCCTTGGACACAGCGGCCAGTTCCCCCACGCGGAACAGTCCAAAAAAGGCCATCGTAAAGGCAGACGTAAACAAAGCGACCTCATGGGGCGACGAGCATATGCGAGGAAGCACGCGGAGCAAGGTGCGCAGCAAAGGTATTGTCACTGGAGCAGGACGAGATGATGAAGGCGTCAAGCGACGGACCCCGGTCAATAGTTGGCGAATGAGGTAAGTCGAAGTGGGATCTCGCATACCCCGGAGTCGATGCTGCCGACCGATGGCAGCCAGGTAGGTGGAAATGGTTGAAGCAGAATGCTGGGAGCAATGAAGCCCCGCGATAAACCCGACAATAGCGTGTTCCGGGAGCGGCCAGGAAACGGCCAAGCGATGCTGGTGTGCGAAATCGAGATAAGCCCGTATGGCGGTGCGATACGTGCGGTGAGTTTTTGGCGCCCGGGAGGAAGTCAAAAGCAGCGTTACATGTCGACGCAAGTCCACAGGCACCTGGGAAATGGTGTTGGCGTTCGGGCGGCGGACGGCGCCAGTCGACGGAAACGTTTCATCTGGAAACGAGAGAGGCTGTCAGCGAGAGCATTATCACGAGACGCGATCCATGAAGCATGCAAGGAGATGTTGTGAGACAGGAGCAGCAGGACCAGCTGGCGCAACAGGGCCATGAGCGGCTTGCATTTGGAAGTTTGGTCGTTGATGGCGCGGACCACGGTAATGTTATCACAGTGTAAATGAAGGCGATGATTCCGGAGGCGACGCCCCCAGACGCTGATGGCCACTAAGACTGGGAACATCTCGAGGACACCCATATTGCGGGTCAGGCCCAAAGCATGCCAAGGAAGGGGCCACTTGCCAAACGCCCAAAGGCCGTTGAAATAAGCGCCAAAGCCGCCGGACTGACCACCACAAGCGTCCGTGTGGAAATTGATGTCGGTATCATGGAGCCAGGTCGCAGAAGGGAAAAGGTAGATCCCATTGAATGACGTGAAGAACTGTAACCACGTGGCCAAATCGGCACGCATGCCAGAATTAATTCGGATTTTGTGATGCGGCTTAGAAAATCCCTGCAGGGCATCAATCAGGCGACGACAAAATGGGCGGCCCGGACGAACCGCCTTGCACGCAAATTGTAATGAGCCAATGAGCGACTGTAGTTCACGGACCGAGATTTTACGGCAGCGCAAAGCCATAGAGATTTTGGACTGAATGGCTGTGAGCTTCTCAGCAGGGAGACGCACCGCGTTAGCCAACGTATCGAGTTCGAGACCAAGGTAGCAGAGCTTCGAGGTGGGCGAGACCATTTTTTCATGAGCAATAGGTACGCCAAGATCAGAGCAAACGCGATGAAACATGTCAAGACTGTCTGAGGCCTGGGACGTGGCTGGCGGACCACAGAACAGGAAGTCATCGCAGTAGTGCAAGATGTGTGGGTTGCCGGACCGCTGCTTAACAACCCATTCCAAAAATGTCGAGAATTTTTCAAAAGTTGCGCACGACACGCTGCAGCCGAAAGGTAAGCATTTGTCGAAATAATACATGTCGTCCAGTTTAAAACCAAGTTGATCGAAATCGCCCGGGTAGATGCGAAGATTACGATAAGCAGCCTCCAAATCCCCGCGCGCGAGCAAAGTCCCGGCCCCAAGGGACTGGATGGTGGCAACAGCAGCGTCAAAACTGGTATATGTGACAGTAGTGAATTCGCGCGGAATATGATCATTGAGCGACTGGCCTGCCGGATAGGAGAGGTGATGGATGAGACGGAATGAGTCAGGTTCATGTTTAGGCACCAGTCCAAGCGGCGACACGCGGAGCGTTGGAATTGGACGAGCACAGAAAGGACCAGCAATGCGACCAAGGCGAACTTCCTTAAGGATCTTTTCCCGGACGACCTCGGGACGGTCACGAGCAGACTTGAGGTTCGGAGCGTCAGTTGGCATACGCGGGCCAGTATAATGGAGTGGAAAACCATGAGTAAAACCGAACCGGAGTTCCCGCGCGACTTGGTGGCGAGGGTACCTCCCAAGCCACCAACACAAATAGTCGAGATTAATGGTGGAAGGGGCGAGCTGGTAGACGCTGCTGGCGACCGCCGCGGGCTGAGCGGCGAAAGTCTTGTCCATGGGCAGCGGTTGCGGCATGAGGCTCTGAGCAGATGTTGCAGATGTGTCGAAAACGACAGTTTGGCCAGGAGCAGCGGCCGGCGTTGAATTCAAAACAGACGGGACTGGGACGGCCCGGACGCGTGGGAAAATTGTCCGCACGCCCGGAGGCACGAACCGGAGGCGGAGTCGGCTGCGGAGGTTGCCGAACCTGGGGCGTCATGACCAGCAGCCAAATGTTAGGGTCGATGGTCTCCCAAGGAGTAGCTGTATTACCATCCCACTTCAACCGAAATTGGGTATCGTACACCTGCCAGGCAGATCCCCCACATTTAGCAGCCGCCCAACGAATGGTGCGCAGGTAACGCAAAAGGGGCTGGGCCGACGATTCAGGGTGAACGTCGAGGTATACCGAAATGAAAGTGAGAAAAGCATCGGTCCACGAGTCAACAGACGTTATTGGAGCAGCATGCCCGCTTGGCGCAACACGGATTCGCCCGGAAGCAGAGACAACCAACTGATGGGGGTCAACGGTATGAATAGAGGCGGCAGGTTCCTGCAGCTGATCCAAATTGATAAAATCACCCCGGAAAATTTTGTCGCGAATAGATCGGGAAACATGAGAGCCATAGCCATCTGCCGCCGTAGGAATCGGCAAGGGGGCGTCCCAAGGGGAGACCAGCGAGGTTGGAAAACTAAATAAGGCATTACCCGGATCAGTTCTGTCTCTTGCCGGAGCGTTCGGTCGGTGGATCACTGAAGCCACACGGGAATCCTCGCGGCGGCGGAGAGAATTGGAGCTGTCATCAGAACTGCTGCGACGACGGGTCGACAAAGGAGACGCTGATGGTGACCTGGATCCATAGCGCGGAAACTTGGGGCGCGGAGAACCATCCTGTCGGCGACTAGCCTGGCGACGAGACTGACGACTGGGCTGACGACGAGGCTGACGAACAGGATCGCGGCCACGAGAATGGGAAACCCGGCCACGGGAGGCGCGGCGTCCCCGTCCAGAGCCACGAGCAGGCCTGCCACGCGAATGCTGACCACGGCCGCGCACCCGTGAATCAGCCACAGATGACACACTGGCTGAACCCCAAGAAGAAGGCCCAACACGGTCACTGGAAGCAGGACCAGCACAAGACGAGCTGGCAGACGCATCCTGGCGACTGCTACGAGACGAACGGTCGCGGGCCCGACCGCAAGATCCCGTACGAACCATAAGAGAAATATGTGATTGCCACCGAACGACAAACACAAACAGGGAAACACGTGCGCTACCCACGAAAATAGGTAACGCCGACGGAACAGGACGCAGACAGATCGCACAAGGAACAAGATGATAGACGAATAAATGAAGGCTGGCGAAGAAACACGGTGACGGATGGAAACAGATAGGATTTGACGACACACAACCGAGCGCGATGCGTATAATTCAAAAGTGAATTGCTTTCTCAGTTACCGGAAGGAGGCAGCATTCCGGGCGGATGTAAAATGCGGACTTTAAGTTCGGCCGATACGGAACGGATCGTACCGAAAAACCGGAATGTCTGCCGGATGACAGGATCAAAGAACCACATAAATCACCCCGAACCTTATCGGCCCTGGGTGCATTTGTTTGTGAGAATAATGCAATTTTCTTTGAGATGTTATTCCCATCCGCACTTTCAAGAAAATTTCTGTGATGCGTAATGCGAAAAGCCAGCCAATCAATTAATAGTAAAGGGATTGATATCAGGATACAAGTCCCCCATTATTAACTGATATACCCAAATTATTCAAATATCGCCTATTTTCTTGTACTTTGTAGCCAGTTGATCAGGCACCATTGAGGAATAGCGATGTCCTTATTCTATCATGTCTAACACAGACACCCCTGGCCAATCCAGATGCTATGATTGGGGAATTCTGTGTCAATGCAGGTCTGTATAATTTATGAGGGCCGGGAGTATCAATGTATATTGTAAAGTTATACTTGGATCAACTGTATGTGACCTTTTGTTCTATGATTGAAATTCATGTAACACTCTTATTCACTCATTCAGCTTACCAACAATGAACCCTTTATATACTGATTGTATTATCCCACTCAGTTATAAAAGTATACATTAGAATGGTCTATTATTAATTTCGAGGGGTGTTCAGGACAAAAAAAGAAGCAGATGACAGACAAAATATTACATAATACGATGACTCATTTTCATTGGTGGGAAATGTTCAGATAAGAAGTTCAACAAAATGACCTATAGTTGAACTTATTATGTGAACATTTCCTAAGGGAACTACTTAGTATTTAGTATAGAAAGGGTTAAATTTGAATTTGCGGTCTGTGATTGATTGAGTGCCCAGTTGTGGTGTAGCTATAATCATTTTGAATTTGTTGCTAGGTATTTCAATAACAATATCTGTTGGCTCCTCAGATCAAGTCGCTGGTAAAATTATAATTTTCATTGTTAAACCAACTTATAAACATTCTAAATTCACATCAGACAGCTTGTTTATAACCCAAATCTATTAATCAGAATTTGTCTGAGTTATTATATAATCTCCTCCTGCAGATCTGACTCCAGCATGTTGATTGATAATTGCATAGGAGTGCTATTTCGTTTCGGTTCATGTTATATGTGCAATATTTGTATTTTTAGTGGTCATGAACATTTTATTGTTCTTTTTATATGGGAATCAGCTTGTCCGTCTGTATGTATGTCCATCTGTCTGTGAACACAACTTTGTCCGAGCTTGTATTCCTACAAACTTTGTGCATATATTTACCACTGTGCCAACCTGTACAACTGCTATTATGAGTTTGATCTGACTTTTGTTAGTGGAGTTATCCCCCTTTTCCGACTTAGAAAGAAATTTTTCCGAGCTCTTATTCCTTTTATTTTTTTCGAAAAACAAATATGTTACTATGCAGGGGCATCATTGGTCCCACCTCTAGTTTTCACTGAGAACATGCCAGAAGAAAACAAATTCATATTTCATTTAGCATTAAGGAATCACATTGTAAATCTCTGCAGTCACAAGATTTTTACCAGGGGTGATGAAATAGATCCATCTGGAGTATATTTCACCACCATGACTGCATGTTATTTGAGGAGATGACTCTAAACACTACAGCATATTATTATCTCTTTGCATTTGAACTCCTCAGCAGAGCATTAAAATATACAGAACAAAAATATTTTGATTAAATTTTGCAGCCCTGACTGTGAAGAATGGTGGAAGTGTTCTGGTGCCATGCTACCCGTCGGGGATAACCTACGATTTGTTTGAATGTCTGTCTGGTCATCTGGATTCATGTGGACTCGGACAGGTTCCGATGTACTTCCTCTCTCCTGTGTCCGACAGTACTCTGGCATACTCAAACATATTTGCTGAATGGTAAGCATGTTTATAATACGCTCGACGGTGATTTATCAAAAATATTTAATAAATTTTCATATATATATAGAAGGTTTCACTTTCACACTAGCTTATGTGTTTGACTGTTTCAGTTGTGTGTACCAATGGACTATCAGAATATTTCAAATCACTAGAGTTATCCTTAACCCTTTACCCAACAGAACGGCCCTGTGCCAATGCATTCTCTTATATATGCGAGTCGACCATAGGTCGCCTCGCATATATAAGAGAATGCATTGGCTTAACACATTAAAAATTATAAAATTGTTAAAGAATGTAAGAAAAAATGTTAAACTCGCATATATAAGAGAATGCATTGACACAGGGCATAACTGTAACTATCACAATGTGGTCAAGGAGCCGGTTCCAATGATATCCATATTTGTATGGTTTTATTGAGACAGACCGAAGATATTTTAGGCTGTTGAAGCTTTATTTGGCCGGTTTGTTGGGTAAAGGGTTAATTAACTGTCGTTATTATAGTAAATAATGTTGAAATTTGACACAATTATGGGGGAAATAAAGACGGACTATGGTAACTATATTTCTATATTCTGTGGTAGTGAAGTGAACAGGCAGTGATCAGCCACTGGCTTTGATGCATTGACTGAATTTGATTCTAAGAACAATTTTCATCGTAAATGGCTAATTTCTTTGGAAACACATATAATAAAAAGAATATCTAGTGTTTTTTTTTTTTACACCGAAAACGCTTATCATTCGTGAATGAGATAAATGTTTATTTTCACTAGCGGCAAGTATTTGAGTGGCGGGTGGATGGCCGACCCCAAACCTATATTACATAGCCATTTATTGATGGATTCTGACAATTATTGATATGTAAGTTTATTGTCACATGCAACAACTGCACACAGAAAATAAGATTCACTCTTATGGGCAAAAATATTCGACCAGAACCATTTTTGATACACAACCATTGTTTTTAATATTACTTTTATTTCAGGCTGTCCATGATGAAACAGACCAAAGTGTATATTCCAGAACCACCATTTCCACACGCCGAGGTAAATTGTGCGCAATAAATAAATTTCAAGAAATTCCTTTGTGTTGCCGGCAGTCTGGTGGATTTTAAAAAACTTAACTTTGCCTTGAGAAAACTTTAGGCCGAATAAATAAAAATACTGTTTTCCACTGCACCTCCCTCATCAGTGATGACCCAAAGTCATCACCCAAAGAGAGCCTCATAAAAAAAAAAGTTATTTGCAAATTTTTCCAATATCTTTTTAAAGTTCAAAATTCAATCAACAATTTATCCACAATTAGAAATTTAGATATGTTTCTGTTGATGTAATGATTAAAATTCATTTGAGGATAGATTGCTTGGAAAACAGTAGGAATTTATACCTTATTATATATTTATATCCATAGAATTTCTTAGAAAAAAATAAAATAAAGCCTCCCTCCATCCCTCATTGTCTATGGACACAGGTATTTATTTTTAATGTCCTTAGTGAAATAAATAATATATAATAAATCGCATAAATCCTCATAGGTAAAACTACAGGGACATTCTAAAGTCGGACCACTTTGCTTATTAAGCAATCTTCAGTAAAGTGAAACAAATTTCACAGCATTAACCCTATCTATACTAAATGGATTCTCCCACTCAGTTATAAAAGTATACATTGGAATGGTCTACTGATCATCTGGAGGGATTTTCAGGAAAAGCTGGGTAACGAAACAACTTGTTGTAAAGCAGGGTATAGAACACACCAAAATACGGTGACAATGATTCCTTCAGCATTATGAGTAGTGGTACTATGTATAATTATCATCCTATGATTATTGTAATATTCAGTCACAGCATGTGTAGTTGCTCCACTACTTATCACGTACTTATTACTTTTCCCATGATTCAAGCCTTGAAATAGGGTGTCTGTCATTTACAGAATGAGGTCCCCAGAGGGTGAATTTAGTGATGCTACCCCGCATAGCGGGCTAGCATCACCAAATTCACCCTCTGGGGACCTCATTCTGCTTACACCTCAGCAGAATGAGGTTCCCAGAGGGTGAATTTGGTGATGCTAGCCCGCTATGCGGGGTAGCATCACTAAATTCACCCTCTGGGAACCTCATTCTGCAAATTACAGACACCCTATTTCAAGGCTTGATTACTTTTCCCCTGATTTATTTAAAACATTCAGCACAGAAAGTGAATCAAGATTTTCCTCATTGAATCTTACCAGAACCTATCATACCGGTATGTTCATTTTTGATAAAGTATTTCTCTCTGCTTGCTTTCAGCTCGTAAGCTTGGGACGTTTGAAGAATTATGCAAATATCCATGGTATGTATACTACTGTTAATTTTTTCTTTTCTTTTTTCATGTTATGCTTGACAGTGTCTTTTTCACTTATATAAACATGTTTACTCTGTTAGTCCCAAGATAGTTGGCCAAATTCTTGGAAAGTTTCAAGTTAGTTTTGTCAGAAACCATATGAATATTGATGCCGGCGAAATCAAAGCTATTCATGGTATATACAGGCCTCTAAATATAGTGCCGGACATCTGTAGAATGAGGTCCCCAGAGGGTGAATTTAGTGATGCTACCCTCCATAGCTGGCTAACATCACTAAATTTACCCTCTGCGGACCTCATCTTCTCTGGAAAGTATTATCAAATTAAAAAGTTTTTTATAGTTTCTTTAGAAATTTCTTTAGATAGTTTGGCAGACGACACAATGCAATAATCGAGGTGCCGAATTGGTGCACATCACCATCACTTAAATCTGTGTCCTGGTATCCCATAGCAGATGAGGCGATGCAGAATGAGGTCCCCAGAGTATGAAATTGGTTAAGCTAGCCCACTGTGCCAGTTAGCGTTACTAAATTCACCCTTCGTAGGGCTTATATTTCAACTGATTTTGCGAGAATCCATACATACTTTTTCACGAGAATCCAGGGTAATTTGCAAGAATATTTACGAGAATCTAGATTAGGATTCTCGTGGAAATATAAGCCCTCCTTTGGGGACCTCATTCTACAAATGTGCAGCACCATATTTTGAGACTGGATTCTATATCGGTTTTAATCTTGTTGCAGATGGACTTAACACAGATTTTAAGACTCCGTGCGTGCTCTTCTCAGGTCACCCCTCTTTGAGGATGGGAGATGTCGTTCATTTCATTGAACTCTGGGGCAAATCAAACAGCAATACCATCATTTTCACAGGTATTAGTATTCAAAGTACATTTATTTATTTCTTTGTAAACCCGAGCAGGCTTCACTCTGTCTGTCGGCCAATGGCTATTTTTGGGAAAATGTCCAAATTTTTTTTTATTTGGCTAAACTTTTTGGGCAAAAATTTTCAAGGCTATAGTCAGCAATCACCTCTCACAGTTTCATCAAATCTCCATGAAACCCTTAATTAGTTAACAGGTAATCAGCAGTATCATTTATCAATATTCACACATGATTACTTAGGCCTAAAAAAAAATACCTTTGTTTCCCCTAACCCGCCCGCACCTATTAAAACCTCCCCCACTTTTTTTTCTTTCTTTTTTTTGAAAATAAAAGAAAATAGCTGCCGACGCTGTTTGTCTCAGTTCGTCGCTTTATAATAGGCCCCGTTTCTAATGACTCGACGTCCGGACGCATTTCGTAAAATGGCGGCGCCCATGGAAAATAAAAAATATATCGTTTTCGTTTAAATCTTCTTGTGATGAGCCGATAATCGGGAACGACAATCGGAATCGGCCGATTGTGGCCCATCGGATGACAATCGGTACTCGGGTTTCAACATCGGCATTTCCGATTGTCTAAATAGAAATCAGGTGCTTGTTTTTCTTCAATAAACTGTTTTAAATATGACGATGTTTTGTTGAATAAATGACCAGTAAACATGGGGAAAGTGATTTACCAAACACAAACTTGATATACAGCCATCTCCTCTTCAATACACCGGCCGTACCTGGGTCTATGTTTGAACAATATATTAGTGGGGATCGCCGGGAAGCACGTGACACTTTGGGTTAGAGCCAGGCGGCGATGATGAAGCCGTGATTGCGCGTAATCATAAATTATATGATATAGTACACACAGCGTAAAACAGGTATAAACTGTAGAAACCGAAAGTGCATGTCATGTGACATTTAATTGCACAGCTGACTTCACTGTTTGTTCAATTAAATTGAGCATATTATAACATATGTATCAGTTGTCTGGATGCAGGAATAAAAACTGTACAAGCATTAATAGTCAGATATTAAAAAGAATTAAAGAAATTTATTTTATTAATTTTACTATCTGTAATTAATCTTTTCAAAGTCTTTCACCCAACACAACTTTCCATTAATGATTAACTTTAAATAGTCGAAGACAATGTCATTCCATCCAGTCAGCCTCGTGTGACGTCACGTATAGGTCACCACCAATGATTATTTTGATGACCATGCCGAAATCGACAATCAAATCGTGTCTGCGAAATTGACATGAACATGGTGTAACTTGCAACTAGTTCAGTCGGCTCATTTCCTTTGATGTGATGTCTTTGAATTGGGATCAAAGAAAAATGCCGTTTGATGAATTGTTATCAAAAACGGGCCGTGGATATGTCGTCATGCACGTGGCTACATCAAACTTTCAAACTATTTGTTGTGGAATAGCCTAGAATACATGGGTAAGTTAATGCATTGCAACGTCGATTCATCGATACAATACATTACAATAAATACACCGAGGCCCGTACCACAGCCTCTGCAGGACATGTGCCTGTATTCGATCACAAGTCAGCCCACACATACCTATATACTTACCCAAACGTATACTTATGTATACTGTGTACTGGCATATTACTACGGTTGTTGCTTGCTTCTAATTCTAAGTATTATATAACACATATAATATATTCTGGTATAATTATTACAATAATCGGAATCGGCACCTGAATCGGCTGATTGTGATCTCAAATAATCGGCAATCGGCGCAAGGCTCTATTTGACAATCGGCTCTGACATCACTAAAATCTTCCATCAAAACAGGAATATTCACCTATGTCATGGCGTCACAAACCATGGTTAGCAGCAGTGTATTAGGGCTAAATTTTCTAAAATGTTCTCTCATGGACGCGGTAAACAAATTGACTGTAGGGTGGGTACAAAAAATGATCGAAAGGGAAAAAATGCCATACGTGCCTGAATTTTTTTTCCGACCCCCCCCCCCCCCCCCCCCCCCTGGCAAAGACATTTAAATCTCGTTTAATTTGATATTCGATGCAGTTGGGTACCTTTGTCACGATTTTCCCAAACTGTGTACCTTCTTATTATGTCCCCCCGTTGATTTCTCGAGGCACGCCAGTTATGGATGTTTTTGACTTTACGGTGCACTATCTGTATCCTCGAATAAGAATAATAGAATCCTCACATCAATTGCACATACATGGTCATGGTAGAGTTAGATAACAAAAATTGTCGGGTCCGTGAAGTTAGCACAACATTCAACATTCGTTCAACATTCGTGTGAAGTTGGCACAACATTCAACATTCGTTCAACATTCGATTTTTCTTGTACATAAGTTTAACACTCGTATCAAAATTAGAGTATTCGACACTTCGATGCTCATTTTTGAGCATTTTAACATTCAATTTTTTACTTGTACGTAAATTGTTTTAACGTGAATGGATTTAGTGGGTCATATATATAGCACTCCTATCAAAATGAGTATTCGATACTTCGATGCTCATTTTTGAGCAATTTCAATTCCGGGGGAAAGAGAGGGGCACATCATATACGCATGATCGGATTTTAGTTTAAAGGTACTCAATCCGATAAAACTCCTCTCAATTACTATTTCAATGGCTTCGGGGGTCAAAAATATTTGAGTCGAGTCGAGGAAGTCACCCATCAAAGCTCAGATTTGTTAGATATCGATTTTAGAAATCTATTATTTTTCATTATCGGGAATACTTTCTGGCCCAGAACTCAGTCAAAATTGCGTTATTATTACCACTTGATTTTAGAGTTATCCATCCTTGTCTGTTTGAATAGATTTTGGTGTACACATCCAGCAGATTACGGCAATTATTAGTACTCATCTCGAGTAAATAACAAACAGGTTTTACGGACAACGTTGTCATTAAATGTAGTAATATAGAGACCATTAACGTGAAGCAGGCGCGTATATAGAAGCGGACTATATGGGCAGCGCAAAAGGGGGGCGGGCAGCGGAGCGCGTTACAGGCCCCTGTGGTTGAAAAGGAGTGTTTTGTTGGCGATATTTTAAACACTTTTAAAGTGAAAATGGTAGCATATGTTGGTATAGGATATTTTTGAATTATGCTATTCTATTTTATGCCTTGTGTCTTGCTGATCTCCTTCCAATATCATAATATGAAGCTTCCAGCATTCAAATCACACCTGACATGTAATATATACATGGGAAAGTGAAAACTTTTGGGAGATTTCCACAAAAAACAAAAACAAAAAATTCCCGCTCGCCCACACATCTACTTTTCAGCTCTGTTAAGGGAAATAAAGGTTTTTTTTTAGTCCTTATCAAATAATGATGATTAGCTGCTAGAACGGTGTACTTTCTTAATGCATTGACAAAACTTTATTGCTTTGTGGTTTCAAAACAAGACAATGTACATGAATCAGCGGTAATATATGTTAATATACATCATTTCATTTTGTTCATTTCCCATCTGTGCACATTTCCATTATCACTTTGTCCAACTCAAAATTTATCAGTATTTCTTTATATTTTTGTCTTAGTATCGGTTTTCTCGATGTTCCCATATTTTGTGTTTTCAATTTGGCCAATTTGTTAATGAAATATGGCCAAAATAATTCAGCCAGCGTGAACCCTGACCCTGAGAATGGAGCTTGTCGTGATTAAACCATCTCTGGCATCACATGGTGGAAATAACGTACATATATTTTCTCCCCAGGAGAGGGATACAAAATAAGATAGGGCATTATCAAAATTTTTAAACCATATAGTCGTCAAGACGTACGATGGTGTACATAAACAAGAACCTGTTCGTGTTACAGAAGTTTTGCTTCTGTTTACATAACACAGCGCAATTCTATTGGTTAATCACACACAAATGATATAAACGCTCTTTATTATTTCCATATCAGGAAAACAGTAACAAATAATGCTCTTTTTGTTTACCATATCCAGATCTAAACAAAAGCCAGATTCTGTATCGTTTTTTGCTATTGTTTACATAACAAAGGAAAAACATTTGACAATAACATACTGTTTATGCCATATTTCTGATATAAGAACAAAGTCTGTCTATATTTTACTATTATTTATATTTATGGCGATTTTTGATGGAGGTGAATATTTTAACAGCATACCCACCGCCAACTTGTAAGTCTGTTTTTTTTCATTCAAGACGGGCGGTGTGTAATAACAACACAGAACAACATGTTTGTTAACACACTCAGGTCATTCTGTGTATGCATATGTGTATTTTGTATGTATAGAATCTTTCCCAATTTGAATCCATTTTATCTCTTCCATAGAGCCAGATTTCCCATATTTGGATGCACTTGCACCTTACCAGCCACTCCAGATGAAGGTTAGTGTATCTATAAATACATAGAATTTACTTCACTGCTGACTTCATTGCTCTAAATTGCCACAATATTTGGCAACTGTTTGACTGGGAATGTTATAAACCCAGGTCAGAAAAAGTGTTGTCGTCTTTTAAAATTGTCTGCTCTTTGACAAATACTAATAATTAAGATAAATTATATAGATGGCATAGCCAAGATGCTATTTGAAAATATTTTATAATATCTGTTCATTGCTTCCAGACAAATTAACATTTCCTTTGTGTTTATGATCATTTGATTGGTAGGTGACTCTGATATTAGAATAACGTATACCTCCGATAGAAGTCAGAATTAGAATCATACTAATGCTGCATTTTTCACATTTCAGGTCTGCTACTGTCCAATAGACACAAGTCTGAATTTTTCTCAGGCCAACAAACTGATCAAAGATCTGAGACCAATAAACCTGGTGGTCGCCGAGAAGTATTTATCTCCCCCTGCTTTGGTCCCGCACAGGAATGATCTCGTTATTGAATGGGTGAGTGGTCCCAAAATTATTTAAATTTTTTTTTATATATTCACATTTGTAAAAAAAGGGACATATTATGTTATTGGTTCGTCCATCTGTCTGCCTGTCGTACCGTTTGCTTTTGGTTTCCAGATGATAACTTTAGATAGTCTCAACTCAATAGAATGACACTTTTATTTGAGTGGATAAATTCTTACCGATAAATGATGTTACTTAGGGAATAATCTGTTTTTATGTTTGCCCATACCATAAACATAGTGTTAACATCTGGATTGACCACTCATCGTTCATCCATCCGTCTGTCTGTCTATCCATCTGTCCATAGACACTTTACGCATGGTGCGATAACATTTTCTATCTGATTGGAACCAAATTTTGTATATGAATTTCACAGCCCAAAAGACAGATCAAGTTTGAATATGGGTTTGATCCGACTATTTTAACTCAGTTATGGCCATTTTTCGAAAAAATATTCACTCTTAAAAAAAAACAAACAAACAAATTTAGATTGAATTCCTTGCTCATTTTAACAAAAAAAAGAAAAAGAGAAAATTTGAAAAACTAACATCATTATAACTCCGCCAAGGGTACCCAGAGTCAACACACCAAATTTGGTTTAATTCGGTCCAAAATCTTGTGTAATGTGCTGGTAAATTTGTTTGGAGCAATATTAAACCCAATTCACCAATTCCATCCCATGCCTTCGGACTACTTAGCTATTAAATGGCTATATCATTTTCTGATGTCTCTTATGCCAATGTGCAGATAAAGAAAGCTATGGTATCTAATTTTAAAAATTGTTTAAACAATACACATGACATGCTATTAACGGTAGACTAGAAAATCTTTTCTGCATTGCACAGTTGAGTATATCACTCTACAGATGGTCTGAGGTCATTATAAATGTTATAGGTTTAATAGAGATGCCAAGGTTCAGCATAAACAATGCCAGTGATTAGTTGACAGCTCTGCTATATAATTAATATTAATAATGGGTCAGCAGTGATGTGGCTTATCTTGATGGATGTGTTGTTGGTAGAACTGTAAACTTAAATTGGACTCTATTAATCCAAGTATTCCATGTCCAGGTTACCTTTTCACATTTAATCAAATGCTGCGCTAGTGCAGCATTACAGATCCTGTGCCAGTGCATTCTCTTATATATACGAGTAACCCCTAAATTCCAATAATTTGTATTATGTAGATTTGTCTATAATAGTACATAACAGTATACTCTATAATTCAACATCAAAACTCTAATTTATGATTCCGATCATAGTAATTTACTATCACCAAAGGATGGGTTAAACATCTGCCAATCGTGATCGGCCTCTCATTTCATAATGTAATTACTCAGTTTTAAGACATTTGCCTAATCATAAACTTATAAATTGCAAAGCATTTAATAATAGTTTGTGGTTGCGCAAATGTCTTTAACTCTTTCAGTGCCACGGGTCGATCTCATTGGCCCTAATTTACGGTCTGTAGAGTGCCAGGGCTGATATAATCGGCCCTAAACATTTTTTTGGGTATGCTTAAAGGCACGTGAGGCATTAGTTGTCGAAAATATTCATATTTGTTTCAATCGCCGTAAACAGAAAAACATTAAAATGCATACAGTTTCGTTCATATATACCATGACTATCGCGTAAACAGCATGTTATCATAAAGACCTACTATATTTTACCTAAGCAAGAGCCTGATTGTGTTACAGAAGACAGCACAATGCTACTGGCTAATCACACAAAAATGGCATAAACGCTCTTTATTTGTTCCATATCAGGAATTCACCAACAAAGAACGCTCTTTATGTTTACCATCATAATATAAACAAACACCAGAAAAGTTACTTTTTATGCTTTTGTTTACATAACAATGGTCAAACAAATGACAATAACATACTGTTTATGCGATATTTCTTATTTGTATACGGACAAAGTCTGTCTACATTTTGATGTTCTTTCTGTTTGTGGCGGTTTTTGACGGGTGGAAATAGTTTTACATGATACCCACCGTCAAGGCCAACCGTACCTTTAAGCATGCTATAGCAAATTTAAAAACAAACTGGTTTAAAACCTTAGGGGCTTGTTATAACTCAAAACTATCACCAAGTATTCATAGTAATAATTTTGATGCCCATGAAAAACGTAAGATTCCCTAGCACTGAAAGAGTTAAAGAATATAAGAAAAAATTATTAAAATTGTAAAAAATTGTAAAAAATAATAACAAATGATGAAATATTGTTAGGCCAATGCATTCTCTTATATATGCGAGGCGACCTATGGTCGACTCGCATATCTAAGAGAATGCATTGGCACAGGGTATATGGGTTGATACAAAAATCGGACTTGGCACTGAAAGGGTTAAACTGTGTAATTATATTGGGAAACAGATTATTCCTTATAATTACATCTCAACAGAATAAATATATCAACACAAATGTGCATTTTGAGATGGATATGAGTGAATTAATGGTGTTACTAAGCTGTGAATTAATGGTGTTACTAAGCTGTGAATTAATGGTGTTACTAAGCGGTGATTTATTACCTAAGCGGTGAAATGTGGTGTTACTAAGTGGTGATTAATGGTGTTACTAAGCTGTGAATTAATGGTGTTACTAAGTGGTGAATTAATGGTGTTACTAAGCGGTGATTTATTACCTAAGCCATGAATTAATGATGTTACAAATGGTGATTAATGGTGTTACTAAGCAGTGAATTAATGGTGTTACTAAGCGGTGAATTGTGGTGTTACTAAGCAGTGAATTAATGGTGTTACTAAGTGATGAATTAATGGTGTTACTATGCAGTAAATTAATGGTGTTACTAAGCAATTGATTAATGGTGTTACTAAGCTGTGATTAATGTTGTTACTAAGCAGTGAATTAATGGTGTTACTAAGTGGTGAATTAATGGTGTTACTAAGCAGTGAATTAATGGTGTTACTAAGCAGTGAATTAATGGTGTTACTAAGCAGTGAATTAATGGTGTTACTAAGCTGTGAATTAATGGTGATACTAAGCTGTGAATTAATGGTGTTACTAAGCGGTGAATTAATGGTGTTACTAAGTTGTTATTTATTACCTAAGCCACGAATTAATGGTGTTACTAAGTGGTAATTTATGGTGTTACTAAGCAGTGAATTAATGGTGTTACTAAGTGATGAATTAATGGTGTTACTAAGTGATGAATTACTGGTGTTACCAAGTGATGAATTAATGGTGTTACCAAGTGATGAATTAATGGTGTTACTAAGTGATGAATTAATGGTGTTACTAAGCGATGAATTAATGGTGTTACTAGGCAGTGATTAACCCTTTACCCAACAGAAGGGCCCTGTGCCAATGCATTCTCTTATATATGCGAGTCGACCATAGGTCGCCTCGCATATATAAGAGAATGCATTGGCTTAACACATTAAAAATTATAAAATTGTTAAAGAATGTAAGAAAAAATGGTAAAAAGTGTTAAATTTTTTTTTTTTTTAGGCCAATGCATTCTCTTATATATGCGAGGCGACCTATGGTCGACTCGCATATATAAGAGAATGCATTGGCACAGGGCATAACTGTAACTATCACAATGTGGTCAAGGAGCCGGTTCCAATGATATCCATATGTGTATGGTTCTATTGAGACAGACCGAAGATATTTTAGGCTGTTGAATCTTTATTTGGCCGGTTTGTTGGGTAAAGGGTTAACGGTGTTAATAAGTGATGAATTAATGGTGTTACTAAGTGGTGATTAATGGTGTTACTAAGCAGTTGTTACTAAGCAGTGATTAATGGTGTTACTAAGTGATGAATTAATGGCGTTACTAAGCAATTGATTAATGGTGTTACTAAGCTGTGATTAATGTTGTTACTAAGCAGTGAATTAATGGTGTTATTAAGTGATGAATTAATGGTGTTACTAAGCAATTGATTAATGGTGTTACTAAGCTGTGATTAATGTTGTTACTAAGCAGTGAATTAATGTTGTTACTAAGTGATGAATTAATGGTGTTACTAAGCAATTGATTAATGGTGTTACTAAGCTGTGATTAATGTTGTTACTAAGCAGTGAATTAATGTTGTTACTAAGTGATGAATTAATGGTGTTACTAAGCAATTGATTAATGGTGTTACTAAGCTGTGATTAATGTTGTTACTAAGCAGTGACTAATTATGTTACTAAGCGGTGAATTGCATCTGTCATTGTTTACAGGAGCCACCACCATTAACGTACAAAAGGAGTGAAGTGGTTACCATTCCAGTCAAGAGACAGTTTGAAACTTTGGAAATCACACCAGAGGTAATTTAATATTTATTTCATCCCCAAACATAACATGGAATTACATGATGTAATGTTATATATGTATTTAGAGAGTGTAAGAGTATGTCCTCCGAATATTTGAATATGATCGAATCAAATAGCACATCGAATACTGCACAGTCTTCCCGAATCAGATTGAATATATCAGTTCGATGACAGGTAGCGATTAACGTGAAAACGCCATGTTTTGATTCCCGAAAATAACCTGTTGTCACCATTCCTCGTATAGAAATCAGAAGTTTTTTTATTTGATGGTTTGTTTTGAATGAAATGTTTTAAGTATTGCATTAGCTCCTCCCAAAAAGCAATATCTTATGTTGGGGAAATTAGATACAACAATAAATCGGAGGATGGTAAATACATGTATACACCCTAATTGGAATATTTAACAAGTTTAGGCCTATACGCGCCAATAATCCTATTCATAACAAGAATTCAGGCCGGACATCAATGGTAACCAATACAGTCGCAATTCTTGAAATAGATGTGAATTCATGACATATTATTATATAACTGAGTTCAAGGCCCATCATCAAAACTTTTACATTGATAAATCCACTCATAATGTTTGCTATTTTATTGGTTGAGTATTGAATGTTTTTTTCAGCTTGCTTCAACCCTTGAGCCAGTGAATGTAAAGCCTGGTGCCAGCATATCCATTGTCACGGGGAGCTTGAGTATGAAAGACAATAAGTACATATTAGAGGTATTTACTGTGCTTCTATCATACCATTCCATCTTAACCCTTTAATGACAGGAGCTGCACTGTGCTAGTGCATTCCCTTATATATGTGAGTCTCCCATTGGGAGCCTCACATATATAAGAGAATGCACTGGCTTACAAGGTAAATATTGTTAGGACAGTGCATTCCCTTATATATGTGAGTCTCCCATTGGGAGCCTCACATATATAAGAGAATGCACTGGCTTACAAGGTAAATATTGTTAGGCCAGTGCATTCCCTTATATAAGAGAAGGCATTAACACAGGGTTTTCGAAAAAATTTAGGAAGCTCCAGTCATCGAAGGGTTAAATGGCTAATTGTGTGTTTGCAAATTATACACATCAATCTTTTCTGCTAAATTAGTGACGCTATCCCACGGTGGGCTTGCATCACCAAACTAACCCTCTGGGAACCTCAATCTGCTTTGACCACAACTGCTATGGGAGACCTGGGGGGGGGGGGGGGGGGGGGGGGTCAGATTGAATTTCCCCAGTTGAGTTTAGTGATATTCACCCATTAGTCATCTCTATTATGCTTATTATCTTCTGCAAATTAGGGGATATAGAACTGAACAGAAGGGAAAAAGTAACTAAAAACAATGTTAATTTGATACTATATAGATACTTCCCAGAAGATGAGGCCTAAGCAGAATGAGGTCTCCAGAGGGTGAATTTGCCCTCAAATGTGGTACTTCTCCCTGTTTTTGTCCAGGGAGAAGTGACATCTCTCTCTTATACCATTATGCTTATGACCCAACAGCATATTTAAAGTATATTTGCTGATTATCTTGGTGTTGTCTGTCACTATAATGGTTTTATAAATGGGCTCTTGTGTTGCATAATACTTTTTATACTCCCTTTTTGAAAAAAGGTCGTATTATGTTATCAGTCTGTCTGTCCATCCGTCCGTTAACATTTTTGGTTTCCGATCGATAACTCCAGTTTGGATTATTTGATCTGAACCAAAGTTGGTATGTGTATTTCCCAGCTAAAGATACAGGCCAAGTTCGAATATGGGTGCCGTCCAATTACTTTTACATGAGTTACGGCCCTTTTTCGACTTAGAATTTGACCGTCTGTTAACATTTTTGGTTTCCGACCGACAACTCCAGTTTGGATTATTTGATCTGAACCAAAGTTGGTATGTGTATTTCCCAGCCAAAGATATAGGCCAAGTTCGAATATGGGTTCTGTCCAATTATTTTTACATGAGTTACGGCCCTTTTTCGACTTAGAATTTGACCGTCTGTTAACATTTTTGGTTTCCGACCGATAACTCCAGTTTGGATTATTTGATCTGAACCAAGGTTGGTATGTGTATTTCCCAGCTAAAGATACAGGCCAAGTTCGAATATGGGTTCCGTCCAGTTATTTTTACATGAGTTACGGCCCTTTTTCAACTTAGAATTTGACCAATTTCATAACATTTTGGTTTCCAACTGATAACTCCAGTTTTGATTATTTGAGCTGAACCAAAGCTAGTATGTGTATTTCCCAGCTAAAACTACAGGCCAAGTTTGAATATAGGCATTGAAATTAGGGGTATATCAGATTTTCTTCAAATGTAAGCTCAAAGTATTATCTTATTTTGCGATAGTACAATTCGAAATGGCTAAAGGGCGTATTTTGCCACGCCCTAGCGATGCCCTTGTTGGATCATAGAAGGGTGATGTTGGGGTGTAAATTGAACTTTGGTCATTGTTATTCTCCCTGATAACATTCCACTTCTCCCTAATAACCAAACATGGAGAAGTGACTGGTCCCTGATTGAACACTTGCATAACATATTGACATTTGCCTGTGGCTTCACATATTTGATGTTGGGGAAATATTTTTCTTTTATTCCCAAATATTTAGGAATTTGGTTACTACCCTCAAGTAGCAAACATGGGCAATAATAATTAATAATATCAAGAAATTCTGTTAAACATTATTGAACTGATCTTCTGAACAATCCAAAAATAAATTATTTTCCTGAATTTCTGAGTAAAAAAAGAATATAAACATGTATCTTCTCAAATAGCAAGAAATTCTGTTGATTATTGCTGAAGTTATCATCCGGACAACCCAAACATTTTTATGTTTATTTTGAAAAAAGGGCATGACCAAAATCAAACTTGACCTGCGCTTTCTCAAATATCAACTATATAGCATGGAATTCTCTTTAATATTGTCGAAGTTATGATCCAGATACACAGACAGACATATGGATGGTCAGGCATGTTGATTATAATAGCCCTCGAAAATTTTCGGGGAATATGTGACCCGCCATATCAAATCCAGTCGTAAGTCGGGATTTTTTTACCCTGTGCCAATGCATTCTCTTATATATGCGAGTCGACCATAGGTCGCCTCGCATATATAAGAGAATGCATTGGCCTAACAATTTTTTATCATTTTTTTTAAATAAATGTTTCTTACATTTTTTAGGACATAAAATAAAGCACATCCATTACCCTGCAGGGAGCCCCACACATATATAGAAGCATATAGAAGAGTGTCGTCTGCTCATGTTTGTCTGGGGCTCTGTATGGGTGAAATTATAAAATTGTTAAAGAATACAAGAAAAAACTAGAGGTCAGATTCCATGGAATCAGATATACTTCCATGGTATTCCATCCCATCCCATCCCATCCCGACCTGACCTTGGTCTTCAAAATGGTCAATCGAAGGTTAAATCGGGTAAAACAGACGGATTTCCACGAAATTTGATACCTAGGGGTACTTTTGTCCGGGGAGTCTTTTGGGCGGGTCAAGTCGTGACCCCGACCTGACATTGACCTTCTAAATGGTCAGTTCAAGGTCAAATCGGGTAAAAGGAATGGATTTCGACGAAATTTGATACCAACGAAAACTTTTGTCCGGGGAGTGTTTTGGACAGGTCAAATCGTGACAATATGTTACTTTTATAGTAGAGCGGACATACCTATATAGTATATCGGTGAGCATATTCATGCATTTGCCTTGCTTCTTGATAAGTCCGTTTGAATTTGCGTCTTGAAGAGAGGGTTTGAATTTGAGTAATATATCACCCGTTACAACGTTATACTCTACCAGGGTTAAACCGTCCAATCTAAATCATTAAACAGTGTACTAATCTTGCGTTTAGATACTACTTATCACATCCAGTCGTCGAAAAGTTTTTATCTCAATATCAGATTTTCGGAGTAATTTTCCCCATGTGATCTTCGGTGGAATTTGCCAAATCTGAACCCACCCGACACAAACACTCCCTTGAGCAGGTTGCGTTTATAGTAGAGCTGTCAAATTTTGAAGGCATACCTACAGTATACCGGCTTACATGCTCCTTCGTGAAACTCGCTCCTACATTAGCCCGTTTGGATTTGGGGCTAACAAATCGGCTAGTGATAGACTACATAAGTATACATTTTTATGATATATAGCGTTGTCACGAGTAAACCGTTCCATCTGAAAATTAGAAAATCGCCCTCTGGATGCGCGTTAATACTAGCCATCAGATGTACGCGTCAAAAAAAATTATCTCGATGTTTGAATTTTCACCCCTTTGCAATTTTCGTGGAATTTTCCTAAAGTCTCAACCCACACTGACACACATTCTCCGTTGGGCATGTTACATTTATAGTATAGCCGTCAAACTTCTGGGACGTACATAAAGTATGTCAATGTACATTCTACGACATTATCTTGCTCTTCAACCAGCCGGTTTGGATTTGGCGGGAAAAATAGTTGCAATAATTCCGTACCCCGTAACACGGAAAGCCCTGGGTAAAAACATTTTTAAGCAGTATATTCGAGTCCTAATCTCTAGTCCAATTCGGAATATGCAATAAAAAAATTAGAGCTCTGTACTTATAAAAAAACAAAAAAACAAAAAAAAACCTTGGTTTATTCATCCTGGTGTATAGTGTGTGCCTATTTATGGGCGGTAACTCCTCAGGAAAAGCGCGGACACAAGTTTTGATGCCCGTGGGCAGTAGGGCATATCGAGATGTGCATACGGTCCAATTTTCGATGCTCTGCTCCTTATAATTTCCGAGATAATCAAATGACATTTTTTTCAGATAAAGGGAGATAACTCCTCGGGGAAAACGCGGACAATATTCATTATGCGACGATGGCATACAACTCTTTGATCCCAAGATACGTACCAAGTTTTAGTGTGCTACTCCTGTTACTTTTCGAGTAATAAGGGTTGCAAAAGTGTCCAGTATAATAATAATAATGAAAAATAATCGAAAAAGGGCCATGACTCTGTCAAAAGATATTGGACCAACATCCGGATACCATTATTTTTAGTAGACCTTAGATGCCTTCATTCGCTAGAGATTTCGCGGTCCTCCTCCCATTAGTTTCTGAGTATTTCCAATTAAACAGAAAACGGCCGCAGTAGAAAAACAATATACTTCCTTGGTTACACCATGGAAGTATAATAATAGGAACAATCATGAGTGAAATGAATCGCAGTTTATGGACGTAAAATATAAAGTATGGTGATTATATGTTGTCCTAACATATGTAGGTTGATCTCAAGTGTTTGGACGTGACCCCACCCCTGCCTCGAAATTGGGTGACGGGATTGGGAAAACATCAACCCCTGGCACAAAATGCTAAGTTTGAGGCCCCGTAACTCCGTTAGTTTCCAACGGATTTTAAAATTGTTTCCATTTTTGTGATTTGCTGCTAACATAGATTGCATAGTATCAATTTCATCTGATTTGGAGACAGATAACACTTTGATTATTGGAAAGCATATGGGCCCAAATTAAAACTTGGACGGCCAAAATCTCCGCCATTTTTCAACGGATTTACGATCTGTTTTCAGCTTCCAGATCGGCTGATGTTGCAAATGTTATATTCCAAGTTTAATCGGATTCCGAGAAGAATTAAAAATTGGTACCACGGACCACCCCTCCCCAGACCCACAATACTGAACCGACACTGGAAAAAATTGGCCCACCGCGTGCCGTCTTCAGTCCGTACGCATTTTCGTATCAGATGACATCCTATGTTCGATATCTTCGGAGGAGATGTGTTATCAAGCACACGGGCCCAAAATTGCAAAGTTTGAGGGGCCGCAATTCTTTCAGTTTTTGATGGATTTTCGAAATTTTTTCACTTTCTAGATCGGCTGATGTTGCAGATGTTAGATTCCAAGTTTCATCTGATTCCGAGAAGAATTAAAAAATGGTACCACGGACCACCCCTCCCCAGACCCACAATAATGAACCGACACTGGCAAAATTTAGCCCACCGCGTGCCCTCTTCAGTCCGCACACATTGGCGTATCAGATGACATCCTATGTTCGATATCTTCGGAGGAGATGTGATCACAAGCACATGGGCCCAAATTGCAAACTTTGAGGGCCCGTAACTCTTGCATTTCTTCTCGGATTTCAAAAATCCTTTCCGGTATGAGTTTGTTTTCGTTCGGGAAATACATAAACTTAAATATATGAATGTCAATAAAAAATTTATTTTTAAAAAAAATTGCCCCCCACCCCAGTGTCAAAATATATGCCCGACCCTGTCAAAATTTCCTTCTCTGACTAAACTGACAACGGTCAACACGACTATGAAAATCACATGCAGTTATCTGGAATGATACAAGAGGTACAATAAAATAGAGGTTTGCCAACTATGGGCGGTAACTCCTCAGGAAAAGCGCGGACACAAGTTTTGATGCCCGTGGGCAGTAGGGCATATCGAGATGTGCATACGGTCCAATTTTCGATGCTCTGCTCCTTATAATTTCCGAGATAATCAAATGACATTTTTTTCAGATAAAGGGAGATAACTCCTCGGGGAAAACGCGGACAATATTCATTATGCGACGATGGCATACAACTCTTTGATCCCAAGATACGTACCAAGTTTTAGTGTGCTACTCCTGTTACTTTTCGAGTAATAAGGGTTGCAAAAGTGTCCAGTATAATAATAATAATGAAAAATAATCGAAAAAGGGCCATGACTCTGTCAAAAGATATTGGACCAACATCCGGATACCATTATTTTTAGTAGACCTTAGATGCCTTCATTCGCTAGAGATTTCGCGGTCCTCCTCCCATTAGTTTCTGAGTATTTCCAATTAAACAGAAAACGGCCGCAGTAGAAAAACAATATACTTCCTTGGTTACACCATGGAAGTATAATAATAGGAACAATCATGAGTGAAATGAATCGCAGTTTATGGACGTAAAATATAAAGTATGGTGATTATATGTTGTCCTAACATATGTAGGTTGATCTCAAGTGTTTGGACGTGACCCCACCCCTGCCTCGAAATTGGGTGACGGGATTGGGAAAACATCAACCCCTGGCACAAAATGCTAAGTTTGAGGCCCCGTAACTCCGTTAGTTTCCAACGGATTTTAAAATTGTTTCCATTTTTGTGATTTGCTGCTAACATAGATTGCATAGTATCAATTTCATCTGATTTGGAGACAGATAACACTTTGATTATTGGAAAGCATATGGGCCCAAATTAAAACTTGGACGGCCAAAATCTCCGCCATTTTTCAACGGATTTACGATCTGTTTTCAGCTTCCAGATCGGCTGATGTTGCAAATGTTATATTCCAAGTTTAATCGGATTCCGAGAAGAATTAAAAATTGGTACCACGGACCACCCCTCCCCAGACCCACAATACTGAACCGACACTGGAAAAAATTGGCCCACCGCGTGCCGTCTTCAGTCCGTACGCATTTTCGTATCAGATGACATCCTATGTTCGATATCTTCGGAGGAGATGTGTTATCAAGCACACGGGCCCAAAATTGCAAAGTTTGAGGGGCCGCAATTCTTTCAGTTTTTGATGGATTTTCGAAATTTTTTCACTTTCTAGATCGGCTGATGTTGCAGATGTTAGATTCCAAGTTTCATCTGATTCCGAGAAGAATTAAAAAATGGTACCACGGACCACCCCTCCCCAGACCCACAATAATGAACCGACACTGGCAAAATTTAGCCCACCGCGTGCCCTCTTCAGTCCGCACACATTGGCGTATCAGATGACATCCTATGTTCGATATCTTCGGAGGAGATGTGATCACAAGCACATGGGCCCAAATTGCAAACTTTGAGGGCCCGTAACTCTTGCATTTCTTCTCGGATTTCAAAAATCCTTTCCGGTATGAGTTTGTTTTCGTTCGGGAAATACATAAACTTAAATATATGAATGTCAATAAAAAATTTATTTTTAAAAAAAATTGCCCCCCACCCCAGTGTCAAAATATATGCCCGACCCTGTCAAAATTTCCTTCTCTGACTAAACTGACAACGGTCAACACGACTATGAAAATCACATGCAGTTATCTGGAATGATACAAGAGGTACAATAAAATAGAGGTTTGCCAACTATGGGCGGTAACTCCTCAGGAAAAGCGCGGACACAAGTTTTGATGCCCGTGGGCAGTAGGGCATATCGAGATGTGCATACGGTCCAATTTTCGATGCTCTGCTCCTTATAATTTCCGAGATAATCAAATGACATTTTTTTCAGATAAAGGGAGATAACTCCTCGGGGAAAACGCGGACAATATTCGTTATGCGACGATGGCATACAACTCTTTGATCCCAAGATACGTACCAAGTTTTAGTGTGCTACTCCTGTTACTTTTCGAGTAATAAGGGTTGCAAAAGTGTCCAGTATAATAATAATAATGAAAAATAATCGAAAAAGGGCCATGACTCTGTCAAAAGATATTGGACCAACATCCGGATACCATTATTTTTAGTAGACCTTAGATGCCTTCATTCGCTAGAGATTTCGTGGTCCTCCTCCCATTAGTTTCTGAGTATTTCCAATTAAACAGAAAACGGCCGCAGTAGAAAAACAATATACTTCCTTGGTTACACCATGGAAGTATAATAATAATGAAAAATAATCGAAAAAGGGCCATAACTCTGTTAAAAGATATTGGACCAACATCCGGAAACCATTATTTTTAGTAGACCTTAGATGCCTTCATTCGCTAGAGATTTCGCGGTCCTCCTCCCATTAGTTTCTGAGTATTTCCAATTAAACAGAAAACGGCCGCAGTAGAAAAACAATATACTTCCTTGGTTACACCATGGAAGTATAATAATAGGATCAATCATGAGTGGAAAGAATCGCAGTTTATGGACGGAAAATATGAAGTATGGTGATTATATGTTGTCCTAATATGTGTAGGTTGATCTCAAGTGTTTGGACGTGACCCCACCCCTGCCTCGAAATTGGGTGACGGGATTGGGAAAACATCAACCCCTGGCACAAACTGCTAAGTTTGAGGCCCCGTAACTTCGTCAGTTTCCAACAGATTTTAAAGTTGTTTCCAGTTTTGTGATTTGCGGCTGACATAGATTGCATAGTATAAATTTCATCTGATTTGGATACGGATAACACTTTGATTATTGGAAAGCATATGGGCCCAAATTCAAACTTGTACGGCCAAAATCTCCGCCATTTTCCAACGTATTTACGATCTGTGTTCAGCTTCGAGATCGGCTGATGTTGCAGATATTATATTCCAAGTTTCATCTGATTCCGAGAAGAATTAAAATTCGGCACCACGGACCACCCCTCCCCAGACCCACAATAATGAACCGACACTGGCAACATTTGGCCCACCGCGTGCCGTCTCCAGTCCGTACGCATTTTCGTATCAGATGACATCCTATGTTCGATATCTTCGGAGGAGATGTGTTATCAAGCACATGGGCCCAAAATTGCAAAGTTTGAGGGCCCGCGATTCTTTTAGTTTTCGATGGATTTTCGAAATTCGTCCAGTTTCTAGATCGGCTGATGTTGCAGATGTTATATTCCAAGTTTCATCTGATTCCGAGAAGAATTAAAAATTGGTACCACGGACCACCCCTCCCCAGACCCACAATAATGAACCGACACTGGCAAAATTTGGCCCACCGCGTGCCCTCTTCCGTCCGCACACGTTGGCGTATCAGCTGACATCCAAACTTCGACATCTTCGGAGGAGATGTGTTGTCAAGCACATGGGCCCAAATTGCAAACTTTGAGGGCCCGTAACTCTTGCATTTCTTCTCGGATTTCAAAAATCCTTTCCGGTATGAGTTTGTTTTCGTTCGGGAAATACATAAACTTAAATATATGAATGTCAATCAAAATTTTATTTTGCAAACAATTTGCCCCCCACCCCAGTGTCAAAATATATGTCCGACCCTGTCAAAATTTCCTTCTCTGACTAAACTGACAACGGTCAACACGACTATGAAAACCACATGCAGTTATCTGGAATGATACAAGAGGACAACAGAGTACAATCAAATAGAGGTTTGCCAACTATGGGCGGTAACTCCTCAGGGAAAGCGCGGACACAAGTTCTGAAGCCCGTGGGCAGTAGGGCATATCGAGATGTGTATACAGTCCAATTTTCGATGCTCTGCTCCTTATAATTTCCGAGATAATAAAATGACATTTTTTCATATAAAGGGAGATAACTCCACGGGGTAAATGCGGACAATATCCGTTATGAGCCAAAGGCATAGAACTCATTTACCCCAACATACTTACCAAACTTGAGTTTTCTAGTACTAATACATTCCGAGATTTGGGCGTTGAAAAATACTGTAGTATAATAATAATAATAATAATAATGAAAAATAATCGAAAAAGGGCCATAACTCTGTTAAAAGATATTGGACCAACATCCGGATACCATTATTTTTAGTAGACCTTAGATGCCTTCATTCGCTAGAGATTTCGCGGTCCTCCTCCCATTAGTTTCTGAGTATTTCCAATTAAACAGAAAACGGCCGCAGTAGAAAAACAATATACTTCCTTGGTTACACCATGGAAGTATAATAATGAAAAATAATCGAAAAAGGGCCATAACTCTGTCAAAAGATATTGGACCAACATCCGGATACCATTATTTTTAGTAGACCTTAGATGCCTTCATTCGCTAGAGATTTCGCGGTCCTCCTCCCATTAGTTTCTGAGTATTTCCAATTAAACAGAAAACGGCCGCAGTAGAAAAACAATATACTTCCTTGGTTACACCATGGAAGTATAATAATAGGATCAATCATGAGTGGAAAGAATCGCAGTTTATGGACGTAAAATATAAAGTATGGTGATTATATGTTGTCCTAACATATGTAGGTTGATCTCAAGTGTTTGGACGTGACCCCACCCCTGCCTCGAAATTGGGTGACGGGATTGGGAAAACATCAACCCCTGGCACAAAATGCTAAGTTTGAGGCCCCGTAACTCCGTTAGTTTCCAACGGATTTTAAAATTGTTTCCATTTTTGTGATTTGCTGCTAACATAGATTGCATAGTATCAATTTCATCTGATTTGGAGACAGATAACACTTTGATTATTGGAAAGCATATGGGCCCAAATTAAAACTTGGACGGCCAAAATCTCCGCCATTTTTCAACGGATTTACGATCTGTTTTCAGCTTCCAGATCGGCTGATGTTGCAAATGTTATATTCCAAGTTTAATCGGATTCCGAGAAGAATTAAAAATTGGTACCACGGACCACCCCTCCCCAGACCCACAATACTGAACCGACACTGGAAAAAATTGGCCCACCGCGTGCCGTCTTCAGTCCGTACGCATTTTCGTATCAGATGACATCCTATGTTCGATATCTTCGGAGGAGATGTGTTATCAAGCACACGGGCCCAAAATTGCAAAGTTTGAGGGGCCGCAATTCTTTCAGTTTTTGATGGATTTTCGAAATTTTTTCACTTTCTAGATCGGCTGATGTTGCAGATGTTAGATTCCAAGTTTCATCTGATTCCGAGAAGAATTAAAAAATGGTACCACGGACCACCCCTCCCCAGACCCACAATAATGAACCGACACTGGCAAAATTTAGCCCACCGCGTGCCCTCTTCAGTCCGCACACATTGGCGTATCAGATGACATCCTATGTTCGATATCTTCGGAGGAGATGTGATCACAAGCACATGGGCCCAAATTGCAAACTTTGAGGGCCCGTAACTCTTGCATTTCTTCTCGGATTTCAAAAATCCTTTCCGGTATGAGTTTGTTTTCGTTCGGGAAATACATAAACTTAAATATATGAATGTCAATAAAAAATTTATTTTTAAAAAAAATTGCCCCCCACCCCAGTGTCAAAATATATGCCCGACCCTGTCAAAATTTCCTTCTCTGACTAAACTGACAACGGTCAACACGACTATGAAAATCACATGCAGTTATCTGGAATGATACAAGAGGTACAATAAAATAGAGGTTTGCCAACTATGGGCGGTAACTCCTCAGGAAAAGCGCGGACACAAGTTTTGATGCCCGTGGGCAGTAGGGCATATCGAGATGTGCATACGGTCCAATTTTCGATGCTCTGCTCCTTATAATTTCCGAGATAATCAAATGACATTTTTTTCAGATAAAGGGAGATAACTCCTCGGGGAAAACGCGGACAATATTCGTTATGCGACGATGGCATACAACTCTTTGATCCCAAGATACGTACCAAGTTTTAGTGTGCTACTCCTGTTACTTTTCGAGTAATAAGGGTTGCAAAAGTGTCCAGTATAATAATAATAATGAAAAATAATCGAAAAAGGGCCATGACTCTGTCAAAAGATATTGGACCAACATCCGGATACCATTATTTTTAGTAGACCTTAGATGCCTTCATTCGCTAGAGATTTCGTGGTCCTCCTCCCATTAGTTTCTGAGTATTTCCAATTAAACAGAAAACGGCCGCAGTAGAAAAACAATATACTTCCTTGGTTACACCATGGAAGTATAATAATAATGAAAAATAATCGAAAAAGGGCCATAACTCTGTTAAAAGATATTGGACCAACATCCGGATACCATTATTTTTAGTAGACCTTAGATGCCTTCATTCGCTAGAGATTTCGCGGTCCTCCTCCCATTAGTTTCTGAGTATTTCCAATTAAACAGAAAACGGCCGCAGTAGAAAAACAATATACTTCCTTGGTTACACCATGGAAGTATAATAATAGGATCAATCATGAGTGGAAAGAATCGCAGTTTATGGACGGAAAATATGAAGTATGGTGATTATATGTTGTCCTAATATGTGTAGGTTGATCTCAAGTGTTTGGACGTGACCCCACCCCTGCCTCGAAATTGGGTGACGGGATTGGGAAAACATCAACCCCTGGCACAAACTGCTAAGTTTGAGGCCCCGTAACTTCGTCAGTTTCCAACGGATTTTAAAGTTGTTTCCAGTTTTGTGATTTGCGGCTGACATAGATTGCATAGTATAAATTTCATCTGATTTGGATACGGATAACACTTTGATTATTGGAAAGCATATGGGCCCAAATTCAAACTTGTACGGCCAAAATCTCCGCCATTTTCCAACGTATTTACGATCTGTGTTCAGCTTCGAGATCGGCTGATGTTGCAGATATTATATTCCAAGTTTCATCTGATTCCGAGAAGAATTAAAATTCGGCACCACGGACCACCCCTCCCCAGACCCACAATAATGAACCGACACTGGCAACATTTGGCCCACCGCGTGCCGTCTCCAGTCCGTACGCATTTTCGTATCAGATGACATCCTATGTTCGATATCTTCGGAGGAGATGTGTTATCAAGCACATGGGCCCAAAATTGCAAAGTTTGAGGGCCCGCGATTCTTTTAGTTTTCGATGGATTTTCGAAATTCGTCCAGTTTCTAGATCGGCTGATGTTGCAGATGTTATATTCCAAGTTTCATCTGATTCCGAGAAGAATTAAAAATTGGTACCACGGACCACCCCTCCCCAGACCCACAATAATGAACCGACACTGGCAAAATTTGGCCCACCGCGTGCCCTCTTCCGTCCGCACACGTTGGCGTATCAGCTGACATCCAAACTTCGACATCTTCGGAGGAGATGTGTTGTCAAGCACATGGGCCCAAATTGCAAACTTTGAGGGCCCGTAACTCTTGCATTTCTTCTCGGATTTCAAAAATCCTTTCCGGTATGAGTTTGTTTTCGTTCGGGAAATACATAAACTTAAATATATGAATGTCAATCAAAATTTTATTTTGCAAACAATTTGCCCCCCACCCCAGTGTCAAAATATATGTCCGACCCTGTCAAAATTTCCTTCTCTGACTAAACTGACAACGGTCAACACGACTATGAAAACCACATGCAGTTATCTGGAATGATACAAGAGGACAACAGAGTACAATCAAATAGAGGTTTGCCAACTATGGGCGGTAACTCCTCAGGGAAAGCGCGGACACAAGTTCTGAAGCCCGTGGGCAGTAGGGCATATCGAGATGTGTATACAGTCCAATTTTCGATGCTCTGCTCCTTATAATTTCCGAGATAATAAAATGACATTTTTTCATATAAAGGGAGATAACTCCACGGGGTAAATGCGGACAATATCCGTTATGAGCCAAAGGCATAGAACTCATTTACCCCAACATACTTACCAAACTTGAGTTTTCTAGTACTAATACATTCCGAGATTTGGGCGTTGAAAAATACTGTAGTATAATAATAATAATAATAATAATGAAAAATAATCGAAAAAGGGCCATAACTCTGTTAAAAGATATTGGACCAACATCCGGATACCATTATTTTTAGTAGACCTTAGATGCCTTCATTCGCTAGAGATTTCGCGGTCCTCCTCCCATTAGTTTCTGAGTATTTCCAATTAAACAGAAAACGGCCGCAGTAGAAAAACAATATACTTCCTTGGTTACACCATGGAAGTATAATAATGAAAAATAATCGAAAAAGGGCCATAACTCTGTCAAAAGATATTGGACCAACATCCGGATACCATTATTTTTAGTAGACCTTAGATGCCTTCATTCGCTAGAGATTTCGCGGTCCTCCTCCCATTAGTTTCTGAGTATTTCCAATTAAACAGAAAACGGCCGCAGTAGAAAAACAATATACTTCCTTGGTTACACCATGGAAGTATAATAATAGGATCAATCATGAGTGGAAAGAATCGCAGTTTATGGACGGAAAATATGAAGTATGGTGATTATATGTTGTCCTAATATGTGTAGGTTGATCTCAAGTGTTTGGACGTGACCCCACCCCTGCCTCGAAATTGGGTGACGGGATTGGGAAAACATCAACCCCTGGCACAAACTGCTAAGTTTGAGGCCCCGTAACTTCGTCAGTTTCCAACGGATTTTAAAGTTGTTTCCAGTTTTGTGATTTGCGGCTGACATAGATTGCATAGTATAAATTTCATCTGATTTGGAGACGGATAACACTTTGATTATTGGAAAGCATATGGGCCCAAATTCAAACTTGTACGGCCAAAATCTCCGCCATTTTCCAACGTATTTACGATCTGTGTTCAGCTTCGAGATCGGCTGATGTTGCAGATATTATATTCCAAGTTTCATCTGATTCCGAGAAGAATTAAAATTCGGCACCACGGACCACCCCTCCCCAGACCCACAATAATGAACCGACACTGGCAAAATTTGGCCCACCGCGTGCCGTCTCCAGTCCGTACGCATTTTCGTATCTGATGACATCCTATGTTCGATATCTTCGGAGGAGATGTGTTATCAAGCACATGGGCCCAAAATTGCAAAGTTTGAGGGCCCGCGATTCTTTTAGTTTTCGATGGATTTTCGAAATTCTTCCAGTTTCTAGATCGGCTGATGTTGCAGATGTTATATTCCAAGTTTCATCTGATTCCGAGAAGAATTAAAAATTGGTACCACGGACCACCCCTCCCCAGACCCACAATAATGAACCGATACTGGCAAAATTTGGCCAGCCGCGTGCCCTCTTCAGTCCGCACACATTGGCGTATCAGCTGACATCCCAACTTCGACATCTTCGGAGGAGATGTGTTATCAAGCACATGGGCCCAAATTGCAAACTTTGAGGGCCCGTAACTCTTGCATTTCTTCTCGGATTTCAAAAATCCTTTCCGGTATGAGTTTGTTTTCGTTCGGGAAATACATAAACTTAAATATATGAATGTCAATCAAAATTTTATTTTTCAAAAAATTTGCCCCCCACCCCAGTGTCAAAATATATGTCCGACCCTGTCAAATTTTCCTTCTCTGACTAAACTGACAACGGTCAACACGACTATGAAAACCACATGCAGTTATCTGGAATGATACAAGAGGACAACAGAGTACAATCAAATAGAGGTTTGCCAACTATGGGCGGTAACTCCTCAGGGAAAGCGCGGACACAAGTTCTGATGCCCGTGGGCAGTAGGGCATATCGAGATGTGCATACGGTCCAATTTTCGATGCTCTGCTCCTTATAATTTCCGAGATAATAAAATGACATTTTTTCATATAAAGGGAGATAACTCCACGGGGTAAATGCGGACAATATCCGTTATGAGCCAAAGGCATAGAACTCATTTACCCCAACATACTTACCAAACTTGAGTTTTCTAGTACTAATACATTCCGAGATTTGGGCGTTGAAAAATACTGTAGTATAATAATAATAATAATAATAATGAAAAATAATCGAAAAAGGGCCATAACTCTGTTAAAAGATATTGGACCAACATCCGGATACCATTATTTTTAGTAGACCTTAGATGCCTTCATTCGCTAGAGATTTCGCGGTCCTCCTCCCATTAGTTTCTGAGTATTTCCAATTAAACAGAAAACGGCCGCAGTAGAAAAACAATATACTTCCTTGGTTACACCATGGAAGTATAATAATGAAAAATAATCGAAAAAGGGCCATAACTCTGTCAAAAGATATTGGACCAACATCCGGATACCATTATTTTTAGTAGACCTTAGATGCCTTCATTCGCTAGAGATTTCGCGGTCCTCCTCCCATTAGTTTCTGAGTATTTCCAATTAAACAGAAAACGGCCGCAGTAGAAAAACAATATACTTCCTTGGTTACACCATGGAAGTATAATAATAGGATCAATCATGAGTGGAAAGAATCGCAGTTTATGGACGGAAAATATGAAGTATGGTGATTATATGTTGTCCTAATATGTGTAGGTTGATCTCAAGTGTTTGGACGTGACCCCACCCCTGCCTCGAAATTGGGTGACGGGATTGGGAAAACATCAACCCCTGGCACAAACTGCTAAGTTTGAGGCCCCGTAACTTCGTCAGTTTCCAACGGATTTTAAAGTTGTTTCCAGTTTTGTGATTTGCGGCTGACATAGATTGCATAGTATAAATTTCATCTGATTTGGAGACGGATAACACTTTGATTATTGGAAAGCATATGGGCCCAAATTCAAACTTGTACGGCCAAAATCTCCGCCATTTTCCAACGTATTTACGATCTGTGTTCAGCTTCGAGATCGGCTGATGTTGCAGATATTATATTCCAAGTTTCATCTGATTCCGAGAAGAATTAAAATTCGGCACCACGGACCACCCCTCCCCAGACCCACAATAATGAACCGACACTGGCAAAATTTGGCCCACCGCGTGCCGTCTCCAGTCCGTACGCATTTTCGTATCTGATGACATCCTATGTTCGATATCTTCGGAGGAGATGTGTTATCAAGCACATGGGCCCAAAATTGCAAAGTTTGAGGGCCCGCGATTCTTTTAGTTTTCGATGGATTTTCGAAATTCTTCCAGTTTCTAGATCGGCTGATGTTGCAGATGTTATATTCCAAGTTTCATCTGATTCCGAGAAGAATTAAAAATTGGTACCACGGACCACCCCTCCCCAGACCCACAATAATGAACCGATACTGGCAAAATTTGGCCAGCCGCGTGCCCTCTTCAGTCCGCACACATTGGCGTATCAGCTGACATCCCAACTTCGACATCTTCGGAGGAGATGTGTTATCAAGCACATGGGCCCAAATTGCAAACTTTGAGGGCCCGTAACTCTTGCATTTCTTCTCGGATTTCAAAAATCCTTTCCGGTATGAGTTTGTTTTCGTTCGGGAAATACATAAACTTAAATATATGAATGTCAATCAAAATTTTATTTTTCAAAAAATTTGCCCCCCACCCCAGTGTCAAAATATATGTCCGACCCTGTCAAATTTTCCTTCTCTGACTAAACTGACAACGGTCAACACGACTATGAAAACCACATGCAGTTATCTGGAATGATACAAGAGGACAACAGAGTACAATCAAATAGAGGTTTGCCAACTATGGGCGGTAACTCCTCAGGGAAAGCGCGGACACAAGTTCTGATGCCCGTGGGCAGTAGGGCATATCGAGATGTGCATACGGTCCAATTTTCGATGCTCTGCTCCTTATAATTTCCGAGATAATAAAATGACATTTTTTCATATAAAGGGAGATAACTCCACGGGGTAAATGCGGACAATATCCGTTATGAGCCAAAGGCATAGAACTCATTTACCCCAACATACTTACCAAACTTGAGTTTTCTAGTACTAATACATTCCGAGATTTGGGCGTTGAAAAATACTGTAGTATAATAATAATAATAATAATGAAAAATAATCGAAAAAGGGCCATAACTCTGTCAAAAGATATTGGACCAACATCCGGATACCATTATTTTTAGTAGACCTTAGATGCCTTCATTCGCTAGAGATTTCGCGGTCCTCCTCCCATTAGTTTCTGAGTATTTCCAATTAAACAGAAAACGGCCGCAGTAGAAAAACAATATACTTCCTTGGTTACACCATGGAAGTATAATAATAATAATGAAAAATAATCGAAAAAGGGCCATAACTCTGTTAAAAGATATTGGACCAACATCCGGATACCATTATTTTTAGTAGACCTTAGATGCCTTCATTCGCTAGAGATTTCGCGGTCCTCCTCCCATTAGTTTCTGAGTATTTCCAATTAAACAGAAAACGGCCGCAGTAGAAAAACAATATACTTCCTTGGTTACACCATGGAAGTATAATAATAGGATCAATCATGAGTGGAAAGAATCGCAGTTTATGAACGGAAAATATGAAGTATGGTGATTATATGTTGTCCTAATATGTGTAGGTTGATATCAAGTGTTTGGACGTGACCCCACCCCTGCCTCGAAATTGGGTGACGGGATTGGGAAAACATCAACCCCTGGCACAAAATGCTAAGTTTGAGGCCCCGTAACTTCGTCAGTTTCCAACGGATTTTAAAGTTGTTTCCAGTTTTGTGATTTGCGGCTGACATAGATTGCATAGTATAAATTTCATCTGATTTGGAGACGGATAACACTTTGATTATTGGAAAGCATATGGGCCCAAATTCAAACTTGTACGGCCAAAATCTCCGCCATTTTCCAACGTATTTACGATCTGTGTTCAGCTTCGAGATCGGCTGATGTTGCAGATATTATATTCCAAGTTTCATCTGATTCCGAAAAGAATTAAAATTCGTCACCACGGACCACCCCTCCCCAGACCCACAATAATGAACCGACACTGGCAAAATTTGGCCCACCGCGTGCCGTCTCCAGTCCGTACGCATTTTCGTATCAGATGACATCCTACGTTCGATATCTTCGGAGGAGATGTGTTATCAAGCACATGGGCCCAAAATTGCAAAGTTTGAGGGCCCGCGATTCTTTTAGTTTTCGATGGATTTTCGAAATTCTTCCAGTTTCTAGATCGGCTGATGTTGCAGATGTTATATTCCAAGTTTCATCTGATTCCGAGAAGAATTAAAAATTGGTACCACGGACCACCCCTCCCCAGACCCACAATAATGAACCGATACTGGCAAAATTTGGCCCACCGCGTGCCCTCTTCCGTCCGCACACGTTGGCGTATCAGCTGACATCCTAACTTCGACATCTTCGGAGGAGATGTGTTATCAAGCACATGGGCCCAAATTGCAAACTTTGAGGGCCCGTAACTCTTGCATTTCTTCTCGGATTTCAAAAATCCTTTCCGGTATGAGTTTGTTTTCGTTCGGGAAATACATAAACTTAAATATATGAATGTCAATCAAAATTTTATTTTGCAAACAATTTGCCCCCCACCCCAGTGTCAAAATATATGTCCGACCCTGTCAAAATTTCCTTCTCTGACTAAACTGACAACGGTCAACACGACTATGAAAACCACATGCAGTTATCTGGAATGATACAAGAGGACAACAGAGTACAATCAAATAGAGGTTTGTCAACTATGGGCGGTAACTCCTCAGGGAAAGCACGGACACAAGTTCTGATGCCCGTGGGCAGTAGGGCATATCGAGATGTGCATACAGTCCAATTTTCGATGCTCTGCTCCTTATAATTTCCGAGATAATAAAATGACATTTTTTCATATAAAGGGAGATAACTCCACGGGGTAAATGCGGACAATATCCGTTATGAGCCAAAGGCATAGAACTCATTTACCCCAACATACTTACCAAACTTGAGTTTTCTAGTACTAATACATTCCGAGATTTGGGCGTTGAAAAATACTGTAGTATAATAATAATAATAATAATAATAATGAAAAATAATCGAAAAAGGGCCATAACTCTGTTAAAAGATATTGGACCAACATCCGGATACCATTATTTTTAGTAGACCTTAGATGCCTTCATTCGCTAGAGATTTCGCGGTCCTCCTCCCATTAGTTTCTGAGTATTTCCAATTAAACAGAAAACGGCCGCAGTAGAAAAACAATATACTTCCTTGGTTACACCATGGAAGTATAATAATAGGATCAATCATGAGTGGAAAGAATCGCAGTTTATGAACGGAAAATATGAAGTATGGTGATTATATGTTGTCCTAATATGTGTAGGTTGATATCAAGTGTTTGGACGTGACCCCACCCCTGCCTCGAAATTGGGTGACGGGATTGGGAAAACATCAACCCCTGGCACAAAATGCTAAGTTTGAGGCCCCGTAACTTCGTCAGTTTCCAACGGATTTTAAAGTTGTTTCCAGTTTTGTGATTTGCGGCTGACATAGATTGCATAGTATAAATTTCATCTGATTTGGAGACGGATAACACTTTGATTATTGGAAAGCATATGGGCCCAAATTCAAACTTGTACGGCCAAAATCTCCGCCATTTTCCAACGTATTTACGATCTGTGTTCAGCTTCGAGATCGGCTGATGTTGCAGATATTATATTCCAAGTTTCATCTGATTCCGAAAAGAATTAAAATTCGTCACCACGGACCACCCCTCCCCAGACCCACAATAATGAACCGACACTGGCAAAATTTGGCCCACCGCGTGCCGTCTCCAGTCCGTACGCATTTTCGTATCAGATGACATCCTATGTTCGATATCTTCGGAGGAGATGTGTTATCAAGCACATGGACCCAAAATTGCAAAGTTTGAGGGCCTGCAATTCTTTCAGTTTTCGATGGATTTTCGAAATTCTTTCAGTTTCTAGATCGGCTGATGTTGCAGATGTTATATTCCAAGTTTCATCTGATTCCGAGAAGAATTAAAATTCGGCACCACGGACCACCCCTCCCCAGACCCACAATAATGAACCGATACTGGCAAAATTTGGCCCACCGCGTGCCCTCTTCCGTCCGCACACGTTGGCGTATCAGCTGACATCCTAACTTCGACATCTTCGGAGGAGATGTGTTATCAAGCACATGGGCCCAAATTGCAAACTTTGAGGGCCCGTAACTCTTGCATTTCTTCTCGGATTTCAAAAATCCTTTCCGGTATGAGTTTGTTTTCGTTCGGGAAATACATAAACTTAAATATATGAATGTCAATCAAAATTTTATTTTGCAAACAATTTGCCCCCCACCCCAGTGTCAAAATATATGTCCGACCCTGTCAAAATTTCCTTCTCTGACTAAACTGACAACGGTCAACACGACTATGAAAACCACATGCAGTTATCTGGAATGATACAAGAGGACAACAGAGTACAATCAAATAGAGGTTTGTCAACTATGGGCGGTAACTCCTCAGGGAAAGCACGGACACAAGTTCTGATGCCCGTGGGCAGTAGGGCATATCGAGATGTGCATACAGTCCAATTTTCGATGCTCTGCTCCTTATAATTTCCGAGATAATAAAATGACATTTTTTCATATAAAGGGAGATAACTCCACGGGGTAAATGCGGACAATATCCGTTATGAGCCAAAGGCATAGAACTCATTTACCCCAACATACTTACCAAACTTGAGTTTTCTAGTAGTAATACATTCCGAGATTTGGGCGTTGAAAAATACTGTAGTATAATAATAATAATAATAATAATAATGAAAAATAATCGAAAAAGGGCCATAACTCTGTTAAAAGATATTGGACAAACATCCGGATACCATTATTTTTAGTAGACCTTAGATGCCTTCATTCGCTAGAGATTTCGCGGTCCTCCTCCCATTAGTTTCTGAGTATTTCCAATTAAACAGAAAACGGCCGCAGTAGAAAAACAATATACTTCCTTGGTTACACCATGGAAGTATAATAATGAAAAATAATCGAAAAAGGGCCATAACTCTGTTAAAAGATATTGGACCAACATCCGGATACCATTATTTTTAGTAGACCTTAGATGCCTTCATTCGCTAGAGATTTCGCGGTCCTCCTCCCATTAGTTTCTGAGTATTTCCAATTAAACAGAAAACGGCCGCAGTAGAAAAACAATATACTTCCTTGGTTACACCATGGAAGTATAATAATAGGGAAAATCATGAGTGGAAAGAATCGCAGTTTCGGGACGGAAAATATAAGTATTGTGAGTATATGTTGTCCTAACATGTGTAGGTTGATCTCAAGTGTTTGGACGTGACCCCACCCCTACCTCGAAATTGGGTGACGGGATTGGGAAAACATCAACCCTGGCACAAAATGCGAAGTTTGAGGGCCCGTAACTCCGTTAGTTTCCAACGGATTTAAAAATTGTTTTCAGTTTTGCGATCTGCCGCTGACCTAGATTGCACAACATAAATTTCATCTGATTCGGACCCGAATAACACTTTGGTTATTGGAAAGCATATGGGCCCAAATTCAAAATTGGATGGCCAAAATCTCCGCCATTTTCAGACGGATTTACGATCTGTTTTCAGCTTCGTGATCAACGTATATGGTAGATGTTACATTCCAAGTTTCATCTGATTCGGAGAAGAATAAAAAAAATGGTACCACGGACTACCCCTCCCCTGACCAACAATACTGAACCGACACTGGAGAAATTACACCCACCGCGTGCCCTCTTCAGTCCGTACGGATTATCGTAGCAGATTACATCCTAGGTTCGATATCTTCGGAAAAGATGTGTTATCAAGCACATGGGCCCAAAATTGCAAAGTTTGAGGGCCCGCAATTCTTTCAGTTTTCGATGGATTTTCGAAATTCTTTCAGTTTCTAGATCGGCTGAGGTTGCAGATGTTATATTCCAAGTTTCATCTGATTCGGAAAATAATTAAAAATTGGTACCATGGACCACCCCTCCCCAGACCCACAATACTGAACCGACACTGGCAATATTTGGCCCACCGCGTGCCCTCATCAGTCCGTACGTATTTTCGTATCAGATGACATCCTATGTTCGATATCTTCGGAGGAGATGTGTTATCAAGCAGATGGGTCCAAAATTGCAAAGTTTGAGGGCCCGCAATTATGTCAGTTTTCGATGGATTTTCGAAATTCTTTCAATTTCGAGATGGACTGATGTTGGAGATGTTATATTCTAAGTTTCATCTGATTCGAAGAAGAATAAAAAATTGGTACCACGGACAACCCCTCCCCAGACCCACAATAATGAACAGACACTGGCAAAATTTGGCCCACCGCGTGCTCTCTTCCATCCGCACACGTTGGCGTATCAGATGATATTCTATGTTCGATACCTTCGGAGGAGATGTGTTATCAAGCACATGGTCCCAAATTGCAAACTTTGAGGGCCCGTAACTCTTGCATTTCTTCTCGGATTTCAAAAATCCTTTCCGGTATGAGTTTGTTTTCGTTCGGGAAATACATAAACTTAAATATATGAATGTCAATCAAAATTTTATTTTTCAAAAAATTTACACCCCACCCCCAGTGTCAAAATATATGTCCGACCCTGTCAAATTTTCCTTCTCTGACTAAACTGACAACGGTCAACACGACTATGAAAACCACATGCAGTTATCTGGAATGATACAAGAGGACAACAGAGTACAATCAAATAGAGGTTTGCCAACTATGGGAGGTAACTCCTCAGGGAAAGCGCGGACACAAGTTCTGATGCCCGTGGGCAGTAGGGCATATCGAGATGTGCATACAGTCCAATTTTCGATGCTCTGCTCCTTATAATTTTCGAGATAATAAAATGAAATTTTTTCATATAAAGGGAGATAACTCCACGGGGTAAATGCGGACAATATCCGTTATGAGCCAAAGGCATAGAACTCATTTACCTCAACATACTTACCAAACTTGAGTTGTCTAGTACTAATACATTCCGAGATTTGGGCGTTGAAAAATACTGTAGTATAATAATAATAATAATAATGAAAAATAATCGAAAAAGGGCCATAACTCTGTTAAAAGATATTGGACCAACATCCGGATACCATTATTTTTAGTAGACCTTAGATGCCTTCATTCGCTAGAGATTTCGCGGTCCTCCTCCCATTAGTTTCTGAGTATTTCCAATTAAACAGAAAACGGCCGCAGTAGAAAAACAATATACTTCCTTGGTTACACCATGGAAGTATAATTATTAAAATTGTAAAAAATTGTTAGGCCAATGCATTCTCTTATATATGCGAGGCGACCTATGGTCGACTCGCATATATAAGAGAATGCATTGGCACAGGGTAAAAAAAATCCCAACTTACGACTGGATTTGATATGGCGGGTCACATATGAGATGTGTCTCAACTGGGTTAATAAGAACCCTTCAAAATAAGTCCAGTTGCAAACCCAGTGTTGCATAAAATGCACTATAAACAACTATAGGTGTGATAATAATGTACTAAATAGTTATACCCCGCGCAACGAAGTTAGGTGGGGTATACTGGAGTCAGCTTGTCCGTTCGTCCGTCGTCTGTCGTCCGTCGTCCGTCCGTGGACACAAATTTGTCCGGAGTTTTTCTCAGTCGTTTTTTGATCAATTGTCGTGAAACTTGGCACAGACATCAACCACCATGGGAACCTGTGCACCTGCGATTATGACGTCTGTCGGACTTTTTTTCGTGGAGTTATCCCCCCTTTTTCGACTTAGAAAATTTTCGCAACATGTATACTTTTGTCCGAGCTTTTATTCCTACATTTTTCGGTCAATTTTTTAAAAACGTGTCACAGATATTTAGTACCATGGGAACTTGTTCACCTGCGATTATGACGTCTGTCTGACATTTTTGGTGGAGTTATTCCCCTTTTTCGACTTAGAATTTTTTTCGCAACATACATAATTTTGTCCAAGCTTTAATTCCTACATTTTTCAGTCAATCGGTTTAAGATTAGGGTTATGGTTGTACACCTGCAATGGGAACTGTTATTTTATTATTTTAACTAAATGTTTACTGACATGTGAAACATCTTAGTATTTTAAAAACAGGGGGTATCCGTAGTCCCATTGGGACAGTCACACCTCTAGTTTGTATATAATTATGCATAAATTAACTCACTGCTTCTTTCAATTGCAGCCATTGACAAAAGACAGTACAATCAACAGGAAGAGGAGACCAGATGGGAAGCTGGTATGCCCTAAGAACTATATACTGGGCACGCTCAATCATAAAACATTCCTCGACGCCCTTGCAGAGGTAATACTCAGATAACATTGAATAATCAAACATCTAGTTTTTCTTTTGAAAATAATCATAAACACAGAAATAGAGGATCTCACATGAGTTTCTAGTTTATACGGAATTTATCAACTAAGTTCACTAAATTCGATTTGAGCCGAGGTTTACCGAGGCTCAAATAGAATTTAGAGGACGAGGTTGATAAATTACGTATAAATTAGGACGAGTGTGAGATCCTTAGATTATTAGGGAGAAGTGGACTGTTATCAGGGAGAAGCCGTAACGGCTCTAACATCACCCTTCTGTGATCCAATAAATATTATGCAATACAAGAGCCCTTTTATAAAAGCATTATAATGAGTAAGAACACCATTATAATGAGTAAGAACACCATTATAATGAGTAAGAACACCATTATAGTGAGTAAGAACACCATTATAGTGAGTAAGAATACCATTATAGTGAGTAAGAACACCATTATAGTGAGTAAGAACACCATTATAATGAGTAAGAACACCATTATAATGAGTAAGAATACCATTATAGTGAGTAAGAACACCATTATAATGAGTAAGAACACCATTATAATGAGTAAGAACACCATTATAATGAGTAAGAACACCATTATAATCAGTAAGAACACCATTATAGTGAGTAAGAACACCATTATAATGAGTAAGAACACCATTATAGTGAGTAAGAACACCATTATAGTGAGTAAGAATACCATTATAGTGAGTAAGAACACCATTATAGTGAGTAAGAACACCATTATAATGAGTAAGAACACCATTATAGTGAGTAAGAATACCATTATAGTGAGTAAGAACACCATTATAATGAGTAAGAACACCATTATAATGAGTAAGAACACCATTATAATCAGTAAGAACACCATTATAATGAGTAAGAACACCATTATAATCAGTAAGAACACCATTATAATGAGTAAGAACACCATTATAATCAGTAAGAACACCATTATAATCAGTAAGAACACCATTATAATCAGTAAGAACACCATTATAATCAGTAAGAACACCATTATAATCAGTAAAATATACCTCTGTAACCTGTGAAACACTTTAAACATTCTGTTTTGAAATGTGAGAGAGAAGTCACTTCTCCTCAGAAAATAAATAGGGAGAAGTGGCACATTTTAGGGAGAAGACGTCTCCCAAGTCACCCTCTAGGCTGGTCACTGGCTGAATGTTTGTTCATTTCACTGCATTAGAAATATAAAATATGTCACCATTGGCCACATGTTGAACCATGTTCAAGCCATAAAATAGTGTGTTTGACATTTTGCTTCTGGGTAAAGTTGAGCTAAACATTGTTGGGTGTGAAAAATTACTTTTCATTATTGAGTCTAATGCAATTTTAATGTAACAACCTGTTGTACAACCCAATTACATACAGTTTAAACACACCAAAAAGAAATCTTTATATATTATCAGAAAAAACAAAGGAAGATATCGAATGCAATTTGAAATATGTCTAGCTAAATTATAGTCAGTAGTGGGCAGAGAATGAGGAGATTACGATGTGAATTGAATTCAGCAGGATGGTCTACTATTTATATTTACGGTGATCTAAAAATATCATCAAGCGGGCCATATTTTTATGAGTAGCAGCGTTAAATCCTCATTTTCTGGTCTCACATTTAATGAATATTTTTGTTTTATTTAACTTCTAAAATTCTATAAAATTATGTCCATACTTTCAAATACCGTATCTAGACTTCTTTAATTCCACCGTTGTTACTTGACGATATACCAACACCCACAATCTACCATTCAGCCTTATGACAGAAAAAGGGTTCATTAATGTTAATCCTCATTTGAGTTTTATTACATTGTTTGATAGTGCACTGCCCTTAGTGCCTTTTGTTAACCATTAAGCTGTATCATCTAATCAATTAGCAGATTATCGTACTATAAATTTGATTGTCATCTCGCTCTCGTTACAAAATCAATTTGGGTTTTTTAATTAGATTTCCGATTTTGGGGTAAAACAAACTTTGGCCAAAAGTTTGGTCAAATGAAATTTTGTTTGGCCATTTTCGAAGAAAAAAATTTCATTGGCCAATTTGTCCTATGACATTGTGAACCTTGACGAGGAGGTAGTGTCCGAGAAACAGAATATTAATATTGTTTGACTGAAATAACATCTTTTATAATACAATTCAAATTCACTTCATTTCACAGCAGGGAATTTCTGATGTTTCGGTTGATGGAACAGCAGATGGGCACATTTTGCATTTGGTAAGTTAAAATGCTTAAAGAGACCCAAGGCACTCACAGTGGTAAATGTGCAAAAAATATAGAAATCTGTAAAAACATAACCGCTAAGATGAACATGGAGAAATTAATAGACTGTTCTTATACTAATTAATGAAAGTTCTCCAGTAAAGAAATTTTGCATGTTGAAACCATTGTTATGTAAACAAAACTGTGATAGTGATTTGCCAACTAACATCACTAATCATGTAGTAAGTTCAAATATTTTAGTCTGAATATGATTTTCGAATATATTTCAAAGCTTTGACCTTTTCCAATGTTTACCGTCACGCTTTGATTAAACTTTGGTATCTTATTGGACTAATTGGACTTTTACCGGTTATTCGACTGTTTACATAGTGATGGTTTTGACATGCAAAATCTAATTATTGGAGAGTTCTTAATAATGATAATAAGAACAAAATCAATCTATTTTTTCATGTACTTGTTGATGATAGTTGTTTTACAGACTTTCATGTTGTATCGCACAAACTTACTTTGAAGACCTTGTTTCCCTTTAAAATCAATGTATTTGATCATGTGCATACTACTGGGAAATACGTCTGTTGACTTGGAGACTGACCTGTTAAACTTGAACTATTTTATTGCTATTTAACACTATTTTATGTATGATCAAGTTTGGTAAAGCCGTTGTTCAGCAAGCTCTAACAACTTACTCACACTACTGTCACATTCTCCTCCCAATAAGTGTTAACCCCATCTATACAGAATGGATTCTCCCATTCAGTTATAAAAATATACATTAGAATGTTCTATTATTAATTTGGAAGGATGTTATATGTGAGCAGACAACAGCCAGATGAAATGATAATACAAGAGCAAAGAATTCATATTCATTGGCGGGAAATGTTTAGATAATAAGGTCAACAAACGACCTATTGTTGATCTTATTATCTGAACACTTCCTAAGGGATCTACTCGTATTTAGTAAAGAAAGCGTTAAGTGAGTAATTGATCTGGCAGAGGTGGATATTATCAGTATTCTGATTTTCAACAATAAAAATAATGCTTTTTCATGACGTGGTGCAACATTAAAGATCATGTGCCAGTGTATTCCATTACATATGTCATCAGTCTCCCATAAGGAGCCTCACATATACAAGGGAATACTGGCTTATAAGGTCAAGATAAATATTCTTATGCCAATATATAAGAGAATCCATTGGCACAGTGTTTTCACAAAATTTCAGAAAGCTCTAGTCATGGAAAGGTTAACCCTTTACCCAACAAACCGGCCAAAACCGGCCAAATAAAGCTTCAACAGCCTAAAATATCTTCGGTCTGTCTCAATAGAACCATACAAATATGGATATCATTGGAACCGGCTCCTTGACCACATTGTGATAGTTACAGTTATGCCCTGTGCCAATGCATTCTCTTATATATGCGAGTCGACCATAGGTCGCCTCGCATATATAAGAGAATGCATTGGCCTAAAAAAAATCTTTTTTTAACACTTTTTACCATTTTTTCTTACATTCTTTAACAATTTTATAATTTTTAATGTGTTAAGCCAATGCATTCTCTTATATATGCGAGGCGACCTATGGTCGACTCGCATATATAAGAGAATGCATTGGCACAGGGCCCTTCTGTTGGGTAAAGGGTTAAGGGAGATCTTTATGGTGAATATGGAAGATGGCTTAGGATCAAGGACTTATTACCAACAATGATAATTGTAAAAGTTGCTGGAACTTAATCTGATTGGCTGTTTGTCTGATTGGTTTCCCCATCCCTCAATACTCATGCTATTGTATTAAATACTCTTTATCAAGCCTTGAAATAGTGTGTTTGTCAGAATGAGGTCCCCAGAGGGTGAAATTAGTGATGTTATCCCACACAGTGGGCTAGCATCACCAAGTTCACCCTTTGGGAACCTCATTCTGATGAGGCCTCAACTGCTATGGGAGACCTAGCATCTGATTGAAGTTCCTGTGTTGAAGTTGGTGATGTTTAGTCATTAGTCACCTTGATTATGCATTTTATCTTTTACAAATTAGGGGATATAAAAACTGAACAGAATGGGAAAAAGTAATTAAAAATTATGTTAATTTGACACTATGGATACATCCCAGAAGATGATGCCTAAGCAGAATCAGGTATCCAGAGGGTGAATTTAGTTATGCTAGCCTGCTGTGTGGGGTAGCATAACTAAATTCAACCTCTGGGGACCTCATTCTACAAATGACAGACACACTATTTCAATGCTTACTCTTTATTTCCAGAAAGATGCTGAAACCTTGATTGACTGTCATCCATATTCTACTCACATTATCTGTGATGGCGAAGAATCTGTTCGTGTCAAAGTCAAAGATATTTTATTAAAATGTCTTCAAAAGTTATGACATCAATTGCATAAAATAAACTGTTTTCCTGAAATTCTATTTCTTATCCATTTAATCTACTTTGCCCAAACATGTAGCATATGAAACTTGTAGAAAAGAGGAACAATCGGATCATCTAATAATAACAAATGAGCGACCAATGTTATGGAGCTCCCCTGCCTGAAATATTTTCGGTGGGGGTTATAGGAATGGATTCCATCTGCCCATCCATCGGTTCATCCCGAATAGTTGTCCGGGGGGTTATTTCGAACAATTATTAAGAGATTTGAAAGATGTTTGGTATATGAGTTCACAAGAGGAGTATCTGAAACTAGTTCGCAAACTAGGCCCGTCAGACATTTTCTCCAGAGTTACAGCCCTTTGTCATTTTTTGACACTAAGCACTCACATAAAGTTGTCCGGGGTTTATTTCAAACAATTATTAACAAATTTGACAAGAGTTAACAAGAGGATTGAGTTTCTCCACAGTCAACTATAGTATAAAATTGCCCAAAACCTGTTATTTATCAATGTTTTGTTCAACAAAATTTTGCCTGTTGTCAAATATCTGACATGAAAAAGCCACTGGATTTTAGAGTTATCGATCTTCATCTGCTATCTGGTCAGATAAGTTTTTCTCGTCGAACAGTTTACTGGGCCACATAAAATTAAAATAATAGATTTCAAACATCGATATCTGATCACTCCTAGCTTTGATGGGTGGGTTTCTCGACTCGAATCAAATATTTTTTACCCCCGAAGCCAAGGAAATAGTAATTTGCAAGCGTTAATTCGGATTGAGTACCTTTAACCAATCTCAAACAAATATAACTGATTTCAATTATTTTTTAGCATATTTTGAAAATGCCCAAAACATGACAGGGGTACAGCTGTCGCGGCTGCTTTTTTATTGAAGCCTATTAAACGTATTGGTCATCTCAGCGTGTACACACTACCGACTATTGTTTACAAGTTTTCCGACATGTTGGGCCGATATCTATAAATAGGTTTGGCTCCGTAAAATCACATGAATTTTCTTGCCAAGTGTATATCTATACCAAAACTATAGTAACACAAGTTTACATGTACATGTGGTTAAGCTGGCCATCAATGGAAGCGCTGATAGACTTAACACTGAATTAAAAGGTGATCATTTGCATATTATGACCTAAAATAATCTTTTTCAAATCCCCAAAATTCAGATATATTTATATCATTGAGACCTTTATTTACAAAATCAATAATGTCATGTCATTCTGTGAAGATTGAAAGCAACCTGACCATAATGCAGGTGGATGTGCATGCAGTGACTCTACATATGTGCAGACAAACACCTCTTTACTAAATGCTCATTGATGAGTAGTTCCTTAAGAAATGTTCAGAAAATAAGTTCAACAAACACCCATATCATTATTATCTGAAAATTTCCCACCAAATAATAGAAATCCTTCAGCATTTGCCAAGCCTTGAAATAGGGTGTCTGTCATTTGCAGAATGAGGTCCCCAGAGGGTGAATTTAGTGATGCTACCCCGCATAGTGGGCTAGCATCACTAAATTCACCCTCTGGGGACCTCATTCTGCTGAGGTGAAAGCAGAATGAGGTCCCCAGAGGGTGAATTTGGTAATGCTAGCCCGCTATGCGGGGTAGCATCACTAAATTCACCCTCTGGGGACCTCATTCTGCAAATGACAAACACACTATTTCAAGGCTTGGCATTTGCATTATCCTTACAGCCTGTCTATCGTAGCTTATGTTGAAAACATGAAAATGTGTATAAAATAAAAATCTGTCATAGAACAAGCACAGGAAGTTTCATTTGAAAGACTCCTGATGGCAAACCTACATTCCAACTTCCAATCAGATCAGATAACCCATGGCTGAGAAATATGACTGGACAGATTGAAAATAACTATACCCCATGTTTGAAAAAAAGGGGGGTATACTGTTTCGCACCTGTCGTCTAGCCGTGCATGCGTCCATCCATCCTTCCCATGTCTGTTCATGTCATGTCACATGAACAGTAGTGCTTGGCTCTCAATGTAATATGGTAGGGCTGTTCACTACTATGAGGACATTCAATAGAGGGTTCCATCGTTTTGTTCGGATATTCCATTGTAGAGTTAATCATGTTTGTTTATCTGGAAATGTTGGCTTTTTGGTCTGTCCAATGTCTGTTCAGGTCATAACTTGAACAGTAGTACTAGAACTGAAAACTCATACTTTATTGGGCCCTTTTTGAAAGTACTCCGGATGGCAAACCTTCATAACAAATGTCTTTCAGATTCGAAAATCCATGGCTGAGACATATGACCGGACAGACAGATGGACGGACAGACAGATGGACGGACAATGTCAATCCAGCATACCACCCATTTTTCTCTTCAAAATTAGTTACCATATGAACCTGTACAATAGCTGAGCTAGAGAACTGAAGGTGCGATGTGGCAAATTAGATAGTGAGATAATGGCTGAGCTAGAGAACTGAAGGTGCGATGTGGCAAATTAGATAGTGAGATATTGGCTGAGCTAGAGAACTGAAGGTGCGATGTGGCAAATTAGATAGCGAGATAATGGCTGAGCTAGAGAACTGAAGGTGCGATGTGGCAAATTAGATAGCGAGATAATGGCTGAGCTAGAGAACTGAAGGTACAATGTGGCAAATTAGATAGTGAGATAATGTCTGAGCTAGAGAACTGAAGGTGCGATGTGGCAAATTAGATAACGAGATAATGGCTGAGCTAGAGAACTGAAGGTACGATGTGGCAAATTAGATAGTGAGATAATGGCTGAGCTAGAGAACTGAAGGTACGATGTGGCAAATTAGATAACGAGATAATGGCTGAGCTAGAGAACTGAAGGTACGATGTGGCAAATTAGATAGTGAGATAATGGCTGAGCTAGAGAACTGAAGGTGCGGTGTGGCAAATTAGATAGTGAGATAATGGCTGAGCTAGAGAACTGAAGGTGCGATGTGGCAAATTAGATAACGAGATAATGGCTGAGCTAGAGAACTGAAGGTACGATGTGGCAAATTAGATAGTGAGATAATGGCTGAGCTAGAGAACTGAAGGTGCGATGTGGCAAATTAGATAGTGAGATAATGGCTGAGCTAGAGAACTAAAGGTGCCATATGGCAAATTAGATAGTGAGATAACAGTCTGGTCGATAAACTCAAATTTTAGGGTCAACGTAGAAAAAATTCGCACTAAGTTGGTTTTTATACCATTTTGAAGAGGAAGCTCTCCTCTATAACATATCTAAAATCCACTTTGAGCATTTTTTGTAATTCAAGATGGCATCCAAGATGGCGGCCATTTTCCTATAAGTCAGCTTGATGCAATTATAGTGAGAACATCTTGTCATATGTATACACATGTATACATTTTTGTGAAGCTATGACATAACGCCATCTTTAACGTGACAAAATTGGAACTCCCCGTCCAAGATGGCCACCAAAATGGCGACCGGAAGTGGAATTTTTACGTTTTTAACTAATACTCTTAAGATAAGTTTCTGTGGTTTGGAACTGGTTGAGAATTGTGACTTTATTTTGTATATAGCATATTAACTGACCTTTGCAGCAATGAAATAAGCTGTTCATGGGGTCCACACCCCTTCCGATCACTCAAAAATTCGAGTTTACAAAACGCGGTACTAGTATAACATTTCACAAAAGATCCCCTTTGGGATTCTGGTCATATTTCACCTAGAAGTTGGAAGAACTTTGCAATGTAAGTGATGCATTCTATATCTTATTGATATTCTAACTCAATGGTCCCAAAATTGTCACTTTGGCTCAAAATGGCTGCCAAAATATGGAAAATGGTAATTGTTATCCCAGCGTGCCATGCAACCGCTTACAAGTTGTGATGATATACACAAATGACTATTCTGTCTTATATACATTGAATACCAACATTTCTCACGCACCTTGATTAATTTTTACTATTTACTATTCTGTAGTTACCAGAATTATGGGATTTTTCTATCACAAACAACATCAAACTCGGCAAAAAAAATAACTTTTCATGTTTGGACCATTTTTGTCAAGTAAAATGGAACTATCTTTAGTGTCAAATGTTCTTTTTATTTTGATATGCCTTAAATATGGCATAGAGTGGTGCTTTATACAATATTACTCAAGATGACTTGCAAAATGGCAACCAAATTTGGTGAAAAGTTTATATTCCGAACACTGTTCTCTGCTGTTCTGAAATGGTAGCAAATTGTGACTCACTTGGTTATTAAACATGCTACTTAATCAACTGACAACTTAATCTTATATTATGGTTGTCCCAGAAAACCTTATGAGGTACGACAAATTCATTTTAAGGGATGCAGTATGGATTTTGCCGAACACCTCTTTTGGGATTCTGTCCATGTTTTTAACGGAAACGGACATAACATTGAAACTGAACTGAAAGGTATCATATTATGTGGCTACTCTGGCCTATTAGCATCAAAATTGATTAACTTATAAACTATTGTCAGGAAAACCATTTTCTTCACATTGCATATAAAACGCAATTAATGTGGAGAACACTCTGATATTACCCCTATCGATTAATATATCCTTGAGTTATTGTGGAAAGCGATAGTCACATAAAGGTGCACCAGTACAAATCCCACATGAGCATGCAGTCACTCCATATATACATGAACACCGCGTAAATGGACATGTGTCACTCACTGTATAGACATACACCCCACCCATTACCACACAGCCACAATTGGGTTTACCCATACACCAACGCATGGCCCTATTGCCATGAATAACCATGCAGACACACCAGGAATACTCATACACCTCGCATGACCTGTATACATATTCACTACATATATGAACACAAAGTAACCTCGTGTATACCTATTCGCCTAACCATAGGCCATACAGTCACTCCATGTATATTTATTTGCCACATGCATAGCTATACAGCCACTAAATATATACATATACACCTCACCGATGACCATACAGTCACTCCATACATGTTCGCTACGTTCATGATCATACATCACTTCTTGTATACCTATTTGCCTCACCAGTGGTCATACAGTCTCACTCCCTGTATATATACATATTTGCGACACCCGTGGCCATATAGCCACTCAATGGCTGAGATATATGACCGGACAGATTGAAAATAGCTATACCCCATGTTTGAAAAAAAAGGGGGTGTACTTTTGCACCTGTCGTCTAGCCGTGCATCCATCCATCCATCCATCCTCCTGATGTCTGTTCATGTCACTTGAACAGTAGTGCTTGGATCTCAATGTAATATGGTAGGGCTGTTCACTACTATGAGGACATTCAATAGAGGGTTCCATCATTTTGTTTGGATATTCCATTGTAGAGTTAATCATGTTTGTTTGTCGGGAAATGTTGGCTTTTTGCTCTGTCCAATGTCTGTTCAGGTCATAACTTGAACAGTAGTACTAGAACTGAAAACTCATACTTTATTGGGCCCTTTTTGAAAGTACTCCGGATGGCAAACCTCCATAACAAATGTTTTTCAGATTCAAAAATCCATGGCTGAGACATATGACCGGACAATGTCAATGCAGTATACGCCCCAGACAAACATGACAGACGACACTCTTCTATATGCTTCTATATATGTGTGGGGCTCCCTGCAGGGTAATGGATGTTTTTTATTTTATGTCCTAAAAATTGTAAGAAACATTTATTTTTAAAAAATGATAAAAAATTGTTAGGCCAATGCATTCTCTTATATATGCGAGGCGACCTATGGTCGACTCGCATATAGAAGAGAATGCATTGGCACAGGGTAAAAAATTAGTTACCATATGAACCTGTCCAATAGCTGAGCTAGAGAACTGAAGGTGCGATGTGGCAAATTAGATAGTGAGATAATGGCTGAGCTAGAGAACTGAAGGTGCGATGTGGTAAATTAGATAGTGAGATAATGGCTGAGCTAGAGAACTGAAGGTAGTGATGTGGCAAATTAGATAGTGAGATCATGGCTGAGCTAGAGAACTGAAGGTGCGATGTGGTAAATTAGATAGTGAGATAATGGCTGAGTTAGAGAACTGAAGGCGTGATGTGGAAAATTAGATAGTGAGATAATGGCTGAGCTGGAGAACTGAAGGTGCGATGTGGCAAATTAGATAGTGAGATAATGGCTGAGCTACAGAACTGAAGGTGCGATGTGGCAAATTAGATAGTGAGATAATGGCCGAGCTACAGAACTGAAGGTGCGATGTGGCAAATTAGATAGTGAGATAATGGCCGAGCTACAGAACTGAAGGTGCGATGTGGCAAATTAGATAGTGAGATAATGGCCGAGCTACAGAACTGAAGGTGCGATATGGCAAATTAGATAGTGAGATAATGGCCGAGCTACAGAACTGAAGGTGCGATGTGGCAAATTAGATAGGAGTGAGATAATGGCCGCGTTAGAGAACTGAAGGTGCGATGTGGCAAATTATATAGTGAGATAATGGCTGAGCTAGAGAACTGAAGGTGCGATGTGGCAAATTATATAGTGAGATAATGGCTGAGTTATAGAACTGAAGGTGCGATGTGGCAAATTAGATTGGAGTGAGATAATGGATGAGTTAGAGAACTGAAGGTGCGATGTGGAAAATTAGATAGGAGTGAGATAATGAACCTTTCCACAGCTGTCAATCAAATAATTATTATATATTTTCTACCAAACAGTGACTGAGCAGATCGCTTGTTGCATTGAAAATTGTTTGTTCACCTTTATTTTTATATCCGCGGATATTGCCTATTTTCTAAAAACTTTTTTGTTGTCAAATCATTAAATCATAATGTACTGATATTTAGATTAGTTCAATAATGTTGGAAATTCATCAATGATTATAATATTGTTTTTCATTTTGTGTGACAGTCGTCATATTTTTCACAAACGAAGACGAAAAGAAGGTAAGATCTGGGGGTATATTATCTCATATATATTTTGAAGACCTCTGTTTGTTTGTCTGTCTGTCTGTCTGTATGTCTGTCATTAATACAAATCTACGATTCTCAACCGATCGGGACGAAACTTGGTACGTGTGTGTAGTTTGACCAGGCGGTGGACGTTGTCGTATTGGCGAGCCCGTGCGGCGCCCGCTTCGCGCATGCGCAGACGAGATCTCGGAAACGGGTGGAGCTATCGACTTGAAATTTGCTATGTGAATGTATCTTGCCCCGGATACGAATTTTATCGGGTCGCCGAGCCCGTGCGACGCCAGCTTTGCGCATGCGCAGACGAGATCTCGGAAACGGGTGGAGCTATCGACTTGAAATTTGGTATGTGAATGTATCTTGCCCCGGATACAAATTTTATAGGGTCGCCGAGCCCGTGCGACGCCAGCTTCGCGCATGCGCAGACGAGATCTCGGAAACGGGTGGAGCTATCGACTTGAAATTTGCTATGTGAATGTATCTTGCCCCGGATACGAATTTTATCGGGTCACCGAGCCCGTGCGACGCCAGCTTCGCGCATGCGCAGACCAGATCTCGGAAACGGATAGAGCTATCGACTTGAAATCGTCGGGCTGGGTAGAGCTATCGACTTGAAATTTGGTTTTTGAATAGCCCGGACAACGTCGGGCTCATCGGCTAGTAGCATATATTTGTTAAAATAACAAGTACAGTAATGCCCTAAATAATTGACTCCTTAACCACAGCAGAGTTGTGGGTCATTTTTCAGGATTTAGTCGGAAATATGGCTTGTTGCCATTCACTCGAAAGCTCTCAGTGAGAGCTTTCCGATGAATGGCAATCCATATTTCAGACTAAATCCTGAAAAATTACCCATAATTCAGCTGTGGTTAAGGAGTCGATTACTTAGGGCATTACTGTCGTCGCTGACGGTGTTATTCCCCACCTACACCCTTGCATCTGGATATGTCTATGGCGGTGTATTTGTCTATAGCAATGGGACTGCGACTGATTGGTTACCAATTGGTCTGAAGGAAACAGGTCAGTTGCAGTCACGTTATCGCCATCTCAAGGGACGATAATTTGTTAAAGACATATTTATGTACTTGTTTGGGTATGTGAAACTGATAAGTTAGCATTCAGGCACTATGTCAACTGGAGGAATGTAGCATATTAGTAACATCGCCAAACATTTAAAGCAAATCGACCGTACGACTCCATAGAAATCATCATTTAAACTACCCTCAATTGTAAATATTTACTCTTCGAATCGGGACGCAACTATCTGTGATAAACTAACGAAAACGATTTCACTTTCGAGAATAACTGTTAATTAATGTATAAGAATGACGATGTGCGTTGCCAATTTGTAAAAAATAACTACTTTGAGCAAGATTATTCTCCTTTTCTATTTGATCACCCAACCGCAGTGTTTCACATCACTTTAATATGTACATGATTATCTTTGAACTTCAGTGTAGACAAATGATATTTTTATTGAAAAATATAACAATAGTTGCTAATAAAAGGCTGCTCGGCCACAGAGTCCCCCGAAAAAGTTTACAGTGGAGGCCGTGTAGAAAAATATTATATGGAATAAATACCTGTGCATTGTCCCATAACTGAGCTGCATAAAAATATGAAGAAAACTCTTAAAAGGTTATATAACCTCAATTGGCCCAATATTAAAAATATTCTAAGAATACAGGTTCGGACAAAGATGCATTTCAGGATTCTATGTCGAAAAATTGCAATAACTCTGCTAAAATGACTCTGACTGAACTCAAAATCGCAAGTGCGCAGGTTCCCATGCTGGTTGACATCTGTGCAAGTTTAAAAAAAATTTACTGGAAAATGACAGAATACAGGCTTGAACAGAAGATGCATCCCAGGATGTACAATTCTATGTCAAAAAATTTCAATAACTCCGCCAAAATGAGTCCGACTGAACTCATAAACGCAGGTTCCCATGCTGGTTGATATATGCTCAAGAGTTTAAAAACAAAAACAATTGACCAGAAAATGACAGAATACCGACTCAGACAAAGTTCTGGACTGACGAGGGTCATTACTTTTGTCCTCCGACAGAATGTTGGGGGCAATAAAAATAAACTTATTTTATATATTATGATTTGTTGTGGTAACTATCCAGATGGGGCACTCTTGATAAACTTATTTTATATATTAGGATTTGTTGTGGTAACTATCCAGATGGGGCACTCTTGTTATGGTAACTATCCAGATGGGGCACTCTTGTTATGGTAACTATCCAGATGGGGCACTCTTGTTGTGGTAACTATCCAGATGGGGCACTCTTGTTATACTCAGGTGGATAGGAATGTATCTCATTTTTATAATGGACACCTTTCCCGGTTTTTTACATACACGTTAGATCAAAAACAAAAACTTAAGCAAGTGTGTAGGTCATAGCAGGAAATAATGTCATGTTCTAACTTGCTTTGCTCGAACGAACATAAATGATTTTAAAAATAACAACGACTAATGAGATTATATAATGTTTATTAGGATAAACTCAGGTCTGCCGCAAACCGGCCCGAAATAACGGTTATGAAATATAACGATAACAGTATACGAATTACCCTGCAACGGTCTCAGCCATGTTCGCAATGATCAGCTATTTGAAGGATTGAATGTTAGATGATAAACGATACATCTCTGACCGAAAATAGCTGTCGCTTCATGGGTGGGAGGGGAGGGGCTTTAACCTGAGCGTAGAATGGCAAGACTATGCTGTCTTGGCCATGCATGTGGATTCGGGCGGTGATTGATTAGATCCGTGAATCATGCGATGAATAGGTTCTGAGCTGATACTCGCTGTACACTGATTGATCTGGCCTAATCTAGCTGACCGACGGAGCGTACATCTATAAACCCAATCATGCCAAATCTCAATCGTAGTTGCACTTCATTAACCCTTTACCCAACAAACCGGCCAAAACCGGCCAAATAAAGCTTCAACAGCCTAAAATATCTTCGGTCTGTCTCAATAGAACCATACAAATATGGATATCATTGGAACCGGCTCCTTGACCACATTGTGATAGTTACAGTTATGCCCTGTGCCAATGCATTCTCTTATATATGCGAGTCGACCATAGGTTTTTAACACTTTTTACCATTTTTTCTTACATTCTTTAACAATTTTATAATTTTTAATGTGTTAAGCCAATGCATTCTCTTATATATGCGAGGCGACCTATGGTCGACTCGCATATATAAGAGAATGCATTGGCACAGGGACGTTCTGTTGGGTAAAGGGTTAAATAAATATAGTCCTATAGCAGGTGCTATAGACATATCATAAACTAATTGGTAACCAAAACCAGGAGCAGTCGCCTCCTCATTTCTATAGACATATCCACCGCTATAGGCATGTCGGGATACAGGGGATGGCCTAGATGGGCAAAGTTGAGGATGGGCATTTTCAAAATATGCTAATTGAATTGAAAAATTACAATCAAGGGCCATAGCTGTGGTAAAAATGTATGGATGGGTCTAGATTGCGAATTCGTTTCAGGAACTCCTCTTGAGAACTCACATATTTCAAATCTGTTGATAACTGTTCAAAATAAACCCTGGACTACTTTTCGAGGGTGCTAAATGCCAAAAAAATACAATCAAAAGGCCGTAATTCCTGATAAAATGTCTGGCTGGGCATAGTTTTCAAATTGTGAACTCATATACCAAACATCTTTGAAATTCGTTGATAACTGTTAGAACTGACCCCCGACAACTTTTCAGGAAAACAGACGGAAGGTCAGATGGATGGAACCCATTCCTAGATCTCCCTCCGAAAATTAAACTATTTCTGCAGACGACTTGTCTCCTAGTAACCATGGCTTCTCCCACAAATGATGTGTGGAAACGTCCTTTGCATTGCAAAAGTAACTGGGTTTTCTTCAAAAAGGAACAAAACAAGTTTAAATGAAATGTTTTATTATACATTCAATCCAATGAGAAAGAGTGGCACCCGGCAGTGTTATGCAATCTGAATGCACGATACTCAAATAATATGAACATATGTGACCCGCCATATCAAATCCAGTCGTAAGTCGGGATATTTTTACCCTGTGCCAATGCATTCTCTTATATATGCGAGTCGACCATAGGTCGCCTCGCATATATAAGAGAATGCTTTGGCCTAACAATTTTTTATCCTTTTTGTTTTAAATAAATGTTTCTTACAATTTTTAGGACATAAAATAAAAAACATCCATTACCCTGCAGGGAGCCCCACACATATATAGAAGCATATAGAAGAGTGAAGTCTGCTCATGTTTGTCTGGGGCTCTGTATGGGTGAAATTATTAAATTGTTAAAGAATACAAGAAAAAATTATTAAAATTGTTAGGCCAATGCATTCTCTTATATATGCGAGGCGACCTATGGTCGACTCGCATATATAAGAGAATGCATTGGCACAGGGTAAAAAAATCCCGACTTACGACTGGATTTGATATGGCGGGCCTGAATCCCATCACTACTTTCCATGTCTGTCAATAGAATGCATTTATTGAACTAACTCTGGTTACACTCATAGAGATCATACTCCACCAGTTCAAAACCTAGGAACTTTTTGATGTTCTGAAGGGAAGTTGATAACATTGAAAAACAGTGCAGATAATGTATTTCTTTGTTAATACCTGTTCCTTAATAATGTATTTCACAGTAGATGAAGGTCCCAGCCCGAGATTGCATGATTTAGGTGACTTTGTTGAGCTGATTTTGATTCGTATCATTTACAATCATTGAATTTCTGCAAGCTAATCAATTCAATGTTTATTGAGATACTAGTCCACAGAAGTGACAAAAATCATGCAATTTCGAGCTGGGACCACCCCCTAATGTGAAATAGATTATTAAGGAACAAGTATTAACAAAGAAATATATTCCCTGCATTGTTTGTTCAATGTTATGACGTTCACAGTCAGAACATCAAAAAGATCCCATGTTTTCAACTGATGGAATATGATCTCTACGGACATAGCCAGAGTAGAGTTTCATGTCATGATCTATCTAGCGTCCCGACAAACACCACTGATATACATACTGATACTACATAAAGACAAGATTTATGGTATAATTCTATCTTATCTACCACCTCTTTGAAAAAGTGTCATCTTTTGTTTGATTTATATTATCAAAATTGGCATGAATTGATCGGCAATAATTCATCTTTAACCCTTCCATGACTGGAGCTTCCTGAAATTTTGTAAAAACCCTGTGCCAATGCATTTTCTTATATATGCGAGTCTTCCATATGGAGCCTTGTATGTATATATGAGAGAATACATTGGCCTAACAATATTTAACTTGTAAGCCAGTGCATTCTCTTATTCACTTATAAATGCAAGGCTGCCTATGGGAGACTCGCATATATAAGAGAATGCATTGGCACAGGGTTTTCACAAAATTTCAGGCACAAGATCTTTAATGCTGCACCAGCACAGCTCCTGTAATGAAAGGGTTAAAATCATACAATTCACATCCCTCACTTCATTTCAAACCCGACCAGTTTTTGGTGGCTGTGTAACCGGCTCAAAAATATGTTTACAAATTAAATGAGGGCCATGAATGGTATTTTTTTTTAATAGGAATTCCTTGCCAGTCCACTAGCCATGTCATGTAAATTTTTATAACATATTTCATACAAATCGAAATATTTAACACTTTTCTACGGGGTGGTATATCTAATCAAATTTCAACGTTTCCCTTGCCTTTCTATAGTAACGATATGTATATCATGTAGGGATGGCAAAAGGCGAGCATATTATAAGACCCTGCTTAAAGGGGTACTGTACACTAAATCCGGCCATTTATGGGATCATCTACTTTTATACTCAACAGAATATATGCAACAAATGAATGAAATTCAGCCATGGATTAGTGCAAAATACACTTGTGTGCTCTATGAACAATACAAACATGGTAATTATACAAATGAAAATGATTTGATGACTTCAGTCATAAAATAATTTTCATGATAATTACCATGTTGTTTGCATCATTCATAAAGCATGTGATCATATTTTACACTAATCCGTGGCTCAAATTCATTCATTTGTTGTATCTATTCTGTTGAGTATAAAAGTAGATGGTCCCATAAATGACTGGATTTAGTGTACAGTCCCCCATTTAACCCTTTACCCAACAGAAGGGCCCTGTGCCAATGCATTCTCTTATATATGCGAGTCGACCATACGTCGCCTCGCATATATAAGAGAATGCATTGGCTTAACACATTAAAAATTATAAAATTGTTAAAGAATGTAAGAAAAAATGGTAAAAAGTGTTAAAAACAGATTTTTTTTAGGCCAATGCATTCTCTTATATATGCGAGGCGACCTATGGTCGACTCGCATATATAAGAGAATGCATTTGCACAGGGCTAACTGTAACTATCACAATGTGGTCAAGGAGCCGGTTCCAATGATATCCATATTTGTATGGTTCTATTGAGACAGACCGAAGATATTTTAGGCTGTTGAAGCTTTATTTGGCCGGTTCTGGCCGGTTTGTTGGGTAAAGGGTTAATATTAATATTCTCAGGTGAGAGCACAGTAATTTCAAATCGCATGGTACAACTACAAAGATGCACCCTTCTCTTCTGTTTAAGTCAGCATGCATGCACTGAGATGCTCACAACAGAGTATTTAATAACAGTTCAATTAAATGCAATGTTCAATAACAATAATCAAATAGATGTTACCTAATAATGAATACTAGCAAGCCTGAATTTAGTGTGTCTCATATTTGCAGAATGAGGTATCCAGAGGGTGAAATTAGTGACGCTATCCAGCACAGTGGACTAGGATAACTAAATTCACCCTCTGGGGACCTCATTCTGCTTAGGCCTCAACTACTATGGGAGATCTAGTATCAGATTTGAAGTTCCCCAGTTGAAGTTGGTGATGTTCACCCATTAGTCACCTCGATTAGGCATTTTATCTTCTGCGAATTAGGGGATATAGATACTGAACAGAATGGGAAAAAAATAGAAACAATGTTCATTCGAGACTATAGATGCTTCTCAGAAGATGAGGCCTAAGCAGAATGAGGTCCCCATAGGGTGAATTTGGTAATGCTAGCCCACTTTGCGGGATAGCATCTCTAAATTCACCCTCTGGGGACCTCATTCTGCAAATGTCAGACACTAAATTCAGACTTGAATAGCAGTCACAAGAAGCAAGCCTTGAAATAGTGTGTCTGTCATTTGCAGAATGAGGTCCCCAGAGGGTGAATTTAGTGATGCTACCCTTTATAGCAGGCTAGCATCACCAAATTCACCCTCTGGGGACCTTATTCTGCTTACACCTCAGCAGAATGAGGTTCCCAGAGGGTGAATTTGGTGATGCCAGCCCGCTATAAGGGGTAGCATCACTAAATTCACCCTCTGGGGACCTCATTCTGTAAATGACAGACACACTATTTCAAGGCTTGACAAGAAGAATATATCAGTACATCTTCAACAATGACGGGATTTAGAATTAGATTCAGTTGAAACACGTGTAAATTGTCTTAACTCACATATATAGAGTTTACAATAGTAATTAAATGTTCGGCAAAGTCCTCAAACCATTTTTATTAAGGAGCAGGCCTGCTTTGTATGTCTGGAATGTGTCAACGTTAGCGGTATACATTGCTAGAAAATTGAATAAAACTCTTGTTATATGTTGGTAGCTTTTTCACGGTGGGGAATCACGTGGTTTCGAGTTGATAAGTATCATGCATTCAAAATGGCCGAGGCGATCGCATACGCAAGCAGAAACAATGAAAAAGGTAATAAGCTGGGACATATTACATAGTATTTTGGCAGCTACGAGAATATGCTATACTATTTTTCAAAACAGCTGACACCTCATTTGTGTCCAAACTCACAGTTGTTTGATCTAACATTCTCACTAAAGTTATCAGTCAGAGGATTCTCCAAGATGCATGGACTGGTGTATTCCACGATCCTCTTGACTGGCAACTTTGGTTAGAATGTTATAGAAAACTACTGAGTATTTCAGAACAAGTAAGGTATCAAGTTGTTTTAAAAATAAACTAGCATATGCTTGTAACAGTCATATATTAAGTTTTTGTATGTTAGCGCTCGCCTCGGCCATTTTGAATGTGTGGTACTCACCAACCTCGAAACCACGTGATTCCCCACCATGTTTTTGGTTGTCAAACAAGCAAATGTTATATTTACATGCCTAAATTTTAATTGTAAGCATAATTGCTTTCACCAAAAATTGACTCCACCAATTTGGCTCCACTATAAAACTCGACATTTTATCTAACGATAAATCTTCTATTTGATATATCCTCAGAACCAAACAAGAATAAAAAGCAAAAATTTCACTCGCAGAAATATTGAAGAAATATCACGTTTAGATTCATTTTGTGAATTTATAACTGTAAAGTTTGAAGAAAAATTATACCTTACTCGTATTTAAATTCACGCAGTACTATTTTTCACTCAGTTTTGAATTCGCACACTTTAAATTCGAGCACGGTGCTGCGTGAATTAAAAACTGACAAATTATTCTGGTAAAAGTTTTGTATCTGATGGGAGTTTCAGTTCTTAGTCGTTCATTATATAAAACATGCGTGAATATATATTAAAATACACATTTTACGAAACTGTACAGCGAGTAGAGCATAACTACATCGTCATTTTGTTTTGAAGATGTGCGTTTATGCATGCTCGAAATAATCATTCCCATATTTAAAGATATGGGCGGCGTTGGTGGGTATGTTGTTAAAATAGTCACCTCCCTCAAAAACCGCCATAAACAGAAATAATAGTAAAATATAGACAGACTTTGTTCTTATACCAATCAGCAATATGGCATAAACAGTATGTTATTGTCAAATGTTTTTCCTTTGTTATGTAAACAAAAGCCTGGTTCTTGTTTATGTACACCATCGTACATCTTGACGACAATATACTATTTACGTGCTGATTATGTTTGGCATATGAACAAAACTATATATATTTTAATATTCCATCTGTTGATGACGATTTGAACAAATATGAATATTTCTGCAATGAACGCCGCCCGTGCCTTTAAATGTACATGATTGAAATGAACTCCAATGAAATAACACCACAACCGCGTAGGCTGCTGATTTGAGAAAATCAAACACTTGTATGCGTGTATTAAATAGCTGGGTTGAAATAATGAACTCAGACTGTATGACCACTGTATCACTCCAGCTGGGGCTGTGGATATGGTGAAGTGCTTTTGAGCACCTTGTACGCGGAATTACTGGAATATGTGTATATGTCTTACAATCATTGAAACATCAACGATTTTACCATGATTTATCGCTTTACGTATGAATAATGGTGTTGAGATATGTTGTCTACATGCACATATACTGGTCCATTCAATACAACATTCTGCAATGTACATGTGACTCCAAGCCTTGAAATAGCGTGTCTGTCATTTGCAGAATGAGGTCCACAGAGGGTGAATTTAGTGATGCTACCCCGCATAGCGGGCTAGCATCACCAAATTCACCCTCTGGGGACCTCATTCTGCTTACACCTCAGCAGAATGAGGTTCCCAGAGGGTGAATTTGGTGATGCTAGCCCGCTATGCGGGGTAGCATCACTAAATTCACCCTATGGGGACCTTATTCTGCAAATGACAGACACACTATTTCAAGGCTTGTCTAACTCATCAACATATCAATCCTATTTTTCTTATGGTTTGGTGTAAACTTTGGAGTCGTACTATTTTTCGTTCAGTTTTAAATTCGCGCAGATGGGTGCGCGAAAATTAGTATTGCGCGAATTTATATACGAGTAAGGTATGGTGAATCTACGTACAAGTTTCACAAATTTCTTATAAATAAATTGCAAAGAGCAACCATTCTATCTTTTGTCAAAACAATTTCGACAAAAAGCAGATATATACTGTGAAAAGTATACTAGATAACAAGAGTGTCTTTTAATATCAGAACAACGGGGATTTCTTTTGAACGAGCTTCGCAATAGTAAACTAATATTTATAAACATCAGACATAAAAACAGGGCCTCTGTTTAAAAATACCCACAAAAAATAAATATAGAAAAATCCAAAACAAACATGTTACTAAATGGTTAACAAAATGGAATCTTACCATCCTCACAAATTACACGGTATTAAAGTGTTATAAATATAAAAAAGGTTTCATATCTTGCTTTAAACCACATAACAAAACACTTTGACATACAGTAATGCCCGAAGTATATGACCCTTTAACCACAGCAGAATTATGGGTAATTTTTCAGGATTTAGTCGGAAATATGGCTTGTTGCCATTCATCGGAAAGCTCTCAGTGAGAGCTTTCCGATGAATGGCAACAAGCCATATTTCCGACTAAATCCTGAAAAATTTCCCATAATTGTGCTGTGGTTAAGGAGTCGATTATTTAAGGCATTACTGTAATTGATGGTCTGGATACATAACTCAGTTGACTTGCTGCAAACGAGACAAATAAAGATGGAGTCTGAAATATATACTTTTCAAGCCTGCAAATAGTGTGTCTGTCATTTTCAGAGTGAGGTCCCCAGAGGGTCAATTTAGTGATGCTATCCCACACAGGGGGCTAGCATCACCGAATTCACCCTCTGGGGATCTCATTCTACTTAGGACTCATCTTCTGGGAAGTATCTAGAGTCTCAAATAAACATTGTTTTTAGTGACTTTTTCCCTTCTGGAGAAGATTCTATCTCCCCTAATTTGAAGAAGATAAAATGCATAATTGAGGTGACTAATGGGTGAACATCACCAACTTCAATTGGGTAACTTCAATCTGATCCTCGGTCTCTCATAGCAGTTCAGGCCTTAAAATCAGACGAGAATCAGAATCATGATTCTCATTTTAATTCTTGTAATTCCCTGTAGAAACGCTATTTTTTTATTCTCGCAAAACTTGATTAATTTTAAGGCCTGGCAGTTGAGGCCTAAGCAGAATAAGGTCCCCAGAGGGTGGATTTATTGATGCTAGCCCACTGTGAAGGATAGCGTCACTAAATTAACCTCATGGGACCTCATTCTGCAAATGACAGACACTCTATTTGCAGGCTTCGTCTGAAATATATACCGTTTGAGCTGCCCCTTTCAATATGAAAGAGGATCAAGGTGGATTGGTCTGGACATAACATCCATCTTTTTTATCAATTACAACTCTTGGTTGTTCGTTAATGACAATAATACAGACAAGCTCCGTTCAGTCTCACGTAAGTCACCCAGTTACTGAATAAATGTAAGTAATTGGCGAGCTCAATCGTAGTTTTCTGACATCATCAGCAACTTTGTTCCATGTGATCAAAGACAACTTTACTCAACCATCAAGAGGTGGACCTAGGTAGACCATCGAAACTTCTGTGTTTCCATAAACAGCTGAGATTGCTGGATATAAATGTGTGTTTGGTAATCCTCGAAATGCAACACCTGAAAATTCAAAAAGATTGAATTAGATTTGAAACAACATTATTACAATTGAGACAACAAATATATTTAAAGTGATGTGAAACACACCGCTGTGGTGTTCAGAAAGGTATAATAAAGAATCATGCCATATAAGTTATTTTCATAAACAAGCCTTGAAATAGGGTGTCTGTCATTTGCAGAATGAGGTCCCCAGAGGGTGAATTTAGTGATGCTACCCCGCATAGCGGGCTAGCATCACCAAATTCACCCTCAGGGGACCTCATTCTGCTTACAACTCAGCAGAATGAGGTTCCCAGAGGGTGAATTTGGTGATGCTAACCCGCTATGCGGGGTAGCATCACTAAATTCTCCCTCCGGGGACCTCATTCTGCAAATGACAGGCACACTATTTCAAGGCTTGTTCATAAATTTGATATCCATATAGTCAGAAAACATTGGCATTGTTATAAAGGAATCACACGCAGTGTTTGCTATTTGCAGAATCATTGCCATAATCTTTATGCCCAATAATGCATCCAGGAATAAAATAATAAATATTTACCGTTGTTTTCTTTGAAATGTTAGTCGACATGGTAGGAATTTTCGATAATCTTAGTTTATTGCTACATTCTTCCAATGGGGATAGTGTTTGGATACTAAATTATCAGTTTTATTCATTGACACACAGTAATGCTCGAATTAATCGACCTCTTAACCACAGCAGAATTATGGGTAACTTTTCAGGATTTAGTCGGAAATATGGCTTGTTGCCATTCATCGGAAAGCTCTCCCCGAGAGCTTTCAGATGAATGGCAACAAGCCATATTCCCCGAGAGCTTTCCGATGAATGGCAACAAGCCATATTTCCGACTAAATCCTGAAAAGTTACCCATAATTCTGCTGTGGTTAAGGGGTCAATTACTTAGAGCATTACTGTAAGTCCACCATATGTCTTTAAAGGGAAAGAACGACTATAAAAGTACTTCCTGTTCAGACCAGGTGGTTAGTTATGAGATATAAATATAAGTGTCTTTTCTTTCTGTTGCGCATGCGCTGACTTCGGTAAATATACGGATCGTAACTTAAAATATTATATATGTATTCGCAATAATGGTGTTTAAGGCAACCATGACAGCACTGCCAGTAAAACTGGGTAAACTTTTGTTGGGTGTTGAGAAGTTGGCAAATATAATTACAAAGAATAATACTAACATTGGATATGGTTGCAATAGGATTCCAGTTTTCAAACTAGATTCAATTGATGTACACCTCAACGCGCCAAATGCCAAATAAGAATTACATGTACTTCTGACATATGAAGTAATGAACACCTTATAATCTGCCAGTACCTTACACATTCAAATATATCAAGAGCTGGGATGTCGACCGGTACATACATCCATGTGTCATACCACCTAGTGTGGGCAAACCTATAACCCACGACTGAGTTACTCGGGCAGACGGACAAATAAATCAAAACTTCCAGATAAACAAAAATGAATAACTCTAGAACGGAAAACCTTAACAAAACTATTGAATACTACATTGAATATCCTCATAGTAGTAAACATCCATACCAAATTTCATTGAGATACGACTGTCATACCGTAGTACGACAACCGTTGGTGGCGATATCTGCACGGACGGACAAAAAATTTAAAACTTCCAGATAAACGAAGATGAATAACTCTAGAATGGAAAACCCGAACAAAACGATTGAACACTACATTGAATATCCTCATAGTAGTGAACATCCATAGTATTCCATACAAAATTTCGTTGAGATATCTACCTGGACGGATATCGGAGGAATGTAATCCAGTCTACCCACCATTTCTATCGGTCATGGGGGTATAATAATACTGATTACTTTGAACAGGATGTTGCCTTTCAAAAATTTCCTTATGTGTGCAAATGAGAGTTCTGTTTGTAAAAGTGGAAAGAATGAGAGTCTCTTTCCATTATCTTGACCAATGATAAGGGCTTTTTGAATACCGGTAGTTATCCAATAAGATTTCTGATGAGATGTCTCTGTCCTCATGCAGAATTAGCTCCTAGTTTAACCTTTTCATCCAATGACCAATTAGCCTGAATTAGGATACATACTTGCCCATTTATTAGGTTGAAATTATAAAGAGTCATTATTTCAGCTACATTTGGAGATATCTAAACTATTAACTTTGAATCCAGTCAATATTGACTCCAAAGGTGAATGAGAACAATTCAACAACTGAAAATAATTTTAAGGTAGATTGATACTTCACCTAAAAATTCATAATTCTTTTCAAAAGCTACAGTGTTATCTTCACAGTCTAAAATAACACGTATCCGTTCTCCAACCTGAAATGCAAATATATAGTATACTTAGAAACTTATATAGATTTCAAACAAAACCAAAGAGAATACATGTACATATAGTACCCCATATACAGTAATGCCCTAAATAATCGACTCCTTAACCACAGCAGAATTATGGGTAATTTTTCAGGATTTAGTCGGAAATATGGCTTGTTGCCATTCATCGGAAAGCTCTCACTGAGAGCTTTCCGATGAATGGCGATTATTTAGGGCATTACTGTACTACAATAAACCAACACAGATAAGTGCGGGTAAAGTGTCAATATTAGCCGAGAGCTTTCCGATGAATGACAACAAGCCATATTTCCGACTAAATCCTGAAAAATTAACCAATATTCTGCTGTGGTTAAGTGGTCAATTACTTTGGGCATTACTGTAATTGACTATAATAAGAAGTTGGAATTCATGCAATGCTCCAAAAATAATTTAAATTTAAATCAGAGATTGTTTGGCTTTGGCAATCCGCTACGGCATACTTTGCCATGGCCCAATTTGCTTCAGCAAATGGGTTCAGAACTGCTGATTGCCGTAGCCAATTATGAGGGCTGATTAATTATTATTCTCTTAAAGGATTGCAGCTTTTCACAGTCATCATAATGATGCCAGCTAATCCACTGAGCACATTGCCAAAAAGATTTTTGTGATAGGCTGTCTGTAAATGAAGTTATGCCAATTCATGCGATTGAATATTCCATTATGGATTATGCAGTCTGAATCATTAATCTTCCTTCATGTGACGTCATATGAGGGACTACTAGCGACATGCAGTGTCAAACTTGAAAGGCTGTCGCTATTGTGGCTTTTATCTACAGTTTGTTATTATAAAACAGAAATGACTGGACCCTCGGAGCTGAAAATTTGTACATATGGGTAATTTGACCCTGGGGATCTTAGTAGATAGGTCCCATTGACACCAGATGTTGTAAAAGGCCACTAATAATTAATTCAATTAAATAACTAATTATATACCAAAAATGGTTGCAATCTGGTTGGTGAAAATTGAAACACTAGGATAAACTGACCCATCGAGTGTAATGATATAGATGCTGTTGCTGTTTAGAAAAATTGTTAGAGATGGGTCACCTGACCAGACGAATCTTCTCATGTCCCATGAATTCTGGCTGAGAATTAAGCATTACTTACTTACATTTTACCTTAGATCACTTAAAGTGGGGGAATAATAAATTATATGATCAATAAAGAGGGTTTATTATCAGCAGCCCTTTTAATTCAGATTGTTTGGCTTCGGCAATCTGCTACGGCAACCCTTTACCATGGCCCAGTTTGCTTCAGCAAATGGCTTCGGCATTGCCGTAGCCAATTATGAGGGCTGTATCAGTCTAGAAGATGTGTGGGAAATTGGTGAAAAAACCATTGTACGATAGGAATAGTATTATTAATAGTCATAGGTTACATGCATGTCGCATCGACGCATCATATTTATGCATGTCGTAAATGGAATCAGGATAGAGGTGTTCTAAGACTGTCATTTAAAAATCGTAGACCAATTTTCCCACATATCTTCTGGAAAGATAACAAATGCTCTTTATTGATCATATAATCTATTAGTCACATTTTAAGTCACCTGAGATCAAAGGTAAGTAATATTTTATTCTCAGCCATTATTCATGGATGTAACCTGAGAAGATGCGTCTATCACATGCCATTCCCTTGGTCAGGTGACCCATCTGTAACAAACTTCCTACATAAGAAATGCTCTTTATTGCTCATATTTGCATCTTTATGTCAGCTGAGGTTAACAGCATCTATCTCATGACGGGTAAAATTATCCTTGTGTTTCAATTTAACCTACCAAATTGAATACAACTATTTTGGGTATATAATTAATTATTAGCGCCCTATTAAGCCCTATCTAATAAGAATCCCCAGGTCAAACTACCCATATGCAGGTTTTTAGATTAGGCTAATTTGGGGACATATTGGGGGACCGAGATGGCGGGTTTGCTCCAGGGGGGGGGGGGGGGTACTCCATTGTGACTATTAGGGGTACGGGGGCTTTTTTACAGTAAGTCCAAAATGGGGGCTGTCTGGTTGTTTCTGAAGCATCTGAAAGGTGAAAGAAATGAACCAATGGCCCCCACATCATTTCCTGGCAACATGGGCTTATATCAGCTTTCAGCAAATTATGTTACCCTTATATATTCAAGTTTTGTACCGGTAGGTCACAATTAATTTACCATTTGGGAATATTGGATCATTTGACATCCACAAACCCATTTCATAGATGTATGGTGCTTGAAAGTTCACCAAGCAGTCCACCAACACACTGATCATGGGTATTTCCAATTATAATTTAATTTAATCTAACTACATGTATATGTGAACCTGAAAAAAGTTAGAAAGTTGATTTGTTGTGGTTAAATGAAGCCATATACGCAAACAAACAGGTCACAACAAGGGTGATTTTGCGGTGACATTTTGTCAAATGAATGTGCCTTCTAATTTGGGGACATTTCTATAATTTGGGGACATCGGTAAACGCTGTGAGTTGTGGGGAACATTAAGGCCTGCCATATGTACAAAAAAAATTCAGCTCCGAGGGTCTAGCCATTTCGGTATAAAACAAGCAGTAGATAAAAGCCAAATGCGATAGCCTTTCATGATTGACACTACTAGTACGTGTCGCTAGTATTCCCTCATATGATGTCACATGAGGGAAGATTAATTATTTAGACTGCATAATCCATAATGCATTATTCAATCGCATGAATCGGCATAACTTCAGTTACAGGCAACCTATCACACTAATCTTTTCGGAAACATGCTCAGTGGATTAACGGGCATTGATCATGACTGAGAAAAACTACACCGGTGTAATCCTTTTAATATCTATTTTGGCACAGTACTGTTTAAAAGAGAATACTGTCAATCATATGATATTGTACAATGAATTTAGCTAAATTCTGGTATGTCATAAGTCACACGAATGTATCAAATGTTCTACCTGATACTTTGGAGCATTATTTATAGATGGATAATTTCCTTGACTGTCGCCATTATGAATCAAGTCATTGTCCACTAAATTCCAGCCCCAACTTTGATCACTACTTCCGATGAGGGGCAGATATCCTTGTGACTGTAAAGCAGCATTTTTTGTTGTTATTCCTATCATAGCCACAGTTCCAAGAGGACCTTCCCACCAACATTCCCAGCAATGCCTCCCTTCTTGGAATCCTATTTTACCCCTTGCCCCATCGGAACTTTGGGCAACAGGGTTTCTGTGGACAGTAAATCCATTTGACTTTATATACAAGTTCTTAGAACAATCGTTTGGATTCCAGGCATGATAGAATGCTCTTAACTTGGCCTTGTATGTGGGAACATTAGCAAGAACGTCAGATTTCAGTGCTTCTTCAGCAAGTTTTCGGACGCAGTGGAACCGCCACACGTCATTGTCTTCATCGATCAGGTATCTGTACCAGTATTTACACACTAACGAACATGATCTCAAATCAGCAATGTCTAGATATGAAAACACGTTCTCTAAAACAGAATTCGGAAGGTCTGGCCATTTCACCGCAGCCATGACACAAATGAATGAAATGACCTTAACCTATGCGATTCAGGATATGAGTTTACAAAAAAGTAGCATCGAATATAATCAATGAAACGGAAGATGGTTGACGAAAACATATTGTCAATTTCCGCCGAATTCGCCAAGGTAGCATATAGGTAGGCTACAAATATACCAGGTTCTCAATAGCACGATGCGTTTATGATGAGTATTAACGTTAACTATATGCCTATTGTAGGTAGATATACACAATCATTATTAAAATGTAGGGTAAAGCTGGCCATCATTATATAGCCGGCCTAATGACCTCCTCAACAAATATGTGATGATTAAATGGGAAATTAAATTTTAAAGTATTACGAACGCACATATGTCTGTTACGTTTATTGTATTGCCATAATTATGCGATAATACATCAGTGAAAACACTACACTCATCTCCACTGGAGTTTGCATTTAATAATAATAATAATACGAAGAAGATATATAGGCCTACCGCATATTTATAATGAGACCTTTTTTGTTAACCCTTGTGGCAGTTTGGGGGGGGGGTCAGGGGATTGGGGGGGGGGAGTCAAACAATAATTCCCCAAACTGTTGGATACTAAGCATATATTGCCACAAGGACACTCACGTGTAGCCTATACAATGTATATTAAAAATAATCTTGCGACATCCATTTTCATTTTCATATTCATGAGTGTTTTGAAATATTTATCACCATGCATGTTAATTAATTGTGCACATATATATGCCTATATATGGAATTAACATATATATGTGATTATTAATAATAAATATGGAATTAACATATATATGTGATTATTAATAATAATAATAATACGAAGAGGATATATAGGCCTACCGCATATTTATAATGAGACCTTTTTTGTTAACCCTTGTGGCAGTTTAAAAAAAAATAAAATGTGGTTTTCCGAGTTAATTAGATTATATGGATATATCATAATCATATTATGTGACAAATTCTTAGCTGTTTTTGCGACCGTTTCAGATTTTACTGAAGAAGACAAAATCAATTTGGGGGAAACAATTTCAAAATTGCATAACCGGCAACTTTCTTGATGTATGTTAATTGGACACACCACACACAGGGATGTAGCTGGAGGGGGGTGTGGGGGTGGGGGTGTCTCACCCCCCCCCCCCCCAGCAGAGAGCTATATTTTCAATAATTGGAAATTTCATACCTGCCACAACGAAATTTCACACCAACAATAGGTTGAAAATGTTCTTGTAGTTTGATTATAAAACAATTTATTGGGGGGAATTTATTGTTTTTCGACCAATATTTGCATATGTTCCTAATTTTGTTAAAAAAATTTGACAGAAATGGTCATCAGTTGGAAATTTTCCAACCTTAGGGGGGTGACAGGTTGGAAATTTCCAACACTTGGAAAGCTTGTGTCCTGGTCCCTCCCCCGTGGCCAGTCAAAAACTTCTAGTTAATTTAAGAAAACAATATTGTCATACAATTGGTCAACATTGTCATTGGAATTGTCATCAGTTGGAAATTTTCCAACCTAAGTGGGGGTGTAGGGTTTGAAATGTCCAACAGTAGGAAGGCTTGAGGCTAGTCTAGATGTTAGGATTTTGCGATTTTCTTGTTCAGATTTCAAAAATTTCACACACCGGGCCGAACCATGGTCGGCCCGGTGTGTCATTGCCCCATCCACATGGCCAACACAAAACTGCTAATTAGTTTAGCAAAACAATATTTTACTACATTTGGTCAAACTTGTAGACATAAATGGTCATCAGTTGAAGAATTTTCCAACCTGAGGGGGAGCATGGGGTTTGAAATTTCAAACACTAGGAAAGCTTCAGTTGAGGCCAGTCTAGATGCTAGGATTTGCGATTTTCTTGTATAGTTCTCAAAATTTTCTCACACCGGGCCGAACAACCATGGTCGGCCCGGTGTTTCCTGGTCTGTTGTCGGTAGCTGTGTGCATTTGTCTGGAATTAGATCACTAGTTGTTTTTTTTTGGTGAAATTTTCAGGTTAAAATATCTTAATGTTCTCATACTGGGAAAATAGAAGCATGGCTATGAATATATAGGAAATTAGGCCTGAGCATGATGTACAAGGGGGGGGGGGGTGGAAATGGAATTATGCAAAAAGTTGTGTTGGTGCGATATTCTGACTCAAGGGGGGGGGGGGTGGGGGTGCAAATGGAATTATGCAAAAAGTTGTGTTGGTGTTATTCCGACTCAAGGGGGGGGGGGTGCAAATGGAATTATGCAAAAAGTTGTGTTGGTGTGATTCCGACTCAAGGGGGGGGTGCAGTTGGAAATTCCCAAGGTGGACCCCCCCCCCAGCGGAGACCCTCTAGCCACATCCCTGACCACACAATAGCTATGCACGAAAATGAAATGACGAATCACAACTTTAAAACAATTAACTCGAAACATGGGTCCACATTCCCTTTATATGGGTGAATCTCCCTTTAAATGAACGAAATATTGTCTCACCAACAAAAACGTCGATAAAAAGTGAAAAAATAGGCCAACAACGAACCATGGTTTGTTTGATCTAAATCGGTCGTGGGGCCGATGAATATGGCATGGGTCCCCTACTCGCGCGAACCCATCTGAACGGCGGCCATTTTGAATTGGGGTGGGGTGTGTGGAGTGAATATTTAGAGTCTCTACAACATCTTATGTTTGTCATAATTCGGTCAGGGGGCGAGAAATGGCATTGGCTCCTATCTGAACCCCTCTGGACGGCAGCCATTTTGGATCGGAGAGGGTGAATATTTAGAGTGTATATATTGGGGGGGGGGGAACTATACAACTTCCTTTGTTTGACACAAATCGGTTAAGGGTCGAGAAAGGGAATGGTTCGCTCATTTAAAGGCCCACTTAATTTTCGAGTAGCCGATTATTTTTGTTATAGTGACTTGATATATACGGTTTTAATAACAATCTATGACATAAAATATGATTAAAATACTATAATTCATCACAATTTGAAACATCCATGTCTCAGAAGATGCCCACAGAGAAATGGGAAACTGCTGAAATCCCAGGATGACTTCCCCCCTCTGGCACCCAAAATGCAACAGAATTCAAACTTTTAGAGTTATTCCAACCATGAATTGCAATTAATACTGATTTTTACTTCAATATTGATGACAAAACGCGTTGGCAACTCAATAAAAACAACATGTCCACAGTTTATTACACCGGATAAGTTGATAATACAATGTTTTGGAGCTTCCTCTTTCAAATGGTATATAATATGGCATATATTTTACATAATGTAATCTGGGGGTTCGAAAATTAAGTGGGCCTTTAACGTCCAGAAAATCGATTTTTATATTTGGGCATTTTGGATCGTATATATATGGTATGGAAGCACAGTGGTGTGGTTGTAAATTGTTTGGTGAAATCTTAATTATTCGCCAACGACCACCCTACAATGCCGTTTATTCCGTGAAAATCGGACCAGCAATGCGATTTTGGGAATTTGCCATTTTTGGGTCTTAGGGTATGGAAACCCAGTGGGTTGGGTGTCATTGTGTGGGGGTGGGGGGTCTGAATTATTCCTCAACGGCCACCGAATAATGCCGTTGATCGATCCGTGAAAATCGAATCATAAATACATGATTTTGGGCATTTTGCCATTTTGGGTCGTTGTTGATTGGGTTGTAAATATTTTGGGGTGAAATCTTAATTATTCGTCAAAGGCCACCATGCGTAGCCGTTTATACGTGAAAATATGACATAGAAGCGATTTTGGGCATTTTGCCATTTTGGGTAAATTTTTTGGGTGTCAAATCTCTTCTATGGAATCTTAATTATTCACCAATGGCCACCCTACAATGCCGTTTCGTCCGTGAAAATCGGACGAGAAATGCGATTTTGGGTCGAATGGTATGGAAACCCAGTGGGTTGGGTGTTTATTTTGTGTGTGTGTGTGGGTAGAATCTTATGGAAACCCAGTGCGTTGGATGGTATTTTCTTTTTTTGGTTGGAATCTTAATTATTCGCCAACGGCCACCCTACAATGCCTATTCCGTGAAAATCGGAACAGCAATGCGATTTTTGGCATTTGCCATTTTTGGGGATCGTAGGGTATGGAAACCCAATGAGCAGGGTCGTATTTTTTTTGGGTGGAATCTTAATTATTCGCCAACGGCCACCCTGCAATTGCCGTTTATTCCGTGAAAATCGGATCAGCAATGCGATTATTGGCATTTTGAAAAAATTTTGGGTCGTAGGGTATGGAAACCCAGTGGGTTGGGTGGTATTTTTTTGGGGTGGAATCTTAATTATACGTCAATGGCCACAATGAAATTCCATTTATTTCGTGAAAAATCTGAACAGAAAAGTGATTTTGGCATTATTCTGCCATTTTGGGTTGTAGGGTATGAAAACACAGTGGGTTCGATGGTAAATTGTTTGTGTGGAATTTGAATCATTCGTCAACAGCCACCCTACAATGCCGCTTATTCCGTGAAAACCTGACCAGCAGTGCAATTTTTAGCATGTCATTTTGGGTCGTAGGGTATGGAGACCCAGTGGTTGGGTGGTAAATCATTTGGGTGGAATCTGAATTATTCGTCAACAGCCACCCCACAATGCCAATTATACACCGTGAAAATCTGATCAAAAATGTAATTTTGGGCATATTATTTTTATATGAAATCCTAATAATTCGCCAACGGCCACATTCCACTGCCGTTTATTTTGTGAAAATCTTACCATAAAAGCAATTTTGGGCATTTTGCCATTTTGGGTCGTATGGTATGGAAACCCAGTGGTTGTGTGTCGTTTTTTTTTTGTGGAATCTTAATTATTCGTCAACTGGCACCATACAATGTTGATTTTCCGTAAAAAATCGTACACGAAATGGAATTTTGGGAATTTGCTATATTGATTGAAGGGTATGGAAACCCAGTGTGTTGGGTCGTAATACGGTGGGGTTGAATCTAAACAATTATTCATCAACAGCCACCATACAGTGCCTTTTAGTCCGTTGAAATATGACATTTGAATTATTCGCCAACAGTCACTCCGCAATACCACTTATTCCATGAAAATATTATCAGAAATGTGATTTTGGGCATTTTGACATTTTGGGCCTACATAGGGTATGGAAACGCAGTGGGTTAGGTGGTAATTTTTTTATGTGATCAACGGCCACTTTACAATGCCGTTTATTTCGTAAAAATCTTACCATAAAAGCGATTTTGAGCATTTTGGGTCGTAGGCTATGGATACCCAGTGTGTTGGTGTTAATTGTTTTGGGTGGAATCTTAATAATTCGTCAGCAGCCACCCTACAATGGCGTTTCTTCCATGAAAATCGGACCATGAAATGCGATTTTGGGAATTTTTGGTCCTGTTTTGGGAATGGACACCCAATGGGATTGGTGGTAAAATATTTTGGGTGGAATCTTAATAATTCGCCAATGACCATCATACAATGCCATTTATTCCGTGAAAGATGGACCAGAAATCCAATTTTGGGTCGTGGAAACCATGTGGGTTGGGTGGTAAATTGTTTGGGTGGAAGCTTAATTATTCATCAACGGCCACCATACAATGAATTACGTTTATGCTGTGAAATGCAATTTTGGGTATTTTGCCATTTTGGATTGAAGGGTATGAAAACACAGTGGGTTGGGTGGTAAATATTATGGGTGGAATCTTTATTATTCATCAAAATCCACCCTACAATGCCATTTATTCTGTGAAAATCGGACCAGCAATGTGATTTTGGGCATTTTGGGTCGTAGGGTATGGACACCCAGTGGGTTGGATGGTATTTTATTTGGGGTGGAATCTCAATTAGATGTCAATGGCCACCCTGCAATTCCATGAAAATATGTAGAGAAAGGTGATTTTGGGTCATAGGGTATGGAAGCCCATTGGTTGGGTGGTAAATATTTTGGGTGGAATCGTAATTATTTGTCAACATCCACCCTACAAAATGCCATTTCTTACATAGAGGATCTCACATGAGTTTCTATTTTATACGGAATTTATCAACCGAATTCTCAGGTACTGCCAAATAGATCTTAGAACGAGAGGCCGATCACGATCGGCAGATGTTTAACCCATACCTTGGCGATAGCGACTAGTCATAATTGAGCATTTGTCAAAGATATGATCACAGGAATTAATCCATATATCAGTACCCAACTTGAAATCAAAAGCTCAAATAATATGTCTTAAGGAAGGGTTAAAGTATTTGGGGTGGGGAGGAGTAGTTTTAAATCTCATAACTCTGTCCCTATTCACCCAAGGACCTCTCACTGTGAGATCCAATGGATTAGTGATTTCGGAGGACATGTTTAGGAGTTTAAGTTGACTCATTGGAAGCAAAAGTGATAAATCCCTATCGTTAACACTTTTGACATGCCAGATATTCAAAATTTATTCACTTCTAAAGAGAAATTATAATTTGGTTCCGATCGGATAGAAAATGTTTGAGTTATGGCAGAATGCGTGAATTCTAAGTCGAAAAAGGGCCATAACTCTGTAACAAAATCTCGGATCAAACCCAAATTCGAACTCGATCTGTATTTTGGGCTGAGAAACCCATATACGAAATTTGGTTTCGATCGGATAGAAAATGTTTGAGTTATCGCATTACTCGTAAAGTGTCTACGGACAGACAGACAGACAGACAGACAGACGGACAGACGGACGAACGACGAGTGGTCAATCCGGGCAACGACACTATGTTTACCATACTATGGTATGGGTAAACATAAAAACGGCATACATAGCATTAGTCCTCCCTCAGCTGGAGTATGCAGCAACAATCTGGGATCCACACTATGAAACGGACAAGACAAAACTGGAGAAGGTGCAACGCAAAGCAGCAAGATTTATAAAACAGGACTACCGAACGAGATAGAAAGGCTGTGTAACATCAATGCTCAGTGAACTTCAACTACCATCCATAGAAGCAAGAAGAAAGGAACAGAGACTGACACTATTTTACAAAGTGGTTAAGGGATCAGCCCTGTGTATCAACTCCGAACACTACCTAAGAAACTACCGCCCAAAGAGGAAAAAGAAACCCACAAAATTCAAGGACTTTGTTAGTGACAACATCGTGGAGAAACTAACCACAAATAACGAAAGTGCCTACGAACCAATTCATACAAACACAGACCAATACGGATATTCCTTCTTTCCGAGGACTGTACTTGACTGGAACAAACTGGACAACAGCATAGTCAATGCCGACGACCTAGAACCATTCAAGGCAGCTCTGGGAGAACAAAAATAGCGCTCCTCACACCGTCCTATAAAAGCCAGCTTTGGTCACTAGGACGTAACAACTACAGATACAGATACAGACAGAGTTCACTAAATTCGATTTGAGCCGAGGTTTACCGATGCTCAAGTAGAATTTAGTGGATGAGGTTGATAAATTATGCATAAAATAGAATGAGTTTGAGATTCCTTTTATCACATAATAAAATAAACGCGAAGTATTCATCGAAAACAACAATTATAAACTTCAGCAATCGAAAGTCATTTAAATAATGGCGTGACGTCATCACACGCGCTAATGTTACACATGTGTCTTACCAATAATTATGAAGCTGGTTTTGTGGGTTAATTATGTGATAAATGAAAATCGGATCAGAAATGTGATTTTGAAAATTTTGCCATTTTGGGTCATAGCGTATGGGCCCAGTGGGTTGGGTGGAATGTTAATTGTTTGTTAACGGCCACCCAACAATGACATTTATGATCATTTATTACATGAAAATCTGACCAGAAATACAATTTTTGATCATAGGGTACATATGTAAACCTAATGGGTTGGGTGGCAAATTAATTGATTGGAATCTTAACTATTTATCAATGGCAACCCTATAATGCCGTGAAAATCGGACCAGTATCTTTTTTCAAATGTCCGATGAGGAATAAGTAACTGACGTCACGTCACCAACACAGTACACCGACTCTAGAAAAGACATATTTGATATTGCTAAAAATGATAGCATAAGTTTCACAAACACGACTGATGATGACAAGTTCATCTTCATAATGAAGAACGAGGACAAGCATTGAACACTCCATTAAATGTCCTCATTGTAGTGAACATCCATACAAAATTTAATTAAGATCCGACAACAGGTGGTGGATATATCTTTTGGACAGACAAAAAACCAATATTTCCAGATAAACAAAGAAGTTATAACTCTAGAAAAGAAAATCCGAACAAAACGAATGAACACTCCAATGAATGTCCTCATAGCAGTGAACATCTATTTCAAATATTATTGAGATCAGAGCTACTGCTCCAAGTAGTGACTTGAAGACATTGGACATATGCACACATGCCCCGATGGACAGCAAAACAGTATACCTACAGCCTTTTAAAAAAGCAAAAAAAAGAAAAGGGGGGTATAATAATACATCTTGTTTGTGATCGTATAGAATGAGACTTGATTTAAACTAAACAATCACAAATACATTCCACTCTTTGTATATAGTCATAATAATTATGATTCAGTGAATTAAAGACATATTATTGGTACTTTTTGACCTTTTGACAGGGAACCTTATAAAATCGAAAAAATAATGCAGGGGATATTTTCCTTTGTTGTTATCTGTTCCTTAATAATGTACTTCACTGAAGCTGAATGTTCCAAACTAAAAATTGCATGCTTTTCTGACCCAATAATTCGATAAAGGCAATAAACATCAAATTAATTACCCAGGAGAAATTCCATAAGCAAAATTGCTCATAAATTCACTTAAATCATGAAATTTCCTGTTGGGATCTTCACCTACAGTGAAGTACAGCGTTAAGGAAAGGATAATAACTAAGAAATATATTCCCTGCATTATTTCTTCGACTTTACCATGGCATGATTTACTAAATCGCCCAAATTTCTTAAAATACGTTCCATACGGATTTGTAAATATGGAACTGCAATAACACTGTACTTCTAGGAGCAAGCGTGTAATAATATCTATAATCTACATTGACTTTTCTATGTCTGGAGAAAGTTTTCTATAATTGGTAAAACGTTCCAGATTTCCAGACAAGGTATGAAACCTGAGATATTTGATGGTCATGTGACATTCTTTTGATGGTCATGGGACATTCTTTGATGGTCATGTGACATTCTTCTATCAGTTCGTCCATACAATTGTGCAGGTAATGGCTTAGTAAACAAGAAGTGTGAGATTTCATTTATTTAATGTACATGATTATATACATATCAAAATATGCCAACAAAATAAATTAATATGATGAGATTGAGATTTATCACTAAATTTGATTTTTGAAAAACTAAAAAAAACAAGCAACGGAACTGGCCTCTTTATGTCGAGACCAGTGTCTTTGGAGATATTTCATGGTCATTCATACAAAACAATACTTCCATATGTTATAACATGGCACAAACACCAGACTAACCCTTTCACATTCACATGGATGAGGCAGAAGGAACGATATCATACAGTAATGCCCTAAATAATCGACTCCTTAACCACAGCTGAATTATGGGTAACTTTTCAGGATTTAGTCGGAAATATGGCTTGTTGCCATTCATCGGAAAGCTCTCAGAGAGAGCTTTCCGATGAATGGCAACAAGCCATATTTCCTAACTAAATCCTGAAAAGTTACCCATAATTCTGCTGTGGTTAAGGAGTCGATTATTTTGAGCATTACATAGGAGAATAGTATTCAGTGGCTGAAGGGATCATTTTCACATATATCGCATCGACAACCAGCTTTTAAAACCAGTGATATCAGTACAGCTTTTAAGAATAGTATTAAATCAAAATTTATCCATTTTATATATAGCGCATAATATAGTGAATTAGTTTCAATGTAATTTACATAAATTATTACCTTGATCATAGTGCACATGACACCATTGTCGCTCCCATCCTCGAAGGAAGATGCAAACCCAGCTTCAACAAATTCAGCGTTAACATACTGACAAGATCTATTGACACCCATTCTGTGTACTCCCTTAATGCTTGAGTGGTGCGAAGTAGTCACAGTAAAGCACCCTTGAAAAGGTGGGTATTGAAATATTCCTTCTGGGCACATTAATAATGTTTTGTGTGTACTGGTGTGTAATAAAGTTCTCAGTGACCCCATTAGTACCACTTCTAAGGTATGTTAGGCATGTTTCATACAATCCCAACAGGAATCAGCAAAGGTCTCCAAGCCTGCAAATAGTGTGTCTGTCATTTGCAGAATGAGGTCTCCAGAGGGTGAATTTAGTGATGCTTTCCCGTACAGCGGGCTAATATCACCAAATTCACCCTCTGGGGACCTCATTCTGATTAGGCCTCATCTTCTGTTAAGTATCTAAAGTCTTAAATTAACATTGTTTTTAGTTACTTTTTCCATTCTGGGAAGTTTCTGTATCCCCTAATTTGCAGAAGATAAAATGCATAATCGTGGTGACTAAATGGGTGAACATCAACTTCAACTGGGGAACTTCAATCTGTTCCTAGCTCTCCCATGGCAGTTGATGCCTTAGCAGAATGAGGTTCCCAGAGGGTGAATTTGGTGATGCTAGCCTGATATGCGGGATACCATCACTAAATTCACCCTCTGGGGACCTCATTCTGCAAATGACAGACACATTATTTGCAGGCTTGGTATCACCTCTGAATCCAGAGAAGGTATCGAGTTCCTACTGCCTCATCATTTCTCAAATAATTACACAAACGATGCATCAACATTCCCATCAGTATATGGTATCACGGTACCCAGTTTGTCACAAGATATCAGAAAGGTTGTGATACACGAATATGTGACGTCAGATATGTGGCTTTAATATGTACAGCAGTGTCTGTGATTTGTCTTTTTGCCTACATGGTTGCAGTAATTCTATCCGATATATATATATGGATTATGTCATCAGCAGAAGTGATTGTAGCCCATTATGAAACTCAACCCTTCCATGACTGCAGCTTCCTGAAATTTTGCGAAAAAACCCAGAGCCAATGTATTCTCTTGTATATGCGAGGCTCCCTATGGGAGACCCGCATATATAAGAAAATGCACTGGCACATGATCTTTAATGCTGCCCTAGCACAGCTCCTGTCATGAAAGCGTTAATAATGCTAGTTATTGTCATGGCAACATGTGATGTCTTGGCAATGTATGTAGCTATAAAGTTACCAATATTTCCAACTAAATTACACTTTGTGATATTAAATAGTAGTAAATAGAATCTATGTTGATATCGACATGTAATTATAAGTAATAATCTCAATATCCTAATATATTTACACAGTTTAACCCTTTCAGTGCCAGGTCCGATTTTTGTATCAACCCATATACCCTGTGCCAATGCATTCTCTTATATATATGCGAGTCGACCATAGGTCGCCTCGCATATATAAGAGAATGCATTGGCCTAACAATTTTTCATCATTTGTTATTATTTTTTACAATTTTTTACAATTTTAATAATTTTTTCTTATATTCTTTAACAAACTTACTAGTATGTAGTAGGTTTAGTGCCAGGGAATCTTACGTTTTTTATGGGCATCAAAATTATTACTATGAATACTTGGTAATAGTTTTGAGTTATAACATGCCCCTAAGGTTTTATCCAGTTTGTTTTTAAATTCGCTATAGCATGCTTAAGCATACCCAAAAAAGGGCCGATTTTACAGACCGTAAATTAGGACCGATGAGATCTGCCCCTGGCACTGAAAGGGTTAAAGGCATCATACCAAATCAAAGACGGTTCATAAATCTCTTCGTGATTTGGTATGATGCTGTGTAATTTCATTAGGAAACCAAGATTATTCCTTAAAGAACACCACAATATACTGTAGGATATAACTACTGAGCAGTTACCTTACAACTGAATTTATATAAAGATTACAATAATGCCGTACATATCGTGTGTTTATGCAACTTTACAGTAGAGATATCAAAGAATGCATCCTACACATAAACAATGCATGTTTAAAGGGATTAAAAGCCTTCAGTGGGTTCATGTGAAAAAAAAACATTAACCCTTTACCCAACAAACCGGCCAAAAATGCCCAAATAAAGCTTCAACAGCCTAAAATATCTTCGGTCTGTCTCAATAGAACCATACAAATATGGATATCATTGGAACCGGCTCCTTGACCACATTGTGATAGTTACAGTTATGCCCTGTGCCAATGCATTCTCTTATATATGCGAGTCGACCATAGGTCGCCTCGCATATATAAGAGAATGCATTGGCCTAAAAAAAATCTTTTTTTAACACTTTTTACCATTTTTTCTTACATTCTTTAACAATTTTATAATTTTTAATGTGTTAAGCCAATGCATTCTCTTATATATGCGAGGCGACCTATGGTCGACTCGCATATATAAGAGAATGCATTGGCACAGGGCCCTTCTGTTGGGTAAAGGGTTAATTCTGTAAAACAACTTCATCAACAAATACATGAAAAAAAAATAGATTGACTTTGTTCTTATTCTCATTATTAATATCTCTCCAATAAATAAAATTTTGCATGTCAACACCAGTGTTATGTAAACATTACTTTTAAAGTGGAATTACTGATAAAAGTCAAATTTGTCCAATAAGATACCAATGATGAAACAAAACTCGACGGTAAACATTAGAAAAGATGAAAGCACTGAAAATTATTCTGAAAATCATATCCAGCCTAAAAATATTTAAACTTACTACACGATTAGAAAAATTTGTTCACAAATAATTGTAAAAGTTTCATTTACATAACAATATTTTCACCTCAAGAAATTTCATTATTGGAGAACTAGAAATTGATGTTATTCTTAGTGATGTTTATGTTGTTTGCATATTTACCCACCGCGAGTGCCTTAGATCCCTTAAAAATTGCACCAAGGCTTAAAATTTCCATAATAAAGTGGAGTTTGAATAGTCAGAGGCAATTGGATGATAGCCATTTCAAAAACAGCAGTTTTCATAAATTATGCTAAAAACATTGAAGACAACTCCAAACAGGCATGAAATTATGGTGCTGGAAATTTGCAGAATGAGGTCTACAGAAGGTGAATTTAGCGAAGCTACCCCACACAGTGGACTAGCATCACTAAATTCACAGGGCAGTGCCACTAAATTCACCCTCTGGGGACCTCATTCTGCAAATGTCGAGCACCATATTCTCAGGCCGGACTCCAAACATAAAATACAAAAGCATTATACGTGAGAGTATGCCTACCAGCATTAAAATCACATGGTTAGCTGATTCTGCTGTATACACCCATCAGTAAGCCGGGGGGCCCGCAAAATATTTACCTTTTCAGGGACTCCCACATGCAAAATCTAAAGATTGCATTCACAGTGCTAATCTAATGTAATTTTCTTATATATTATAATACATCATTTTATGAAACACAATGGTGCAGGTAGTATTAATGAGTTTGCATTGGAAACTATTTTTTGTGCTTGAATTTTTGTCATCTTTTTTCAGGGTTAACCTGACTTCAATGTATATCCCCCCCTCTATAAAGTTCTAAAAATCTACGAGGACCGCCCCATGATTTTTTTGGAAGCAAAACCTCAGGGATGGGCTAACTGACAGGTGTATACAGTATGTGTTACGAATAATATAACTGTACTTGACAAGTTGTGTTCTATATAATGCTTGTATTAAAGCAATGAACAAGTGAAATTGTTCAGGTGTTCTGGAAATAATGAAGCACTATTGAAATGGAGACAGAAATGATGGAAATATGATATAATACATCATAATACGTTTAATAAAATGCAGATATACAGGTGACAGATAGAATTGCACAAACTGTTATGGCAGTGAAGTGAGTATGTCCTCAAAAAATAGAGCTGCAGTCAAAAAAGAGAAGTTTAGATTGAAAATTCAAATTTCAAGCACCAAGCAAACATACTATAAGAATCCATGCCCATGGCTCCCAGGAAACTATTATCTGGAGGTGAGACAGCTTTGTTCCAATTCCAAAAGAAGTTTATTCAACATTCCACAGTGGTTTATTTAGCTGTCAGTAAGACACAAAAAGTGCCATGTCCAGATCACATTATGCACAACATATTCCATATAAAATACCATTTGGAAGAGGAACCAAAAATATATATATTCCACCAGAATATGGAATAGCTGTGGCCTAGGAGTGTCTACCATTCACCCCAAGACTTATTTACCCCAGAATTAATTTTAATTCCGCACTAAGATATAGTTATTCCCCTTTCATTGAGAATAATAAACTGCCGGTACAGACCAGATCGAAACTAAGCACAGAACACACGTCAGTACCTTGACATAAACAACATGTTCACAGATTATTCGACCGGATAAGTTGATAATACAATGTGGAGCTTCCTCTTTCAAATGGTATGTAATATGGAATATGTTGTATATAATGTGATCTGGTGATTCAAAAATTAAGTGGGCCTTTAAATGTGTCATAATATAGTCATTTTTAACCCTTTACCCAACAGAAGGGCCCTGTGCCAATGCATTCTCTTATATATGCGAGTCGACCATAGGTCGCCTCGCATATATAAGAGAATGCATTGGCTTAACACATTAAAAATTATAAAATTGTTAAAGAATGTAAGAAATGAAAGTGTCAATGACACTGTAGCTCAACTTGGAAAGGGAATAATTTAATGTATTACAGTCAATGGAGCCATTAGGAATGTGGAAAGTTGAATATCTAATACATGTTTACAGACATGAAGAGAAAAGTAAAATCCAAGATGGCTGCTGGCGGCCATGTTTTCGGCCGAATGACCCCAAAATGAGTCGTTCCCATCTACATGTCATCGTTAACATCCATGACAAATTTTATGACGATCAGACTAAAGGTACGACCTGTAGCCCATGCTAAAGAATTTAGTCATACAAAGAGTAAAATCCAAGATGGCTGCTGGCGGCCATGTTTTTTGGCCGAATGATCCCAAAATGACTCGTTCCCATCTACATGTCATTATTAACATTCATGACAAATTTTATGATGATCAGACTAAAGGTATGACATGTAGCCCGCGCTAAAGAATTTAGTCATACAAAGAGTAAAATCCAAGATGGCTGCTGGCGGCCATTTTTTGGGCCGAATGACCCCAAAATTACTCGTTCCCATCTACATGTCAATATTATCATCCATGAAAAATTTCATGATGATCAGACGAACAGTACGACCTGTGGCCCGTGCTAATGGATTAAATTTTTAAACCCAATATGGCCGCTGGCGGCCATGTTTTTTGTCCGAATGACCCCAAAATGACTTGTTCCCATCTACATTCCAATTTCAACAACAATGACAAATTTTATGATGATCAGACTAAAGGTACGACCTGTAGCCCGTGCTAAAGGATTTAGTCATACAAAGAGTAAAATCCAAGATGGCTGCTGGCGGCCATGTTTTTCGGCCGAATGACCTCAAAATGACTCGTTCCCATCTACATGTCATTATTAACATTCATGACAAATTTCATGATGATCAGAATAAAAGTAGGACCTGTAGCCCGTGCTAAAGGATTTAGTCATACAAAGAGTAAAATCCAAGATGGCTGCTGGCGACCATGTTTTTTAGCCGAATGACCCCAAAATTACTCGTTCCCATCTACATGTCATTGTTAATATCCATGACAAATTTTATGATGATCAGACTAAAGGTACGACCTGCAGCCCGTGCTAAAGAATTTAGTCATACAAAGAGTAAAATCGAAGATGGCTGCTGGCGGCCATGTTTATTGGCCGAATGACCCCAAAATTACTCGTTCCCATCTACATGTCAATATTATCATCCATGAAAAATTTCATGGTGATCAGACGAACAGTACGACCTGTGGCCCGTGCTAATGGATTAAATTTTGAAATCCAAGATGGCTGCTGGCGGCCATGTTTTTTGTCCGAATGACCCCAAAATGACTCGTTCCCATCTACATTCCAATTTCAACAGCCATGACAAATTTTATGATGATCAGACTAAAGGTACGACCTGTAGCCCGTGCTAAAGGATTTAGTCATACAAAGAGTAAAATCCAAGATGGCTGCTGGCGGCCATGTTTTTTGGCCGAATGACCATAAAATGACTCGTTCCCATCTACATGTCATTATTAACATTCTTGACAAATTTTATGATGATCAGACTAAAAGTAGGACCTGTAGCCCGTGCTAAAGGATTTAGTCATACAAAGAGTAAAATCCAAGATGGCTGCTGGCGACCATGTTTTTTAGCCGAATGACCTCAAAATGACTCGTTCCCATCTACATGTCATTATTAACATTCATAAAAATTTCATGATGATCAGAATAAAAGTAGGACCTGTAGCCTGTGCTAAAGGATTTAGTCATACAAAGAGTAAAATCCAAGATGGCTGCTGGCGACCATGTTTTTTTAGCCGAATGACCCCAAAATTACCTGTTCCCATCTACATGTCATTGTTAATATCCATGACAAATTTTATGATGATCCGACTAAAGGTACGACCTGCAGCCCGTGCTAAAGAATTTAGTCATACAAAGAGTAAAATCCAAGATGGCTGCTGGCGGCCATGTTTTTCGGCCGAATGACCTCAAAATGACTCGTTCCCATCTACATGTCATTATTAACATTCATGACAAATTTCATGATGATCAGAATAAAAGTAGGACCTGTAGCCCGTGCTAAAGGATTTAGTCATACAAAGAGTAAAATCCAAGATGGCTGCTGGCGACCATGTTTTTTAGCCGAATGACCCCAAAATTACTCGTTCCCATCTACATGTCATTGTTAATATCCATGACAAATATTATGATGATCCGACTAAAGGTACGACCTGCAGCCCGTGCTAAAGAATTTAGTCATACAAAGAGTAAAATCGAAGATGGCTGCTGGCGGCCATGTTTATTGGCCGAATGACCCCAAAATTACTCGTTCCCATCTACATGTCAATATTATCATCCATGACAAATTTCATGGTGATCAGACGAACAGTACGACCTGTGGCCCGTGCTAATGGATTAAATTTTGAAATCCAAGATGGCTGCTGGCGGCCATGTTTTTTGTCCGAATGACCCCAAAATGACTCGTTCCCATCTGCATTCCAATTTCAACAGCCATGACAAATTTTATGATGATCAGACTAAAGGTACGACCTGTAGCCCGTGCTAAAGGATTTAGTCATACAAAGAGTAAAATACAGGATGGCTGCTGGCGGCCATGTTTTTTGGCCGAATGACCCCAAAATGACTCGTTCCCATCTACATGTCATTATTAACATTCTTGACAAATTTTATGATGATCAGACTAAAAGTAGGACCTGTAGCCCGTGCTAAAGGATTTAGTCATACAAAGAGTAAAATCCAAGATGGCTGCTGGCGACCATGTTTTTTAGCCGAATGACCTCAAAATGACTCGTTCCCATCTACATGTCATTATTAACATTCATAAAAATTTCATGATGATCAGAATAAAAGTAGGACCTGTAGCCCGTGCTAAAGGATTTAGTCATACAAAGAGTAAAATCCAAGATGGCTGCTGGCGACCATGTTTTTTTAGCCGAATGACCCCAAAATTACCTGTTCCCATCTACATGTCATTGTTAATATCCATGACAAATTTTATGATGATCCGACTAAAGGTACGACCTGCAGCCCGTGCTAAAGAATTTAGTCATACAAAGAGTAAAATCCAAGATGGCTGCTGGCGGCCATGTTTTTCGGCCGAATGACCTCAAAATGACTCGTTCCCATCTACATGTCATTATTAACATTCATGACAAATTTCATGATGATCAGAATAAAAGTAGGACCTGTAGCCCGTGCTAAAGGATTTAGTCATACAAAGAGTAAAATCCAAGATGGCTGCTGGCGACCATGTTTTTTAGCCGAATGACCCCAAAATTACTCGTTCCCATCTACATGTCATTGTTAATATCCATGACAAATATTATGATGATCCGACTAAAGGTACGACCTGCAGCCCGTGCTAAAGAATTTAGTCATACAAAGAGTAAAATCGAAGATGGCTGCTGGCGGCCATGTTTATTGGCCGAATGACCCCAAAATTACTCGTTCCCATCTACATGTCAATATTATCATCCATGACAAATTTCATGGTGATCAGACGAACAGTACGACCTGTGGCCCGTGCTAATGGATTAAATTTTGAAATCCAAGATGGCTGCTGGCGGCCATGTTTTTTGTCCGAATGACCCCAAAATGACTCGTTCCCATCTGCATTCCAATTTCAACAGCCATGACAAATTTTATGATGATCAGACTAAAGGTACGACCTGTAGCCCGTGCTAAAGGATTTAGTCATACAAAGAGTAAAATACAGGATGGCTGCTGGCGGCCATGTTTTTTGGCCGAATGACCCCAAAATGACTCGTTTCCATCTACATGTCATTATTAACATTCTTGACAAAATTTATGATGATCAGACTAAAAGTACGACCTGTAGCCCGTGCTAAAGAATTTAGTCATACAAAGAGTAAAATCCAAGATGGCTGCTGGCGGCCATGTTTTTGGGCCGAATGACCCCAAAATTACTCGTTCCCATCTACATGTCAATATTAACATCCATGACAAATTTCATGAAGATCAGACAAACAGTACGGCCTGTAGCCCGTGCTAATGGATTGAATTTTGAAATCCAATATGGCCACTGGCGGCCATGTTTTTTTTCCGAATGACCCCAAAATTAATTATTCTGGTCTAAATGTTGATGTCAATAGCTATGACAAATTTCATAATGATCCGTCGAAAGGTACGACCTGTAGCCTGCATTGTTGACGCCTTACGTACACACGTACACACGTACACACGTACACACGTACACACGGACGACGGACGACAAAGCCATGGCAATAGCTCAAACTTTACAAAGTAAAGTTGAGCTAAAAATGGTAAAAAGTGTTAAAAAAAGATTTTTTTTAGGCCAATGCATTCTCTTATATATGCGAGGCGACCTATGGTCGACTCGCATATATAAGAGAATGCATTGGCACAGGGTATAACTGTAACTATCACAATGTGGTCAAGGAGCCGGTTCCAATGATATCCATATTTGTATGGTTCTATTGAGACAGACCGAAGATATTTTAGGCTGTTGAAGCTTTATTCGGCCGGTTTTGGCCGGTTTGTTGGGTAAAGGGTTAAATGAGGCCACTACTCGGGCATATCAATGCACACTTCTTGTTACGCACACAGTGTTTATCAGTAGGTTACCTGGTTATAGCACATCTACCTTCATACATGATCTCCCGTAACACATTATGGAATACTATATTCTGTTCAGCTTGATGGGTGAAGTTAGATATTGTTCATTCTAAACTTGTTCAATATTGCACATTTCAGGTGGAAGCAAGTATTGATCTCATGCAGGTGTGATGAAAGCATGTTTTCAAAGAAGAAAAAATACAATACACTTACTCATATATAAAATTGCAAACCAATATTTTTCCATTTAACATTAAAACTGACATGTTTTTTTTTAAATTTTCTGACGTGCGGTATAGCGTCACTAAATTCACCCTCTCGGGACCTCATTCTACAAATGTCAGACACACTATTTCCAGGCTTGACTGAGGTGAATAGGTGAAAAAGTACAGATTTAAATATGAGTAAATTATGTGCAAAAGGAGAAATCTAGTTTATTAAACATACAGAAAATCACATTATGCCTCTTGTTATTTCGAAAATCTCTTTTGTCATCGAAATGTCGAAATGTGAGCAAACTTGGATGAAGAACTACATGATGTTCAAATGATTATTGGAATGGTTTTCAAGCAGATGATAAGCATTCTTTAAACAAAGCTAAAATGAGTCGTTACAAAGCACCATCTGCAGGAGTAAATAAATTAAATTGCAATAACTGCTAGGGTGAAATTTAAAAAAAATTGACCGGAAGTAGGAAAATATGAAATATTTGGCCAAAAAAAACAACAAATTTCACACAATACTGGTTGGAAAATAAAACTCCCAATTTATTTTATTAGAGCAATTTCATCTTATATTTGGTCTGAAATTTCCCATTGATCTTTGTCATGAAAGTAATTAAAAACTATTTAAAGTTTTGGCCAAAGGTGAAATACCCCCAAGAAACACCCTCTCCTGTCGCCACATCCCTGCATGGGAGTGACACAAGATCAGTCTGAAGGGGAGACGCTCATTGTCTAACTCCTGAAATAAGACTCTTGGGGGACCCCACTTTTATTGATTATTGACTTCCATGGTATACTAGCATTGTGATAGTGACACCATATAACTATTATTTGTAATTCCAATGCCAAGCAAGCTCACCGAAAAAAACAAAAGTACAACAAAAGGCACTAACTATACAGTGATGAGTCTGCAAAGGAAGGCTTCATGCAAGCGATAGTCACATCTGACACTGAGAATCAAATCATAAGGTGATTGATGAACTTGAGTCTCATCATACACAAGCCTTGAAATAGTGTGTCTGTCGTTTGCAGAATGAGGTTCCCAGAGGATGAATTTAGTGATGCTACCCCGCATAGCGGGCTAGCATCACTAAATTCACCCTCTGGGGACCTCATTCTGCAAATGACAGGCACACTATTTCAAGGCTTAACCAGACATGTTTTTTTGTCAAGTTTAGCCCATTCTATACTAAATACTCATTCACGAGTAGTTTTAGATATCCATTAGGAAATGTTCAGATAATAAGTTCAACAAATAACGTTTGTGGAACTTATTAGCCAGGATCTGACACTTGCCAACAAAAGTCAAGTGACCATGACATGACGTCTACAAGTACATGGTCAAACTGGTCAGAAGTTGTGTGTCAATGTCTAGCATATATGACACGTGTAGCGAAGAGGAGTAATCCTATATTCTGCCAATCTGATGACCAATCATCCCTGTGCAGGTAGAGATTTGCCGTCGCGGAATGATTTTAATTTGATTGAAGCCAAATGTGGTTTCTTGTACTCGCATGTCATGGTTGGAACAGAATGGAAATTCAACATGCATGCATCATTCATCATGGTCCTAGTAATATGTGGATGAGCACAACGTGACAAATAAACAGCATAGAGTTGTCTCCCTTTTCTGTATCATCTATTATTTACAAGTTTCGCTAGACATTCGCCGATATTGACAACGTGTAGTGTTGGCGCCGTAATATCACATGAATTTTTCTGTCAGGTACATATCCATAGCAAATCAACAGTAACACATGTTACAAGTTAAACTTATGTGTGGCAGATCCCGGCTATTAACGGAACATTTCCCTCCTTCTTTACTTTTATTATTTGTCATCTGCTTATTTTTCATGAAAACCCCTCCAGATGAATAATAGACAATTCCAATACACGTATACTTTTATATCTGAGTGGGAGAATCCATTTAGTATAGAAAGGGTTAATTTCGTGAAATATGAAATGAGAAAGAAAAGCTGTAATGATATAGCAGCAAATATTTATTTTGAGGAAGAAGATGCAATGTTTAAATATGGCAAGAATTCTTGTAAAAGGAAATGCAACTGTTTTCTTGGATGGAAGATGATGATGATTGTAAATGCTAATTATTAATGATTTCAGATCTTATTCAATTTTGTTTACAAAGACCTCAAAACCAAACAGTCTCAGAGCCTATGAACATTACCAGTGATATTAGCAACATGTGGGCATATACCCTGTGCCAATGCATTCTCTTATATATGCGAGTCGACCATAGGTCGCCTCGCATATATAAGAGAATGCATTGGCTTAACACATTAAAAATTATAAAATTGTTAAAGAATGTAAGAAAAATGGTAAAAAGTGTTAAAAAAAGATTTTTTTTAGGCCAATGCATTCTCTTATATATGCGAGGCGACCTATGGTCGACTCGCATATATAAGAGAATGCATTGGCACAGGGCATAACTGTAACTATCACAATGTGGTCAAGGAACCGGTTCCAATGATATCCATATTTGTATGGTTCTATTGAGACAGAACGAAGATATTTTAGGCTGTTGAAGCTTTATTTGGCCGGTTTTGGCCGGTTTGTTGGGTAAAGGGTTAAGCAATTCGTTCACTGTTGGTTACTATTTATTATACAATCCGCGAAATTAACCCATGGCAATGAGCAATACCATGGGAAATGCCATGGCAACATTTGGAATCACAGCATTAAATTTATTGAAGGACATTTTTTCATAATTTCAAGGGCTGATTATATATTTGAGGTGGATTATCCACTATGAAAAAATGTCTAGCGATAGCCTCCTAATATCACTGGTGATGCACTGTTTGTGAAAAACTCGTGGTTATTAGACTGCTTAACAGAGGTCACAGGAGTTGGTATGAGCGTGTAATGATTAACATGATACAGACCCAATACAATTAAATTGCTGGTTTTTATATCAACTATTAAATGTTGAGAAACAACAGACTGCAAACATTTTTGAGAAAGCCTGAGTTCACAGTATGGACCATATGTGTTTTCACAGTAACATCATGGTAGTACCAATATTAATCTGTAGCAATTCTTCTGTCAATTTTGTGACAGTTGTACCATTGTTATTAACATTCTAAATCAGTTGGTGCAGCAATTCTCTATCAAGTGTAAAAACATGCCACTTCAATACTTTTTCAACTGGTTTTGAATTGGAACATTATATTAAAGGTGGATTATCTCTTTGAAAACATGTATTATATAGTTACCGGGGTATAAAATATTAGATTTGAATCGAAGACTCCTGTCCGGAAATGCTTCTATCGATAAATATTAATTTTATTTCGAATATTTTCTGGTCTAAAAAGGTGTGTTTGTTCTGCTAACGAACAATAGTGGTACTGTTAACAGAGACCAGTAATTGAATTTTGTCACAAATAAACGTTAATTATACTCATTATCGCTCATATCTGCGGAAACAAAACAATACAAACACAATCAATCTGGGATATTTGAATTTCGGTGCGTAGCCACGGTCCCGATTTAATATTCGAAATAAAATCAATATTAATTTATAGAAGCTTTTCCGGACAGGGGTCTTCAGTTCATATCTATTATTTTATACCCACGCAACTATTTCACATTTGTTATTTAAAGAGATAATCCATCTTTAAACTGTTTCCAGTTATAACGATGATTAGTCTGAAATCAATATACCACATCAAACTGTTCTCAAGTGAAATTTCAGTTCATATACCTCATCCGAGACAAGATATACTAAGCAGGCAATTAAACCTTTCATGACGGGAGCTACGCTAGTGCAGCATTAGAGATCTTGTGTCAGTGCACTCTCTTATATATGCGAGTCTCCCACAGGGAGCCTTGCATATATAGGACAATGCACATGGCTTACAAGGTCAAGGTAAATATTGTTACGCCAATGTATTTTCTTATATATGCGAGGCTCCCTATGGGAGACTCACATATATAAGAGAATGCATTGGCACAGGGTTTTCGCAAAATTTCAGAAAGCTCTAGTCATGGAAAGGTTAAACTGTAACTCTTGTAAGTAATTTTATCACGGGTATGGAATTTGAACTGAAAAATTTGAACATAGGGATTGATGACAGATACCAAAGTAAAGACGAGATTTGCACCAGCATTCCATTATGTTCAATATAAAACATTACTTGATTTACATCCCCTCCAGATTCTATTTTCAGTCCCTTCCTCAATTTTTTTTTATTTGGATATCTTTTATGTAAACTTTTTTCTCATGCCTTAACCATTACATTTCAATGACCCATTAACCAGATTATTTTGATCAAATTGGACAATCTAAATCGTCTTGAATTATATAATATAGGATACTGCTTTAATATCTAGAACTGTCCATGACCATTTATGTTAGAAAAATAATTTTTTTTTTTTTTATTTGCTCTGCCACCCTATGTTTCTGCAAAAGTTGGATGTAAATCTAGCAATTTATTTATATTGACATTATGGTCCATAGGCCTGCATTGGGTCACATCACGAGAGGTAAATAATACCCTAAGTTAATTCTGTACGTGTACATTCCCACATGTGACACACACATATCAGAATATAGACCTGACACTTAGCACCCAACATATAAACGAACATGTATTGAGGATTCACTGCTCCCAATCATCTCTTCAGCTTCTTGCCCATGAATGGGAACCAGGCACGTTTCTTTGATGAGTCGGTGTCAATGAAATCTGGGATGTCAGATGATTTCATGTTCCGTGGCATCGAAGCATGCCCTGGGAGATTCAGAATAGCTTTCTGTTCATATGACAAATGAAGTGTGTTGGACCGTTTGACTTTCTTGGCTGAAATAAAAAGAGAAATATATTAGATGAAAATTTTATACTGATATGCTTCATCGTGAAATATTCAAAAATATGAGTGACATTAGGCACTTCTAATGTGCGACATCATGTGTTGTAATTTCGTAAAATTTCTGTTTTGGACAAACAATCGCTTCTTATTAAAAAGAAACAAATGGAAACTTCATAATTCATTGCATGAACCTATATTTCCTGAGGACATGCAGAATTATTGAGTAATTTCAGAGTTACAAGAATTTTACTGTTATTTTACTATGAAAAGTTAACTTCAGAAAGGTAATTCTGGGTACGTCCACACTTTGGAGATTAGTCATATTAAAGGACTGGGAGCCAATTACCAAAAAAATACCACCTAGTTTTTAACATTTAAACGACCATAACTCCAAAACTATCAGAATTTTTTAATTCCGTAAATAGTTTTGTGTTTTGTTTTCATGGCCCTTTAAAATGACACCAGTGTTAGTGCAAACACATGAGTTACGCATGCGCATTCGAGCAGCCAAATTTGAATCCAATGCACAATCGAGTCAGCACTATATTTGGATTGAAAATAGTTCTTTCATTGATTCCCATGTCACCAACATCCAGACGAACAAATGATGTCATAAATTGTACCCTACATGTAATCAAATACCATAATGTCTATATCCTTATAGGTTAAATGAAATATCAACCAAACAATTTGTTCTGGAGGCAACTCTGAAAAACAAAACATGCTGTTCTGCTAAATTCTTCCTCACAAGTAACTTTGACATAAAGTGAATAGAAAATATTGAAGTGTCAAGCAGCATTCAGACAACTGAATTGCATTGGTTGGTTGCGATGGCACGATCCAGTGTCTGCGTTAAATTGTTCACACGGGTGCATTGCATCTAATAAGTTTGATATTGGAATAAATACATTACCGGTATTGAAAAGAAATAAATAGCTTATAATGAATTCTATGATAATGTTAAAGGTACTCAACCCGTAAAGAGGGTCCCCATCTCAACAGATTCCAACAACAACAATCCGATCAGAGGGTCCTATATTACTATTTCTTTGGCTTTGGGGGTAAAAAATATTTGATTCGAGTCGAGGAACCCATCAAACAAAGCTCAGAGTTATTAGATATTGATTTTTGAAAATTCTTATGTTCTCGAGATGAGTACCAATAACTGCCGTCAATTTGGTAACCTGCTCGAGATTTTACGCCAAAATTCTATTCAAACAGACAAGGATGGATAACTCTATAATCAAGTGGGTAATAATAACGAATTTTTGATTGTCTTCTGGGCCAGAAAGAATTCCCGATAATGAAAAATAATAGATTTCTAAAATCGATATCTAACAAATCTGAGCTTTGATGGGTGACTTCCTCGACTCGAATCAAATATTTTTGACCCCCGAAGCCATTGAAATAGTAATTGAGAGGAGTTTTATCGGGTTGAGTACCTTTAAACCTGTCAAATCCCAGCAACTAAAACATTATAGATATAAATACAAGTCAAATTTCATTCGCTTCGCCGACCGCTGCCATCTTTTATTGATTGAAAACAAGAAACATCATGATGCACAAACAAAAATTACCATATAAAAAGTATTGCATTGAAAATAGAATCTCTTTTGTGTGCGTTAATGGATACAACGTAACAGACACATTGCAGCCGCTTAAATAACTTAGTGTTGTTGTCTGTTCTAATTTCAACACAATGGATTAGACTGAACACACCTTTAGTCTGTCCATATCCAATCTGACTACCATTAAACAGACATGGCTCAATCCAGCTTCCAAATTCTGTCTACGTAATTTGGAAGGAGGTATAAGATAGGTTGACAAATACACAAAAATTTATATTACGGCTTCATATTCTCTGAAATATACTTTCCTTGGTCATTGCCACTTTCCAGCTGTTTTAAATATTTAGCACAGAAGAGAAACAAACACTCTTTATTTCCTCCATATCAGGCATAGACTAACACGGAATACCCTTTTCTGTTCCATACCGTGCAAATTGCTGTTTTTTGTTTGGAACCCAAATATCGTGTTCAATGTTGTATTTTTTATGACTTCAATGCATCTTTCTGGGACAAATAATGATCATGGAAAGGTAGCTCAAGTATTTATCAACCTATTTTGATACCGGAAAAGATTCAAAAGCGAATATTATGAGGTGTATTTTGGAGAGCAAAGTGGCATTAAAAGGGGACTGTACCCTAAATCCAGCCATTTATGGGACCATCTCCCTTTATACTCAACAGAATATATTTTGCACTGATCAATGGCTCAAATTCATTCATTTGTAGCATATATTATTTTGAGTATAAAAGGAGATGGTCCCAAAAATGGCTGGATTTAGGGTACAGTCCCCACTTAACTCTTTTAATTCCTGTCTAGTTCAAAAACCAAAACTCATGACAATCATTGTTCATAGGTCCTCTAATGACAATCATTGTTCATAGGTCCTCTCATGACAATCATTGTTCATAGGTCCTCTCATGACAATCATTGCTCATAGGTCCTCTCATGCAAGATTCATTTATATATATTGGCCTTATTGTCTGTGTATGCCACCAGATAATAATTATGAAGGAAATATATTCCAGATGAACACTATCAAATTTCAGGAAGCTCCAATCATGGAAGCGTTAATTTTTGAAAATGCTCTGTATTTATTACCAATACAATAATTTTCTATAGCAAACAAAACCAAGACAAGTAAACAAATGCGTGCACATATTTTGATGGAGAAGTGGCGCAGCAACGAAACATTAGCTTTGTGTTGTCTAACAGCCAAAAACAGAACAAAATGGCAGATGCAAACAGAATGAACCTATAAAAGCATTTACAAAAAATTATTTTAACACAATTCAATGAAGAAAGATCAAGAAAAGTACAGAGAGATCGAAGTGTGGCATAGTTTTGTGACAGCCATGGAAAACAATATGTATGTTGCTATATAGAGGATATACAACGAGTCCCCAGTTTATAGCGGAATTTACAAAACATCTCCAGTAAATTAGGTCTGGACCAAGCCGTTGGCCATTATAGAATGGGTTTATTGAATGGAATAAGGCTAGGATCATGTAATAAAACAAAGTAATGACTTTGTTTCAAAGTACACAGCGTTAGACCTTTCTGCTCAGAATTTTGAAAAAAAGTAGTGTTGCAACAGCAATGTATTTGATTCCTTGTGATAAAAGTAAATAATCTGCTGGAATTATGTAATCAACTGTGACTGATAAAATTAGGTCAATTTTAAAACAGAAAATTAGGGTAATTTTTTCTTCATTATTACCACTGCGCACAAGTGCTGCAGCAACCCGTCCTCAGTTAAGGATACAATATTGAATGTGTTAAATGAAAATATTCAAATGTATCATTTCACATAATAAATCACAATCATATTGATAGCATTAAATTAGTCTGTTTTTGATATGGTGCAGAATTCTACCGAAATACATTCAGTGCACTTACTGAGTGAATAACAACAATGTACAAACGTTATTAATTCATTTCATGTTAATCAGGGATTACTTTTTGAAATATATACTATTTGTAATAAAATAAGTGGCACTAAAACCATAATAATTTTTATTTATAATCATCATATTGAAAGATAAATGTATTTGTTTTCAAGCTATTTAGGTAATATCCCCAGCCCTGGTTAAAAGGTCTGTAAAGCTGTTCTGGAAATTATTTCTCAAATCCGTGAAATTGATTATTTATAATATTACGGTAAATAATTTATCAAAAATAAAATAAATACTGAAGTAAATAAATGAGCAGTCCTTCGATTTTGAGGTGCACGATTGCTCTTGCGCGTCATCGCGAACCTGGAATTGAAAAGTAGCACACCCCACGATATTGGTTGGGTTGACTAATAAAGTGCAGCATAGTAAGGGCTAGTAAACAACTATGTCCAAGAAATCATAGCATCAAAGGTTATACAACAAAGTGTTTTTTTTTTTCAGTGTGTACTGTTCAATGCATGTGTGTCGCAGACAATCATGGATGTCAAAACAATCAATGCGACATCATCAATCACTACTAGTAAGAGATTCTGATTCCGAGTCACCACAGAACAGATAGCAGTCCGTATGAAAGGGAAAGAGGAAATGGTACAGGTTACCAATTCGCCATAATGAATTATCAGTGATAATGCGATCACACTCCCAGAGGGAGTTGGCACAGCACAAAACAATCCCAGCAAGGAACTTTTTGGTGAAGTAACCAACAATGAACCCATTTATTAGTTTTATTTTATTAACACTTTCAGTGCCGAGTCCGATTTTTGTATCAACCCATATTCCCTTGATCATTTTTCAAATTTATTGATTATAATAATGTGATACATTGATGGAAAGAGCTCTTAATCATTTTGATTTATTATGTGAAATGATACATTTGAATATTTTCATTTAACACATTCAATAATGTCTCTTAAGAGCTCTTTGCATCAATGTATCACATTATTATATTCAATAAATTTGAAAAATGATCAAGGAAATATGGGTTGATAAAAAAATAGGATTCGGCACTGAAAGGGTTAAAATAGTGCAAGGCAATGTTATTGAGTGTATTATTTACCTGTTTACATGTACATGCATCGGACCGTCGATTATATTTCCCATTAGATGCAAAATTGTGCACCTAGATCCAAAATCAGATGCACAATAAACTGTGCGCCTGCGTTTTTCAAAATCGAAGGACTGAATGAGAATACAATTTGTACATTTGGAACATAAAAATATTGATAATTGGAAATGAAGATAATTGAGGATTAATGGAGATACAGTGAGTGCAGAAATAAATGGTGACGGGGTTAAGTACAGTGAATCATGCAGCCTATATACCAGGTTTTCTGATTATACGATAGCAAGTTTGTTCATACCATGGGTCTCACTTGTCACTTATCCGCATAAATCGGACAAATAAACCTGTAAAAATGACAAACATCATAGTTTGACTCTTGATCTCACTCAATTGCATCACAATCAAATGTCAATATAGAAAACTCAGATTTGCAATAATCTGGACCAAATCAAATTTTATCTTATCTATAAGCAATACTCAGGGGTTGATCATTGAAAATGGTTGAATTGATACTTTTTTGTCTGATAATCTCTAAATATGAATTACTATAAAGCCATTGACAACTTCCTGACAACTTCCACAACGTCAAGCCTTGAAATAATGTGTCTGTCATTTGCAGAATGAGGTCCCCAGAGGGTGAATTTAGTGATGTTACCCCGCATAGCGGGCTAGCATCACCAAATTCACCCTCTGGGGACCTCATTCTGCTTACACCTCAGCAGAATGAGGTTCCCAGAGGGTGAATTTGCTTATGCTAGCCCGCTATGCGGGGTAGCATCATTAAATTCACCCTCTGGGGACCTCATTCTGCAAATGACAGACACCCTATTTCAAGGCTTGCACAATGTTATCCAGATAGTATCAATGGGTTTTTCTGATAGATTGGTTAATAATAAGATCAAGTTATTTGACGACCTCAATGCTCAAGAATTGTTCTATAAAACCATGTATTTTTGCCTTGCCCATACATGTTATATATTTATGAGAGAGGTTATTATCCACCAAGCTGAACACTAGCCGAGCCATTGAGAATGATAATCTGAGGTGACAAATATAACTTGTGGATTAACCCCTGATGAATGAGTCTCTAATGAGCCATATGGATGAGATATATCTGCAACATGTTAGTTCAGGAAACTGTGAATATAACATGGTGCAAACCTTATAATTAACAGTTAACCCTTTACCCAACAAACCGGCCAAAACCGGCCAAATAAAGCTTCAACAGCCTAAAATATCTTCGGTCTGTCTCAATAGAACCATACAAATATGGATATCATTGGAACCGGCTCCTTGACCACATTGTGATAGTTACAGTTATGCCCTGTGCCAATGCATTCTCTTATATATGTGAGTCGACCATAGGTCGCCTCGCATATATAAGAGAATGCATTGGCCTAAAAAACATCTTTTTTTAACACTTTTTACCATTTTTTCTTACATTCTTTAACAATTTTATAATTTTTAATGTGTTAAGCCAATGCATTCTCTTATATATGCGAGGCGACCTATGGTCGACTCGCATATATAAGAGAATGCATTGGCACAGGGCCCTTCTGTTGGGTAAAGGGTTAAATAGAACACAAATGTTAAAAGTTCACTGCAAACTGATTAACATCAAAAAAACATTCAAGATATCTCATGTCCAAACCTTGAAATAGTGTCTGTCATTTTCAGAATGAGGTCACCAGAGGGTGAATTTAGTGATGCTTCCACCGCACAGCAGGCTAGCATCACCAAATTCACCCTTTGGGAACCTAATTCTGCTTAGGCCTAATCTTCTGGGAAATATCTATGGCCTCAAATTAAATAAATTCTGCTTTTTATTTACTTTTTCCTTTTTGTTCAGTTTCTATACCCCTAATTTGCAGAAAATAAAATGCATAATCGAGGTGACTAATGGGTGAACATCACCAACTTCAACTGGGGAACTTCTATCTGATCCTATGTCTCCCATAGCAATTGAGGCCTAAGCAACATGAGGTTCCCAGAGGGTGAATGTGATGACCCTAGACCACTGCGGGATAGTCACTAAATCGACCCTCTGGGGACCTCACTCTGCGAATAACAGACACACTATTGCAAGCCTTGCTCATGTCCTATTCTGTTCATACTAACAACTGTCAGCATGTGACCTATTACAGCGGGTCATGTATCTTGCAGATGATATTTTATATGTGAGATTAAATATATGATCACCTTCCCAATAGTATAGATATTAACCCTTCCATGATGAGCTTCCTGAAATTTTGCAAAAACCCTGTGCCAATGCATTCTCTTATACATGCAAGTTTCCCATAGGGAGACTCGCATATTTAAGTCTTAAGAGAATGCATTGGCCTAACAATATTTACTTTGATCTTGTAAACCAGTGCATTATCTTATATGTGAGGCTCCAATGGGAGATTCACATATACAAGAGAATGCACTGGCACAGGATCTTTAATGCTGCACCAGTGAAATCATGAAAGGGTTAATATAAAAAATATGAGGTTCATGAGTTATGTAAGGCAACAGCAATCTAATATCCTGGTTTACGAACCAATTCAACAAAAGTTTTCGTAATATCGTAAAAAAAAAAAAAGTTTAATAAAATATGAAGCATTTGGTGGAGAACAAAATTAATGGTGGAATCTTTGCTTTCCCCATTATCTAATCTATTACATGGGAAGAAACACCTCAGTTTACTTCTATCAATTGAATAAAACAATGTTTTCAAAATTATTGTGAAGTTCATGTATAGTTACATTGATTGTAGATTTATATTTGGGCACAAGCCTGAGTTTAGTGTGCCTGTCATTTGCAGAATGAGGTCCCCAGAGGATGAATTTAGTGACGTTACTGCACAGCAGGCTAGCATCACCAAATTCACCCTCTGGGGACCTCATTCTGCATGGCCTCATCTGTTATGGGAGAGATAGATCCCCAATAGTGAATATTGTGATGTACACCCATTGGGAACCTCGATAATGTAATGTGTCATCTGCCAATTTGGGGATACAGAGAAACTAAACAAAGAAATAGAATTGTTTCTATAGAAATTTGATAATAAAGAAACTTTCCAGAGAAAATGAGGCCTAAGCAGATAGCCCACTATACGGGATAGCATCACCAGGGTTCGCGCTGCCACTTGCCAAATTTGCCAATGGTAAAAAATAATTCACATTTGGCAAAATATATTTTCATTTGGCAAGTCACTTTTTAATTCCTCAAGAAAGTTGAAAAATATTGGTCAATCAATACCATTCATTTCAGGAAACTCTCACAATATAGTAGAAGTTGTAGTAGGGCGCGAAGCGCCCAGGATGGTTGAAAAGATCGAGAGATCTTCTCCTTCACCCTCACAATATAATTATGTTAGTGGTGTTTTATAAGGTCTAGGAAAAGTTAACACCTTTATTAAGATGCAGTTAATCTGATAGCATTAGTAATGATGGGTGAGGGATTACCCGCATTTAGTGTGGTGGTGGTGTTTACATAGCTAATCCTCTTGTAATGTGCCCTTCCGATGAAGCAACCCTTCTACAATTTTATTGTTCGGTGATTGGTTTATTGTTGTATGATAAACCACAAAATAAGACTCAGTGTTGCGGAAAATGATACTATCAGGGATAGCATTGGGCAAATTCTAAAAGAATTTGGGCAAAAAATATTTTCCTTTGGCAAATTATTTGGCAAAAGTCAATTTTGGTCCAGCGCGGACCTTTGAGCATCACTCACACCTCACATTCCGCAAATAGAAATAGAATTGTTTCTATAGAAATTTGATAATAAAGAAACTATCGAGAGAAGATGAGGCCTAAGCAGATAGCCCACTATGCGGGATAGCATCACTCACAAACAAGCCTTGAAATAGGGTGTCTGTCATTTGCAGAATGAGGTCCACAGAGGGTGAATTTAATGATATTACCCCGCATAGCAGGCTAGCATCACCAAATTCACCCTCTGGGAACCTCATTATGCTTAGGTTTAAGCAGAATGAGGTCCCCAGAGGGTGAATTTGGTGATGCTAGCCCGCTATGCGGGGTAGCATCACTAAATTCACCCTCTGGGGACCTCATTCTGCAAATGACAGACACCCTATTTCAAGGCTTGCTCACAAATATAATTTATAATTTTTTTCTTACATTCTTTATCAATTTTTATAATTTTTTCTTACATTCTTTTTGAAGTTTTTATCATTATTTCTTACATTCTGTAACAATTTGTTATCATTTTTTTTTCATTTCTTTTACATTTTTTTTTAACAATTATAAAAAATAATATAAAATTTGTTAGGCCAATGCATTCTCTTAGTCGACTCGCATATATAAGAGAATGCATTGGCACAGGGTTTTCACATTCAGCAAACGACAGGCACCTTATTCTCAGGCTTGGTTACATTGTTTGTTGATTATTTGGGCATCGATGAATATTTTTTATTTCCCCTCCGTCAACCTTTTCCCACCTAAATGTTCGTAAACCAGGCTATAATATTAGTGCGGCCTATAAGATTTAATGAACAAATCATTCGATAAGTATTAACAGATCACACATCCCGACATTAATACGCTCACTCACCTTTCTGTCGACTCTGACTAGCCTTCTGCATGTTCTCCAAAGCTCGCCGCCTCCAATGAACTGGGACTGAGAAATCTATAATCGTGAGAGACAAAAATTCATAGTGAAAATCATGTGCTTACATTTGTATGTAACCCTTCCATGACTGGAGCTTCCTGAAATTTTGCGAAAGCCCTGTGCCAATCCATTCTCTTATATATGCGAGTTCAGATGGTATCTCATGATAGAAAACTTGTGCTGATGAAAATTTTAAATGCACACTAACCAGTGAGCTATGCCATACTCTTTCCGCCATTGGCATTAAGACCATTGACATAAATATCTGTGTTTTCAGGCAATTAGATCTAAATTTTTAGATACGGGAGGGAGGCTATTTATTTTTTATTTTTTTCTCAAAATCTTAAAACATACTCCAGAGACAAACAAAAATAATTTTCGTTTAAATCTAAAATATCTAACAGAAAACATTTTGATAAAATGTTTGATAAATGCTTTTTAAATGAAAATTTCAGTGATGGGGGAGATGCCTGAGAACACAGAATTTTTATATATTTGACCTAAAATACATTTAGTTGCAAGAATAATGAAGGAATAAATCATGGTTGAGTTTCTCACCTACCTCTCATCTATTATGCACTTGTGACTGTTATTTGAGTCCTTTACATCAGACCTGAAAATATTGTGCCAGACATTTCCAGAATGAGGTCCCCAGAGGGAGAACTTAGTGACACTACCCAACAAAATTCACCCTCTGGGGACCTCATTCTGGAAATGTCTGGCACCATATTTTCAGGCCTGCTTTACATGATGAGGGAAATATATAAGAGAATGCACTGGCTTACAAGGTCAATGTAAATATTGTTAGGCCAATGCATTCTCTTATATATGCGAGTCTCGCATATATTTCCCTCATCATGTAAAGAAGGCCTGAAAATATGGTGTCAGACATTTCCAGAATGAGGTCCCCAGAGGGTGAATTTTGTTGGGTAGTGTCACTAAGTTCTCCCTCTGGGGACCTCATTCTGGAAACGTCTGGCACAATATTTTCAGGCCAGATGTAAAGGACTCAAATAACAGTCACAAGTGTATAATAGATGAGAGGCAGGTGAGAAACTCAACCATCATTTATTCCTTCATTATTCTTGCAACTAAATGTATTTTAGGTCAAAAATATATAAAAATTCTGTGTTCTCAGGCATCTCCCCAATCACTGAAATTTTCATTTAAAAAGCCTTTATCAAACATTTGATCAAAATATGTTCTGTTAGATATATTAGATTTAAATGAAAATTATTTTTGTTTGTCTCTGGAGTATGTTTTAAGATTTTGAGAATTTTTTTTCTAATAAATAGCCTCCCTCCCGTATCTAAAAATTTAGATCTAATTGCCAGAAAACACAGATATTTATGTTAATGGTCTTAATGCCAATGGCGGAAAGAGTATGGCATAGCTCACTGGTTAGTGTGCATTTAAAATTTTCATCAGTACAAGTTTTCTATCATGAGATACCATATGAAGTTTTTACCACGTGTAAATATGTTGAATAGCCATTCTGAGTGAACATGAGGAAAACTGTAGCAGTAACCCAGAACTGGAGTAATTGGTGCACAATATTAACCCTTCCATGACTGGAGGTCCTGAAATTTTGCTAAAACCATATGCCAATGCATGTCTCCCATAGGAAGCCTTGTATAAATAAGAAAATGCATTGGCCTAACAATATTCAAGTTGACCTTGTAAGCCAGTGCATTCTCTTATATATGCGAGACTCCCTATGGGAGGATGTTTATTGCTGCAGCAGTGCAGCTCCCGTCATGAAAGGGTTAATGACTGACATGGCCTTGAGGGGGTTGGCAGAAGACAGTCTGCCCTGACAATGTCATCCCCTCGAAAAAACAATATAAGATAACTATTAAATCTATTCTGTACTGATGATTATTGTGTGTATTGGAAAATTAAATATCCTATCCTATCCCAGTGTTAATATTATCTAGCAATTGAAACTCCAGATGTATTGAAATTTTGAGACTTACCATTTTCTTGGTCTTTTTTAACAATCTTTCGTTCATCACCGAAGGCCTTTAGCCACCTGGCTTTTTCAGCCATACTTTTTGTGTAGAGGAGATAGCACTTATCTTTGGACTTATCTAATAACTTCCAGCCATTTCTGACAGTCACATTAAAATGATTGTCTACAAAGGAACAAAAATAACCAATATAATACTAAACAAGGGAATTTGGGCTCTTTCAATACACAATATTTCATGTCAAATTAAGAATTTATGCAGGGTTCCAGACTAAGCATATATTTTAATCAAATTAGCAGGTATTTCAAAACATTTGGTCAACACTTTCATGATGGGAGCTGCACTGGTGAAGCATGGAATACACTGTGCCAGTGCATTCTCTTATAGGGAGCTTCGCATATATAAAAGAAATGAACTGGCTTACTTGGTCACGATACATATTGTTAGGCCAAAGTATTATCTTATATATGTGAGGCTCCCTGTGGGAGATAAGCATATATAAGGGAATGCATTGCTACCGGGTTTTCAAAAAATTTCAGGAAGTGCCTTATCACAACTGTATCCATGCGTGAATGATAATTCCCAAACATCGCCATAAATTCTGTGTGGAATTTGACATGACATATGACAGACATGGCTTAGAGACTTAAATAAATTAATTTCCAAATTACAGATTTTACAATCTTGTTAGTGTGAGAGTTGATCTGGTTCCTTTTTTTGTAAAGCTGCCTTTAGTTACTGAATATATGTGGAAATAATCAGCAATAAGGTATACAATGCGGTGTGATTTTAGAATCACCACGATAGTTTTATAAACAAATACCGCCAAGCACTAGGGGAGTCCATTCAGTAAAGAAAGGATAAATATACTCACCTCTGCCATCAGGCAGCGACAGTATTTCACATTTGTTGAGATCTATTCTGCCTTTGTAACAGAAGGCATTCCTTTTCAACAGATCCTGAAATAAATGACTGGCTGAATGATTGACTGAAATTTACAATGCTTCCAATGACAACAGTTATATTTTGCCATGTCAGAGATAAATTTGCAGAACAAATTCTACACAGAAGTATTAATCCCATTGAAATACCGAAGATTCTGAAACAATGTGCATTAAATAAATCAAGTTAAACAGACAACACATTCTAGCAAAGGAGGTATTCTAACCATTTAATGTCAAATGGTAACAGAAAGCTTTTAAAATAAAATCACAACTCTGTCTAACCATTAAAAGTCAACTCAGAAAGTTTTGTTTTAAAACCCCAACTTGGCGGTGATTAATAGACAATGGGCTTTATAAATATACTTTCGAAAGATACCCCTACTCCTCGGATAATTGCTTAGTGCCCTAAATCTACTGATATGTATAAAATACATTCAGATTTATTCATTATTTATATATCAGAACTTTTATGGCTTAAGTAGTTTTTGATGTATTCAGGGCTTCTGAGTCTTTCAATATCATCTCCAGTAATTAACTAACAATTTAGCTAACACTTAACGCTTATGGTTGGCATAATTTCACTATCATGGGCCAGTGAAACTGACTGTTCAGGCTATCAGTTCCCAGTTGAAGAAATTATCTTACTCTTGACAATGTGAGTGTTACATGTGGTTTGTATGAAACATTGAGATAAATAAACTATTGGTGTTGCTAAATTGGGCTACAATAAAATGTGTGATTGTTTTCATGCATCATAAACGTCACTCCTCACAGATCTAGCCCTGTATCCGTACTTGACAGACAAGATTAGATACAATAGCTACTACCTATACCATTGACCCTTTCATTACTATATGGATTCTCCCACCCAGTTATAAAACTATACATTGGAAGGGTCTATTATTCATCTGGAGGGATGTTAAGGAAATATAAGCAGACGACAGTTAATAAAAGTGCAAAAAGGATTCCTATTAATCTTTAGTGGGAAATGTTCAGATAATAAGTTCGACAAATGGCCGATTGTTGAACTTATTATTTGAACATTTCCTTACGGAACTAATTGTCAACGAGTATTTAGTACAGAAAGGGTTAACCCTTTACCCAACAGAAGGGCCCTGTGCCAATGCATTCTCTTATATATGCGAGTCGACCATAGGTCGCCTCGCATATATAAGAGAATGCATTGGCTTAACACATTAAAAATTATAAAATTGTTAAAGAATGTAAAAAAAAATGGTAAAAAGTGTTAAAAAAAAGATTTGTTTTAGGCCAATGCATTCTCTTATATATGCGAGGCGACCTATGGTCGACTCGCATATATAAGAGAATGTATTGGCACAGGGCATAACTGTAACCATCACAATGTGGTCAATGAGCCGGTTCCAATGATATCCATATTTGTATGGTTCTATTGAGACAGACCGAAGATATTTTAGGCTGTTGAAGCTTTATTTGGCCGGTTTGTTGGGTAAAGGGTTAAACTAAGTCACTCATCAGACTCTTCATATGCGCTTTAAAGTATTACAGTGTTGGCATGTGTTCACAAAAGAAATTTCATATTTGTAATAATACCTACAACAAATGATCATACCTTTTTACAATAAATTAGCACATGATCGAAAAGGAAGAAGTATCGCTCTTGTGACCAACCATTTGAGTTGATTTTGCAAACTTCACCGGAATAAATGAGTTCTGAACTCGACTCCAGCAGATCTGGCCCCTGAAATAATGCAAGAAATTTGTCAGCTTTATGTTCATATACAGTAATGCCCTAAGTAATTGACTCATTTCTTTAACCACAGCAGAATTATGGGTAACTTTTCAGGATTTAGTCGGAAATATGGCTTGTTGCCATTCATCGGAAAGCTCTCCCCGAGAGCTTTCTGATGAATGACAACAAGCCATATTTCCGACTAAATCCTGAAAAGTTACCCATAATTCTGCTGTGGTTAAAGGAGTCGATTACTTAGGGCATTACTGTAAATGTTTATGTACACAACAACAACATCAAACTATGAATGAGTTTCTCGGAATGCACTATTAATCTGTTACAATACATATTATTTAGTTTCTTCATGTTTGGGTGCAAGGTAAGATGCACTTTCGATAGCACAGCCACATGTGCAGAATGCTGTCTCGGCAATGTTTTTTTTATTTTATCTAGTTGTAGATCGCTGCAGCAACATCTAATTCTGCAGTGAGAATATTCTGATCACCATCAGCAAAGATTTCTTCTGCAGTGTTTTGGGTTATCTCTCTTTAGATGTATAACAGCTACTACAACCGAGCAAGAATCATGAGAACATTGGGTGCTAAGCAAGCCTTGAAATAGTGAGCCTGTCATTTGCAGAATGAGGTCCCCAGAGGGTGAACTTAGTGATGCTATCCCGCATAGCGGGCTAGCATCACCAAATTCACCCTCTGGGGACCTCATTCTGCTTAGGCCTTAGCAGAATGAGGTTCCCAGAGGGTGAATTTGGTGATGCTAGCCCGCTGTGCGGGATAGCATCACTAAATTCACCCTCTGGGAACCTCATTCTGCAAATGACAGGCTCACTATTTCAAGGCTTGGTGCTAAGTGCACTTGTTACATAGTTTGCTCTTGAAATGTTATACATACCTCCCAATCTTCCACTGTTTGTTGCCATGAGGCTATTTTTTCTATGCTTTCTAACTTTCGTTTCCTCTCATTAATCATGATGGCTATTCGCTTCATTTCTTCATCAGCCTCCTTCACATTGGCATGGTCTGGATGGTCCTTAGATGTGTATTTGAGGAGTTCAGCTAACTGTAGATGGTATTTACATATCTTTTGTACAGGTGTGAGCAAGAAACCTTCAAGCGGTATTTCTATCATTTGTTGTAATAATCGACAAGCCTGAAATGAAACAGATATATCCATCATTAATACTAACAAAAGCATTGCTAGGTCATGGCAAAATACGCCTGTGGTAATTGCAACAAACGGCCATAACGAGTAATCCATATGCCAAATTTGAAAACAAGCAGATAATTATAACTAAAGCTATCATCTGGAAATCAAATTGATTGTCAAACTATAAGTCAAGAAGGACAATAACCCCAGTTAAAATTAGCAGACGGAACTCAAATTCAGAACTTTTTCATGCGGCTAATCCACATACAAAATTTGAAAATAGTCAGACAACTAAAACTAAAGTTATCGTCTGGGAAAAAATAATTGGCAAATTCAAAGTCAACAAAGAACACAACTCTGGAAAAATTGGCGGACGAACCCAAATACGAACTAGACCTGAATTTTAGGCAAGTAAACTCACATACCAAATGTAATACCATTCAGTTCAGACTTGCTAAAGCCTTAACCCTTTCATGACTGGAGCTTCCTGAAATTTTGAGAAAACCCTGTGCCAATGCATTCTCTTATATATGCAAGTCTCCCATAGGGAGCCTCTCATATATAAGAGAATACATTGGCCTAATAATATTTACCTATACCTTGTAAGCCAGTGCATTCTCTTATAAATGTGATATACATAAGAGAATGCACTGGTACAGGGACATTTAATGCTGCATCAGTGCAGCTCCAAGCTGCGAAATAGGGTGTCTGTCATTTGCAGAATGATGTCCCCAAAGGGTGAATTTAGTGATGCTACCCCACATAGTGGGCTAGCATCACCAAATTCACCCTCTGGGGACCTCATTCTGCAAATGACAGACACCCTATATCAAGGCTTCAGCTCCTGCCATGATAGGGTTAATATTAGGCAATCATACCTCAAAGAAGTGTCGACATTTTTTATTGCGCTGCAGGTCTCTCAGCTCATCACAGGCTGATGGATGGTTGTTACAGTAATCAGAATATATCTCAAAACCCTTTTTCTGAAAGAAAAACAAACCAATAAATTAAGTGGAAATCAGATTTAGGCTTTAATGGAATGGGACTTAAGGCTCTTGCAGTAGGTAAACGTGTAAATAATATAAAAAATCTGTAAAAACATCACCACTAATTATCAGAATATGGAGAAATAGATCAACTTTATAGTTATATTCATTACTGATAGTTCTCCAATAACAAAATATCATGTGTTGAAATAACTATTATCTAAACAAAACTGTTACAGTATTTGTCAACAAATATCGTTGAATGTATATTAAGTTAAAATATTTAGTCTGGATATAATTTTCTGAATATTTTTCAATGTTTTACCTTTTCCAATGTGTACCGCCATCTGTTGATTAAACTTTGGTATCTTATTGGACAAATTTGACTTTTATCGGTAATTCCACTGTAACACTAATGTTTACATAACAATGGTTTTTTGGAGAGTTATTAATAATGAACATAAGTACAAAGTCAATCTATTTTCTCATGTACTTGCAGATGATAGTTCATCACACTTCAAAACAGAATCTCGCTGACAAATTGCATTTCGCAACGAAAACTAGTCCGAGTGCCTTATGAATAATTTATTCATATACACTCGTTCTCAAAGTTCTTGATTTTATTCTACTTTATAGTGTATGTAACTTATTTTTAAAAGAACATGGCTTCATCTAACATGGCATTGCCGTCAATTAGTTTCACTAGTGCTGCAACAGATTCGAGCATGGATATTATTGTGATTCTCATAGAAACATTAGGAAGGAATACAAAAAAAAGTAAGTTAAACCAAGGCAAGGTTTGTCTCTGCAGATATCGAAAAAGAACTCCTTATTACAAATAATACAGGAACCAGAGTACTAAAGTACTAAAGAGTACCAAATCTGAATCATCCAGATCCTAAATAGTGATCATATGATGATGAATATAGCACACCTTTCCGTAAAAAACGGGAAAAACATGTGATTTATCTGCTACAGATGCTTACACCATCTGGTCTCAATAGTCTAGACCAGAGCACATTCTTTTGTCTTATCTACTTCAAATACATTGAGTCCCTTTAATTAACTTTAGGAATATTCAACAAAATAATGGTCATATTATTGAATAGCATCAGCCTCACACAGAAAACTGGCAGTGTTATATGCACGATAAATTCGAATGCACTTGTGACTTTTTGCCTGATGCACCTATGAACACATTTATTAATGTACACAAATGATTGATGTCCTAATAGAGCTAAAAGGTGCATATTGTATTGTCTGGTTGTCACCAAGTAAACCTAGTAACCAGCAGGGGTGATTCAGTATGAGTATGGAGGGCTGGAAGGCGGACATGATGGGGCTCTGTCCTTGGCGAGACAATGTACATATAAATGAAATTAGGGTCATGCTCTCAATCCACAAATGGAGTCAATTTATAAATTTAATGTGATTTGGGGTATAATACCACCCCCCCCCCCCCAACCCAAAATAATTGTCAAAGATAAAATGATCTTAACTCAACAGTTTGTCATGTTTATTTATGATGACATGCTGGCCGCCCCAGAATCTGTTCCATAACCTCTCCAGTCCCCACATAGGTATGGCCACCAACTTTTACCCTGTCCAGTTGAAGCTCAGCAATATGCCATAGGCATCTTAATTATGGAGTCATAAATAGAGTGCAGTGAATTTGTCACTGTTCGTGTTAACCCTTTGAGTGCCAGGTCCGATTTTTGTATCTACCCATATACCCTGTGCCAATACATTCTCTTTCATCATTTGTTCTTATTTTTTACAATTTTTTACAATTTTAATAATTTTTTCTTATATTCTTTAACAGACTTATTTTGTAGGTTTAGTGCCAGGGAATCTTACGTTTTTCATGGGCATCAAAATTATTACTATGAATACTTGGTGATAGTTTTGAGTTATAACATGGCTCTAATGTTTTATCGAGTTTGTTTTTAAATTCGCTATAGCATGCTTAAGCATACCAATAAAAAATTCAACCCAAACAAATCTTTTTAAAAAAATTTTAGGGCCGATTTTACAGACCGTAAATTAGGGCCGATGAGATCGGCCCCTGGCACTGAAAGGGTTAAGGTTATTGCAAAATTAACGAGTGCACCACACAAGAGTATGGCCCACAAAGGTGGCTTTCTGCTGAGGTTTATCATTTTCTGATGTGTCTTAACCCGTTTATGACTGCAGCTTCCTGAAATTTTGTGAAAACCTTGTGCTAATGCATTCCCTTATATATGCGAGTCTGCCATTGGGAGCCTCGCATATGTAAGAGAATGCATTGGCCTAACAATATTTACCTTGACCTTATAATCCAGTGAATTCTCTTATATGCGAGGATCCATGCATATATAAGAGTCGCATATATACGAGAATGCAGTGGCACAGGATCTTTAATTCTGTACCAGCAGAGCTGGCATGAAAGGGTTAAATGAAGTTGTACAGTGGTATCAATGCAGTGGAGGCCTCCATTTATTTAGAGATCATACATATGCAGACCAGACCAATGCAAAGGGAAATAAAATAAATAACTTACATGATTGAGGAAACACTGTCCAATTTCACTTTTGTGTGGTTGATCTCGATTTATACAGGTTTCAAGTTCAGACACAAGTTTACTGGCAAACTCATAAATTTCTTCCATGTTCCCAAATATGGAGCTTATCTTCTCTTCAGGAAATGAGTCGGGTCTCTTCCTCATCTGCTTGATATAACCCTGGAAAGAATGTTTGTGTTTATCACTAGAAATCAATAGCAGGTTTTTATTAACCCTTTACCCAACAGAAGGGCCCTGTGCCAATGCATTCTCTTATATATGCGAGTCGACCATAGGTCGCCTCGCATATATAAGAGAATGCATTGGCTTAACACATTAAAAATTATAAAATTGTTAAAGATTGTAAGAAAAAATGGTAAAAAAAGATTTTTTTTAGGCCAATGCATTCTCTTATATATGCGAGGCGACCTATGGTCGACTCGCATATATAAGAGAATGCATTGGCACAGGGCATAACTGTAACTATCACAATGTGATCAAGGAGCCGGTTCCAATGATATCCATATTTGTATGGTTCTATTGAGACAGACCGAAGATATTTTAGGATGTTGAAGCTTTATTTGGCCGGTTTGTTGGGTAAAGGGTTAAGGTCACATAATCCCAGCTATTGCACTCACCACCCACATATTTAATTGATTGGAAACACAGCTTTGTTGATAGTGCATATTGCAGGAATTCCCCATTCCTTAACACCCAAATCAAAGGTCATTGAGTCAAATGCAGTTCTCACTTTAAAATGGACAGACCGAGCACTGACAAATTACAAATTTCAAGAATAAAATTTTGTTTAACCCTTTACCCATCAAACCGGCCAAATAAAGCTTCAACAGCCTAAAATATATTCGGTCTGTCTCAATAGAACCATACAAATATGGATATCATTGGAACCGGCTCCTTGATCACATTGTGATAGTTACAGTTATGCCCTGTGCCAATGCATTCTCTTATATATGCGAGTCGACCATAGGTCGCCTCGCATATATAAGAGAATGCATTGGCCTAAAAAATCAAATTTAACACTTTTTACCATTTTTTCTTACATTCTTTAACAATTTTTAATGTGTTAAGCCAATGCATTCTCTTATATATGCGAGGCGACCTATGGTCGACTCGCATATATAAGAGAATGCATTGGCACAGGGCCCTTCTGTTGGGTAAAGGGTTAACAAGTAATTAAACTTAATTTATACTCAGATCAAAGAAATCAGAGGAACTCAGGAAAAATTGAAAAAGATAACTAAAGTCAAAATTTTCTCACTGAATTATAAACATGTTTTCATAACTTGATAAAGTATCTGAACATCTGTTTACAGTACTTGTCCATCAAATTTGTTTTCTTCAGGGGACTATATATATCAGCGGTGTCCTTTCGTCTGTCATTTCACAGATGGTTTCCGGATGATAACTTCAGTTTTAATTATCTGATTGTTTTCCAATTAGTATGTGGATTACCCCTATGAAAATACAGGTCAAGTTCAAATATGGGTACGGTCCGACATTTTTGCCCGAGTTATGGTCTTTGTCAACTTAGAATTTGCCAATTATTTTGGTTTCTGGGTGATAACTTTAGTTTTAGTTATCTGATTGTTTTCAAATTTGGCATATGGATTACTCATATGAAAGTACAGTTCAAGTTTGAATTAGGTTCGGTCCGCCCATTTTAACTGCAGTTATGGTTCTTGTTGACTTATGATTTGAGAATCTGGGCCCAGTACGAACCTGGACTACATCCGATGAATTTTGCATGAAAACTTATAACTTGAGAATACATCTGATGAATTTTTAGTCATGATTCAGAAATACTCAACATAGACAGTTGGAAGCAAATTTTGATTCAATGGTTTTTCCCAAAATCAATTTTTCATTTCTAAAAAAATCACCGATCAATTAAAGCCACCTCATTCAGGGGACATGTGGGGCCATGATGTGGCCTAGTGGCCTTTTATTATTTTTTCGCATCCATGATTAGAATGAATATCTAAGAGTTATAGTAGAAGGTTCTGCAGTTTTGTCTTAAATAATAGAGTTACCTCCACTACATCTCGTAAGTGTTTAACATATTCCCGCTCTGCGTGGATGATCTCATTGACAACATTGGTCCTGGCTTGGTCCTTATCAATGTAGGCACAACCACAGTGGTGTAGTTTGGGACTGTGTGACACAGACTCTTCTAACTGTTTGGTGAATACTGTTTCAGACACTTCCTGGTTAACCCTCAGCTGCAAGAATAATAACATCATTTTAACAGTCTTTCAATTTTAGGGCCTGATATCATTCTAAGAACCATCGCTCCCAAAATTTGATCTTTTGTGAAGTTAAAGTGATGTTGAACAATCTGATGAGGTGTTCAGAACAGAATAGATTATAACAATGTCAAAATTTGCTATTTTCATTAGGTTGATACCCAAAATAGTCAGAATACAGCTAATCCGTGGTCCAATTATTGTGAAATTGCTTTAATTACTTGGATTTTGAAGAAAAAAAGTGTCACATATAATTTGCTATAACTTGTGAACCAAATAGGCATTTGAGTATTGACACTGACAAAAGTACGGTAACTGAGTGACTTAATCAAACATGCTGCATGTACTATTATTTTTAATCGATGAAACCAATGGGTGAACTTAGAAATTGTCAGCCACCAGCCAAAATTTGTAGCCAACAGATGCTATATAAATAAATAATATAACATCATGACGTCATTCAAGGGGGCTGGCAGCCAGCCATCGTAATTTGCTGGGGGCTCGGCATTGAACGAGTTAAATTATTAAATACATACTCTGACAAATGCTGCAGGGAACCAGCCTTCTTTGTCAGCGATGGCTCCCCACCACCAGTCTTTATCACTAACGTCTGTAACCTCAATCACATCCCCCGCCCTGAAGCCGAGCTCCTCTGGATCCATGGTAACGTGGTCCCATAATGCCTCAGCATAGATCAAACTCTCCTCCTCAAATGTCTAAAGAATTGAACAATAAAATTGTAAAATTAGGTCTGACAACAATGCTTGGAATGTCAGATGGATTCCAATAATCCAATAAGGCAACAGTAAATTACAGTGTTTTAACCTGTTCATGATGGGAGCTATGCTGGTGCAGAATTAAAGATCCTGTGGCAGTGCATTCTCTTAAGAGAATCTCCAATAGGGATCTTCGCATATATAAGAGAATGCACTGACTTACAAGGTCATTAGGTCAAGGCAAATTTGTTACGACAATGTATTCTCTTATATATGCGATGCTCCCTGTGGGAGATTCGCATATATAAGAGAATGCATTGGCAGAGGGTTTTCAAAACATTTCAGGAAGCTCCAGTCATAGAAGGGTTAATAGCCTTTTACGAACCCCTCCTACAACCTTTTCCTCAATATTTAAAGGCCCACTTAATTTTCGAAACCCCAGATTACTTTATGTAAAATATATGCCATATTATATACCATTTGAAAGAGGAAGCTCCAAAACATGTATTATCAACTTATCCGGTGTAATAAACTGTGGACATGTTGTTTTTATTGAGTTGCCAACGCGTTTTGTCATCAAGATTGAAGTCAAAATCAGTATTATTTTCAATGCAGGGGGAATTACACTATATATTAAAGATAGAGTTCTTCCCCTTCCATTGAAAAAGTTTTAATTCTGTTGCAGTCTGGGTGCCAGAGGGGGGGGGGGGGGGAAGTAATTCTAGGATTTCAGAAGTTTTCTATTTCTCTGTGGGCATCTTCTGAGACACAGATGTTTCAGATAGTGATGAATTATACAGTATAGCGTATATGCCCAGGAACTGTGTTGTGGAAGGAATAATTTAAATGGCCTAGCACTGTGTTTCTCCACAGATCTGAGGCAATTATATGGCAGTGTACGTTAGACTGTATAGTATTTTAATCATATTTTATGGCATAGATTGTTATTAAAACCGTATATCAAGTCACTATAAAAATAATAATCAGTGACTCGAAAATTAAGTGGGCCTTTAAGTAGTGTTCGGTGCCTTTAAAAAAAATAAAACTTATTTATATGATTGGTTTATGTTCACACTGATTAAAATATGAAGTATGTTGTCACAGTAATGAAGAAAATATTTGACGGCAGAGTCCAATTAAGCTTTCATATAAAAATTCACAAAAAGTTTATACAATTTAGCAAAAACATGTCTCCGTACTTTGGGGAAACGTGAGCGATCTGATGTTTTCTTTGACCAATCAGCATGAAATTTGGCGATTCATCTTCTGAGATACACTGCGTAGGATATGGTCCAAATCGGATGTAAGGATGAAATGTTATAAAGGCGAAAAATTATGACAAGAGATACATAGACATTGGGTTTTATATATATGGATAACTGGTGAGCCCAAATTACATGAATGTTACTTGAAGGCATGATCAACAAGAGATGACATCTGAATGCATGTACCGGTTGTTGTGAAATACAGGGGTTGACTGTTAATAATATTTTCTCCTCGAGTAAAATGACATTATGACACAAATCTGAAAGTGAAATAACATCCTGTTAGTGTTATTAACATGTTCAGACTTTTGGGACGGTGGATACAAATTATATTGTGATGTAAAACACTTCATGAAAAAAAAAAAATACACTATTTGAACATTTATTGTATTCTTCTCACCTGATCTGAGTTGGCCAGAGTGACCTGGGATGACCTTGTGCTGAGGCTCTTCTCATGTAAACTGTTAGCGTCCACAGAAAACTCAGATTCATCTGACGAGTCGACATCACCGTTCTTCTGTGAGGCACAGTCTTTTTGGTCCTCAGATTCTATAATTAAACAAATTTAATCTTCAGTCTGTTTGTTAATGTTTGTGAGGTATATAAATAAGAGTCAGACCATCCAGGAAGTCCTGAATGTTCAGTGATCCTGAATTTGAATCATAAATATTGAAAATCGGCACTTGTTGCCAAAATAACGTGAACGAAGTTGCTCTGAATTAGTGTAATTTTATCGCTGCCAACATATTTTTTTTAAATTCACCCAGAGGATGAGATATTTGTACTGAGCCTGTAAGCTTGGGAACCCCGAGTCTAATATCTTGAGTTTTCAACAACCATCATTGAATAACTTATGTCATGATACATGTATATTCTCTACTAAGATGTCATATCACAACTGTCTCAATTGTGGCTAAAGCGGTGATCACATGCAAAACACTATCCATTGTTAAGTCGGACCCTCTATAAACCAAATCCCTCTCCATACCGAATGAATGAATTTTTCGGTCCTGAATTTAAAACCCAAGTGCAAACTAAACACATCTGATATATCAAACCATTAATATCTAGTGAACTGGAATGTTAAAAATACTGACTAATTAAATCAAAACAACACACATTATGCATGTATCATATCGCTAGATCTTTGAAGTTTATACTTACCAAACATGTGAGAATATTTCTTTTTTCTGTGTAATTTATCTAAACATTCAGGCATACTATGTGACCGGATAACATGAGCCAGATGTTTCTTCTTGTGGCGGATTGGAGGGCTTCTTTCTAGTCTAGATTTGATGGGGTGAGGTGTTGACATCTGCAATGGAGATAATATAAGATAGTGAAATAGATATGAGTCATAAGCATACTCAATGGATGAGCGCATGCTATTTCTGCAAAAACTGCCAATTAAAAGACGAATATATAATTAAACCATCAATATTTTCTAATGTTATTCACCTTAATGTTACGGTTTGCGACATAGATAACAAACATGATTCATATGGAAATCTATCTGATGATAAGTAAGACAACTAATGTTAGCATTTTCCTAACACCATTAGATGTAAAGAACAAAAAAAAACCAAGTTATTCAAAACAACTGATACCATTCACATATGGCCATGGTTAATTAAGTTTAAGTTTAGCATTATCCTGGATTCAGATAATTAAATGTGAAATGTGATGATCATTCATTATTAATTATTTTTGACAGGTTTCTTAAGTTACTTAATTAGTACAATGTAATTATAATAACATAATGTGTTTTAGGGACTCAGAGACTAAGAGTAAATTTTCCTACCAGTATGTAACCTTTCACAGGGGACACTTGAATGGAATTATGTATTGTGCCAATAATTAATCAAATGGGCTATTATTTTCTGCCAAAAAAAGAAATTTGGTGATTGAAGCTAAAGTTAAACATACAATTAAGGTCAATAAAGGTCTTAGCAGATATTTAGAGGTCATTACTTGGGTTAGTTTGATATAGCAATGATTGGGAGAAAGGAGAAGTTTAGATTCAAGGCCACTGAAGGTACGCTAGATTTGAAATCATAAAAATTTGAAAAATGCTTAATTGATATTCCGTACGTAACAATTGATAAGGTAAATATGCTTACTCTAGATCACAATCACAGCAATGTATGTGATAATGATGTTTAGCTGACCACAGGTTTGAAAATTAGTAGGATGTATTACTGAACAATTATACTGTGAGTTCACCTTTCTAAGCTATGGTGTCAAGTTACTATGAATTTGACAGCTAGTTCAATTCACCAGTACCGACTGTACCGGTAAGTCATTTGGTTCACATAACATGCAAGTACATTTGAATGGCAATGAATTTAATGAATGAATATTGCAATCAGGACAGTCGTCTAGTTGTTGTGGGACTTTTCCATCTCACACAACATAACTCTACAGTTGATTAAGTTGCGTGGACCGGTTCAAGTTTGGAAACAGTGACACTAAACCAAAACATATTAACCTGATCTCAAATTTAATAGGTCGGGCACAGCTTCAATATGAGCTAAATAGCATGTTTGGTCTATGATAGCTTGCTCGGGTTAATATAAAAAGTGTAAGCAAACCACTACATTTTGGATTTAGATGACTTGCGCATACAAAATTAATTGTTATTGGAAAGAGCAAGCTAACAGTTGATAACTGGGGTGTTATTTTGAAAGAATTGGTAATTTTTCATTATGCCAAAAAAAAAAAACGTCTCTGTTTCCGGTACCCGGCCTGGCTGAGATTTTCTTGCCGGCCTCAATTTTTTTTTTTTTTTCACGAAGTACATAGTAACCTGTCTGTCTGAGTTAATGGCTATGGTTTTCCCAATACCAACAGCAGAACTAACCACCAATCACATACACACCTGACGCATGTGTAGGCCATGTGCGCGATCGCGCATTCTTGATATAAATAAGACAACTATAGGTCGGCCATGCTACGCAGTGAATACCGTGGCTTAAATCAAACTCTACCCTGACGAGTCACTACGGAAATCCCCCCGTCTTTTGTGGGCTGTGTACAGTGTACAGTAAGACTGTACACTGCTGTGTATTTTAAAAAGTACAATGTATTAATATCTACCCCGGTAGCTCCCTTAACTTCCTTCGCCTAATTGGGGGCAAAACTTGCCTGAAAGACCATCTGTTCGCGACAAAATTAAACAGTGAAAAGCATGTGCGTTTTTGGCAGGAAAATGACAGTCCGTATTACGTTATCAGTCCTGGAAATTAGTGTCGTCAAAAGACGAAATCGTCATCAAAGATTAAAATGCATTGGCATCCTTGAATATTCACATAAACCCGATTTTAACCCACTTTAAATAAACAACTGTCTGTTATGAATGACACAACAACTGGGTCACTGTGTCACCAACCAAACACGTCAGTGGATCACGTGAATAAACTCTGTGTAACTATTTACGACAGACTCTCTTTGATGTTTTCCGACCAAGTAGCAGATACCACTGATAGAAACAACTCGCACTGAATTTTCGTGACAGGGAGTATAGTAAATATTTATCGCGTAATCGAGTCTCAAAAGTCACCTAAACAATGAAATATCGAGCTGGTAACTTCACGTACCGATGAATAAATCATTAAGCAACAGGTATGAACAAAGAAATACATTCCCCGCGTTATTTTTTCGACTTTATACGGTTCCCTGTCAAAACTTAAAAACAGTTCCTGGGTTTTGAACACAAGGAGTATGATCTCTACGGGCGTCAGCTTTGAGTAGAGATTCATGGCATGATCTAACTATGCAGGTGAGTCCATGTAACTGACCACATGATCACGAAGAACCTCGATCGGACTTTTGTACTCAATTCGAGGTTTAATACCTCAATTTCAGGATTTCCCTGACCTGTTAAAGCTGTTTATATTTATACGGTAGTCGGTACAATTTACTACAAAGGCTACATCGCAACATAAACTCACAACTTTATCAGATCTTTTAGATCGCAGCGGAGTGAGATAATGGTAAACTGGACGTCGTAGAACAACAGTGTAGGTATCTTCTCGGAGAAACTCATTATAATCGACTGTTTTAACGGAAGCCGACGAAGGTGAATTGTTATTGTTACATTTCGTTGAAGAATCGCCAGCAAAATTTCGATTCGGAACATGGATGTTTTCGAATCGTTCTGCTAATGAAACCCTCATTTTAACTACGTCTATAGGATGATTATACTGTGATGGTGCGATCGGCGATTATTATATGAATTGAGAGCACCCTTATTGCTCATAAAAACATAATTTTTGTCGAAATTCATCATGTAATTTATGTAAACAAAATTTAAACAGCGTTCCCGGAAGCAAGAGATAACCACGTGATTCACATATTTCGTACTTGAAATAATTCATACCGAAACCGGAATAGTAAGTTCATGGTAAAATCTAAGTCAAATGATCGGCGTGTGTTCAGATGCTATATTTCGCTGGTTACTATCGCGGCTAATACAGGTGTCCACTATAGCTAATCAACGCACATATATAACTGAGTCAAGGTAATCCAAATATACCATAATTCAAATATTCACAGATTACATGTAGATTTATATGATGATATCATGAACCATAGAATAGATAAAGACAGTGTGATGGGACTGGGGGCAATGCAACTATATCATTAACCTTGAGTAACAAACATCTTAAATCGATAACAAAAATCCATTCCATAAGTTACAATAATTTCTATTTAAAAATACATAGTCATGCCATAAGTGACAATTATACCATATTCATTTTTTTTTTCAGTGATATTTCCAATATTTCACATATTAGATTAAAGGTAAGTCATAAGAAAAATAAAAATAAAAAATAATGTGGGACAGGCGAGGCATACGTGCCAAATATGTACAAAGGATATTTGACAATATTTAAGACATGTATGCTATAGATGCAGTAACAAGAACAATCAAATGTTCAATACAATAAGAACCACCTCACTATATATGTACAGGTATAATGAAATGGAATTTGAGGTATATTGAGCTTAATGTCAACAGAACATATCCGGTTCAACACACTGATATACAGACAAAAAGTCAGCACAATGTACTCACTGCATACTAAGGAAAAATAAATCCATTTTGAAAACAATTGAGGAATTCCTTTCAAATATCAAAGAAAACACACAATTTCAAAGAAAACACACAATCCAGCTGTTAGAGGTGGACGCTCTGAACCAGGAAATGACCATCATATGTTGATATCACACCTTCCTGTGGCTATTTGACAAATAGACTGTCCCAGTGTCATTATAGGTTCATTAGTCCCTAACTAACTTTAGTATATGATCTATTTTGATTTATCTTCTGGGCATACTGGGATGTGTGGGTATTATGCAGAAATAATATATGTCAAACCTCATAAATGTCAGTTAGAAAATATTTCATTTTTTTTGGCTCTACTTGAGTAAATCATCAGCAATGATCCATGCATACAGCCACTTTACTTTATACACATAAATTTATTGACAGAAACTATAAACCTAATTTTGTGAATTATTTTTACAATGACAATTTAAAAATTTAAATATTTTATGGATATTATTAGTTAATTTTAACATTAGGAACTTGAATTCATAGCTCTAGCATCTAAACATATTGATATTAAATTTTAATAGCAAATCCTAGCATTGATGGACACGTATATATCTGGGCTACATTTTCAACTTAAAAAAGAGTATTTTGGAAGAATTCACAGCCTGTATATTCTTGCCGAAGCAAACATGCTGATATTACTTTTTCAATTATTTATCGTGTCCAATTATTTTTTAATTTCTTATTATTACCGCACAGGTCCCAAATAACCAACAATAAGACTCATATTAAGATTTCATTCTGGTATTATTGATCATTTAGTAATTTAATACTGGAAGTATGACAGGCAATAATATCATATCTAAAACATGTATATATATTGTTGGCAGGGATGGGGTAAAGCATGCAATTATGAAATGTTAGAAATTTAGTAATACACATGTAATTGTTTGTGAACAAAGCCAAAATCTGTATCAGAATTTGCTTACAAACAATGATTACCAGAATATTATTATTTTGGCAATGAACTGATGAACACAATAAATATATACAGAAAAATATGTGATGGGGTTTTTGTGTTTATAACACACATACTCATATCATATGCCTCAGTAGGTCTTACTTAACCTGAAGTGAATAATGGTAAGATCAATTTAATTTAGCAATTGAACCTTTGATAACTCAATATATTCTGCAGTTATTAGATTCCCATTCATTCATTTGAAGGGATTTTCAGCTAATAAATTGAACAAGCATTATTGTTTGTCGAACAAATTATCTTATTATCCCTACACTGTATTGAATGAATGGGAATCCATATTAACCCTTTCTATGCTAAATACTCATTGTTGAGTAGTATCTGAACATTCCCTTCAACAAATACGACTCCTTCTAGCTCCTTCTGCACAAGCCTTGAAATAGCGTGTCTGTCATTTTGCAGAATGAGGTCCCGAGAGGGTGAATTTAGTGATGCTACCCCGCATAGCGGGCTAGCATCACCAAATTCACCCTCTGGGGACCTCATTCTGCAAATGACAGACACCCTATTTCAAGGCTTGCTTCTGCACTTTTATTATCTGTCATCAGCTTATTCTTTCTGATGGATAATAGACCATTCCAATGTATATTTTTTATAACTGAATGTGAGAAATTGAGAATCCAAGTAGTATAAAAAGGGTTAAACATGTTTCTCTGCTTGTCATCTGATTTACATTGAACAACACATCAATGAGGAATAGACCATTCTAATGTATAATTTTAAAACTGAATGGGAGAATCCATACCAGAATAGATGGGTTAACCCTTTACCCAACAGAAGGGCCCTGTGCCAATGCATTCTCTTATATATGCGAGTCGACCATAGGTCGCCTCGCATATATAAGAGAATGCATTGGCTTAACACATTAAAAATTATAAAATTGTTAAAGAATGTAAGAAAAAATGGTAAAAAGTGTTAAAAAAAGATTTTTTTTAGGCCAATGCATTCTCTTATATATGCGAGGCGACCTATGGTCGACTCGCATATATAAGAGAATGCATTGGCACAGGGCATAACTGTAACTATCACAATGTGGTCAAGGAGCCGGTTCCAATGATATCCATATTTGTATTTTTCTATTGAGACAGACCGAAGATATTTTAGGCTGTTGAAGCTTTATTTGGCCGGTTTTGGCCGGTTTGTTGGGTAAAGGGTTAAGACCAACCTGAAATCTCACCGCGAGTAACGAGTCAAGTTAAAATAGTACATCACATTCCATACAGCAAAAAACAAATAATCATAGCATGCCTCAGGCTAAACAGAAAACCACATAGTAATCTCCTACATGCATCACGCAATCTAACTCTAACATATTTAGTGGGATATGGGGGATGTAAGATTTAGGTTATGATTATGGCTCAGGTTTACCTGCGTCCAGAAAATCATTAACGTTATCTATTGATATGGGGTAACTTATTATATGGATATCTAAGTAATCAGTCTATGGCTATTGGTCTGTTGAATATAAATCTGCCTAGGGCGATGATAGTGATAGCCCCTAGTTTGTAGATAGGCTTAATGGAATGAAAACATATAAAGGCGATGTCTAAAGAGAATAGGAGATTATTTTTCTGAGACAGAGTGTCACTAAAGAAACAAGCAAGTCTGGAGTCAAATGTTAATCAAGTGTCAGTGCTGGCAGAAATTATGTTATTAATACACCCCTCCGGAAGTCCTGAACAAAATGTAAATTCTGGAAGGTATATTAACAAATTTACATTCATGATCATATTCATAGTCCTTCTCAATGTTATATTTATTGAATGGTAATTAAAAATAGAATTTTAACTAATATTTACCAATTATATACAATAGTATGCTATCTTATATATATAGTATTAATTAAAATTATAATTAATAAAGAAATATATATTAAACTTGAACTCTTGCAAACTGATCAGGACATATGAAACAACTTAGTGACAAAGTTTTAACACTTTCATGATGGGAGCTGCGCTGGTGCAGCATTAAAGTTCCTCCCATATGGAGCCTCGCATATATAAGAGAATGCACTGGCTTACAAGGTCAATGTACATAATGTTAGGCAAATGTATCTCTTATATATGTGAGGCTCCATATGGGATACTTGCATATATAAGTGAATGCATTGGCACAGAGTTTTCACCAAAATTTCAGGACGTTCCAGTCATGGAAGGGGTTAAGCCATGCAGGTTTGTGCCATCAAAATAAAGCATTCATTAAAATAGCGAAGTATACACAGTAATTGACGTCATGTTGTGCAAATAGAAAACAATTGATGTTTGTTTTTTGCATTTGCTAGGATTAAGATTGTGAGAATGCAAATCTGAAGGAATTTAATTCAAACTCCTTAGATAGGGAAAAAAACAATGGTATACTGTATCTTTACAGGGACTAGCCTTGAGGTGGCTTCATGCTAAATAACATACAGTAATGCCCTAAGTAATCGACTCCTTAAACACAGCAGAATTATGGGTAACTTTTCAGGATTTAGTCGGAAATATGGCTTGTTGCCATTCATCTGAAAGCTCTCCCCGAGCTTATTTTTGACTTTTTTTATTACAGAGTTTTATAATTTTGATCGTTTAATCATTTTGATTTATCCAAAAAAAATACAATTTAAATTTTGAATTTATTTTCAGATTGAACTCCTTGCTCAATTCAACCAAAAATTTCTAATTTTCTAAATTTAAATTTTGAAAAAATAACGCCGTTAATATAACATCAGCAGGGGTTTCCAAAGTTACCAAACCAAATTTGGTTGAAATTGGTCCAGGTGTCTGGGAGAAAGATCGCAAACAGACAGCCAGATAAACAAATCCTTCTCTTTTGTATATATAGATATCTCTCTAGTGATGAGATTTCACATGTTGAAACCATTGTTATGTAAACAGTACTGTTACAGTAAACAAACATCGCCAAATGTAATTCCAAGAGGAAAATCTGTGATTTCTGGAATAGTTTTCATTGATCTGACATTCTGTAACTTCATAGTTTGATAAGAATTTACTGTTTGTTGATAAAATGGTTGGCACTGCAACAGTAATGCTTACATAACAGAAGCTTTTAACACATTGAATTAAGAGTTACCAAAAATAAGGACCTACATGACATTGTAGTCTATATATTATGTTCGTTCATCTTTACCCACTGCAAATGACTTATGTCCCGTTAACCCTTCCATGACTGGAGCATCCTGAAATTTTGCGTAAACCCTATGCCAATGCATTCTCTTATATATAAAAAGGGAGCATCACATATATAAGAGAATACACTGGCCTAACAATATTTACCTTGACATTGTAAGCTACCTATGGGAGACTTGCATATATAGGAGAATGCACTGGCACAGGATCTTTAATGCTGCACCAGTGTGGCTCCAGTCATGGAAGGGTTAAATAATGTTTTTGTTAGTAGCTGAGAATGAATAATTAAAGGGACGCAGGGCCTTCAAAGTGGGTTCATGCGAAATAACATAAATGTCTATAAAAATACCATCATCAACAAGCACATGTCAATATAAATCGACGTTGACCTTATTTTCATTATAAAAACTCTCCATTGACAAGATTTCACATATCAAAACCATTGTTATGTAAACATTACAGTTACAGTGGCATTACTGACCAAAGTGCATTTAGTCCAATACGATACTAAAGTTTAATCAAAACTTGATGGAACGATGTGATTTATAAATGTTACTGTGATATATTCTCTATGAATATGAGCTAGGACTCTAATTTATTGTACAAAAACATAAATAGACTAAAATATTTTAGGTTATTACACGATTTGCAATGTTTGTTAACAAATCTCTGTAACAGTTTTGTTTACAAAACAATGGTTTCAACACACGAAATTTCATTATTGGAGATCTATCAATAATGATTATAAGAACAAAGTTTATCTATTTCTCCATGTTCTTCTTGGTGGTGATGTTTTTACAGACTATTATTTTTTTTTTGCAAATTAACCAATGCAAGTGCCTTGGGTCTGTTTAAATTATAAATCAGATACTTACCCTCCTGCAATAAGCCGCTGGACCGGAACATTTGTCTATATTATGCAAGTCTAAGAGATCACCAATAGAGGAGGACTTGAGGTTAGTATCACTTCCAAACTGCTTCATAGCTTCAGGTATCACAGAACTCCCACCTGTTTGTAAATTAAAAAATCAAGCTATAAAAATCAGCAGGTACATGAACCATGTCTGACAGGATTAAACATATGTTAAGGCAACACCTAGGTTATTATTTAAAGGTGGTCTATGCCCTCAGGGCTGCCAGATGCAACAGAGTCTATTCACAATATCTCTACTGACACCTGACATGGCTTTTCTATATCACAACTTTGTTATAAAAGTTCAGCATACAATACAACAGATAAGTGACCAAGCCTTTTAAATAGTGTGTCTGTCATTTGCAGAATGAGGTTCCCAGAGGGTGAATTTAGTGATGCTATCCCGCATAGCGGGCTAGCATCACCAAATTCGCCCTCTGGGAACCTCATTCTGCTGAGTTGTAAGCAGAATGAGGTCCCCAGAGTGTGAATTTGGTGATGCTAGCCCGCTATGCGGGGTAGCATCACTAAATTCACCCTCTGGGGACCTCATTCTGCAAATGACAGAGACCCTATTTCAAGGCTTGTACAATACAACAGATAAGTGAGTATGTACATGTATTAATATGAAGAGGGTCAAATTTCTCAAGACCCTATGAGTCTTAGAATTTATATACTGATTTGTATAAGAGTAATTATTTCATAATCTTTAAGAATGTTAGTACTTAACCCTTTACCCAACAGAAGGGGCCTATGGTCGACTCGCATATATAAGAGAATGCATTGGCACAGGGTATAACTGTAACTATCGCAATGTGGTCAATGAGCCGGTTCCAATGATATCCATATTTGTATGGTTCTATTGAGACAGACCGAAGATATTTTAGGCTGTTGAAGCTTTATTTGGCCGGTTTTGGCCGGTTTGTTGGGTAAAGGGTTAAATATAAAACGTCTTGATATCCTACATGTACAATAATTCCATAATTGACTCCTTAACCGCAGCAGAATTATGGGTAACTTTTTCAGGATTTAGTCAGAAATATGGCTTGTTGCCATTCATTGGAAAGCTCTCACTGAGAGATTTCCAATGAATGGCAACAAGCCATATTTCCGAAGTGAGAGCTTTCCAATGAATGGCAACAAGCCATATTTCCGACTAAATCCTGAAAAGTTACCCATAATTCTGCTGTGGTTAAGGAGTCGATTATTTAGGGCATTACTGTATACATGTGTCATGCTCATTGATTATATATTTTATTTGGGACAAAATAAATATTGTTTAAACCAAAGGTCACTGTATATTTTGTATATAAATATTCTGTCCATCTTATGTATATAATTTCGTTTTCTCAATATCCATTCATGTTATTTAATTGGATCAGAGAATAAAGCAATTCAACGCACTTCAGAAAGTCAAGAATAACACACTGGCATCTTATCAAAATAAGCATTCTATGATCACCATACACAATGTTGTGGTTTACAAAAAATATTTACACAAGGATATTCCAGCATTGGATTTTTAAAACACCTTCATTGCACTTGGAATTCCTTTGCAAATTTGTGTTTACTTTTGCTCAGGAAAGTGATAGAAAAACAAAACCCAGAGCATTGCGGCATTGCCTGGCTTCGCGCTCTCTGCGTTTTTATCTTCGGATGCACCGGGCCTCATGGAGACCTACAGCAGACATAGATACAAAAATCTTATAAATAATTCATATGTAACAGATTACTGATATATCGCATCATGTCTTCATCAAACAGGGCCGATAATTAAATTGTTGCACCTGCAGGAGTTCTAAAAGATGGCATATAACTTTGATATGAATAAATCAGTTATTATCTGGTTTGTTTGTGAAGTTTGATTCCAAGCCTGGTAATAGTGTGTCTGACATTTGAAGATATGAGGTCCCCAACAGGTGAATTTAGTAATGCTACCCTGCACATCGGGTTAGCATCACCAAATTCACCCTCCAGGGAACCTCATGCTAAGGCCTCATCTTCTAAGAAGTATCTACATGTATAGTCTCAAATTAACATTATTATTAGTTAATTTCACCCTTCTGTTCTGTTTCTATATCCCCTAATTTTCAGACGATAAAATGCATAATCGAGGTGATTAATGGGTGAACATCACCAACTTCAAATGGGGAACTTCAATCTGATCCTATGTCTCCCATAGCAGTTGAGACCAAGGCAGAATGAGGTTCCCAAACAGTAATTTTTGTGATGCTAGCCTGCCATGCGGGATAGCGTCACTAAATTTACCCTCTGGGGACCTCATTCTGCAAATGTCAGACACACTATTTCCAGGCTTGTTAGATTCATCATGCAATGCTTCCTGTCTGGATGCTTTGACCTTACAAGAGTTTAAGCAAAATATATCTGAGCAATTGAGTGCGAATACATAGATAGCTTGATTCAGACATCAGTTCCTACACAGAAGGCATTAAAGTCTTTTATATTAACATTAAGCGCCATTAACACCTACTCTGACTTGTCTCTGACTGGTCATGGAAACACGAAGTGTCATCGCTCTTTGATGTTCCCACAATTAACATAATAAATAATAACACCAACAAATAATGTGATGATTGCGCGGTTCATTATCAAGCATAGTTTAGCATACACTATTACTAGAAAGGAATTTCATTATTGGACCCGGGGGAGGGGGGATGCAGGAAAAACTTCAGGATACAAGGTCACAGTGGGTGGGTGTGTCTGAGCACCGAAAGAAGATTTGTCCAATGCCATGTAAAACATTTTTCCAAATCCATGTTTAAAGACAAATTATGACTGCTAAAATGGTTTTAAATGTACATGCTTATAAACTGGACCAACTTCGGACCAATATAGAGCATTAATGAAGAGAAAGGGCTCCTAGTTTCAATATTTACCCAATATTTATTCTTTTATAACACAATATCATGGGGAGGGTCTACTGGGACATACTGATATAATGAAAAGCTGAGTAATTGAACATAGCATGCTAATTATTACAAAACAGGTATTTGTCTTTGAGAAAATAACATTATATTTTGAGATTACTGTTTCTGCCACATACGCTTGTAATGTTTTCCACTGCCCACTCCCCATCCAAACACGCACTGCCTTTATGCACCATCCATATATACATGTCAGCTCTATACATCATGGTAGTATACATGTGTCTCATGTATACTACAATGACATAAAGCAGGAACATAGATGTAAGTATTGGACCTGTAAGTTGGAAGGTGGAACAAATGTAGCTTGGATCAACATCCTGCTATCCCCTATTTGATTATATAACTGCTACAGTTCTATATATTAAACAGCGCCACCACTTCCCACTATAAATGGAATTCCATATGAATTAAGTGAACTGTATATGGACTGTAGAAAAGTAGCTAAAAACATTTGAACAATATGTTGAGGAAATAAAACACAATATTTATTTTTCTGTGACTTGTGACTCAGAAGAGAGGAAATATGTGTGAAACCTGATTTCATTGACCGTAAATATGAAATATTTACTTTAAATTTTTTTAATTTGAAGGTATTTACTGGATATATAATAAATCGAAACAGGATTCATGAGTCAAATACAGACTACTTCCTCCTAGAACAGTACATACAGCATAATGAAGTGGGTGCAGTACCCTTATCGTCTGAAAATTAGGGGATATAGAAACAGAACAGAAGGGTGAAATTAACTAATAATAATGTTAATTTGAGACTATACATGTAGATACTTCTTAGAAGATGAGGCCTTAGCATGAGGTTCCCAGAGGGTGAATTTAGTTGTTGCTATCCCACACGGCAGTCGAGCATAACCAAATTCACCCTCTGGGAACCTCATTCTGCTTAGGCCTCAACAGCTATTGGAGGCCTAGGATCAGATTGAAGTTGCCCAGTTGAAGTTGGTGATGGTCACCCATTAGTCACCTCAATTATGCATTTTATCTTCTGAAAATTAGGGGATATATATATAGAAACTGAAGGGAAAAAGTAACTAAAAACGATGTTAATTTGAGACTACATGTATATATAGATACTTCCCAGAAGATGGGACCTACGCAGAATGAGGTCATCAGAGGTTGAATTTGGTGATGCTAGCCTGCTGTGTGTGTTAGCATCACTAAATTCACTCTTTAGGGACCTTGTTCTGCAAATGTCATACACACTATATCCAGACTTAGTAATAAAAGTGGGAGTCGTCCCCTTATAGGTATTTCTGTTATAACAGTAATATTGGGAAAGTAGAGCACATGTACAGTAATGCCCTAAATAATCGACTCCTTAATCACAGCAGAATTATGGGTAATTTTTCAGGATTTAGTCAGAAATATGGCTTGTTGCCATTCATCGGAAAGCTCCAATATTTATAGTAAAGATCAATTGAACCCTTCCATGACTCGAGCTTCCTGAAATTTTGCGAAAACCCTGTGCCAATGCAATGTCTTATATATGCGAGTCTTCCATAGGGAGCCTCACATATAAGAGAATACATGGTCTAACAATATTTACCTTGACCTTGTAGGCCAGTGCATTCTCTTATTTATGAGAGGCTCCCTATGGGAGACTCACATATATCAGAGAATACACTGGTACAGGGTCTTTAATGCTGCACCAGCACAGCTCCCATCATGAAAGGGTAAATTTAACTCTCATTGACAAACTCCAAGCTTCAACTAACCTTTATGAATGCCCCTACAATACATGTGATGGTGTGTAGTAAACATGAGTTTCATGTGTGTGTATAATCCTCATAATATCCAACCAGTTAAACATCCGAGCACATTCTAATCTTTCCAGCCTGTCCGTCCAGCCAACATATATTTTAGATATAAATCAATGAATACACATTTTTCGAAATACTCCAGATAAAATCAATTCCATGGGGAAACATTCCATATTTTGATCAATTTAATCCGCTTTTGTTAAAACCTCTCCACATAGCAAAGTGAAAATGGTTGTCCCAGATGTGACAGTGAATGTTATTAAGTGGCTTCAGTAAAGCAGTACTTATACAATGGGTATAATAGTACTTCCTCCTTATAAATGCACAGACCATGTAATACTTATTTCTATTAGCTGATTGTAATCCACAATTGCATCAACTTAGGTTTCAGATTAGACACCCCATCTATGGATATATGACAAAGCTATTCACCATTATTTCAGTATATCTATTCATGCATGTATGGATTATTACGATATATTAGGCAGCAGGAGTTATATTATGAACAATGCCTCCCAATAAATCATGCTGTGTCAGACACCTGTTAAATCTTACTACTAATGTCAGACAATATGATTTTACACCTCACATTAACCCACTCTACACCAAATGGATTCTCCCATTCAGTTATAAAAGTATACATTGGGACAGTCTATTATTCATTTGGTGGGGTGTTCGGGTAATAAAAGCAGACAACAGACAGAAAAGCAGAGCAGATAATTCATAATCATTGGTGGGAGGATTCCTCCCTGGGGAACTACTCGTCAATGAATATTTAGTATAGAGTGGGTTAACCCTTTACCCAACAAACCGGCCAAAACCGGCCAAATAAAGCTTCAACAGCCTAAAATATCTTCGGTCTGTCTCAATAGAACCATACAAATATGGATATCATTGGAACAGGCTCCTTGACCACATTGTGATAGTTACAGTTAGCCCTGTGCCAATGCATTCTCTTATATATGCGAGTCGACCATAGGTCGCCTCGCATATATAAGAGAATGCATTGGCCTAAAAAAAATCTTTTTTTAACACTTTTTACCATTTTTTCTTACATTCTTTAACAATTTTTTAATTTTTAATGTTTTAAGCCAATGCATTCTCTTATATATGGTCGACTCGCATATATAAGAGAATGCATTGGCACAGGGCCCTTCTGTTGGGTAAAGGGTTAAAACCACATGGCGGTTTGTACTCAAAAATACACCTACTAATATTCACTTTTGAATTTTACCTGGTGTCGAAATAGAGTGTGATAATTTTTTTTACATTATCTTGCACTTATCAGGATGGTGAAAATCTATATCTATATTTTGAATATCTGTCTGTCTGTCTGTCTGCCCATTGTAGAAATTAAGTGGAAACCATTTAGACTGCTCCAAATGTGTCCAACAAGGGTAACCTTTGACGAGGACGAAAGTAGTGCATGTTAAAAATGTCTAAAGTGATGCTGTCAGGGTTAGGGGCAGCAAAAGGGGGAGGGCAACACATTTTTGACATTTATTTTTGCCCAAACTTATATATAATCATCTTGATCATATAAGGAGTCCAATGGTGTGGTTTAACGATACCAAAATTGGCACTATTTGGTTACTTTTTAAAGGCAAACTGTCTCTATTTAGTGAATCAACTATATGAGGGGTACTCAAGCATTATCTGGAATGTAATTATAGACACATCACAAACTGCTATATTACTGTCATTATTTCCTGTATGACCAACACACTGCATTAAGTTTTTGGATCTAACGTGTACAAAAAGAGTCGGAATAAATGGGATATGTGCTCATCCACCTAAGTATAAAAAGAGTGCCCCATCTGGAGAGTTACCACAGCACATCCAGATATATAAAATAACTTGACTTTTTAGTAGCAATAAATTATTACTACATTTTTCAATAAAAATAACATTCGTCTACACTCAAGTTCAATGATAATCGATGTACCTATCAACAAATAATAATCCCATCAGATGGCATTAACATGATCACCACTGCCCCATTTCCTTCAGGCTAATTGTAACTACCAACAAGAGATGGACTGTCGTCCAGTGCATACCCCCTTGTGGCATACCGCCTAGTGTGGGCATATCTATAATTATGACTGATGGACACAAAAATCATTATATTCATATAAACAAAGATGAATAACTATAGAACGAATAACCAAAAACAAAACAGTGGTGAACATCCATACCAAATTTCATTGAGATCCGAGCATTACTGTTCAAGTTATCACCTGAACAGACATCGGATGGACCAAAAAGCCAACATTTCCATATAAACAAAAAATGAATAACTCTAGAACGGAAACTCGAACAAAACAATTGAATCCTCAATTGAATGTCACCATAATAGTGAACATCCATAAAAAAATTCATTGAGATACGAGGTCTACTGTTCAAGTTATGACCTGAACAGACATCGGATGGACCAAAAAGCCAACATTTCCAGATAAACAAAGATGAATAACTCTAGAATGGAAAAGCCGAACAAAACAATGGAACCCTCTATTGAATGTCGTCATAGTAGTGAACATCCATACCAAATTTCATTGAGATCCCAGCACAACTGTTGGTTATGACATGAACAGACACCAGATGGACCAAAAAGCCAACATTTCCAGATAAACAAAGATGTATAACTCTAGAATGGAAAACCCGAACAAAACGATGGACCACTCTATTAAATGTCCTCATAGTAGTGAACATCCATACCAAATTTCATTGAGATCCCAGCACAACTGTTGAAGTTACGACATGAACAGATACCAGACGGACCAAAAAGCCAACATTTCCAGATAAACAAAGATGAATAACTCTAGAATGGAAAACCCGTACAAAACGATGGAACCCTCTATTCAATGTCCTCATATAGTAGTGAACATCCATACCTAATTTCATTGAGATCCGAGCACTACTTTTCAAGTTATGAGATGAACAGACATCGTGCGGACGGCTAGACGGACGGACGGACGGGTGCAAAACAGTATACCGCCCCTTTTTTAAAGGGGGTATACCCAGGAGCAGTCATCTTCCATCATTGCTATAAAGATATCCACGACTGTAGACATGTCCGGATGCAGGGGGTGGTCTACCATAAACATATCACCAAAAAAAATGTAAAACAAAATTTGTTGTTGTCGGAAGTGTTATTCCGAGAAATGAGGTCACATCCATGAAGCCACGCAGTCTTAATGAGATATTATGGACGTGAAATTGATTAGTTAGTATTCCCAGGCTGTGGCAACTGGAGGAATGTAGCATTCTACTACCATTGCCGAAAATATAAGAAATCAACCATACCACTCCATAGAAAACATCGTCTTCACTACGCTCAATTGTAAATATCTACTTCTTGATTCGGGACGCAACTATCGGAAATAAACTAAATAAAACAATTTTCACCATCGAGATCGAGTCACTGAATTTAAAGGCATGGGCGGCATTCCTTGCAGAAATATTCATAGTTGTTCAAATCGCCTTCAACAGAAGGAATATTAAAATATATATAGTTTTGTTCATATGCCAAACATAATCAGCGCATAAATAGTCTATAATTCTATTGTCATCAAGACGTACGATGGTGTACGTAAACAAGAGCCTGCTCGTGTTACAGAAGTTTTACTTCTGTTTACAGAACACAGCGCAATTCTATTGGTTAATCACACCCAAATGATATTAACGCTCTTTATTAATTTCCATATCAGAAAAACAGTAACAAAGAATGCTCTTTATGTTTACCATATCTGGATCTAAACAAAGGCCAGGTTCTGTAACGTGTTATGCTTTTGTTTACATAACAAAGGAAACATTTGACAATAACATACTGTTTATGCCATATTTCTGTCTATATATTTACTAGCATTTCTGTTTATGGCGGTTTTTGACGGAGGTGAATATTTTAACAGCATACCCACCACCAACGCCGCCCGTATCTTTTATTAATATATAAGAATGACGATGTGTTTTGTCAATATCGATATCAAATTTGTAAAATGAACTACATTGAGTAAGATTTTCTCCTTTTCTATTTCATCACCATACCACAATGTTTCACATCACTTTAATTACTTACTAGTGCCGGCGGCTCATTCAGGATCCGCGCGCCAAGAGAGTTGTATCTCTGCTTCCTCAGTCTTGGATAAACCAGTGTATTACTTTTCAGAAGCAATAGATCCAAATGAACGATTAAGCAGCCATTCACAACCATTCATACGAATACAATTTATATTTTATATCCAAAACGTAACATTTTCACGACATCACACAATTTTAGAAACCTGGCTTGGTCAGACGTTGAATGCCAGTGGAAATATATGAGAAAATGCACTTGTATGCCCCTGGCTAGTACTGGTGTCACCACCTATGACTAAATCAACGTTGAAAGCCTCTGACGAGTTCAATCATCATTACCTCCGTCACCATCCTGACCATGTTGTAAATCACAACAATTTTTATTTTTTCCTGAACGGTACTAGCTAACGGTCTCCAGCATCTATATGTGCTTACCTCATGCATGGGCTACTTGCAAAGTAATATCCTTGTGATTTATGTGAGCAACATCGTACTACCTCCGCCATTGAGTTAGGTACCCGAACATAAATCTAACAACTTCATACACAGCAAAGTAATGAATGTATGAGCGCAGCTATAAAACATCAGTGATACGTAAATATTATTACTTCAGCTTTCTGTCCAAATTATTGACCATTTGTTCTCAGGGATTTCAGTTGAACTCCACAGAACAAACATCGGATTAGCTTCCCTCCAATTATAGTTCTATAAAAGGGAGTAAGAGTATTGATTCAATGATTTGATCCCGGATTACCCTCGATGTGTTAGGCGTCACTAACCACATAATAGGCAATTGGGGCTTTGCAGGAAAAACCAGATTCCGTTCACAAAGAACTAAACACTTAAATTGCAGTCTTACCACAAAAGCTATAATTAAGTTAATAACGTTTTCTGAACCAAACCAGTGCTTATCTTGTTAAATATGTAACTTTCGACCTTTTATTTTATTTTATATCTTTGATAATTTGGAGAGGCACTGAGGATGAAATTAGATCACAAATTTGGCAACACATTGAAATTGTTTTGCATGATTTATAGGACTAGTTTATGTCCTGGTATATAGTCCAACAGTGACTATACATATCTTTATCCCGTAGATTTTCGACTAATGTCCCGGATGATTTCTAACTTATACATACCAATGCAAGTGATGTAAAATCAAACTACACAATTATATTGTACATGTAATTGGAGGCCTTGAAACTTTCATGAATATATTTAATGATATTTATCTGAGGACTCAGGTATAATTATTTTAATATACATGTACGTTGTCCGATATACACATTTTCCATGCACACGCTCTTTATAGTGTAACGTATAGAGAACAAGAAACAATACTGTTTTATATCTTGAAAAATAAACACCATCACTGTGAATTATTATATGGAACAATGAACGGACGATCGTGTCCCGTGATCTAATCAGGTCAACACAAACTGCACAGGCGTTTTATGTATCTATGAACATGCAACACAGATACAGTAATGCCTGAAGTATATGACCATTTAACAACAGCAGAATTATGGGAATTTTTTCAGGATTTAGTCGGAAATATGGCTTGCTGCCATTCATCGGAAAGCTCTCGGTGAGAGCTTTCTGATGAATGAAAACAAGCCATATTTCCGACTAAATCCTGAAAAATTTCCTATCATTCTGCTGTGGTTAAAGTATCATACACTTTGGGCATTACTGTATATGAAATCGCTGCAATGAATATTTTATATACGACCATGCATGCAACAAAATAACACGTGATCATACATCTAAAATATAGAGTTTAGGGTCGAGCTGTGTGGGATGGCATCACTAAATTCACCCTCTTGTGACCTCATTCTGCAAATGTCAGATACACTAAATCCAGACTCGAAGGAGTGACAAAAGCTGTAAAAGCAGAGTTCAGTCCCTTCGATACGCTATGTTTGACCACTGCCGGTATGTGTATTTTCTTAATTAAATCTAACATTTTTTTATTGAAGTGTTCTGTCAGTTACAATTCATTCTGGCTTGATCTGGGTAATTTTCAAATGAATATGGACGGTTCAGTTTCTCAGAATAAAGCAGAATGAATTGTAACCTAAAAAGTCTCAAATAAATAAATGAGTGATTTCTTCACAATATGTTTAGGTGCTGGCAGCGTAAGTCCTGCGTAGCAGGGGACTGAACTCTACATGGAGTTTGGGAGTGACCTACCTAGATCTGACTTCGGGCGTTCACGACGCAGAACACATTCTTTGTGCTGGGTATCATCCAGTTCAGAAACCTGTTCCAAAATGTCCGCCCACCGGACGGTGGTGTCCGACTTCGGCCGCTCGACCTTCGGGGATGTCGCCCGGCGCCGAACTGTCATTTTGGTATCCTGAGAAACCTGCATCAAAGGTGGCACAATGTCAGCGATATTTCACAAGTAAATCAAACACAGGAAGGGCGTAAACCATTTCACAGTTGGCAGCGTAACCTCTCACACAAAATCTCGAAAAATATCTAATCTCCGAGAATGCACAGACACTTCAGCGGAGCATATCTCTTTATGATATCGGCTGCTAAAGCGATTAGAAATTTGGACGAAAAAATAACTTATGAAGGAACTTCCAAACATCAATAGCGAAACCAATTCATGACAGCCGAAGTTGAAGAAGTGCACACAGTCTCATACGTGTGGGCGGGTGAAAAAAATCTATATATGCCTCACTCCACGTACTATGAAGATAATCCTCCTTCCAAAGAACCAGATATAAACATGTAGATGGTAGCCAATAGTGTGTGGTGAAGGGTATCCAACAGTGTGTGGAACATATATAGAGCCAATTTTTATCTCAGTGCGGCTTACGTGATTGCCACAAAATATCATGTATAGATATAATTTTAGTCGACGATGATTGATATTCCGTTAGCAGATATGTTTTATCAACAACATTAACGACTTTATACGCATGGAGTATCGGGTTGGCTGCAGCGCCATTAAAAAGTAATCCCTGTGTTGTTTTGTTGATAGTGTAATTACACACTGTTTTACCTTAACTAAGTCTTGCGTGAAAACCAAAGGTAATCAATCATAGAAAGTTATTTGCAACAGGTAGTAGAAAAGAAATTATTGAAAGCCAATTAGCAATACGCCCCTGCGGAATGAGAGTTCATGATGGCTTTCAAGTATACGTTTGTCCATCCAGACATGCTTGTTGGTGATTATCATGTGAATGATAGACATGGCTGGCAACCATTTTTTAGTAGGAACCATATTGGCGGTGATACTGATAGCCTGCGTGATGAGCTTGGTATAATAAACAAAGTCATGTTATAACCTGGTAAATCGATATATAGGCTACGTACATACACAGTAAAGTTTGTCTGACAAAACTACAAGCAATTGCAGATGGCTCTTGATTGCATCATGTTCATTTATGAACGTCGGAAATGCGCATTCGATTGTCATAAACGCGATACGAGCTATATGAAGCCACGGTGCTTGCACGCTCGATTACTTGTTTAAACATATTTATTTACCAAAATAATATGGTGACGGGATTGGAGGACAAGTGCTTGCCACTTAGAAACCGCCATAAACAGAAATAATAGTAAAATAAAGACAGCTTTTGTTCTTATACCAGTCAGAAATATGGCATAAACAGTATGTTATTGTCAAATGTTTTTCCTTTGTTATGTAAACAAAAGCCAAAAACGTTACGGAATCTGGCTTTTGATTAGATCCTGAGATGGTAAACATAAAGAGCGATATTTGTTCATGTTTTCCTGATATGGAAATAATAAAGAGCGTTTATATCATTTGTGCGTGATTAACCAATAACAGAAGCAAAACTTCTGCAACACGAGCAGGCTCTTGTTTACGTACACCCTCGTACGTCTTGATGACAATATACTATTTACGCGCTGATTATGTTTGGCATACTATGAACAAAACTATATATATTTTAATATTCCTTCTGTTGATGGCGATTTGAACAAATATGATTATTTATGCAACGAACGCCGCCCGTGCCTTTAATGCTATATATGTATATGCTCGATTCTTGAAAACTGAAGTCGGGCAAATGCCAGTTCTATAGAAATTCGAGAGAGTTTTCTGGTCAAATAATAGACAGTACGTGGTGTACATGGACTGGTCACATTTAAGTGGTAATGCTACAAAATTACAAAGGAAACCCTTCACTTAGGAGCTAAGAGAAGTCCAGGGGCGCCGGAAGCATCCAAGGGCAGGGGGGGGGGGGCAGAGCCTACAAAAAGGGCACTTTTCCGCAAAAAAGGGCATTTTCTCCGCAAACTCGGGAAAATAACCATAAATTCATTGTGGCAAAAATCCCTATTTTAATGGTATTTGTCGGTTTTTATGGCCGTTTTGTGATAAAATTGACAAAAAATTAATATTCCTTGTGAAATTGGTGGTATTTGGACCAAAAAAGTCACATTTTGCTATAAAAACACGAGATTAAACACACAAAAAGCATTTTCTGTTTCCAGAAAAAGGGCAAGTCCTGCCCCCGCTCGCCCCCCTTGGTCAAGGGCAGGGGGGTCAGCTGCCCCCTCTGCCCCCCTCTTCCGGCGCCCCTGGAGAAGTCATCAACTATACTGACGTATTTTCCGCGAAGAGACACGAAATTGCGATGGTACATACATACGTAATGTCCGAAAACAGCCATTTAGCGCACATATAAGCATCCAGGCGACCCGAACACTAAACAAGTGACACTATCTGCGCAATGATGCGCATGCACTCGTTTATCATTAGCAGCAGCACGGATAAGAGAACATCTATAGACCGTCGTCCGTATACAGGGGACAGATGTACGCGCTAAGGAAATGATGCGAACACTGCACGCATGCATTGTTCTCTAGACTCATTGCAGTTGTGAAAAAAACCTAATTGCTGATGGTAATGCATACCGATAATGAATGGATTTGAGTCCAAACTGATCGTAATTGCGCGCGCGATGCCAAAGTTGTTGGCATTGGTCGCGGTCTTCAGTTAGCTTGTTTCTCTGTCGCAACTCTTGGGAAGTAAGTGTGATATAGCTGCTATATATACAAAGGTTGTCGGGTTTTACATTAATTCCTAGATTTAGGTGGCACAAAGACAACAAACTATCCAATCTCTACCAGAGCGCACCAGTTCCTTTCTGACGTTGTCACCGACTGGGTACTATAGTCTATAGTCTGTGGTTTTCTATATTTAGCGAGGGGTTTTTCCAGTCAAAATGGCGAAACCGATCACCCCCAAGTCAAATTTGCTGTATATGTTAAGTTGAGAACCAATCCCGCAATACAAACTTACTGGTAGAATGGAGAATTAGAGCTAAAACCATGTGCCAATGCATTCTCTTATGGTCGACTCGCATATATAAGAGAATGCATTGGCCTAAACAATTTTATTAATTTTTTTATAAAATTGTTAAAAAATGTAAGAAAAAATCATAAAAATTGATAAAGAATGTAAGAAAAAAATATTTAAAACAAGACAGTCAATGACTGTAGAGACGCTCACCTACCGTAAAGACTGAGAAGAAAGGGACTTTGAAGACTAACACAGTCAGTTCTTGTCAAAATAAGTTAAGACAAGTAGTTCTAAACAGGGACAAAATGTAGCTAGGGATTTGCTGATGAGCCGGTCTCTTCAACATGAAATTTGAAAGTGCACACTACTGTCAAATCTCCAACCCCCTTTTAAACAAGATAATCTTAACCATACCATAGTCCTAAGTTCACAAAATTTTGCACACCCCTCTTATGTTGAAATTTTATAACTGGAATGGGTGCTTCAAGCTCTCAAACTTTTGGGAATTTCCAGCCTGACATCTCCCATAAAGTCAAAATTTGTGCCCCATTACAACAGTTTAACATGAAGTCGGCAAATATGGACTGTTGGTTTAAAAACATACTAGTTGGAAATTAAAATCAAATTATGAGAACTATTCATATAGTGAGTCTAAGTGTGGTTTAATGATGTCTTATTTTTGGTGTGAAAATCTAATCTACAACTAATGTTGTATCAGAAATGAAATTTTCAAGAGGAATCTATATATTATTATAACAGTAGCATACAACATAGATACAGGTATAGTGTGGGTGGGGGAGCTATAACTCTTACCTCTGCCCCTAGTTGAACAAACATAAATCCCCATGTGTGAGATCTATTCATCTAGTAATTTTAAACAGTGGCTTTTAAGAGTTGAAGTTAATTGATTTTCCAAAAAATGACCCCATTTGAACAGATCTGAACATGCCGCCTAAGGACCCTGCATACCAAATATAAGCTAAATAGACTTGAAGGTTCTTGAGAAGTAATAGTTATGGAGGGAGAAAGTTACGGCCCTGGCATCCCTCCCATTTGACCCGATGAACTTATTTGAACAAATCTGAACATGAGTCGCCTACAGGTAGGGATTTCATATGGATCTCGAGAAGAAAACAATTGTTGACGGATTGGATGGACAGACCAATGGATGGAAGGACACTCTGACAGACCGACAGTTTTAATCTAACAACAGCAATATACCTCCATTGTTTGTTCATAATTAGGTATAATGCGTTCACATAGATAAGTGGTTGTAACTCCGCCTGGGGCCCTGGGCAGAATATACAGCGTTAGGTCAGGAAACATGCCCATATGAGCGTATATGAGCGAGGTCAAGGACACGGTCGAACGTGAAATTGGACCCGCCCATTTTGTTCCCGGGATCAAAGTAGGCCTACATACCAATTTGAGTCGGATCGGTCGAGAAGTTTTCGAGTCTATAACAAACACACACATAGATACATACATCCACACAGACAGACAGAAGTTCCAAAAATATAAAATAGATTAATAATTTTATTTTAAGTTAACCTGTCAACATGAACGTTTACAGAAGACATCTTAGACTCAAATGAATAATTTGTCCATATATTATCGATATTATATCGTTGTTGTTGTCGGTAATTTATTGAAATTAGCGAACAGTCTCCCTTTATTCACGAATAATGCTGTTACGGTAATTACACACACCATGATGGCACAACACGGGCGCCCTGCATGCAGACATACAAAAACAACATAAAGAAAAACAGAAATCATATTCTATACTCCGTCTAATATTATTACAACATGTTCGCTTGTTACTGAAGTGGGATACATTTCCTGCATGCTATCAATCTACCAGATGGTAGAGGAGTAAGTCGTCCTCAGTTGTCATCGGATTTCTATTAATTTTTGCTGACGTTTGCATTTCTCATTGGACGAGTAAGCTTGTTGAAATATAGTATAAAGATATCAAAGCTTCATGCTATTTCTAGCGGAAAATACAATACGAGATACAGATTCGCCTACTGCTAAACCAGAATCGTTTTGCAAAAACGATGGTAGAGGCGTGACTCGTCCTCAGTTGTCATCGGATTTCTATTAATTTTTGCTGACGTTTGCATTTCTCATTGGACGAGTAAGCTTGTTGAAATATAGTATAAATATATCAAAGCTTCTTGATATTTCAAGCGGAAAATACAATACAAGATACAGATTCGCGTGCTGCTAAACCATAATTGTTTTACAAGAAAGGCAGGCACTTGCTCCATAGACCATGCCATGCATCTCTACTCTGGCTAACACCAGTAGAGATCATATTCCACCTGAATCCACCAGTACAAGACCTGGAAACTTTTTGAAGGTTTGCAGGGAACCTTAAAAAAAAGTCAAACCAATCTTCTGTCAATAAGGTGCACAACTCCGGGGAAAAAAGTTGGACGGTGGTATAATATTGTTTAAATCGGTTAATATTTCATTGAGTTATCGCGCTAACGGTGATAACATTGCTAAAAATAGACAAACTAAGACCCATAACTCTGCAAAAAAAAAATTCGGACAAACCTGGTTTTCGAACTCGTCCGAGATATTGTTGCAGGAGACTCATACACCAAATATTGCTGAAATCGGTTAATATTTCATCGAGTTATCGCGCTAACGGTGATAAAATTGCTAAAAATAGACAAACTAAGACCCATAACTCCGCGAAAAAAATTCGGACAAACCTGGTTTTCGAACTCGTCCGAGATATTGTTGCAGGAGACTCATATACCAAATATTGTTGAAATCGGTTAATATTTCATCGAGTTATCGAGCTAACGGTGATAAATTGAAAAACTCGACTAAAAATTACGCGGGTATATATTTATTAGTTATTACATGTCCCTTAATTATGTACTTCACTGCATGCGGGTGAAGGTTACAACTCGAAATTGCACAATTTAAGTAATTTGTGAGCGATTTTGCTGTACGTCGCTTACAATTATTGAATTTCTCCTGGTAATTTAATTCAATGTTTATTGCGATATCGACTCACACAACTCAACAGATGGAACCACCCACTAACATGAAATAGATTGTCATGTCGTGTTTGTTCAATGTTAAAAAGTTCCCTGTCATAACAGTGTCATAACGGCTAAAACATCAAAACAGTTCCAAGGTTTTGTACTGGTTGAATATGATCTCTACGGGCGTTAGCCAGAGCATATATTCATGGCACGAAATCTAAGCATAATCACGACGTACATCAATCAGTGCTACAAGCAGACTTAATGCAGGTCACGATCGACAGGGTCTTACACGCATCACACCTAAGAGAAGGGGCATAATAATGACGAAAGGAAGGTCACTTGCTTACATACATCACACTTAACCCTTTACCCAACAGAACGGCCCTGTGCCAATGCATTCTCTTGTATATGCGAGTCGACCATAGGTCGCCTCGCATATATAAGAGAATGCATTGGCTTAACACATTAAAAATTATAAAATTGTTAAAGAATGTAAGAAAAAATGGTAAAAAGTGTTTTTTTAGGCCAATGCATTCTCTTATATATGCGAGGCGACCTATAAGAGAATGCATTGGCAAAGGGCATAACTGTAACCATCACAATGTGGTCAATGAGCCGGTTCCAATGATATCCATATTTCTATGGTTTTATTGAGACAGACCGAAGATATTTTAGGCTGTTGCAGCTTTATTTGGCCGTTTTTGGCCGGTTTGTTGGGTAAAGGGTTAAACATTCGATTTGACGCCTCTCTGACCGACACAGGTTCCTCTCTGACATTCGCGGCTGCCTATCTGGCTAACACGTTGTTTTTTTTCGAGAGGCTGCAGGTGTTTCACAAAATAAAAATAGAAGGGGCAAATATGTAGATACTTAGTAACGAACTCAACATATGTTGTTCCGATTATTGCCGTACATATGCTCCCGAGCAACAGAAATGTCTTCCAAGTAAACATATATATATATAGGCATCACAAAGCGATTGGGTGTGACTTTTTCAAGTCTATTGCCCGATTGAAAGCCCTGTTTCTCAGTTTCAATTGACGGTCATCTTTAGAGATAAATGCCTCAGAACACAATTTCACCCGTAAGCAGCCACAAGGCCCACAACACTCTCCGATTTCTGTCGGCGCTGTGTCTCAAAATTGTAAACAATAGCCACATAGCACCGTTGACAATGCCAGTTATGAAGCGTTGACATTTTTGCTGTACAGTGAGAAATCGACCGATTTTCATTTATTATAACGATTTTTGTTATGTTGTGTGAGTGGCATTGTGTTGTTGTTGATATACCCATCTGCCCATGGACGTGACATAAGAGAAATGGGGCCCGCTTTCAAGTGGGCAATTGACGTGAAATATTAACACCAACTCGCTGTGATTCCTATTTTTGCTGTCCGGGATCATATGTGCGGTCAGGCCATGATCACATTATAGGGTCAATGCATTCATTATTTAGCATACCTCCCTGTTGTTTCTCGTTTTATCCTCCATTATCATATAGGACCCTCGAGAGGAAAAAACGTGTTGGCCAGAGAGACGGACGAGCATGCCAGAGAGGCGCCCGTGCCGACCACATAGAGACGACAAATAGATGGTAGGTGTACTTCATTCATAATGGTACTAGACTTATTTTCCACGCCGACCCAGGAGTTTTAAGACTATTTGTCGCACATTAATTGGTCAATTGGTTTGGTGTAATATAGAATTGTTTGAGAGTTCAGCTAAATTTACCTGCGATTCTAGTAAATATTCAACTATGGGAGTCAGTCAGTTCACGCTGGCATGGATCGCAATGTCGACTGTACCGACACGAGGAACTCTCAGTGAACTGCACAGCACCCGATCAGACATACAGCAATACAACCATGCAGTGATTGGCTAACCAGTTGTATGATAACCCCGATGCTTATTATTCCAAACTATGCCAGAATTGACCAAGTGTGTTCTTTAGTAAGAATAATAATTTACCGGTGGTACATTCTTACTACAGAACAAACTTGATACACTATAGCAGAGTCTGGAATAATAAAGCATCCAATTTGTCCATACAGCTGTTTGCATGGCTACTCACTGCATGCTGTTGGACAGTGCAGAAGAGCCACAGTTAACCCTTTACCCAACAAACCGGCCAAAACCGGCCAAATAAAGCTTCAACAGCCTAAAATATCTTCGGTCTGTCTCAATAGAACCATACAAATATGGATATCATTGGAACCGCCTTGACCACATTGTGATAGTTACAGTTATGCCCTGTGCCAATGCATTCTCTTATATATGCGAGTCGACCATAGGTCGCCTCGCATATATAAGAGAATGCATTGGCCTAAAAAAAATCTTTTTTTAACACCTTTTACCATTTTTTCTTACATTCTTTAGCAATTTTTATAATTTTTAATGTGTTAAGCCAATGCATTCTCTTATATATGCGAGGCGACCTATGGTCGACTCGCATATATAAGATAATGCATTGGCACAGGGCCCTTCTGTTGGGTAAAGGGTTAAGTCATATCTCAAAAGTACAGTACGTGAATATAGAATCCTGCACCGCGTGGTATTTTTGATTTGCAACGCATGGAGGTTTTGTGTTCAACGCGCCCGATACTTAACACAATTTGACAGAAAACCAATTGCGTGTTTAGAGTGATCTACCCTGCACTGTCCCATGACAGCTGTTGACATATCGGTCCGACTGTCGCTTATCATTTTAAAGTTAACGTCATAGTTTACAGACGCCAGTGATGATGTCATGTCTCTTGCAACAATGTATTGTTAGTGTATATGCAGCAGTTGTTTAGATTTATAAAAAAAAAAACATAGAGAACGTTTCTTTGCAGAAATAAACGACAATAATCGGACCTTTACCATTATGGACTGATCAACTGAAATTTCGGCCTCGAGTGGGCGAATTTGTCAATAAATCTGATCTTATCCATTAGTTTGACTCTGAATACTATATACTACTTAATAAATAGAGCATGGCTTGGAGTGAAATACGCCGATATAGTGCATAGTGAGGTTGTGTAGTTCACGACGCGAAGCGGAGTGAACTACACAATCGCACTATGCACTATATCGGCGTATTTCACGACAAGTCATGCTCTAATTATTATATTGTATCGAACAAATGCAGAAATTACAAACCTCATTATAATTTACTGAATGTAAGTCTCTCTAAACATCATTATAATTTACTGAATGTAAGTCTCTACAAACCTCATTATAATTTACTGAATGTAAGTCTCTCTAAACCTCATTATAATTTACCTTTGTAATTTTGATTTAGCAGTAGGAAACTACTATTTTCAACTTTTACTAAGTTCAGACAATTGATGTTCGCCTTGCTGAAGCTTTAATTTGGATCAGCGGCGAAATAACAAGTAGTTTCAGAACAAAGTTTGATGTAGTGTTCGTTACTATTTTTAGTAGTCAAAACTACATATGCATAGTGCACGATGGGATAGACTTGAAGGCGTAGTATACAACTACGACTAATAGAGTCGAGTAGCCAACCAATCGGAAAGCTTGATTTCAATAACAAAGTCACGTGAGATACAATATATGTATATATGGACTCAATAAAAGAAATTTTAATTATCCAGTGAACTGCTTTGTCGCTACCGTAACATTTGACAAACCTTATATTATTAATACTTTCTTTATAGGGCCTTAAAGAGGATTTTGTTTCAAAGATCGAGGTCAGTTAAGGTCCAGGCGCTGGAATGCATATCTAGAGAAAAAACCGTCGACATGAATGCGCATGTATTGTCTGATCATTAAAGACTATGCACATATAGGGTATACACTGGTATCCATGGCGTGTGCTCTATATACTATACTAGTACGAGGTGATCATTGTTCGTGGCAAATAAATTGTTCCATACATACAAATATTTCCAGACAAGAGCTTGGATTGCACTGGATTCGTGAAGCCAGAATACTGATGCTTGTGCAATCTGATGACAGTGTATGGTGGTACCGCGCCAACCCCAGCATGCAATGCAATGGGTAAGTAATGTCTATAATAGTGGGAATCTATAAAATGTAACCATAATTACCTCATGCATGTGAATTGCTTTAGTTCCCACGAATCAGAATATTTTATCAGAGTCTACCAGAACATGAACAAAGTTTAATGTGCTTTCCGAACTAACATTATGGGGACAACAAGCACAGCTCTACTCTTTGTAGCTTATAGCGATTAGTAATGTTGCCAGTTTTAGAAATAATTTCCCGATGCAATCTCGTGTCATATGTAGTGCAGATATCTCGAAGTGTCTGTGAAAATAGTTTCATTTGCCAAACCACTTTGTACAATTAGCCAAAACGATTGGTTGTGTGATCTGGCATCGGCGCAAGAATGCTTATCTCGGATATTCATATCATTGTATCGGATTAATAATGTGCGAGATTAGCACAAGGATGTGGTCGTGGCATCGCAGCCCATCGGAATGCACTCTATCAAAAGTCATAGCCGCAAGACCTTCAAGATCAACCCCAATGAGTTAGCGCATACCGCCCTCAGACAGCATTTAATGCCACATGACGGTTTGCGCTCCAAAATACACCTAATAATATTCGCTTTTGAGTTCGTCCCGGTATCGAAATAGGTCGGTAAATACTTGGAACTATATGGGAGGCCAAATTCACATTTAATAGCTTATTACACTAAAGTGTAATGCATTATGCTATTATGCTTACGCGATATGCCATTATGCTTAAGCATAATTGCCTCACTCACAACTCCATTGCGCTTAAGCATAATGGCATTACTCTTAAGTGAAATGCAATTACGCTTAAGCGTACGCTTAAGCGTTATTATAAGAGGTTTTCATAGCAGTATTACCTTACATATACTGGTATCATCTAAGGTAAATATATGTCATAAGTTACTAGCATCAGTAATTATCTGTAATCATTTCAGCTCCAGGGGAGCTTTGATATATGGAATATGAATTACGCGTAATCGTTATGCATTGCGATGAAGCGTAATTCAAATTCCATTAAGCTTATGCTTAAGCATAATAGCATTATGCTTTAACCATAATGGCATTACACTTAAGCGTAATAGCATTACGCTTAAACGTAAATGCATTACATTTAAGTGTAATTGATATTCTATATATATGTGAATTTGGCCTCCCATAGAATTACCTTTATACGAGCAGTATATGTCCCAAACAAGACGCATTGAAGTCATAAAAATACAACGTATGCAGACAATGTACACACTGTGGGCCCCGCACAAAAACGGTGCAATTTGTATTCATCGGAATTCTGGAATCGGAAACGGAACGTCCGGAATAGGTATACCGGTATATTGCGTTATCTTAACACGAAACTATTAAAAAAAAACCTCATATACAACTTTCTCTTCGTTTTCATCATCAAAATTAAGTAATACTTTAAACGTTTCAGAAGAAAGACATCTCTGGACTTTCTAGATCGTCTACAGGTGCAACTTTTTTAGGATATCAAATTTATTTTAAAAATATAAGAAACAAAACAATAATTTTCAGTGCAATATCTGCGAATTTGTTCGGAAATCTTCCGCGTAGGAATGTTTTGAGATACCTTTTGCCAAATTATCTACACATAACTTTGGGGGTTCGCAGTGTGAAACGCACCGGTGGAGCGAACGACAAGATCACAAACAAACAAGTCGCCCACGATCTGCGATGTTTAATGCGCACAAGTTTCATATACTCAATTACTCAAAAATATGACATTTATTAGTACCGGAGCTGCATGCATCTTTGTTTGTTTGTTATGATATGACAGTGCATACATACATACATATCAAGTTCAAAACACCAACTAATTGTGAGTCATGGTACATGGGGTATCCGAGAGCTTTTGGCACATATATATAACAAGTCATATTCGTTAAAGGTACTCCACCCGATCGATGGTCCCCATATCATCAGATTCCAACAACAACAACAAAAAATTCTGAAATGGGCGCTTCAGTTGTCAGAATTGAGTAATTGCCCAAAAATAATGCTAACCACAGTCAACTATAGTATAAAATTGCCCAAAACCTGTTATTTATCAACATTTTGTTCAACGAAAATTTTCCCGGGTTGTCAAATATCTGACAAAAGAAGCCACTTGACTTTAGAGTTATCCATTTTCATCCGCAATTTGGTCAGATACAGTCTTCTCGTCGACTGTTTACTGGGCCACTTAAAATTATCGGCGGTGAAAAATACTAGATTTCGAACATCAATATCTGATCACTCTCAACCTCGATGGGTGGGTTCCTCGACTCGAATCAAATATTTTTTACCCCCGAAGCCAAGGAGATAGTAATTTGCGAGCGTTAATGAGGATATTAAACGCATCTTTAAAAATCCGATAGGCTATATATATCAAGTTCGAAAACAACTCCATCATTTGGAGTTATGATGGGACAGCATATAGCTTTTAACACACCATAACGCCGAGTTAAACCTCATAAACAGTCATTTTCGATTTATTAAAAACCAAACACACCTTGGAAACCTTTTCAACAATACGCACCGAGGACCAACTGTGCACATTTATGGGGACGCAGCGTGCATTTCCTCCTTTACATGACATAAGTGTCGGTTCAATGACCACACAGGTGTAAATGCATGTACATGATTGCATACACTGGGTGAAAGGAAATTGATTCAGGTCACGACGATTTCGCCACAGGTAAGCCAGAAATAAATTTTTACATGAAAAGGAATTTGCTGCGTAAGCGGACGAACAGATAGCTATCATGCTGCCGATTTCCTGTCGACGGCGAAACGGGGGTATTTAAATTGCTCGCAACAGGATGAAGTTAGCATAGATAACGGGGAAATCAGGGAATATAAGAAAGTTGCACAGAAAGGCGACCATCTTGCGTCTTGCGGTGTCATTGCGCATAGTGGTGATACATGTATATGTAGTCGTCAGCGCTGTTCATGGGCATGCGTGGCTAAATGGTCTTGTTTAAGGGGGGGGGGTAGATTACCAAACCAGGGGAATTTTAATTGTTACCACAAGTTTTATATTTAAATATTAACGTTCCAATTTAAACCAATTATACCCCCCCCCCCCCCCCCCCCCCCCCCCCACATGATGGCCGAATATTATATACTGTACAGAAATATTGTTCGGAATTTAAATCGCCAGTACAATCTATTTTCCGTCTTAATATTCTCAACTGTTGCTGCTTTGAGGCATAACATATCTGTCGAAAACTATATCTCCAACCCAACCCCCCATGTCTTCACATCCTATAACGGTGGTGTTGGAATGACAACTCACCATAAGAGACTCGTTGCTTGATTTACTAATATAGTCCCTCTGGATACCAGTACCAATGTCGCTACAAATAGCACCCCGATCATCAATGCCGTTCATAGTTGGCTAACGTTTTTGTTTTGTATAGTAACATGCTATGCACATTTTGAAAATTTAATAGCATCTCAGCCATTTTGATTGGCAGTTTTATTTCCAAGCAAAAGCAATAGCTGAACCAACTTTACGATTTTAGCAGTAAGTAAGATAGGACAAAGTAGGTGTCCTGAAGTGCTCGATTTCCCATTAAAGTCAGTTTGAAGCTGGCTGACTTCTAAAAATCAGTAAAGACAGCAAATATGTCATAAAGTTTGCGTCTGAATTCAGTTATTTAAAAGAAGGTTAAAACATATCATCGCTCCTACCCACCCAACATTCAGACATGTACCTACTAAATGAACTGACAAAGTTGCCTGGAAATGGTTTGGAATACATGCGACGGGAAACCACATGTAACTACTTGATACAGCTCGTTTTGATAAACTTTACCCACTAGAGAAATTTAAAGTGATTATGACCAACGATTGTCCTGAAATTTGTGCAGGTGTATGTAATCTGATCCGGAGGTTCTTTGAATTGAGATCTGATTATTGCATTAACACCTAATTGGCTGACGGTTATTGGATACCAGTGGCCTCTGATACTAACTGTTGTATTGTATTTACAGTCGTATAGCACAACTGTAAGTAATCAAACAAGCATTCCGTGGTAGATTGCCGCGGCGTGAATAATCATTATCATTTGTATTATTATTTGAATGCTTTAGTACTTCTTTTCGTCATGATTTCTATTTTGATTGTTTATTCATTCTGTATTCTCAGCAACCTGTCCTTATATATGGATGTTCTTGCTAATAAATTATATTCTATTCATATAAACAACATACATTGGATGGCAACATGCTATAGGAAATAGTAAATAAAGCATTTTCCAATATTTGATAAACAAAATTCAGTCTCTTTGAAAAGCCGACGGATGTACGTCTCTAGAAATGTCCATAATATTTAATGTCTACCACGACGCGGCATTCCCAACATGACGTAATAAACCGTTTCCAAATATGGAGTGCATTCCTGGCGTAGTAAATGTTTGTGAGAATCAAAGTATTTATAAATAGTTATAAATACAGCTAGATGCGATATGAATATCGTTGACTGATAAAAACTCGAAGATGATGTCTCCTATATTGCGATGAATCAAATGAATTATGGATATATCGTCTGTATTCAGTTTTCCAACAATAGTTGAGTTTGTCAATGCGTGGAAAAATTGTCAATACGTCATTGACCTCTGATCTCTGAAGTGATATGCTTTGCCATAAATCAATGAAATCGCGTGCAGTCTGCGCAGTGCTCCAATGAAATGGAGAGAATCCCTACAACACAGACCATCATTTAATAGAGTTCTAGAGACGTACATCCGATATAGGATTTCCGTCGGCTTTTCAAAGAGACTGAGCAAAATGCTACACTAAACCAGCTGACTAAACCGATTATTTTACGACCTGCATTCACTCACCCTAAGAGACTCGTTACTTGAGTTAATACTGGAGTCCCTCTGTATACCGCTGTCGTTACTGTTCGTACACATAGCACCCCGATCAGCAATGCTGTTCATGGTCGGCTCACTGGAGCTCGATATATCACAAAGTTGAACAACACCACCGTCTTTACTATCACCGCCTAAACTCACACCATCACTGGTAGACGAGGGGGGTTTGGCAAGCGAATTGAACACCTCGGTAATGTTAACCTCCAATGATTTCTCAAAGGGGCTAGCACTTTCCTGTAAGGAAGCACTTCTGTTTCTACGTATACACGCCGTGGTAGGTGGTTTTGGACTGAGCGGTCGAAGAGGATGATGAATCTCGAAAGGATCAGTTATCATCCTTTCAATCGCAGAGACTGCAGTTTTTGATTTGGGAAACGTCCTTGTACCGAACATGGAAAACATGTGGTGCCTCTTATCGAGGGACTTGTGGATATCACTTTCTACGCTGGCGGATTTTTTCCTATCGATATAGTTCCCAGAAGTGATTCGGTCGATAGGTTTGTCTGACGTTAACGAACAACTGCTATCGGATATATTATTGCGCACTGCTTGACACGTTCGGAGGTCTGACGTCGATGACGACACAGACTTCCTTTTATTCGCGTCCGTTCTGAATCGCGAATTTGGCAGAGTAGAATAACGCGAGTTTCCAGATAACCCAATGTCATCGTCATCCACGAACGAGGCAATCGGCGGAACGTTCTGATCTTGGACATCATGATATCGCGGGGAGGACACGCTTTTACTCCGACGAAACAACTTTCTCATAGAAAGACGCCGCACGAACCTATCACGCCCCCGATGCTGACATTCCTCTGTTTTTGGTTTTTCATTGAACGACTTCTTTCGAGAAAGAATCCTTTGCAACAAGTTCTGACTTTTGTCTTTGCTAACGTCTACACGATCCTCCTCTTTGGAGGAGCGTCTTGAATGGTCACCCGTAGAAGAAACATCGTCTTCTTCTCCATCGAACGAATTAGTCGAACCCTTTCTTTTGCTGTCTCGGAAACTGAAATGCTTTTTACATTTAGGAAAGTTCGACAACGTTCCTTGTCCTTCATAAACCATATCAGGCCTGGTGATTTCATTTGGTCTAACGTCATGAGGTCTCCGATCACGCGGGATGACAACTGTTCGAATGGGTGACGCCGGAACAACTTGCGAGCCATCGTCGTTGAAAAATTCAAGGATGTCTTTGTTTTGACCATCAAACACAACTTCCCCATCAACAATACCACTGTCTCTGTTAGAGTTATACCCTGGTATACGATCCCTCATTTCACTCGAATCTTTCGTAATATCCGACACCTTCCGTCGTCTGAAATCACAGTCGTATTTAGTCTTGTTCTCATTGTCCTTGAACTTCTCGTCAAGGTCGACTCTTTGTTTCCGGAAGACGCGTTTAAACGAATACGCTCCCTGGGGTAGACTTATGCTCCTGCTGGCGTTATCGCGTTTCTCTGTTCGTTGGTATTTCCGTTGCTCTTCCCTCTGTAAGAGAATCGTCTGCTGGTTGTTCTTAGGGTTCTCTTGTTGTGGTTGCAACGAATTCGCCAACAACTGTAAAATAAGAGTAGTACGTGAAGAAGAGAGTCAGATAATATATAAATATTAACCATTTCTGTTCTTAATACTCATTGATGAGTAGTTCCCTTAGGAAATATTCAGACAATAATTTAAACAAACGACCATACGTTTGTTGAATTTATCTGAACATTTCTATCCAATGAATATGAATCCTTCTGCACTTCTATTACATTTTCTTATGTCTGTCGTCATCTCATTTCTCCTGAACACACATCCAGATGAATAATGAACAACTCAATGTATACTTTATAACTGAATGGGAGATCCCATTCCGTATAGGAAGGGTTAAAGGTACGGTTGGCCTTGGCGGTGGGTATCCTGTGAAAATATTTCCACCCGTCAAAAACCGCCACAAACAGAAAGAACAACAAAATGTAGACAGACTTTGTCCGTATACAAATAAGAAATATCGCATAAATAGTATGTTATTGTCATGTTTTTGACCATTGTTATGTAAACAAGAGCATAAAAAGTTACTTTTCTGGTGTTTGTTTATATTATGATGGTAAACATAAAGAGCGTTCTTTGTGGGTGAATTCCTGATATGGAACGAATAAAGAGCGTTTATGCCATTTGTGTGTGATTAGCCAACAGCATTGTGTTGTCTTCTGTAACACAATCAGGCTCTTGCTTAGGTAAAATATAGTAAATCTTTATGATAACATGATGTTTACGCGATGGTCATGGTATATATGAACGAAACTGTATGCGTTTTAATGTTTTTCTGTTTACGGTGATTGGAACAAATATGAATATTTTCGACAACTAAGGCCTCACGTGCCTTTAATGGGACATTTCACACATGGACATGTTATACTCTATAGAATAGCGCTACATGTTACCAGATGCATACTTCACATCAGTAAACACCAGGTCACATATAGAGGTCAGTTC